>CM046946.1:41039075-42350908 GCA_025698515.1 Gossypium sturtianum | reverse complement strand
TCATCCATAGAGTCACATTCATTCATCCACAGCATCCACCATACCACGATGGCATTTTATCCATTCCCCACCCAGGGGTAATTTGGTAAATTTCCCAAATCAGGGTATCTGAATATTTCGCAAATAGGGTTTCTGGATACTATTGCAAAGTAAGAAAATTTCATTAAAATCAAGGGTAGTATGGTAATTTTGAAATCCAAGGGCATTTTAGTAATTTTACCACCAGGGGTATTTTGGTAATTTTGTCAGCGGGAATAATTCAAAAATATTTTTCCCAAAATCTAATTTAGTGTTTTCAAATCAAGAAGAGCAATTTGGAGATTTAAAAACTAAGGTTTTATAAAACATTAAGGCTAGTCCCTTTTGGGTTTTAATTATCGGTTTAGCTTCGCGTGAATAAGTCCTCTTAGTTAGGGTGAACCGTAGTAGCTACGCACAGGTAGGATTCGAGTAAAGAGGAGGTGAGTCACTCGGAATTTTGCTTAAATACCAAGCTCTTCTTGAATCCACTCCTAGACATGCGCACAATGGTTGCCACACCCTAGCTCGGCGACCTAATCACGAGTTTGTTTAGTGGTTCTTAAGTCTTATGAATCTTGTGTTGGAGTAGACTAGTCCTAGGGTCCATTAGCCCTAATATTCTAATCTACGAGCCCAAATAAGCCCATAACATTCACATATATAAATCACTTCAATAGTCGAGGTACTTACAGTGGACTTGGGTTGGAGATATAGGTACCATGCCAGAATAAACCTGAAAAATTTATGAAAGCCCAAATCTTTGAAAAGCCCATCTAAAAAAAATATTTTTGGGCCCAAAACCCTCAAAGCCGAGTTTTGAACAGGGCTCTGATACCAATTTGTAACACCCCAAACCCGGCCCATACGCCACGGCCGAATTTAGAATGCCACTGCGAAAAACGTTTGAAAAATATTTTGACTTAGAGTGAAAACATAAAAAAAAGATTTATTGTCTTTAATAAAACATTGTATATTTATAAATCCAAATAAAATCAAGTTGTTACAATTTCTTCGATTTAAAAAAAACTCTAACATATATTTTAAAATATAAGTTACTAAAAATAAAACATTTTCAGATAATAATATAATCGACAATCCAACTTAAAACATAATAAAAATCCTTAAATATTTAAAGTGGCCCTTATTACAATAAATAATAATTCAAAAATACTGATAATATAAAATGCATAAATTAAGTGAAAACATCTTACTGCATGGGCCACCTCGCATCCACTCCAACCCGGTCCAAGCTTTATGCATCACTGTAAGGTTTGAGAAAAATTGGGTGAGTCACACACAGACTCAGTGTGTAATTATTTCACATGTCTCCACATATGGGCTTGGCCCATATCCACATGATCCATATACAAAATTATGCAAAATGAAGCCCAACCCAACCTAATTCCATCCATTACACCTACCTCGACACCTGCGCCCAAGGTCGTGGCTAATCCACCGATCACCTAAGTGATCCCACATAACTTACCTCGGCGGACTTCTTTGCTCAAGTCCGTGGCTAAGCCACCGATCACATAAGTGATCCCACACATCAATTAATCCACGGTGATGCACACGACTATCAACCGCCGAGATGGGCACCTAGCCAACACCTCCCTTGATGAAGCACATAGCTAACATCAAGCGCCAATGTAAGCACAAGGCTAACATCGGACCACGTACATAAAGTACACCCTTTCCTTCGATAGTCACATCCCAAGTCCCATGTATCATGCCACAATATCATAAAAATAAGCATACATCACATGCTATCACGTTTTCAAACATAGATCATATGTAAATTAACATCATAAAATACTGACCTTGTTAATCGATTATTCAACATGGGTATCCATCATTTTAGCCATTATTGCGATTCTCAGTACATCATACGCATATACATAATAACACATATAAACAATCAAGAAGCATGCGATAACTACACACCTTTTTGGCACAGTTTACTCAATCCCAAAACTCTCTTATTCCAGTCGATTTGTTCCTAAGAACCAAAGTCAGAAATCGGTCATCACTTAAACTCATACAATGGCCTATGGCCGAATACTACAAATCACCTACTTTGCTTAACTAAATCTCGAATCACCACATAACACTTACCTTGATGAATTAAATTCTTACAATCCACCTTAAGGCTCCTTACCGTTGGCTACACAAAAGAAACACAATATTATGACTCTACATACATTTGGCCATCCCTTAGAAACCAAGGCCAACCATTGGTTTTCGACATACTAAATGAAGAAGAAGAGAATTCGATTGCTAAGAAAATACTTACTATACTCGAAACCGATTGGAAGATTGATGAAAAGGAATGTCGACACTCCCCTCTAAAGGCTCTAAAAGATTCGGCAAGAACTCCCAAATGGAGATGGGATAATCGGCTAACACAAAATAGGTATAGAAAAGAAGAAAAGAAGTGTAGATGAAAGTTAGGAGAATTTGGCAATGAAGAACAAAGGTGGAGAGGTTTGGCTTTGTTGCAAATGAGAGGATGGGTTTCGATTTTTAGGAAGTGAATGGAAGGAAAATAAGTTGCAAAAAGAAAAAGATGCACAAAATGACTTCCAACTTTTCGGCTTTTGGTCAAGAAATAGGGTGCAAATTTCGGCAATGGCAAGGGTGAAAAGAAAGTTTCAAAAGAGAATACTAAAGAAAGAAAAAGAACCCAAAAGAACTTCTAGACCTCAAATAGGAAATTTGGCTATTCCCCCTCCCACTCATGACCGAAATTATCACCCAAAAGAGACCCACATACGGCCTCCACACTCAAAATTCTTTTGCCATCAATTCAAACTAATTTTGAATTAAACTCACTCCTAAATTTCTCCTTATTTCCTCTTAATCACATTCAAAATTAAGTCAACCCCCCTAGTCCACTAAACTGTCTACATTCATGGTCAAATGGCCATAGAAAAATTTCCAAAACAGCCCTCCATACTTCAAGCCTTATGTCCCCTTATCCTACCAAAATTCCTTGATACCATACCATAAATAAGCACTTGCCTTATTCCTTAGTCTACTATCCATAAATAACAAAGTCCATCCTTACCATAAGTAAAATTTGACCAACACATGCCATACAAAAATTAAAGTCACCTTAATGTCATCCATGGGATTCGAACCTAAGACCATTAGTACACTTCCACAGCCACTTGCCACTTTACCAATTAACTCATTTTGATTAAAACCTCAAACTAGTTTTCTTAAGGCCAATTTTGCTTAGCTCCCCTTCTAAGACTAAAAATCTAATATTTTTCTAAGGCATTCCCTTACATTCTAAAATTCTAAAAACCCTTAAAACATATCCAAACACACACTAAGCCCACTATCATTTGAATTATGCATAAACGCATAACCCCTAAATCTAGGATATTACAATAGTCCCCTCTCTAGCTAGCTTAAGCTTTAGGGGTTCCAAAAGTACAAAAATTATCAAAAATAACCATCAAGAACACTTACTAGCAAGGAGAATAAGTTGCTGAAATTTCAAGCTCCCAAGACCCTTTTTTGTGTGTAAAAATCGGTGAAAGAAGAAGAGAAGTGAAAAAGATGATAACCTTTTCTTTATTTTATCTTATTTTATTCATTTTTAGTCACCTAATATCACCAAATTTTTGACCAAATTTAATGCTCTTGTCTCCCTTGTCCCTATGGCCGACCAACACTCTCTCATTGGCCTAATTGCACATTAAGGACCTCCAATTTAATATTCCATAGCTATTAGACACCTCTAGCTTGGAAAATAGAACTTTCGCACTTTATGCGATTTAGTCTTTTTTCGCAATTAAGCATACAACCGCTAAAATTAAAGCACCAAAATTTTCATGCATCCTTATAATCATGCTATAATACGTAAAATAATATTAAAATAATTTTCTTCAACCTCAGATTAGTGGTCCCGAAACCACTGTTCCGACTAGCCCCAAAATCGGGCTGTTACATTATTCAGCATGAAAATAAATTGGAATATGTATTTTTGTGATGAAAATAACTTTTGAACCAAATTGGAAAAGCTTTAAAAGTATAGAGAATAAATTGTAAATTTCATTCTTACCAAGAAAAAAAGGCATTGGTATAATTTTCACAACCCAAGGAATTCTAGCAAAGGTTGGAGTGTGATCAATGCCTAATTTTGTGAAGAATTTGTGATAAGAGGCAAAATGGTAATTTTACATCATAAGGGTTCTTTGGACATTTCTCAAGTGTTTTATATGGAAAAAATATTTTGATGAGATATTTGATATGTGGAGTAAATTTGGGCCATTGAATGAGATTTTTTAGAGAGATTGAATTTGGACCATATAATTTTTATGTGGACTTTGACCAAGTTTGTCTTGATCTTATATAATAATAAAAAAAAAGGGCCAAAATTGGTTATTCTTCATCCTTCTCAATTGTCCCTCTCCCATGGATGCTTCCTTCCATTTTCATTTTCTTGCCTTTTTCTTCAAAGTGACTAAAAAATCTCACCACCCACTTTGAGTTTTTGTTAAAACACCTAGATAACAACCTCCTTGCTAGATATCCATCTTCAAATCCTTCATTTTTAGCTACGGTTCTGTCACACCCCAAAATAAGGCCTAGGAGTTTTAGGGGTAATTTAGAAATTTTGGCCTATATGAGCTCAGAATTTCGTAAGGTTGGTACTCGATAATGTTTTCGACAATGGTTTCCTTAAAGTTAAGTCAATTTTTGGAAATGAGTATTAAATGTCTTTAATTTAGAAAAGGGACTGATTTGTAAAAAGGTCAAAACAGTGAGCATTTATGTAGCAATTTTACCAGTTTTTAAAATTGAACCTAATAAACCCCCATTCCTAGCATAATTCACGATAGTTTCTTCTCCTCTCTTTAAAGTTGTCATCCTTTGCTTTTTGCTCACTATTCCATTGATTTCCTAAACTATAATACTTTGATTTCATACCATTCCTAAGTTAATTACCTCCATAAAATCTCTTTAAAACACTCAAAACTCTATAGATTTCATCATCTTCTTCAAACGTTGGTTTTTCGAAATTGCATCAAAACTTGTCTAATCTTCCATCAAAGGTAATGTTTCGAATTCCTATGAGTTTCTTATGATATCTAGTCTTTAAAACTGAATTATTAGCCCTCAAGTAACATGTTTTAAATAAAAACCAAAAATCGAGCCATTAATGGTGGATTTCAGGATTTTGCATAAAAACGTGGTTTTAAAGTGTTTTTCAACTTGTTTCAGGATGATTAGAAAGTTTTTAAACTTACCTTGAAGTTTCGTTAATGATTCCTAATGTTTTAATGAATTTTGTGAAAATTACCTAAAAGATGTCGAAAAATGTTGATATCATGAATTGAGTAGATTTGTCTAGTTTGAAGGTTGTGAATTAGGCATAGATGATTAATTAGATGAACGGAACTGATTTTAGGTAAAAAATATTGAGTATAGACCGAGATATTAGAATTTAAAGTTTGTTATGTTAATAGTTTAAGTTACATAGGAACTTAGCTTAAGCTTGTGCTTTGGTTGGTTTGAGTGAATTTTTGGTTATTATTTGACTATGGTTATTGTATTGTTTTTGTGTGTAAAGCTTCAGATTCGTTAGAGCTTGCTACGAGCTAGGGAAGAGTTAGTTGAGCTTTTGGCTTTTCCACAGAAGCATAAAGTGGTGAGTGTATGGAATTGCTACTCGTAAACACGAGTCATGTGTTATTTAGGAATTTAGATGTAGCCTAAACCCCTACTCTAAGTTCCAAGCATAAGTTTTCTTGAATCTATAATTATCTTGTGCTTATGTATTATTCATGAAATGTGATAAGTGAGTATGGTGATTATTGTGTAAAGTGCAATTATATACATGAAATAAATGTGTAATATATATGTTAGATGACTATGCTAGTGTTTTGCAAAAGATGCTAATATGCAGTGATAGTGCACAGATAATCGGTAAGTAATATGTGTTGTCTTCAGATATTTTGGCCTAGTGATCTTGGAACCATTGGATATAGTTGGCATGCCATAGGATTGTGAGTACTCATTTATATGTATAGTGGTTTTGGGTGTTGAGGCCCTGGGACATGTTTGGAGGGTTAAGGGAATGAGAGCTAAGCTTCATTAAACGGGACATGTGAGGGGAAATAAGGAGAGTGTTAGCTATATGCTTCAATTTGGGACATGTTTGACTCTATGAGTCTATGTGGTGTAATGGAGATCTGTGTATCTGATGTGTAATGATAGAGCTCACTATATGTTTCATAATCCAAGTGCCATCTTATCATATTTTATGTAATCGTGTGGAATATGTTATATGCTTTAATGAGTATGTATGCGTTGTGAGAATGAACTATTAGATGACACATGATTTATTACTATATGATGTTAGACTTAAGAATAAGGTACTTGTGAGTAAATGATTGGTTGTGTTGCATGATGTTATGTTTGCGTTATGGAAATTCTTTGCATTCACTGAGCTTGTGGAAGCTCACCCACTCATTTCAACATATATAGATTAGTGACGTCACGGTGTGGGCGGTATGGTTACCGAGTGAGTGATCCAATGAAGACTGGTTATTTATCGTAGGTGCTCTATTATTTATATTTCGTATTGGGGAAATAGGCAATATGGTAGAACTATTTTGGGTTATTTATCTTTAAACATTTTGATTTGGCTTATAAGAATTTCATGTTATTTTTATGTTAGAATTTTTAAACATTGATGTTGGCATAACGATTCTTGCTTGGATGATTGGACACTTTGTACTGATAAGTTCAGCCATAGCATGATGAAATAAACAAAGTACTTGATGCATGTTGCTTAGGAACTATTTGGAATGAATTACTTCTATGCTGCATTTTTAGCTTCAGTAGCAGAGGTATCGATAGTTGGCTTTGAAAATCGATACCTCTGTGAATTAAAATGTATAGGAAAACAAAATAAGGATTTGGTATCCATACCTTATCTCGAGTATCGATACTCAAGACTAAAGTATCGATAATTTATAGGAAGAACCGATAATTTTCGATAATTGGGATTTTTTGCCAGAAAACAGTGAGCTACTTTGGTATTGTTTTTCCAAGTGGCATCTATACCACTCAAAGAAAACATCAATACTTTAATGTCAATATCGATACCTACGAGCAGTTTTATGAAATTTGGCTAAACAGCCCTTATGCATAATTCTAACTGTATGTAGGATCGTTTAATGAATGATTTGAATGTAATAATGTTAATTAACTAATTGAATGACTTAAAACTTATACGGGTTAATAAAAGAAGATCGGTTTGCTTGGATCTATCGGTTTGCTTGGATCTAGTTTCCTATTTGATGTACATGAGACGAGACGGTGGTGTGGCATCTCGTATTTGGGCTTGGCGACCAGGCCGAGTATAGGGTGTTACATTTTCCATGGGTTCTTGAGATAGAAAGTAGAATCTAGAGAGAGAAAGCTACAATAAGGTAAGTGTCGAAACCATTTTAAAAGTTTGATTTAAAACGGGGATCAACTTTTAAAAACAAAAGTGGGAGTCGCCACCAATCCCTTTTTACTTAGGTGTGATTGGATTACCTTGCAAAACATTTTATTTTAAAATATTTAATTTTGGTCCACAAAAAACAAAAAAAACGGGTTCGGGAGTCGGTTACGTATGAGGAAGGGTTAGCACCCCCATAACACCCAAAAATTGGTACCTAATCGATAGAATCATGTCCAAATGTTTGAAATTTAATAACATTTAAAATATGACAAAAAAACCTAAACAATTTGATTTAAAACTTGAGATTTCTTTGTTCCAAAAGAATACAAACATCACATCCAGCACGTTAGGACACAATATTTTTAAACTCTCGTAACAAAAATCATCCCATGATTTAAAACTGAACAATTTGATTTAAAACTTGAGACTTCTTTGTTCCGAAAGAATACAAACATCACATCCAGCACGTTAGGACACGATATTTTTAAACTCTCGTAACAAAAATCATCTCATGATTTACAAAATTTTATTTAAAGGATATTTAGTTATTTAGTCAAACGGAAAATAGAAACCCAGCACGTTAGGGCACTATTTCCCAAATTTCTAAATACCAAAATATTGCCTTATTTTTAAAAAAAATATTTATGTGAAATATAGTAATTTTGTAAAAATATATTTTATTCTAAACGATGATTCATATGAAAATATCGTATAAATATCAAAAACAATCATGAAATACTAACATTAATATAGACAATATAAAATAACAACTATTAAGATAACAACATTTAGGCAATTAATAATAAATGAAAGAGTATGTAAAAGATAAAATATAAAACAATAAAAAACAAAAAAAAACAACAATAAAGGATAATAAGAAATGAATGTAATAAAGTGGTAACAAAATTAATTATAAATAAAATACCAAAAAAATGATAGTAATGGTAATATTAAAAGAATAATTATAATAGTAAAATAATAATAATACTAGATTAGTAACCATATGTTAAAAAACAGAAAACAATAATGGTAAATAGAATGATGATAATGAAGAAAATAATAATAAGGGAAAAAAGAGTAATAATAATATTAATAGTAAATAAAAATAATAATGAAAACAAAAAAAACGATAATATAAGGAATATAAGGAATATGATTATAGTAACAATAATATTATATATAAAAAATGATGGTAATAGTAAAATAACAAGTATAATAATACTAAATTGCAATGTGCTAAAAACACAAGGGGCGAAAAAGGGAAATATCCCTGGCCTTTTATGCGCAGCATTTTACCCCAGGGACTAAACTGAAAAATAAGTAGAATTACTGGGGCAAATTTTAAAATAAAAGAACGAAATTAAAAAACTAAAAAATGCGGAAGGGCCAAATGCGCAATTAGTCAAAAACAAGAAAACACGCGGATCCTTCCTCCTAAATGCACAGATTCGTACGGGTCGGTTCGCGGGTCAGAGGCCCAAAACGACGTCGTTTTGGCCTCTGACCCCATTTTCAAAACGGCGCCGTTTGGTGAGGGTATAAAAGATAGTTTTTTTTTGTTTTGAAACTTCATTCTCTCATTCCAGCAGAGGAGAGAAAAAAAATTTTCTAAATACTCTCTCCTTGGCCTGAATGTTGGCCAAGGTCCGGTCGCCGGACCTTCCCGATGCCGCCGCTCGTCGCCGTCGCTTATACTATGATTTTTCGAGTAAAATATGTTTGAATCTCTTCTTGTATTGATTTTTTGAATCTCAATCTCTCTGTGTATTCGTATTCCCCCCGTATTACAAATTACTGTGGGTTTTTATAACCCGAAGAATGAAACAAGAAAAGGAAAGAAAGATTTCATTTTATTTCTTTCCATATTTACTGTCGTCTTTTTCCTTTTTTGTGCAGGTGAGACGCGAAGATACTGGTGACAAGGCGCGTTGATGGCGGCGCGGCTTGTGGACTGAGGCGGTGCGAGGAGCTAATCGTGGCGCGACGATTAGGCTCCAGCTATTGCCACGTGACGATTGGGATGGCTCTTGCGGAGCGAGAGTTCCAAGAAACCCTAGGTTTCTGCTAGTCCTGCTTGGTTCTTGGGCCATTTTGGGCCGCGATTATTTTGGGTTTGGGTAGTTAAGATATAGGGTCTGGTTTGTAATTGGGCTACTCGGGTAGTCTGTTTGGTTTTGGGTCAAGGGTGTAAGTGGGTCAGGATTAGGTAAGTAATTGGGCTCGAGTATTGGGTCAGGTCTGTTTTGGTTGTAAAAATGGACTGTAAACATTGGTTTATTTATTTTTTATTATTTTATTTTGTTTTGGTTTGTTACAAGCCCGGGCAAATTGGGCCTATAACAGTAAGTAATAGTGTTTTTCATCTCTTCTAGCTTGATATTTGAGTTTGATTGCTATGAGAAAGTTTGGAAAACTTATATGCTAATTTTTATTATATTTTCGTGTATGAAAAAAATGAGGAAATGGCGAGTAATAAAATTTCAAGCATGTACGAGGATGGATTCAAGTAGTTAGAAGCTTAGTTTTGAGTATACGTGCATCTAAGAGATAAGTACCCTTGGATTTTCCTAACTTTCCTTAATAATGTGAGTTTGAGATTGAATAAATTAGTGAAATAAAGATGTGAAACATTTATGTGTATGTAATGTGTGAAAAATCATGACTCTAATAGGTGACATTATTAATAAGGAATTGTGGTACTAATATTAAGCCTTAAGCTGCTGGTATAATAACGGGTTAGAAAAGGCCATAAGAAATCTTAGTATCATGGTGTAATGTGATAATTGATGAAAAAAATAAAATGTAATTAAATGCCACTAGTGGATTAAAAATAGTAAAACGATACAATAAAGTGAATAACGGTAAAAGAAATGTATTATATGTGATTTTTGTAACACTCTATCCCAACTCGATCGACGGGTTCAGATACAAAGTGTCACATCAGACTAATCAGACTAAGCATTTTAAGATCATACTTAGCTTATTTATTTACTTTTTTATATTGATTCGCCAAAATAAAATGCTACAGATACAAATTTCTAATTTAAGTTATTAATAAGCGAATTGTGAAAAGTTTAACAAAATGACTTTACACACTTAAACAAATACTCATCAAGAATACATTATACCCAGTTCATACGCAATTGCAAAATTAAAACCTTGAGGTTCAGCCTCTAGGTCACCTCGATATATGCATGTCACAAATAAGAACACAGGTTCACATTAACTTGAGCAAATTTTGGCTTGATCCCTCCTCATCTCCACATATAAACCGTTATACCTGGAAACATAATAAAGCTAAGTAAGCTCAAAGTATCTTAGTGAGTTTCTAATATTTCATACCGTTTATGAAGCTATAAGTTAGAATTTCATGGGTTTGATCTACTGTCTAACATCATTTACATAATTATAGTTTGTACATCTTCTTGGCATACTATTAATTTCCCCTTGCGTTGGCTCAACTTATACCACGAAGTCTTTTATCAATTCAGGCAAAGTTAGAATCAACGCTTCAGTTAACATCTGCTTCAATTTCTCGAAACTTTCCTGGCATTGATCACTCTAAACAAACTAGACATTCTTTTGTAACAATTCCATCATCGGCATAGCCATATTAAAAAATCTGTTAATAAACCTTAGGTAGTAACCCACCAATCCAAGAAAACTACAGACTTTTGACACATTTCTCAATGCTTTCTATTGTAAGATAGCTCGATATTTTTCGGACCAACACGAATCGCATTAGCTAGAATAAGATGCCCCAGAAACACAACTTTTGGTAACCAAAATTCTCATTTACTAAGCCTTTTGTACAACTGTTTTTCTTGTAAAACTTGCAAAACGATCTAGAGATGTTCTTCGTGCTCAGCTTCAGATTTCAAATAGATTAAGATGTCGTTGATAAAAACCACCACAAACTTATCCAAATAGGGTTGGAAGATGTGGTTCATTAGATCCATGAATGTCGTTAGAGCGTTTGTCAAACTGAAAGGCATTACCAAAAATTCATAGTGGCCATAACGCATACGGAATGTTGTTTCGGTATGTCACTATTTTTCACTTTCAATTGATAGTAACTCGATCTCAAATCGATCTTGGAAAAGACTGAAGCTCCTTTCAACTGAAGAAATAAGTCATTGATACGAGGTAGGGGGTACCGATTTTTAATCGTCAACTTATCCAGTTGCCGATAGTCTATACAAAGTCGTATCGAACCGTCTTTCTTTTTATCGAATAATACTGGAGCTCCCCAAGGTGATATACTAGGGTGTATAAAGCCCCAGTCCAGTAAATCTTCCAATTGAACTTTTAATTACTTCAACTTTGTCGGTGCCATACGATAAGGTAATTTGACACCGGAGCTGTACCAAAGTACACTTCAATTGCGAACTCAACTTCCCGATCCGGTGGTAATCCTAGTAATTCCTCAGGAAACACATTAAAGAATTCAAAAATAGTTTGAATCTTGATAATTTGGCTATCACTAGCATTCAATTTAATTATATAGGCCAAAAAAGCTTCACAACCTTGATTAAGGGGTTTTTTTAGCTTGAACTGCTCAAATGATACGAGTTGAACCACACTTTCTAACAGCCCGTTTTCCAGTGGTGACGGAATAATGGTTTCGAGACCACAAATTTCTATTGTGTCAATTTGTAAATATTATTTATAGAATATTTAAGGAGTCATTAGGGTTGTATTAAATTTTGATTAAGAAATTTTATCATTTAGATAATTAATTAAAGAAAAAGGACTAAATTGAAAAACGTGAAAAAGTTGAATTCTATTAGTTAAAAGAGTTAAATGGCTATGGAAAGGAAAGCT
The DNA here is from genome assembly GCA_025698515.1 of Gossypium sturtianum. NCBI lineage: Eukaryota > Viridiplantae > Streptophyta > Magnoliopsida > Malvales > Malvaceae > Gossypium > Gossypium sturtianum. The sequence continues at coordinate 42,338,595 of CM046946.1, read as the reverse complement.
AATGGACTTATATGGTAATTATACCATTTAAGGAGTTAGTGGACAAATATTGACATGAATTTGATGTTTTGTATAGTTAATAACCAAGGTTAAAAAGGTAATTGAATAATTAACTTAAAAACTAAAGAAATTAAAAATGGTATCATCTTCATCCTTGGTTATATCCACTGAAATTAGAAGAGAAAAACACCATTTTGAAGGTTTGAAGTTCGGCCATCAATAATTCTTGCATGTAGGTCTGTTTTAAACCTGTTTCTTGTAATTTTTATGTTTTTGAGATCATTGCAACTAGGTCCAGCTAGCCCGTACTTTCGTTTTTGAACCTGTTAAAAATTTTAGAAGTTTCCATTGATAAATCTTGAATGTTTTTTATGACAGTTATGTGTTTGAAGCTTTGATTGTGGTATTTGGTTATTTTGTGAAGTGGTTTTTGTTAGATTTTGATTCAAGGATTGAATTGTTAAAATGTAAAAATTTCAAGGTTTGACAGTGAATTTGATGTGTAATAGGGACTATTAAAGGGCCTAGAATAATTGAATATAATTTGATTCTTAGAGAATGCTCAATTTGATGATTTTCGAGTTGAAGGACTAAATTATAAAAGTTGTAAAAGTTTACGGAAAATGTGTAATTAATGAAAAGTTTAGGGTCATATATATTGAATGGAATGTGGAATGTGTATGAGATTAATATATTGTGTTTAATTATTATATAGATCAAGACTTGAATCAGAGAGACAATTATCGAGGAAAAGGGAAAATAACGGAATAGTGCCTGCGTATTGACCGTAATCAAATTGGAGGTAAGTCCATAGTATTTCAATACGTAAATAAAGTTTTACTTGTAATATTATATTATTGTCCTTCAATTGAATTGTTTATAAAAATTTATCGATGATTGCATATACGTGCCCCTGTTTGTACTTCGGTACCCCTGATTGCACATACGTGCCCCTGTTTGTGCTTCAGTATCCCTGATTGCACATACGTGCCCTTGTTTGTACTTTGGTACCCCTGATTTCACATACATGCCCCTTGTTTGTACTTTGGTACCCCTAATTACACATATGTGCCCCTGTTTGTACTTTGGTACCCCTGAATTCACTTACATGCCCCTGTTTATACTCTGTAACCCTGAATCAAATAGTATATGACTTTTGTCTAATTTTATTTATATTAAATGTTATACTATGTCCTTATTAAGTTGTGTAAGCTTACCGGTTCTTGTGGAAGATAATCGTTGTTGACATTTTGGGAGGATCAATCAACTAGCTCACACTATCCATCTAAGTTGGTAGTTTTTCTATCTCTTAGGGTAGTGGCATATATATATAGATGAAAATGTAGTTGAAATGTATAGGATGTTGTGTAATGGTGCTTTAAGATGTTTAGGTCTTAAAGATTATGTTTGGTTAGTACATTTTTATGTTTACCAAATGTTGTCATTTTGGTTTCTTGTTAAGGCATGTAAACATGGCTCTTATGGTATGTTTTAAATGGTTAAATGTGGTATGTTTTAGTACCTAAATAGACTAGGTTTGTATGCATGAGATGAGGCATGTGAACATGTTTAGGTAAGTGATGTGTTGGATACTAATTGTGGTGCCTTTGAATGGCATATTGGTTAGATGAATTAGGGTCTTGGAAATGGCATTTACAGGTGTTCTTGGATGATGTTTTGGTCCCTTGAAAGTGTGCATAATTGGATTGAATGTTTATGCATGAAATTGTTTTGAAATGATTTAATTTTAGGTAAATTTTGGGTTCACACGGCTTGGGACACAGGCGTGTGACTCAATCGTATGAGGCACACGGCCTGGTGACACAGCCATGTGTCATCTGAGAATTTCAAATGGTTCAAGTTAGTGTGTTACACGGCCTAACACATGGCCTAACACACGGCCTAGCACACGGGCGTGTGGGGCAACTTAGAGAGTGTGTGTGACACGGCCGTGTGACCCTACTTAGTGAGTTACACGGGTGAGGACATGAGCTGTGACACGGCCATGTGTCCCTATTTCAAAGGTTACACGGCTTAGGGCCATGTCACACGGCCTGGCCACACAACCGTGTAACCCCTGTTTTTCAAATTTTGTCTTTTTTCGCTAAGTTCCAAATTATTTCAAATTAGTCCCGAATTGCTTCCAAGCTATTTCTAGGGCCTCGAAGGATCGATTTAAGGACAGTATGCATGTGAATGAATGGTTTATGGTATTATCAATATGTTGAATGATATGATGTTTAAATTTTTTTTATTATATGGTAATACTTCGTAACCCTAATTCGACAACAGAGACGGGTTAGGGGTTTTACATTTAATGGTATCAGAGTTACAGTTTAGTCAGTTCTAGGACTAACGTAGCAGAGTAGAGTTTAGTATATACATGCCACATATACCTTGTGATAGCATGATGCTTTTGATCCGTTCTAATATTGTATTTTTCTTATTGATTCAAGATGTCGGTTGAGTCGAACCGGGCTGTAGTTAATGAAGGTGAAAGTAATTTTCAAGCTTTGAATCCTAAAGCAAGTAATAGTGCGTCGATTCCATAATCCTTTGGTGATGGAATGAAAAATGTATTTCTCAGAATAATGAACCAGTGGTTCAATGAATTCAAGCAAGCAAATCTTGCAACTCTGCCACCTCCACCCCCTATTGTGCCTCCTCCGGCACCCCTGGGTCCTCAAAATTCTGTGCCTATGATGGTTACTCGAGTATCCGTAGATAAAATCTAAAAATATGGAGTGGAAGAATTAAGAGGCAAGGTGGATGATGATCCTGTAAAAGCCGAGTACTGGCTAGTAAATACAAAGAGAGTCTTTGCGAAATTGATGTGCACTCCTGAAGATTGTTTGAGATGTGATGTGTCGTTACTAAACGATAAAGCGTGCTTATGGTGGGACACTTTGAGCACGATGAAATTGAGTGATCACATTAATTGAGATTTTTTTCAGATGGAATTTAAGAAGAAGTATGTAAGTCAGTTGTTTATTGACAAGAATAAGAAAGAATTTCTTGAGTTAAAACAAGGGAATCAGACTGTAGCTGAGTATGAACGGGAATTTGTGCAGTTAAGCAAGTATGCCCGTAATATAGTATCAACTGAGAAGGAAATGTGTATTAGATTTGAGGACGGGTTGAATGATGATATCCGTATGTCTGTGCCAGCATTAAAGTTATGGGAATTTGTAGAACTTTCGGAACGGGCTCAGAAAATTGAAGAAATTTACAAATGATAGTCAGATTTGAAATTTTGAAATTTTAACAAAAGAGGGTCGTTCAAGCCTGCTCAAACGTCTCCATCGAAGAAATTTAGAAATGACACAAGCCGATCAGCTGCCCTTTTAGAGTTCACTGGTAGAGAGAAACCGAGGCAAAGAAATTTCAAGTCTGTTAATTCTCCAGCGGCTAGTGTTTGAAGTGTAAGAAATGTTGAGAGAACTGTTCCAATTTGTGATGATTGCAACAGAAGGCATTTTGGTGAGTGTCGATCAAAGTCGAGAGCTTGTTTCTGTTGGGGATCTACCAATCACTTCCTTTGTGAATGTCCAAAAAGGAAGAATGCTTTTGGCAATCAAACAAACAAGCTTGAAGCAACCTCACAAAGAGGTAGACGATCTGGGAATGCTAGAAACACTACTTCTGGTCGAGGGAAAAATAGCGAGATGAATGAACGATCCGAAGCGAGAACACCAGCTAGAGATTATGCAATTAGAGCTCATGAGGAAGCTACCGCCTATTGATTGATCCTGGATCAACTCACTCGTATATATGTACTACATTAGTAGACAAAAAGAAATTGCCTTTTGAGTTCACTGAATATACTGTCAAAGTGACGAATCTACTAGGTCAATGTGTTTTAGTTAATCAGATATGTAAATCATGTCCACTGAAAGTTAGGGGTTATGATTTTCTCGCTAGTTTGATGTTGTTACCTTTTGATGATTTTGATATCATTCTGGGAATGGATTGGATGTATGAGCATGATACAATAGTGAGTTGCCAAAGAAAGCAAGTTAGTTTGAAGCATCTAAATGGTGAATTTATTTGTGTTAGGGCAGATGGGATCGATTGTATTACAAATGTAGTTTCAGTACTGTCAGCTCTAAAATTGATTAAAAAGGGATGTGAAGCTTATTTAGCTTACGTTCATGATTCAAAAGTGACCAAATTAAAAATTGAACAAGTGCTGATAGTCAAAGAGTATGCTGATGTTTTTCCTAAAGAATTTCCCGGGTTGCCACCAATTGGAGAAATAGAATTTGTGATCAAACTTGTGTCCGGAACAACTCCAATTTTGATAACACCGTACAGGATGGCCCTTACAGAATTGAACGAGTTAAAAGTACAGTTGCAAGAGTTGTTGGATCGCGGATTTATTCAACCGAGTGTGTCACCTTGGGGTGCTCCAGTTTTGTTCGTGAAGAAGAAAGATGGGTCAATGAGACTATGTATAGATTATCGACAGCTGAGTAGAGCCACCATTAAGAATAAATACCCGTTACCTCATATTGATGATTTGTTCGATCAGTTAAAGGGGCTGCAAGTTAAAGAGCAAGATGTATCAAAAACTGCATTCAGAACTAGATATGGTCACTATGAATTTCTACTGATGCCATTTGGTTTAACCAATGCTCCTGCAGAATTCATGGATTTGATGAATTGGGTATTTCAACCATATTTAGATTGGTTTGTTATGGTATTCATTGATGACATACTAATTTAGTCACCGAACGAGTCAGATCATGTCGAACATCTAAGAGTTGTGATGCAGACTTTGCGTGAAAAATAACTGTATACGAAACTCAGTAAATGTGAATTCTAGCTACGAGAAGTTGATTTTCTGGGACATGTTATATCTGCTAATTGAATTAGGGTTGATCCAAATAAAGTATCTACGATTGTTTATTGGAAAATTTCGAAGAATGTTTCTAATGTTCGAAGTTTCTTGGGATTAGCGGGATTCTATCGGTGATTTATTAAAAACATCTCAATCATTGCTTCACATATGACCATGTTACTACAGAAAAATGTCAAATATTTTTGGTCTGATAAATGTCAACAGAGTTTTGATCAGCTGAAAAACATGTTAACAGAAGCTCCAATATTGACTTAGCCTAAGTCTGGGATGACATATGTTGTCTACAGCGATGTGTCTCTCAATGGTTTGAGTTGTGTGTTAATGTAGTCAGGGAAAGTAGTAGCGTATGTTTCTTGAAAGTTAAAGCCGTATGAAAAGAATTATCCTACTCACGATCTTGAGTTGGCCATGATTGTCTTCACTTTGAAGATATGGAGGCATTATTTATACGATGAGAAATGTCACAAATATACTGATCACAAAAGCTTAAAATATTTAATGACCCAGAAGGAACTGAATCTGAGACAGCAAAATTGGTTAGAGCTACTGAAAGATTATGATTTAGTTATTGATTATCATCTGGGAAAGGCTAATGTAGTTGCAGATGCACTCAGCAGAAAGTCATCATTTTTTTCACTTCGACCATTGAATGCTCATTTGGCTTTGAATGCCGATGGTTCTGTATTGGCGGAATTGAGGACTAAACCCTTGTTTTTACAATGAATTCGGGAGTTGCAAAATTGTAACACCCCTAACCCATATCCATGCCGAAATAGTGTTATGGAGCATTACCGAAGATTAGACTTCAAAATTGTCCAAAAAATTTAAAACATTTAATATCCCAACATCAATCTTAGCAAAGTCAATCATTAACATACATATTGTCCCTTATACGAGCCCTCGAGGCCAAAAAAACACATTAGAAACAAGTCAGGACTGTAACACCCCATACCCGAGTCCGAGGCTCAGACCGGGTACGAGACATTACTATGCTTACTTACTTTTCTTGTTATCTCATTTGAGCTTAACTCGTTTGCCCGATGAATTTATATGAATAACCGAGGATACTAAATCTCATCTTAATTTCGAGGCCATGTCTTGACATGGACTTGTACGAAGTCTTTCTCGTTCTCACCAATGCCATGCCTTGGCTTGGACTTATATGGGATCTCTTTCTCTTGACAACTTTTCAATGCCAAGCTTGCCTTGGTCTTACATGATAACTTGTTTAATGCCAAGCTTACCTTGGACTTACATGATAACTTGTTCAATGCCAAGCTTGCCTTGGTCTTACATGATAACTTGTTCAATGCCAAGCTTGCCTTGGTCTTACATGATAACTTGTTCAATGCAAAGCTTGCCTTGGACTTACATGATAACTTGCTTGCTTGCCGATGCCATGCCTCGGCTTGGTCTTATACGGACTTTCTTATTTCATGTGGTAGATCGAGTATCCTAAGCTATTCAACTTCAATCGGGGCTTTCTCATGCTTGATCTCATTAATTTCTTTGTTTAACGTAACATTAAACATTTTCATACTAACATTGTACATTATACTAAGCAATTCAATGATATAAATCATAAAGCTTAGAAATCATACAAACTTACCTCGGTATACAAAATGTATGTAGATATGCAATTTAGCCCTCGACTTTGTTATTGCCTCGGTTTCGATCCGGGCTTCATTTTTCTTGATCTATAATCAATAATAGATCATTTAATACTCACATTGACTAAATTGACTCTTTACTCATACTTTGGCAAAATTACTATTTTGCCCCTAAACTTTCTCATATTTGCACTTTTGCCCCAAGGCTCGTAAAAAAATTCTCATTCAACTTTCTTAAGCTACATGCTTAGCTGATTCATTTTCCCTACTATAGCAATCATCAATTCTCATTATTTCTAATAGGTATGACTAATTTCATAACTATTACAAACTAGTCCATACTATCATATTTCATGAAATTCATTAAGGAAAAGATGTTTATCTAACATCAAACTCTCATAATCTTCCATAAAACATCATTTAACAAGGATGCCATTCATAGATGAATTTTTGAACATGCATCTTAGCTTATTTTATAGCTAAAAATAGCTAATTCATAATACGAGGACTTCAAAAACACGAAGAATATTAAAAACGGGGCTAAGATGAACTTACTAGCAAGCTTGAAAAAAAATGAAGAACCCTAGCTATGGAGTCTTCAAATTTTCGGCAAGGGAAGGAAGAAGATGAATGAAATTTTATCATCTTTTTCCTATTTTAATCACTTATTAGACAAATGACCAAAATGCCCTTCTCTTTAAAAATTTCTATTTTACTAACTCATGTCCATTTTTGTCCAAAATTTATAATTTCGGAAAATTGCTATTTAAGGACTCATAATTAATATTCTAAAGCTATTTCATACAAAAAGCTTCTAGAAACTCATATTTTGCAACTTTTGCAATTTAGTCCTTTTTGATCATTCAATGTTAATTTCACAAAATTTCTACATGGAACTTTAATACTATGATGCAAACATGTCATAAACCTTAATAACTCAATTTTACTGACTTGGGTTTGTGGTCTCACACCACTATCCCGACTAGGCCCTAAATCGGGCTGTTACAGGGACTAAATTGGGAACATATAGAATTTTTCAGAAAAAGATGAAAATTTTCAAACTGCAGGGTTCACACGGCTGTGTGGCCAGGCCGTGTGACTCACACGACTGAGACACACGCCCGTGTCTCAGGCCATGTGGACATTCGAAGTAGGGACACACAGCCGTGTCCCAGCCCATGTTCGTGCCCGTGTAACTCTCTAACTTGGGTCCACGACCAAGCCACACGCCCGTGTGCCAGGCCGTGTACCCTTTGAAGTGGCCTCACACGCCCATGTGACAGACCATGTGCTAGGCCGTGTAACTGCCTGACTTGCAACCCTTTGTAAACTACAGAGGACACACGGCTGTGTTGCTTGGCTGTGTGTCACACACGGCTAAGACACACGCCCGTGTCTCAGGCCGTGTGGACATGAAATTGGTCAATTTTAAGCCATTTCCATGCCCAACTCCAACATGTACCTAAAAGCATTTTGTTCCCACATTAAAGACCTCAAAACAAACCAATTCATTCATGAAATAATCCATTCAATATACCAAAAATTCATCCAACCAATATGCCCACAAGGCACCTCAATTTCAAGCAATCAACCATTCATTTAAACATGTCAAAGACTTATCAAAATGAAGCATATTATAAACTAAACTAATTCACATAGCATACTTGAAGCATTCAAGCATCATCATTTGACACCAAAATATTTATACATTTTCTACTTATATATGTTCCAAAAGGTTAACCTAATTATGCACACAAGTTCAACTATCTTGTACTAGCAACAAGCATAACATGTTAACTTTCAATATTTACATCCATACAAAATATCTAAATACTAACGACCCTTCCTAATACATGCCACTTAAACCAACTAGCAACGACCAAAATGACTACCGAAATGTTGATGATTGTGTGTGAGATTCCGAGTCGATCCAATCAAACCAATGATTACAAAGGTCTTACAAGAATAAATCAAACTAATAAGCATAAAAAAGCTTAGTAAGTTAGGTATTAGTTTCATTTATTACTTAACCGAAAATGATCAAATTAATGTCAATTTGCATTACACTGGCACAAAGCCTGCTAGGCACAGAGCCCGAATAACATCGACACAAATCTTGCTAGGCACAAATCTTGCTAGGCACATAGCCCGATTAGCATCGGCACAAAGCTTGCTAGACACATAGCCCGAATAACATCAGCACAAAGCCTGCTAGGCACATAGCCCGAATAACACCGTTTTTATTTCGTTAAACATAACTAAATGAAATTCATGAATTAAACCAAATAATGAAAAAGTATGAATATTCAATAAAATTAATAGCAACCACATAACGAACTTATCTGGACTGAATTGTAGAAATTGCAGAAGTTTAGGGACTATTCCACTATTTTTTCTTTTCCACGAATATCTATGGGATTTTGATCTAAAATGTAAAATTATTAAATTATTAGCATAAATTTCATATTCCAATCCATTTTACAATTAATACCCTTTTATTTTTTGAATTTACACAATTACCCTAAACTTTTACAATTTTTGAAATTTAGTCCCTTATCTCAAAATTCATCAATTTAACAAATTTTCTCAAGTCGATATTTTATCCAAATATACTAGGCCCTCAAAAATCCCCTAATAACATCAAATTTAATATTGAACCCTAAAATTTTGATATTTTCACAATTTAATCCTAAAATCAAAATTTTAAAAAAATCTTTTTACAAAATCATCATACAACAACATCAAAGCTCCAAATACATCATATTCATAAAAAAAATCCAATATTCAACAATGGAAACTTCTAAAATTTTTAACAGAATAAAAAAAGAAGACACGGGCTAGCTGGACTTAGTTGTAACGATCTCAAAAACATAAAAATTACAAGAAACGGTAAGAATTGAACTCACATGCAAGGCCTCAATGCTTAGCCAATTCTCCAAGTTCCTTTCTAGAGTGTTTCGGTAATGGAAGATTCAAAATGAAGAAGAAAGCATTTTTGTTTTACTTAATTTTGTTTTAATTTCATTTTATTTACAAATTTGCCATTCATTACACATTAAATTATTATTATCACATGTTTAACCATCCAAGACTAAGTATTAGGGACTAATTATTTTATTGGTCCGTCCTCATATGGTTAATAGGCTATTTAGTCATTTAATTAACTTAATTACTAACTTTTGTACATTTTTCAGTTTAATCCTTTTTCTTTAATTAACTATCTAAACGTTAATATTTCTAAACCAAATTTTAATACGACTCTAATGACTCTATAATTATTCTAAAAAAAATATTTATGAGTCATTACAACAAAAATTTGTGGTCCCGAACCACTGTTCCGTCACCACTGAAAATTAGGCTGTTACAACTCTTTCGCCTTAGGAAATTTCGTCCTCGAAATTGTTACCTGAAAATAGATTAGGATACTGTAGTCTCATTGATTCCTTTGTTTCCCAGGTAGCTTCTTCCAAACCATGTCGATGCCATAAGACTGTTACTAATGGTACCCGTTTATTCCGCAATTCTTTGACTTCCTGAACTAAGATTCTCACTGGTTCTTCCGAATACGTCAAGTTTGACTATAACTCAATTTCACTATGAGGAATCACATGCGAAGGATTAGATCTGCACTGTTTCAACATCAAAACGTGGAATACATTATGGATTTTCTTGATTTTAGAGGGTAAGGCTAATCTATAAGCTACAGGGCCGATTCTTTCAACAATCTCGTACGGTCCTATAAATCTCGAACTCAGCTTTCCCTTCCTGTCGAAACACAGCACTTTCTTCGATGGAGAAACTTTCAGGAATACTTGATCGCCAACCGCAAATTCTATATCTTTTCTTTTCAGATCCACTTACGATTTCTGACGATCAGATGTAGCTTTGAAGCAATCCCAAATAAGTCAAACTTTGTCTTCTATTTCTCAGATCAAATCAATTCCCACCATTTTGGATTCATTCAATTCAGACTAATACAACTATGTTTTACACTTCCTCTTGTAAAGAGTTTCAAACGGTGCCATTTTTATACTGGATTGATAACTGTTATAATATGCGAATTCAGCTAATGGTAAGTACTTTTCCCTGTAACACCCCTCACCCGTATTCAACGCTGGAATAGGGTTAATGAGCATTACCGGACTTACAACTCAGTTATACATACTATTAGTATACATTTCATCAGTTAAAACTTTTTTCATACAACCTCAATCAATATGTCCCTAATACGAGCCTACGAGGCCCTATTCATGCATTGGAAGTGGTTCGGGACTAAACTGATAACCTTTTAAAAAATTTGAGCACTTAGAAATTTTTTCTCCAAAACAGGGGACACACGCCCGTGTGACCAGGCCGTGTGGACATTCAAAATGGGATCACATGGCCGTGTCCCAGCCCGTGTCCTACCCCGTGTCCAAACAAGTGAGCTTACTGACTTGGGTCACATGGCCAACCACACGCCCGTGTGCCCTTCGAAGTGGCCACACATGCCCGTGTGCCAGGTCGTGTGCTAGGCCGTGCCAAACTTGTAGTGTATACTGACTTATGCAGCACGACCAAGTCACATGCCCGTGTGCTAGGCCGTGTGCTAATTAGAGGGTATACTGACTTGTGCCACATGGCCAATTACACGCCCGTGTGTGAGGCCGTGTGGAACATACTAACTTCATTTCAATTTTAACACCAAGGGACACACGGCCGTGTAACATGACCGTGTGTCACACACGGCTGAGACACACGCCCTTGTGGACAAAAATAGGCTATTTACCAATCCATTTCGCCACCCATTTTACACATACCTATACAAGCTCAAATGGTACCATTTCAAGATACAAATATGCAACCAAATACCACCAACCAAGGTTCAAAATATACCATTTCTTTACCATCAACACAAAACACAAAAATGTACCACAATTTGCCATCTAATCTCATACCTAATTTACAAAAACAATTCATTTAACTATACTCTTCCAATCATGCATTATCATGTACCAATTCACAAGCATAAAGCTTCTCAAATATCAATCCTTTACCATTCAAATTACCTAATATCATTGAGAATCATAAACCCAACTTCAAACACACAATATAAGTCATATACCAAAAAATAAAAACAATACCATTGGCACATCTAAATACATTATCAAATTCATCATCATAAGCCAACACAAAAGGGCCAAAATACATATTTATGAAACATACCAAAATGACCAAAGTGTATACATGCCATATACCATATATACACACTTCAAAAGTACCAAAATAGATGCCTGATAGTGCGATGAAGTTCTTGACGATCCCCGGTTCCCAGTTAGCTTTGAAATACTATAAAACACAGAAGAAAATAAACAAAGTAAGCTATAAAGCTTAGTAAGTTCGTATATAAATATGAAATAATCTCATCATTCATTAGCATTTCTGTAACACCCCAAACCCGGCCTAGACGTTAGGCCCGAATCTGACGTGTCACATCCAGTGACGTAAAAAAATGGCTAGTTCGATAAAAACTCAATACTAAACGTTAGTTTACTTTGAGACGTTTAAGGTAGTAAAATCATAAACTCGATTTTCCCTTATTGGTCAAAACGTTTATTAAACAGGATTAAATATTGCGGAAGCTTATTCAAAGAATCAACTTTAAGTTTTGGAAATCGTGATACACTTTAAAAACGTTATCATCTGAAAAACCCGCGTTTCCTAGTCTAGCAGATAGTAATCAAAAGAAAATTCCAAACAAAAGTTAAAAATCCCCAAAAGGCCTTATTACAAAAACATTACTCCAGCATATTAAAAGAATATGAAATAACTAAGTTTAAATTAAAAAAAAAAGGTATGAAGCATGTGGCCACCTCCGAGTCCCTCGCAGCTCCAAATCCTCTAAGGCTGAAGGTTACCTGCGCAGTTAAAGGAAATAGTGAGTTACGAGAACTCAGTGTGTAATCCTCTATTACAGTATGATGCAGGCCCAAGCCCTAATAAATCTGATTGATGCAGGCCTTATCCTCATACAGAGTCAGAGTGGGTCTAAGCCCAAAATCATGCCAATGCAAAACATAATACAGCCCAACCCAGTCTAACCAGCACACCACCCGTACCAACCCTACACACCATGTGGGGACCAAGTCGACCCACCCAGCCCTACACACCAATAACGCAGCCGAGCTGCTAATATCAACGCAGCTAAGCCGCAAATAACAGTATACGTGGCTGAGCCACTAAAATCAGTATGCGTGGCAAAGCCACTAAATCAGTAAAACGTGGCATAGCCACCAGTACAGTACTTCCTCCAAAATACAAAACCCAACCCAATGCAGCATGTCATGCCATATATATATAACCCATGTATGTAGTATATCATAAACATAATCAATCATACATAAATACACATACACCACTTATATTACCACTAAGGGCATAATGATCATTTGGTCAGTTGGGGGTAAACCGGTGATTCACCCCCTTGAGGGTATTCCGGTAATTTTACCCATCGAGGTTATTTCAGTAATTTCACCCATTAAGGGTATTTCAGTAATTTCATCATATAACGGCCTTTCCGGAGGCCTACAGTTGCCTCGAGCGACACAGATACCCTTTTTTGGTCAAACGGTGCAATTGGGCCCAAAGCCCAATCTTCGGCCCAAGTGGGTGCACACGCTCGTGTGGCCCACTCCGCCCAATATCGATTGTGGCTATACGAACTTGGCAGCCCGATTCATTGTTATCATTTTACTGAAGACTTTACCCATGTAGGGCCCATTGGGCCCCCATGGCCCATCGAGGCCCATTACGACCTAAACCCACGAAAAATTTCGTGACGGCCTCTACGATCTAACGCCAACAATTGTGGCTCGATTTATCCCTACGAGCGTTCGCACACTCAAGGGTCTTCAGATGCCGAAAACACAGCTTTTCGGCTTTTATCGATATACAGTAGCACAGAAGTGAGAAACAACAGTATCCTGTGTTTGAACAGTATGGTAATGGGTGTACGATTACACACCTTGATTACGAAACGTGCCACCAATCTCCTAGCACTGATCCTACGTTAAAAAGACCATCAGTTAGTCATCCGTTCAAAGGAGTTACCCTCCTTTAACACAACCCAAAACCGAAACCATACTTACACCTACCTTGATTGACCGAGTTTTGTTAAGCCTCTCCAAATATCAGCGAAGATTAAGAACCCATGGATGGATTCTGCGTTACAATACATCCTTATTAAGAGGGATTGAATAAATATGCGAGTAAAATCCACCCTCGACCAATATAAACCCTCAGATAAGATCAGCCCTCAATCCAAACACAAAGCGAGAACACTTACTTGATCAAAGTTAAGAATAACATATCGATTGCTTCCGTCGCTAGGCCCTTTCCACACTTCGAGAGACCCTAACAACCAATAAACATCAAACTAAAGAAGAAAGGGAAGATTCGGCAGTGGAGAGAAAAGAATAGTACCATCACGAAATAACTAGAAGACAGTCAGTACTACTTACCCTCAAATTCGGCAGGGACAGGTTCCTTTAAGTAAAGAGGAATAAACACGTACGGCCCCAGAGATGAAAATATACTAGAAGAAAAGCAGAGGTTAACTTCGGCTCACTCAAAAGAATAAAAGATGAAGCGTTGAGAAGAAGGGGGAAGGATAAGTTTGGCTAACTTGAAGAGAACAAAAAGAAAGATGAGAGGAAAAGAGGATGTTGAATTCGGCCAAGAAACCTAAAAGAAGAAAAGAAATGTAGGCAGGGAGTGGGCAGCAGTTGGGGAAATAATAAATGAGATGAAAACCCGAATGGTAACAAAGTTGCTTGAGACGTCACCTCAGAAAGAAACCCGAAATGAAAAAAAAGAGAACTTGAAAAGCAAAAAGGAATTTTCGGTTTCTACTAACACTCAAGGTTGCCGAAATGCTCCAAATGACACCCCTCTAGCCGAATTTTTCACTTAGCCACACTCCCAAACTCAGCCAACACTCCCACACACATCACTTCCCTGATTTTCTCCACCAAAATCTCCTAGAATTGCTCTCCACCTTCCGTTTGAAATATTTGACCAAGTCCTCAACCTCTCTTGTAGAGTTTGATCCAAACTCTACTTCTTCCACTCCCAAGGAATAAAATAAATGCCCTCATTTGCTTGCCAAGAGATTTGAACTCCACTCCCCCTTGTTATCCCAGTGACGCCACAGCCACCAGGTCCCATGCTTAATTTGTGTCACTTAAATACACATAATCATACATAAGTCCTACTGCCAATGTAACACCCCAAACCCGGCCTAGAAGTTAGGCCCGAATCTGGCGTGTCACATTGAAGAAAGTTGAAAAGCTAAGCAATTGTTTAGAAAAGTTTTATCAGATTTTTGAACTTCGATCTTGTTGTTTGTTTGAGAAAAATGCGATTTGCTAAATGACCATTTAAAAGTTGTTATTATTTTGAAAAATTATTTTGTTATGAAAGTTGAACTTGCATCGTTGCGTAAATATGATATTTTAGAAAACGATTGCTAATGTTTTAAGAAAACCCGTATTTATAAGTTTATGATTATAAATGAAAACTTAGAAAAAATAAACCAATGGCCTTATTACAAAATATTAACCCAAAATAAATAATCTTAAAATAAGGTAAAAATCGAAATTACTAAAGTTCACGAGTAGTATCTCCAGATGTATAGACACCCCAAGAGTCCTCCACGGCTCCCAATCCTCTATCGCTGGGCATTACCTGAAACATTTAATAAAAAGAGGGGGTGAGTTTACGAAAACTCAGTGTGTACAACCCTCATCGGTAAGAACATGCATCACAACAATCTGGGTTGAAGCCCATTACAGTAACGGTGGCAATTGGGCCTTAGCCTAAAATAACCTCGGTTGAGCCTTAACCCATATCATATGTCACAGCAGATAATGTATGCAATGCGATGCAAACCCAGCCCAACCTAATTTTTTTCCATCCCCTACACACCACCCATTCCTGCCAAACACACCAGTGGGGATTTCTACAATCGACCCTCATCGCTACACACCAAGGGTAGCCCGGTTGCGGTACTACCGAACATTGCAACAATATATATATGTTAGGCACATAGCCACGGTAAATATGATTGGTACAAAGCCATAATAACAGCACAAAGCCTTCGGTATTGGCACAAAGCCCATAATTACGGCACAAAGCCCATAATTACGACACGAAGCCCATATTAATAGCACACAGCCCTCGGTAACATTATCGGTGCAGCATGGCTGCTCGGTGGCTAAAAAGCCTGTGGTGGATCCATACCATACGGCCATGCGATCCTGGATCCATACCATACGGCCATGCGATCCTCAAATCTTCCTCCGTACCATAATTCCCACCCATGCAATATGTCGTGTATGTCATGCTCAATCATTACATGTGTATGCAAAATGGACATGCTCAGTAACAATTATTTAAACATTTAATAAAAGCATATCAATCATACAACCACAGACAAATTAGACAACTCATTGCACAAGTCGATCATTTACCTACAAGGGCAAATCAGTCATTTTACCCTATAAGGGTATTTCGGTAATTCCACCTTACAGGGGTAGTTCGGTAATTCTACTCATAACCAATCCATATAAGCAACGCATCTCAAACATAATCAATCATACAATTAACACATACAACGCTAGTATTACCACGAGGGTACAACGATCATTTTATCGTGTAGGGGTAAAACGATAATTTCGCAAACTGGGGGTATTTTGGTAATTTCGCAAAGTAGGGGTATTTCAGTAATTTTACAAACCAGGGGTATTTCGACAATTTTGCAAACTGAGGGTATTTCGGTAATTTTACAAACCAGGGGTATTTTGGCAATTTTACAAACTGGGGGTATTTCTGTAATTTTACAAACTAGGGGTATTTCAGTAATTTTACAAACCAGGGGTATTTCGATAATTTTGCAAATCGGGGGTATTTCGATAATTTTACAAACCAGGGGTATTTCAGTAATTTTGCACTTAATGGCCTTTCCGACGGCCTACTGTCGCCTCGAGTGACACGGGTACCTTTTCTTATCGAAACAGTGCAATTGGGCCTAAGGCCCATTCTCGGCCCAAATGGGCCCACACGCTCGTGTGGCCCATTTAGCCCAAATCTAGCCACAGATATTAGATTCACATAGTCTAGTCCAATTTCTACTACACAATCATACAATTTATTCATATGGGCCCACGGGCCCACCTTGGCCCATCATGGCCCAAGCAGCCTCAACCTACAAAAATATTCATGGTGGCCTCGACTATCGCGTCGAAGCTCCCACACGTGCACTCGCACGCTCGTGTGGCTACCATTGCCATGTGACCGGCTTTTCGGCATTTGCCGCTCTACAACTAGAGTAGAGAGAAATACACACCTGATAGGAATCTGATGCTAATCCGCGCTCCGACCACTCCTGTACCCAAACGCCCACCAATGTATCTTAACCCTCCTCATAGACTGCTCTATATATAGCTAGCTTCTCACCTTCCTTCTTTGCATCTTTTCGATGTGGGATCCCTCCGCTAGCAGAGTTTAAATCCAACTCAAACTCTTGCCGCCCCAACTTAGCAAAATAAATACTCCCTTGCTTTCCATGAGATTCGAACCCAGGCTCCCTTGTAGCATAATCCACACCGCTAACCACTTGGCTACAAGCTCCTCTTGTGTCTAAAATCATGCGCAACTAAATATAACCCTATGGCAAAATTCTAGAATCCATTTAAAAAAAGAAACCAAAATGCAAGAGCCAAGACTTGAACCTTGGACCTCCTTCCTTCCTTGTGGCGTCACCCCTTTGTCTCTTATGTGGCGTCACTTTGCCGCTACACCACACACTCCACTTGTGTCATTTTTTCCACATTTTAATCTTAAAACCTACCTACTAACTCCCAGGGTTTTATTCACCTAAAACCAAAATTTCCCTAAAGCCAAGGTTTAAACCCGGGACTTCATAGAAGCCCCCTAACCTTCCAAAATCCCTCACCTACTAGATCCAACTTGCACTAAAGCCGTTCTCTTATTCCCAAAAATTTTAAACGCTCCTACGCCTAAGGCCCATTGGGCCCTATCCTACTAGGCCCAACTTTGGGATGTTTCAAATCTACCCTCCTTAAAGAAATTTCGTCCTCGAAATTTCTAGCTATAGAAACAGTCGCACATCCTAACCTACAACACTACACTCACGCTGCACACTTTGATTTTAAAACAGTAATACACTTTCTAACTTAAGCTTGCAACCTCTTCACACAACCAAATATCTAATACAGAAGCAAACAAATATTTAACACTCATACATAAAAATTTTTCATTCAAACATCACATCCAAAACATACACAGAATAAATACAGTCATTATAGCATATAATAAGTAAGGGGACTTACGGATTTGGTGCCGGAGACTCAGGTACCATACTTCCAATAAAGATACTTTTTTTTAAAAATCAAATTTCAAATAACTCTAAAAAAAACATTTTCGAACCCATTCCACAGCCGAGTTTTGCAACCCAGGCTCTGATACCATAATTGTAACACCCCAAACCCGGCCTAGAAGTTAGGCCCGAATCTGGTGTGTCACATTGAAGGAAGTTGAAAAACTAAGCAATTGTTTAGAAAAGTTTTATCGGATTTTTGAACTTTGAGTTCATTGTTTGTTTGAGAAAAATGCGATTTGCTAAATGACCATTTAAAAGTTGTTATTATTTTGAAAAATTATTTTGTTATGAAAGTTGAACTTGCATCGTTGCGTAAACATGATATTTTAGAAAACGATTGCTAATGTTTTAAGAAAACCCGTATTTATAAGTTTAATGATTATAAATGAAAACTTAGAAAAAATAAACCAATGGCCTTATTACAAAATATTAACCCAAAATAAATAATCTTAAAATAAGGTAAAAATCGAAATTACTAAAGTTCACGAGTAGTATCTCCGATGTATAGACACCCCCGAGTCCTCCACGGCTCCCAATCCTCTATCGCTGGGAAGTACCTAAAACATTTAATAAAAAGAGGGGGTGAGTTTACGAAAACTCAGTGTGTACAACCCTCATCGGTAAGAACATGCATCACAACAACTGGTGAAGCCCATTACGATGCTGATGGCAATTGGGCCTTAGCCCAAAATAGCAT
Organism: Gossypium sturtianum; assembly: GCA_025698515.1. Classification (NCBI taxonomy): domain Eukaryota; kingdom Viridiplantae; phylum Streptophyta; class Magnoliopsida; order Malvales; family Malvaceae; genus Gossypium; species Gossypium sturtianum. The sequence goes on along the minus strand of CM046946.1, from coordinate 42,319,987 downwards.
CGGTTGAGCCTTAACCCATATCATATGTCACAGCAGATAATGTATGCAATGCGATGCAAACCTAGCCCAACCTAATTTTTTTCCATCCGCTACACACCACCCATTCCTGCCAAACACACCAGTGGGGATTTCTACAATCGACCCTCACCGCTACACACCAAGGGTAGCCCAGTTGCGGTACTACCGAAGGTTACCGCAAAGATACTTAATCACATACATTTGGCTTAAAGCCTCCGGTGGATCCATACCATACGGCCATGCAATCTTGGATCCATACCATACGGCCATGCGATCCTCAAATATTGACATAGAGTCATCAATATATATATGTTAGGCACATAGCCACGGTAAATATGAATGGCACAAAGCCATAATAACAGCACAAAGCCTTCGGTATTGGCACAAAGCCCATAATTACGGCACAAAGCCTTCGGTATTGGCACAAAGCCCATAATTACGTGACGAAGCCCATATTAATGGCATACGACCCTCGGTAACATTATCGGTGCTGCAGCATGGCTGCTCGGTGGCTAAAAAGCTTTGTGGTGGATCCATACCATACGGCCATGCGATCACGGATCCATACCATACGGCCATGCGATCCTCAAATCTTCCTCCGTACCATAATTCCCACCCATGCAATATGTCGTGTATGTCATGCTCAATCATTACACGTATGCAAAATGGACATGCTCGGTAACAATTATTTAAACATGTAATAAAAGCATATCGGTCATACAACCACAGACAAATTAGACAACTCATTGCACAAGTCGATCATTTACCTACAAGGGCAAATCGGTCATTTTACCCTATAAGGGTATTTGGTAATTCCACCCTACGGGGGTAGTTCGGTAATTCTACTCATAACCAATCCATGTAAGCAACGCATCTCAAACATAATCAATCATACAATTAACACATACAACGCTAGTATTACCACGAGGGTACAACGATCATTTTATCGTGTAGGGGTAAAACGGTAATTTCACAAACCGAGGGTATTTTGGTAATTTCGTAAAGCAGGGGTATTTCGGTAATTTTACAAACCAGGGGTATTTTGGCAATTTTACAAACTGGGGGTATTTCTGTAATTTTACAAACTAGGGGTATTTCAGTAATTTTACAAACCAGGGGTATTTCGATAATTTTGCAAATCGGGGGTATTTCGGTAATTTTACAAACCAGGGGTATTTCAGTAATTTTGCACTTAATGGCCTTTTCGACGCCTACTGTCGCCTCGAGCGACACGGGTACCTTTTCTTATCGAAACGGTGCAATTGGGCCTAGGGCCCATTCTCGACCCAAATGGGCCCACACGCTCGTATGGCCCATTTAGCCCAAATCTAGCCACAGATATTAGATTCACATAGTCTAGTCCAATTTCTACTACACAGTCATACAATTTATTCATATGGGCCCACGGGCCCACCTTGGCCCATTATGGCCCAAGCAGCCTCAACCTACAAAAATACTCATGGTGGCCTCGACTATCGCGTCGAAGCTCCCACACGTGCGCTCGCACGCTCGTGTGGCTACCATTGCCATGTGACCGGCTTTTCGGTATTTGCCGCTCTACAGCTAGAGTAGAGAGAAGTACACACCTGATAGGAATCTGATGCTAATTCGCGCTCTGACCACTCCTGTGCCCAAACGCCCACCAAGGTATCTTAACCCTCCTCATAGACTACTCTATATATAGCTAGCTTCTCACCTTCCTTCTTTGTATCTTTCTGATGTGGGATCCCTCCGCTAGCGGAGTTTAAATCCAACTCAAACTCTTGTCGCCCAAACTTAGTAAAATAAATACTCCCTTGCTTTTCATGAGATTCGAACCCAGGCTCCCTTGTAGCATAATCTACATCGCTAACCACTTGGCCACAAGCTCCTCTTGTGTCTAAAATCATGCGCAACTAAATATAACCCTATGGCAAAATTCTAGAATCCATTTAAAAAAAAGAAACCAAAATGCATGAGCCAAGACTTGAACCTTGGACCTCCTTCCTTCCTTGTGGCGTCACCCCCTTGTCTCTTATGTGGCGTCACTTTGCCACTACACCACACACTCCACTTGTGTCATTTTTTTCCACATTTTAACCTTAAAGCCTACCTACTAACTCCCAGGGTTTTATTCGCCTAAAACCAAAATTTCCCTAAAGCCAAGGTTTGAACCCGGGACTTCATAGAAGCCCCCTAACCTTCCAAAATCCCTCACCTACTAGATCCAACTTGCACTAAAGCCATTCTCTTATTCCCAAAAATTTTAAATGTTCCTACGCCTAAGGCCCATTGGGCCCAATCCTACTAGGCCCAACTTTGGGATGTTACAGCCAACTGCTAGCTTCCCTTATAGGCAAAAACTAAAATTTTTCCACAGCTCTGACTCAAACCTAGGCCACCTTAGAACACCCAAATACACTCAAATAGCTAGCCGTTCATGCACAACATGGAAATTAAGCGAAATTACTAACCCCTCATTTTTGGGGCGTTACAACTCTACCCCCTTAAAGAAATTTTGGCCTCGACATTTACCTGGTCAGAAGAGGTGAGGGTATTGCTGTCGCATCGCCGCCTCAGGCTCCCACGTGGCTTCCTCTGAACCGTGATTACGCCATTGCACCTTGACTAACAGAACAGATTTTCTTCTTAACACTTTAACATCACGATCCGGTATTTGCACCGGTTCTTCCTCTAAGGTCAGATCAGGTCTTACCTCGATCTTCTCCACCGACACTACATGTGAGGGATCAGAACGATATCGCCTCAGCATAGAAACGTGGAACACATTATGTATATGATTTAACTCAGGAGGTAGTTCCAGTTGATAGGCGACCGGTCCCACACACTTTAATATCCTGTAAGGTTCGATGAATCTAGGGCTCAGCTTACCTTTCTGTCCAAATCTTAGAATCTTCTTCCATGGTGAGACCTTCAAGAAGACATAATCCCCCACTGTGTACTCTATCTCTTTACGCTTTAAATCTGCATACGACTTTTGCCTATCAGATGCTTCTTTTAATCGATCTCGTATCAACTTTACTTTTTCCTCGATTTCAAAAACTAGTTCAGCCCCAATATTATTTTGCTCACCCGCCTGGTCCAACAAGTAGGGGTACGACACCTACGACCATATAACGCCTCGTATGGTGCCATCTGAATACTGGTTTGGTAGCTGTTGTTATAAGCGAATTAGCATGTCTTCCAAAATCTGAATTACCCTCTCCGAATGACCATCAGTCTGAGGATGAAATGCCGTTTTGAAATCCAACCTTGTACCCAGAGCTTCGTGTAACACTCTCCAGAATCGTGATGTGAATCTAAGGTCTCTGTCCGAAATGATAGACACTGGTACCCCATGCAGCCTCACAATCTCACCCACGTACAACTTGGCCAACTTCTTCAACGAATAATCAGTGCAGACCAGTATGAAGTGGGCAGATTTAGTCAGTCGATCAACAATGACCCATACCGAATCTTTCTTAGTAGGCATTAGGGGTAGCCCACTAACAAAGTCCATGGTCACCCTCTCCCACTTCCAAAGTGGAATTTTAACAGGTTGCAGTAATCCAGAAGGTAGTTGATGTTCAGCCTTCACTTGCTGGCACGTCAAGCACTTACCTACGAAATTGGTAACCTCACGCTTAAGCCCTGTACACCAGTACAGTTCACACAGGTCTCGGTATAACTTGTTCCCACCAGAATGCATAGCGTACGGACTACTATGCGCCTCTCGCAGTATAGACTGCCTTAACTCAGAATCCCTCGGTACACAGACTCTCCCACGGAAACATAATACTCCCTCACTATTTAGCCCAAAGTACACAGTATCTCCCTTCTTCACCAATCAGAAACGAGGAACCAACGATTCATCCAGCAACTGCTTCTCCCTAGTTTGATCAATCCAAGCCGGTTTCACTTAAAGTTCAGCTAACAGACTACCATCCTCAAACAGGCTGAGACGAGCAAACATTGCTCTTAAATCAGATACAACCTTACGGCTCAATGCATCCGCTACTACGTTAGCTTTTCCTAGGTGGTACTCAATCGACCAATCATAACCCTTAAGCAACTCTATCCATCTTAGTTGCCTAAGGTTCATCTCTTTCTGAGTAAGGAGGTACTTAAGGCTTTTGTGGTCGGTATAAATGATCGACTTTTCCCCGTACAAGTAATGTCTCCAAATCTTTAGTGCAAATACCACCACAGCTAACTCCAAGTCATGAGTGGGGTAATTCACCTCGTGCGGCCTAAGCTGACGAGACGCATAAGCCTCCACCTTACCCTCTTGCATCAGCACACACCCCAAACCCGTGTGCGATGCATCACAGTAGATAATGAATTCCTTTCCAGCCTCTGGCTGTATTAACACTGGGGCTTCAGTCAGAATCTGCTTCAGTTTCTCAAAACTCTCCTGCTGTTTATCAGTCTAATTAAATGGTACCCCTTTACGCAGTAACTTAGTTAGGGGTGCAGCAATCAGTGAAAACCCCTCAACGAACCGTCTGTAATACCCAGCCAGACCCAGAAAACTTTGAATCTCAGATACCGTCTTTGGTGGCTTCTAGTCTAATACGGCTTCAATTTTCCAAGGATCAACCCTAATCCCCTCGGCAGACACTACATGACCCAAAAATGCCACCTCTTGTAGCCAAAACTTGCACTTGCTGAACTTGGCATAAAGCTTCTTTTCCCTCAGTATTTGCAGAACAATTCAGAGATGCAAATCATGCTCTTCCTTGGTTATCGAATACACCAGAATATCATCTATAAACACCACCATGAACCGGTCCAAATAGGGTTGGAAGACCTGATTCATCATATCCGTGAAAGCAGCTGGTGCATTCGTTAACCCAAACGGCATGACCAGAAACTTGTAATGTCCATAACAAGTCTTGAATGCAGTCTTGTACACATTCGTCTCCTTAACCCTTAGTTGATGATACCCCGATCTAAGATCTATCTTGGAGAAAATCGAAGCTCTTCGCATTTGGTCAAACAGATCGTCTATCCTTGGTAACGGGTACATGTTCTTAATCGTCAGTTTATTTAGTTGACGATAATCAATACACATACGCATGGACCCATCCTTCTTCTTCACGAACAATACTGGTGCTCCCCATGGAGACACACTCGGCCGAATGAATCCTCGATCCAGTAGCTCCTGGATCTAAGCCTTTAATTCTACCAACTCCTTCGGCGCCATCCTATAAGGGGCGATAGACACCGGAGTCGTTCCAGGTAGGAGCTTGATGCCGAATTCTACCTCACGGTTTGAAGGCAACCCTAGAAGTTCTTCGAGAAAGACATCCGAAAACTCTTTTACAGTTCTGACATTCTCAACAGACGGACTCGTAGAATCAGAAATGCAGACATAAGCTAGGAATGTCTCGCAACCTTTGCGAACCAGTTTCTTGGCCTTTAGTGCCGAAATTACATTAGATAGATAATCCCTTCGCTCCACTATCACAACCACCTCCTCATCCTCCGAAGACTTCAGTACTATACGCTTAGCAGCGCAATCAAAATTCGCACGGTGCTTCACTAACCAATCCATGCACAAAATAAGATCAAATTCGCCAAACGGCAGTTCCATCAAATCCGCCGAAAAGACCACCCCTTGGACTTCTAGGGGCACATTTCTAAATAGTTTATTTACTCTAACCGACTGACCCAGCGGACTTACCACTGACATTTCTCTGTCAGTAATTTCGAACTGTATACCCAACGACCCAGACACAGTACATGCAATATACGAGTGTGTAGACCCAATACCAATCAAAGCGGTATATGGTACATTATAAATGAGGAACGTAACAGTTATGACATTAGGGGTGTCGCCGTCCTCTCGGCACCGAGCAGCATAGACCAACGCTAGCTGTCTCGCCTTTGTGCTACCTGCACCTCTGCCCAGTGCTCCACGACCTCATCCCAAACCATTACCCCCTCTGGCCTGACCCCAACCTCTCGGTGGCTGCTGACCACCTCTCCCTAGCTGAAAATAGCCCTGACCCGCAGCTTGCATCTGACCAGGCCTCTGAGTACAGTCTTTAACTCTGTGATCCCTAGACCCACATCTGAAGCACGCCCCAGTTCTTTTCCAGCACTCACCCTGGTGAGATCTCCCACACACAGCGCAAGGCTGCGGTCCGCCAGCAACAGCAGGAACTCCAGCTCGGACTAGCCCGTCAAATCTAGGCCTCTTCTTAGGCCCACCAGAAGAACTTGAGGGCCCAAAATCCCTCTTATTTCTGCCCCTTTTCTTCTCACGGTTTTGACGCTCTGAGCGTTTCACATCCTCGGCAATCTTTGCCTTCTCAATCAGGGAAGCAAAGTCTCTTTCCCTCTGCAAAGCTATTAGTACCCGCAACTCATCTCGGAGACTATCCTCGAAACGCGCGCAACGTTCATACTCAATCGCGACTATGCCCCGAGCATACCTGCTCAACCGCAGAAACTCTGCTTCATACTCTGCTACAGACTTATTTCCCTAGATCAGACTTAAGAATTCCTTCCTCAGGGCATCCACATGACTCACCCCAACATATTTTCCTTGAAAGGCCGTCTTAAAGAAGTCCCATGTCAAACGGTCGGCCTGCGTGCCTTCTCTCACGGTAAGCCACCATTGATGTGCCTCATCTCGTAGTAAAGACACTGCTCCTTTCAATTTTTGCTCCACTGTACAATCGAGGTCATCCATTATTTGCTCGACAGCCTCCAACCAATATTCTGCCACATTTGGAGCTACACTCGAGATGCCCCTGAAAATTTCTGCCCCAATCGACCGGAGTCATTCAGAGATTGACCCTCGGCCCACTAACCCAGTACTTGCTCCAGCAACCCTTTCAAGAACCCGTAACATCGCTTGGGACAGGGTATCATCCCCACCAGCTCGGTCATGAGACCCCGTCTCAGTCACTGGTGAGGCTGGCGCTTCCCTAGCAGGCATGTGTCCTGATGCCGAAGAACCAACCCTAGCACCTCGGCCTCTACCACGGCCACGTGTACCCCTTCCGCGACCTCTTGTGCTCATATCGATGTAACGTATTTATCTGATTTAATAGTTTTATGAATCAACTTATAATTCTCATAATTATTAAAAGATATTTTATGATAAACAGTATTTAGGGTTGTTTTCGCAGATCAAATTCTTACTATAGTTTCCAGTCTCCTATAGTCTCAGTTTCTCTAACTAAGGAGTTTCAGTGTGCTACTACTATCCCTAGTAGTTTCTCAGTATAATCATTTCAGTATATAACAAAGTACAGTGTCAGATAACTTACAGATTTGGTGCCGGAGACTCGGTGTGCCACACTTCCAGTAACAACATTACTTTTCAAACCAAAATTTAAACAGATTAGAAAAAAAATTCAAAACCCATTCCACAGCTGAGTTTTGCAACCTGGCTCTGATACCACTAAATGTAAGACCCCAAACCTGGCCTAGACGTTAGGCCCGAATCTGACGTGTCACATCCACTGACGTAAAAAAAATGGCTAGTTTGATAAAAACTCAATACTAAACGTTAGTTTACTTTGAGACGTTTAAGGTAGTAAAATCATAAACTCGATTTTCCCTTATTGGTCAAAACGTTTATACAACAGGATTAAATATTGCGGAAGCTTATTCAAAGAATCAACTTTAAGTTTTGGAAATCGTGATATACTTTAAAAACGTTATCGTCTGAAAAACCCACGTTTTCTAGTCTAGCAGATAGTAATCAAAAGAAAATTCCAAACAGAAGTTAAAAATCCCCAAAAGGCCTTATTACAAAAACATTACTCCAGCATATTAAAAGCAAATGAGATAACTAAGTTTAAATTAAAAAAAAGGTATCAAGCATGTGGCCACCTCCGAGTCCCTCGCAGCTCCAAATTCTCTAAGGCTGAAGGTTACCTGCGCAGCTAAAGGAAAGGGTGAGTTACGAGAACTTAGTGTGTAATCCCCTATTACGGTAACAGTCTGGGCCCAAGCCCTAATCAATACAGTTTGGTCTGGGCCTTAGCCCCATACAGAATCAGAGTGGGTCTAAGCCCAAAATCATGCCAATGCAAAATAGAATGCAGCCCAACCCAGTCCAACCAGCACATCACCCGTACCAACCCTACACACCATGTGGGGACCAAGTCGACCCACCCAAACTTACACACACCAATAATGCAAATGTTTGCTAATATCAACGCAGCTGCCGCTGCTAATAATGATATGTGGCTGAGCCACTAAAATCAGTATGCGTGGCAAAGCCACTAAATCAATAAAACGTGGCATAGCCACCAGTACAGTACTTCCTCCAAAATACAAAACCCAACCCAATGCAGCATGTCATGTCATATATATATAACCCATGTATGCAATATATCATAAACATAATCAATCTTACAGAAATACACATATATCACTTATATTACCACTAAGGGCATAACAGTCATTTGGTCAGTTGGGGGGTAAAACAGTGATTCACCCCCCGAGGGTATTCTGGCAATTTTACCCATCGAGGTTATTTCAGTAATTTCACCCTTTGAGGGTTTTTCAGTAATTTCTCCCATTGAGGGTATTTCAGTAATTTCACCGATTGAGGGTATTTCAGTAATTTTGTCATATAACAGTCTTTCCGGAGGCCTACAGTCGCCTCGAGCGACACAGATACCCTTTCCGGTCAAACGGTGTAATTGGGCCCAAAGCTCAATATTCGGCCCAAGTGGGCCCACACGCTCGTGTGGGCCACTCCGCCCAATATCGGTTGCGGCTATACGAACTTCTCAGCCCGGTTCATTGTATTCATTTTACTGAGGACTTTACCCATGTGGGGCCCATTGGGCCCCCATGCTCCATCGAGGCCCATTACGACCTAAACCCACGGAAAAGTTCGTGGCGGCCTCTACGATCTAACGCCAACGATTGTGGCTCGATTTATCCCTACGAACGTTCGCACGCTCGAGGGCCTTCAGATGCCGAAAACACGGCTTTTCAGCTTTTATCGATATACAGTAGCACAGAAGTGAGAAACAACAGTATCCTATGTTTGAACAGTATGGTAATGGGTGTACGATTACACACCTTGATTACGAAACGTGCCACCTGTAACACCCTTACCCAGGTTCTACACCGGAACCGGGCCCGAGGCGTTACCGAACTCAAACCACTTGATCACCACTTAGGCTCGTCGTAACTACTCTCTGAAGTCATCTCAACAACCTCATTCCCAACTTACGAGCCCTCACTCATACACACGAGGGATTTCGAGACTAAACCGGAACTTTTTCCAATCTTAAAAATTTTCTCTTTTGAAAAAGGGTCACACGCCCGTGCAAGGTACAAAACGCCCGTGTGAAGTCACACACGCCCATGTTCCCAAACCGTACTTAAAAACCCAGCATTCTGCCAATGCCCCACGGCCAAGGCACACGCCCGTGCTTACCACCCGTGGTGCACACTGACTACCTTAACACGGCCTAGAGTCTATACACACGCCCGTGTAGCTAGCCCGTGGCCAACACTGATTAATCCCACACGCCCTAGGCACACGCCCGTGTGACTAGTCCGTGGTCTATTCTGACTTCAAATACTAACATGCAGGGGACACACGGCTGAGACACACGCCCGTGGGCTGCCCGTGTGTCACACATGGCCTAGACACACGCCCGTGTGTCTATCCAAATGGACAAGAACAAAGCTATGTGCCAATTTCTTTTCACCCCTCTAGCATACACAACATATACTCATCTAACACAATCATAATCAACTCAAATTGAAGTGCAATCTCACATAGAAAACTACATCTTTCTTTCATATAATGTAATAGCCAACAACCATGGCATTATACAAAATACACTATCCATCTAAAGGCCAACACATCTTAGCCATTTACACGAAAAATTCACTAATTTGTCTAGCCCCTATACATGCCATATACAAAACATTGAGTCTAATGTACCAGAGTGTGCCGATAGTGTGGGTGATCTTCCAATTGATCCTCGTATCTCGATTCAACACTTTTACTCTACAAGACCAGGGAAAATAAAGAGAGTAAGCTTTGAGCTTAGTAAGTTTACACATAAACAATTAAGCAACATAGTATAAGCTAAGCAACAATTAGTATTATACTAACATAAGTAATTCACAACTATGCTTACTCTTTCTATCCCTTACCACATTTCTAACACATCATGAGTCACTTACTCATAACTATTGACATACACCCCTACATTCAGCATCACATTTACACAATATACAACACATCATTATTTCTCAATAATACATCCACACAGCTAATCCACACAGCTAGTCCACACAGCTAATCCACACAGCTAATCTACTCACTATCACATCCACACAGCAAATCTCTCGGTGGTTCCGCACTAAGCCCACCCCATTCAATTAGTAAGGTAGTATCGCACTTAGCCTACCAACAAGGTATTCATAGCGGTTTCGCACATAGCCCACTGAATAACATACCTAACGATAGCATCGCACATAGCCAGCTCATCATCAATATGCATTAGGATGGTATCGCACTTAGCCCACCTTTTTAGCATTATCACAACACATTCACAAATCTACTTACTTAATCATTCATCCATCCATTTCACTTTAACCACATAGGTTCTCAATCATTCTTAACCATGCTATACACTATCTAGCATTAACAATTTGTAAGTATGAATGCATTGTTTATGCATAGACTTACCTCGATACTCAAAAGTATTGAGACTTGCAATTTAGTCCACCACCTTGCTTTTGCCTCGGTTTCGATCCGGGCTTCGTCTTTCTTGATCTATAATGAATAAATCAGCTTATTAAATACATACATTGACTACATTGACCCACATCTCATACTTTAGCAAAATTACTATTTTGCCCCTAAACTTTCTCATATTTACACTTTAGCCCCAAAAACTCGTAAAGTGATTTTTATTCAACTTTCTAGTCTTTCATGCTTAGTCGAACCACTTATTCAACTAAAGCTATCATCAATTCTCACTAAAACACACATGTATGACCAAACTTAAGATTTTTACAATCAAGTCCCTACATGCATTTTCATGGAAAATCACTTAACAAAAGATGTTTCTACTACATCAAGCTTTCATAATCTTCCATAAAACAAGAAAATACATGCATGCCATACATGACCACATTTTTGAACATCCTTCATAGCTCATCAAATGGCTAAAAATAGCTTACTCATGCTACCGAGACTTCAAAAATACAAAAAATATAAAAAACGAAGCTAGATGCACTTACTAGCAAGCTTAAAAATTTGAAGAACCCTAACAATGGCTCTTTGGAATTTTCGGTAGCCTTGGAGAAGAAGATGAATGAATTTTGTCATCTTTTCTCCTATTTTAATCACTTACTTGATAAATGACCAAAATGCCCTTTTTGATAAACTTTAAATTTTAACTCATTCATGCCCAATTTTGTCCAAAAATTAGAATTTGGATAAATTGATATTTATGGACCTCTAATTAATAATCTAAAGCTATTTCACACATATATCTTCTAGAAACACACATTTTGAAACTTTTGCAATTTAGTCCTTTTGGACAATTCAACCACAATTTCACAAAATTGCTTCATGAAACTTTCACACTAGCATGCATACAAGGCATAAACCTCAAAAACTCATTTATAACCCTTAGATTTGTGGTCTCGCACCACTATTCCGACTAGGCCCTAAACCGGGATGTTACAACTCTCCCTCCTTTAGAGATTTTCGCCCCCGAAAATCTTTCCAATAAAGAGGTTTGGATGTTGCTCCCTCATAGCTTCTTCCGTTTCCCACGTAGCCTCTTCCACACCATGGTTCTGCCATAACATTTTCACTAGTGCTATGCTCTTATTTCTCAACTGTTTCACTTCTCGAACCAAGTGTTTAATCGACTCCTCTTCATAAGACATATCTGGTCTTATCTCAATTTCTATCGAAGGAATTACATGTGAAGGATCAGAGCGATACTGTCGCAGCATCGACACATGGAACACATTATGAATCTTTTCCAACTCTACCGGCAAAGCCAACCGGTGTGCTACAGGCCCAATTCTATCTGTAATCTCATACGGCCCTATGAACCTTGGACTCAATTTTCCTTTTTGTCTAAATCTCATAATCTTCTTCTACGGGGACACTTTTAGAAACACTCTGTCGCCCACTTTAAACTCAATTTCTTTTCTTTTCAAATCCGCGTAAGACTTCTGTCGGTCCGAAGCAGCTCTCAGACTATTACGGATTACTTTCACCTTCTCTTCGGTTTTCTTCACTAAATCAACCCCATGGATCCGCTTCTCACTAAGCTCGGTCCAATATAAAGGAGTCTGACACTTACGACCATACAGAGCCTCATACGGTGCCATCTGTATACTCGACTGATAACTATTGTTGTAGGCGAATTCGACCAAAGGTAGATATCTCTCCCAGCTACCTTCGAATTCTAACACACAACATTGAAGCATATCTTCCAGAACTTGAATCACTCTTTCAGACTGACCATCGGTTTGCGGATGGAATGCAGTACTGAAATTCAATCTCGTACCCATGGCCTCTTGCAACTTCTTCCAAAATCTCGAAGTAAACCTCGGATCTCTATCCGATATAATAGACACAGAGCACACCGCAACCTCACTATCTCTCGCCACATACAACTCAAGCTAACTTGTCCCGGTGAATAATCAACACGTCATCGAATAAAGTGAGCCGACTTCGATCAATCTATCCACAATAACCCACACAAAGATATCTCTTTCTGAGTCATCGACAACCCGTTACAAAATCCATGGTAATCCGATCCCACTTCCATTCGGGTACCATTATCGGGTCAAGCAATCCCGAAGGCACTTGATGCTCACCTTCACCGTTAGCAAATCGGACACTTTGTCACAAACTCAAATATCTCTTTCATCATACCGCCACAAATATAACTTTTTCGTGTCGTTGTACATTTTCGCGATCGCCGGATGTCTTGACAAACATCCACCGTGGGCCTCATGCAAAACCTTCGAATCAACTCCTCATCTTTAGGAACACAAATTCATCACGATTCGTCAGACAACCATTCAAATCCCTCAAAATCGTAATCACTTTCTGATTCGCACTTAGCTATCTTAGCTTGCATCTCACTGTCATTTCTCTGAGCCTCACATATTTGTTGAACAAATAGTGGCTTAGCTCTCAATTCTGCCAAAATAGCACCATCGTCAGACAATGCTAAACTCGTGCTCATAACTCTTAGAGCATACAAGGATTTCCTACTCAGGGCATTCGCAACCATATTCGCTTTTCCTGGGTGGTAGTCAATGACTAACTCATAGTCTTTCAACAACTCAAGCTACCGTCTCTGTCGCAAATTCAGATCCTTCTGATCCATCAAATACTTCAAACTCTTGTGATCTGTAAAGATTCGGCACTTCTCACCATACAAGTAATGTCGCCAAATCTTTAACGCAAAAACAATCGCCGCTAACTCCAAATCATGAGTCGGATAATTCTTCTCATGCGGTTTTAGCTACCTCGAGGCGTAAGCGACTACCTTACCCTCTTGCATAAACACGCAACCGAGACCATTAAACGACGCATCACTATAAACCACAAAATCCTTCCCCGATTCTGGTTGAACCAAAACCGGTGCCTCAGTCAACATTATTTTCAGTCTCTCGAAACTCTGTTGACATGTCTCAGTCCATTCAAACTTGACATCTTTGTGCAATAGTTTCGTCATCGGGGTAGCAATCATAGATAACCCTTTTACGAAACGTCTGTAATATCCTGCTAATCCCAAGAAGCTTCTAACTTCCAATACGTTCCTCGGCGGTTTCCAATCCACAACAACCAATATCTTACTCGGGTCAACTCTGACACCATCACCTGACACAATGTGTCCTAGGAATCTGACTTCTCGGAGCCAAAACTCACTCTTGCTAAACTTAGCATACAACTGCTTATCTCTCAAAGTTTGCAAGACAATTATCAAATGCTCTTCATGATCGTTCTCATCCCGAGAATAGATCAATATGTCATCAATGAAGACAACTACAAACTTGTCCACATACGGTCTGAAAACACGATTTATCAGATCCATAAAAAGCGCAGGTGCATTCGTCAAACCAAACGGCATAACAAAAAACTCATAATGGCCATACCTTGTCCGAAATATAGTTTTCAACACATCTTGCTCTTTCACTCTGAAATGATAATAACTGGACCTCAAGTCTATCTTGGATAACATCAGTAGCTCCTTTGGTTGATCAAAAGATCATCAATCCTTGGTAAAGGATACTTATTCTTCACCGTCACCTTGTTCGATTGTTCATAGTCTATACACAACCTCATAGACCCATCTTTCTTCTTCACGAATAATACCGAGCACCCTACCACGAGTAGCTCGGTCTTGCAAAACCCTTATCTGTCAACTCTTGCAACCGAACCTTCAGTTCTTTCAACTCTACTGAGTTCCATTCTATATGGAGCAATTGAAATAGGTGCTGCTCCCGGAACCAACTCAATTCCAAACTCGACCTCTCTCACTTTGGAGGTAATCAGGGTAACTCTTAGGAAATACATCTGGATATTCACATACCACTAGCACTGTTTCAAACTCTACTCCAACCTCTCGAGTATTCAACACAAAAGCAAGATAGGACTCACATCCTTTTCTCAAACATTTCTCAGCCACTAGGGAAGAAATCATCACTGGTAGACTATCTGATCCACCTGATTCAACCCGAGCCACATCTCCACTCTCACATTTCAATTCAATAAACTTACTACCACAGTTCACTAAGACACTATGGGTAGTCAACCAATCCATGCCTAGGATTAAATCAAACTCATCAAATGGCAACAACATAAGGTTTGCCAAAAAACAATGATTCTCAAACAATAAAAGACAATTCTTACACACTTTGTCCACTAACACATGCTTTCCTAACGGGTTTGACACCTTAACCAATATGTCCGTAGACTCAACGGTCATACTCAAACTAGATGCTGATCTCATACAAATATAAGAATGAGTAGACCCTAGATCTATTAAAGCAATAACAAAGGTGTCATAGAGAGAAAATGTACCCGTTATCACATCAGGGGAGGATGCTTCTTCGCGAGCGCGAATAGCATACGTCCTTACAGGTGCCCGACCCTCTGGTCTCACAGCAGAATCTCTGGGCGCACCTCTACCTCTATTCCTACCTCTCGCGTTCCTTGGTGGTCTACCCCTTGTAGACACATCGCTAGGTCTCATATCTTGACTCTCTTCCTTATCATCCCTCTCGAAGTAGTTTTGGATAAAATGGTCAGGGGAACCACACTTATAACAGTTTCGACTATTACCCCAACACTCTCCAGTGTGATATCTACCACAACTTGGACACTCCGGTTTACTCTTCGGATTGCCCACACTTTCCATCGAGGTAGCTTGGACTCTCGAACCTGAACGAGTATTGCCCAAGTCTCGATGCGAATAACCCACTGGTGCTTTCGTCCGAGGATTCACTTCCTTGGATCTTTTCGACTGAGCTTGGTACGACTTGCCCATCGGCCACTTTCTAGCATCTCGGGCTTCACTCACAGCCCTCCTCTTTTCTGAACTCAGCTCTTCGGCCTTACTTGCCCTCTCAACTAATACCACAAATTCTTTCAACTCCAAAATGCCCACTAGGAGTTTGATGTCCTCATTCAGCCCATCTTCGAACCTCTTACACAAGATGGTCTCAGTCGATACACATTCTTGAGCGTATTTGCTAAGCCTAACAAACTCACACTCATACTCTGCTACTGACATCCTTCCTTGCTTCAACTCAAGGAATTTCTTCCTTTTTCGATCAGTAAATCGCTGGCTTATATACTTCTTCCGGAACTCTTCCAGAAAGAAGTCCCACGTCACCCGCTCTCTCGGGACTACCAACGTTAGTGTTTTCCACAAATGGTATGCCGAATCTCTCAGCAAGGATACGGCACACTTCAAGCTCTCCCCAGGCGTACATGAGAGTTCATCGAACACCCTCATTGAGTTCTCTAACCAGAACTCCGCCCTCTCTGGGTCATCTCTAAACTTCTCAGCCCCGTGTTTCCTAATCTTATCCACCAGAGGTTTCGATATCCTCACTACATCCATACCTTGAGGAGCCACTGGATTTGGCTGAGGTATAGGAGGAGGTGGAGGAGGTTGAGCAGTAGGGTTTGCTCGAACATAGTCCGAGTACCAATTACTCATCATCTGGAGAAAGGCTTCTCGTGCCTCTTCCTCTTGACCCCTGACCTCGGGTCCACTCTCAACCGGCGTGGTTCCTTGCGCAGGAGCCGGCGCATTACTAGCTGCTTCATCAGTAGTCGATGGACTAGAATCCATACACTATATAAAACTAGATTTAAAATCATCAGAAGCCACACACTATCATTGTACACTTATGGCATGTATAGCTAGACTCTTACACCCGCTACGGTAGTCCTAGAACCGACTAAACCTGGCTCTGATACCATTAAATGTAACACCCCTTACCCAGGTTCTACGCTGGAACTGGGCCCGAGGCGTTACCAAACTCAAACCACTTGATCGCCACTTAGGCTTATCGTAACTACTCTATGAAGTCATCTCAACAACCTCATTCTCGACTTACGAGGCCTCACTCATACACACGAGGGCTCTCGAGACTAAACCGGAACTTTTTCCAATCTTAAAAATTTTCTCTTTTAAACAGGGCTCATGCGCTCGTGCAAGGTACAACACGCCCGTGTGAAGTCACACACGCCCATGTTCCTAAACCGTGCTTAAAAACCCAGCATTCTGCCAATGCCCCACGGCCAAGGCACACGCCCGTGCTTACCACCCGTGGTGCACACTAACTACCTTAACACAGCCTAGAGTCTAGACACACGCCCGTGTAGCTAGCCCGTGGCCAACACTACACGCCCTAGGCACACACTCGTGTTGTAACACCCCAAACCCGGTCAAAACGTTACGACCAGATCTGGCATGTCACATAAAAGGGTTATTTAAAAATTGCGCGTTTGTTAAAAATTTTGAGTTTAATTATGTATTCGCTTGTTATCCTTTTGTTAACATTTTGGAAAATGGTTATTAAGGGTTTAGAAAAATCCCGTATTAAACATTTGAGAATAATAGGCAGTATCATATTAAAAGCTAAACCAAATAAAATACCAAATTTAAAGTTAAAGCGGCCTTATTACAAAATATTAACCCAAGTTAAAAATAAGTAAAATACTAAAGTCCAAAACTGCTCGTAGTGTGGCCACCTCCGAGTCCTCCAGTACGTCGAACCGCCTACTGAGGATTACCTAAGAAAAATTAAAAAGAGGGGGTGAGTTTACGAAAACTCAGTGTGTAATTCCCCTTACGAACAAAATCTGTAAGAACATGCATCAAAACAATTCGGGCCCAAGCCCATTAAAGTAACGGTGGCAATTGGGCATTAGCCCAAAATAGCCTCGGTTGGGCCTTAACCCAAGTCAAATGTCACATGTCATACATATAAATCGGGGCCTAAGCCCATCTCAGTAATATAATCCAGATATGCAATGCGTTAATGCCCATACCAACCCTGCACTCCGTCTCCTGTCCAACCCTACACTCCTGTGGGGATTTAATCGACCCACCCATCCCTACACTCCTTATGTAGCAGGGTTGCGGCACTAACTTATCGGCAAAGATAGCTTCTCGGTGGCTAAAAAGCCTTCAGTAGCGGTATTACAATTGGCACAAAGCCATCAGTGACTGTATTATATTTGGCACATAGCCATCAGCGACAGTAATATAATCGGCACACAGCCTTGGGTAAATATGATCAACACAGAGTCATCAATATATAAGTTAGGCACATAGCCACGGTAAATACGATTGGCACAAAGCCATAATATCGGCACAAAGCCTTCGGTATTGGCACAAAGCCCATAATTACGTGACGGCCATATTAATGGCACACGACCCTCAATAACATTATCGGTGCGGCAAAGATGCTTTCGCCGTGGCTAAAAGCTTGCGGTGGCTATAAAGCCTTCGGTGGATCCACGATGCGTCAGCGACCATGCGATCCTATTAGCACTTCCTCCGTATTAATAATCCCAACCCCATGCAATATGTCGTGTATGTCATGCTCAATCATTACACGTGTATGCAAAATGGCCATGCTCAGTAACAATTATTTAAACATGCAATAAAAGCAAATTAGTCATACAACCACAGCCAAATTAGTCCACTCATTGCACAAGTCGATCATTTACCTACAAGGGCAAATCGGTCATTTTACCCTATAAGGGTATTTTGTAATTCTACCCTATAGGGGTAGTTCTGCAATTCTACTCATAACTAATCCATGTATGCAACGCATCTCAAACATAATCAATCATACAATTAACACATACAACGGTTGTTCTAACCACGGGGGTCCACCGGTCATTTTATCGTTTAGGGTAAAATGGTAATTTCGCAAACTGAGGGTATTTTAGTAATTTTGTAAATCGGGGATATTTTTCTAATTTCGCAAACTGGAGGTATTTAAGTAATTTTTCTAATCGGGAGTATTTTGGTAATTTCACAAATCGGGGTATTTTAATAATTTCACAAATCGGGGGTATTTCGGTAATTTTACAAATTGGGGGTATTTTGGTGATTTTGTAGACCAAGGGTATTTCAGTAATTTTGTAAACCAAGGGTATTTTAGTAATTTTGTAAACCAAAGGTATTTCAGTAATTTTGTAAACCAAAGGTATTTTAGTAATTTTGTAAACCAAGGGTATTTTAGTAATTCCACAAATCGAGGGTATTTTCGTAATTTTGCAAATTGAAGGTATTTTGGTAATTTTGTAAACCGAGGGTATTTTGGTAATTTCACAAACCGGGGGCATTTCGGTAATTTTACAAATCGGGGGTATTTTGGTAATTTTGTAAACCAGGGGTAGTTTAGTAATTTTTTAAACCAAAGGTATTTCAGTAATTTCGCACCTGCAATGGCCTTTCAAAGGCCTAATGTCGCCTCGAGCGACTCAACTACCATTTTCGGTCGTACCGGACTATTGGGCCTAAAACCTGATTTCGGCCCATTTAGGCCCACACGCTCGTGTGGCCCACCTAACACAAATCTAGCCACGTATATGAGATTCATCTAGTCTAGTTCACTATATACTACACCATCATACATTTTATTCAATTGGGCCCACGGGCCCATTGGGCCCACTTCGGCCCATCGTGGCCCAAGCAGCCTCAACCCACAAGAATACTACTGATGGCCTCAACTATCACGTCGAAGCCCCACATGTGCGTTCGCACGCTCGTGTGGCTACTATTGCCCAAACGCCCGACCACTCCTATGCCCAAACGCCCTCCAAGGTATCCTTCCTCCTATCATAGAATGCTCTATATATAGCTAGCTTCTCACCTTCCTTCTTTGTATCTTTCCGATGTGGGATCCCTTCGTCAGTAGAGTTTAAATCTAACTCAAACTCTTGTCGTCCAATTCGCAAAATAAATACTCCCTTGCTTTTCATGAGATTCGAACCCAGGCTCCCTTGTAGCATAATCTACGCCGCTAGCCACTAGGCCACAAGCTCCTCTTGTGTCTTAAACCATGCGCAACTAAATATAAATCTATAGCCAAATTCTAAAGTCCATTTAAAAAGAAAACCAAAAATGCAAGAGCCAAGACTTGAACCTTGGACCTCCTTCCTTCCCTGTGGCGTCACTCCCTTGCCTATAAGTGGCGTCACTTTGCCACTACACCACACCTCCACTTGTGTCATTTTTCTCCACATTTTATTCTTAAAGCCTACCTACCAACTCCCAGGGTTTTTTTCACCTAAAACCAAAATTTCCCTAAAGCTCAAGTTTAATCCCGGGACTTCATAGAAGCCCCCTAACCTTCCAAAATCCCTCACCTACTAGATCCAACTTGTACTAAAGCCGTTCTCTTATTCCCCAAAATTTTAAACGCTCCTACGCCTAAGGCCCATTGGGCCCAATCCTACTAGGCCCAACTTTGGGATGTTACAAATCTACTCTCCTTAAAGAAATTTCGTCCTCGAAATTTCCAGCTATAGAAACAGTCGCACATCCTAACCTACAACACTACACTCACATCACAAGACTCGATTCTAAAACTGTAATACATTTTCTAACTTAAGCTTGCAACCTCTTCACACAACCAAATATCTAATACAGAAGCAAACAAATATTTAACACTCATACATAAAAAATTTTAATTCAAACATCACATCCAAAACATACACAGAATAAATACAGTCATTATAGCATATAACAGAGTATAAGGTCAGGAAACTTACGTATTCGACGCCGGAGACTCGGTGTACCACACTTTAAAAAATCGGTCAATACAATTTCAGAACTTTAAATATTTTCAAGCCTTTTTGAAACAATACTTTCAGAAATTCAATTTTGAAAACCCAATCCACAGCCGAGTTTTGCAACTTAGGCTCTGATACCACAATTGTAACACCCCAAACCCGGTCAAAACGTTACGATCAGATCCGGCATGTCACATAAAAGGGTTGTTTAAAAGTTGCGCGTTTGTTAAAAATTTCGAGTTTAATTATGTATTCGCTTGTTATCCTTTTGTTAACATTTTGGAAAATGGTTATTAAGGGTTTAGGAAAATCCCGTATTAAACATTTGAGAATAATAGGCAGTATCATATTAAAAGCTAAACCAAATAAAATACCAAATTTAAAGTTAAAGCGGCCTTATTACAAAATATTAACCCAAGTTAAAAATAAGTAAAATACTAAAGTCCAAAACTGCTCGTAGTGTGGCCACCTCCGAGTCCTCCAGTACGTCGAACCGCCTACTGAGGATTACCTAAGAAAAATTAAAAAGAGGGGGTGAGTTTACGAAAACTCAGTGTGTAATTCCCCTTACGAACAAAATCTGTAAGAACATGCATCAAAACAATTCGGGCCCAAGCCCATTAAAGTAACGGTGGCAATTGGGCATTAGCCCAAAATAGCCTCGGTTGGGCCTTAACCCAAGTCAAATGTCACATGTCATACATATAAATTGGGGCCTAAGCCCATCTCAGTAATATAATCCAGATATGCAATGCGTTAATGCCCATACCAACCCTACACTCTGTCTCCTGTCCAACCCTACACTCCTGTGGGGATTTAATCGACCCACCCATCCCTACACTCCTTATGTAGCACCGGTTGCGGCACTAACTTATCGGTGCAGCATAGCTGCTCGGTGGCTAAAAAGCCTTCAGTAGCGGTATTACAATTGGCACAAAGCCATCAGTGACTGCATTATATTTGGCACATAGCCATCAGCGACGGTAATATAATCGGCATACAGCCTTGGGTAAATATGATCAACACAGAGTCATCAATATATAAGTTAGGCACATAGCCACGGTAAATACGATTGGCACAAAGCCATAATATTGGCACAAAGCCTTCGGTATTGGCACAAAGCCCATAATTACTGCACGAAGCCATATTAATGGCACACAGCCCTCAGTAACATTATCGGTGCAGCATGGCTGCTCGGTGGCTAAAAAGCCTGCGGTGGCTATAAAGCCTTCGGTGGATCCACAGTCTTCAAGCGACCATGCGATCCTATTAGCACTTCCTCCGTATTAATAATCCCAACCCCATGCAATATGTCGTGTATTTCATGCTCAATCATTACACGTGTATGCAAAATGATCATGCTCAGTAATAATTATTTAAACATGTAATAAAAGAAAATCAGTCATACAACCACAGCCAAACTAGTCTACTCATTGCACAAGTCGATCATTTACCTACAAGGGCAAATCAGTCATTTTACCCTATAAGGGTATTTCGGTAATTCTACCCTATAGGGGTAGTTCGGTAATTCTACTCATAACTAATCCATGTATGCAACGCATCTCAAACATAATCAATCATACAATTAACACATACAACGCTAGTACTACCACGAGGGTACAACGGTCATTTTGTCGTTTAGGGGTAAAACGGTAATTTCGCAAACCGAGAGTATTTCAGTAATTTTGCAAATCAGGGATATTTCACTAATTTCGCAAATCGGGGGTATTTTAGTAATTTCGCTAATCGGGGGTATTTTGGTAATTTCGCAAATCGAGGTATTTCAGTAATTTCACAAATCGGAGGTATTTCGGTAATTTTACAAATCGGGGGCATTTCGATAATTTTGTAGACCAAGGGTATTTCAGTAATTTTGTAAACCAAGAGTATTTTATTAATTTTGTAAACCAATGGTATTTTAGTAATTCCACAAATTGAGGGTATTCCTATAATTTTGCAAATCGGGGGTATTTCGGTAATTTTGCAAACCGAGGGTATTTCAGTAATTTCACAAACTGGGGGTATTTTGGTAATTTTACAAATCGGGGGTATTTTGGTAATTTTATAAACCAAGGGAATTTTAGTAATTTTGTAAACCAAAGGTATTTCAGTAATTTCGCACCTGCAATGGCCTTTCAAAGGCCTAATGTCGCCTCGAGCGACTCAACTACCATTTTCGGTCGTACCGGACTATTGGGCCTAAAACCTGATTTCGGCCTATTCGGGCCCACACGCTCGTGTGGCCCACCTAACACAAATCTAGCCACGTATATGAGATTCATCTAATCTAGTTCACTATATACTACACCATCATACATTTTATTCAATTGGGCCCACTTCGGCCCATCGTGGCCCAAGTAGCCTCAACCCACAAGAATACTACTGATGGCCTCAACTATCGCGTCGAAGCCCCACACGTGCGTGCTCGCACGCTCGTGTGGCTACTATTGCCATGACCAAGTACTTCGGCATTTGCCGCTCTACAACTAGAGTAGAGAGAGTTACACACACGATAGGAATCGGTGCTAATCCGCGCTCCGACCACTCCGTGCCCAAACGCCTCCAAGGTATCCTTCCTCCTATCATAGAATGCTCTATATATAGCTAGCTTCTCACCTTCCTTCTTTGTATCTTTCCGATGTGGGATCCTTCACAAGATAGAGTTTAAATGAAACTCAAACTCTTGCCGTCCAATTCGCAAAATAAATACTCCCTTGCTTTTCATGAGATTCGAACCCAGGCTCCCTTGTAGCATAATCTACGCCGCTAGCCACTAGGCCACAAGCTCCTCTTGTGTCTTAAACCATGCGCAACTAAATATAAATCTATAGCCAAATTCTAAAGTCCATTTAAAAAGAAAACCAAAAATGCAAGAGCCAAGACTTGAACCTTAGACCTCCTTCCTTCCCTGTGGCGTCACTCCCTTGCTTCTAAGTGGC
This sequence comes from Gossypium sturtianum, assembly GCA_025698515.1. NCBI lineage: Eukaryota > Viridiplantae > Streptophyta > Magnoliopsida > Malvales > Malvaceae > Gossypium > Gossypium sturtianum. Next base: position 42,296,743 of record CM046946.1, on the reverse strand, counting down.
GTCACTTTGCCACTACACCACACCTCCACTTGTGTCATTTTTCTCCACATTTTATTCTTAAAGCCTACCTACCAACTCCCAGGGTTTTTTTCACCTAAAACCAAAATTTCCCTAAAGCTCAAGTTTAATCCCGGGACTTCATAGAAGAACCCTAACCTTCCAAATTCCTCACCTACTAGATCCAACTTGCACTAAAGCCGTTCTCTTATTCCCAAAAATTTTAAACGCTCCTACGCCTAAGGCCCATTGGGCCCAATCCTACTAGGCCCAACTTTGGGATGTTACACGTGTGACTAGTCCGTGCTCTATTCTGACTTCAAATACTAACATGCAGGGGACACACGGCTGAGTCACACGTCCGTGGGATGCCCGTCTTTCACACATGGCCTAGACACACGCCCGTTTGTCTATCCACATGGACAAGAACAAAGCTATGTGCCAAGTTCTTTTCACCCCTCTAGCATACACAACATATACTCATCTAACACAATCATAATCAACTCAAATTGAAGTGCAATCTCACATAGAAAACTACATCTTTCTTTCATATAATGTAATAGCCAACAACCATGGCATTATACAAAATACACTATCCATCTAAAGGCCAACACATCTTAGCTATTTACACAAAAAATTCACTAATTTGTCTAGCCCCTATACATGCCATATACAAAACATTGAGTCTAATGTACCAGAGTGTGCTGATAGTGTGGGCGATCTTCCAATTGATCCTCATATCTCGATTCAACACTTTTACTCTATAAGACAAGGGAAAAGAAAGAGAGTAAGCTTTAAGCTTAGTAAGTTTACACATAAACAATTAAGAAACATAGTATAAGCTAAGCAACAATTAGCATTATACTAACATAAGTAATTCACAACTATGCTTACTCTTTCTATCCCTTACCACATTTTCAACACATCATGAGTCACTTACTCATAACTATTGACATACATCCCTGCATTCAACATCACATTTACACAACATACAACACATCATTATTTCTCGATAATACATCCACACAGCTAATCCACACAGCTAGTCCACACAGCTAATCCACACAGCTAATCCACATAGCTAATCTACTCACTATCACATCCACACAGCAAATCTCTCGGTGGTTCTGCACTAAGCCCACCCCATTTAATTAGTAAGGTAGTATCGCACTTAGCCTACCAACAAGGTATTCATAGCGATTTCACACATAGCCCACTAAATAACATACCTAACGATAGCATCGCACATAGCCAGCTCATCGTCAATATGCATTAGGATGGTATCGCACTTAGCCCACCTTTTTAGCATTATCACAACACATTCACAAATCTACTTACTTAATCATTCATCCATCCATTTCACTTGAACCACATAGGTTCTCAATCATTCTCAACCATGCTATACACTATCTAGCGTTAACAATTTGTAAGTATGAATGCATTGTTTATGCATAGACTTACCTCGATACTCAAAAGTATTGAGACTTGTAATTTAGTCCACCACCTTGCTTTTGCCTCGGTTTCGATCCGGGCTTCATCTTTCTTGATCTATAATGAATAAATCAGCTTATTCAATACGTACATTGACTAAATTGACCCACATCTCATACTTTAGCAAAATTACTATTTTGCCCCTAAACTTTCTCATATTTACACTTTAGCCCCAAAGGCTCGTAAAGTGATTTTTATTCAACTTTCTAGTCTTTCATGCTTAGTCGAACCACTTATTCAACTAAATCTATCATCAATTCTCACTAAAACATACATGTACGACCAAACTTAAGATTTTCACAATCAAGTCCCTACGTGCATTTTCATGGAAAATCACTTAACAAAAGATGTTTCTACTACATCAAGCTTTCATAATATTCCATAAAACAAAAAAAATACATGCATGTCATATATGACCACATTTTTGAACATCCTTCATAGCTCATCAAATAGCTAAAAATAGCTTACTCATGCTACCGGGACTTCAAAAATACAAAGAATATCAAAAACGAGGCTAGATGCACTTACTAGCAAGCTTAAAAATTTGAAGAACCCTAACAATGGCTCTTTGAATTTTTTAGCAGACCTTGGAGAAGAAGATGAATGAATTTTGTCATCTTTTCTCCTATTTTAATCACTTATTTGATAAATGACCAAAATGCCCTTTTGATAAACTTTAAATTTTAACTCATTCATGCCAGATTTTGTCCAAAAATTAGAATTTGGATAAATTGCTATTTAAGGACCTCTAATTAATAATCTAAAGCTATTTCACACATATAGCTTCTAGAAACACACATTTTGCAACTTTTGCAATTTAGTCCTTTTGGACAATTCAACCATAATTTCACAAAATTGCTTCATGAAACTTTCACACTAGCATGCATACAAGGCATAAACCTCAAAAACTCATTTATAACCCTCAAATTTGTGGTCTCGCACCACTATTCTGACTAGGCCCTAAACCGGGATGTTACACCACCAATCTTCTAGCACCGATCCTACGTTAAAAAGACTATCAGTTAGTCATCCGTTCAAAGGAGTTACCCTCCTTTAACACAACCGAAAACCGAAACCGTACTTACACCTACCTTGATTGACCGAGTTTTGTTAAGCCTCTCCAAATATCAGCGAAGATTAAGAACCCCTAGATGGATTCTGCGTTACAATACACCCTTATTAATAGGGATTGAATAAATATGCGAGTAAAATCCACCCTCGACCAATATAAACCCTCAGATAAGATCAGCCCTCAATCCAAACACAAAGCGAGAACACTTACTTGATCAAAGTTAAGAATAATGTATCGATTGCTTCCGTCGCTAGGCCCTTTCCACACTTTGAGAGACCCTAACAACCAACCAACATCAAACTAAAGAAGAAAGGGAAGATTCGACAGTGGAGAGAAAAGAATAGTACCATCACGAAATAACTAGAAGACAGTGAGTACTACTTACCCTCAAATTCGGCAAGGACAAGTTCCTTTAAGTAAAGAGGAATAAACACGTACGGCCCCAGAGATAAAAGTATACTTGAAGAAAAGCAAAGGTTAACTTCGGCTCACTCAAAAGAACAAAAGATGAAGCATTAAGAAGAAGGGGGAAAGATAGGTTCTGCTAACTTGAAGAGAACAAAAAGAAAGATGAGAGGAAAAGAGGATGTTGAATTCGGCCAAGGAACCTAAAAGAAGAAAAGAAATGTAGGTAGGGAGTAGGCAGCAGTTGGGGAAATAATGAACGAGATGAAAACCCGAATGGTAACAAAGTTGCTTGAGACGTCACCTCAGAAAGAAACCCAAAATGAACACAAAGAGAACTTGAAAAGCAAAAAGGAATTTTTGGTTTCTACTAACACTCAAGGTTGACGAAATGCTCCAAATGACACCCCTCTAGCCGAATTTCTCACTTAGCCACACTCCCAAATTCGGCCAACACTCCCACACACATCACTTCCCTGATTTTCTCCACCAAAATCTCCTAGAATTGCTCTCCACCTTCCGTTTGAAATATTTGACCAAGTCCTCAACCTCTCTTGTAGAGTTTGATCCAAACTCTACTTCTTCCACTCCCAAGGCATAAAATAAATTCCTTCATTTGCTTGCCAAGAGATTCGAACTCCACTCCCCCTTGTTATCCCAGTGACGCCTTGACCACTGTGTCCCATGCTCAATTTGTGTCACTTAAATACACATAATCATACATAAGTCCTACTGCCAACTGCTAGCTTCCATTATAGGCAAAAACTAAAATTTTTCCACAGCTCCGACTCAAACCTAGTCCACCTTAGAACACCCAAATACACTCAAATAGCTAGCCGTCCATGCACAACATGGAAATTAAGCAAAATTACTAACCCCTCATTTTTGGGGCGTTACAATTTCAAATAGATAACATATACTGCATTAAAGCATCAATCACTAAATTAACATAAAATTTAACCACATATTAACTCATAAGTTCTCAACCTCCTTTAACTCATTACTCGAATAGTTTTCGTACGTACCTGTACCGATACTTATCTATTTCTCAACAATTCTCTTATCAAACCACTTCGGCTTATAAATGCTTACGAAACAAATACATCGATTTTCTGATGCTATAGTCCAACTATGGTCTTACACATACATTGCCAAGGCCCTACCGTGGTCTTACATTCACATGCCATAACCCGGTTATGGTCTTATTATCCGATTGCCATAGCCCAGCTATGGTCTTATTTGGCAATTCGCTTTACTTAAATCATACATTTAATTTAATATCTCCACATTTAACTAACAGAATAAATACTATCTCAATTTTATCCATCAAATAAATAGATACACATTTAAGTTCAATTATATGAACTTACCTCGTGTACGGAAATGACGAAATGGACCGACTATTCAATTACTTTGCTTTTCCCCGATCTAAGTCCGAATTATTCTTCTCTTGATCTAAAAGTAATTAAAATCAACTTATTTATTCTTCTATTTATTCAATTAAATCCAAAACACACATTAGGGCTATTTTACACATTTGCCCCTAAACTTTCACATTTTTACAATTTAGTCTTTATTTCATGAATTCACAAATTAATGAAATTCCAATTAAACCCATGCTAGCCGAATTACTATTATGCCCCTAGAAACCCATATTTTTCATTTATTTCACATTTTAACCACAAAGTTTCAACATTTCTCAATTTAATCCCTATTTTGCATTTTTACTAAAAATCACTTTACAAAACTTGTTTAACTAACATCAAATATTCATAATCTATCATTAAACACCAAAATACTCATATATTCATCAATCGAATCATATAAAATCTTTAACAATTTTGCAAATTAGTCCCTGGGCTAGCTAGTACTAGATGCAACGATCACAAAAAACATAGAAATTATTAAAAACGGGGCAAAACACATACCTAAATGCCAAGATTAAAGTTTCTGAATGAAGAACCCTAAAATTTTGCCTTTCTTCTCTTCAATTTATGGCAAAGGAGAAGATGGACACTAATTTTGCCTTTTGTTTTATTTATTTTAAGTTTATTATGTTAATTACTATTATACCCTTAATGAAAAACCATTTAAAACATCCATTTAATGACCAAATATGTCCACTCATGTGTCAAATGGTCAAATTACCATTTAAGGCCACCATATTTAAAAACCAAAGCTATTTGACACCTTTAACTAATAGAACACCTATTTTGCATTTTACGCGATTAAGTCTTTTTTCAAAAATCGACCATTTAAACGATAAAATTATTTCACGAAATTTTCACACATACATGCTATCATGCTGTAAACATTAAAATAATAATAAAATAATAATTTTGACCTCAGATTTGTGGTCTCGAAACCACTGTTCTGGTTTGACCAAAAACGGGCTGTTACATTCTCAATTACCTTTAAATTCGAGTATACAACATCTCAGCATATCTTCTAGAATCTGAATTACTCGTTCTGATTGTCCGTCAGTCTGAGGATGAAATGTAGTGCTGAAATTAAGCTTAGTGCCTAGAGCCTCGTGAAGTTTGCTCCAAAATCTCGATGTAAATCTGGATCTTGATCTAAAATAATAGATGTCGGAACTCCGTGTAATCTCACAATCTCAGACACATATAGTTCCGCTAATCTCTCAAGTGTGAAGCCTGTTTTGACAGGAATAAAATGTGCCGATTTAGTTAGTCTGTCAAAAATCACCCATATCAAATATTTCTTTCTCAGAGTTACAGGTAAACCAGATATGAAATCCATCGTGACTCACTTCCATTTCCATTCAAGAATCATAACAGGTTGTAGTAAACCTGACGATACCTGATGTTATACTTTCACCTACTGACAAATCAAACATTTAACTACAAATTTACAAATTTCTCGTATCGTACCCGACCACCAGTACATCTGTTTCAAGTCACAATACATCTTCGTGCCACTCAGATGACTAGAGTACGTACTGCTGTGAGCTTCAGAGAGAATATCATTTTTCAATTTTGAATTACTTGGAACACAAATCCTATCGTGATAATGCAATGTACCATTATCATCAACATTATACTCTGAACTCAAATTATTCTGAACCATCTGTCGTTTCATCATCAACTTCGGATTTTCATATTGCAATTCTTGAATTCACTGAAGAAATAGGGGTCTCGTTCTCAACTCTGTTAATACAGAACCATCTCCATTCAGAACTAAATGAGCGTTCAATGCTCTAAGTGCAAACAATGATGACTTTCGACTGAGTGCATCCGCAATTACATTAGCCTTTCCTGGATGATAATCAATAACCAAATTGTAATCTTTTAGTAGTTCTAACACCGCCTCTGTCTCAAATTCAATTCTTTCTGAGTCATCAAATACTTTAAACTTTAGTGATCTGTGAACCCATGACATTTCTCACCGTATAAATAATGTCTCCAAGTCTTCAAAGCGAATACAATCGCAGCCAACTCGAGATCAAGAGTAGGATAATTCTTTTTATGCAAATTTAATTACCGAGAAGCATAAGCCACTACTTTTCCTGTCTGCATCAGCACACAACCCAAACATTTGAGGGACGCGTCACTATAAACAACATATGCTATCCCAAATTCAGGTCGAGTCAACACTGAAGCTTTCGTCAACATGTTCTTCAGCTGATCAAAACTCCGTTGGCACTTATCAGATCAAACAAAATCGACATTTTTCTATAATAATTTGGTAATCGGTGAAGCATGTAACGCGTAGGTTTGTGCAAGTGTACACAATCGTTATCAAGTAATAAGTAAGTATCGAGTTATCGTCTCCACAGGGATTGTATTTGTGCTAAGTCACTTAATTTGTAAAGTTATATTAACAATTTGGTAAATAAAAACACAATATGATTGAGAAGTGATGATTAAAATTAAATATATTAAACTAAATGCAATGATCCCTAATGCAAATTATCCTAAATATGCAAACTATATGAATGAAATAGATTTTAGCAAAATTAAACATAATTTGCAATAATTATAACATAAATAAACTAGGACAATTACTTTAATTAAACTCAATTTATTATCAACATGCTTAATAACATTCGGAAAATCATTCCATGGCAACTCGATCTTTCATGAGTTTGGAAACCACATTAGGTCCTTTCAAAATCATTTACTTAGTAAATACGCATTTTACTAATCCTTATTTACTAAGGGTTTCTTAGCATTTGTGTGAGGTAACAGGGACGTGTTAGGTTTGTGTAACAGCCCGATTTAGGGGCTAGTCGAAATAGTGATCTCGGGGTCACTAATCTAAGAATTGAGAAATTTATTTTCATGTTATATTATGAGTCGGAGCATGATAGTATATGTGCATGAGAATTTTGGTGCTTTAATTTTAGCGATTTCACGTTTAATCGCAAAAAAGGACTAGATCGCATAAAGTGCGAATGTTCTATTCTATAAGATAAAGGTACCAAATAGCCTTAGAATGTAAATTGGAGGTCTTTAAAAGGCAGTTAGACCCCCAATATATGCTTGGCCGACACTGGACTAGCATAGGAGACAAAGATGGACAAAAAATTGGTTAAAGTAGTTGATAGTTGGTGACTTGTTTGACTAGTTTAATATTAGAATAAAGAAAGAGAAAATATCATCTTTCTCTCCATCTTTCTCCACCAAAATTTTCAAGCAAAATAGGGGTTTGAAATCTCACAATTTTCAGCAAGCTCTCCTCCATTCTAGTGAGTGATTTTGATGATTTTTCTTTATGATAATTGTACTTTTAAGACCCCTAGAACTTAAGCTTTCAAATGAGAGGACTATTGTGCAATTTGATGCAAAGTTTAGAGTTTTACCATGAGAGCTTTCATTGCTATTTGCTGCATATTTATGGAAGAAAATGAGTCTTAGTTGTTGGATGAACAACTTTTGTGAAAGGTGTTGTCTTGAAAACACCTAATTTGGACCTTGATGAAAAGGTTACAAAATTGTAGTAAATATGTGAAATGTTGAGTTTTGATGATAGCTATAAGAGTATTAAATGTTCACCTAGGCTTGTTGAAGGTAGAAATGTGATTAGAATTTATTTCCGAGCCTAGGGGCAAAATGGTCAATTTGCCAAAGTCTAGGGGCAAAATAGTAATTTTGCCTAAGCATGATTTTTGAAATGGTTTATTAATGAGATGATTAAAATGAGCTAAATTGTTGTTATAGAGCAAGAAGAACCGAGGATCCGCCTCGATCGGGGAAAGAACAAAGTCTCGGACTAAATCGTCGAGCTAGCTCATTTTGAAATCGAGGTAAGTTTGTATGTGATTAATGAAATATTTATGTTAGCATAATTGAAAATGCTTGGTATCACATTGATGTATGATACTTCATTGAAATGAGGAATTGATGTTAATTATGATGTTGAAGTCCTAGTGGACTATAATGAATATAGGATTGTTATCATCAAGATGTGAATCAGATAAAGTCTCGTATAAGACCATGTCCGAAACATGGCCTCGGCACCGAGTTAAGGTCCCGTATAAGACCATATCCGGTATATGGCTTTGAAAAAGAATAAGAAACTCGTTAAGACCACATTCGGGATGTGGCATCGATAATTGATGTGAAAGTCCATATAAGACCATATCCGGGATATGGCATTGGCATTTAGAAGTAACTCCATGTAAGACCACCTCGGGGATGTGGCATTGGCTTCGTCTCTACATGAATGACGTCGAATATACGTCTTTGACTATCCCTAATGATTAAAGGGATAAGTAGATGAGTTCAGAAGTAGAAATGAGATTTGCACTAAAGTTATATGAATGAGTGAATACAGGTACTCGTGAATGAGTCACGAAGAAACGTTTACGACATGTGGCATGGTATGTGCTAAATAAGGGCAATTATGAGTAAGTATGGCAAGATGCCTATGACTTGTGTATGGTTAGTTAATATCATGGATGGATTATTTTATGAGCTTATTGTTGCTATTTATATTCATGCAAACTTACTAAGCTTTATGCTTACCCCTTTCATTGCCCTTCTTCCTTGTAGTATTGCCAAGATAACTCGAGGATCATGGACGTAGGAGTTCAAAAATCACACTATCGACATCACTTTGGTATAACAATTTAGACTTATTTTGAGTATGGCATGTATAGGACTCGAGTATTTTGTTAAGTTGTAATTGTTAGCCAAAGTGTTGGCTATGTATGTTACTAAAGTCATTTTGTAAATGGCCTTAAGTTAGGCAAATACTTGGCAAATTCTTTTGTTTAATGAAAGTGGTTTTCTTGAAGTGTATGCCCTTGTGTATGAATGTCGAATTGAGTATTTAGATGTGTCTTTGGGTCATGAATTATGTTGAATGGAATTGGAGTATGTATGTTTGCAATGTTGGGTGGCAAAGGGCTTGGTAAATAGCCTTCTAATTTTCTACAAGGATAGACACTGCAGGCGTGTGTCTAGGCAGCGTGAGCGCACGACGGCTAGCACATGGGCGTGTGCCCAGGCCGTGTAAAGTCTGTACCATGCACTTGGAATTTAATCGCCACACGGTTGAAACACACGGGCGTGTGTGTGGGCCGTGTGGATTAGTCAGAATGCCAAGGTTTAGCACACGGGCCAAGGCCACGGGCGTGTCAAGGCCATGTGAAATTAGTCAGTTTCGACCACGGGTGGTAGACACGGGCATGTCTTAGGGGCACACGGGCGTGTCCCTAGACTCACACGGGCGTGTAACCCCTGTTTTGTTGAAAAGTTTCTCGAACGTGTAAATGTCCCCAGAATAGTCCAGATACCTCTCGAAAGTATGTTTAGGGCCTCTTAGGCGAAGTATAAGTAAGTGATGGGTTTAAACGAGACTTTGTAACCCTATTTGAGATGTTTAAGCAAGATTAGTTAGGTAATGCCTCGAACCCTGTCCCGGCTTGAAGACGGGTAAGGGGTGTTACATTTATTGGTATCAGAGCTACGGTTTAGTCGGTTCTAGGACTAACGTAGCATAAGTACGAGTCTAGCTATACATGCCATATGTAAGGGTGTCTGAGTAATGATAGTGTGATGGCTCCTGATGTATGAAATTGTCTTTTATGTAGTATATGGATTTTGATCCAGACCGAACTGCAGCCGATGATGCTGCTCCTGCTCAAGGGACCGGGCCGGCTAATAGTAGACTCGAGACCTTGGGTCAGGGGGAAGAGGCTCGAGAAGCCTTTCTCCACATGATGAGCAACTGGTATACTGAGTATACCCGAGCAAATCCAAACGCTCAACCCCCTCCACCCCCACCAATCCCTCAACCTGCTCCTGTAGCTCCTCAAGTAGTTGAGGTGGTGAGAAGAGAAAGACCTCCGGTGGATAAGATCCGAAAGCAATGAGCCGAGGAATTCTGGGCAAATAAGGACGATGACCCGGAGAAAGCGGAATTCTGGCTTGAGAATACCATCAAGGTATTCGATGAGTTATCCTGCACACCTGAGGAGTGCTTAAAGTGTGCGGTATCTCTCCTGAGAGATTCAGCCTATCGATGGTGGAACACCCTGGTGTCGGTGGTGCCAAGGGAGAGAGTTAGCTGGGAATTTTTCCAAGAGGAATACCGGAAAAAGTACATCAGTCAACGGTTCATCGACCATAAGAGGAAGGAGTTCTTGGAACTGAAGCAAGGCCGTATGTTAATAACCGACTATGAATGAGAGTTTGTAAGGCTTAGCAAGTATGCACGGGAGTGCGTGTCTACCGAAGCTGTCATGTGCAAGAGATTCAAGGACGGATTAAATGAAGATATCCGTTTATACGTGGGAGTCCTCGAACTAAAGGAATTTGTAGTGTTGGTAGATAGAGCCTGTAAAGCTGAAGAGTTGGCTAAAGAGAAGAGAAGAGCTGAGAATGAGTCTCGTGACTCGAGGAAGAGACAACTGAATAAGTCTCACCAATCCTCATCTAAGAAATTGAGGGATTTTGCTACTCAATCAGTCACTTCAGCGGGGTTTTCAACCCGAAGTAAAGGCAAGCAATTTTCGGGGTCGAAAGGGTAGACCACATCAGTTCCTAGTGTGGGCAACGTCTGATCAAGTAAATCAGAATGCCCTTAGTGTGGCAGGCGCCATTCTGGTGAGTGTCGAGCTAATGAGAAAGCTTGCTTCAGATGTGGGTACTTAGACCACTTTATTAGAGACTGCCCCGAGGTGGGCGAGAAAGAAAAGCCTCAGTATGCAAGATCGGGAAGTACTGCTAGGGGAAGACCACTGAGAAACCCGAGAAATGAGATGGGTAGGAAGAATCCATCTAGAGAGCAAGCTACTAGAGTCGAGGGTAGAGCACCGGTGAGGACATATGCCATTCGTGCTTGTGAAGAGGCATCTCCCCCGATGTAATCACGGGTACCTTTTCTCTCCATAATACTCGTGTTATAGCTTTAATTGATCCGGGATCCACCCACTCATACATATGCATGAAATTAGTCTCTAGCATGAGCATGCCCGTAGAGTTTACCGAATTCATAATAAGAGTGTCTAATCCCCTAGGCAAGTGTGTGTTGGTTGATAGAGTTTGCAAAGGTTGCCCTTTGATGATTAAGGGTCATTGTTTCCCAATTGATCTTATGTTATTACCGTTTGATGAGTTTGATGTCATCCTTGGGATGGATTGGTTAGTTACTCATGGAGTAGTTGTGAATTGTGGAAAGAAGCATATTGAGTTGAGAGATGAAAATGGTAACCTTATTCGTATTGAATCAGATAAGCCAGATAGGCTACCAGTAGTGATGTCAACCTTGTCAACTCAGAAGTATTTAAAGAAGGGATACGAGGCCTATCTTGCCTTTGTGTTGAACACTAAAGAGACTGAATTGAAAATGGAGTCGGTACCCATAGTATGCGAGTACCCATATGTTTTCCCGAAAGAGTTGCCAGGGCTACCTCCAGTTAGAGAGATTGAATTTGGGATTGAGTTAGCTCCGGGTACTGCCCCTATTTCTATTGCTCCCTATAGAATGGCTCCAACTGAGCTAAAGGAGCTAAAGGAACAGTTGCAAGAGCTATCGGATAAAGGTTTTGCAAGGCCGAGTTTTTCTCCGTGGGGTGCTCCCGTTTTATTCGTAAAGAAGAAAGATGGTTCCATGAGACTATGTATAGATTATCAGCAACTTAACAAAGTAACTGTGAAGAACAAGTACCCGTTGCCGAGGATCGACGATCTATTCGATCAATTGAAGGGAGCCACGATATTTTTCAAGATAGATTTGAGGTCAGAGTACTATCAGCTGAGAGTCAAGGACTCGGATGTGCCGAAAACCGTGTTTAGGACTGGATATGGCCACTATGAATTTTTGGTCATGCCTTTTGGTTTAACAAATGCCCCGGCGATCTTCATGGATTTGATGAATCGCATTTTTCGGTCATACTTGGATAAATTTGTTGTGGTTTTCATCGACGACATACTAATCTACTCTCGGGACGAGAACGAACATGCCGAGCATTTGATTATGGTTCTGCTAGTTTTGAGAGAAAAACAATTGTATGCCAAATTTAGTAAGAGTGAATTTTGGCTCAAGAAAGTGGGATTTTTGGGACACATTATCTCGGGAGATGGGATTAGAGTCGACCTGAGTAAGATTTCAATAATTGTTGAATGGAAACAACCGAGAAGCGTAACTGAAGTAAGGAGTTTTCTAGGCCTAGCTGGCTATTATAGGTATTTTGTCAAGGGGTTTTCCATGATAGCTACCCCGATGACTAAACTTTTGCAAAAAGATGTGAAGTTCGATTGGACAGAAAAGTGTCAATAGAGTTTTGAGAAACTGAAGACACTGTTGACTGAGGCCCCTGTTTTGGTACAACCTGAGCCGGGAAGAGAATTTGTGGTTTATAGTGACGCGTCCTTGAACGGATTGGGTTGTGTACTCATGCAAGAGGGTAAGGTGATTGCTTACGCCTCCAGCCAATTGAAGCCACACGAGAAGAATTACCCGACGCATGATTTAGAGTTGGCCGCAATTGTGTTTGCATTAAAAATTTGGAGGCATCATTTATATGGTGAAAGGTGTCAGATTTTCACCGACCATAAAAGCCTAAAATATTTGATGACTCAAAAGGAATTGAATTTGAGGCAACGAAGGTGGTTAGAGTTGATTAAGGATTATGAGTTGGAAATTGACTACCATCCAGGAAGGGCAAACGTAGTCGCCGATGCTTTGAGCAGAAAATCATTGTTTGCACTAAGAGCCATGAGTACTCAGATGACCTTGTTGGATGATGGTTCCGTTTTAGCCGAATTGAGGGCTAAACCCTTGTTTCTCCAAGAAATCTGTGAAGCTCAGAAAGATGATAACAGTTTGCAAGCCAAGAGAATTTTATGTGAGTCGAGCATGGAGTTAGAATTTTGGGTAAATCCTGATGGATGTCTGACATTTCGAGATAGGGTCTGTGTACCCAGAAATGACGAGCTTATTCATAAAATCTTGCATGAAGCGCATAGCAGATGTTTGAATGTACACCCAGGCAGCACGAAGATGTACAATGATTTGAAGAAATGGTATTGGTGGCTTGGTATGAATAAAGACATTTCCGAGTTTGTATCGAAATGCTTGATTTGCCAGCAAGTGAAGGCTGAACATCAAGTACCTTTGGGTTTACTTCAGCCCATTATGGTTCCTGAGTGGAAATGGGACCGTATTACCATGGACTTCGTGACGGGCTTACCGTTGACTCCAAAGAAGAAAGATGCAGTTTGGGTAGTGGTTGATAGACTCACAAAGTCAGCCCATTTTATACCAGTACGAGTCGACTATTCGCTTGATAAATTGGCAGACTTGTACATGTCAGAGATAGTAAGACTCCATGGTGTACCGTTGATGATCATTTTGGATAGAGATCCGAGATTCACGTCACGGTTTTGGAAAAAGTTGCAAGAAGCCTTGGGCATGAAATTAAAATTCAGTACAGCCTTCCATCCACAAATCGACGGACAGTCGGAGAGGGTAATCCAGATACTTGAAGACATGCTTCGATGTTGTGTTGTAGAATTCCAAGGTAGTTGGGTGAAATACTTACCTTTGGTGGAATTCGCCTACAACAACAGTTTTCAGTCAAGTTTGAAGATGTCACCTTATGAGGCATTGTATGGGTGTAAGTGTCGCACGCCCTTGTATTGGTCAGAACTCAGAGAGAAACAGATACACGGGGTCGATTTGGTTAAGGAAACTGAAGAAAAAGTAAAAGTGATACGTGATTGTCTGAAAGTCGCCTTAGATAGGCAGAAGTCCTATTCATATTTAAAAAGGAAAGAGATAGAATTCAAAGTCGGTGATAAAGTGTTCTTGAAAGTATCACCTTGGAGGAAAGTCCTCAGATTTGGCCGAAAGGGCAAATTAAGTCCGCGCTTTATCGGACCTTACGAGATTACCAAGAGGATAGGACCGGTAGCTTATTGGTTGGCCTTGCCACCTGAACTAGAAAAGATTCATGATGTCTTTCACGTATCCATGTTGCGCCGATACCGCTCAGATCCTTCACATGTCATTGTACCAACAGAGGTAGAGATACAACCGAACTTAACTTATGGTGAAGAGCCGATTAAGATTTTGGCGCGAGAGGTTAAGCAGTTGAGAAAAAAAAAAAGCATAGCCCTTGTGAAAGTTTTATGGAAAAGGCACGAAATAGAAGAGGCTACATGGGAGCCCGAGGAAATGATGAGAAACCAATATCCCAACCTTTTTTCCGGTAAGATTTTCAGGGATGAAAATCCTTAAGGGGGAGAATTGTAACAGCCCGATTTAGGGGCTAGTCGGAATAGTGATCTCAGGGTCACTAATCTGAGAATTGAGAAATTTATTTTCATGTTATATTATGATTCGGAGCATGATAGTATATGTGCATGAGAATTTTGGTGCTTTAATTTTAGCGATTTCACGTTTAATCGCAAAAAAGGACTAAATCGCATAAAGTGCGAAAGTTCCATTCTATAAGATAAAGGTACCAAATAGCCTTGGAATGTAAATTGGAGGTCTTTAAAAGGCAATTAGACCCCCAATATATGCTTGGCCGGCCATGGACTAGCATAGGAGACAAAGATGGACAAAAAATTGGTCAAAGTAGTTGATAGTTGGTGACTTGTTTGACTAGTTTAATATTAGAATAAAGAAAGAGAAAATATCATCTTTCTCTCCATCTTTCTCCACCAAAATTTGCAAGCAAAATAGGGGTTTGAAAGCTCACAATTTTCAGCAAGCTCTCCTCCATTCTAGTAAGTGATTTTGATGATTTTTCTTTATGATAATTGTACTTTTAAGACCCCTAGAACTTAAGCTTTCAAATGAGAGGACTATTGTGAAATTTGATGCAAAGTTTAGAGTTTTACCATGAGAGCTTTCATTGCTATTTGCTGCATTTTTATGGAAGAAAATGAGTCTTAGTTGTTGGATGAACAACTTTTGTGAAAGGTGTTGTCTTGAAAACACCTAATTTGGACCTTGATGAAAAGGTTACAAAATTGTAGTAAATATGTGAAATGTTGAGTTTTGATGATAGCTATAGAGTATTAAATGTTCACCTAGGCTTGTTGAAGGTAGAAATGCGATTAGAATTTATTTCTGAGCCTAGGGGCAAAATGGTCAATTTACCAAAGTCTAGGGGCAAAATAGTAATTTTGCCTAAGCATGATTTTTGAAATGCTTTATTAATGAGATGATTAAAATGAGCTAAATTGTTGTTATAGAGTAAGAAGAACTGAGGATCCACCTCGATCGGGGAAAGAACAAAGTCTCAGACTAAATCGTCGAGCTAGCTCATTTTGAAATCGAGGTAAGTTTGTATGATTAATGAAATATTTATGTTAGCATAATTGAAAATGCTCGGTATCACATTGATGTATGATACTTCATTGAAATGAGGAATTGATGTTAATTATGATGTTGAAGTCCTAGTGGACTATAATGAATATGGGATTGCTATCATCAAGATGTGAATCAGATAAAGTCCAGTATAAGACCATGTCCGGAACATGGCCTCGGCACCGAGTTAAGATCCCGTATAAGACCATATCCGGGATATGGCTTCGGAAAAGAATAAGAAACTCGTTAAGACCAGATTCGGGATGTGGCATCGATAATTGATGTGAAAGTCCATATAAGACCATATCCGGGATATGGCATTGGCATTTAGAAGTAAATCCATGTAAGACCACCTCAGGGATGTGGCATTGGCTTCGTCTCTACATGAACGACGTCAAATATACGTATTTGACTATCCTTAGTGATTAAAGGGATAAGTAGATGAGTTTAAAAGTAGAAATGAGATTTGCACTAAAGTCATATGAATGAGTGAATACAGGTACTCGTGAATGAGTCACGAAGAAACGTTTACGACATGTGGCATGGTATGTGCTAAATAAGGGCAATTATGAGTAAGTATGGCAAGATGCCTATGACTTGTGTATGGTTAGTTAATATCATGGATGGATTATTTTATGAGCTTATTGTTGCTATTTATATTCACGCAAACTTACTAAGCTTTATGCTTACCCCTTTCATTGCCCTTCTTCCTTGTAGTATTGCCAAGATAACTCGAGGATCGTGGACGTAGGAGTTTAGAAATCACACTATCGACATCACTTTGGTATAACAATTTAGACTTATTTTGAGTATGGCATGTATAGGACTCGAGTATTTTGTTAAGTTGTAATTGTTAGCCAAAGTGTTGGCTATGTATGTTACTAAAGTCATTTTTTAAATGGCCTTAAGTTAGGCAAATACTTGGAAAATTCTTTTGTTTAATGAAAGTGGTTTTCTTGAAGTGTATGCCCTTGTGTATGAATGTCGAATTGAGTATTTAGATGTGTTTTTGGGTCATGAATTACGTTGAATGGAATTGGAGTATGTATGTTTGCAATGTAGGGTGGCAAAGGGCTTGGTAAATAGCCTTCTAATTTTCTACAAGGGTAGACACAAAGGCGTGTGTCTAGACCGTGTGAGCGGCACGGCTAGCACATGGGCGTGTGCCCAGGCCGTGTGAAGTCTACACCATGCACTTGGAATTTAAATCGCCATACGGTTGAAACACACGGGCGTGTGTGTGGGCCATGTGGATTAGTCAGAATGCCAAGGTTTGGCACACGGGCCAAGGCCGCGGGCGTGTCAAGGCCGTGTGAAATTAGTCAGTTTCGCCCACGGGTGGTAGACACAGGCATGTCTTAGGGACATACGGGCGTGTCCCTAGACTCACACGGGCGTGTAACCCCTGTTTCTGTAACATCCTGGAAAGGGCCTATGCGTTTTCGGTTTAATTGTACGAAGTAACATGTTTTATGTGCTAAGAATAAATTTTGAACAATTTTGGAAACCTGAAAATGTATGGAAATGTTAAATTAAAAAAAAAATGGAAAGTGAACATATTTTTGGAAACTTGGAAATGGATGGAAATGATTTGGAAATGATTCAAAATAGGAAAGTGCACATTTCTGGAAACTTAGAAATGTAAGAAAATGTCAAGTTTACAGAGCCGAACGAAAATTTTTGGAAACTTAGAAATGACTTAGAAATGTCGAGTTTTAAAGTTTAAAAGAGGAAATTAAGGCAAGGTGGCCTTAAAAGAAAAAGTTTGTGAAATTTGACACACACACAGCTTGGAAAAGTGGCTCAAGATGCCACTTAGGGCCTCTGGAAATGGCGCCACATGCAAGGTGTTGGGCACTGGTTCGAGTCACTTGGGAAGCAAATAAAAGAAGTTTTATTTTTGCTTCCAGAAGCTCTGAGGTGGACGGCACAAGCCTTCTAGAAAGGAGGAGTTTTATTCTCTTTAATATTCGATTAATAAGGTGATAAATAAGGGATTTAATTTGGATTATTTTTTGAAGAGATAATAAAGGATTATTCTCTAATTATTTTAAATTAAGAGATAAAGCTATCAAATAAAGAAGAGTGGTGGCCAAGTAAGGGATTCTGAGGAGTATTTTCGCCTATAAAAGGAAGGAAATAGGGCTACTCATCAATTTTTCTTCCTCCTCCTCTCTCTGCCGAATTTCTGAGTGCTCTCCTCTCTTCTCTTCTCTTTTTCTTTTGTCAAGCCGAATCTATAGTCCACCATTGCCAAAATTCTCAAGTTTCTTTTCCTTATTTTCGTGGAAACCAAATACCCCAAGAGAACCTCTAGTCGACTTCTCCATTAAATCCCAAAAGTCGAAACTTTATCATCTAGTCATCAAGGCCGATTCTTTAAGGGGGCTTTTAACAAGGGTGCTACCGATTTCTTAAAAAGGGTAAGATCCAAAGTTTGGTTTCAATTCTTTTATATTTTAAACCTATCTAAAATTTAGGGACTAATCTCTATTATGGATTTTGGCCGAGTTATGGAAGGGTGTTTTCGGGATTTAAGAAATTGTCAACTACAAGAAGGTATCTTTCGGAACTTCTAAGATCTAAGGTAAGTTATGAATACCATTCGGCCATAAGCTATATTATTATGATTTAATGTTAGATTGGATCTAACATGGGTACATATGGATTTCGACAGCAATAAAGAAGCAAGGATCCAATTCGGGATTTAAGATTTGGAAGGTAAGAACAAAGGTAAATTCGGCCAAGGCCTATTTTAGTAGTAGATCTATTATTATGTGTTTTAAGCCGAAAACTAACCAATTCAAGGGATTTAGTGACTAGCCGATTTCAAAGGGGAAAAATACGAGTTTCTGGGATTTGATTAAATCATCAAATCGACACCAAGGAAAGCTTTAAGAATACAAATCCTACTAGGATTTGGTTTTCTAGCCGAATAGGCTTTGTGCTAAATAGTAAGTGATTAATCAATTGTAGGAACTTGAGATCTAAGGCGATGAGATCGATTTGGGATTTCAGTGAAGTGGTTAAGCAAATCAGGTGTGTACCCTACACTACTTCTTAATATGTTTCATGGCCTGTTTTATTAAAATATGTGATATTAAGAATATGAAAGTGGCTAGGGTACAATATTATGGTACTAAGTACTCAGGTATGTTTCCTACTTCTACAAAGAATATGAAAAAGGTCATTAGTAACATGAGAATATGATAAGAATGTGAACTCTGGCTTATTTATACATATCATCATTATATGGGGCATATGGGTTTGTTTGAAAGGGGAAGTGAATGTGGTGACCTAAGACCACGAACACAGTGACCTAAGACCGTGGTATCTGAATGTGGTGACCTAAGACCACAGTAATCTGAATGTGGTGACCTAAGACCACAGTAATCTGAATGCGGTGACCTAAGACCGCGATATCTAAATGTGGTGACCTAAGACCACAAATGCGGTGACCTAAGACCGCGATATGGAGTGTAGCGGAAGGAGGGTCGACTTAGTAGTCCCCACGGTGTACAGGTTGGTACGGGGGAGTGTAGCGGATGGCTTATTAGGTTTGGGTTTGGGAATGCATCATAATTTGTATGCTATGATATGAATGCGTAACATTTGTATGCCTGATTCTATTTTGATTTAGTGTTTGTGTACACATTGAGTCTGTTTGACTCACCCGTTGGGAATATTTTTCGTGTGATGAAGCAGTGATGGACCGGGAAAGCGAGAACTTGTGGTGGCCATGCTCAACATGAAGTTTTTATTTTATGAACTACTATTTCTATTTAAGTAGTTGAATTACTTGGAAATTATTTGATGTAATAAGGCCATAAGGCCATAGTTGGATTGTTTTCCATTTATTTCTATTTATTATGATTATGAGTTTTACCTATTAAAGTTTAAGTAAAATTTTTAATATAAAGAATTGAATTGTTTTCAACACAAGCCCAACCCAAAACAATTTTTTTCAAAATCGCACAAGTTTTCTCTAGGTAACGAAAGAATTTTGAAACCGGTTTACTTGAGGAACATACCAAATCTGGGCAAATCTCGTGGGCGGGTTTGGGGTGTTTCGATTTAATATCGAGCCAGTTTTAAAACTCTCGGCCTATGGGCCAAGGCCCAAAACGTTTTCAAAGCGAGCCCAAATGAGTTTTTTTGAAAATATTTTATGGAACAAGCAGGGTTTTACGGCATGGCACCTAAAGTCTCCCGACCATGATCCACTGTAAGTACCCCTAACTATTTGTGTGATTATGTGTAATGAATATTAGTAGGGTAGAAAAGGAATGGAACGAGAATAGCATGATAGGAACTTGAACCCTAGGACTAGTCTACTCAAACACAAACACATAAGACTTAAGGAAGCGTTAAACAAACCCATGGCTAAGTCACTAAGTTAGGGTGTGGTAACCCACATGCGCATGTCTAGGATTGGATCAGGAAGAGCACAGTATTTAAGCGATCCTAGTGACTTACCTCCTCTTGCGCAGAATCCTACGGTGTGTAGCCGGTTCACCCTAACCCTGAGGGCTCGGTAGGTGTGGCAACCTGCGTGCGCATGTCTAGGAATGGTTTCGGTGGGAGCTTGGTATTTAAGCGATCCGCGTGACTCACCTCCTCTCCACTCAAATCCTGCCTGGTGCGTAGCTTTGGTTCACCCTGACCAAGAGGACTCGGTCATAGGCTAAACACAATAACTAAAACCCGAAAGGGAATTAGCCGTGTTTTTATAAAAACAACAAAACCCTAGTTTTAGAACTCTTAAAACTTTCTTCTAAATTCATGAAAACCATCTTTACAAAATTTTCCGAAATATTTCCGATTTATACAAAAATGCCCCTAGTGGTAAAATTACCAAAATACCCTTGGTTTATAAAATGACCAACTACCCAACAGTTTTGCCAAAATTTCATTATTTTATCAATGTTCAAAAACCCTAATTTGCAAATTATCAAAAATACCTTGAATTTTGGAAATTTCAAAATTGCCCCTAACTTATAAAATTACCAAAATGACCCTGATTTCTAAAATTTTTGCAACATCACCGTTTTGAAAAGTACAATTCTCAAAAAGAACCCTTAAAGTTTTGCAACCTTTGAAATATCCCTGATTTATAAGATTTTACAAATTTACCCTGGCTTGGAAAAAAAAATCACTAAAATACCCCCGAGGTCCAAAATCACCGAAATACCCCTGGATTTCAAAATTTTTCAAAATACCCCGGAAATTTAAAAATACCAAAATACTTTGTGACAAAATCACCAAGGAACTTTTTCCTTTTGAAAAATTACGAAAATACCCAGAGGGACATCATTACGAAAATACCCCTAGGTAGTGGAAGGAAAAAAACAATAACAATGAAAACTACAACCTTTCTCCGAATGAATGAGAGTTCATGATTGTTTGATGGATGTATGGATGAATGAATGGAAAGACTGTGTGCATACGAAAGAACCACTCCTAAAACTCTTTTCATAAAATTTCTTCGCGGGTAATCAAGTGAAACAAAGACTAATTCATAAAACTTCTTAATCAGATCACGACGTTATAAATGAGCTCTAGAGGACGTGGTCGTCGTGGATGAGGTAGAAGAAGGATGACGGTGTCGAGAACCCGTTAGATCGGGTCAAGGGTCCGACAATGAGATACCACCCACCACCACCACCCCGGTTTGTTGGTGTTGAGCGCAAGCTCGGACGGGGATGATGCCGTGTCGCAGGTCAGGCTTTGCGAGTTTTGGAGTTGGTGGGCTGGTGCGGGGAGGAAATTCGGGAACCCGTAAGTGCGTGCTGGCGGCTCCGAGCTAATGGAGCCGAAATGTTTCGTGGAGTATCGGGTGTGGCACCCGTTCAAGCTGAGTACTGGTTGGAAGCAACAGAGCACATCATGGATGAGCTTGACTTGACCCCCGAGGAGAAGTCAAAGGAATAGTGGCACTGTTACGCGATGAAGCGTACCAGTGGTGGTTGACTGTTCGGGATGGTGCCACGGCTGAGGATCTGACCTGGGAATATGTTAAGGAAGCATTTCAGAAGAAGTATGTGGGAACCGGGTATCTTGATGAGCAAAGGAAGGCATTTCGGGAAATTTGGTTCAAGGAACAAGTCCGTGGCGGAGTATGAGGTGAATTCACGAGGTTGAGCCGATATGCTCGAGGAGTAGTGGCAACCGAGCATGAGCGCCGTGTGTCCGTTTTGAGGACGGGCTAAGGGATGATCTGAGACTGTTGATAGCACCGCATCAGGAGCGAGAGTTTTCTGCTTTGGTAGAAAAGGCCAAGGTGGCTGAGGGAATCAAGGATTCTACAAAGCAGGCTATGGATAGGAATAGGCCCAAAAGTGGTTTTGGAACATCTGGAAAGGTTCATAAGAGGCCTAGAGTTGATGGGCCGCGAGGTCAGTGAGTTGGTTCAGAAGTGCGGTATCGACCTTGTGATGTGTGTGGAAAGAAGCACTTAGGAGAGTATTGGAAGAAAACAGGAGGATGTTTTAGATGTGGGTCCAAGGACCATGTGATCAAGGATTGTCCTAAGCAATCGGATGAAAGCCGACCAACGACTCAGAATGTTAGTCGACCGGTAGAGGAGGACCGCGGCCTCAACGCGAGGTCGTGGTTCGAGTAACTGAGATAATGGTGCTGGCAGAGGCCGTGGAACACAAGGTAGAGGTGCTGCTAATGCTGAGGCAAGGCAACCAAGTTTTGTTTATGCGGTTCGCCGGAGGGAAGATGGAGACGTGCGGACGTTATAACCGCACGTTCTTTATTTTTGACAAGCCCTATTTTTCTCTAATTGATGTGGGCTCGACCCATTCCTATGTTGCATGTAGTGTAGTGGAAACACTAGGCCTAGACTCGAACCTTACGATAGGCGGATGATAGTGTAGTAAGCCCATTAGGCCTAAGCGTAGTGGTGGATAAGATCTTTCGGAATGTACCCCTAGAGACTCGGGAGTGAACTTTGGTGACTTAATGGAACTACCTTTCGGGAGTTTGAACTTATACTTGGAATGGGTGGCTAGTAGAGCACCGAGCCGTGTTGGATTGTGCGGCTAAACGAATGGAACTAAGGACCCCGGAGGATGAAGTAGTAGTAATGATCGAGAGAGAAGAAACTACCTGTCCAACGTAGTTTAGCGTTGAAGGTGAGAAAATGGTTAAGAAAGGGTGCAAGGCGTTCTTAGCCTTCGTAAGTGCGTTAGGTGGAAAGGAAGAAGGTGTTAGTGGAGTTAGAACGGTGAAAGACTTTGAAGATGTATTTACGGAGGAATTACAGAATACCCCCGGATAGGGAGGTGGAGTTTGGAATAGACTTACTACAGGGAATAGCTCCTGTGTCAATCACTCCATACCGAATGGCGCCAAAGGAGTTAGTTGAGCTCAAGGCTCAAATCCAAGAGTTGTTGGATCGTGGGTTCATACGACCCAGTGTGTCTCCATGGGGAGCACCGATTACATTTGTAAAGAAGAAGGACGGAACTATGCGTATGTGCATAGATTACCGTCAGTTGAATAAGCTGACCATCAAGAACAAGTATCCTTTGCCAATGATCGATGACTTGTTCGATCACCAAGAGGGCCATGATGTTCTCAAAGATAGACTTAAGGTCGGGATATCACCAATTGAAGGTGAAGGAGGCAGATATCCATAAGACCGCTTTTAGGACAAGATACGGCCATTTTGAGTTTGTGGTGATGCCGTTTGGATTGACAAATGCTCCAGCCGCGTTCATGGATATGATGAACCGAGTTTTTCAACCCTACTTGGATAGGTTCGTCGTTGTGTTCATCGACGATATTTTGGGGTATTCTAAGTCTGAAGAGGAGCATGATGAACATCTCCGAGTGGTGCTACAAGTGTTAAGGGAGAAGAAGCTCTATGCCAAATTCAGCAAGTGTGGATTTTGGCTTAAGGAGGTGGCATTCTTAGGGCATGTGGTATCCGCAGAAGGAATAAGAGTGGATCCTAGGAAGATCGAAGCAGTGTTGGATTGGAAACCACCTAGGTCCGTGGCTGAGATTCGAATTTTCTTAGGTTTGGCAGGCTATTACAGAAGGTTCGTAGAAGGATTCTCGTCAATAGCCGCGCTTTGACAAAGTTACTAAGGAAGGAAGTACCCTTTGAATGGTGCGATAAGCAACAGAAGAGCTTTGACAACCTTAAGAAGGTGTTGACGGAGGGCTCGGTGTTATTCAGTAGGAGGTGGGAAGGATTTTGTGGTGTACTGTGACGCTTCGCATACGGGATTAGGATGTGTGCTAATGCAAGAAGGAAAAGTAGTCGCTTATGCGTCTCGGCAACTAAGGCCTCATGAGGTTAACTACCCAACTCATGACTTGGGCCGGCAAAGTGAGTGGTTTTCGCCCTTAAGGTTTGGAGGCACTACCTCTGTGGAGAAAGGTCGGTGATCTACACAGACCCCCAAGAGCCTAAAGTATCTGTTGACTCGAAGGAGTTGAACTTGAGGCAACGAAGGTGGGTGGAGTTGTTGAAGGACTACGACTGTTCGATAGAATATCATCTAGGCAAGGCGAATGTGGTAGCTGATGCCCTAAGTCGGAAGGTTGTGTCGGATCTAAGGGCTATGTTCGCTCACTTAAGTTTGTACGATGATGGAAGCCTGTTGGTAGAGTTGCAAGTCAAGCCCACATGGCTGAAGGAGGTGAAAGAGGGACAGATTGGTTGATAAGGATCTAAGTGCTAAGTTACTGACAAGTGCGAGCGGAGAGTTAGAGGATTATAGTGTTAATGATGAGGGAGTATTGTGCTTCAAGGGAAAGGCATGTATGCCTAAGGACAAGGAGTTAAGACAAAGGATTCTTCAGGAGGCGCATAGTAGCCCTTATGCTATGCATCCCGGAGGCATTAAGCTGTACAGAGATCTAAGGGAACAATTTTGGTGGTCTGATCTTAAGCAAGAAGTGACTGAATTTGTGGGGAAATGTTTGGCGTGTCGACAAGTTAAGGAAATTTGAACACCAAGTTCCATCGAGATTGCTTCAACCAATCGAGATTCCGCAATGGAAGTGGGAGAGAATTACCATGGATTTCATTAGTGGGCTTCCCCTTACGCCTACTAAGAAGGACTCGGTATGGGTGGTAGTGGATCGTTTGACTAAGTCCGCGCACTTCATCCCGGTAAGAGTTGACTATTCTCTTGGTGGCTAAGTTATATGTGGCGGAAATTGTGAGGTTACATGGTGTACCAGTATCGATCATCTTCGACAGAGACCCAAGGTTTACGTCTCGGTTACGGAGGGCACTTCATCAAGCTTTAGGCACTAAGTTGGACTTCACTACGGCTTTTCATCAACAATCGACGGGCGATGCAACGAGAGTTATACAAGTGTTGGAGGATATGTTGAGAGGTCGTGTGATGGATTTCGAGGAAGTTGGGAAGACTATTTGCCTTTAGGCGTGAGTTCACCTACAACAACAGACTATCAGGCTAGCATTCGGATGGCACCATATGAAGCATTGTATGGTCGGAAGTGTAGAACTCCTACTTGTTGGGTGAGTTAGGAGAACGTTGAGTTTTGGGTCCGAGTTAGTGGCAAGGCGAAGAGAAGGTTGAGATGATTCGAGCACGGTTAAAGGAAGCCTCGATAGGCGAAGTCGACATGCAGACCTTAAGCGGAAGGAAATAGAGTCTGAAGTGGGAGACCAAGTGTTTACGAAAGTCTCGCCTTGGAAAAAGGTAATGAGGTTCGGTCGCAAGGGAAGTTAAGCCCAAGGTTTATAGGGCCCTATCGAGTAATGAAGCGAGTTGGAGCGATGGCATACCAATTGGAGTTGCCACGAGTTGCGGCAGATGCACGACGTATTCCATGTATCCATGCTACGTCGTTACCGATCGGATCCGTCTCATGTGGTACTGTCGAAGAAGTAGAGCTAAGGGCGGACTTATCCTACGAGGAAGAGCCGATTCGGATATTGGAGCGTGATGTGAAAGTGCTACGGAGGAAGTCGGTTCCTCTAGTCAAGGTGTTATGGCGCAATCATGGATCGGAAGAAGCTTGGGAACCGAGAAGAGGCAATGCGACAACAATACCCTCAATTATTTTAGTTAGAAAATTTCAAGGACGAAATTATTTTAAGGGGGTAGAATTGTAACATCTGGAAAGGGCCTATGCGTTTTCGGTTTAATTGTACGAAGTAACATGTTTTATGTACTAAGAATAAATTTTGAACAATTTTGGAAACCTGAAAATGTATGGAAATGTTAAGTTAAAAAAATGGAAAGTGAACATATATTTGGAAACTTGGAAATGGATGGAAATGATTTGGAAATGATTCAAAATAGGAAAGTGCACATTTGGAAACTTGGAAATGTAAGAAAATGTCAAGTTTACTGAGCCGAACGAAAATTTTTGGAAACTTAGAAATGACTTAGAAATGTCGAGTTTTAATGTTTAAAAGAGGAAATTAAGGCAAGGTGGCCTTAAAAGAAAAATTTTGTGTAATTTGATACACAAACAGGCTTGGAAAAGTGGCCTGAAGATGCCACTTAGGGCCTCTGGAAATGGCGCCACATGCAAGGTGTTGGGCACAGGTTCGAAGTCACTTGGGAAGCAAATAAAAGAAGTTTTATTTTTGCTTCCAGAAGCTCTCGAGGTGGGCGGCACAAGCCTTCTAGAAATGAGGAGTTTTATTCTCTTTAATATTCGATTAATAAGGTGATAAATAAGGGATTTAATTTGGATTATTTTTTGAAGAGATAATAAAGGATTATTCTCTAATTATTTTAAATTAAAAGATAAAGCTATCAAATAAAGAAGAGTGGTGGCCAAGTAAGGGATTACGAGGAGTAGTTTCGGCTATAAAAGGAAGGAAATAGGGCTACTCATCAATTTTTCTTCCTCCTCCTCTCTCTGCCAAATTTCGAGTGTTCTCCTCTCTTCTCTTCTCTTTTTCTTTTGTCAAGCCGAATCTATAGTCCACCATTGCCAAAATTCTCAAGTTTCTTTTCCTTATTTTCGTGGAAACCAAATACCCCAAGAGAACCTCTAGTCGACTTCTCCATTAAATCCCAAAAGCCGAAACTTTATCATCTAGTCATCAAGGCCGATTCTTTAAGGGGGCTTTTAACAAGGGTGCTCTTGATTTCTTAAAAGGGTAAGATCCAAAGTTTGGTTTCAATTCTTTTATATTTTAAACCTATCTAAAATTTAGGGACTAATCTCTATTATGGATTTTGGCCGAGTTATGGAAGGGTGTTTTCGGGATTTAAGAAATTGTCAACTACAAGAAGGTATCTTTCGGAACTTCTAAGATCTAAGGTAAGTTATGAATACCATTCGGCCATAAGCTATATTATTATGATTTAATGTTAGATTGGATCTAACATGGGTACATAGGGATTTCGAATGACAATAAAGAAGCAAGGATCCAATTCGGGATTTAAGATTTGGAAGGTAAGAACAAAGGTAAATTCGGCCAAGGCCTATTTTAGTAGTAGATCTATTATTATGTGTTTTAAGTCGAAAACTAACCAATTCAAGGGATTTAGTGACTAGCCGTTTCAAAGGGGAAAAATATGAGTTTCTGGGATTTGATTAAATCATCAAATCGACACCAAGGTAAGCTTTAAGAATACAAATCCTACTAGGATTTGGTTTTCTAGCCGAATAGGCTTTGTGCTAAATAGTAAGTGATTAATCAATTGTAGGAACTTGAGATCTAAGGCAGTAGATCAGATTTCGGGATTTCAGTGAAGTGGTTAAGCAAATTAGGTGTGTACCCCACACTACTTCTTAATATGTTTCATGGCCTATTTTATTAAAATATGTGATATTAAGAATATGAAAGTGGCTAGGGTACCATGTTATGGTACTAAGTACTCAGGTACGTTTCCAACTTCTACAAAGAATATGAAAAAGGTCATTAGTAACATGAGAATATGATAAGAATGTGAACTCTGGCATATTTATGCATATCATCATTATATGGGGCATATGGGTTTGTTTGAAAGGGGAAGTGAATGTGGTGACCTAAGACCACGAACACGGTGACCTAAGACCGTGGTATCTGAATATGGTGACCTAAGACCACAGTAATCTGAATGTGGTGACCTAAGACCACAGTAATCTGAATGCGGTGTCCTAAGACCGCGATATGGAGTGTAGCGGAAGGAGGGTCGACTTAGTAGTCCCCACGGTGTACAGGTTGGTACGGGGGAGTGTAGCGGATGGCTTATTAGGTTTGGGTTTGGGAATGCATCATAATTTGTATGCTATGATATGAATGCGTAACATTTGTATGCCTGATTCTATTTTGATTTAGTGTTTGTGTACACATTGAGTCTGTTTGACTCACCCCGTTAAGGAATATTTTTCAGGTGATGAACAGTGATGGACCGGGACGGCAGAACTTGTGGTGGCCATGCTCAACATGAAGTTTTTATTTTATGAACTACTATTTCTATTTAAGTACTTGAATTACTTGGAAATTATTTGATGTAATAAGGCCATAAGGCCATAGTTGGGTTGTTTTCCATTTATTTCTATTTATTATGATTATGAGTTTTACCTATTAAAGTTTAAGTAAAATTTTTAATATAAAGAATTGAATTCGTTTTCAACACAAGCCCAACCCAAAACAATTTTTTTCAAAATCGCACAAGTTTTCTCTAGGTAACGAAAGAATTTTGAAACCGGTTTACTTGAGGAACATACCAAATCTGGGCAAATCTCGTGGGCCGGGTTTGGGGTGTTTCAGTTTCATTGAAAAGTTTCTCGAACGTGTAAATGGCCCTGGAATTGTCCCGATACCTCTCAGAAGTATGTTTAGGGCCTCTTAGGCCAAGTATAAGTAAGTGATGGGTTTAAATGAGAATTTGTAACCCTATTTGAGATGTTTAACCAAGATTAGTTAGGTAATGCCTCGAACCCTGTCCCAGCTTGAAGACGGGTAAGGGGTGTTACAGTTTGAAACAATTTAATCACACAAATCTAAAAACTATGCAGATAATAGAGCTTGGTCAGATTTGTTATGCAACCTGCAATTTAATCAGGTTAGGATCTAAATTGAGCATGCACATTTCAATTATGTGTCCACTGGCCATCATCTGGTCACGATTGCTCAGCCAATTCAGGTGCATTTCAATCACGTATGAACGGAATACAGACTTGATTTTAGTTGAAAACATGATCGATTGAGGCACAAACATTATAAGCATGAATCAAATAAATATTATTTAATCAAAGCAATCATCCTAGCTTAAATAAAATTAAGGTAACATTGTTGTAAACAAGAACAAAGAACACATAGCAAACATTTTCAGATTAAATCAAAGAAAAGAAAGATTAAACCCAAATCAAAGTGGTTGTCACCCATGACTCTGATCGACGAGGCTCCTTCACTCCTTCACTTTGCTCCTTTGCTGATGGCTCTCAAAGGTGACCGACCAAGGGCTCTTTAAGAGGATTTAATTTCTAAAATCTCTATGAGGAGATGATGCTAGGCGTGGGGAATGGAAAATGCTAAGAGAATTGAGAGAGAAGAGAGAATGATGAAGGATGAGGGATGATGAATGAATGAATGAGGGGGTCTTATTTATAGGTGAGGAGAGGGGGATAGTTTGCTAAAAATAGGAGGTTCCATCTCTTCAAGCATCTTCAAAGGGTGGCTGGCTATGAATTGAGGAAATTGAGCTTATTTGTTCTTGATTTTTTCTCAATTTAAGTGCCACAACAACTCAGGTTTGAGACTTGGTCAAGTGCAAATCTACAGGCAAATCTCTAATTTCTTCAACATTGCAAGGACCTTGTGCAATTAAACCAAAAAGTGGTTTATGTGAACAACCAAGTATAGCTGAAAATTGGGTTGACTTGGTATCCAATTTGGACGGTTTTGTAATCCAACAAAGCTATCAAACCTGTCCAAAATAAATCAATTAATTAGAGGACCAAAGAATAAAATTTATCCAATTTAAATAATTAATTACAACCCAAATTATTATTGAAATATCTAAAAATGAATATTTAAATATAATTTTATATTTTATTATTTAATTTAATCATGTATGGCCCACTTCATGTCTTAAAAATATAATATACTCAATTTAATATAAAATAAGCCATTTTATGCATGAAAACTATATAATAAAGCATAAAATCACATTTTATTAATTTCTATGTCCTAATTTCATATTTTCACATATTTCATTAATTTATTAAACAATTACTTAGTTTTAACAACAAATTTAAGTAAAAAGGTGATAAATTATATAGGAAAAATCTTATATATTTTTCCGTTTACACACCCCCAAACTTAAATCATTGCTCGTCCCGAGTAATGGTTATGCACAACAAAAGGTCTAGCTAAGGCAAAATTGCTAATTGTGTAAGCAGCATCAATCTTTGTCCCATACTCATGCATTAATAACTTCACGTTCATAGATCTTCTTTATTAACAAGTATTTCATATGCAAACACTTATAGAATTTTATACTAAGTTTCAAAATATGCCAACATGAATCATAGTTTGTATGTATGTCACAACCACAAATAACATTTTTCCTTCAACATAATTTCTTATCAATCAAGCAAACAGTCATAAGGCTTATTTATGAACTTCATATGTTGAACTTAGTACTGCCTCTCCACTAATGTAGGTGACATAAGCATCAAATCAATAGGTCTTTTATAAGGTTGTAATGGGGCTCGGTTAAAGGTAGGGATTTTAAGAGATGGGACATTTCGGTTTCAAAATCTTAACCTTTAACTCTATCTTGGATTTCTCGAATTACAACCTTTTTCTTTAAGTGAACCTTTGGAACACCCTCAAACTTATTTTGAATTCAAGCTCATACATTTTTTGTTTTTGGAGACTGAGCAAACTTTTCTTCGCTCTCTTTTTGTCTCTTTTTTTTTAAAGCATGAGCACATACATCTTTTTGAAAATTTCCTCAAATGTTGATTACCAAGACAACTTTAGTTAAGATGGGTGCACAAAATTAGGATAACTTAAAAAGATTGTAATTGGCTTATAATGTGGGTTCATTGCAATAAACAGGCCTTTAAGCTCAGAATTACAGTTTCAAGGGTCTAATATCATAAGGTTGGCTTGAAAAGGCTCAAACGATCCAAAGAAATAGTGCCTATATCATTTTAGATTTTTATGTCTCCTAGGATTTCGCCTCAAGAAAGTTACTAAGTCAATTCTAAAGATAAAAACCTTCATGCATGTCTAATCTCCAGAGAAACTAAGTTTTCATGGCAAACATTACTAAGGCTAAGATCATACAAGCATTCCATTCTTCATGATAACATACTTTCACTCAGATATAATCATCATTCATACTTGCATACAAACTATCTTATTAAAAAAATGTCTCTAAACATTCATTTATTAAAACATACTTATGAAAGAAATGATTGAAACATACTTGAAAATTTAAAAATTTGAGCAATTTATTCGCCTTACCCCCTTTAAAAAGAAGCAATGTCCTCATTGTAAGAACAAAGTAATGAATGAAAACTGAATACCAGGTAGGGTTGTAAAGAAAGAGAGGTGAGTCATTAAGACTGCTTAAATACCAAGTCTTTCCTAATAACCTAATCCTAGACATGTTCATTCCCATTGCCACATTACTTAGTCTTTTTCTTTCTAAAGAAGTGTTAAGTTTATTCATGCTTGCTATGTTTTATTCTGCAGAAATTAAATCCTAATTACGAAAGAAATAAATTCCTAAAGACCTAAAAGAAATTAAATAAATAACAAGAAAAGAATCCCCCATTTTATTTTTCTGACTCATTCCCCTTGTCCGCTTGCATAGTCAATAACTTTCGTCCATGTCTCAAAGATAGCATCTGGGAACTCAGGAACAAAAGTATTAGAGATATTCTTAAAAGTATTTCGAATTGAGTCATCTATAATTTTTGCATATTTCCAGTAAGTTTGTTGTTGATTGTGCATGAACTTGCACATATCCATCAAAATTGACAACTTCGATTTCCTTAAAGCACTTGCAGAAGTCGGCATAGGAGTTGTAGATTCAGGTTCAACACTTAGCTTGACTGGTTCTTCTTCTGGCTCAACCCTTGGTTCAAGGTTTGCAGCTCCTTCAATTGGTTTAGGACTGTTCGGTTCCTTATCAGATTCTTCCTCTTCAGTGTCTGTAATTAAATTAGCTTCAGTTTCTATTTCATTTGTTGACTCCTTGGTGTCTGGTTCAGCTGGCTCTTCTTGCCCGCCTTGATTCAGCTCATGTACCCTCTCTACTAACCTTTCAAGATCATAATTTGTAATGCACCCTTGTACATGTCACCCTTTCAGATTTTCTTGTGTTTTAACATGGGCCCTTAAGCATAGTGAAGTGATTAATGATGGGAAATAAGCACTTCCTATCTTCTTTTTAGCACAATCATGAATCTACTTGAGAATAATTTTCCCAACATTAATGGACTTTTCTGTCAATATTGCATATAACAAGAGAATCCGTTCCATCGAGATGGTGGAACTATGTGAGATAGGCATAAAACTGTAGCGAATGAAATAAAACCATACCTTTGCTACTGGTCTTAGGTATTCCTTTTGACAAGAATGGCTCCCATACTTTCTTATAATCCATTGGGATCCCGGATTTGTCACAACATCAAGCACTTGTTGAAGAAAATCCCAATTGATATTGTTCATCATAAGGTAGTACTCATCTTCTTCAACATTAGGTAAGTTAAACAAATCATTGATGGATTTAGAAGTAAGAGGTACATTTTTCTTTCGAACGATGACCTCAGTAGCATATTGCATAGTCAAACTAGCATAGAATTCTCAAACTAATTCATCATCGGAAAGTGAACGAGCATCACAAAATCATTCCCAGTTGAGAGCATTGATTTTCTTTCTAATCGGTATAGGAACAACCATCAAATCATTATTCTTCAAGTCAAAACCTTTTTTCGGCATCATAGGTTGATGCTTGAAGATTGAATCAAATCTCTCTTTCACTTCTTTATCGATTAAAATCGGGTTTTCAAGAGTAGTCTTTGAAGATCTGGTTCTTTTTCGAGACATGGTATCTTTTCCCGAAAACTCAGCAAAGTTTCTGCACAAGGGAGAAAAGAGAAATCGACAAAGTGGGTAGAACTTGCTACGAAAAAATATCTTGTGATGGCAAGGATGGTGCAGCGTTGACAATGGCGATCTGCAGTAGCAACGATGGCACTTCGGCAATCTTCTTGCGGCGGCATTAGATGGTTTCAGTAAAAAAGGAAGAGAACTAGGGTTTCTTTTGGGATTTGTGGTTGATGGCACAAAAGGAAGATTTAGGGATTTTTTTAGGGTTTAAGCAAATTGCTTTGAGGGATATGAAAATTAGTAGAATAGAGAGGGTTTTATATAGGGAAGAATTAGGGCAACATGTAGCAAAAATTTAGCTACATTAGGGTTACTTGGGCAGCAAGTAATGGGAGTGGCGGCAAAGTGTGGATTTTTTCCCTCCTTTTTGCTATCTTGGGCCTCAAACTCAGACTGTATTTATAAACTTACTCAAGAAAAAAAATTGATTAGTACTTGGGCCAAATTTGACCCCCTTTATTAACATAAAAATTTAAAATTTAAACAGAACGAATAAAACTTAAAAATTGTAAATTTTAATTAGAAAATTTCTTCTTAACAAATTACATTAAATTAATTCCCAGGAAAGGTTGGAGGGGCCACAGCGGTCCTGCTTAAGTTCCAATCTCCTTAGACAGAATTAATTAAATGTAATAAGTTAAGAAAATAAGTTCTAATTATTTATTTATTTACAAAACAAGTTCATGAAAAATCAAGGGTCTGTTAATTTGAACGAGGATTCAACTCGCTCAACTTCACCATCCCAGTAGTGTTTGAGACGTTGACCATTAACTTTAAACGTGCCTCCATAATTATTGTATAATTCAATAGCTCCATAAGGATAAACTCGGTAGATGGTATAGGGTCCTTTCCATCGGGATTTAAGCTTCCCAGGAAATAACTTCAACCTTGAATTAAACAACAAAACCTTCTGACCTTCTTTAAACTCGCGAGGTTGTATATGACTATCATGCCATCTCTTTGATCTTTCTTTACACATTTTGACATTCTCATAGGAAAACAACCTCAGCTCTTCCAACTCATCAAGTTGCAACATCCTTCTCTCACCGTCTTGCTTAAGATCAAAGTTCAACTGCTTCAAAACCCAGTGAGCTTTATTCTCCAACTCTAATGGCAAATGACATGCCTTTCCAAAGACTAACCGATAAGGAGTCATTCCTAACGGTGTCTTAAATGCTGTTCGATAGGCCCATAATGCATCATCAAGCCTTCGAGACCAATCTTTTTTGCTAGGGCATACTACCTTTTCAAGGATACCTTTGATTTCACGGTTCACTCTCTCAACTTGCCCATTGGACTGGGGGTGATAGGAAGTAGCAATCTTGTGCTTCACATCATATTTGTCAAGCAACCATTTAAGCCATTTGTTCACAAAGTGAGAACCTTCATCACTAATAATAGCTCTTGGTGTCCCAAATCGTGTAAACACATGTTTATGTAGGAATCACATGACTACTTTAGCATCATTTGTGGGGTATGCTTCAGCTTCATCCCACTTGGATACATAGTCCACAACAACTAAGATGTATTTTTTCCCATACGAAGAAGGAAACGGGCCTAAGAAGTCAATGCCCCATACGTCGAATAATTCAATCTCCAAAATGTTTGTCAAGGGAATCTCATTCCTCCTTGATATATTTCTGGTCCTCTGGCATTTATCACAGTTCTTCCCATAAGCATAAGCATATTTAAATAGTGTAGGCCAAAAGAAACCTACTTGCAAAATCTTTGTTGCGGTACATGAACCACAAAAGTGTCCCCGACTTGGAGATGAATGGCAATGATACAAGATCTCAGCAATCTCACTTTCAGCTACACACTTTCGGATTATATTATCTGCACACTGTTTAAACAAAAATGGATCCTCCCAAAAATAATACCGACTATCATGAAGGAAATTTTCCTTTGTTGGTATGTCATTTCCCGAGGAATTATTCCACATGCAAGATAATTGGCAAAATCAGCAAACCAAGGTGTTTTATGAATTCGACTTACCTCAAATAAGTGTTCATCTGAGAAATTCTCGTTGATAGGCACACATGATCGAGTTACCTCATCTTGCTCTAACCTCGATAGATGATCAGCTATTTGATTTTCGACACCTTTTCTGTCTTGGATCTCAAGGTCAAATTCTTGGAGTGAAAGTATCCAATGAATTAGCCTCGGTTTCGCATCTTTCTTCATGAGCAAGTATTTAATGGCCGCATGGTCAGTAAATAATGTAACTTTGGTACCTGTAAGATATGAACAGAATTTGTCAAAAGAAAATACTACAGCAAAGAGTTCCTTTTCAGTTACCGTATAATTGAGTTGGGCTCCCGTCAAAGTTCTACTTTCATAGTAAATAGGGTGAAACACTTTGTTTCTTCTTTAACCCATCACAGCTCTAACGACATAATCACTTGCATCGCACATCAACTCAAAAGGTGAGTTCCAATCAGGTGTAATTATTATTGGGGCTGAGATTAATCATTTTTTTTATCTTCAAAAGCTTCCAAACATGCTTTGTTGAAATCAAACACTCTATCTTTCTCTAACAACAAACACAACGGTTTAGAAATTTTCGAGAAATCTTTGATAAACCTTCGGTAAAAACCAGCATGGCCTAAGAAACTTCTGACTCCTTTCACATTAATTGGGGCCGGTAATCTTTCAATTACGTCCACATTTTCTTTATTGACTTCAATTCCTCTCTTTGAGATTTGATGCCCTAAGACAATCCATTCCTTAACCATAAAATGGCATTTTTCCCAATTAAGGACAAGATTCGTCTCTTCACATATCTTCAGTACCTTAGCCAAATTACTCAAACAAATATCATAAGTGTTACCAAAAATAGAAAAATCATCCATGAAAACCTCAACAAAATTTTCAACCATATCAATGAATATTGCCATCATGCATAGTTAAAATGTTGCAGGTGCATTGTATAAACCAAAAGGCATTCGCCTAAAAGCAAACGTACCGTATGGACAAGTAAATGTTTTTTATGTTGGTCCTGATCGTTCGTCAGAGTCTTAAAAATTTATATAATGAATGATCTAGCCTAGCTGTGACAACGATTGAGGCAAGCGCACCTATCGAACAGTAGTATAGTTTAGTGGCAAGACCGGAATGTCGAACCCAAAGGAACCAAAAGTACTAATACTAACTTTCTTTCTATTATTTAGCCTAAGAATTGAGGTGAATTATTATTTAATCTAAAATTAACTTACTACTAAGCTAAAGACGCTAAGACAAAGAGAATGGATTGGGGAAATACTTGTGGGAAAAACCAATTGATTAAGACAATACCCAAGGAGGAATCCACCTAGACTTCACTTGTTATTAAACTCTGAACCAGACGATTTATTCACTTGACCTGATCCGTAGGATTCCCTAATTTATATTAATACCTCTCTCGAGGCTACTAACGTCTAACCCTAGGTTGATTAATTGAAATCTCTTTCTAATTAAAACCCCTAAGGTTGCATTAACTCAATCTATGGACTCCCATATTAGGTTTGACCCTAATCCGGCAGATTTTTGTCATCCTATCTCTAGGGTTGCGATCAACTCCGCTTAATTGTGCTAGATCTACTCTTAGGCAGGGTCTATTCCTCCTCTGTCTAAGCACATCAATACTTGAATCAATATCCTGAAATATCAAAACAAGAATTAAGAACACATAATTAAGAACAAATCAAGTATTTATCATATAGTTCCAAAAACAATAACAAGATCCGTCTTAGGTTTCATCCCCCTCAGGTATCTGAGGGGTTTAGTTCATAATCATAAAAGAATACATCTCAGAAGAAAAGATAAAACAAAACATAAGAAAACCCTAAAACCCCCTGAAGGAATTGAAGGAGAGATCCGCCGTCTTGAGTATGATTTCGGCTTCTTGAGATGAATCAACTGGCTTTCTTCGAGTAAATCCCACAATTCTGACCTCTCTGGCTTGGCTCCTTGGCCTAGCTGGACGACCCCTCGACCAAAAGCCCCTTTTTAGGTTATACTTAGGCTGTTTGTATAGGATTCGAAATGTGTTTCTTCGCCTCTAAGTATCCTAATCCGAGTGAAATTCCTCTTTGTCACGGCAGGGACACGCCCGTGTAACACGCCCGTGTGATTCGAGTCCAAGCCGTGGTTGGGTCTGCTAGGGAGGCATGGCCGTGTGGTGAAACCCCAGGCCGTGTTGATTTCTTACTTTGGCCCATTTGGTCTGTTTTTGGCCCGTTTCTCGTTCTTTTCATCCTCCTATGCTTTCCTAAGTATAAAACATGAAAATAAAGGATTAGAAGCACCAAATTCCACAATTCAGGGAATAAATCATCCAAAAGTATGCTAAATGTGGGATTAAAATATGAACATATTACGGTTTATCAAATACCCCCACACTTAAGCTTTTGCTTGTCCTCAAGCAAAAATCTCAACTCACAATTAAAATAGAATTTCCTCAATTCATAACCTTCATCAATAATGTTTCATCATAATTCATAGGTAATTCATACATTGATAATTTAACCAGAAGGTTCCCAAAGATTCAAACAATCAGAGTCATAGTTTTTATAGTATGAAAAATAGGTGTTTCCCCTTACCTAAATAATTACCTCTGATTCAAAATCGACAAAAATTGACATCCTCACTAAAGATTCACTCAAATCACTCGAAGTGTTTAAGGTTCAGGAAAAAGCACTCGTAAGTCAAACATGAAAAGTTAATCCCATAGGCTTGCATGAAAATCAAATCTCCACCACTATAATATGAGATGATACACAAATCAAAAGGTCTTTAAAAAGGGTTATAACGGGGCTTGGGTTAAAGGTGTGGATAAAGTCTTGAATTAGAGGGTTAGTATCGAGACTGAATTGACAAATTACCTAACTAAAAAGTTGTACTAATACTAAATAATTACATCATGAAAACTTAATACTAATAACATGAGTTTCTTCTAAAGATAATGAAATTAACAGTTTGAGTTCAAATAACATAGAACTAATAATGAATATACTTCGTTTTTTTTCTTTCTTTTTTTTTCTTTTTTTTCTTTTTTTTAAGAACAAATCATACAATAATAAAGAAATTAACAACTGAAATGGAAAGCATAGTTTAGCTAAGTAATCTGTTCAAATCAGACCTCGACTTAATGTGGGTCAAATTAATTAAAGGGATTTCAACAATAATAGTTTTTGGTTAATGTTGAGGGTGAGTCAATAAAAGGGTTGTGAGGATCAAAGGGGTTCACTAGGGGTTAATTGTGAGGGTAGGCTTTTAGTGGAGTAAGTGGGTTAAAACCTAGGTGCCTTTATCATCTCTGTATATCAAATCAAAGGCGTGGTCTTGACATGTATAATCGAAGCAAGTTCTAGAATAACAAATCGATGTTGACACACTCATAATCAATAAAGTGAGCAAGAAAAAGAATATGCACTAAAAGGCTCAAAATCTCACAAAAATTATGGGTTTTTGATATCAACCTTGTAAATTTCAAACTTCAAGGTAATAATTAGATTCAGGTAGACAACCTATCAATTTTTAATTATGAAAATAGACTCATCATGCTTGATTCTCTAGTCTCCTAAAGTTTAAATCATCACTGCATAATTAACTATGACTTAATCTGAAACATATCAATGAAAATCATAAATCAAAGAAAATTTCATTCTAATAGTAACATGAGAAAATTACTTAAGAACAAGACATAATTCAAGAATTTGAGAATAATGCAAAAAGTTAGGCACTTTTTCACGATAAAATTCACCCCCCACACTTAAGATGTACATTGTCCTCAATGTACAAAGATATATAAAACAATATAGTAGAAAATCAAAAGATAGGGATAGAAGTGAAACTCCCTGAATTTAGGATGGGTTCCTTGAGTTGGAAGTGTGGAAACTTGATTCGGAGGTGAAAGATAAGTTGGAGGAGGCGTCTCTGGTGGTGGTATGGTGGCTGCCCACAATCGCTGCGCTAGATGAAGAAATTGGGTAGCTCGTGAAGGAAAAACCAGGAAATAATAAGAAAAATTCAAAATAAAATAATTATGTATTTAAGGACAAGGAATATAAAGAGAAGGAAAATAAAGGAGAAGAGAAAAGACATAGGTAAAATAAATGGACTCAAATGTCCTTGGCTTGGCGAGTAAATGAAGCGGCCGACATGAACTTATGTGGCTTGGTCTCGTATGGGACGACTGTGCTAGGGTCCCTTCGTTTCTTCGGCATTGATAATGTTAAAACGGAGATTTTGAGGCAGGAGAATGAGAGAAAATAGAAAGAGGGGAGAGTGTAAAGGGTATGGATGAAAGGGAATGGGTGAGAAAGGGAACAATGGGTGTTTTAAATAGAAGTTTCAAATCTGGTACATCCCCACGCCCGTGTACTATGGGCGTGTTGGGTCACATGGTCATATCGCACGGCCGTGTTGTGCTTTGTTCGTTTTTCCCACGCTCGTTTCGTGGTCACCACGGCCATATTTGATAAAACAGTGTCGACCACGGCTGTATCGCACGGCCGTGGTGTTTAGTTGGAGCCCGTGTGACTTTCTCAATGTCGGCCACGACCATATCGCACGGCCGTGGTAGTTTATATTCGTTCGTGATCTGGGGATCTTTCGTCATCGGCTCGTACAACCTCTGCCATGTCAGTATAGAAATCTGTGGTGTCCACACGGCCACGGCCACGACCGTGTGGTATGGAAATCTGCACTTTGGTTAGTTAATAGTTAGATGCTAAAAAGGAGAAAAAAAAGTGAAAATAAATGTAAAAATAAACGGAGTTAGTGCTCGGGTTGCCTCCCGAGAAGCGCTTATTTAAAGTCTTAATCTAGACTTACCTCTCATTCGCATAATCAGGGTGGTTTGAAGAGTTGAACATTGATCGCTGTGAAGTCAGAGTTTTAAAATTTATAAAGAGAATGATCGAACCTGGAAACTAACTATGACAACGACTGAGGCAAGTGCACCTATCGAACAGTAGTATAGCTTAGGCAAGACCGGATTGTCGAACCCAAAGGAACTAAAAGTACTAATACTAACTTTCTTTTTATTATTTAGCCTAAAATAAGCGAAGTTGTTTATTATTCTAAATTAACTAATTACTAAAAATTATAAGACAAAGAAGAATGAAATTGGGAGAATAAATTGGGAAAAACTCAATTGATTAAGACGACACCCAAGGAAGAATCCACCTAGACTTCACTTGTTATCTAACACTGAACCAGACGATTTATTCACTTGACTTGATCCGTAGGACTACCTAACGTATATTAAACCCTCGCTCGAGCCAAATAACGTCTAACCCTAGGTTAATTAACGGAAATCTCTTTCTCGAATAATAACCCCCTAGAATAGCAGTAAATCGATCTATGGACATCCTATATTAGGTTTCACCCTAATCCGAAAAAATCTCGTCACCCTATCTCTAGGCGTGCGATCAACTCCGCTTAATTATGCTAGATCTACTCTTAAGCAGGGACTTTTGCTCCACCACCTAAGCACATCATACTTGAATTAATATCCACGAAATATCAACACAAGAATTAAGCACACATAATTAAGAACAAAACAAGTATTTATCATATTGTTCAGAAAACACTAACAAGATTCATCTAGGTTTCATCCCCCTCAGGTATCTGAAGGGTTTAGTTCATAATAATAAAAGAAAACATCTCAGAAGAAAAGATAACACAAAACATAAGAAATCCCTAAAACTCCCTGAAGGAATTGAAGAGGAGATCCTATGTCTTGAGTAGAATTCCGGCTTCTTGAGATGGATCAACTGGCTATCCCTTAGTGAATCCCCACAAATCTACCTTCTCTGGCCTAGCAAGACGCCCCTAAACGATGGCTTTAGGCCCCCCTCGACAGAGGGTTTCTGTCGAACTCCCCGATTAAGTTGCCCCCTAGGGTGTTTATATAGGCTTTAAGATGTGTTACTTGGCCTCCAAGTATCCTAATTTGAGTGCAACTCCTAATTGGGGGTTTAAATAGACTTTGGAGTGTGTTTCTTTGCTTCCAAGCATCCAAATCCGAGTAAAACTCCTCTTGGTCGCGGCAGGGCACGGCTTCTGGCACACGCCCGTGTGAATCGTCTTTAGGCCATGTTCGGACTTTTAATGAGGTGACACGCCCGTGTATCTCGTGGCTAGACCGTGTTCGAGATTATTGAGGAGGCACGACCGTGTGGTCTTGGGTCCAGGCCGTGTCGATTTCGTGCTTTGGCCCATTTGGCCCGTTTTAAGCCCGTTTCTTGTTCTTTTCATCCTCCGGTGCTTTCCTGAGTATATAACATGAAAAGAAAGGATTAAGAGCACCTTTTTACATAAATCAAGGGATAAATCATCCACAAGTATGCTAAATGTGGGATTAAAATATGTTACTATTTCAGTTTATCAAATACCCCCACACTTAAGCTTTTGCTTGTCCTCAAGCAAAATTCTCAACTTACAATTAAAACGAACTTTCTATAATTCATAATTCCTATCAACAATGTTTCATCATAATTTATAGATAATTTATACATGGATAATTCAATTCAAAGAGTTCTAAGGATTCAAACAATCTAAATCATAGATTTGTAGCTCGAAAATATAGGCATCTCCCCTTATCTAAATAATTACCTTTAATTCAAAACCGACAAGGATTGACATCCTCACAAAAGATTCACTCAAATCACTCAAAGTGTTTAAGGTTCAGGAAAAAAAACGCTCAAAAGTCGAACATGAAAAGTTAATCCCATAGGCTTGCCTGAAAATCAAATCTCCACCACTATAATATGAGATGATGCACAAATCAAAAGGTCTTTGTCAGGGTTGTAACGGGGCTAGGGTTAAGGTGTGGATAGAGGCTGAATTAGAAGGTTAGAATCGAGATTGAATTGATAAATTACCTAACTAGAAATAATAAACTGAATAATTACATAATGGATCAAAACTTTAAACTAATAATACAAGCTTCTTCTTCAATATTTGGAATTCAAACGTATAAGCTCATTTAATCACAACTAATGATGAATAATGAATATACTTTTGGTTTTTTTTAAGACAAATCATAAATACATAACAAAGGATAAATTACTAAAATAAGAAACATAGTTAGGCTATTAATCAAATCAAATCTCGATATAAGGGTCGTCGAAAAAGAATGGTGAAAACAAATAAAAAGGGTTTTGGGTTAATATTAGCGGGTAAGTCAATAAATGGGTTGTTAGGATTAAACGGGGTTCACTAGGGGTTAATTATGAAGGTGGGCTTTTAATGGAGTTAGTGGGTTAAAACCTAGGTGCCTTTATCAACTCTGTTTATCAAATCAAAAAGTGTGGTCTCGACATGTATAAACGAGGCAAGTTCTAGAATAACAAATCAATGTTAACATACTCATAGTCAATAAAGTGAGCATGAAAAAAAATATATGCTCTATAAGGCTCAAAATCTCACAAAAATTATGGGTATTTTGATATCAACCTCGTAAATTTCAAACTTCAAAGTAATATTTAAACTCAGTTCGACAACCTAGAAAATTTTAATTTCTGAAAAATAGACTTATCATGCTTGATTCTCTAGTATTCTTAGAATTTAATTATCAATGCACAATTATCAATGACTTAATCTAAAACATATCAATGAAAATCATAAATCATTAGAAATTTCGTCCTAATTAGTAATATGAGGAAATTACTTAAAAACAAGACTAAATTCAGGGATTTGAGAATAATGAAAAAAAAGTTTGGCACGTTTAAGATTTCACCCCCCCCACACTTAAGATGTACATTGCCCTCAATGTACAAGGTTAGATAATAACACAATAATACTAAAATCATAAGATATGGGGAGAAGTGAAACTTCCTGAATTATGGATGAAATTAATGAAAAGAAACTGGATAGGATTGGAGGTGAACGTGGGGAAGCGCCTCGAATCGTTTGAACTTGAATCCTCAAGGTAGCCGGTCTGATTTTGTTGTATCCTAAGCTAAATCTAAATGGTATGAAGAATAAGAAGAAAATAATAAAGAAAATAAAAATAAAAATAAAAATAAAAATAAAAATAGAAGTAAATAAAAATAAGAATAAAAGTAAATAATGGAAAATGAAAGAAGAAAGACAAGTGAACAAGAAAAAAGAAGAAGGGGGTCTAAATAGAGATTATGGATCTGGTGGTTGCCCCCGCCCTTGTACCTTCCTGTGATGGCCACACGGCCACAGCCACGGCCGTGTGCAAGGCCGTGTGGTATGGAAATCTGTTCCTTGGTTAGTTTATGGTTAGGTGCTAAAAGAAAAAATAAAAGTAAAAATAAATAAAAAATGTAAAAAATTAATGGGGTTAGTGCTCGGGTTGCCTCCCGAGAAGCGCTCATTTATAGTCTTAAGCTAGACTTTACCTCTCATTCGTATGGTCATGGTGGTTTGAGGAGGTGAAAATCCTTTCGCATGCGATCAATTCGGTTATGGATATATAGTTTAAGTCGAGTAATGTTTTCCTCAAAAGTGTTGAATTTAGGATTGCTTACCTCTGGTGTCTTAGTATAGGAAGACATTAAGTACCTCAAAAGTGATTTCTTCATTTGTCTTGAGGTCTGAATTGGTGATTCGAGGGTCTTCCTTATTCAACAATACCTGATCTCCTATTTTGAAGTGATTTGTTGTTCCTATCAGATCGTCTGGGGTTTCCTTCGGTTTCACTTCGTGTATTCCTAGTTTCTCTTTAAAGTGTGTTTTCCACTTGTCTAGTTCATCGACCTGAAGCCTTAGTCCTTCATGAATTATTTCTTTATGGGTACGAGGTCTAAGATCTAGCTCAGCTAGGTGATTTCGTGATGCTTCCTGTAAAGAAAGTTGAACCAAATGGTTATCAATAGAATTAACGTTCGTACCTTTATTACTCGATGTCCTAGCTGAGTCAAGAGCTTGAAGAGTGATTGTTTCGTCGTTTACACGAAGTGTGAGTTCACCGACTTCTTCCTCTATGTGGTCTTTCTTTATTGCATCGGGATATGGCACACGAGGTTGGTACTCTGTAATTGCCAGTTTTGGTATATCATGGCACACTTCAACCTTACCTTCGCTTACCACAGGTTCTTCCCTTGGGTTTGGTTCGTCTAACCCTTCACTATCGTAAATGGCTTGATTTTTCTCACTCGGGTTAGTTTCAGTATTGCGTGGCAAGCTTCCTTGTAGTTGTTCGGAAATTAGCTTCGCAAGTTGTCAAACTGACTTAGAAACTTCCTCAACTGACTTAGTGACTTCCCTAACTTGGCTCTTGATCCCTTTGATTGATGCTTGTTGGGTCTTAAGGGTGGTTTCAGTGTCTTGGAGACGGTTATCTGTGGTTGCCATGAATTTTGTCAGCATCTCCTCGAGGTTCGACTCCTCTTCCTGTTGGTAAGGTGGTTGTTTAAAATTTGGAAGAAGTTCCGGTCCTTGGCTACTTTGGTCATCCCACGAGAAATTTGGATGGTACCTCCAACCTGCATTATAAGTGTCATTATAAAAATTATTTTGTGGTCTAGCATAGTTACCCATATAGTTGACTTGTTCGCTTTCCATGCCATGTCCGTAGGGTGGGTACTCAGGATTCGCCACGCCTCTACTTGTTTCACACTGCATAACTGGATGTGCCTGCGAGGAGCCGTATAAACCATCAAATTTTTTATTTATCATCTCTAACTGATTAGATAACCTGGTGACCA
This sequence comes from Gossypium sturtianum, assembly GCA_025698515.1. Lineage (NCBI taxonomy): Eukaryota > Viridiplantae > Streptophyta > Magnoliopsida > Malvales > Malvaceae > Gossypium > Gossypium sturtianum. Next base: position 42,252,243 of record CM046946.1, on the reverse strand, counting down.
CGTCGAGGTTGAAGACACTGGCTGCTTTAGTAGGAATTGTCCTCATCGCTTGCCACTGATAATTATTCAGTGCCATCTACTCTATAGACTAAAATTATCTGCCAAAAGCAAAATAGAGGAAAAATTAGCGAAGTAAAAAAAATAAAAATAAATTACAAAAAATAAAAAAAATGGCTAAAGTAATAAAAATAGAGTGTTCTTAATATTTTAGTTCCCCGGCAATGGCGCCAAAAACTTGATCGCTGTGAAGTCAGAGTTTTAAAATTTATAAAGAGAATGATCGAACCTGGAAACTAACTATGACAATGATTGAGGCAAGTGCACCTATCGAACAGTAGTATAGCTTAGGCAAGACTGGATTGTCGAACCCAAAGGAACTAAAAGTACTAATACTAACTTTCTTTTTATTATTTAGCCTAAAATAAGTGAAGTTGTTTATTAATCTAAATTAACTAATTACTAAAAATTCTAAGACAAAGAAGAATGAAATTGGGAGAATAACTTGGGAAAAACTCAGTTAATTAAGACGACACCCAAAGAAGAATCCACCTAGACTTCACTTGTTATCTAACACTGAACCAGCCGATTTATTCACTTGACTTGATCCGTAGGACTCCCTAACGTATATTAAACCCTCTCTTGAGGCGAATAACGTCTAATCCTAGGTTAATTAACAGAAATCTCTTTCTTGAATAATAACCCCCTAGAATAGAAGTAAATCGATCTATGGACATCCCATATTATGTTTCACCCTAATCCGGCAAAATCTCGTCACCCTATCTCTAGGCGTGCGATCAACTCCGCTTAATTATGCTAGATCTACTCTTAAGCAGGGACTTTTTCTCCACCACCTAAGCACATCATACTTGAATTAATATTCGCAAAATATCAACACAAGAATTAAGCACACATAATTAAGAACAAATCAAGTATTTATCATATAGTTAAGAAAACACTAACAAGATTCATCTAGGTTTCATCCCCCTCAGGTATCTGAAGGGTTTAGTTCATAATAATAAAAGAAAACATCTCAGAAGAAAAGATAATACAAAACATAAGAAATCCCTAAAACTCCCTGAAAGAATTGAAGAGGAGATCCTCCGTCTTGAGTAGAATTCCGGCTTCTTGAGATGGATCAACTGGATATCCCTGAGTGAATCCCCACAAATCTGCCTTCTCTGGCCTAGCAAGATGCCCCTAAACGATGGCTTTGGGCCCCCCTCGACAGAGGGTTTCTGTTGAACTCCCCGATTAAGTTGCCCCCTAGGGTGTTTATATAGGCTTTGAGATGTGTTACTTGGCCTCCAAGTATCCTAATTTGAGTCCAACTCCTAATTGGGGGTTTAAACAGACTTTGGAGTGTGTTTCTTTGCTTCCAAGCATCCAAATCTGAGTAAAACTCCTCTTGGCCGAGGCAGGGCACGGCCTTTGGCACACGCCCGTGTGAATCATCTTTATGCCGTGTTCAGACTTTTAATGAGGTGACACGCCCGTGTATCTCGTGGCTAGACCGTGTTCGAGATTATTGAGGAGGCACGACTGTGTGGTCTTGGGTCCAAGCCGTGTCAATTTCGTGCTTTGGCCTGTTTTAAGCCCGTTTCTTGTTCTTTTCATCCTCCGGTGCTTTCCTGAGTATATAACATGAAAAGAAAGGATTAAAAGCACCTTTTTACATAAATCAAGGGATAAATCATCCAAAAGTATGCTAAATGTGGGATTAAAATATGTTACTATTTCGGTTTATCAAACATCCTCTTTCATGCTATCAGTTCGACTATCATGATATAACTCGAGTCGAGTAGCGTTTACTTTAAAAGTGCAGAAAATAGGATTACTTACCTCGACTGTTCCGTATGGGAAAACATTGATTACCTTAAAAGATATTTCTTCGTTTGTATTAAGGTCTGAAGGAGGTATTCGAGGGTCTGTTTTATCTAATAATAATATCTGATCTCCGATCTTAAATTTGTTTGTCCCATGGAATGGCGTTGGTTCTGCTGCGTGTATCCCTAATTTCTCTTTAAAATGTGTCTTCCACTCGTCTAGTTCATCGATCTGAAGCCTTCGCTCCTCATGAGTTATTTTCTTGTTTGCATGAGGTCTAGGATCTGGCTCAGTTGTGTAGTTTCGTGGTGCTTCCTGTGAGGAAGGTTGAACAAATTGGTTATCAATTGAGTTTACTTTCTCACCTCTATCACTCGACGTCCTAGCCGAGTCAAGAACTTGAAGAGTGACTGTCTTGTCGCCTACACGAAGTATGAGTTCACCTGTATCAATGTCAATTTTAGTTCTAGCAGTTGCTAAAAAGGGTCTTCCTAAAATTAAAGGGATCGTGTTGTCCTCATCCATGTCTAAAACAACAAAGTCTACTGGGAATACGAATTTATCAATTTTCACGAGTACATCTTCGATTATACCCCTAGGAATTCTAATAGTTTTATCAGCTAATTGAATGCTCATCCTAGTTTGTTTGGGTTTCCCTAGACCTAGCTGTTTAAACATTTTATAAGGCATAACATTGATGCTCGCCCCTAGATATGCTAAAGCATTATCAATGGATAAACTACCAATTAAACAAGGAATCGTAAAACTCTCTGGATCTTTTAATTTCCGTGGTAGTTTGTTTTGTAGAATCGCAGAGCACACTGCGTTTAGCTCCACATACGATGCCTCGTCTAGCCTCCATTTGTTTGTCAAAAGCTCTTTTAAAAATTTCCTTGAATCTGGCATCTGTGAAAGAGCTTTGAGAAATAGTAATTTAATATGTAATTTCTTTAAAAGTTTAAGAAATTTACCAAATTGTTCGTCTGTGTTGTCTTTCTTCATCGCATTAGGATATGGTATACGCGGTTTGTACTATTTAATTACCGGTTTTGGCTTATCATTACTTTCCTCAGCTTTAACTTCTTCGACTACATTCTCTTGCCTTAAATTGGGCTCATCTAACCCTACACCACCATGAGCTGTTATGGCTTGAATTTGCTCATTTGGGTTAGTCTCAGTGTTGCTTGGTAGGCTTCCTTGTGGTCGTTCGTAAATCGAAACAGCTAGTTGCCCCTAAGCGGTTCTCGATCCCTTGAATCGATGCTTGTTGATTTTTAAGTGTTGTTTGGTGTTTTGGAAACGTGTTTCTGACACCGCTATGAATTTTGTCAGCATCTCCTCAAGGTTCAGCTTCTTTTCTTGTGGGTAGGGCTGTTGTTGGAAGTTTGGAGGGGGTTGTTGTCTCTGATTTTCTTGACCTCCCCATGAAAAATTAGGGTGGTTCCTCCAACCTGGATTATAATTGTTACTATATGGGTTATTTTGAGATATAAAATTATTAACCATATAGTTCATCTGCTCGCTTTCTATGCCAGGGTTGTAGGGTGGATATTTCGTATTGTTCGACCCTCCATTCGTATCACACTGCATCACTGGATGTACCTGTGAAGAACTATACAAACCATCAATCTTTTTATTTAAGAGTTCTACCTAATTGGATAGCATGGTTACTGCGTTGAGTTTGAAAAATCCGGCTATTTTTGTTGGCCTTGTCCTTGTGACTTGCCACTGATAGTTATTCAGTGACATCTCTTCTATAAACTCGTAGGTCGCTTCAGGAGTTTTGTTGTTCAGCGTTCCGCCAGTGGCTGAATCAATCAATTGCCTAGTTGACGGGTTTACACCATTATAAAAGGTTTGGACTTGTAGCCACAAGGGTAATCCATGGTGTGGGCACCTTCTCAATAGATCTTTGTATCTCTCCCATGCATCATAAAGTGTCTCTAAATCCATCTGCACAAAAGAAGAGATATCATTCCTTAACTTAGCCGTTTAGCCGGTGGAAAATATTTTAATAAAAATTTTTCGGTCATTTGATCCCATGTAGTGATTGACCCTCGTGGAAGAGAATTCAACCACTGTTTGGCTTTATTCCTCAAAGAAAAGGGAAATAACTGAAGACGGATGGCATCATCAGAAACGCCATTCATTTTGAAAGTATCACAAAATTTTAGGAAATTCGCTAAGTGTGTGTTAGGATCCTCATCTTGCAAACCATCAAACGGAACAAACTGTTGTATCATCTGTATAGTGTTAGGTTTCAATTCAAAATTATTTGCAGCAATAGCAGGTCTAACAATACTTGACTCAGTTCTTGTTAAATTAGGTTTAGCATAATCATACATAGTTTGCGGAACATGATTTTTGGCCACCTCCGGAGGTAGCGGATTATTTTCAGCCATCTCTTCGGTGGTGTTGGTTTTGTCTTCTTGCTCTTCTTCTATGAAATTTAAGCTTCGCCTGATTTCTTTATGATTTTTGCGAACGGTATCTTCAATATCACTATCGTAAATTAAGGGTCCTGTCGGGTTCCTTCTAGTCATAAACTAGAGGTACCTGCTAGGAACAAAATAAAAAAAGAAAAATTAGCAAAGTTAAAAACAAAATAAAAGTAAATTGCAAAAATAAAAAATGGCTAAAGTAATAAAAATTAAGCGTTCTTAATATTTTAGTTCCCCGGCAACAGCGCCAAAAACTTGATCATTCGTCAGATTCTTAAAAATTTATATAATGAATGATCTAGCCTAGAAACTAACTGTGACAACGATTGAGGCAAGCGTACCTATCGAACAGTAGTATAGTTTAGTGGCAAGACCGGAATGTCGAACCCAAAGGAACCAAAAGTACTAATACTAACTTTCTTTCTATTATTTAGCCTAAGAATTGAAGTGAATTATTATTTAATCTAAAATTAACTAACTACTAAGCTAAAGACGCTAAGACAAAGAGAATGAATTGGGGAAATACTTGTGGGAAAAACCAATTGATTAAGACAATACCCAAGGAGGAATCCACCTAGACTTCACTTGTTATTTAACTCTGAACCAGACGATTTATTCACTTGACCTGATCCGTAGGATTCTCTAATTTATATTAATACCTCTCTCGGGGCTACTAACGTCTAACCCTAGGTTGATTAATTGAAATCTCTTTCTAATTAAAACCCCTAAGGTTGCATTAACTCGATCTATGGACTCCCATATTAGGTTTGACCCTAATCCGGTAGATTTTTGTCATCCTATCTCCAGGGTTGCGATCAACTCCGCTTAATTATGCTAGATCTACTCTTAGGCAGGGTCTATTCCTCCTCTGTCTAAGCACATCAATACTTGAATCAATATCCTGAAATATCAAAACAAGAATTAAGAACACATAATTAAGAACAAATCAAGTATTTATCATATAGTTCAGAAAATAATAACAAGATCCGTCTTAGGTTTCATCCCCCTCAGGTATCTGAGGGGTTTAGCTCATAATCATAAAAGAATACATCTCAGAAGAAAAGATAAAACAAAACATAAGAAAACCCTAAAACCCCCTGAAGGAATTGAAGGAGAGATCTGTCGTCTTGAGTATGATTTCAGCTTCTTGAGATGAATCAACTGGCTTTCTTCGAGTAAATCCCACAATTCTGGCCTCTCTGGCTTGGCTCCTTGGCCTAGCTGGACGACCCCTCGACCAAAAGCCCCATTTTAGGTTATACTTAGGGTGTTTATATAGGCTTCGAAATGTGTTTCTTCACCTCTAAGTATCCTAATCCGAGTGAAATTCCTCTTTGTCATGGCAGGGACACGCTCGTGTAACACGCCCGTGTGATTTGAGTCCAGGCCATGGTTGGGTCTACTAGGGAGGCACGGTCGTGTGGTGAAACCCCAGGCTGTGTTGATTTCTTACTTTGGCCCATTTGGTCCGTTTTTGGCCCGTTTCTCGTTCTTTTCATCCTTCTATGCTTTCCTGAGTATAAAACATGAAAATAAAGGATTAGAAGCACCAAATTCCACAATTCAGGGAATAAATCATCCAAAAGTATGCTAAATGTGGGATTAAAATATGAACATATTACGGTTTATCAGGTCCTCCGGAGCTACAACTATTTGGTTATATCCTGAATAGCCATCTGAAAAATAATAGAATTCATTACCTGCAAGTCGATCTAACATCTGATCCATAAAAGGCAACGAAAAATGGTCCATCCGAGTGGCTTTATTCAACTTTCTATAATCAATACAAATTCTCCAACCAGTAATAGTTCTCGTTAGAATCAACTCGTTACGCTCATTTTCAACAATCGTGATTCCACCTTTCTTCGGCACACACTGCACTGGACTTACCCACGAACTATCTGAAATAGGATATATGATTCTTGCATCTAACCATTTGATCACATCCTTTCTCACAACTTCTTTCATAATAGGATTGAGCCTCCTTTGCCCATCAATTCGAGCTCTTTCACCTTCTTCTAAAATAATTTTATGCATGCAAAAAGAAGGGCTTATACCTCGAATATCAGCTATGGTCCAACCAATTGCTTTCTTAAATTTCTTTAGAACAACAATTAGTTGTTCCTCTTGATCTTTCATCAGTTCTACTGAAATAATCACAGGCAAAGTGGAACAGTCACCTAAATAAATGTATTTCAAATGGGAAGAAAGTACTTTAGTTTGAGTTTAGGTGGTTCTTCAATTGACAACTTGGGTTGCACAAATTCTCTGACTTCTAACTCCAACGGTTCAAACCGTGTGGATTGAATAAAATTTCTCGGATTGGCTTCCATCAAAGCCATGTTTTCTTCACCTTCATCATCCTCTAAAGGGTCAAGATCTAAGGCTTTCTCCAATGGATCTTCTTCAAAATTGCTTTCCATAGAAACCAAGGTTTCTATCTCTTCCATTACTGAACACTCTTCTATCGTATCGGGAAATATCATCACTTTAAAAATGTTAAAGGTTACTTGATTGTCTTGAACTTGCATGGTGAGTTCACCTTTCTACACATAAATTAATGTTCTTTCTGTGGCTAAGAAAGGTCTCCCAAGGATGATCGGCACTTCCTTATCTGCTTCAAAATCTAAGATAATGAAATCAGCAGGAAAAATAAATTTATTGACTCTTACCAAAACATCCTCGATCTTTCCTTCGGGATATGCTAAAGATCGATCCGCTAGCTGAAGCGTCACAGTTGTAGGTCTTACTTCACCTGTCCCTAGCATCTTGAAAATAGACTTAGGCTCAAGTTGATACTCGCTCCTAAATCACACAAAGCTTTACCATAGTAAGATTCACCAATGTTATAAGGTATAGTAAAGCTTCATGGGTCCTTCAATTTAGGTGGCAATTTATTCTGCAAGAACGCACTGCACTCCTTTGTCAAGGCAACAGTATCATACTCACTCAGTCTTTTCTTCTTGGACAGTATATCCTTCATAAACTTCACATAATTTGGCATTTGTTCTAAAGCCTCCACCAACGGAATATTGATGTGTAACTGCTTCAAAACATCCAAAAACTTCTTGAATTGCACCTCCTGTTTCTGCTTGTGTTGCTCCAATCTTTGCGAATATGGAGGTGATGAAACTTTCGGTTGAATCAGATAACTCTTCTGAGTAGGTACATCTACATCCAAAGAAGATGTTAAAGTATCTGAATTCACTAAGTTAGGATTTACCTTGTTAGTCTTTGCAGATTCTGACTCTTTTGGTGTAGGAATTTCAACAGCTGGTTGATTCTTCTCAACGGGCTTATCTTTGATGTCAATCAATCGGGGTTCCAAAATTTTACCACTTCGCAGTGCCACTGCCTTGATATGTTCTTTACCCAAATTTCTTAGATTCTCAGTATGGCTCGGTAAAGTTCCTTGCGGTCTATTACGAAGCTCCGTAGCTAACTGACCCATTTGGTTTTCCAAATTTTTCAATGTTGCTGCTTGGCTTTGGATCAAAGCATCATTCTTTGCCATGTACGCTTTCAACAAGTTCTCCAAACTTTTTAATGCCTCAGCTTGAGGTGGTCTTGGAGCTTGCTGATTAAACCCTTGAGATTGGTTTGGTCTATGCTGTAATAAGTTGTTGTTCGGTCCATTTCCTTGGTTGCTCCAAGAAAAGTTAGGATGATTACCCATGAAGGATTGTAGAAGTTGGACTGGGGTCCTTGTCCACTCATATTTTGATGTTGGTTCCCCATATAGTACATTGACTCAGGATTTGATGGACAATTCTCAAAAGAATGACCTTCCCCACAGTACAAACAGGAAACTACTTCAAACAGACTTGGTGGCTGAGCTGCAAAATTATTAGCACTATTAGCGGTAAACTATTTTAACATAGATGAAATAGACGATACCTGAGCTGATAATGAAGTGAGGGCGTCAACTTCATGAACTCCAGCTACACATCTTCCTGAAGCTGTTTGATTTGTTGGCAATTGATAGTTATTACTCGCGATCCTCTCGATGATCTCATAAGCCTCATTATAAGACTTAGATAAAATTGCACCATTCGCAGAAGCATCTACCATCAATCTTGTATGTGCATTGAGACCATTATAGAACGTCTCTAACTGGATACAATGAGGAATCCCATGATGAGAACACTTACGAAGTAACTCCTTGAATCGCTCCCAAGCCTCACACAAAGACTCGTCATCCAATTATTGGAAAGTTGTGATCTCGTTCCTCAACTTAGCATTTTTTCTAGGCGGGAAATACTTAACCAAAAATCTCTTTGCTAATTCTTGCCATGTAGATATGGAACTTGGTGGCAATGAATTGAGCCATGCTTGTGCTCGGTCTCGCAACGAGTACGGAAACAACTTCAACCTCAGTGCGTCTTCAGTCACACCGGCTATCTTGAATGAATCACTCACCTCCATAAACAATCGAAGGTGGAGATGTGGATCTTCCGTGGGCATACCACCGAATTGGCCCACCGTTTAGAGCATTTGAAACATCACTAGTTTCAATTCAAATTGGGTTGCCTCAATATCTGGGCTTCTAATTCCTGGATTTAACTAACTGAAAAATGGCATAGCATATTGTCTGATACATTGATCCCTATCATTGTCAATGAGGATGGGATTTCGTACATGATCGGCTTCATTACCTTGGTCTTGATTCTGATTTCCAAGGTCCATCTCGACTTGTCTTTGAGCAGTTCATTCACGTCTTCTTTGTCTGAAAGTTTGCTCAATTTCAGGGTCTACGGGGAGTAAATCGATAATCCGATCTATGCTCATAAACACCTCAAAATAAAATAAAAAAATTAAAAAGAAAGAATAAGTTAGTAATGTTAGAAATAAACTGAATTGGAAGTAAATAATTTCACAGAAAAAATGATTATGGCAATAGTTAACAATCCCCAGTAACGGCGCCAAAAACTTGTAATGCGTAGGTTTGTGCAAGTGTACACAGTCGTTATCAAGTAATAAGTAAGTATTGAGTTATCGTCTCCACAGGGTTGTATTTGTGCTAAGTCACTTAATTTGTAAAATTATATTAACAATTTGGTAAATAAAAACACAATATGATTGAGAAGTGATGATTAAAATTAAATATATTAAACTAAATGCAATGATCCCTAATGCAAATTATCCTAAATATGCAAACTATATGAATGAAATAGATTTTAGCAAAATTAAACACAATTTGCAACAATTATAACATAAATAAACTAGGACAATTACTTTAATTAAACTCAATTTATTATCAACATGCTTAATAACATTCGAAAAATAATTCCATGGCAACTCGATCTTTCATGAGTTTTGAAACCACATTAGGTCCTTTCGGAATCCTTTACTTAGTAAATACGCATTTTACTGATCCTTATTTACTAAGGGTTTCTTAGCATTCGTGTGAGGTAACAGGGACGTGTTAGGTTTGAAACAATTTAATCACACAAATCTAAAACTATGTAGATAATAGAGCTTGGTCAGAGTTGTTATGCAACCTGCAATTTAATCGGGTTAGGATATAAATTGAGCATGCACATTTCAATTATGTGTCCACTAGCCTTCGTCTGGTCAGGATCGCTCAGCTAATTCAGGTGCATTTCAATCACGTATGAACGAAATATAGACTTGATTTTAATTGAAAACATGATCGATTGAGGCACAAACATTATAAGCATGAATCAAATAAATATTATTTAATCAAAGAAAACATCCTAGCTTAAATAAAATTAAGGTAACATTGTTGTAAACAAGAACAAAGAGCACATAGCAAACATTTTCAAATTAAATCAAAGAAAAGAAAGATTAAACCCAAATCAAAGTGGCTGTCACCCAAGACTCTGATCGACGAGGCTCATTCGCTCCTTCACTTTGGTCCTTTTCTGATGGCTCTCCAAGGTGGCCGACCAAGGGCTCTTTAAGAGGATTTAATTGCTAAAATCTCTATGAAGAGATGATGCTAGGCATGGGGAATGGAAAATACTAAGAGAATTGAGAGAGAAGAGAGAATGATGAAGGATGAGGGATGATGAATGAATGAATGGTGGGTCTTATTTATAGGTGAGGAGAGGGGGATAGTTTGCTAAAAATAGGAGGTTCCATCTCTTCAAGCATCTTCAAAGGGTGGCTGGCTATGAATTGAGGAAATTGAGCTGATTTTTTTTCTTGATTTGCTCAATTTAAGTGCCACAACAACTCAGGACTGAGACTTGGTCAAGTGCAAATCTTCAGGCAAATCTCTAATTTCTTCAACATTGTAAGGACCTTGTGCAATTAAACCAAAAAGTGGTTTATATGGAAATCCAAGTATAGCCGAAATTTGGGTTGACTTGGTCTTCAATTTGGATGGTTTTGTAATCTAACAAAGCTATCAGACCTGTCCAAAATAAATCAATAAATTAAAGGACCAAAGAATAAAATTTATCTAATTTAAATAATTAATTACAACCCAAATTATTAATGAAATATCTAAAAATGAATATTTAAATATAATTTTATATTTTATTACTTAATTTAATCATGCATGGCCCACTTCATGTCTTAAAAATATAATATGCTCAATTTAATATAAAATAAGCCATTTTATGCATGAAAACTATATAATAAAGCATAAAATCACATTTTAATAATTTCTATGTCCTAATTTCATATTTTCACATTTTTCATTAATTTATTAAACAATTACTTAGTTTTAACAACAAATTTAAGTAAAAAAGTGATAAATTATATAGGAAGAATCCTATATATTTTTTCGTTTACAAAGAAATAATCAAATTTTTTTTAACAAAACGTCGATAGTAACCTACTAAACCCAGAAAACTTCGCACTTCTAAAAAATTTGATAGTACTAGAAAGAACATATGTTTTATCCCTACTTATTGGTTAATTTATTCCCATTTAGTTATCCTTAGCACATATTTTAACATTTTCAGTTTAGTAAATTGCATTTTATAACTCAGTGGATCCTAGCATATTTTATCCTTAATTTTGTCCTATTTTGGTACTAATGTCGCTGCATGAGTAATTTCAGATTGCGTCCAAAATTGTCGCCGCATCTGACAGCTGTCCGGATAAGAACAAAAATGCATAAGCTGTCCAGTCTGGTATAACCAACCTGTGCGTACTAGGACAGCATGATTCTGAGGAAATGACACCTGTGATGTTTGGAAGGGCATAAATATTGACGTGAAAAGAAAAAAAAATGGGGAGCTTTTTCTTAACCATCATCTTCCTTAACCTATCTTGGGGGGAAGCTTGCGACCATGGCGCCTTAAGTCTCCCTTGGGTGAGCCAATGTGAAAATGATGCAGACCAGCTCCCGATGAGGAGTCCTGAGTGCGATACAAGATAAAATAAAGAGATTCAAGTCGAGTTCATCTAGGAATAGTATTCTCTGTAATAGCCCGTATTTAGTGAAATCGGAATAGTGGTTTCGAGACCACAAATTCGAGCCCGTAAGGAAAATTATTTTAATATTATTGCATGGTCTACATTATGATAGGAATGTCGTATAAAAATTTCGTTAAGAAAATTTTACTGATTACACGTCTAATTTGATAAAAGACCAAATTGCATAAAATGCAAAAGTTGAGTTCTAGTAGCTATAGGTATCAAATAGCTATGGAATTCAAAATTTGAGGTCCTTATATGGAAAATAGACCATTAAGAGGAGTTAGTAGAAAAGTATGATGATTCATTCATGGAAAATTAATTAAAGAAAAGGACTAAATTGATAAGTGAAATAATAAAAGATGATAAATGATAAAATAATGAAAATATCATCATATTATCATCTTTCCCAAATGAAAATCCATGGAAACCCTAGCTATGGGTATTGAGTTCTAGCAAGCTTATTTTACTCAATTAGGTATGTTTTCTTGTCCCGTTTTTAGTAATTTTTAAATTTCTGAGATCGTAATAGCTTAATTTAGCTATCTTAGGGATTAATTTTCAAAGTTATCAAAATACTGGGGTTTTTCCATGGATGAGTATGTATGAATTATGAAATTTTTGGTAGAAAATGAAAGGTTGTTCATAGATAAAAACTTTTGTAAAGTGAATTTTGATGAAATTATGATTTAGAGACTAAATTGTAAAGATGTAAAATTCATAGAAAAATTCTGAATTTTATGAAATACATGGGCTGTTAATGTTACATATAAAAATTGGTTAGGCTTGGAATAAGGGTTAGATTGCATGAATTTCACTTTTCGAGCCTAAGGACGAAATCATAATTAAATAAAAGTATAGGGGCAAAATAGTAATTTTGCCTAAGATGTGAATTGTTGTATATATATATGAATTGTGTAATTTCCATGTATATGAAATTGTTACAAATCCAAAAAATCTCGATAAATTTTAAGTCTTGTTTGAATAAATGAAATTCGATGGAGACAAGATTCCAGAATTGGTTGTGGTCCTGCATATGTTGCAGACACACTACAGCTCAAAAGAGCGTCCCGTTATAAGCTCTCATAAGTATCCCGATATATGGTTCTTACGAGCTTCCCGTTAATTGCTCTTCAGAGCATCCCGATCGGTTGTGATCCTGCATGTGTTGTGGACACACCGTAGCTCTTATGAGCGTCCCGATATATGGCTCTTCGTGAGCTTCTCGATTAAAGGCTCTTTGTGAGCTTCCTGATTAATGGCTCTCAGAAGCTTCTCGATATGGCTTGCTTGAACTTCCTGATATATGGCTAACCGGAGCTTCTTGTTCAATGGCTTTTCAGAGCTACCCGTTATTGGCTTGCATGAGCTTCCCGATTATGGCTCTTATGAGCTTCCTGTTACATAGCCCGGATAAGCTTCCCATTATACAGCTCACATGAGCTTCCTGTTATATGGCTTGAGAGAGGGCTTCCCGATTATGTGCTCTAAGGAGCACTCCCGAATATGAATTGACGGATTACAGTTTGTACACTTCAAGTGTACTACCTGTGTATCCATCGATATTTCTAATAAATTCAATAGGCAACGTTTCTGACATGAGATAATCTAAATTTGAGATAAAATATTATGGAAATGTATATGTTATATGAATATATGATGTGGAAAACATATGTACATGAAAATTTGTTACATGATGAGCTCATCCTTGTTTCTTGATATTCACATTAATTATATGACTAACATGTTTCTTGAGATTATATGTGTTTAGGAAAATTGCCAAATTTGTTTGGATGAATTTTGCATGCTTACTTTAAATGTAAATGAATGGTAAGTTAATTTCCCGTTATACGAACTTACTAAGCATAATATGCTAACCCTGTATTATTTTTCCTGTTTTATAGTAATTCGGAAGCTCGAAGTGGTTGGAAGCTGGTCAGAGCATCATCACACTATCCTTCGGCTCATTTCTGTATATGTAAAGAACTAGATTTTGGTATAATGGCATGTATAGGTGCAAATGGGTCTTTGATGAAAAATATGTGTTTTGGTTATAAATAGCCATTGGAATGGCTTGAGTTAGATATATTTTTGTTATGTATATATATTTGTGGCTTATTCATGTTTGTTGTGTTTGATGTGGTTGGGTGATGAATAAGTTATAGGCATATTGATGTATGAGATGAGATAGTATAGTTGGTATAAGTAAGCAAATAGATGTTTTGATTAATATGGTAAATTTGAATGTTGAGAAATGAGGTATATGACATGATTATGACTTGGTTTTGGTTTAGTTTAAATGTCTTGGATTGGTTATTGAATGTGTAAAAATGTTAACGTAGGTGGAAGACCAAATGGGTGAGAAATATGGCTTAGAAATGGCCTTATTTCGTCCACACGGGCAGAGACACGAGCGTGTGTGTGTAACAGTCCATTTTCAGTGAAATCAGAACAGTGGTTTCGGGACCACAAATTCGACCCAAAAATAAAATTTATTTTTATTTTATTACATGGCCCGTAATATGTTAGAAATGTCATGTGAAAATTCTGATAAGAAAATTTTATCGATTATGTGTTTAATTACGAGAAGTACTAAATTGCATAAAAAAAAGTTGAATTCTAGTAGCTATAAGGAGTAAATAGCTATGGAATTCAAAACTAGAGGTCCTTATATGGTAATTAGACTATTAAAGAAAAGTATGTAGATATTTGGTGACTTATCCATGGAAATTTAGAAAAAGGGCAAGGACTAAATTGGAAATTGAAATAATTAATTAATTAAAAATATGATAAAAGATATCATCTTATTATTTTTGTCATCTTCAACCCCAAAATTATATGGAAACCCTAGGAGAGAGAGAAGAAATTTTCAGGGCTTAATTAGATTCGAACAACACAAATTCGAGGTTAGACCGAGGAAAAGAAAAGGTTTCGGATTAATAGATTATATACGCGAACAAGTGTCGAGGTAAGTTCCTTTAACTTAATCGAGCATGTGAATATGTTTAATTGAATGTTGTATTTGTATGTAATGTGACTTATATTGATGTGAATTATTTGATTGCTATACTGAGAAATTGAATACATACTTGAAATGGTGGAAAAGGGTTAAGTCCTGTTTGAATATTGAATTCTGATGAATATATGTGATTTCCCGAAATGAATGAGATCCTTCATTTGTTGCTGACGGATTTAGCTTGGACGAGTAATCCTATTGACCTCATTATAGAAAGGATTTAGCCTGGACGGGTAATCCTGATACGATACCTCTCAAGTATACACTAGAATTAGGATTTAGCCTGGACTGGTAATCCTAATTGAGCCCTTTCAAGTATACGTTATAAAAAGGATTTAGCCTGGACTGGCAATCTTGTTACACGATATGTGGCTCAAGAGTGTGTTCTATGATTAAGTGCCCTAATGGGTCTTCTTGAATAAGAATTGACTGTTTGTTGAATCGTACACCTCGAGTGTACCATTTGAACATCCATTGAAATTTCAATGATTCAACGGACACAAACCTCTTGACATGGTATGAGAATTATGAGATGAAATGATAATGTCTTGAAAGAATATTGCATGATGAGCTCATCTAACCTTACTTGATGTATATGTAAAGTTTGTGACTAACATGTTTGCTTGAATGCATGTGTTTAGGCAATTTTGCCAAATGGATGGAAAACATGATATTGTATGCTTACATTTAATAAACAGGATCGGTAAGTTTAGTTTTCCATTATACAAACTTACTAAGCATGTAATACTTACTCCGTTTTATTTTCCCCTGTTTTATAGTGCTTGGAAGCTCGTGAAGGTTGGAGATCATTGCAGCATCGTCACGCTATCCACTAGCTTATTTTTGGTATACATAGTAAAAATCATTTTGGTATAATGGCATGTATAGGACAACTTGGCCTTTTATGGCTTGATAAGGATGTTTGTAATCTAGCCATTAGAATGGCTAGTAATGGTTGTTTTGATATACTTGTAATGTCATGCTATGGTAGCTATATATATATGTTAAGTAGTTGATCAAATCATGTTTAATACATGGATTGAACCAAGGTAAGATAGTAAACATGTATGCACGCAATGATATGCCATGTTGAATGATGGAGATTGCTTAATTTGAATTCTTGAAATGGTTGGAATGTGTTTGGTATGTTTAGTGCAGGAAAATGGTAAATTTGGGTGACAAATGAGGCTAGGAAATGACTTTATTTTGTCCACACAGGTAGACACACGGGCGTGTGTCTAGACCGTGTGTGACACACTACCGGGTACATGGGCGTGTAGTTAGGCTGTGTGTCCCCTGCACCTTAATTCTGAGAAACTGAATGCTCAGAATTGAGCACACGGGCAGAGACACGGGCGTGTGTGCTACACTGCCTAGAACACGGGCATGTGTCTTGGCCATGTGAAACCTGTACCTAATTACGAAATGAATTAATTAACCACACGGCCTAGCACACGGGCGTGTGGCATGGCCGTGTGCACAAGTCAAAGAGTTACACGGGGTCGAACACGGCTTGCAGCACGAGCGTGTCCTAGGGTCACACAGGCGTGTCCCCTAGACCACACGGGCGTGTGAGCCCTGCACCTTAAAAATTTTTAAAATTTCACGAAAAATTATTAGAGGTTCTGATTAAGTCCCGACTCGATTCTAATGCTCGTATTGGGCCTCGAGGGTCCATTTGAGGGACGTTACGAATGATTTCAGAATTTGAATAGTAACTTGAGTGAATTATCTGTAAATGTTTTTGAATGTTCTGGTAATGCTCTATAACCCTATTTCGGCGACAGATACGGGTTAGGGGTGTTACATTTAGTGGTATCAGAGCTATGGTTTAGCCGATTCTCAAATTTAACGTAGCAAACACGAGTTTAGCTAGACATGCCATTATATAAATTGTGATAGTGTGATGACTCCTGATCGTTTTAAATGTTTTTTGATATAGTAATGTCATCCAACCGAGTTAGAGCTGAATCCGAGAAAGCTGAGAGTAATGCTTCAGCTTTAGTTCAAAGAGGTGCTTCTGCGTCTGGTAGTGAAAAGCCCGTGTCTGAGGGCCGAAGTGAGGAGGCAAAACAAGCCTTCTTTCAAATGATGAATGAATGGTTTTACGAAGATTCGAGAACAAACCGGTTGGGTTGTACAACGACACGCCCCTACCGCTCCTCAACCGATTCGAGGTACTACAGTCTTGAACCCGCTTAGAACCTAGTAAGCCCCGGTAGATAAAATTCGTAAATATGGGGCAGAAGAATTTAGAGCTATCGCAGATGATGATCCGGAAAGGGCTGAGTTTTGGCTAGAAAATACTATCCGGGTTTTTGATGAATTATCTTGTTCGCCTGCTAAATGTCTGAAATGTGCAGTATCGTTATTGAAAGATACAACTTATCACTGGTGGAATACCATAACTTCGTTGGTACCGAGGGAGAATGTTACATGGGAATTCTTCCAGGCTGAATTCAGGAAGAAGTATGTGAGTCAGAGATTTATGGATCAGAAAAAGAAAGAATTTTTAGAGCTCAAGCAGGGAAATATGACGTATGCGAATATGAGCGAGAATTTGTTAATTTGAGTAAATATGCCAGAGAATGGGTCCAGTCTGAGGCCGAGATGTGTAAACGCTTTGAAGAGGGTTTAAATGAAGACATCAAATTGTTGATCGAAATTCTCGAAATAAGAGAATTTGTGGTACTGGCCGAACGAGCACATAAAGCTGAAGAATTGGGTAAAGAGAAGAAACAAGCTGAAAGAGAGGCTCGGGTTTCTGGAAAAAGAACTATGAGTAAGTCACAATCATTTACTTCTAAGAAATTAAAGAAGTATTATGATCATGTTACCACCTCTACGGGATATTCTAGAAGAGAGCGGGGCTCTCAATGTTCTAACCCGAGGTCTTCATCTCCATCTGTGACCAGTGTGGGTAGTGTCGGTAATCCCAAATCAAAATGTAAACATTGTAACAAATTTCATCATGGGGAATGTCGGTTTAGAAGTGGAGCTTGTTATGGATGAGGGTCACTTGACCATTTTCTCAGAGATTGTCTAGAAAGAGTTGAAAAAAGAAATAGAACCCGCTCCAAAGCCTAGTAATCATGTCTCGAGAGGTAGACCACCCCGTCACCCCGGACATCTTAGTGGTAGTCGAGGTACTACCAGGGATGCAGCAGTTAGATCTGAGGCACGAGCACCTGCAATAACATATGCTATTCGTGCTAAAGAAGATGCCTCTGCGCCCGATGTCATTACTGGTACATTTTCTCTACTTGATACTGATATTACTGCATTGATTGACCCTGGTTCCACACATTCATACATATGCACGAACTTAGTGACTGTTAAATATTTACCTGTTGAATTCACTGAATTTGTGGTTAAAGTTTCAAACCCTCTGGGCTAGTGTGTTATGGTGGATAAAGTTTGTAAGAACTGTCCATTGATGATAAAAGGTTATTGCTTTTCGACTGACTTGATGTTATTGCCATTCGATGAATTTGATGTGATTTTGGTAATAGATTGGTTAACCCAATATGATGTAGTGGTAAATTGTAAACAAAAATATATTGTATTGAAATGTCATAATGGTGAATTATTTCGTGTTGAATCTGATAAACTGGATGGATTACCTAACGTAATTTCAGCAATGTCAGCACAGAAATATGTCAGAAAGGGGTATGACTCTTATCTTGCATATGTGTTGGATACTAAAGTATCTGAGTTAAAGATCCAGTCAGTGCCGGTTGTATGTGAATTTCCTGATGTATTCCCAGAGGAATTACCTACTTTACCACCGGATAGAGAAGTGGAATTCTCTATAGATCTTGTTCCGGGTACAACACCTATATCCATAGCACCTTATAGAATAGCTCCTACTGAATTGAAAGAGTTGAAATGTAACACCCTTTACCCGTATCTGACGCCGAAATAGGGTACGAGGCATTACTGGAACACATACACTTGTAAACGTATTAAACCGAGTCATAAAATTTCATCCAAATTAAAAATTTTCAAATTTTTATCTTTGAGTCCCTAAATAGGTCCTACGAGGCCCAATACATACCTTGGAAGTGGTCTGGGACTAAACCGAGAACTTTTGAAAGCACTGAAAAATTTCTTGAAAAACAGGGGCACACGCCCGTGTGTTAGGCCGTGTGGCGTTTCGAATTTCCAAAAATCAAGTGCAGACTTCACACACCCTAGGCACATGGCTGTGTGGCTGCCTGTGTGGCCACAAGTAAGATTATTTACCAAGCCCTTTGCCTCCCCAAAAAACTTATACACTTATACAAATTTATCATCACACAACATGGTATTATTAAACATTCAAACACCCACACTAAGACATCCACATACCATTTACAAACCACATTCATCATGCATAATCACACACACACACTTAACCATTTACATCATGCAACTTACACAACCAATCACATTTACCACTCATAATTATCACACATTTACTCATCCAACACATGCAAGCATACACACACTACACCAAAATAGACTTTTAGCGGCGTTTTTAGTGCCGTTTTAATAAAAAAACACCGCAAATATTATACATTAGCGGCGTTTGAAAGCAAACGCCGTAAAAAGTTGAGCAATAGCGGCGTTTTTGGCCCAAACGCCGCTAAAGATCTGAGCATTAGCGGTGCTTTCGTAAAAATGCCGCTAAAGATCTGAGCATTAGCAGCGCTTTCGTAAAAACACCGCTAAAGATCTGAGCATTAGCGGCGCTTTCGTAAAAGTGCCGCTATAGATCTGAGCATTAGCGGCGTTTTTATAAAAACGCCACAAAAGGTAAGCTTTAGTGGCGTTTTTTATAAAAGCGCCGCAAAAAAAAATTATTTTAGGGTTTATGGTTTAAAATTTAAGGTTTAATGTCTATAGTTTAGAGTTTTAGGGTTTATGATATAATGTTTATTATTTTGGGTTAAGGGTTTATGTTTTATAGTTTAGGATTTATGGTTTAGGGTTTTATAGTTTGGATTTAGGGTTTAAGATTTGGGGTTCAAGGATTAAGGATACTGTTTGAAAACCGAAAAATATTTGGAATTTACTGAGGTTCATGCTATTTTGTACTACACCCATATTATTTAATATAAGAATATAAAATATATGTTTTGTACTACACTAACATTAGCCACATGAATTCCCAATAATTTGGTCTCGGATTATGGTTTAAGGTTTGCGGTTTAGAGTTTAGGGTTCGAGTTTTATGGTCTAAGATTTATGGTTTGGGGTTTTTGAGTTTGGGGTTTAGTGTTTGGTGTTTGTGGTTTAGGGTATAATATTTAGGGTCTAAGGTTTATGATTTAGGGATTAATCTTAGATTTTTTAGAATATAAATCAAAATAAGATAAATGTAAATTATTGTTTTAAAAAAATATATATCAAAATGGGTTAAATCCCAAAAGCATACATGAACAATGGTTTAGTGTGCAATTATATACATGAACTTTAATTTGATCTAGATCTTGTAAAATATTAACACAATTATTGATATAATTAACATTATTTTTTATTTATATATTGCAAACACAAAAAATTATATTTATTCAATATAAAAATATATTGATGTATTTATATTTTAAAATAATGTGTATGATTAAATCAAAATTAAAGTTTCAACTATACATCTAGAATTACACATTAAACCAAAATTCATATATAATTCTGAGATGTATCTATATCAAAATTTAGGTGTATACATATAATTAAATGCCATTTATATAAAAATCTAAACAACTAATGCAGACCATACTTAAAAGAATAATGTTGATGTAAAAAGAAAGAAAAAAGAAATTCGTAAAAGTGTTGATAATGGTAATTAAATTTTTTTAATATTTAATAATAAAAAATTAAAAAATTAAAAACTTAAATTTTAATATTTAATATTTTAGTTAAAAAGTTCAATACTCAAAATATAATAAAAATAAAAATTCAAAAAAATAATAATCTCAACACACAAATTTTAGAAAAAAAACATAAAAAAATATAGGTTAAAAATGAAAAAAAAATTAAAATTGTATAATAGTGGCGTTTTTAATAGAATCGCCACAAAAAATAAGCTATAACAAAATTTCTCTGCTAAAAACTAAGTTCACTATCCCTATTATCGTTTCCCCAAAACCTAAATTTCTTAAGTCCCCAAAATTTCCCTATTATCGGTTTCCCAAAATCCTCAAACCAAAATCCCCCACCGATCTTCCTCATTCTATCTCGATTTCTCCCTCTTTCTCCCTAAATGACGAAGTTCAGGAAGCTTAATCGACCCAATGGTCATCGCATGTCCATGCTCAAAGTTCTTCATTATCCTTTATAAAATAGGTTGTTTGGTTTTTCTCTTTTATATTGTTTCTTTTATTCTTCAATTGCAGAACAAGGGTTTCCCAGTTGGTAAAGCACAAGCGCATTGAAACTACTGTTTCAAAAAATCAAACAAAAAATGGCGATGGCGAGCGTGCGATCTGGTCTCCTCCGAACCGCCCTTCGCGGCGGATCTCGTCCTCCTGCTCCTCCCAAGCGAGGCTTTTCTTCCTCTTCTAATCACGACGATGCTTGTATGTGAGCTTTTCTCTCTCTTGTTTATCTTTTTTGCAAAAATTCAACTGTTTTTTAATCTTTTTTTTCTTTATTCATCTATTAATTGCTTATATTTTGATTTTATTCAGTTTTTGATGTTTTTAGAGTCTTATTCGCTTTTAAAATTTTTAGGTTTAATGACGGACTATGGCATTTTATTTCGATTCAAATAACTTTTTTTTTTTACATTTTAAAGATATAATCTTTCACTAGTCTTTTTAAAACAAGAAATTTTGTTTTCGGAAATTTATTTCATTTTGCTGAATAATTGTTTCTCATGTCAATTTTCACGTATTCATATTGAAATATTGATTCCTTTTTGGAGTTATAACATTTGGAATGATTTACTCAATTGAGACACTTGACGATTGAGCGAAAGAATTTATGTAATAGAAACACTGTTTTCTCTTTGTTTGTTTTTCCTGATTAGTTTGAAGAGGTAGTCTAGGAAGTGATTAGTTGATTATTATATATATTAAAGCATCCCGGAGATTTTGCAGCACGTAACTTTTAAGTTCATAATGTGGTTGCAGAAGTTGATGCTTCGACTTAGAAGAGACAAATCAGTTCTCCAATACTATCATGGCGATGCATTAGTATACCTGAATTCACTTAACACCTATGGATATCTTATTGAACTAGACAATCCAAATTCTGATCAAAATGTGAAAGAACACCATGATAACAAATGAAAGTAAACCTTCAAATGAATCTCTTTTCATGGTGTAGATAGCCCGCCATGGTACTACCTTAGCAAAGTAATGTATCCAACTCAGTTTCTACACATTCTATAATTAGTCCTAATTAACTAAGGTAAAATGAATTCACTTCGAGTTAAGGGAAAGTATAATCTCCGCACTGTGCTACCTTTTATGTTGTAGTTCATGTTTCATGATCTAAATGAGTTGTATCCAACTAACTTAGGCTTCAATTTTTATGATGTTCTTGGCTCTTTTTTTCTTGGTTTGACATAAATATAGCTATTCAAGTGCCAAATTGGTTGCCTATTAGTCCCTTTATTTGGTTCTCACATTTTTTACAGCACAAGTTTGTCTTCTGGTACACTCGTCGGACACCTGGAGTTCGAACCCAAACAGCCTATGAGGACAATATACAGAAAATTGTGGATTTCAGTACTGTAAGTTCTTTTTAAAAAGCTAACTTTGATTGTAAATACTCTCACCTTGGTATAAATGTTTCTTTTTAGGTTGAAGGTTTTTGGGTCTGTTATTGCCACTTGGCTCGTCCTTCTACTTTGCCAAGCCCAACAGATTTGCATTTATTCAAGGAGGGAATCCGTCCACTATGGGAGGTAATTATTGAAGGCCTTACCTTCAAACTGCCAGTGCCACTTTATATATATATACAATTTTATATAACTGCTATCAAATCTTGAACATTTTATTTAACATGATTCCTTTGTGGTTTCATAAAATTGTTATTATCTCAGGACTCTGCAAACTGCAATGGTGGTAAGTGGATAATTCGGTTCAAAAAGGTTGTTTCAGGTCGCTTTTGGGAAGATCTGGTAAGAAAGAATACCACTTGTAATAATCTATTTTCTGATATTCTAATTAGGTTTTGTTCTATGAACAAGTTCAAAAGTCTCTTTTAAATCAGCTTTCTGCAATCAAACCAGAACTTTTTAATTTCTAGTCTTGATCATGGGAATTCCACCTTAATTGAAGCATATACTTGATGTCTACCTGTTCTATAACTGCATAATTCAAGCGAATTAGAATCAGGATATAAATTCTCTGTGGACTTTTGAGCTAAGCCAAAATAGTTACTTTGTTCTTTTTATAGGTATATTGTACTTATCGAGAGCACAAGAGTTGGCAGCAAAAGTTCGATATATTTCGGTTTTTCATGTAAGTCAAATTTCAAAAATATTTGTGGCTTTATCATTGGAAGAGGATAATTGAACTTCATCTTTAAGATTGAAAAAGAAGAGGAAAAAGTGGGAAAAAGTTTCCTCCATATAACATGACTAAGAAGAATTAATGGACTTCATGAATGCTTTTTCTTTCAAGGCAGGCATTTCATGTACATTGTTGATATATATAAGATACGAGAGAATCTAGCTAATATTGTGGCGTTATCAAAGTTATTTGGTTTTGAGATAATTGGCATCAGGAATGGTTGGTCATTAGCAGAGATTGGTGGTTAAAGGTAATTACAAATTGGTTTCATAATTTCATTGATGGTTCATGTTAAAGTGGTTATCAGCTGGAGCAAGAATGGGTTTAGCAGCCATTAAAGCACTAGTGCTGATGCATGTGCTTGAAGAACTGGCTGTAAGTAGTTTCAATGCTGGAAAACTAGTTGGGATGTAGTAGTTGAAAATGGATTTAGCCAAACATAGAATAGCATGGTTGCTTTGCATGTCCACTATTTTCTAATTTTCTTCTTGAGTTCAAATTCATAAATTGCATAATAATCTTTAATTTCTAGCAGTTATTTCAGATTGATCTGCATTTTTATATTTTCAAGTGTAATCAACTTATTGAAAACTTATAGTTTGATCATTTTAGTACGGGTCTAATGTGGTTAGTGTTAAGACTTTTAGGTGGGATTTACTTGACAGTCCCACATGATAACTAAGACATATAATGATCCAGTGCAGATTCTACAAGGCTTTTGCGGCTTTAGTTGGTTGCAATTTAGCTCTGGCAGCAGCAGCTACAGCTCTTTGTGCTTATATTGCTCCCGCAGTAGCAGGTTCTGGTATTTCTGAAGTGAAAGCCTATCTCAATGGCGTGGATGCTCATTCGATACTGGCTCCAAGTACTCTCTTTGTAAAGGTGAATGGCATTGGTAGTTTAAACAATATTTTAAGCACTATCATGGCTGCAGTATTACATATAATAGTTAATCAACTAGCTGAAGAGAGGGGTGACTAGTGAGCAGGGATTTTTATTTCTTAATCTTAGTAGTGAATGCTTCCTGATCTGTCATTTCTTCTTTTTGACTATTTATAAATCAAAGGAGGAAGCTTATTTAGTGGGGTTCTGAATGCGGTTGTGGGATTAATTTCAAGAAGTTGAAACCTGTACTAAAAAAGTGTTGTTACAGCACTGGGATTAAAAAGCATCAATATTTTGACTGTTGCACTTTCTCAGAACTGTTGATGCGAAACATCCTTACAATGCTGATTTTTCTTGAAGCATCTATGGTATCCATGCCACTTCTGTAATTAGTGATTTGAGTTTAAACTGTTTGGTCAAAGGAAAAAAAAGAAAAGAAGAAAGCTTTTTCATTTCATTTTTTTCACTTGTCTTTTTGTCGGATCAATCAGATAATTATTTATTTCCAAAGTATGGTTTGTGGTTTCAAACAGAACATTTGCCTTGAAGGGTTGCCTTCTCATTTTCATTTAATGTAGTTCGTTGTAGGAGAGCTCAGCTGCATGACTAAAATAAAAAAGATGTTTGGATTAAGCATATGATGTTCTTGAATTTTGTTTTAGAACACAAGGCACAAGAGGCTCAAACAATATGATACTTCTCCAGAAATCCATGCCATGCAGCTATTGGTGGAACAATTCTTCACCTAACAATGCTCCTAACCGTATACACAAAGGAGGTGAGTCCTACGTCTGCCTTAAGAGTTTGTCAAGTCGATACCTATGTTCAGTTTATCAACAAGTAATTAATCTTTATCTTTTGATGTTTCTGTTTTAATCAATCTGTTAAATTTCTGTCACATCGGTAAATAGGTAAATTTGGGATAGTTAGATTAATTGAGTCCGGATAACATGATTACTCATTTTAGTTATTTTGTAGTTGTGCAAGCTAATCCAAACTTGTTTGATAAGAATGTTAAATGGGTCAATCTATTTTGGCCTCAACAATATGAAGGTAAATCAACTTGTTAACTTTGTGCCTGGTTCAACTTATGATATGAGCAATTGTTATCCATGTTGGCTTGGGAACAGCTACAGAAAAACAGTAGGTTATGAAGAAGAAATATGCTAGTTGGTGTTTTACGAGACAACCCTACATCAAGCTTTCTAGTGATTGCATTATTTTTAAAGTGAGTAGTCAAACTCGGGATTGCATTATTTTTAAAGTGAGTAGTGATCCTAAACCCATGATTTTAAAGCATGTGTATGTCTGGATTTTACGTATGAATATGAATTTTAATTTGATATGTAATGTGATACATTAATTTCGAATTGAGTAGTTATATGAGTAAAACTTTAATTTAATTAAATTCTATATATTTAAAAATTAAAATCCATGCATACAATTATATAAAAATAAACTTCATGTATTATATTACATATTAAATAAAAAAATTACTTATAATTTTGATATTTATTCTTATATTTATATATAACCTATCAATGGAATCAAGTTGGGCCACAATAATAATGAAAAAAATATTAATATTTGAATACTTTATAATTATATTTAGATTATGAGAAATATGTTTAGTAAAGATCGAGAGAAATTCCAATTGTTGATTAGTAAGATGTAGGGCAATGGCATTACTACAAATGACATAGCAACGTTCCGACAAGTAGACTTTCCGACAAGAAAAAATGTGATAGCTTCCCTTCTCCAGGAAAATGGAAACTTTCTAGTCAAAAAGCAACAGATAAGTTGGAGTGTGTTTCAAATAATTCAAATGTCAAATTCTTTAGGATTGATCTACAGAATAGTTCTCAGGTCAGCCTTATATCCTGGATTCCAAAAGTGTTAACGTGGATTTTCTTTCTTGATGTTATAAATATATATGTTATTCAATAATTTTTTAAAGGACCTGGATTTTTGGTATATCTTTCCCTTTCCACTCATTTCTTCTATGTTAATTGTTACTATGAGTGTTGTATGCATATGCTGTTTTTCTTTCGTCTTTCTTTATTTTCCAGGGGGAGCTGGATTCAGTCATTCTTAATACTCATGCTGCCTAATCTTTTGTGTGCATGTTAGTGTCTGTAATATGACAAATATAGTTTCACTCACATCAATTAGTATCAGTATGATAGAGTAATAGAACAGATCTTAAACTGTCAGTAGGGATTGCTTTATCAGGTTGCTTACTGATTTTCTTTTCGTATTGCATCTTATATTGTTTTGTAATTGGGATTCTTGTTAATATTGATAGTGGAATCAAGGAGGTCAATGGAATCAAGGTTCTTCAACTGGAAACTGCAGCTGATGCAGCAATTAGGGTATAAAATTGTACCAATTATGTCTATGATGTATTAAAATGTAAAAAGATCTGTCTAACCATGTGTTTTCCTTATGTGATTAAGTTCATTGATCATGCTATTGGCATCTACGTACCTCGATCGCGATTTCTTATACGTCTTGTTCATGAATTTTCATTTTAATACGTCTTCAAATTAAATTATACATTTCTAAATTGGATTTGTGGCGTTTTTATAATATTTTAAATTTTTTTTATTTTTCATGACTTTTAGCGGCGTTTGTGTAAAAAGCGCCGCTAAAGATCTTGACTTTTAGCGGCGTTTGTGAGAAAAGCGCCGCTAAAAGCACAACTTTTAGCGGCGTTTGTAGGAAAAGTATCGCTAAAGATCTTGACTTTTAGCGGCGCTTGTGAGAAAAGCGCCGCTAAAAGTCAGGATCTCTAGCAGCGCTTTTACTAAAAACGCCGCTAAAAGTCAGGATTTTTAGCGGCGCTTTTACAAAAAACGCCGCTAAAGTTTGCGGCATTTCCTTTAGCGGCGTTTTTTGCGGCGCTTTCAAATACTATTAGTGGCGCTTATAAACGCCACTAAAAGCCTAAAAAAACGCCGCTAAAAGTCTGTTTTGCTGTTGTGACATTCTTAAAATGTATCATCATAGACTTATAACATAACAATTATTAGCCATATTAAACGGTCTTATACAACAATAACCTTCTAATAACATAGGCCAACATTCTAGGCCAACTCATATTAACATATACACACATAATAAAGTCCCTATACATGCCATAGACTTAAAAATACTTGAAAATCGTTGATACAATACCAATCAATAACTTGTTAGTGTGATAGAATCTCCGACGACCTCCAACTCGAGCTAGCATCTGTGACACTATAGGAAAAAGAAAAGGAAGAGGGGGTAAGCATTATAGCTTAGTATGTAGGTATGTAAATAATAAGTGATTTATTAACATGCTTTTATAAGTCTTCACAATATGTTCTCAAGATAATACAATTATAATTGGACATAGTTCCACTATTTACTCATGTTCATCTCAAGCTGTCTACTCGAGTCACAGTCACTTAATTATTTATATCTTGAGTTACGGAACTCCAAATTAAGATACAAAAATTTTCCATGAAACTAGACTCACATATATTCTTACCATAAAATTTTTAGAATTTTTGGTTTAGCCAATAAGTACAGTTTATTCATTAAATTCTCCCATGTTCTGCTGTCTGACAGCTTCGACCCTTCTTCACTAAAAATTAATTATCTCCTCGTACGGGATCCAGATGATGTTTTCATTTGTTTTTTTTTGAAAATATACTCATTAAGGATTTTAAGATTATAAATTATAACCCATAATTATTTTTTTACAATTTTTAATTATTTTCCAAAGTCAGAACAGCGGATCCCTAAATCATTCTGACCCTGTCTCACTAAAATTCAAATATCTCATAATATGATTTTTTTTGCTTACAACGTTTCTTTTATATGAAAATAGACTCAATAATATTTTATTTAATATCTTATTCAACTTCTAATTCGGTTTCCACCATTTTTGGTGATTTTTTAAAGTCACACAACTGCTGCTGTCCAAAACTGTTTTGTTGCTAAATTTACTCTTTCATAATTTCACTTACTCCATTTCATCTTACCGAAGGTTCGATCAAATATCGAGCACATTGTTCATAAATTTTCAAACTTATACCTGAACTTATTCATCACATAGTCATATTCAATTACACTTAGTCGTTACGTGATCACATGTATTTTCACTTAGTCAATTTCCCGTTGAACTTATCGGAATAATAACAGATACACGGTGGCCTGCACATAGTACTACCCTTGTAGCCGAAGCTATCTGGTGCACATAGTAGCCTGCACTTAGTACTACACATGTGACCAAAACCATCACTTACACATAGTCGCCTGCACTTAGTACCACACATGTGATCGAAGCTCTCGGGTACGCATAGTAGCATGCACTTAGTACTACACATGCGACCTATCCGTCTAGTACACGTAGTAGCCTGCACTTAGTACTACACACGTGACCTAAAACCATCTCGTAGCTCTCTTGTACACATAGTGGCCTACACTTAGTACCACACATGTGACCTAGCTACCTCATTCGTATCTTTTCTATTCCGAAGGTTCAACCGGGAATTCTCACTTTTCAACATTTTACCAATTCATTTATAATCAATCACAATTCATAATTTACATCAAATAATTACTCCATATTCAACCATATATCATATAATATAAAAAAATATTAACACATAAATAAAAAACGATGTATTATTTACATACAAACTTACCTCGGTAGCACAATCGGTAAAAAGGACTTATTCGTCAATTCTTTGTTTTTCCTCGATCTAGATCTGAACCTTGTTTTTCTTGATTTAAAATATCAAATTTAACTTATTTAATCATTATACTAATCAACTCAGCCCAAAAATCATATTTGGCAAAAATTACATTTTTGCCCCTAAACTTTGTCATATTTACACTTTTGCCCCTAGGCTCGTAAAATGATTTTCATTCAATTTCTTTGTACTTTAAGCCTAGCCGAACCATTTTCATAACTATAACAGCCGACAATTTCCATTAAAACACACTTTTATGACATATTTTATAACTTTTACAAATTAGTCCTTTTAGGCATTTTCACCGAAAATCACTTAGTAAAAGTCATTTCTCTAACCATAAAAATGCATTTTCTACCATTAAACATCAAAATACACACATATTCATCATGGGTCAAAACCCTAGACTATAAACATATCTCAAATTAGTGGTAGAAATAGATAGATCTTGTTACGAGGATTTTAAAAACGTAAAAATCATTAAAAACGGGGCTAGAACGGACTTACAATCGAGCTTGGAAGCTTGAAAAACCCTATCCATGGTTTCCCTTGTGATATTCGGCCATGGGGTTCAAGATGGAAAAAAATTGGCTTTTAATTTTGTTTATTTAATCATTTAATCACTAAATGACCAAAATGCCCCTAACTTAAAACTATTCTATTTCACCTATTTCATGTCCATTTTTTTCCAAAAAATTAACCAATGGTCTAATTACCATTTAAGTACATCCAATTTAAAATTTCATAACAATTGGACACCTCTAACATGTAGAACTCAACTTTTGCACTTTTTACAATTTAGTCCTTTTGACTAAATTGAGTGCCCAAACGTCAAAATTTTCGAACGAAATTTTCACGAAATCATTCCGTGAAATTGTAGACCATAAAAATATAATAAAAATAAAATTTTCCTCGTCGGATTTGTGGTCCTGAAACCACTGTTCCGACTAGGCCCAAGTTCAGGCTGTTATATGAAAGTACAGTTGCAAGGATTGATTGACAGGGGTTTTGCTCGACCCAGCTTCTCACCTTGGGGTGCACTGGTTTTTTTTGTAAAGAAGAAAGATGGATCGTTGAGGCTGTGCATTGATTACAGACAACTCAACAAAGTTACAATAAAGAACTTGACCAGTTAAATTGTGCCACTGTATTTTCAAAGATTGATCTCCGTTCTGGTTACTATCAATTACGGGTAAAAGATTCATATGTACCCAAGAAAGCTTTTAGAACCAGGTACGGACACTATGAGTTTCTTGTGATGCCATTCAGCTTGACAAATACACCTACAGTGTTTATGGATCTGATGAACAGAATTTTTAGCCCATATTTAGACAGGTTTTTGGTGGTATTTATAGATGATATTTTGGTTTACTCCTGAGATGAAAATGAACAAGCTGAGCATTTGAGAATAGTGTTGCAAACTCTACGAGAGAAACAATTATATGCCAAATTCAGTAAATGTGAATTTTGGTTACGAGAAGTTAGTTTTCTTGGGCATATAGTATCTGCTGAAGGTGTCAGGGTAGATCCGAATAAAATTTCAGCCATTGTTAATTGGAAGCCACCGAGGAATGTTTCTGAAGTCTGAAGGTTTCTGGGACTAGCTGGTTATTATCGGAGGTTTGTAAAAAGTTTTTCAATGATAGCTTCTCCGATGACCCGTTTGTTGCAGAAAGATGTAAAGTTTGAGTGGACTGACAAATGCCAGCAGAGTTTTGCAGATTAAAGGCTTTATTGACAGAAGCACCAGTGTTAGTTCAGCCTGAATCGGGTAAGGAATTCATAATTTATAGTGATGCGTCATTGAATGGTTTAGGCTGTGTTTTGATGCAAGAAGGTAAAGTAGTATCCTATGCTTCAAGGCAGCTAAAACCACATGAAAGGAACTACCCGACACATGATCTTAAATTAACAGCTATAGTGTTTGCATTGAAAATCTGGCGACATTACTTGTTTGGTGAAAAATGTCACATATTCACTGATCATAAAAGTTTGAAGTATTTGATGTCAAATAAAGATTTGAACTTGAGACAGCGCAGATGGCTTGAATTACTGAAAGATTATGATCTTGTTATTGACTACCATCCAGGAAAAGCCAATATAGTGGCAGATGCTCTGAGCAGAAAATCTCTATATACTTTACGAGCAATGAACACTCTATTGTCATTATCTGATGATAGTTCAATCATAGCTGAGTTAAAATCTAGACCAACGTTTTTACAGTAAATCTCTGAAGCTCAGAAAAATGATAGTAAGTTGCAAGCAAAACGGATACAAAGTGAATCGACTCCTGACTCAGAATTTCAGATCGGGACTGATGGTTGTTTGTTGTTTAAAGACAAAGTATGTGTACCAAAAAGTTCAGAACTAGTACAGAAGATTTTGAATGAAGCTCATAATAGTAACATGTCTATTCATCCTGGTAGTAATAAAATGTACAATAATCTGAAAAAGATGTACTGGTGGCCGGGAATGAAACGAGATATTTCTGAGTTTGTATCTAAATGTTTGATATGTCAGCAAGTAAAAGCTGAACATCAGTTGCCTTCTGGACTATTACAGCCAGTTATGATACTAGAATCGAAATGGGAAAGAATT
The DNA here is from genome assembly GCA_025698515.1 of Gossypium sturtianum. Classification (NCBI taxonomy): domain Eukaryota; kingdom Viridiplantae; phylum Streptophyta; class Magnoliopsida; order Malvales; family Malvaceae; genus Gossypium; species Gossypium sturtianum. The sequence goes on along the minus strand of CM046946.1, from coordinate 42,220,856 downwards.
ACCATGGACTTTGTATCGGGCTTACCCCCATCTCCAAAGAAGAAAGATGCCATTTGGGTGATTGTTGATCGGTTGACAAAGTCTACACTCTTTATTCTAGTATGTATGGATTTTTCCTTGGATAGATTGGTTGAACTATATGTCTCTGAGATTGTTAGATTGCATGGAATGCATATCTCCATTATTTCAGATAGAGATCTTCGGTTTACATCTCAATTCTAGAGCAAATTGCAAGAAGCTTTGGGTACTCAGTTACACTTTAGCACTGCATTTCATCCCCAAACAGATGGACAAGCTGAACAGGTAATATAGATTTTGGTAGGTATGCTTCGATGTTGTATACTTGAGTTTGAAGGTAACTGGGAAAGGTATTTGCCTTTGGCTGAATTTGCTTATAATAATAGTTATCAGTCTAGCATCAAAATGGCACCGTATGAAGCTTTGTATGGTCGCAAATGTAGAATTCCATTGTATTGGACAGAACTTAGTGAGAAAAAGTTACACGGAGTTGACTTAGTCCGTGAAACCGAGGAAAAAGTGAAAGTGATTCGAGACAGTTTGAAAGCAGCCTCTGATCGTCAAAAGTCCTATGCTGATCTCAAACAAAAAGAAATAGAATTTCAAGTCAGTGAAAAGGTATTCTTGAAAGTATTGCCTTGGAAGAAAGTTCTCCGGTTTGGTCGCAAGGGAAAACTGATTCCACGGTTCATTGGACCATATGAGATTAAAGAAAGAATTGGACCGGTTGTATATCAGTTAGCTTTACCACCAGAACTTGATCGGATTCATAATGTTTTTCATGTGTCTATGTTACGACGGTACCGATCCAATCCTTCACATGTTTTTTCTCCGACAGAGGTAGAGATTCAACCTGATATGACATATAGTGAAGAACCAATCAAAATCTTAGCTCAGGAAACAAAAGAGTTAATAAATAAAAAGGTAGCATTAGTAAAAGTTCTTTGGCAATGACATGGTATAGAAGAGGCTACCTGGGAACCGGAGGATACTATGAGGAGGTAATACTCGAATCTTTTTACTGGTAAGATTTTCGAGGACGAAAATCCTTAAGGGGGAGAGTTGTAACATCCCATTTCCAGTGAAATTGGAACAGTGGTTTCGGGACCACAAATCTGACCCAAAAATAAAATTTATTTTTATTTTATTACATGGTCCGTAATATGTTAGAAATGTCATGTGAAAATTCTGATAAGAAAATTTTATCGATTATGTGTTTAATTACGAGAATGACTAAATCGCATAAAACACTAAAGTTGAATTCTAGTAGCTATAAGGATTAAATAGCTATGGAATTCAAAACTAGAGGTCCTTATATAGTAACTAGACCATTAAAGAAAAGCATGTAGATATTTGGTGACTCATCTATGGAAATTTAGAAAAAGGGCAAGGAATAAATTGGAAATTGAAATAATTAATTAATTAAAAAGATGATAAAAGATATCATCTTATTATTTTTGTCATCTTAAACCCAAAAATTATATGGAAACCCTAGGAGATAGAGAAGAAACTTTCAAGGCTTAATTGGATCCGGACAACACAAATTCGAGGTTAAACCGAGGAAAAGAAAAGGTTTCGGAGTAATAGATTATATACGCGAACAAGTGTCGAGGTAAGTTCGTGTAACTTAATCGAGCATGGGAATATGTTTAATTGAATGTTGTATTTGTATGTAATGTGACTTGTATTGATGTGAATTATTTGATTGCTATACTGTGAAATTGAATACATGCTTGAAATGGTGAAAAAGGGTTAAGTCCCGTTTGAATATTGAATTCCGATGAATATATGTGCTTTCCCGAAATGAATGAGGTCCTGAATTTTTTGCTGACGAATTTAACTCAGACGAGTAATCCTATTGACCTCATTAGAGAAAGGATTTAGCCCGGACGGGTAATCCTGATACGATACCTCTCGAGTATACGTTACAGTTAGGATTTAGCCTGGACTGGTAATCCTAAATGAGCTCTTTTAAGTATACATTATAAAAAGGATTTAGCCTGGACTGGTAATCTTGTTACACGATATGTGGCTCGAGAGTGTGTTCTATGATTAAGTGCCCTAATTGGTACTCTTGAATAAGAATTGACGGGTTGTTGAATCATACACCTCGACTGTACCATTTGAACATCCATCGGAATTTCAATGATTCAACGGACACAAACCTCTTGACATCGTATGAGAATTATGAGATGAAATGATAATGTCTTGAAAGAATATTGCATGATGAGCTCATCTATGCTTACTTGATGTATATGTAAAGTTTGTGACTAACATGTTTGCCAAATGGATGGAAAACATGATATTGTATGCTTACATTTAATAAACAGGATCGGTAAGTTTAGTTTTCCGTTATACGAACTTACTAAGCATGTAATGCTTACTCCATTTTATTTTCCCCTGTTTTATAAAGCTCGGAAGCTCGCGAAGGTTGGAGATCATTGGAGCATTGTCACACAATCCACTAGCTTATTTTTTGTATACATAGTAAAAATCATTTTTGTATAATGGCATGTATAGGACAACTTGGCCTTTAGTGGCTTGATAATGATGTTTGTAATCTAGCCATTGGAATGGCTAGTAATGGTTGTTTTGATATACTTGTAATGTCATGCTATGGTAGCTATCTATATATGTTAAATAGTTGATCAAATCATGTTTAACGCATGGATTGAACCATGGTAAGATAGTAAACATGTATGCACGCAATGATATGCCATGTTGAATGATGGAGATTGCTTAATTTGAATGCTTCAAATGGTTGGAATGTGTTTGGTATGTTTAGTGCAGGAAAATGGTAAATTTGGGTGACAAATGAGGCTAGGAAATGGCTTTATTTTGTCCACACGGGCAGAGACACTGGCGTGTGTCTAGACCGTGTGTGACACACGGCCAGGTACATGGGCATGTAGTTAGGCTGTGTGTCCCCTGCACCTTAATTCTGAGAAACTGAATGCTCAGAATTGAGCACACGGGCAGAGACACGGGCGTGTGTCTCAGCCGTGTGTGCTACACGGCCTAGAACACGGGTGTGTGTCTTGGCCGTGTGAAACCTACACCTAATTTTGAAATGAATTAATTAACCACACAGCCTAGCACACGGGCGTGTGGCATGGCCGTGTGCACAAGTGAGAGAGTTACACGGGGTTGAACAGGACCTGCAGCACGGGTGTGTCCCAGGGTCACACGAGCGTGTCCTTTGGACCACACGGGCATGTGAGCCCTGTACCTTTAAAATTTTTGAAATTTCGCAAAAAATTCTTAGAGGTTCCAATTAAGTCCCGACTCGATTCTAATGCTCGTATTGGGCCTCGAGGGTCCATTTAAGGGACGTTACGACTGATTTTGAAATTTGAATAGTAACTTGCATGAATTATCTTTAAATGTTTTTGAATGTTCTGATAATGCTCCATAACCCTGTTCCGGCGATAGATACAGGTTAGGGGTGTTACAGTCTGGTTTGGCCATGTGTCCTCTGCATCTTTAAAATTTCAAAACAAAATGCTCAGAATTTATCACACGGTCTGGCACACTGGCGTGTGACTTGTCCGTGTGACCTAAGTCAGAGAGTTACACGGGTATGGACATGAACTGGGACACGGCCGTGTGCCCTATTTTGATTACCCACACGGCCTGAGACACGGGCATGTCTCTTGACTGTGTGAGCACACGGCCTGACCACATGTGCGTGTGTACCCTGCACTATGGAAAAATTTTGAGATTTTGCGAAAAATTCTCTTGACTTGTTTCTAATGCATAATTTGAGCCTTGAGGGCTTAAATAAGGGACAATATGATTGTATATGATTGATTTATAATATGATTGAAAAATGATATTAAATGTCTATATCTGATCTGTAAATTTTGGTAATGCTTCGTAACCCTGTTTCGGCGACGTATAAGGGTTAGGGGTGTTACATTCTCCACTTGTTTCTTTTATTTTTTTTTAAACGCTGGTGATTATTCTATAATTCATGTTTGTATGGAAGTACACATAATTTTTGGGTTAAATGTTATTTTATTCAATTTGGTTTCTATTGTTTAATCTGTGGGTTTGAATGTTTTTAGCATGGAAGTGTTATTGCGATCCAACGACCTTTGGAAGGTCTTGATGACAATTTGAGCTAACAAGTATGACAACAGAAGTTGCTTGAGAATTTGAGGAATTTAATCCACTTATTCTTAACAGTGTCATATTGCCATCATCAGAAGGTGGGGTTAGTGTGCATGTTTAAGTCTCGGATTAAATAGATGAGTGACGCTTGGTAAGATATACATTGTGATTTATTGCATCGACAATCACCTATCCTTTTATACCTTGTGAACACTTAGTATTCTGCTGAAGATTCATGTTAGGGATCCCAGGTTATCATTATCATATTTTATTTCATTGTTTTCAAGATATTGCTCCAACAACTATCCTCACAATTTATCTCGTTTCTATCTAGTTATTGCATCGACATTAATAGACAAAAGACAGCCATCCCTGTGGGATCGATATCCGACAAACTCACATCTGTCTACTATACTTGCATCGACAGTGTACGCTTGCACATTATTTCTGTGACGTTAACAGCCGATCAAGTTTTTGGCGCCGTTGCTGGGGATGTCATTTGTTTGATGTTTGTTTTTGTTTGTTTTTGCACTTTGTTTTTCTTATATAATATTTAGTTGTCACTAACTTGTTTTCTCTTTGTTGCTATTTCTTCAACTTCATTTTAGGTTTTTTATGACCCGAAGCAATTCAGATTTTCTTGCCGATTTTGATCCAGAAATTGAAAGAACTGTTCGACAAATACTTCGAGAAGAAATTTTAATTTTTTAATTATTACTCTGTGATTTTATTTTATTTTATTTATGTTTTGTTAAAGTTTATTTTCCTTCCTTTTTGCAGAATAATTAGGTACCATTGTCGAAGCATTGAAGTTTTTGTTGTCAACGTATTCCGTACTACAATTTATAACTCATCAGAATTCAAGGCAATTCAGATTCCACCGTTAGATCAAAAATCACCCAGTCATTTGATCCTTCTAAGCAGGCACAATTTCTATTGGACACAACTATTCCCGCCAGCTTTATATCTCTCCACAAAACAACACGCATCACCATCTTCCTCTTTCACCCACTATAAATCCTCCTCCAATGTATCGGCTGTAACGTGTTCAAGCAACAAAAAAAATTTACGATGCACTGATCGCTGTAAATCAGAGTTTTAAAATTTATAAAAGAATGATCAAACCTGGAAACTAACTCTGACAACGATTGAGGCAAGTGCACCTATCGAACAGTAGTATAGCTTAGGCAAGACCGGATTATCGAACCCAAAGGAACTAAAAGTACTAATACTCACTGTCTTTTTATTATTTAGCCTTAATATAAAGTGATGGTTGTTAAACTAAAATTAATCTACTTACTAAGCTAAGACGCAAAGACAAAAAGAATGAATTCGGGAAATAACTTTTGGAAAAACTCAGTTGACTCAAGCGATACCCTTAGGAAAAATCCACCTAGACTTCACTTGCTATCTAACCTTGAACCATATGATTTATTTACTTAGTTTGATCCGTGAGACTCCCTAACGTATATTAAACCCTCTCTCGAGGCGAATAACGTCTAACCCTAGGTTAGTTAGTGGAACTCTCGTTCGCTTATAATAACCCCCTAGAATAGCAGTAAATCGATCTGTGGACTCCCATATTAGGTTTCACCCTAATCCGGCAAAATCTCGTCACCCTATCTCTAGGCGTGCTATCAACTCCGCTTAATTATGTTAGATCTACTCTTAGGTAGGGTCTATTCCTCCTCCACCTAAGCACATTAGATTTGGATTAAGTTCACACAATTAAGAACAAATAAAGTTATTATCATATAATTCAAAAATCAAATAACAAGATTCATCATAGGTTTCATCCCCTTCGGGTATCCGAAGGTTTAGTTCATAACAATAAAGGAAAACATCTCAAGAGAAAAGATAACACAAAACATAAGAAATCCCTAAAACCCCTGAAGGAATTGAAGAGGAGATCCTCCGTCTTGAGTAGAATTCGCTTCTTGAGATGGATCAAGCGGCTATCTTCGAGTGATTCCCACAAATCGACCTTTCCGGCTTGGCTTTTTAGCCTAGCTTTTTCGCCCCCCTTTCAAATTGGTACCTAGGGTGTATTTATAGGCTTTTGAAACATGTTTCTTTCTCCTAAGTATCCTTTCTCGAATGAAATTCCTCTTCTCCACGCAGCGGAGGCACGGCCATGGCTGCTTGGAGTGTAAATCGCGCCGTGCCGTGTTCAAAATGTTGAATGAGGCACACAGTGTGTAAGTCGTGGTCAAGGCCGTGTTCTAGTAGGAATGGTGGCACGGCCGTGTGTGGCTTGGAGTCCGAGCCGCATCGATTTCGTGGCTTGGCCCAACTTGGTCCGTTTTAAGCCCGTTTCTCGTTCTTTTCGTCATCGGGTGCTTTCCTGAGTATAAGACATGAAAAGAAAGGATTAAGAGCACCTTTTTACACAAATTAGGGCTTAAATAATCCAAAAGCATACTAAATGTGGGCTTAGAATATGTTACTTTTACGGTTTATCAAATACCCCCACACTTAAGCTTTTGCTTGTCCTCAAGCAAAATTCTCAACTTACAATTAAAACGAACTTCCTTTAATTCAAAATTCCTATTGATAGTGTCTCATTATAATTCATAGATAATTTATACATGGATAATTCAATTCAAAGTGTCCTAAAAATTCAAACAATATAAGTCATAGATTCTGTAGCACAAAACATAGGCGTTTCCCTTCATCTAAATAATTACCTCTGATTCGGAATCAACAAGGATTGACATCCTCACAAAAGATTCACTCAAATCACTCAAAGTGTTTAAGGTTCAGAATTTAGGCACTCAAAAGTCAAACATGAAGAGTTAATCCCATAGGCTTGCATGAAAATGAAATCTCCACCACTGAAATATGATATGAAACACAAATCAAAAGGTCTTTGTTAGGGTTGTAACGGAGCTAGGGTTAAGGTATGGAGTAAGGCTGAATTAGAGTGTTAGAATCGAGATTGAATCAACAAATTACCTAACTAAGAACTAATGAACTAATAATAATAAATACATCAATTGAAAACTAATAATAATAATAATACGAGCTTCTTCTTCGATATTTGGAATCCAAACATATAAGCTCATTTAATCACAACTAATAATGAATAATGGATATACTTCATTTTTTTTAAGAACAAACTAAAAATACATAACTGAAATAGAAAACATAGTTAGGCTATTAATACAAATCAAATCTCGATATAACGGTAGTCAAAAGGAGTGGTGATAACAAAAATAAAGGGGTTCTGGGTTAATATCAGTGGGTGAGTCAAAATAGGGTTGTTAGGATTAAAAGGGGTTCACTTGGGGTTAATTGTGAAGGTAGGCTTTTTATGGAGTAAGTGGGTTAGATCCTAAGTGCCTTTATCATCTCTGTGTTTCAAATAAAAAAAAATGTGGTCTCGACATGTATAATCGATGCAAGTTCTAGAATAACAAATCAGTGTTGACATACTCATAATCAATAAAGTGAGCAAGGAAAAGAATATATGCTCTATAAGGCTCAAAAACTCAGAAAAACTATGGGTATTTTGATGTCAACCTAGTAAATTCCAAACTTCAAGGTAATATTTAAACTCAGTTTGACAACCTAGCAAATTTTTAATTTCTGAAAAATAGACTTATCATGCTTGATTCTCTAGTATTCTTCAAATTTAATTATCAATGCACAATTATCAATGACTTAATCTAAAACATATCAATAAAATTCATAAATCATCAGAAATTTCATCCTAATTAGTAATATGAGTAATTTACTTTCAAACAAGACTAAATTCAGGGTTTTTGTTAGGTATCTTTTTAGGTTGTTCACCCCCCACACTTAAGATGTACATTGCCCTCAATGTACAGAGATATATAATGACAATTAATATGTAAAATCAAAAGAGAGGGGAGAGAGTGACACTCCCTGAATGAATGGATGATCTCTTATGTGGAAAACACGGCGAGGCGTCGGGATGGTGTTGGTGTTGGCTGATGACTTGAGTAGTGGTTTATTGCTCGTTGAAACTGCTAAGTCATCAGTTAGAATTCTTTTGGGGTGTAATTAAATAAATGTTAGGAATACTCGAAGGTTAGGAGTTAATGATAATCATGATAAAAGTTATCAAATGTATGATTAAAATGTTCAAACTTAAGATGAATCGAAATTAAATGAAAATAACTAGACAATAAAATAAAATAAAATTAAAAATAAAAATAAAAAAATAAAATAAAAAAAACTTGAAAGTAAAAGAAAACTAGATAAAAGGACTCAAAAGTCCTCATCCTCGGCTAGGTCCTGTGGTGGTCCTGGTGGTGAGATATGAAGGTGCTGGCATATTTGTTGAATGGTGGCCTCTAGCCCGTCAAAGCGCCGAGTGTTTTCAGCAAAATACAGCTCGGCCCGGTCAAGCCGCCGTGCAGAGATGTCGCTAATGATGGTTCTCATGCGGGACGGTCGCCGACTTCGGAGCAGTACATCCTGTGATGGTGGTGGGACATCATCGATAATGTCCTCGAGCTCCCCTCTAAATGCGTGGTGGTCACTAATCGATATTGAGGGGTTCGGTCCCTCGTCGGTGTTTAATCATCCTCATTTGTAGCATTGTGCGGATGCCTTGAGGTACCATGTTGCCGATCGGTGTGAGGAGGTGATCGAGCCGATGTCGAGGAGGTTGAAGTGCCGAGCCAACCTCGTAATGTATGGCCCCATTGACAAAATCCCCTTCCTATGTTTCTCTGTTTGATGTTGAATCGCGCATGCGATAAAATATGCTAAGTCGAAAACATGTCCTTCAGACATGCATGATAGGAAGTAAACGTCCTGCTTGTTCACGACGCTCGTGCTTTCTCTGCGACCTGTGATGGTGTGCGCGAGAATGGCGTGAATATACCTTAGAGCTGGGGAAAGTGCCGTCGCCTTAGAGCGACTGGGATCGTAGATGCTTGTAGTGGGGTGTAGGTTTCACCAACATTTGATTGGAGTGCAGTGGAGCTCACGGTTTAGATCGTTGAGTGGGTTTTCTTCTATGAATTCCGGTGTGTAGAGTCCTAGAGCTGTGCCGAATTGTGGTATGCTCAGTCGACGTACCGTACCCCCTAGACGGAACTGTACCGTGTTTGGATCATTGAAATGTGCCATCACAGTTTGTAAAGTGAAGGTGGTGCAAAACTCGAGGGTAAGCTCCATGTATGTGGGCTCGATGATGGAAAAGAACTGCTCCCATGGATCGGTTGAAATAAAGGCTCGAATATCGGTATGAGCCCCGGCGTGTTCCATCTGCGCGCCCAATCGATGCGCGTACCGGTGCCGAGGGGTCTATCCTGGAGTGCTTTGTAACGCTCTTCCTGAGTGTTCTGAGAAAATCGGAGGAATGGATGCCTAACCTCCAAAGAAGCACTCGTGGAAGATGATCTGGGCCCCTTTCTTTTCTTGCTTGGGGCGGCTGTGGATCGCTTTGGTCGTGGTGATGACATTTGTACCAGGGGTTGTGCTGGTGGAATGCGAGCAAGCACGGGCGGAGCACGGCGGTGGGGCGAGTTTGGCAGGACTAACACGGAGGTGGCAGGGGCGCGTTTCAGGGTTCTTGACACGGCCGTGGGTAAATTAGCACGCCCGTGTTTTAACTGTCAGTATGTGGGCACGGTGAGGTCGCACGGGTGTGTGTTACCCGTGTTCGATAAGTCGAGTAGCCTCTCGCGCGGTTGTAAGCCATGGCGTGTGTAGCCCGTGCTCAATAAGTCGATAGCCTCTCGCACGGTTGTAAGACACGGGCGTGTTTAGCCCGTGCTTAATAAGTCAGTAACCTCGCACGGAAGGTTGGCACGGGTGTGGTCTGATGTTGCAGCCCGTGTGGGGCAAATCGTTTCGTCCCTGTTTGTGCACGACTACTGGCACGCTCGTGTTTTATCCCCTATCTTCCACACGGCCATTAGCACACCCGTATCGACAGCCGTGTGGTTTAAAACCTGCGCTTTTATTAGTCTGAGTTAGTATGGAGTTAGATGCTGAGTAAAAGAAATAAATAAAAAGAATTTAAAATAAAATGTTAGTGAATTAGTGCTCGGGTTGCCTCCCGAGAAGCGCTTGTTTATAGTCTTAAGCTAGACTTTCCCTGTTTTCGGTTCTAAAAGAAGGCTCATGGAGCATAAGCTCCTCTCTCATATCTCTAAAATCTGCACCATTATAAATTTTAAGTCGGTGACCATTTACCTTAAATGTGCCATATGGAAAAATTGTTTTGATCATAAATGGGCCTGACCATCTTGATTTTAATTTTCTCGGAAATAGTTTAAGCCTTGAGTTGTATAGTAGGACCAGGTCTCCTACTTCGAATTGCTTTGATCTCTTGAGAAGAGCATCGTGGCGTCGCTTTATTGCTTCCTTGTACAGTTTTGAGTTCTCGTAAGCTTCCGTTCTCCACTCGTCCAGCTGGTTCATCTGCATCATTCTTCTTTTTCCTGCAATTTTTAGGTCAGAATTCAAAAATTTTATTGCCCAAAAAGCTTTGTGTTCTAATTCGAATGGTAGATGACAGCTTTTCCCGTATACAAGTTTGTATGGGGATGTCCCTAGGGGTGTTTTAAATCTTTGTTCTATAGGCCCATAAAGCATCATCTACTTTAAGCGCCCAATCTTTTCTATTCGATTCAACCGTTTTTTTCTAGAATGCGCTTAAGTTCTTGGTTCAAGCTACCTCAACTTGCCCATTGGTTTGAGGATGATATGGGGGTGGTCATTGTCTGTGGTATACTCCATATTTTTAGGACTTTTGCAAATTGAGTATTACAGAAATGAGTACCCCTATCACTAATGATGGCTCGGTGTGCCAAATCGGAAAACAATTTCTTGAGAAACTTCACTACTACCCTAGCATCATTGGTAGGTAAAGCTTCCGCTTCTACCCATTTTGACATGTAATCAAGCGCCACTAGGATGTACTTGTTTCCAAACGAACTAGGAAATGGTCCCTCAAATCAATACCCCACACATCAAATATTTCACATGATAACATATATGTTTGAGGCATTTCATCACGTTTAGAAATATTACCTATTCTTTGGCATCTATCACACGAGGTAACATACCTGTTGGCATCTTTAAATAGAGTGGGCTAATAAAAACCTGATTCGAGTATTTTGTGTGATGTCTTAATACCACTGTAGTGTCCTCCCGATGGTCCTGAATGGCAATGCTCTAAGATTTTGCTCGCTTCTGTCTTTGTAACACATCTTCGAATTATCTGATCTGCACATATGCGAAAAAGAAAAGGGATCTTCCCAAAAATAATTTTTCACATCAGCAAAGAATCGCTTCTTTTGGTGATGTGTTAATTTCCTTGGCAAAACGTTAGCTGCTAAATAATTCGCAATATTAGCAAACCAAGGTACCTCAGAATGTGTTATAGAAAAGAGTTGTTCTTCGGGAAACGAATCATTTATTTCACCTTCATCGATTTCTTTGGTGTGTGGATTTTCAAGTCTAGAAAGGTGATCTGCTGCAAGATTCTCGGCTCCCTTCTTATCTTGTATTTCTAAGTCGAATTCCTGTAAGAGTAAAATCCATCGTATGAGTCTGGGTTTTGCATCAGGTTTGTTTAAAAGATAACGAATAGCTGAATGGTCAGTGAAAACGAAAACTTTAGACAATATTAGATACTGTCTAAATTTATCAAAAGCAAAAACTACGGCTAGCAATTCTTTCTTTGTGGTGGTATAATTTTCTTGTGCGGGTGTTAGTGTTCTCGCTAGCGTAGTAAATTGGTGAAAATGCTTGCCTCTTCGTTGTCCCGTAATCGCACCTCATGCGAAATCACTTGCATCACACATTAGTTCGAAGGGTAGATTCCAATCGGTGCAATTATAATTGGAGCATTTATTAGTTTATCCTTAAGGATATTGAATGCATCTAAACATTCCTGATCAAAATCGAAAGGAACATCTTTTCTAGTAATTTTGTTAAAGGCTTAGCTATTTTAGAAAAATCCTTAATGAATCTTACAGCAAAATCCTCGCATGTCCTAAAAAGCTTCTAATGGCCTTAGCTGAATTGGGAGGAGGTAATTTTTCTATGGTTTCAATCTTTGCTTTATCTACCTCGATCCCTTTACTAGAAATTTTATGTCCTAATACTATTCCCTCTTGTATCATGAAGTGACATTTTTCCCAATTTAAAACAAGATTTGTTTCCTCACATCTCATTAGGACTCGTTCTAAATTTTTAAGGCAAAGATGGAAAGAATTACCGTAAATTGAGAAATCATCCATAAATACCTCCATGATATCTTCCACGAGTTCATCAAAGATTGCTAACATGCAACGCTGAAAAGTAGCAGGAGCATTACATAATCCAAAAGGCATTCTACGATAAGCAAACGTACCGTATGGGCATGTGACCATTGTCTTCTCTTGATCTTCAGGTGCTATTGGGATTTGGAAATAGCCGGAGAGTCCATCTAGGAAGCAATAGTACATGTGTCCTGATAACCTTTCTAGCATTTGATCAATAAAGGGTAGGGGAAAATGATCTTTTCTAGTGGCGTCATTCAGTTTCCTGTAATCTATGCAAACTCTCCAACCTGTGACTGTCCTGGTAGGAATTAGTTCATTCTTTTCGTTAGCTACCACGGTCATGCCTCTTTTTTTTGGGACAACCTGCACAGGACTCACCCACTTGCTGTCAGAAATAGGATAAATTATTCCAGCATCTAGAAGTTTAATTACCTCGGCTTTCACGACTTCTTTTACGTTGGGATTTAGACGTATTTGTGGTTGCACACATGGCTTGTACTCGTCTTCCATTAAAGTTTTGTGGGTACAAAATGTTGGGCTTATTCCCTTAATGTCAGAGATTTTCCAAACTATGGCTTTTTATGCTCTCTCGATTGCACTGTATCAACTCCTCTTTTTCCTTGGGTTCTAATTCGAAGAGATAATTCATCGGTAACGTAGAATTTTCCCCAAGGAATGCGTACTCTAAGTGCTTTGGCAGTTGCTTTAATTCTAAATTGGGCGGTTCATCAACAGAGGGTTTTTGTTTGAAATTGTCATCAAATTCGATGCTTTCTTTCTCCGTTTGTTTTGATGATAATTTTAGCTCAAAAGCTTCATCTTCTTCCCCCTCTTCTTGAGTGAGACACAGTTCCATCGTGTCATCATGCAGGATTTCCTGTAAAGAGTTTTGAACAAGATGGTCATTGGTATCAACAAAATAACATGAATCGTCTTGTTCTCTGGAATATTTCATGGCATCATAAATTTGAAAACTAACTTCCTCATCACCTATCCTTAATGCAAGTTTACCATCACCTACATCAATAACAGCCCTAGCAGTAGCTAAGAAAGGGCACCCTAGTATTAAGGGGACCTCAATGTCTTCATCCATGTCAAGCACAACAAAATCAATGGGAAAAATAAATTTATCAATTTTTACCAGGACGTCTTCGACAACTCCCCTAGGATATTTAATAGATCTATCAGCTAGCTGAATACTCATCCTAGTGGGTTTTGGTTCCCCGAGATCTAGTCGTTTAAACATCTTATAAGGCATTAAATTAATACTGGCACCTAGATCAGCTAATGCTTTCTTAATATTTATACTGCCAATTAAACAAGGAATAGTAAAACTTCCTGGGTCTTTTAATTTGGTTGGTAGCTTATTTTGGAGGATGGCCGAACATTCTTCACTAAGCTCCACCATTGATATTTCTTCAAGCTTCCTTTTATTCGTCAGGAGTTCTTTCAAGAATTTCGCGTACGTCGGCATCTGTGAAATAGCTTCAACAAAAGGTAAGTTAATATGTATTTGTTTAAAAAGTTCGAGAAACTTACCATATTGGGAGTCTAATCGTTCTTTCTTTAACCTTGCTGGAAATGGGATCGGTGGTTTACTTTCTTTATGTACTGGAATTACATTCTCAATTTCCATATCCTGTGTTTTGTCATCTACGGGTGGCATTCTTTTCTCTGGTTCGACTAGCTCCTTTCCGTTTCTTAGTGTAACTGCCTTTACCTGTTCTGTTTCTTTAGAGAAAACCGCTGATCGAATTTTAGAAACCATCTCAGTAAGTTATTTAATTGACTGAATAAATTCCTCAACTTGACTCTCGATCATTTTTATCGCTGTTTGTTGATTATCTACTATTGTCTCAGTCTTTTGGAAGTGGGCCTCTACTGATGCTATGAATTTGTTCAGCATCTCTTCAAGACTCAGCTTCTTTTCCTGTGGATAAGGCTGATTTTGGAAATTTTGAGGAGGTTGTTGTCTTTGATTTCCTTGTTTTCCTTGTTCTCCCCACGAAAAATTTGGGTGGTTCCTCCAACCTGGATTATAATTATTACTATATGGGTTATTATTGGATCTGAAATTGTTACCTATATAGTTCATCTGTTCGCTCTCTGGTTGGTAGGGTGGGTATTCAGAATTCGCCACAGTTCCACTTGCGTCGCACGGCATCACTGGATTTACCTGCGAAGAACACAAACTATCAATCTTCTTATTCATCAACTCTACCTGGTTTGATAGCATGGTTACTGCGTCGAGGTTGTAAACTTCGGCTATTTTTGTTGGCCGTGTTCTTTCAACTTGCCACTGATAGTTGTTCAGCGACATCTCTTCAATAAACTCGTAGGCTGCCTCAGGAGTTTTATTATTCAGGGTTCCACCGACAGCTGAATCAATTAATTGCCTCGTTGAAGGATTCACATCGTTGTAAAAAGTTTGGACTTGGAGCCACAATGGTAATCCGTGGTGTGGGCATCTCCTCAAGAGATCTTTGTATCTCTCCCATGCGTCGTATAATGTCTCTAAATCCATCTGTACAAAAGAAGATATATCATTACGTAACTTGGCCGTTTTGGCTGGTGGAAAATATTTTAATAGAAATTTTTCGGTCATTTGTTCCCATGTAGTGATTGACCCTCGTGGTAACGAGTTTAACCACTATTTGGCTTTATTCCTTAATGAAAAGGGAAATAACCGAAGACGTATGGCATCATCAGAAACGCCATTTATTTTGAAGGTATCGAAGAATTCTAAAAAGTTAGCTATATGAGTGTTTGGATCTTCATCCTGCAAACCATCAAATTGAACAAATTGTTGAATCATTTGAATAGTGTTAGGCTTTAATTCAAAATTATTAGCAGCTATAGCAGGCCTAACAATACTCGATTCTCGCCTCGTTAAATGAGGTTTAGCATAATCAAACATAGTACGAGGAGCATTCTGATCCGCCACATCGTTTTGTGGTGGTGGATTATTTTCGTCCATCCCTTCAGTAGGATTGGATCGATCTTCTCGCTCTCCTTGGTAATTTAGGGCTCGCCTAATTTCTCTGCGATTTCTTCGAGCGGTAGCTTCAATGTCACTGTCGTATTCTAAAGGTCCTCTCGGGTTCCTTCTAGTCATAAACTAGAGGTACCTGCTAGGAAAAGAAAGAAAGAAAATTTAGCAAATTTAAAATTAAAACTAAAAATAAAAATAAATTGCGAAAAAATAAAAATAATGGCTAAAGTAATAAAAATAAAGTTTTCTTAATATTTTAGTTCCCTGGCAACGGCGCCAAAAACTTGATCGCTGTAAATCAGAGTTTTAAAATTTATAAAAGAATGATCGAACCTGGAAACTAACTCTGACAACAATTGAGGCAAGTGCACCTATCGAACAGTAGTATAGCTTAGGCAAGACCGGATTATCGAACCCAAAGGAACTAAAAGTACTAATACTCACCGTCTTTTTATTATTTAGCCTTAATATAAAGTGATGGTTGTTAAACTAAAATTAATCAACTTACTAAGCTAAGACGCAAAGACAAAAAGAATGAATTCGGGAAATAACTTTTGGAAAAACTCAGTTGACTCAAGCGATACCCTTCGGAAAAATCCACCTAGACTTCACTTGTTATCTAACCTTGAACCATATGATTTATTTACTTAGTTTGATCCGTGAGACTCCCTAACGTATATTAAACCCTCTCTTGAGGCGAATAACGTCTAACCCTAGGTTAATTAGTGGAACTCGTTCGCTTATAATAACCCCTAGAATAGCAAAGTAAATCGATCTGTGGACTCCCATATTAGGTTTCACCCTAATTCGGCAAAATCTCATCACCCTATCTCTAGGCGTGCGATCAACTCTGCTTAATTATGTTGGATCTACTCTTAGGCAGGGTCTATTCCTCCTCCACCTAAGCACATTAGATTTGGATTAAGTTCACACAATTAAGAACAAACTAAGTTATTATCATATAATTCAAAAATCAAATAACAAGATTCATCATAGGTTTCATCCCCTTCGGGTATCCGAAGGTTTAGTTCATAACAATAAAGGAAAACATCTCAAGAGAAATGATAACACAAAACATAAGAAATCCCTAAAACCCCCTGAAGGAATCAAAGAGGAGATCCTCCGTCTTGAGTAGAATTCTGGCTTCTTGAGATGGATCAACTGGCTATCTTCGAGTGATTCCCACAAATCTGACCTTTCCGGTTTGGCTTTTTAGCCTAGCTTTTCTGCCCCCTTTCAGCTGGTACCTAGGGTGTATTTATAGGCTTTTGAAACACGTTTCTTTCTCCCTAAGTATCCTTTCCCGAATGAAATTCCTCTTCTCCACGGTAGAGGCACGGCCATGGCATACGCCCGTGTAAATCGCAGCCAGGCCGTGTTCGAAACTGTTGAAAGAGGCACGGCCGTGTAAGTCATGGTCAAGGCCGTGTTCTAGTAGGAATAGTGGCACGGCCGTGTGGCTTGGAGTCCAGGCCGTGCTGATTTCGTGGCTTGGCCCAACTTGGTCCGTTTTAAGCCCGTTTATCGTTCTTTTCGTCATCGGGTGCTTTCCTGAGTATAAGACATGAAAAGAAAGGATTAAGAGCACCTTTTTACACAAATTAGGGCTTAAATCATCCAAAAACATACTAAATGTGGGCTTAGAATATGTTACTTTTACGGTTTATCATGCACCGTCATTTCCTAACGTTGCACAGTAAAATTTGGTTTCACTTTGTCAACTGCAGGCTACTGCCGTCTACCCATAGCACCACCGTCAACTTTGACAGAAAGTGTCTGATACATTCAATTATCAAGGGTAGAAAATTTGATGTCGGTACAATACTTCATCAAGAAATTGCTAATTGCATCGCAAGACAGACCAGCATTTTGGTTTTCCCATCATTGATAATTTCACTATGTAAGCAGAAAGGAATTGTGCCCCGGGAAGATGAAGAAATCTTGGATAATAAGGGCCCAATTAATAAAGCCTCTGTTGAGAGAATGACTCATGGCACAGATGCACCGATACTGAAGGAGGCAGAAACAAGCACGATAAGAAAGGGCAAAGCCAAAGCTGACAGTAAAGGAACAAACCTAAATACAGAGGCATCATTATGGTGCCAAATGAAAGATGTCGAGAAAATGGTCAATTCCATCAGCAATAGGCAGATTAGACTTATCGCTACAATAGAGAATATGGAAAAATCCCAGAATTTGTTTTATGCTTATGCTAAAGCCTGGAACAGTTCCATTGTAGCCACATTAATTCAATTGTGCTCATCCCCACTACCAGAATTCCCAGTGTTCCCACCGATCATTCGAAACTATGAACATTCATCTTCCGATGACGACTTCGAAGACCGAGACCGATTGGTGGCATCCCCTCCTATTGTGTAAGTCTCTGATAATGACAAAGGCGAAGAATCCAGGGATATTGAAGAATGCCTGCAAAAGAATGATAGCTTGTTCGAGGATGGCATTTTTGCTGATCAAGAGACACTATTGTTGAGAAGGTAGCTACTGCTGCAGAAGAGGAAATTGTTGCTGAAGAAGAAGAAGTTGTTGAAGATGGGAAAGAGAGAGAAGATGAAGCCTTTGTTGTGAACATTGTCACCGTACCCGAGTCTGTGAGTGCAAATATTGATAATCTGGAGCTAGATGGAGCGAGACCAGCAGAAGTTGCTAAGGTCACCAGTGAAGAGCAGGATAACTCATTGGCAATTGTGGTCTACACTAGACCACTCCAGGTGGCCTCTCTCACACAGGAAGAAACTGATGATGTCGGGGCTGAGCTGGAATTTGAAGAGCAATTCGAAGATCGTGAAAAGCCTAAAAAAAAGAAGAGAAAGCACTCCAAGGATAAAAAGCGAAAGAAGGATGAGAAGAAAAGGAGAAAGAAGAAACATAGTGCAGCCACATCGATGGCTAAGGACAACTGAGTTAGTTTATTTTAAGTTTTAGCTGTAGTATTCATGTATTGCATCTAGCTATAAGTTTTATTTTGTTAAGTACACATTGTCATTGCATTTTCATGTTAGTGCATTGGGGACAATGCACTCTTTAAGTTTGGGGGAATGCATATGGGGTTTGGAAATGCACCTACATTTCAAAATATTTTTTTTTCAGTATTGAAGCATGCAAGGTTTAATTATGGTTAATGCAAATGTGTTTGAATTTTTTTTTTACATTCGATGATTAATTCTTGAATCATGTGAATTATCAGTGTATGAGTTAGATAAATTTGACTGAATGCTGTAGCTTCAATTCTTTGATGAATAAATTAGGTTGCATTAGTAATGGATGACTAGTAGCATTCCTTGAATCTTGAATGAATTTTTCTTTTACATCTATTTACATATATATATGTAGTTATAAATAAGAGACACTCCAAAGTGGGTGTAATATGGAATGTTAAAGAGGGAACACTCTAATACAAGCATTAGAAAAATGAATCTGGCCAAAGGCTATCGCTGCATGAGTGTGTGTTGGTGCAATTACGTACTCCCTGGGGGTTTGTTGGACTCAACCATCACTTCCCAGGAATAAGGTTACAGTAATGCAATGATATCCCTTATTCCAAAAAAAAAAAGAAAAAAAGCGAGATATATAAATACTTAGTATTGTACAATAAATGTTGTTTTGGTAGATAGAATTTAGGATTTGAAGCATGATGCTGGCTTTGATGAAGTTGCAATCTTATTCATTCATGCTTATGTATTATCGATGCAATATTCTCTCATCTGAATGTGATTCATTCATTGAGATTTTAGGTGATTCAAGTTGCCAGAATGCTCATTTGCCTTAGTGAATTTTTGTAGCCTTACTAGTTTCTGTTTTACTTGAGGATAAGTAAAAACTCAAGTTTGGAGGTGTGATAGTACTAGAAAGAACATATGTTTTCTCCCTACTTATTGGTTAATTTGTTCCCATTTAGTTATCCTTAGCACATATTTTAGCATTATCAGTTTAGTAAATTGCATTTTATAACTCAGTGGATCCTAGCCTATTTTATCCTTAATTTTTTCATATTTTGGTACTAATGTCGCTGCATGAGTAATTCCAGATTACGTCCAGAATTGTCACCGCATTTGACAGCTGTCTGGATAAGAACAAAAATGCGTGAGCTGTCCAGTCTGGTATAACCAACATGTACGTACAAGGACAGCATGATTCTGAGGAAATGACACTTGTGCTGTTTGGAAGGGCATAAATATTTACATGAAAAGAAAAAAAGGGGGGAGCTTTTTCTTGACCATCATCTTACTTAACCTATCTTGGGGGGAACCTTGCGGCCATGGCGGCTTAAGTCTCCCCCGGGTGAGCCAACGTCAAAATGATGCAGACCAGCTCCTGACAAGGAGTCATGAGTGCAACACAAGAGGGAATAAAGAGATTCAAGTCGAGTTCGTCTAAGAATAGTATTCTCCATTTGTTTCTTTTACATTTCTTTCTAAATGTTGGTGATTATTCTATATTTCATGTTTGTATGGAAGTACACATGATTTCTAGGTTAAATGTTATTTTATTCAATCTGGTTTCTACTGTTTAATCTGTGGGTTTGAATGCTTTTAGCATGGAAGTGTTATTGTCGTCACTGAAACTGGAAGGTACAATGACAATTCGAGCTAACAAGCATGACAATGGAAGTTGCTTGAGGATTAGAGGAATTTAATCCACTTGTTCTTAATAGTGTCATATTGCCATCATCGGAAGGTGGGGTTAGTGTGCATATTTAAGTCTCAGATTAAAATAGATGAGTGACTCTTGGTAAGATATACATTGTGATTTATTGCATCGACAATCACCTATCCTTTTATACCTTGTGAACACTTAGTATTCTACTAAAGATTCATGTTGGGGATCCCAGTTTATCATCATCATATTTTATTTCATTGTTTTCAAGATATTGCTCCGACAACTATCCTCACAATTTATCTCATTTCTATCTAGTTATTGCACCGGCATTAATAGACAAAAGACAACCATCCCTATGGGATCAATATCTGACAGACTCACATATGTCTACTATACTTGCATCGGTAGTGTACGCTTACACTTTATTGCTGCGACGTTAACAGCTGATCAACATTCTTCAAAGTCTTCTAATTCAACACAACAGAAACTTTACTCGGATCAACTTGAATCTCGTCGACTGATACTATGTGACAAAAAATCCAACCTCTTGAAGCTAGAATTCACATGTACTAAATTTTGCGTACAATTGTTTTTCTCTCAAAGTTTGTAGTACGATTCTCAAATGTTGAGCATGCTCGGATTCTAACTTGGAATAGATCAGTATATCATCAATAAACACAACAACAAATCTATTCAAATAAGATTGAAAAACTCGATTCATTAAATCCATAAAAGCAGCAGGGGCATTAGTCAAGCCAAATGGCATTTCTAGAAACTCATAATGACCATAACGAGTTTTGAAAGTAGTTTTTGACATATCACAGTCTTTAACTTTCAATTGATAATACTTGGATCTGAGATCTATCTTTGAAAACAATGTGACACCTTTCAATTGATCAAACAAATCGTCGATATGTGGTAAAGGGTATTTATTTTTTATCGTGACTTTGTTCAATTGTCTGTAATCTATATACAATCACAAACAACACAGGTGCACCCCAGAGAGATACGCTCGGCCGAATGAACCCTCAATCTAATAACTCTTGCAACTGTGCTTTCAATTCTTTTAATTCAGCTGGTGTCATACGATACGGTAATATCTGTATCGGTGCAGTTCCAAGAACCAAGTCAATCACAAACTCAACTTCACGATCAGGAGGTATACCCGGTAACTCTTCAGGAAATACATCAGCGAACTCACTAACATCTGGTAACTGATCTAGCTTCGATTCTGAATCTCTAGTATCAAGAATATATGCTAGAAATGTTTCGCTACCTTTTCGTATCAATCTCTGAGCTGAAAAAGCCGAAATAATTCTAACAACATCTTTCGGACTCTTAGACTCAACTAAAATCATCTCTCCTGCCTGACATTTCAAATCAATCCGTTTCTGTCTACAGTTTACTATAGCATCATGCAACGATAACCAATTCATACCCAGAATAACATCAAACTCCCGAAAGGGTATCAACATTGAATCAGTTGGGAATTCACAGCCTCTAACTTTCAGTGGATAATTACGACAAACTAAGTTAACTATCACACTCTTACCTAGTGGATTAGTAACTTGAATATCATAATCAATAGATTCCACAGATAATTTCTTTTCCATCACTAACGTAGTACATATATATGAATGCATTGACCCCGGGTCAATTAAAGTATACAGATTAACATTAAAGATAGAAAATGTACCCGCAATAACATCAGGAGCCGATGCTTCCTTTCGCGTGCGAATGGCTTACATCTTTGCAAGAGCCCTGGCTTCAGATTTGGTAGCTGACTCTTTAACCCTGCCTCTGTTGGCCCCTATTGTTGCGCTATTTCCAGGTCTTCTACCTCAGTTAGAAGTGGTTACCAGTTTCTCATTATGCCCTTTAATAGGCTCTTTTAGACTTGCACACTTTCTTTTGAAATGGTTAGGAGACCACAATTAAAGCACGTCTCTTCGTTAATTCTGTAGACACCAAAGTGAAACCGTCCACATTGCTTACACTCTACTCTATTTGAATTCTTCACATTGCCCACACTAGCTACTGAAGGAGCCAGAGTTTTATTGCTATTCTATCTCAACTGATCTCTTTTTGAAAACCCTGATGGAGCAGAAAACTTATTACTGAATTCCTTCATATTTTTCGATGGTGAATTGGAGAAAGCTTTAGACCCCCACGTTTACTGAATTCTCGTCTCTTTTCTTCATTCCATCTTTTACTTCATAAATCTCTTTCATTTTCTGGGCTCTATCAGACAACACCACAAATTTATGAATCTCTAAAGCTCACACTAGCATTTTAATCTCATCTTTCAATCCATCTTCAAAATGTACACACATGTCCTCCACGGTAGGCACATACTCTGCTACTGCCCTACTTCCTTGCTTCAACTCAAGAAATTCCTTCTTCTTCCGCTCCAAATATCGTTTGTTAACATACTTCTTTCAAAATTCAGACTTAAAGAAGTCCCAGTTGATTCTTTCCTTCTGCACCACTACCGTTAATGTGGACCACCATTGGAATGCTTCCTCTTTCAACAATGATACCGTACACTGTAAACAATCTTCAGGGGAGCACAACATTTCATCTAGCATCCTCTGAGTATGTTCTAACCAATATTCAACCTTGGCTGGGTCATCACTCACATTACCACAAAATTCAACGTCCCCACACTTTCTAACTTTATCAAAGGACACTCTATGAACACGTTGCTTACTCAAACCTTGAGGGTGAGAAGATTGAGGCTGTGGAACTACAAAGTTTACCTTTAAATACGCATCATACATGTCATGCATCATATGGAGAAATGCATCAGATGCAACATCCCTAGATCCTTGCAGTCCAGGTTCATTCCGCGTACTTTCCTCATCAGTAGGTGGAATAAAACTTTCTACCTCATCAAAACATGCTCAATTGGATCCTGACGACATCTTTTTATCTATATAAAAACAATTCAAAATAATCAAAAGCTATCACACTATCATTGGTTAATCAAGTGGCATGTATTTCTAGACTCTGTACATGATATGTTCAGTCTGAGAACCAATTAAACCATAGCTCTGATACCAATAAATGTAACACCCCTAACCCATATTTTTCATTAAAATAGGGTTACAGAGCATTATCGAGTATTTCAACCATATTTAGTTTGGTTTGTTCTGGTATTCATTGATGGCATACTGATTTAGTCATCGAACGAGTCAGATCATGCCGAACATCTACGAGTTGTGATGCAGACTTTGCGTGAAAAATAATTGTACGTGAAATTTCGAATAAAGTATCTGCTAATGGAATTAGATTTAATCCAAATAAAGTATCTACGATTGTTTATTGGAAAATTTTGAAGAATGTTTCTGACGTTCAAAGCTTATTGGGATTAGCCGGATACTATCGGCGATTTATTAAAACCTTCTCAATCATTGCTTCACCTATGACCAAGTTACTACAGAAAAACTTCAAATTTGTTTGGTCTGATAAATGTCAATAGAGTTTTGATCAACTGAAAAACATGTTAACAGAAGCTCCAGTATTGACTTAGCCTGAGTCTGGGACGACATATGTTGTCTACAGTGATGCGTCTCCCAATGGTTTAGGTTGTGTGTTAATGCAGTCAAGGAAAGTAGTAGCGTATGCTTCTCAATAGTTAAAGCCACATGAAAAGAATTATCCTACTCACGATCTTGAGTTGGCCAAGATTGTCTTCGCTTTGAAGATATGGAGGCATTATTTTATGGTGAAAAATGTCACGTATATACTGATCACAAAAGCTTAAAATATTTAATGACCCAGAAGGAACTGAATCTGAGACAGCAATGTTGGTTAGAGCTTCTAAAAGATTATGATTTAGTTATTAATTATCTTCCGGGAAAGGCTAATGTAGTTGCGGATGAACTCAGTAGAAAGTCATCATTGTTTGCACATCGAGCATTGAATGCTCATTTGGCTTTGAATGCTGATGGTTCTGTATTGTAGAAATTGAGGACTAAACCCTTGTTTTTACAATGAATTCAGGAGTTGCAAAATTGTAACACCCCTAACCCATATCCGTCGCAGGAATTGGGTTACGGAGCATTACCGAAGATTAAACTTCAAAACTATCCGAAAACTTTAAAACATTTAATATGACAACAATAATCTTAGAAAAGTCAATCATTAACATACATATTATCCCTTATACGAGCCCTCGAGGCCCTAAAAATACATTAGAAACAAGTCGGGACTAAATTGGAAACATATAGAATTTTTCAGAAAAAGATAAAAATTTTCAAACTGTAGGGGTCATATGGCCGTGTGACTCACACGGCTGAGACACACGCTCGTGTCTCAGGCTATGAGGACATTCGAAGTAGGGACACACAGTCGTGTCCTAGCACGTGTCCGTGCCCGTGCAACTCTCTGACTTGGGTCACACGGCCAAGCCACACGCCTGTGTGCCAGGCCGTGTACCCTTCGAAGTGGCCTCACATGCCCGTGTGCCAGACCATGTGCTAGGCCATGTAACTACCTAACTTGCAACCCTTTTGTAAACTACAGGGGACACACGGCCATGTCGCCTGGCTGTGTGTCACACACGACTGAGACACACGCCCGTGTCTCAGGCCATGTGGACATGAAATTGGTCAAATTTAAGCCATTTCTATGCCCAACTCCAACATGTACCTAAAAACATTTTGTTCCCACATTAAATACCTCAAAACAAACCAATTCATTCATGAAATAATCCATTCAATATACCAAAAATTCATCCAACCAATATGCCCACAAGGCACCTCAATTTCAAGCAATCAACCATTAATTTAAACATGTCAAAGACTTATCAAAATGAAGCATCATGACTTATTATAAACTAAACTAATTTACATAGCATACTTGAAGCATTCAAGCATCATCATTTGACACCAAAATATTTATACATTTTCTACTTATATATGTTCCAAAAGGTTTACCTAATTATGCACACAAGTTCAACTATCTTGTACTAGCAACAAGCATAACATGTTAACTTTCAATATTTACATCCATACAAAATATCTAAATACTAACGACCTTTCCTAATACATGCCACTTAAACCAACTAGCAACAACCAAAATGACTACTGAAATTTTGATGATAGTGTGCAAGCTTCCGAGTCGATCCAATCAAACCAACGATTACAAAGGTCTTACAAGAATAAATCAAACTAATAAGCATAAAAAAGCTTAGTAAGTTCAGTATTAGTTTCATTTATTACTTAATCGAAAATGCTCAAATTAATGTCAATTTGCATTACACCGGCACAAAGCCTGCTAGGCACAGAGCCTGAATAACATCGGCATAAATCCTACTAGGCACAGAGCCTGAATAACATCGGCACAAATCCTGCTAGGCACAGAGCCTGCTAGGAACAAAGTTCGATTAACATCGGCACAAAGCCTACTAGGCACATAGCCCGAATAAAATCGGCACAAAGCCTGCTAGGCACATAGCCCGAATAACACCGACACAAAGCCTGCTACGCACATAGCCCGAATAACATCGTTTCTATTTCGTTAAACATAACTAGATGAAATTCAAGAATTAAACCAAATAATGAAAAAGTATGAATATTCAATAAAATTAATAGCAGCCATATAACAAACTTACCAAGACTAAATTGTAGAAATTGCAGAAGTTCAGGGACTATTCTGCTATTTTTCTTTTTCCACTAATATCTACGGGATCTTGATCTAAAATGTAAAATTCTTATATCATTAGCATACATTTCATATTCCAATCCATTTTACAATTAATACCCTTTTATTTTTGAATTTACACAATTTCCCCAAACTTTTACAATTTTTAAAATTTAGTCCCTTATATCAAAATTCATCAATTTAAAAAATTTTCTCAAGTCAATATTTTATCCAAATATACTAGGCCCTCAAAAAACCCCTAATAAACATCAAATTTAATATTGAACCCTAAAATTTTGATATTTTCACAATTTAATCTTAAAATCAAAATTTAACAAAAATCTTTTTACAAAATCATCATACAACAACATCAAAGCTCCAAGTACATGATATTCATAAAAAAAAATCCAATATTAAATAATGGAAACTTCTAAAATTTTTAACAAAATAAAAAATGAAGACACGGGCTAGCTGGACCTAGTTGCAATGATATCAAAAACATAAAAATTATAAGAAACGGGTAAGAATTGAACTCACATGCAAGGCCTCAATGCTTAGCCAATTCTCCAAGTTCCTTTATAGGGTGTTTTGGTAATGGGAGATTCAAAATGAAGAAGAAAGCATTTTTGTTTTACTTAATTTTGTTTTAATTTCATTTTATTTACAAATTTGCCATTCATTACACATTAAATTATTATTATCACATGTTTAACCATCCAACACTATATATTAGGGACTAATTATTATATTGGTCCCTCCTCATATGGTCAATAGGCTATTTAGTCATTTAATTAACTTAATTACTAACTTTTACACCTTTTTCAGTTTAGTCATTTTTCTTTAATTAACTATCTAAACGTTAATATTTCTAAACCAAATTTTAATACGACTCTAATGACTCTATAATTATTCTAAAAATAATATTTACAAGTCATTACAATGGAAATTTGTGGTCCCAAACCACTGTTCCGTCACCATTGAAAATTGGGCTGTTACAAAAAATGACGATCCGAAGTTGATAATGAAACAGAACTTGGTTCATGATAATTTGACTACTGAATACAAAATTGGTGATGATGGTACATTGTATTACCGCCATATAATTTTTTTCTAAATAATTTAAATTTGAAAAGTGATATTTTTTCAGAAGCTTACAGTTGTACATATTCCATTTATCCGGGTAGCACGAAGATGTATTGTGATTTGAAACAGAAGTACTGGTGGCCAGGTATGAAACGTGAGATTTGTGAGTTCGTAGCCAAATGTTTGATTTGTCAGCAGGTAAAAGCAGAGCATCAGGTACCGTTGGGATTATTACAACCTGTTATGATCCCTGAGTGGAAGTGGGAGTGAGGCACGATGGATTTCGTATCTGGTTTGCCTATAACTCTGAAAAAGAAATATTTGATTTGGGTGATTGTTGAAAAATTGACTAAGTCAACCCATTTTATTCCTGTCAAAACAAATTACTCACTTGAAAGGTTAGCGGAATTATATGTGTTTGAGATTGTGAGATTGCATAGAGTTCCGACATTTATAATTTCTGATTGTGATCCACGGTTTACATCGAGATTTTGGAGTAAACTTCATGAAGATTTGGGCACTAAACTGAATTTCATTATAGCATTTCATCCTCAGATGGATGGGCAATCAGAACAAGTAATTCAGATTTTAGAAGACATGTTGCGATGTTGTATTCTCGAGTTCGAGGGTAGCTGGGAAAAATATCTACCTTTAGCTGAGTTCGCTTATAATAACAGTTATCAATCCAGTATCAAAATCGCACCGTTTGAAGCTTTATACGGAATAAAATATAAAAGGTCGTTGTATTGGTCTGAGCTGAGCGAATCCAAGATGGTAGGGATTGATTTGATTCGAAAAACTGAAGACAAAGTTTGAATTATTAGAGATTTTTTGAAAGTTGCATCTATTCGTTAGATTTCGTACGTGGATTTGAAAAGAAAAGATATAGAATTTATTGTTGGCGATCAGATATTTTTAAATGTTTCTCCATGGAAGAAAGTGCTACAATTCAGAAAGAAAGGAAAGTTGAGTCCGAGATTTATCGGGCTGTAAGAGATTACTGAAAGATTCGATCCTTTAGCTTACAGATTAGTGTTACCTCCTGATCGAGAAAATTCATAACGTGTTCCACGTTTCAATGCTAAGATGGTACATATATGATCTTTCACGCGTGATTCCTCATAATGAAATTGAATTGCAGCCAAATTTGACGTATTCTGAAAAACCAGTGAAAATTTTGGCTCGAGAAGTCAAAAAACTTCAGAATAAACGAGACTCGTTAGTGAAAGTCTTGTGGCATCAGCATGGTACTGAGGAAGCTACCTCAAAAACTGAGGAATTGATGAAGCTACAATATTCAAACTTATTTTCAGGTAACAATTTCGAGGACGAAATTTCCTAAGAGGGGGAGAGTTGTAACAACTCGTTTTTCAGTGGTGATGGAACAGTGGTTTCGAGACAACAAATTTCTATTGTGTCGATTCAAAAATATTATTTATACAATATTTACAGAGTCATTAGGGTTGTATTAAATTTTGGTTAATAAATTTTATCGCTTAGATAATTAATTAAAGAAAAAGGACTAAATTAAAAAACGTGAAAAAGTTGAATTCTATTAGTTAAAAGAGTTAAATGGATATGAAAAGGAAAGATAACGGACTTATATGGTAATTATACCATTTAGGGAGTTGTAGATAAATATGGACATGAATTTGATGTTTTGTATAGTTAATAACCAAGGCTAAAAGGGTAATTGAATAATTAACTTAAAAACTAAAGAAATTAAAAATGGTATCATCTTCATCCTTGGATATCTCCATCGAAATTAGAAGAGAAAAACACCATTTTGAAGGTTTGAAGTTTGGCCATCAAGAATTCTTGCATGTAGGTCCGTTTTAAACTTGTTTCTTGTAATTTTTATGTTTTTGATATCGTTGCAACTAGGTCCAGCTAACTTGTACCTTCGTTTTTGAATCTGTTAAAAATTTTAGAAGTTTCCATTGATGAATCTTGGATTTTTTTATGATAGCTATGTGTTTGAAGCTTTGATTGTGGTATTTGGTTTTTTTTTTTTTGAAGTGATTTTTGTTAGATTTTGATTTAAGGATTGAATTGTTAAAATGTAAAAATTTCAAGGTTTGAAAGTGAATTTGATGTGCAATAAGGACTGTTAAAGGGCCTAGAATAATCGGCTGTAATTTGATTCTTAGAAAATGGTCAATTTGATGATTTTCGGGTTGAAGGACTAAATTGCAATATTTGTAAAAATTTAGGGAAAATGTGTAATTAATGAAAAGTTAAAGGTCATATACACTGAATGGAATGTGGAATGTGTATGAGATTAATATATTGTGTTTAATTATTATATAGATTAAGACTTGAATTAGAGAGACAATAACCGAGGAAAAGGAAAAATAACGGAATAGTACCTGCGTATTGACCGGAATCAAATCGTAGGTAAGTCCATAGTATTTCAATACGTAAATAAATTTTTACTTGTAATCTTATATTATTTTCCTTTAATTGAGATGTTTATAAATATTTATCGATGATTGCACATGCGTGCCCCTGTTTGTACTTCGGTACCCCTAATTACACATACGTGCCCCTGTTTGTACTTCGGTACCCCTAATTGCACATACATGCCCCTGTTTGTACTTTGGTACCCCTTATTTCACATGTGTGCCCTTATTTGTACTTCGGTACCTCTGATTGCACATACATGCCCCTGTTTGTACTTTAGTACCTTTGATTGCACATATGTGCTCCTGTTTGTACTTCGGTACCCCTGATTGCACATTCGTGCCCATGTTTGTACTTCGGTACCCCTAAATGAACTTACATGCCCCTGTTTATACTCTGGTAATCCTGAATCAAATAGTATATGAGTTGTGTTTAATTGTATTTAGATTAAATGTTATACTATGTCCTTACAAAATTGTGTAAGCTTACAGGTTCTTGTGGATTGTTTTGTAGATAATCGTTGTTGACATTTTGGGAGGATTAATCAACCGGCTCACACTATCCATCTAAGTTGGTAGTTTTTCTATCTCTTAGGGTAGTGGCATGTATATATAGATGAAAATGTAGTTGAAATGTATAGGATGTTATGTAATGGTGCTTTGAGATGTTTAGGTCTTAAATATTATGTTTGATTGGTGCTTTTTTTATGTTTACCAAATGTTGTCATTTTGGTTGCTTATTAAGGCATGTAAACATGGCTCTTATGGTATTTTTTAAATGGTTTGGAAATGGTTAAATGTGGTATGTTTTAGTACCTAAATAGACTAGGTCTGTATGCATGAAATGAGGCATGTAAACATGTTAAGGTAAATGATGTGTTGGATGCTAATTGTGGTGCCTTTGAATGACATATTGATTAGTTGAATTAGGGTCTTGGAAATGGCATTTATAGGTGTTCTTGGATGATGTTTTGGTCCCTTGAAAGTGTGCATAATTGGATTGAATGTTTATGCACGAAATGGTTTGATTTTAGGTAAATTTTGGGTTCACACGGCTTGGGACTCGGGTGTGTGACTCAGGCGTGTGAGGCACACAGCCTGGCAACATGGCCATGTGTCATCTGAGAATTTCAAAGGGTTCATGTCAGTGAGTTACACGGCCGAACACACTGTCTAGCTATAACAGCCTATTTTTAGTCAAATTAGAATAGTGGTTTCGGGACCACAAATTC
Source organism: Gossypium sturtianum (assembly GCA_025698515.1). NCBI lineage: Eukaryota > Viridiplantae > Streptophyta > Magnoliopsida > Malvales > Malvaceae > Gossypium > Gossypium sturtianum. The sequence continues at coordinate 42,190,501 of CM046946.1, read as the reverse complement.
GAGTTTGAAATAATTATTTTATTATTATTTTAATGTCTACAGCATGATAATATGAATGTGTGAAAGTTTCGTTTAGAAATTTTATCGTTTGAGTGTTTAATTTGATAAAAAGGACTAAATTGCATAAAGTGCAAAAGTAGTGTTCTAATAGCTAAAGGTCTCTAATAGCTATAGAACTTTAAAGTAAAGGTCCTTATGTGGTAAATAGTCTATTAATGTGATAATGGATGTTAATGGCTTGTCATTATTGAAATTTTAAATTAGTAATAAGGTTAGTTTTGGTATTTAGTAAATAAGGTTAATAAAATAAAACAAAACAAAATTTCCACTCATAGTCATCTTCTTCCACCGAATTTTGAAGGAAGAATAGCCATGTTTAGGGCTTTACATTCGGCCATGCTTCTCATGCTCATTTAGGTATGGTTTTTGTCCCATTTTTAATGATTTCTATGTTTTTGAGATCATTGCAGCTTAATCTAGCTAGCCCAGAGACTAATTTGTTAAACTGTTAAAGATTTAGAGTTTTGCCATTGATGAGTGAGCAAGTGTTTTGATGTTTAATGATAGAAAATGCATGGTTGTTGTTAGATAAACAACATCTGTTAAGTGATTTTTAGTGAAATGTCCAATTAGGGATTAAATTGTGAAATGTGTAATTTTTGTGGTTAAATTGTGAAATAAATGAAAATTATGGACTGCTAAGGACTTAATTAAAATTCGGCAAGCATGGGTAGCGGTTGAATTGCATGAATTTTTGATTTTATGAAATAGGGACTAAATTGTAAAAATGTTGAAATGTTAGGGGTAAAAATGTAAATTTGCCTTAAAGTGAATTTTGGACTAAATTTAATAGAGAGATTATTAAATAAGTTAATATTGATTACATTTAGATCAAGAAAAGCGAAATACGGACTTGGATCGGGGAAAGAACAAGGTTTTGGACTAATCGACTCGTTTCATCGTTTTTGCATTCGAGGTAAGTTCGTTTGTAATAAGCTTTGTTATAATTGTATTTTAAATGCTTTGATATCGCATAAATTGTGAATACGACATTGCGGACTTATTTGACGAAGATTCGACATTGGAAGTCCCAGTTGAACCTTAGGAATAGATTAGGATACGAATGACATGTCATGAGGGGTTATTATTGTTTAGGTGCTGGTCCGTACGTGCCACCGGTGGCTGAGTTATCCAGCATGTGTTGCGAATTCTCATCAGCTTGTGTGAGCAGTATCGTGTAGCTTCATCATGACCGTCAGCTTGTGTGAGCAGACCCGTTGATAGCTCGAGAGTGAGCATTATTGAGATAGATTCGGCTATGTATTGGCACTTCGGTGCAAGATTTATTTAGATAGCTTCGGCTATATATATTGGCACTTAGGGTGCGAGATTCCCCAGTATCCTGTATTATTCCAAATGGTTCAACTGGTATATCGAGGATATGAAATGGTGAGAAATAGATACGTATCAATACAGGTATGTTCGAAAACTGTAATTGCATCAAACATATGAGAGAATTGAGTTCATGGTTGAATAGGTGATTGAATACATATTAATATTGTGGTTAAATATTTTGTAGTATTTTATATATTTTTAAATGGTAGTGTAAATGGTGAGTTTTGCTTATTATTTTCATACGAGCTTACTAAGCTTTATAGCTTACATCGTTTATTTTTTCGTGTTTTATAGTGAATTCAAAGCTAACTCGGAATCGGGGATCGTCGGAGACTTCGTCACACTATCCTACTATCACTTTGGTACTTTTGAACTTAGTGTTTTAAGTATATGGCATGTATAGGAGTTTGATCATTTTAGTATATGTGTTGATAATGAATTTAGCCATTTGAATTGGCTTGTAAATGTTAAATGTTTTGGTTTTGTATATAGCCATGGAAGTTGGCTTATTTTGGTTGTTTTGGTTGTGAATATAAATGTGCAAATGGCCCTTGTTATGTGCTTGATTATAGATATGTGATGTTAGTTGGTAATTGGTAATTAGGGGTGTTAAATGGTTGAGAATTGAAGTTGATATGTTTGTGAGATTAGGCTAAATGATGCATAGTTGAAAGTGATTGTATTATTGAGTTGAGATTACGAGTTTTTGGTATGATTTGAATGGCACACTATGGTATTAATATTGTAACACCCCTTACCAGTAACTGATACCGGGACAGGGTACGAGGCATTACCGGTGAAACACCCCACACCCGGCCCACGAGCTTGGACCGGATCTGGTATGTTCCTTAAGTAAACTGGTTACAAAATTCTTTTATTACCAGAGGAAAACTTGTGTGATTTTTAAAAACTATTGTTTTGGGTTGGGCTTGAGTTAAAAACCCATTGATCTTATTTTAAAGTCCAATTAACTAAGATGAAAACAAACAATTAGGGTTTATTTTTAAAGAAATAAATTTTACTTAACTTTAATTGAAAATAATTCGTAACATAGTAATTAAAAATAAAAGTAAAGAAATGTAACTTATGGCCTTATTACATCAAGAAAAATCCCAAAATAAAATTCTAAAATACTTAAATAAATTTAAATATCCATATTGAATAAAACTTCAAGCTGAGCATGGCCATCCCTAAGCTTCCACCGAACCCGGTCCATTATTGATCGTCACCTGAAAAATAGTCCCACAACGGGGTGAGTCAACAGACTCAATGTGTACACAACACTAAAATTCAATAGATCAGGCATACATTTTCATATCAAATGCTTATTCATATAACAGAGAAAAATGATGGTGCAACCCAAACCCAAACCTAGGTGCCATCCGCTACACATCCCCGTACCAACCTGCACACCGTGGGGACTACTAAGTCAACCCTCCATCCGCTACACACCATCGAAGGCAGTCGCTGCAGTCGACGTGCTCATCGCCCATATAAAATTTGTGGCATAGCCACCAGATAATTGTGTCATGAGACACCACATTCAGATAATGTAACCGAAGTTACCACATTCAGATAATGTGACCGAAGTCACCACATTCAGATAGTGAGACCGTAGTCATCACATTCACTTCCCCTTTTTCATATATCCCGAATGACCCATATTATTCATATCATGCATATCCTACTTAAATTCACATTCTTATAAATTTTCACATGTTATAAATAACATATTTCATAATCCTAGTGGAAGTAGGAAACGTACCTGAGTACTTTGTACCATATTATGGTACCTTAGCCACATTCTTATAAACATGCATATATTACATATTACCATAAATCTTATTAAAAGTTAGTGTGGGGTACACACCTGATTCGCTTAACAAAGTCCTTGAAATCCCGAAAAACCGATCTACCGAATTAGATCCTTAACTCCTATATTCGGCCAATCATTTAAACACATTAATAAACCTTTTTGGCTTTAAAACCAAATCCTAGTAGGATTTGTATACTGAAAACCTACCTTGTTGCCGATTGACTTAAGAATCAAGTCCCAAAACTTTGTTGTATTCCTTCTTGCATTCGGCCAATCATTAAAACACATCATAGGTTAGTTTCGGCTTTTGGGAATAAATCCAAATACTTAAAATAGGCTTTGGCCGAATGTCTTTAAATGAGATACCTTTGTGATCTCAAATCCCGAAAAGTATCCTTGCTTTCCTAGGGATGTCGAAATTCCTATAACCATATGTTAGATTTAATCTAACCTTAACACATAAAATATGGCCTTTGGCCAGAATATACATGTGTCTTACCTTAAATCCTTGAATCTGAAACTCTCTTAGCCGAAATTCCTTAGATCTGAAATCCTGAGAATTCCTCCTTTAATATTCGGTCAAGAGACAACAAAAAGGGTCGGTTCCTAGATCTCGATTTAAAGAATTTGAAGAACAAAATCCATTGTTCTTACCTTAATACCTCGATCGATTGCACCCTTGCTTGGAGTCACAAAGATTGACTTGACAAAAGAAAAGAAAGAAAAGAAGAGAAGAGAGGAGAAAAGAAGGATTTTGGAGAGGAAAAGAATTGATGAAAGAGAGGCTACTTGGCCAAAGAAAATTCGCAGAGAAGGAGAGTTTGGCTAGAGGATTTTCGGCAAACACTTAGAAAAGATGGAAGAATAGCCTTAATCTTCCTTCTTTAGCCGAAATTACTAGGCTAGAGTCCCCTACTTGGCCACCACTCTTCCTTTGTGATAACTTTATCACCTTAATTTAAAATAATTAAAAGAATAATCCTTTAATTATCTCTCCAAATTAAATCCTTATTTATCCCCTAATTAGTGTATTTTAAAGAGAATAAAACTCCTCCTTTCTAAAAAGCTTGTGCCGTCCACCTTCAAGCCACGGAAGCAAAAATAAAACTTCTTTTATTTGCTTCCCTTGTGACTCGAACTCGGGCCCAACACCTTGCATGTGGCGCCATTTCCATAGGCCCTAAGTGGCATCTTGGACCACTTTTCCAAGCCTGTTTGTGTGTCAAATTTCACAAACTTTTTCTTTTAAGGCCACCTTGCCTTAATTTCCCCTTTTAAACCTTAAAACTCGTCATTTCTAGGTCATTTCTAAGTTTCCAAAAATTTCGCTCGGCTCTGTAAACTTGACATTTTCTTACATTTCCAAGTTTCCAGAAATGTGCACTTTCCTATTTTGAATCATTTCCAAATCATCTCCATCCATTTCCAAGTTTCCAAAAATGTTCACTTTCCATTTTTTTTTCTTTTTTTTTACTTAACACTTCCATACATTTTCAGGTTTCCAAAATTGTTCAAAATTTATTCTTAGTACATAAAACATGTTACTTTGTACAATTAAACCGAAAATGCATAGGCCCTTTCCAGGATGTTACAATTCTACCCCCTTAAAATAATTTCGTTCTCGAAATTTTCTAACTAAAATAATTGAGGGTATTGTTGTCGCATTGCCTCTTCTAGTTCCCACGAAGCTTCTTCCGATCCATGATTGCGCCATAACACCTTGACTAGAGGAACCGACTTTCCTCCGTAGCACTTTCACATCACGTTCCAATATCCGAGATCGGCTCTTCCTCGTAGGATAAGTCCGCCTTAGCTCTACTTCTTCGACAGTACCACATGAGACGGATCCGATTGGTAACGACATAGCATGGATACATGGAATACGTCGTGCATCTCTTTGCAACTCGTGGCAACTCCAATTGGTATGCCACCGCCCAACTCGCGCCGGTATTCTATAGGGCCCTATAAACCTTGGGCTTAACTTCCCTTTGCGACCAAGCCTCATCACCTTCTTCCAAGGCGAGACCTTCAGAAACACTTGGTCTCCCACTTCAAACTCGATTTCCTTCCGCTTAAGGTCTCTGCGTCACGACTTACGCCTATCGAGGCTTCCTTTAACCGTGCTCGAATCATCTCAACCTTCTCTTGAGTTTTGGCCACTAATTACGGACCCAAAACTCGACGTTCTCCTAACTCAGTCCAACAAGTAGGAGTTCTACACTTCCGACCATACAATGCTTCATATGGTGCCATCCGAATGCTAGCACGATAGGCTGTCTTTGTTGTAGGCGAACTCGGCTAAAGGCAAATAGTCTTCCCAACTTCCTTGGAAATCCATCACACAGTCTCTCAACATATCCTCCAACACTTGTATAACTCGTCGCATCGTGCCCGTCGATTGTGGATGAAAAGCCGTAGTGAAGTCCAACTTAGTGCCTAAAGCTTGATGAAGTGCCCTCGTAAGGCGAGGCGTAAACCTTGGGTCTCGCGTCGGAGATGATCGATCTTGGTACACCATGTAACCTCACAATTTCCGCCACATATAACTTAGCGCCACTCTCAAGAGAATAGTCAACTCTTACGGGATGAAGTGCGCGGACTTAGTCAAACGGTCCACTATCACCCATACCGAGTCCTTCTTAGTAGGCGTAAGGGGAAGCCCACTAACGAAATCCATGGTAATTCTCTCCCACTTCCATTGCGGAATCTCGATTGGTTGAAGCAATCATGATGGAACTTGGTGTTCAACCTTAACTTGTCGACACGTCAAACATTTCCCCACAAATTCGGTCACTTCTTGCTTAAGATCGGACCACCAAAATTGTTCCCTTAGATCTCTCAGACGACTTAATGCCTCGGGATGCATAGCATAAGGGCTACTATGCGCCTCCCAAAGAATCCTTTGTCTTAACTCCTTGTCCTTCGGCATACAGACTTTTCCTTTGTAACACAATACTCCTTCATCATTAACGCCATAATCCTTTAATTCCCTGTTCTGCACTTGTTGTAACTTAGCACTTAGATCCTTATCAACCAACTATCCCTCTTTCACCTCATTCAGCCATGTGGGCTTGACTTGAAACTCTGCCAACAGGCTTCCATCATCGTACAAACTTAAGTGAGCGAACATAGCCCTTAGATCCGAGGGCATCAGCTACCACATTCGCCTTGCCCGGATGATATTCTATCGAACAGTCGTAGTCCTTCAACAACTCCACCCACCTTCGTTGCCTCAAGTTCAACTCCTTCTGAGTCAATAGATACTTAAGGCTCTTATGGTCTGTGTAGATCACTGACCTCTCTCCATAGAGGTAGTGCCTCCAAACCTTAAGGGCGAAAACCACTGCTGCCAGTTCCAAGTCATGAGTTGGGTAGTTAACCTCATGAGGCCTTAGTTGCCGAGATGCATAAGCGACTACTTTTCCTTCTTGCATTAGCACACATCCTAATCCCGTATGCGAAGCGTCACAGTACACCACAAAATCCTTCCCAACCTCATTTACTGAATTAACACTGGAGCCTCCGTCAACACCTTCTTAAGCTTTTCAAAGCTCTTCTGTTGCTTCTCCGTCCATTCAAAAGGTACTTCCTTCCTTAGTAACTTTGTCAAAGGCGCGGCTATTGACGAGAATCCTTCTACGAACCTTACGTATGCTTTGCCAAACCTAAGAAACTTGAATCTCAGCCACGGACTTAGGTGGTTTCCAATCCAACACTGCTTCGATCTTCCTAGGATCCACTCTTATTCCTTCTGCGGATATGCCCTAAGAATGCCACCTCCTTAAGCCAAAATTCACACTTGCTGAATTTGGCATAGAGCTTCTTCTCCCTTAATACTTGCAGCATAATTCGGAGGTGTTCACCATGCTCTTCCTTAGACTTGGAGTACACCAAAATATCGTCGATGAACACAACGATGAACCTATCCAAGTATGGTTGGAAAACCCGGTTCATCATATCTATGAACGCGGCTGGAGCGTTTGTCAATCCAAACGGCATTACTACAAACTCATAATGGCCGTATCTTGTCCTAAAGGCAGTCTTATGGATATCTGCCTCCTTCACCTTCAGCTGGTGATATCCCGACCTTAAGTCTATCTTTGAGAATCTCGCGGCCCCTTCGGTGATCGAACAAGTCATCGATCCTTGGCAAAGGATACTTGTTCTTGATGGTCAGCTTATTCAATCGACGGTAATCTATGCACATACGCATAGTTCCGTCCTTCTTCTTACAAGCATGTAACCGGTGCTCCCCATGGAGACACACTTCGGGTCGTATGAACCCACGATCCAACAACTCTTGGATTTGAGCCTTGAGCTCAACTAACTCCTTTGGCGCCATTCGGTATGGAGCGATTGACACAGAGCTGTCTCGGTAGTAAGTCTATTCCAAACTCCACCTCCCTATCCGGGGGTATTCACAGTAATTCCTCGGAAATACATCTTCAAAGTCTTTCACCGTTCTAACTCCACTCGACACCTTTTTCCTTTCCACCTAACGCACTTACGAAGGCTAAGAACGCCTTGCACCCTTTCTTAACCATTTTCTCGGCCTTCAACGTCGAAACTACGTTGGGACGGTAGTTTCTTCTCTCTCCGATCATTACTACTACTTCATCCTCCGGGGTCCTTAGTTCCATTCGTTTAACCGCACAATCCAACACGGCTCGGTGCTCCGCTAGCTTGATCCATTCCAAGTATAAGTTCAAACTCCCGAAAGGTAGTTCCATTAAGTCACCAGAAAGTTCACTCCTGAATCTCTAGGGTACATTCCGAAAGATCTTATCCACCACTACGATTAGGCCTAATGGCTTTACTACGATTATCTCCCTATCGTAAAGTTGAGTCTAGGCCTAGTGTTTCCACTACACTACATGCAACATATGAATGGGTCGAGCCCACATCAATTAAGGAATAATAAGGCTTGCCATAAATAAGGAACGCATCCGGTTATAACATTCGGTGCGTCTCGTCCTCCTACTGATGAACCGCATAAACCAAACCCGATTGCCTTGCCTCAAAGATTAGCAAAGCACCTGCATGCTTTGTGCTCCACGTCCTCTACCAAAGATCGTTACCTCGATTACATTTCGAACCACGACCTCGTTGAGGTTCTTTGTCCTCCTCTACCAACGACTAACATTCCGAGCGGCGGTGGTCGACTTTCATCCGGTTTCTTAGGACAATCCTTGAGCATATGGTCCTTGGACCCACACCAAAACATCCTCCCGTCTTTTTCCAAAGACTCCCTAAGTGCTTCTTCCCACAATGTTCACAAGGACGATCATCGCCATCCCGCACCAGCTTGCTCGATTTTGCGCCCATCAACTCTAGTCCTCTTTTGAGCCTTCCTGCACGATCCAAAACCTCTTTTGGGCCTATTTCGATCCACGATGCGCTTTGTAGAATCCTTGATTCCTTCACCACTTTAGCCTTCTCCACTAAAGCAGAAACTCCCGCTCCCGATGCGGTGCTATCAACAATCTCGAGATCATCTCTTAGTCGTCCTCAAAGCGAACACAGCGCTCATGCTCGATTGCCACTACTTCTCGAGCATATCGGCTCAACCTTAGGAATTCACCTCATACTCCGCCACGGACTTGTTCCCTTGAACCGGCCCTGTAAATGCCTTCCTTTGCTCATCAAGATACTGGTTCCCACATATTTCTTACGAAATGCTTCCTTAACATATTCCTGTGTCGATCCTCACCGTGGCACCATCCCGAACGATTAACCACCACCGAGCACGCTTCATCACGTAGCGGTGCCACCATCCTTTCAACTTTTCCTCGTGGGTCGATCAAGCTCATCCGGGATGCGCTCGATTGCTTCCAACCGATTACACGGTGATCTTGGGTGCCACACCGATACTCCACGAAACATTTCGGCTCCATTAGCTCGAAGCCGCTCAGCACGCACTTACGGGTTCCCGAATTTCCTCCTACACCAGCCACCAACTCCAAAACTCGCAAAGACGACCGCGACACAAAGACCTTCTCCCGTCCGAGCTTCAGCTGTCTGAACACCCAGCGGTGGGGTGGTGGTGGCGGTGGTATCTCGTTGTCGGACCCTTGACCCGATCTAACGGGTTCGACACCATCATCATCCTTCCTCTACCTCGCCCACGGCGACCACGTCCTCTATAGCTCATTTCTAACGTCGTAATCTGATTAAGAAGTTTTATGAATTAGTCTTTCTTTCACTTGTTTACCCGTGAAGAAGTTTTATGAAAAAGAATTTAGGAGTGGTTCTTTCGTATTCATACATGCACACAGTCTTTCCATTCATTCGTACATCCATCAAACAATTATGAACTTTCGTTCATTCAGAGAAACATTGTAGTTTTCATTGTTATTTTTTCTCCACTACCCAGGGGTATTTTCGTAATTTTGTCCTACAAGGGTATTTTCAAAAAATTTTTCCAAAAGAAAGAGTTCTTTAGTGATTTCGTCACAAATTATTTTGGTATTTTTAAATTCCCGGGGTATTTTGGAAAAATTTTGAAATCTGGGGGTATTTCAGAAATTTTTGACCTCGGGGGTATTTCGGTAATTTTTCACAAATCAGAAAAATTTTCAAAAAATTTTGTAAGGATGGTTTTCACAAATTTAAAAGAAAGTTTTTTAAGAGTTTTAAAACTAGGGTTTTGTTGTTTTTATAGAAACACGGCTAGTTCCCTTTCGGGTTTTAGTCATTGTGTTTAGCCTATGACCGAGCCCTCTTGGTCAGGGTGAACCAAAGCTACGCACCATGCAGGATTCGAGTGGAGAGGAGGTGAGTCACGCGGACTGCTTAAATACCAAGCTCCCACCGAAACCATTCCTAGACATGTGCACAGAGGTTGCCACACCCCATTGAGCCCCTCAGGTTAGGGTGAGCAGAAGCTACTCACTGTAGGATTCTGCGAAGAGGAGGTGAGTCACTAGGGATCGCTTAAATACCGTGCTCTTAGGATCCAATCCTAGACATGCGCATTGGGGTTACCACACCCTAACTTAGTGACTTAGCCATGGGTTTGTTTAACGTTCCTTAAGTCTTATGTGTTTGTGTTTGAGTAGACTAGTCCTAGGGTTCAAGTTCCTATCATGCTTTTCTAATGCTCCATTCCTTTTTCTACCCTTCCATATTTCATAACACATAATCACACAAATAGTTAGGGGTACTACCTGGTGGATCATGGTCGGAGACTTAGGAGCCATGCCAGAAAACCTGTTTATTTCATAAAATTCTTTCAAAAAGCTTACTTGGCTCGATTTGAAAACGTTTTGGGCCTTAGCCCACAGGCCGAGAGTTTAAAACTGGGCTCTGATACCAAACTGAAACACCCCACACCCGACCCACGAGCTTGGACCGGATCTGGTATGTTCCTTAAGTAAACTGGTTACAAAATTCTTTTATTACCAGAGGAAAACTTGTGTGATTTTTAAAAACTATTGTTTTGGGTTGGGCTTGAGTTAAAAACCCATTGATCTTATTTTAAAGTCCAATTAACTAAGATGAAAACAAACAATTAGGGTTTATTTTTAAAGAAATAAATTTTACTTAACTTTAATTGAAAATAATTCGTAACATAGTAATTAAAAATAAAAGTAAAGAAATGTAACTTATGGCCTTATTACATCAAGAAAAATCCCAAAATAAAATTCTAAAATACTTAAATAAATTTAAATATCCATATTGAATAAAACTTCAAGCTGAGCATGGCCATCCCTAAGCTTCACCCGAACCCGGTCCATTATTGATCGTCACCTGAAAAATAGTCCCACAACGGGGTGAGTCAACAGACTCAATGTGTACACAACACTAAAATTCAATAGATCAGGCATACATTTTCATATCAAATGCTTATTCATATAACAGAGAAAAATGATGGTGCAACCCAAACCCAAACCTAGGTGCCATCCGCTACACATCCCCGTACCAACCTCGCACACCGTGGGGACTACTAAGTCAACCCTCCATCCGCTACACACCATCGAAGGCGATCGCTGCGATCGACGTGCTCATCGCCCATATAAAATTTGTGGCATAGCCACAGATAATTGTGTCATGAGACACCACATTCGAGATAATGTAACCGGGTTACCACATTGAGATAATGTGACCGAAGTCACCATTCGAGATAGTGAGACCGTAGTCATCACATTCACTTCCCCTTTTCATATATCCCGAATGACCCATATTATTCATATCATGCATATCCTACTTAAATTCACATTCTTATAAATTTTCACATGTTATAAATAACATATTTCATAATCCTAGTGGAAGTAGGAAACGTGCTCGAGTACTTTGTACCATATTATGGTACCTTAGCCACATTCTTATAAACATGCATATATTACATATTACCATAAATCTTATTAAAAGTTAGTGTGGGGTACACACACTGATTCGCTTAACAAAGTCCTTGAAATCCCGAAAACCGATCTACCGAATTAGATCCTTAACTCCTATATTCGCCAATCATTTAAACACATTAATAAACCTTTTTGGCTTTAAAACCAAATCCTAGTAGGATTTGTATCTTTAAAGCCTACCTTGTTGCCGATTGACTTAAGAATCAAGTCCCAAAACTTTGTTGTATTCCTTCTTGCATTCGGCCAATCATTAAAACACATCATAGGTTAGTTTCGGCTTTTGGGAATAAATCCAAATACTTAAAATAGGCTTTGGTCGAATGTCTTAAACACATACCTTTGTGATCTCAAATCCTGAAAAGTATCCTTGCTTTCCTAGGGATGTCGAAATTCCTATAACCATATGTTAGATTTAATCTAACCTTAACACATAAAATATGGCCTTTGGCCGAATATACATGTGTCTTACCTTAAATCCTTGAATCCCGAAACTCTCTTAGCCGAAATTCCTTAGATCTGAAATCCCAGAATTCCTCCTTTAATATTCGGTCAAGAGACAACAAAAGGGTCAGTTCCTAGATCTCGATTTAAAGAATTTGAAGAACAAAAATCCATTGTTCTTACCTTAATACCTCAGTCGATTGCACCCTTGCTTGGAGTCACAAAGATTCGGCTTGACAAAAGAAAAGAAAGAAAAGAAGAGAGGAGAGGAGAAAAGAAGGATTTTGGAGAGGAAAAGAATTGATGAAAGAGAGGCTACTTGGCCAAAGAAAATTCGGCAGAGAAGGAGAGTTTGGCTAGAGGATTTTCGGCAAACACTTAGAAAAGATGGAAGAATAGCCTTAATCTTCCTTCTTTAGCCAAAATTACTAGGCTAGAGTCCCCTACTTGGCCACCACTCTTCCTTTGTGATAACTTTATCACCTTAATTTAAAATAATTAAAAGAATAATCCTTTAATTATCTCTCCAAATTAAATCCTTATTTATCCCCCTAATTAGCTGTATTTTAAAGAGAATAAAACTCCTCCTTTCTAGAAAGCTTGTGCCGTCCACCTCTGGCTTCTGGAAGCAAAAATAAAACTTCTTTTATTTGCTTCCCTTGTGACTCGAACTTAGGCCCAACACCTTGCATGTGGCGCTATTTCCATATGCCCTAAGTGGCATCTTCAGACCACTTTTCCAAGCCTGTTTGTGTGTCAAATTTCACAAACTTTTTCTTTTAAGGCCACCTTGCCTTAATTTCCCCTTTTAAACCTTAAAACTCGTCATTTCTAGGTCATTTCTAAGTTTCCAAAAATTTTCGTTCGGCTCAGTAAACTTGACATTTTCTTACATTTCCAAGTTTTAAATGTGCACTTTCCTATTTTGAATCATTTCCAAATCATCTCCATCCATTTCCAAGTTTCCAAAAATGTTCACTTTCCATTTTTTTTTCTTTTTTTTTCTTAACACTTCCATACATTTTCAGGTTTCCAAAATTGTTCAAAATTTATTCTTAGTACATAAAACATGTTACTTCGTACAATTAAACCGAAAATGCATAGGCCCTTTCCAGGATGTTACAACCGGACTTAACTTTCTTAAACATACATCCTCGGCTATAAAATTTTTGTTACAACTTTAAACTTTTTCATTCATATTCATAACACCCTTATTATGGGCCTACGAGGCCCTAAACATACATTCGGAAAGTTTCGGGATTAAACTGAAAACCTTTATGCACTTAGAAATTTTTTACCTAAAACAGGGCCACACGCCCGTGTGGAATGGAACACGCCCGTGTGGGCAGGTCGTGTGGTCACACACTCGCCCATGTTCCCAGCCCGTGTGGAATTTATTTTTCATTTCGAACCTACAGGGGTTTTCACATGGCCGGACACAAGCCCGTGTCTATGGCCCGTGTCCTCCACACGGCCAAGACACGCCCGTGTCCTTACCCGTGTGAGAAAACCCTTGCATTCTGTTTATGACGTCAGTAATCTCTTAAGTGCACACGGCCTAGGCACACGCCCGTGTGCTGGCCCGTGTGGTGAATCGAATTCTCGTAAATTTGATGCAGGGGACACACGGCCTATCAACACACCCATGGGGTTGGCCGTGTGTCACACACGGCCTAGACACATGCCCGTGTGTCTACTCGTGTGGACAATTAGAAGGCTATTTTCCAAGCCTATTGCCACTCTGAAACATAAATACATATATACCAACACAAGCAACACATAACATGGCAATAATACACACTAAGAAGAGTCTCTAATCATCATTCATACACTTCACATTTTACTCCATCAATTGCATGAACTTTCACTGCATAAAACTCATCATCATTAAGATAATAAACTTGACAATTATTGGCCAAATACTAATGGCCATTTACAAAATGGGTGAATAACATTAATAGCCAACACTTTGGCTTTCAAATATGACATAGCACAAAATGACCAAGTTCCTATACATGCCATACTCAAAATGAATCAACTTTACTATACCAAAAGATTAGTTGATAGTGTGATCCGAGCTCCGACGTCCTACGATCCCCGAGCTAGCTTGGCGATACTACAAGGAAAAAGGAAAAGAGAGGGGTAAGCATATAGCTTAGTAAGTTTGCATGAATTTAAAATAGCAACATAAATGCTCGTGGCAAAATTCATTCATCTCATAGAACAATAATAACACAAGTTCTCAAGTACTTTGACATACTTACTCATACTTAAGCTTACCCATTACATATCACATTAGTGTATCAAAACTCGTATTTTACTCATGGTACCTGTATCACTTCTGTAACATCCTGATTCGGGGCCTAGTCAAAATAGTGGTGCGAGACCACAAATCTAAGTTAGTAAATTGAGTTCTTAAGGTTTATGACATGTTTGCATGATAGTATTAAAGTTCCATGTAGAAATTTTGTGAAATTGACATGGAATGATCAAATAGGACTAAATTGCAAAAGATGCAAAATATGAGTTTCTAGAAGCTTTTTGTATGAAATAGCTTTAGAATAATAATTAGAAGTCCTTAAATAGCAATTTTCCCAAAATATAATTTTTGGACAAAATTGGTCATGAGTTGGTAAAATGGAAAATTTTTAAGAGAAGGGCATTTTGGTCATTTGTCTAATAAATGATTAAAATAGGAAAAAGATGATAAAAATATATTCATCTTCTTCCTCCCATTGCCGAAAATTTGGAGACTCCATAGGAAGGGTTCTTCATTTTTTTCAAGCTTGCTAGTAAGTTCATTTTAGCCCCGTTTTTAATATTCTTCGTATTTTTGAAGTTCTCGTATTATGAATTAGCTATTTTTAGCTATAAAATAAGCTATGATGCATGTTCAAAAATATACCCATGAATGACATGCATGTTAAATGATGTTTTATGGAAGTTTATGAGAGTTTGATGTTAGATAAACATCTTTTTCTAAGAGAATTTCATGAAAAATGATAGTATGGACCATTTTGTAATAGTTATGAAAATTGGTCATACATACTAGAAATAGTGTGAATTGATGATTATTATAGTAGACAAAATGAATCAGCTAAGCATGAAGTTTAAGAAAGTTGAATGAAAATCATTTTACGAGCCTAGGGGCAAAAGTGTAAATATGAGAAAGTATAGGGGCAAAATAATAATTTTGCCAAAGTATGAGTAATGAGTCAATTTAGTCAATGTGAGTATTAAATGATCTATTTATGATAATGGATCAAGAAAAACGAAGCCCGAATCGAAACCGAGGCAAGAACAAAGTCGAGGACTAAATTGCATATCTACATACATTTTGTATATCGAGGTAAGTTTGTATGATTTCTAAGCTTTATGATTTCTATCATTGAATTGCTTAGTATAATGTACATTATTATCATGGAATGCTTAATGTCTTGCTAAACAAAGAAATCAATGAGATTAAGTATGAGCAAGTCCCGATTGAAGATGAATTTCCCAGGATACTCGATCTACCACATGAGATAAGAAAGTCCGTATAAGACCAAGCCAAGGCATGGCATCGGCAATCAAGCAGAGATATCATGTTAGTCCAAGGCAAGCTTGGCATTGAACAAGTTATCATGTAAGTCCAAGGCAAGCTTGGCATTGAACAAGTTATCATGTAAGTCCAAGGCAAGCTTGGCATTGAACAGATATCATGTAAGTCCAAGGCAAGCTTGGCATTGAAAAGCTATCAAGAGAAAGAGATCCCATGTAAGTCCAAGCCAAGGCATGGCATTGGTGAGAACAAGAAAGACTTCGTATAAGTCCATGTCATGACATGGCCTCAAAACCAAGATGAGATATTCCATGTAAGACCGTATCTAGGATATGGCTTTGGCATCAAGTTCGTGGGAAGAGATTTAGTATCCTCGGTTATTCGCAGAAATTCATCGGGCAAATGAGTAAAGTTAGAATGAGATAGCAAGAAAGTTGAGTAAGCAAAGTTATTATCAAGTTGAAAATGAGTATTATTCATGTTATGAATGATGAATCAGAGATTATGATTATTATGTTAAAGTATGCCGATCAATGTGATCAAGTGATACAGGTACCTTGTTTACCTCTCAAGTATGAGACTAGTAAGTTTTATGAGATATGTAAGAATCAAGTATGAGTAAGTAAGCTTTATAGCTGAAATTTATGATACCATTGTTGATGTCAAATGGTTTATATTAAGCAAGTATGTTGCTATGAGCATTATGCAAACTTACTAAGCTAAATGCTTACGTCTTTTATTCTTTCTTCCTATGTAGTCCCGCCAAGCTAACTTGTGGATCGTTGAAATTGGAGCTCGAAGCACACTATCAATCCTTATTTTGGTATAGCCAAGTTGAAATTATATTAAGTATGGCATGTATAGGAAACATTTCATTTTGAGTATATGTCTTAGAAAGGGCAAAAGTATGGGCTATCAAGTTTATTATTCTTTTGTAAATGGCTAAGTGATTGGCCAAGATTGACTAAGTATGTATGTTATTGATTTCAATGAAGCATGTTGTATTGTTCATGAAAGATGTAATACTTGAGTTGCTGAATTGAGCTTGAGTTTGGTCTTAATTTTAGGGTGGCAATTGGCTTGGTAAATAGCCTCTAAGTGCCCACGCGCATGGATGGACACTGCAGGCGTGTCAGGCCGTGTGCACCCTGCACCATTGTATCTTAAGTCAGAATAGACCACGGACTAGTCACACGGGCGTGTGTCTAGACTCTAGGCCGTGTTAAGGTAGTCAGTGTGCACCACGGGTGGTAAGCACGGGCGTGTGCCTTGGCCGTGGGGCAATTGCAGAATTGTAACACCCCAAACCCGGTCAATATGCCACGACCGAATCTGGTATGTCACTAAGGAAAATATTTTTGAAGAATCGAATTAACAATTAAATTTTGTGAAAAACTCTTTGAAATTCTTTATTTGTCGAAAATAAGTTAAAACTGAGATTTACTTTGAATTACATAAAACTTTAAAACTTAGTTAATAAATCATAGGATAGAAAACATTTATATCTTTTTAAGAAAATTTGAAATATCACTTTAAAACTGAGTATAGAAACTTGAATTTTTGGAAATCACTTAATTTGTTGAAAACACTTAACTTGTAATTTTTCTATCGAACTATTCATATTACCCGATGGTAAGATTTTTAAAACCATTGCGAGTTTATAGTTTAGAAAACTTTGAGCTCAATTATTAAATTAATCAAGTGATATACTTAAACATGTCTAGAATAAATCCCAAAGCATATAAATAATTCAAAACCATAATTAAAGAGGCCTTATTACAAATCCATAAAATATGAAAACCAAATTAAAATAAAGTACCCAAATGGAAGTTCATGTAAAACCAAACTTTATTGCATGGCCTCCTCGAGTTCATCCGGCTCCATATTCGCGATCTCACGAATCACCTGAAAAGATAAGGGAGAAGGTGAGTCACCAAGACTCGATGCATATTCCTCTCCCGAGTAAATACCACATACTTACACAAATTATAACAAAGCAACATATATGTATAATGCACCCAACCTAGCCATCCATAACTCCTTTTCTACCCTGTGTGGTACTAAACCTTTGGTGGTGCCAAACCACTGGTGTCCAAAGACACAAATGTGATACCAAATCTTTGGTGACCGTAGTCACGAATAATCCATCGTGGGGCCAACCCACGTGTGATACCAAATCACCGCGGACGATCCCATATTTCAAAAGTGGGGCCAACCCACGGTGGAATTAACCACGAGTGGACAAGTCGCTATGAGGTGCCAAACCTCGGTGTCCAAGACACGAATGTGATACCAAATCTTTGGTGGTGCCAAACCACCGGTGTCAGAAGACACGAATCATCAAGTTGTGGGGCCAACCCACGTGTGATACCAAATCACCGCGACGATCCCATATCTCAAAAGTGGGGCCAACCCACGGTGGAATTAACCACAGGACAAGTCGCTATGAGGTGCCAAACCTCCGTGTCCGAAGACACGAATGTGATACCAAATCTTTGGTGGTGCCAAACCACTGGTGGTGCCAAACCACCGGTGTCCAAGACACGAATCATCAATCTTCCCCCTCCTCTCATATTGCCCATACCAATGCAATAGATAGACAAATCATGTCAATAAACTTTGATATGTATCTCATAATGAATATATCATAAATCGTAGATCATGATTTCAATCCACATGTATTAACAACATATTGAAACGGACTTACCCGAATCCTCATTCATACCATCATGGTATCTATCCAGATCTCATCGATTTACCCACTTTCATAATATGATTAGTTATAACACACAAATATACATATATAAACCAAGTTATAAAGTGTGTAAGATACACACCTTTCACCAAAGCAATAACTAACGTCCGAAGATCCAATCTACCACTAGATCACCTTGTCCTACAATCGGCCAATATTAAGATTATGAACAAAGGCCATTCGGCCATAACACTAAATCCCAGATAATTATCCTTCGAAAAACCAAGTCTTACCTAAACTTACCCAAAACGATTGTCAACGAATCGAGACTTAGATTGATTGCTTCCAACGTCTGAAAAGCCTAAAAGAAATCGGTTTCTAAGAATGATTAGAACCTTGCAAACCAATGCCCATAGATTCGGCCTTAGTCCACAAGAAAATAACATAGAGACGAGAAAAGAATTGAAGAAGAAACGGCCAAGAACACTTACCCTTTTCCAAAATCGATTGAAGAAAAATCAAAGAGAGTCTACCCTTGAATATTCGGCCAAAAATAATACTAAAAGGAAGTAGAAAAATTCGGCTATGGTGAAGTGAAAAAGAAAAGAGAAATAGAATGGTAATGGATGTTTAAACTTTGAGTGAAAGAAAAGAAATGGAATTTGAGATGGGTAAAGATTCGCCAAGAGAGGATGAAAGAAAATGTGATTAAACAAAAGTCAAATGAAGAAAAGAGAGATGTGGGAGAGAGAGGTTCGGCCAAACACTATTTTGCCAAAGAAGAAAAGTGCACAAAAGTTCCAATGTTGTTTTGGTTTCAAGAGGACAATTGAAAGAAGAGAAATGGTATTTGGTTCACACAAAATAAGGCTAAAACCAAAAGCAAAAATTGCACCAAAATGCACAATAACATTCGGCCAAAGAGAGTGTTTTTGGAGAGGAAAACAAAAATGCAAAAGATGTTCAAAAGGCAAAAATTGACCAACTATTCCCCCAAAGCTACTTACAAAATTCGCCACCCCCTAGACACCCATGCCGCCCACATTCATCCACTAAAGGCCTAGGATTACTTTCCAAAACATCCTCCATATTCCATGCCTTTTTTCCCCTCTTAATACCATAACTTCAAGATTCTTATCCCCAACATCATGCTTTCCTTAAACAAAATTCAACTTACTAAAAGAAATAGTCCAACCTATCATAAACATAGGTTGACCGACCATCAATGCTAGAACAAAAATAAAGTCTTCAAAAAAATGTTTTCCATGATACTCGAACCTCTAACCTCAAGCCACCTTTCAAGCTCCTTAACCAACTTGCCACTTACTCCTCTTATGCTTTAATTTAACACTTAAATTAACTTAAGTGCTAAGCTCACTTAATCCACTTCATTAAATAAACCATACTAAAAATTATTCTAGCTTCCTTAATAAAATCAAGCCTTCACAAGACTATGCTAACACACAAAATTCATACCCGAGCCAACACAAATAATACTCAAATTCTTCCTAAAGCCCAAGGTCCAATTGGCCCAATCCTACTAGACCCAATTTCAGGATATTACAAGAATGCTGGTGTTTTAGGCACGGTTTGGGGCCACGGGCATGTCCAGGCCGTGTGTATTTTTCCAGTATCCACCACGGGTGAAAGTCACGGGCATGTTTTAAGGGTACACGGGCGTGTCCCATACAACATGGGCGTGTGACCCCTGCTCTAAAGAAAAGTTTCTGAATAAGTTTCGAAAGTTTTTAGATAAGTGTTTAAGGCCTCGTAGGCTCATGAAAGGTATGAATAGACTGAGAAAGAGAAGTTTTTAATTCGGAACAAAATTTTATAGCCCGTAAGTACATGTTTAAGTGAGTTCAAGCATGGTAATGTCTCGTATCTAGTCTTGGTCTCGAACTCGGGTATGGGGTGTTACATTTAGTGGTATCAGAGCTATGGTTTAGTCGGTTCTAAGACTAACATAGCACGAGCACGAGTCTAGCTATACATGCCATACGTAAGAATGTTTTTATAATCATAGTGTGATGACTCCTGACGACTTAAATTATGTTTATACATTTAGTAAATGGATCCCGATAGAGCTGTGGCGGATAACGTAGAAAGTAACGCGCTGGCTCCCGCTGAAGGGACGGTGCCGAACGAGCATGAGAATAGACCCACTACGGTGAGTCAAGAAGAAGGAGAAGAGGCTAGAGAAGCCTTCCTCCATATGATGAATACATGGTATACGGAGTTCGTTCGTACGAACCCGAATGCAAGAACCCTCCACACCCCACCTATTCCTCAACCTATCGCAGTAGCCCCTCAAGTAGTAGAGGTGGTAAGAGGAGAGAAGCCTCTGGTTGATAGGATTAGGAAACATGGGGCAGAAGAATTTCGGGCTAGAAAAGATGATGATCCGGAAAAGGCTGAGTTCTGGATAGAAAATACTATCAGGGTATTTAATGAGTTGTCATGCACACCTGAGGAATGCATGAAGTGTGTAGTTTCTCTCTTAAGAGACTCTACTTATCATTGGTGTAACACCCTTGTGTCAGTGGTACCGAGGGAAAAGATCACGTGGGAATTTTTCCAAGAAGAGTTCAAGAAAAAGTATATCAGTCAAAGGTTTGTAGACCAGAAAAGGAAGGAATTCCTAGAACTGAAGCAAGGCAAGATGTCAGTGACTGACTATGAACGTGAGTTTATACGACTCAGTAAGTACGCTCGCGAATGCATGTCCACTGAGGCCATCATGAGTAAAAGATTTGAAGACGGGTTGAATGAGGACATCAAACTGTTTGTTGATGTCCTAGAACTAAAGGAATTTGTTGTGCTAGTAGAGAGGGCTTGTAAAGCCGAGGAATTAGTAAAAGAGAAAAGAAAGTCTGAAATGGAGTCTCGTGACTTTAGGAAGAGACAGTGGAATAAGTCATTCCAATCTTCATCCAAGAAGTTAAGAGATTTCCCTACCCGATCGGCTACTTCCACTGGGTTTTCAAGGAAAGACAAGAGTAAGTAATATTCAGGGAATAAAGCATGCACTACTTCTTGATTTGCAAGTGTTGGGAATATTAGATTTGACAGACCCGAATGCCTACAATGTGGCAAACGCCATCTTGGAGAATGTCGAGCACATGAAAATGCATGCTTTAGATGTGGTTCCCAAGACCACTATATAAAAGATTGTCCAAAGATGATGAAAGGAGAACTCAGAACCCGAAATCTAGAAGTATCGTCCGAGGAAGACCGCAGAGAAACCTGGGAAGTGGGCAAAGTGGAAGAGGTAACCCTCGAGAGCAGGCCGCGAGACCCGAGGGTAGAGCGCCTGCAAGGACTTATGCCATTCGCGCTCACAAAGAGGCATCTTCTCATGATGTTATTATGGGTACCTTTTCTCTTTTTGATATCAAAGTTATTGCTTTAATAGATCCCGGATCTACACACTCTTATATTTGCATGAAATTAGTGTCCGGTTTGAGTATGCCTATGGATTCTACAGAATTTATGATTAAAGTGTCTAATCCTTTAGGCAAGAGTGTGTTAGTTGATAAAGTATGTAAAGACTACCCATTAATGATTAGAGGTCATTGCTTTAAAGCAAATCTTATGTTGCTACCATTCGATGAGTTCGACCTTATTCTTGGTATGGACTGGTTGACTGCCCATGATGTAATAGTTAATTGTGGGAAGAAATACATTGAGATGAGATGTGAGAATAGGGATACTCTTCATGTAGAATCAGATGAACGAGGTGAATCGCCGGTGATGATTTCTCATATGATGGCGCAGAGATATATAAGAAAGGGGTATGAGGCATTTTTGGCCTTTGTGATGAATGATAAAGAAACAGAGTTAAAGATTGAGTCAGTGCCGATAGTATGTGAGTACCTGGATGTTTTTCCTGAGGAATTGCCAAGATTACCACCAGTTAGAGAGGTTGAGTTCAATATTGAGCTAGCTCCCGGTACTGTACCGATATCTATTACTCCTTACAAAATGGCTCCAACAGAGTTGAAAGAGCTAAAGTCACAGTTGCAAGAGTTGACAGACAAAGGCTTTGCAAGATCAAGTTGTTCACTATGGGGTGCTCCAGCTTTATTTGTGAAAAAGAAAGATGGCACCATGAGATTGTGCATAGACTACCGTCAGCTTAATAAAGTGACAGTAAAGAACAAGTACCCATTGCCTAGGATCGATGATTTATTCGATCAATTGAAAGGAGCCACTATGTTCTCCAAAATAGACTTGAGATCAGGGTACTACCAGCTGAGAGTGAAGGATTCAGATGTATCCAAGACCGCATTTCGAGCAAGGTATGGGCATTATGAATTTTTAGTCATGCCCTTTGGGTTGACCAATGCTCTCGCGGTATTCATGGACTTAATGAACCGCATCTTTAGACCATACCTCAACAAGTTTGTAGTCGTTTTTATTGACGACATATTGATTTATTCCCGAGATGAGAATGAGCATGCTTAACATCTACGGATAGTTTTACAGGCTCTTCGAGAAAATCAGTTGTATGCCAAATTCAGTAAAAGCGAATTTTGGCTCAAGGAAGTAGGATTTCTTGGACATATTGTCTCGAGAGATGGAGTCTGAGTAGATACAAGTAAGATCTCAGCCATAATGGACTGGAAGCCACCGAAGAACATCTCTGAGATTAAAAGTTTTCTAGGCCTAGCCGGCTATTACAGACGATTCGTTAAGGGGTTTTCCATGATTGCAACCCCAATGACTAAATTGTTACAGAAAAATGTGAAGTTTGAGTGGACAGAACGATGCCAACAAAGTTTCGAGAAGTTGAAAGCAATGTTGACAGAAGCTCCAGTTTTAGTACAACCCGAGTTAGGGAAAGAGTTTATAATTTATAGCGATGCATCCTTAAATGGATTAGGCTGTGTACTTATGCAAGAAGGCAAGGTGATTGCTTATGCCTCAAGACAGTTGAAGCCTCATGAGAAGAATTATCCGACGCATGATTTAGAGTTGGCTGCCTTAGTCTTCGCTTTGAAGATTTGGAGACACCATTTATATGGTGAAAAATGTCAGATTTTTACTGATCACAAAAGTCTGAAGTACTTGATGATGCAAAAAGAGTTGAACTTAAGGCAACGGAGATGGTTAGAATTGATAAAAGACTATGAATTGGTCATTGACTACCATCCAGGAAAGGCGAATGTGGCCGCTGATGCTTTAAGCAGAAAGTCCCTATTTGCATTAAGAGCATTGAATTCAAGGATATCTTTATCCGATGATGGTTCTATTTTAGCTGAGCTGATAGCTAGACCAATGTTTCTTCACGAGATCTTGGAAGCTCAGAAAGAAGATAGTGAATTGCAAGTCAAGAGAGCTCAGTGCGAATCCGATGTTGGATCTGACTTTTGGATTAATTTCGATGGATATTTGATGTTTAAAGATAGAGTTTGTGTACCAAGAAAAGAGGAGCTTATTCAAAAAAATTTGTATGAAGCACATAACGGATGTTTGTCTGTACATCCGGGAAGTACAAAGATGTATAATGATTTGAAGCAACAGTATTGGTGGCCGAAAATGAAGAAAGATATTTCGAGTTTGTTTCAAGTGCATGATTTGTCGCAAGTAAAGGTTGAACACCAAGTACCTTCGGGTTTACTTCAGCCCATCTTGGTTCCCGAGTGGAAATGGGATCGTATCACCATGGATTTTGTAATGGGTTTACCGTTGTCACCCAGCAAGAAGGATGCTATATGGGTTGTAGTGGATAGACTCACGAAGTCAGCCCATTGTACCTGTACGAGTTGATTACTCAGTCGACAAGTTAGCAAACTTGTATGTTTCAGAAATAGTAAGGCTTCACGGAGTTCCCTTATCGATTATATCGGATAGAGATCCGAGATTCACATCCAAATTTTGGAAGAAGCTGCAAGAAGCCTTGGGTACAAGATTGAGTTTTAGCATGACTTTTCATCCTCAAACCGATGGTCGATGGAGAGGCTAATTCAAGTACTCGAGGATATGCTCAGATGTTGTATTTTAGAATTTCAAGGCAGTTGGGAAAAGTTTCTCCCATTGATAGAATTTTCCTACAATAATAGTTTTTAGTCGAGTTTAAAGATGGCGCCTTATGAGGCTCTATATGGGTGAAAGTGCAGAACACCTTTATTTTGGACTGAACTCAAGGAAAACCAAACTCAAGGGGTTGATTTGGTTAGAGAAGCTGAAGAGAAAGTGAAAGTGATACGAGAATTTTTAAAAGTCGCATCAGACAGATAGAGAAGTCCTATTCGGACTTAAAAGAAAAGAGATAGAGTATCAAGTCGGAGATAAAGTTTTCTTGAAAGTGTCACCATGGAGAAAAGTTCTCAGATTTGGCTGGAAAGGCAAGTTGAGTCCACGTTTTATTGGATCGTATGAGATTACCGAGAAAGTTGGGCCGAAAGCTTACAGATTGGCTCTGCCATCAGAGTTAGAAAAGAAACATGATGTGTTTCACGTGTCAATGTTGAGACGCTACCGATCGATCCTTCACATGTAATTACCAGTCAAAGAAAGAGATTAATCCCGACATGACTTATGGTGAAGAACGGTTAAGATTTTAGCTCTCGGGAAGTCAAGCAAACTAAGGAATAAAAGTATTGCCCTGGTAAAAGTATTGTGGCAAAGACATGGAATAGAAGAAGCTACGTGGGAACCAGAAGAAATCATGAGGAACCAGTATCCAAATCTGTTTGCTGGTAAGATTTTCGAGGACGAAAATTCCTAAGAGGAGGAGAATTGTAACATCCCGATTCGAGGCCTAGTCAGAATAGTGGTGCGAGACCACAAATCTGAGTTAGTAAATTGAGTTCTTAAGGTTTATGACATGTTTGCATGATAGTATTAA
Organism: Gossypium sturtianum; assembly: GCA_025698515.1. Classification (NCBI taxonomy): domain Eukaryota; kingdom Viridiplantae; phylum Streptophyta; class Magnoliopsida; order Malvales; family Malvaceae; genus Gossypium; species Gossypium sturtianum. The sequence goes on along the minus strand of CM046946.1, from coordinate 42,165,400 downwards.
AGTTCCATGCAAAAATTTTGTGAAATTGACATGGAATGATCAAATAGGACTAAATTGCAAAAGATGCAAAATATGAGTTTCTAGAAGCTTTTTGTATGAAATAGCTTTAGAATAATAATTAGAAGTCCTTAAATAGCAATTTTCCCAAAATATAATTTTTGGACAAAATTGGTCATGAGTTGGTAAAATGGAAAATTTTTAAGAGAAGGGCATTTTGGTCATTTGTCTAATAAATGATTAAAATAGGAAAAAGATGATAAAAATCTATTCATCTTCTTCCTTCCATTGCCGAAAATTTGGAGACTCCATAGCAAGGGTTCTTCATTTTTTTCAAGCTTGCTAGTAAGTTCATTTTAGCCCCGTTTTTAATATTCTTCGTATTTTTAAAGTTCTCGTATTATGAATTAGCTATTTTTAGCTATAAAATGAGCTAAGATGCATGTTCAAAAATCTACCCATGAATGACATGCATGTTAAATGATGTTTTATGGAAGTTTATGAGAGTTTGATGTTAGATAAACATCTTTTTCTAAGAGAATTTCATGAAAAATGATAGTATAGACCATTTTGTAATAGTTATGAAAATTGGTCATACATACTAGAAATAGTGTGAATTGATGATTGTTATAGTAGAGAAAATGAATCAGCTAAGCATGAAGTTTAAGAAAGTTGAATGAAAATCATTTTACGAGCTTAGGGGCAAAAGTGTAAATATGAGAAAGAATAGGGGCAAAATAATAATTTTGCCAAAGTATGAGTAATGAGTCAATTTAGTCAATGTGAGTATTAAATGATCTATTTATGATAATAAATCAAGAAAAACGAAGCCCGGATCGAAACCGAGGCAAGAACAAAGTCGAGGACTAAATTGCATATCTACATACATTTTGTATATCGAGGTAAGTTTGTATGATTTCTAAGCTTTATGATTTCTATCATTGAATTGCTTAGTATAATGTACATTATTATCATGGAATGCTTAATGTCTTGCTAAACAAAGAAATCAATGAGATTAAGTATGAGCAAGTCTCGATTAAAGATGAATTTCCCAGGATACTCGATCTACCACATGAGATAAGAAAGTCCGTATAAGACCAAGCCAAGGCATAGCATCGGCAATCAAGTAGAGATATCATGTAAGTCCAAGGCAAGCTTGGCATTGAACAAGTTATCATGTAAGTCCAAGGCAAGCTTGGCATTGAACAAGTTATCATGTAAGTCCAAGACAAGCTTGGCATTGAACAAGTTATCATGTAAGTCCAAGGCAAGCTTGGCATTGAACAGATATCATGTAAGTCCAAGGCAAGCTTGGCATTGAACAAGTTATCATGTAAGTCCAAGGCAAGCTTGGCATTGAACAGATATCATGTAAGTCCAAGGCAAGCTTGGCATTGAAAAGCTATCAAGAGAAAGAGATCCCATGTAAGTCCAAGCCAAGGCATGGCATTGGTGAGAACAAGAAAGACTTCGTATAAGTCCATGTCAAGACATGGCCTCGAAACCAAGATGAGATATTCCATGTAAGACCGTATCTAGGATATGGCTTTGGCATCAAGTTCGTGGGAAGAGATTTAGTATCCTCGTCATCGGGCAAATGAGTAAAGTTAAAATGAGATAGCAAGAAAGTTGAGTAAGCAAAGTTATTATCAAGTTGAAAATGAGTATTATTCCTGTTATGAATGATGAATCAGAGATTATGATTATTATGTTAAAGTATGCTGATCAATGTGATCAAGTGATACAGGTACCTTGTTTACCTCTCAAGTATGAGACTAGTAAGTTTTATGAGATATGTAAGAATCAAGTATGAGTAAGTAAGCTTTATAGCTGAAATTTATGATACCATTGTTGATGTCAAATGGTTTATATTAAGCAAGTATGTTGCTATGAGCATTATGCAAACTTACTAAGCTAAATGCTTACGTCTTTTATTCTTTCTTTCTATGTAGTCCCGCCAAGCTAACTTGTGGATCGTTGAAATCGGAGCTCGAAGCACACTATCAATCCTTATTTTGGTATAGCCAAGTTGAAATTATATTAAGTATGGCATGTATAGGAAACATTTCATTTTGAGTATATGTCTTAGAAAGGGCAAAATTATGGGCTATCAAGTTTATTATTCTTTTGTAAATGGCTAAGTGATTGGCTGAGATTGACTAAGTATGTATGTTATTGATATCAATGAATCATGTTGTATTGTTCATGAAAGATGTAATACTTGATTTGCTGAATTGAGTTTGAGTTTGGTCTTAATTTCAGGGTGGCAATTGGCTTGGTAAATAGCCTCTAAGTGCCCACACGGATGGACACACAGACGTGTGTCTAGGTCGTGTGCACCCTGCACCATTGTATCTTAAGTCAGAATAGACCACGGACTAGTCACACGGGCGTGTGTCTAGACTCTAGGCCGTGTTAAGGTAGTCAGTGTGCACCACGGGTGGTAAGCACGGGCGTGTGCCTTGGCCGTGGGGCATTGGCAGAATGCTGGGGTTTTAGGCACGGTTTGGGGCCACGGGCGTGTCTAGGCCGTGTGTATTTTTCCAGTATCCACCACGGGTGAAAGACACGGGCATGTTTTAGGGGTGCACGGGCGTGTTCCATACAACATGGGTGTGTGACCCCTGTTCTAAAGAAAAGTTTCTGAATAAGTTCCGAAAGTTTTTAGATAAGTGTTTAAGGCCTCGTAGGCTCATGAAAGGTATGAATAGACTGAGAAAGAGAAGTTTTTAATTCGGAACAAAATTTTATAGCCCGTAAGTACATGTTTAAGTGAGTTCAAGCATGGTAATGTCTCGTATCCAGTCTTGGTCTCGAACTTGGGTTGGGGTGTTACAACTTCATCACATAATTTAGCACTTATGCTTTCATAAACATAAACTTAAATCGTAATCATCTTTCACTTAAATGTAACTCTTTGTCATCTTTATATAGCTTAGCTCTTGCCATCTTTGCATACTTAGCTCTTTTGCTCGTTTAATTACTCAGAATATTGGAGGATACTCAATCTCATCACACATATATTACGATGCCAATGCCATATCCCAGATATGGTCTTACATGGGATCACCTCTTGATGCCGATGCCATATCCCAGATATGGTCTTACACGGGATCTCTTAACTCGATGTCGATGCCATGTCCCAGACATGGTCTTATACGAGATCGTACATAGATGCCGATGCCATATCCCAGATATGGTCTTACACGAGATCTTCCTTTGGTGCCGAGGCCATGTCCCAGGCATGGTCTTACACGGGACCTTCCTTATTCGGTGCCGATGCCATGTCCCAGACATGGTCTTATACGGGACCTTCCTTATTCGATGCCGATGCCATGTCCCAGACATGGTCTTATACGGAATCTATGTTCGATGCTGATGCCATATCCCAGATATGGTCTTATACGGGACCTACATTCGGTGCCGATGCCATGTACCAGACATGGTCTTATACGAGACCTTCCTTATCTCATGTCGTGACATAGGTATCCTCGTTATTCCGAATTTTCAACCGAGACTTCAACTTAATGCATTCTCATTACAATCTCATCAAAGCATCATAAATAAATTTCATGGAATTTATATACATTTCTCATAAAATAAAATAACTACAAGTATAATAACATCGTATAGCTTTAATTTTATACAAACTTACCTCGGTACTCAATATGTGTGTAGATGTTCAATTTAGTCCAATACTTTGTTCTTGCCTCGGTTTCGGTTCGGGCTTCGTGTTTCTTGATCTATAAAAGCAATTTCACTTGTTCAATACTCACTTTAACTAAATTGACTCATGAATCATTATTTGGAAAAAATTATGATTTTGCCCCTAAACTTTTACATAATTACACTTTTGCCCCTAGGCTCGTAAAATGATTTTTATTCAACTTTCTTACATTTTAAGCCTAGCCGAATCATTTTCTTAACTACAACAGCCCCTAATTTTCACTATTTCACCCATGTATGACCACATTCATAACTTTTGCAATTTGGTCCTTTTTATGCATTTCTCATGAAAATCACTTAGAAAAAGATGTTTATCATGCATCAAGCTTTCATATTCTTCCATAAAACATCAAAATACATGCATGTCATACATGGGTAAATTTTTGAATATAAACCCTAGCTCAAAATATAGCTAGAAATAGCTAAACCGAGCTACGAGGATCTCAAAAATACGAAGAACATTAAAAACAGGGCTAGGATGCACTTACTATCAAGCTTGGAAGTTGAAGAAACCCTAGCTATGGCTCCTTAGTGATTTTTGGCCATGGGAGAAGAAGATGGACACAATTTTGACTTCTTTTTCCCTTTTTAATCTTTTATTTACCAAATGACAAAAATGCCCTTAATGGTCCTTTCTTGAGATTTTTCCTTCCCATGTCTATTTTTTTTCCATCTAAACATATAATGGTCTAATTGCTAAATAAGGACCTCTAGTAATTTTTATAATTCTATTTCATACTTAAATCTTCTAAAATCTCATATTTTCTAATCTTTTCAATTTAGTCCTAATGGACAAATTGATCACTAATAAATAAAATTTCCTCATGAAATTTTCACACAATCATGTAACCACATCATAAGCCTCATAAAAATTCATAAAACTCATATTTCTACTTCGGATTTGTGGTCTCGCAACCACTATTCAGACTAGGCCCTAAATCAGGCTGTTACAAATATGTTTGGTATTGGTTGGTAGTGAAATGGTAAAAATTATGCTTGTTTGAGGTTGGTTGATTGCCTAGTTATACCATGTTTTTGTGCCAACCGGATTGGTTTATGTGTCTGCAAGTTTGGGTGGCAAAATGGCTTGGTAAATAGCCTATTTTTGTCCACACGGGCAGAGACATGGGTGTGTGTCTTAGCCGTGTGTGACACACGATCAGGTTACACGGCCGTGTGTCCCCTGGTGTTGAATTTGAGATTAAGTCAGTATGCTCCACACGGCCTAGCACACGGGCGTGTGACTTGGTCGTGTAGCATAAGTCAGTATACCCTACAGGTTTGGCACGGCCTAGCACACGGCTTGGCACACGGGCGTGTGTGGCCATTTCTAGGGCACATGGGCTAGTCACACGGGTGTGTGTGTTGGCCGTGTGACCCAATTCAGAGAGTTACACGGGGTCGTACACGGTCTGGGACATGGCCATGTGATCCCATTTCGAATGTCCACACAGCTTGTGATACGGGCGCGTCTTTAGCCGTATGAGACACACGGTCGGGCCACATGGGCGTGTGTCCCCTATATTTTACAAAATTTTCTAAATGTTCTAAAAGTTTCCCAAGTTATCAGTTTAGTCTCGAACCACTTCGAATGTATGTTTTAGGCCTCGTAGGCTTATACTAGGGACGGTATTTATGTTATTGAATGATAATTATTTGGAATTTGAAAATGTATGTGAAATGTATGTGTAATTGTATATTATGTTCGGTAATGCTCCGTAACCCTATTCCGGCGTTGAATAGGGTGAGGGGTGTTACACTAGCAGACGGGCATGTGGGGCAACTCAGGGAGTTACACGGCCAAGCACACGGACCTGTAACACGGTCGTGTGACCCTACTCAGTGAGTTACACGGGTGAGGACACGGGCTGGGACACTACCGTGTGTCCCTATTTCAAGGTTTCACGGCCTAGGGCCATGTCATACGATTGTGTGATCCTTATTTTTCAAATTTTGTGACCTTTTTCTTAACTTTCCAAATTGTTTCAAATTAGTCCCGAATTACTTCCAAGCTATTTCTAGGGCCTTGAAGGCCCAATTTAGAGACAATATGCATGTGAATGAATGGTTTATGGTATTATCAATATGTTGAATGATATGATGTTTAAATGTTTCTGATTGTATGGTAATACTCCGTAACCCTTATCCGGCGACGGAGACAGGTTAAGGGTGTTACACTCTTCCTAACACCATTCACCTCTATCGTATTACCATTGCCATTCTAAACCACAAACTTGTTTTTACGGCTGTCCAATATCACCCTGTGCTCGGTTAGCCAATCCATACCCAATATCATATCAAAATCACCGAATGGCATAATCAAGAAGTCAATGGTAAAAATTGCATTTTGAATCTCTAACGAACACTGCCAACACACTCGGTCAACTAATACTAACTACCCCAAACGACTCAATACAATCATAGCTACTTTCGGAAGTGTTCCCTTCTTCGTGAGTCCGTAAAATGAATGCTTGAATCGGTACTCTGGCCTCTGACTGATGAGCAATAGCTTCGCTCCCCTTTCTCGCACCACCTCTAAAACAGAACTACCACGACTAATCCCTCGACCCTTAGCCACAGGTACAGACCTCTGAGTAGGAACAAAAGCAGCATTGTCACCCCTCAAACACTCACGAACATATTGGTTGGGTGTGGTTATGGATAGGGTGAACTCTAGTAGGGTTGGGCATGGCAAACATTACATTTGAGGTTAATCGATGACAGTTTTTCGTTGAATTAAGTGAATTTTGCCCCTTTTGGTGGAGGTAGAAGATGATATGCTCATTTGGGAATGGTTGTCACATGGTGAGTTTTCTACCTCGAAGACATATAATATTATTGCAGGTATTGGTTGGGGTGAAAAGGACTTGACATGGATGTTCATATGAAAACATAGGCTCCCCAAAGAGTGAGGCAATTCCTATGAATTTTTTCATAATAATTATTTATTGGCTAATAATAAAATACATTGAAGAGACATGCCAGATGATGAGTAGTGTCAACGTTGTGGAATTGAACTAAAGTCCTATACCCTATCAGCTAACAACTGTTAGTTAGATAGTTCAATATAGTTAGTAGTTTCTAAGTTTCTGTTAATCTGTTACATTAGTTATTAATCTACTATCTATTGTATATAAAGCTACTGATGACTTGAGATATACAAGCAATTATGATTGGTTTCTTGATATGTACTCTTGTTAATTTCTGATATGGTATCAGAGGAGAATCCATTTGCTTTCACATCTTAGAAGGTTGCTACTTTGATTGATGATGGCAATTTCTTAGCCTAGAAGAACATGTCTTACTTGTGATTAAGACTCATCGTCTTCAGAGTTATCTTGATGGTACGTTGTTGGTTCCTCCATCTGTGGTCACTGGTTATGGGGGTCTATCAGTGGAAAACCTTGTTTTTGTTCAATCTAAGCAGTAGGATATTATTATCTCTACGTGGCTCTTGTCCACTGTAAGTCCTACTCTACATAACCGGTTAATTGGGGATTCTACATCTACATCTATGTTGTAGTTTGATTGAATAGAATTTTTGGCAATCAATCAATAACAAAAGCCATGAGGTATTGTTCTTTACTTCAAAATTTTAGCAAAAATGATATGACTATGTCTGATTACCTTACTGGTATAAAGAACTTGTGTGATTGTTTGGTTGGGTGTGGTTAGAGAGTTCTTCAAGAAGAGCAATAGTCAGAGATTTTAAATGGCCTTCTGTCGAGTACGACCATGTAGTTTCCATCATGACCACAAGTCAAACACCATTTGATTTACAAGGAATTGCAACTACCTTTGTTAGATGCGAAGGCTCGTTAGAATGTCCATCTTCCTCAGGTCACGATTATAGCTAATCTTGCAAGTCATGCCCCGTCCGCTCCAACTTCGATCTCTTTACAGTCATATTTTAGTCCGTCAACATCTCAGTCTTTTCGATCTGGACGAAATGGGTATTGTAACAGCCAGATCTTGGGTCTAGTCGAAACAGTGGTTTCGGGACCACAAATTCGATGCAGTAAAATTTATTTTTATTATATTTTTATGGTCTACAGTTTTATGGAATGATTTCGTGAAAATTTCGTTCAAAAATTTTTATGTTTGGGCACTCAATTTAGTTAAAAGAACTAAATTGAGAAAGGTGCAAAATGTGTGTTCTAGAATCTAGAGGTGTCTAATTGCTATGAAATTTTAAATTGGAGGTCCTTATATGGTAATTAGACCATCATACTTTAGTATGGACAAAAATGGACATGGTTAGGTGAAATTTTAAAGTTTGGCATTAAGGGCATTTTGGTAAAATAGTAATTAAAGACTAAATAAAACAAATAAAAGATGTCATCTTCTCAAAATAGTCCCCCCTTGTGCCGAAATTTGGAAGGAGTCCATAGCTAGGGTTTTTCCATCTTTCAAGCTCGATTGTAAGTCCGTTCTTGCCCCGTTTTTCATGATTTTTATGTTTTTGAGATCCTTGCAACCTAATCTAGCTATTTCAAGGACTAATTTGAAAAGATTTCAAAGTCTAAAATTTTACCCATGTTAGATATTTTTGTATTTTGATGTTTAATGGTAGAAAATGTATGTTTGATGTAAGATAAAAAAACATTTACCAAGTGATTTTTGATGAAAATGCCTAAAAATGACCTATTTGTAAAAGTTGTAAAATATGTAGTAGAAGTGTGATTTAATAAAAAAATTGGGTTGTTATGAGTATGAAAATAGTTAGGCTAGGCTTGGGTTTTGAAGAAATTGACTATATTTCATTTTACGAGCCTAGGGACTAAAGTGTAAGAGGTTGAAAAGTTAGGGGCAAAAATGTAATTTTTCCATAATGTGATTTTTGGACTGGATTGAATAATGTGAGTATTAAATGAGTTAAAATTGCTATTATAAATCAAGAAAAACGAAGTTCGAACCTAGATCGGGGGAAAAATAAAGTTTTTGACGATTAGGTCCATTTCTACTATTTTTTGTACCGAGGTAAGTTCGTATGTTAATAATGCAACGTTATAATTGTGTTTACAATGTTTTGTTATTGCATGAATTGTATGATTGACTATATGGGTATAATTGATAAAGTTTCGACAAGCGAGAAAATCTCGGTTGAACCTTAGGAATAGATTAGGATACAAGTGACATGTCACTTGGAACCCATGTGAATATGTAATTATGTGATTTATGTGTCCTGGGTGCTGGTCCTGTATGCCCTACCAATGGCTGGGTATACCGGCATATGTTGCGGATACCTGACAGCTTGTGTGAGCAGCACTGAGTAGCTACATCTTGACTAACAGCTTGTGTGAGCAGGCCCGTGGATAGCTCAAGAGCGAGCCTATATGTGTTATGAGATTTGTGGTAGCTTTGGCTACATATGTGGCACTTATGTGCAAATTTTTCTGGGTATCCAATTGTATTCCAAGTGGTTCAACGGGTATGTCAAAGATGAGAAAGTATGTGATTATGTTACGAGTTGGTACAGGTATGTATGAAAAACTCATAGGAAATGGATTCGGTATATGATGAACTATTGGTAAGAATGTGATTGAGTAAGTTATGCTCATGAAGGTTTAATGACATTTATGTTGATATATATATGTTATGTTATTCATATGACAAATGTATAATTAATGTTGTTTATTATTTGCATATGAACTTACTAAGCTATATAGCTTACTCCCCTTTTTTCCCTTATCTTATAGTGTCACCAAGCTAGCTCGGGATTGGAGATCGTCGGAGATCCATTCACACTATCAACCATTATTTTGGGTACCATTTAAATGTTGATATTCTGAGTTATGGCATGTATAGGGACTTGGTCATTTTGTTATATGTGTCATTGGAAATGTGGCCAAATGTATTGGCTTATAATGGTTAATGATTTCATTTTGTATATGGCCACGAATGATGGCTTATGTTGGTGGAAGTATATTTATATGTTAATACCATTCATGAATGTGGAAACTTGCATGATTTGTGTTGATATATTATGATGTTAAAGCATGATAGATGTTAGCAAGTGGATGGGATGTTAATATCTTGGTTGTGATTATTTTGGTTGATTGTATATGCTTGAATTGATATTATATGATGTTGTGTAGGTATATGCATGGAAGGGTGGCAAAAGGCTTGGTAAATAGCCGTATTTTTTCCACACGGGTAGACACACGGGCGTGTGTCTAGGCCGTGTGCGACACACGGCTTGTCCCATGGGCGTGCCGTGTGTCCCCTGCACCTTAATTTTGAAAAACTGAATGTCCAGAATTGAGCATGCGGGCAGAGACACGGGCGTGTATCTCAGTCGTGTGTGCTACACGGCCTAGAACACGGGCATGTGTCTTGGCCGTGTGAAACTTGTACATAATTCGAATTAAATTAATTAACCACACAAACCTAGTAAACGGGCGTATGGAACGGCCGTGTGGCACAAGTCAGAGAGCACCCTAAATTGAACACGGTCTGAAGCACGGGCATGTCCCTTAGACCACACGGGCGTGTGAGCCCTGCAGTTAGCAAAAATTTTCTAAGTTTTGTAAAAAATTCCTGAGTTCTCAGTTTCGTCCCAAGCCACTTCCAATGCGCGTTTTGGGCCTCGTAGGCTCGTATTAGGGACTTTATGATTTTATGTGGATGGTTTTAATTTGGATGCAAATTTTATGATTCGTTTTGTATGATTGTTTGTGTTATATGTTCAGTAATGCCTCGTACTCTGTTTCAGCATTGTATATGGGTAAGGGGTGTTACATTTAGTGGTATCAGAGTTATGGTTTAGTTAATTCTCGAACTAACGTAGCGTGTGTAAGAGTCTAGCTATACATGCCATAAATAAACCGTGATAGTACGATGACTCCTGACAACTTTAAATTGTGTTTTATACAGTAAATGGATCCCAATAGAGCTGAAGCTGATGATGTAGAAAGTAATGCGCCGGCTCCCGCTCAAGAGATCGCGCCATCTAAAAGTAGACCAGTGGCAATTGGTCAAGGAGAAGGGGCTAGGGAAGCCTTCCTCCACATGATGAACAAGTGGTATACGGAGTTTGTTCGAACAAATCCAACTGCTCAACCCCCTCCACCCCCACCTATTCCTCAGCCGGCTCCTGTAGCTCCACAAGGTATGGAATTTGTAAGATGGAATAAGCCTCCGATTGATAAGATCTGAAAGCATGGGGCTGGAGATTTCAGAGCTAATGTTGGTGATGATCCCGAGAGAGCCGAGTTTTAGCTCGAAAATTCTATCAGGGTATTTGATGAACTATCCTGCACACCGGATGAATGTCTAAAATATGCTGTGTCACTTCTGAGAGACTCAGCATACCGATGGTGGAGAACTCTTGTGTCAGTAGTACCGAGAGAGAGGGTTAACTGGGAATTCTTCCAAGATGAATTTAGGAAGAAATATATCAGCCAACGATTCATTGATCAGAAATGTAAGGAGTTTTTAGAGCTGAAACAGGGCCAAATGTCGGTAATCGAGTACGAGCGAGAGTTTGTCAGGCTCAGTAAGTACGATCAAGAGTGTGTTTCCACCGAGGCTATCATGTGCAAAAGGTTCGAGGATGGGTTGAATGAGGATATCCGATTGTTAGTTGGAGTTCTTGAGCTGAAAGAATTTGTGGTGCTATTCGACAGAGCTTGTAAAGCTGAAGACTTAAGCAAGGAAAAGAGGAAAGCTAAGTCTGAGGCTAGAAATACAAAGAAAAGGCCAATGAGTAAGTCGTTTCAATCTCAATCTAAGAAATCGAGAGATTTGTATGCTCGTTCGAGTGCTTCATCTGGGTATTCCAACAGAGATCGTGGGAAACAATATTCGGGTTCTAAAGCCCAAATTACGTCAATAGCGAGTATTGGTAATGTTAGATCCAATTGACCTGAATGTCAACACTGTGGTAGGCGACATCTCAGTGAATGTAGAATGAATGACTAGGCTTGCTTTAAGTGTGGCTCCCAAGACAACTTTATTCGGGACTGTCCTGAGATGGCTGAGAAAGACAAGATTTAGAATGCAAGATCGGGAAACACTTCCACTAGAGGGAGACCCCCGAGGAATACGGGGAATGCGACCGGTAGTAAAGGTGTGACCAAAGATTCAACTGTAAGATCCGAAGGTAGAGCACCTGCTAGAGCCTATGCTATCCGTGCTCGCGAAAAAATACACTCCCGATGTTATCACTGGTACTTTTTCTCTCTATAATACTAATGTAGTTGCATTGATTGATCCTGGATCAACTCATTCTTATGTTTGCATGAAATTGGTAGCTAGTAAGAGCTTGCCTGTTGAGTTTACTGTGTTTGTGATTAAAGTGTCAAACCCCTTAGGCAAACATGTATTAGTTGATAGAGTTTGCAAGAATTGTCCCTTGATGATTCGAGGTCACTGTTTTTCGGCTGATTTAATGTTGTTGCCATTTGATGAGTTTGACGTTATTTTGGGTATGGATTGGATGACACTGCATGATGCGGTAGTGAATTGTATACGGAAAATTATTGAATTCAAATGTGGAAATGGTGAAATTCTTCGGATTGATCCAGATGAGTCAGGTGAGTTACCTGTTGTGATCTCTTCGATGTCTGCCCAGAGATATGTAAGAAAAGGTTGTGAAGCTTATCTAGCTTATGTGTTGAATACAAAAGTGTCTGAATTAAAAATTGAATCAGTGCCGGTAGTTTGTGAATATCCGGATGTTTTTCCAGAAGAGTTGCCTAGGTTGCCACCGATTAGAGAAGTTGAGTTTGGTATTGATTTAGTGCTAGGGACTTCACCGATATCGATTGCTTCGTATAGAATGGCTCTGACCGAATTGAAATAATTAAAAGCTCAGTTGCAAGAGTTGACAAATAAGGGTTTTGCAAGATCGAGTTTTTCTCCCTGGGGTGCACCAGTATTATTTGTAAAGAAGAAAGACGGATCTATGAGACTTTGTATCGATTATCGACAGCTCAACATGGTAATGATAAAGAACAAGTATCCTTTGCCAAGAATTGATGACTTGTTTGATCAGTTGAAAGGGGCAACAGTGTTCTCAAATATTGATTTGAGGTCTGGCTACTACCAGTTGAGAGTTAAAGAGTCGGATGTACCGAAAACTGCTTTCAGAACAAGGTACGTGTAACACCCCAAACCCGGCCCAAAAGTTAGGCCCAAATCTGGCGTGTCACATTGAAGTGTTTTTCAAAAACCATGTTTTCATTGAAAACCCTTCTTAAAGAAAGTTTAAGTAAAATCCCAATTACATTAGTTTATTTTTAAAACGTGGTACATTAAGAAAAAAATTATTAATTTTACTCCCAAACTATCTTTTTAATTGCGGAAGCTAATTTTGAGAGTAATCGATTTGCGAAAAAGATTAAGTCGCGAACCATTCCGAAAGTGTAGCGAAAACGTAGTGTTGTTTTAAAAACTATTAGCATTTTGAAAAACTGTGATTTACTTCTAACGAATATAATTCAAACATAAATAAAAACCCAAATTTAAAATCCAGAAACTTAAAGAGGCCTTATTACAACCCAAATCAAAATACTTGAATGTAAGCAATCAAAACGGAAAACATAAGCAGTGTGTGGCCTTCTCCGAGTCCCTCGCAGCATCGATCCATCTAAGGCTGGGGATTACCTGCACAGTTAAAAACGGGGTGAGTTTGCGAAAACTCAGTGTGTAATCCCTTTACTAGAGTAACGATCAAGATATGGAATGTAAACCGAAATGCAGGCCAAAGCCCTCTAACAAAGAATAAGACAGTCAGATTCAGAACTTACGTGGGCCAAAGCCCACTACAATATCATTTAGGTCATAACCCATATAAGAATCAATTGGGCCTAGCCTAAACCAATAACAGAACAAGTGGGCCTAAGTCCAGTACAGTGACAGATCTCATAAACAGATATGCAACAGTATACGGATGCATCCCACCCCGATCTAGCCAACACACCACTGTATTTCAACCCTACACTTACGTGGGGATAAAATCGACCCACCCACCTAACACACCAATGTTAGCACGGTTGCGGCACTAATCGAAATCGCAAGTGGCCGCTAGAATATATATGTGGCTCTAAGCCTTGATGAGCGGTATTATAATTGGCACAAAGCCATCGAGAATCGTATTATGTTTGGCACATAGCCATCATGATGTGGTAATATAATCGGCACACAGCCTTGGGTAAATATGATCGACACAGAGTCATCGATATATATGTTAGGCACATAGCCACGGGTAAATACGATTGGCACAAAGCCAATATCAAGGTGGCACAGAGCCATATTTAGGTTGGCACAGAGCCATAATCAGATTACGCGGCTTTAAGTTGTCCGTCAGTCCACAGTCGTCTCGGGCGACCCGTGCGACCTTAACAGATCAATACTGGATCCACAGTCGTCATGCGACCCGTGCGACCCTATCGGAACTTCCTCCGTATTAATGTCCCAACCCCATGCAATATGTTGTGTATGTCATGCTCAATCATTACACGTGTATGCAAAATGGCCATGCTCAGTAACAGTCATTTAAACACATATTAAAAGCATATCAGTCATACAACCACCGTCAAGTCAGTTAAAACACAGTCATATAATCCCAGTCAAATCAGTCATTTACTCACAAGGGCAAAATAGTCATTTTACCCTATAAGGGTATTTCGGTAATCCTACCCTTCAAGGGTATTTCGGTAATCCTACCCTACAGGGGTATTTCAGTAATTCTACCCTATAGGGGCATTTCAGTAATTTTGCAAACTGGGGGTATTTCGGTAATTTTGCAAATTGAGGGTATTTCAGTAATTTTGCAAATTGAGGGTAATTCAGTAATTTCACAAATCGAGGGTAATTCGATAATTTTACAAATCGAGCGTAATTCAGAAATTTTACAAATCGAGGGTAACTCGGTAATTTTAAAAATCGAGGGTAATTCGATAATTTTATAAATCAAGGGTATTTCGATAATTCCACAAATCGAGGGTATTTTGGTAATTTTGCAAACTGAGGGTATTTCGATAATTTTGCAAATTGGGGGTATTTCAGTAATTTTGCAAATCGGGGGTATTTCGGTAATTTTGCAAATTGAGGAGGTCCACCGTCACCTCGAGCGACTTAAGTAACCCCAAACAGACACAACGGTGTAAATGGGCCTAAGGCCCATTACTCGACCCAAGTGGGCCCACACACTCGTGTGGCCCAATTAGCCCAGAGATAGCCTCGGCTATACGAACAGCACAGTCCAAACCAATAGAAACCATACAACATGCATTTTATCCGTGTGGGGCCACCAGCCCAATGGGCCCACACGGCCCATTGCCCAAAAATGACCCAAGCCATGTGGACTACACGGCTCGGTCTAACATTTACCACAATATGCAAATTTAATCCGTGTGGGGCCCACAGGCCCATTGGGCCCACACGGCCCATAACGACCTAAGCCCATGAGAACTGTAACACCCCTAACCCGTAACAGTCGCCGGATAAGGGTTAAAGGTATTACCGGACCAGACAGAAACATTCACCATCATTTCATAATATAATTCAACCAATCGGATCAAAGCGTCCCTTAAATAGGTCATCGAGACCTCAAGCATGCTTTAGAATAGGGCCGGGACTAAACCGAACACATACGGAAATTCTTAAAAATTTAAAATTTTTTCTAAGTTATAGGGGTCACACGCGCTTGGTGTGGTGAGCCGTGTGCCCCCACGGCCTCGCACACGCCCGCGTGTGTCTAAGCCGTGTCAAAACAGGCATACTAAGCGACTTGGCCACACGGCCCGAGACACGCCCGCGTGTGCCTCACCCGTGGTCGAGCTCGACTTGCACCACACGGCCGATCCACACGCCCGTGTGTGTGTCCCGTCGTGGTCGAGTCGACTTGATATTTGAAATGCACCACGAGGACACGGTCGAGCCACACGCGCGCGTGTGCTCAACGTGTAGGCAATTATAGGCCATTTGCAAGGCCAAATTGCCACCCACACATTGGGTCATCCCTACAACCACACACGAGCATCAATCCAAACATAATTGGCAACCAAAAACATACCATATGATCATCATATCATCTCATTCAATTTCATTTCCATACGTATCATCTTATATGCCAAATAACTCAACTAATTCACATATAAACTAAGCATGATTCATCCACAACTTACCATCAATAATTTGCTAACTTTGCATCATAAAGCTTACCATTCATTTGATCACTTTACTAGCCATTAAACTTTACCAAACAAGGCATCATGCAACATAGCATCTCATTCATAACACAATCATTTATCTAGCCATATCACATGTCTATGTACACATATCTCAAACATAACTCAAGGTGGCTAGCCTATACATGCCATACTTTAGTGTATACACTTCCAAAAGGTACCAAAATAGTTTGAGTAGTGTGATGACAATCCTCGACTTGTTCCCGAGCTTTGAGTAGCTTTGGCGATCTATAAAAGCAGAACAAACACACACAAAGTAAGCTTTCAAAAGCTTAGTAAGCCATATACAAATAAACTTAACATATATGCATATAACCATTTTGATACAAATCAATAATATTTCTCATTTGCAATCTCATAACATGTTCCTTGGCTCATTTATTTAGCCATTACTTTCCACATTTCATAACTCAAATATAACACATTTGCTCATAGCATCATCAAACATATATCACATTTTATCTTTTCACATCTATACACATATTCATCTTGGTAAGTTCATATATACACTTACCTTCCATACACCTACATAGTGTACTTATCAAACGTACCTGATTCGTTTATACATTTCACGTAGATTTCCATTTCTCAAACTTGCCCGTTGAACCGTTAGGAATCTAATAGGATACTTGGAATGCTTAGAATAGTCGTACAATGCCAACGTCCCAAACGAGGTCTTACATGTATTCAGGTATCGATGCCACTATCCTAGACAGGGTCTTACACGAATCAAATACGATGCCAATGTCCCAAACATGGTCTTACATGTAAATCTCATATCGATGCCAACGTCCCAGACGTGGTCTTACACGAAATCTCAAATCAATGCCAACGTCCCAGACGTGGTCTTACATGATATCACATATCAGACACCTATGTCATGACATACGTTACCTTATCTATTCCTAGGTTCATACGAGACTTCTCGGACATAGATACACTGTCGATACTATCTCGGATTCCAGGTACATAACATCTCGAGCATATTCAGCACATGCTAAATTTCATATATGCACAATTAACTCAATTCAAATGCATTTATTTGTACATCGACTTACCACGTACGGGAAGAACGGAAATAAACGGCTATTCAATAACTTTCGACTTCCCTCGATCTAAATCTGTGTTCTTCGGTTCTTGATCTATACATATTCAAATTTAACCCTTTTATTTACCAAATCATTCAATTCAATCCAAAAACACATATTTAGGGTAATTTACAATTTAACCCTCACATTTTCACATTTTCACATTTTAGTCCTTATTTCACAAAATATACAAAATCTCATAATACCCATGCATAGCCGAATTTTACTCATGCTCATATGAGTCCATACATTTCATTTATTTCACAATTTAGTCCTTCAAAATATTATTTTCTCAATTTAATCCAAAATACTCAAATTCATCAAAACTCCAAAGACAAAACTTGTTAATCAAACACATATCTTTCATTTTTCACCATCAAACATCACAAAACTCATGTGTTCATCAATGGCACATTTCAAAATATTCATCAATCCACAAAATTGAAGCATGGGTTTCAATGTATACGAAGCAATGATTACAAAAATGTAGAAATTATCAAAAATCGAAACCGAAACATACCTTAATTTAGCTTAGAAGTAGCTGAAACCTAGCTTTCTTCTTCTTTTTTTTTCTTTTTTATATTCGGCCAAAGATAAGCACTATGGCTTTATTTTCATGTTTTGTTTTATATATTATAACTTATAATATATATTAATATAAATTTTAACTTATAAAACATATACATTTAATGGCCTTGTCGTCCACTAACTTAAAAATTGGGCTAATTGCATTATAAAACCTCCAAATTACAAAGACAACGACAATTAGGCACTTTCCTATTTAACCATCAAAATTTCATTTTACGCGATTAACCCCTATACTCAAATTAAGCACACAAACAGACAATTTAATCAACGAAACTTTCACACATGCTCAATTATATACTGCAGACACAGAAAATAATATTAAAATATTTTTATGACTCGAATTTGTGGTCCCGAAACCACTATTCCGACTAGGGTCTAAACCGGACTGTTACAATTCTCCCCCCTTAAGGGATTTTCGTCCCCGAAAATCTTACCGTTAAACAGGTTCGGATACTACTGTCTCATAGAATCTTCAGGATCCCACGTAGCCTCTTCAACTCCGTGTCGATGCCATAACACTTTTACTAATGGAATTTTCTTATTTCTCAATTCTTTCACTTCACGAGCTAAGATACGGACCGGTTCTTCTTCATAAGTCATATCAGATCGAATTTCAATCTCAGACGGAGGAATCACATGTGACGGATTGGATCTGTATTGACGAAGCATTGACACATGAAATAGATTATGAATCTTTTCCAATTTAGGTGGCAACAATAATCTATAAGCAACAGGTCCAATGCGTTCGATAATCTCATACGGCCCGATAAACCTTGGACTCAATTTGCCTTTACGTCCGAATCTGAGTACTTTCTTCCACGGAGACACTTTTAAAAACACTTTGTCACCGATATCAAACTCAATGTCTTTTCTTTTCAAGTCTGCATAGGACTTCTGACGATCAGGTGCTACTTTCAAACTATCTCAGATCACTTTCACTTTCTGTTCTGCATCTTTTATTAAATCAACCCCGTGTGTCTTACTTTCACTGAGCTCAGTCCAATACAGAGGTTTTCGACATTTACGTCCGTACAAAGATTCATAGGGTGCCATTTTAATGCTCGATTGAAAACTATTATTATACGCAAATTCCATTAATGGAAAATATTGTTCCCACGAACCATCAAACTCAAGAATGCAACATCTCACCATATCTTCCAGTATCTGAATAATCTGCTCAGATTGACCATCTGTCTGTGGACGAAATGCTGTACTAAAATGTAATTTAGTACCTAAAGCTTCTTGCAATTTCTTCCAGAACCGTGAAGTAAATCTCGGGTCTCTGTCAGACATGATAGACAATGGCACTCCGTGCAATCTCACAATATCAGAAATGCAAAGCTCAGCTAACTTATCAAGTGAATAATCAGATCTCACCGGAATGAAATGGGCGGATTTCGTCAATCGATCAACTACGACCCAAATTGCATCTTTCTTTTTCAGAGTCAATGGTAATCCAGAAACAAAGTCCATCGTCACTCTATCCCATTTCCACTCGGGAATCAGAATCGGTTGTAACAAACCAGACGGGACCTAATGTTCAGCTTTAACTTGCTGACAAACTAAACATTTCGAAACAAAGTCAGAAATGTCTTGTTTCTACCAGACCACCAATAGTGTTGCTTCAGATCATGGTACATCTTTGTACTACCCGGATGTACAGATAGACGACTATTATGAGCTTCATTTAAAATCAACTGAATCAACTCTGAGTTTCTCGGAACACAAATTTGATCTCTAAACCTCAAGCAATCATCAACATCAACTCGAAATTTAGAATCAGAGTTCGAATCACACTGAGCTCGTTTCGCTAGCATTTCATTATCAACTTTTTGAGCATCACATATTTGTTGTAAAAACAACGGTTTCACTTTTAATTCAGCTAACACTGAACCATCATCAGACAGGTCTAAATGAGCATTCATAGCACACAATACAAACAATGATTTCCGACTCAATGCATCAGCAACGACATTTGCTTTACCTGGGTGATAATCTATCACAAGCTCATAGTCTTTCAACAGCTCTAACCATCTTCTCTGTCACAGATTCAAATCTTTTTGGGTCATCAAATATTTTAGACTTTTATGATCCAAAAACACATGACATTTTTCACCAAAAAGGTAATAAAGCCAAATCTTTAATGCAAAAATAATAACTGCCAATTCCAGATCGTGCGTTGGATAGTTCTTTTCATGAGGCTTTAGTTGTCTCGAGGCATAAGCTATAACTTTTCCTTCCTACATCAGAACACATCCCAGACCATTCAGTGAAACATCACTATAAATCATGAACTCTTTACCTGATTCTGGTTGTGTCAAAACTGGAGCTTCCGTCAATAGAGCTTTCAACTGATCAAAGCTTTTCTGACATTTATCAGACCATTCAAACCTCACATCTTTTTGAAGCAATCTAGTCAACGGAGTAGCAATCATCGAAAAGCCTTTTACGAACCTTCGATAATAACCAACAAGTCCCAGAAAACTACGGACTTCAGACACATTCTTCAGAGGTTTCCATTCCAGAATAGCAGAAATCTTACTCGGATCAACTAGTATTCCAGAGGCTGATACAGTATGTCCTAGAAAACTAACTTCTCGCAACCAAAATTCACATTTACTGAACTTTGCATACAATTGCTTATCTCGCAGAGTTTGCAAAACAATTCTCAAATGCTCAGCATGTTCAATCTCATCTCGTGAATAAATCAAAATGTCGTCAATGAACACAACAATAAATCGATCTAGATACAGTCTGAAAATTTTATTCATCAGATCCATAAAAATAGCAGGAGCATTCGTTAGTCCAAAAGGCATAACTAAAAACTTGTAATGCCCGTACCTCGTTCTGAAAGCAGTTTTCGAAATATCTGAATCTTTTACTCGCAGCTGATAGTATCACAATCACAGATCTATCTTTGAAAATATTGTAGCTCATTTTAGCTAATCAAACAAATCATCAATTCTAGGCAGAGAATATCTGTTCTTTATTGTCACCTTGTTCAACTGTCGGTAATCAATGCACATTCTCATCGTGTCATCTTTCTTTTTCACAAACAGAACAGGAGCACCCTAAGGTGAGAAACTCGGTCTTGCAAACCCTCTGTCAGTCAACTCTTGCAACTGTGATTTTAACTCTTTCAACTCTATTGGTGCCATTCTATACGGAGCTATCGAAATAGGAGTTGTACCAGGCAACAGATCAATACCAAATTCAACTTCACGTATCGGAGGCAATCCCAGTAGTTCTTCAAGGAATACATCGAAGAATTCACAGACAACAGGCACTGATTCAACTTTCCTTTCAGACACTTTTGAATCAATTACATAAGCAAAATAAGCTTCATAACCCTTTCTCAAATAATTCTGAGCTTTCAATACAGATATCACAGCAGGTAACCCAGTCAAATCATTAGACTCAACCCGAACTATTTCATCATTCTGACATCTCAAATCAATGGTCTTTCTTTTGCAATTCACAACAGCATCGTGTAATGTCAACCAATCCATACCCAAAATTATATCGAACTCATCAAAAGATAATAACATCAGATCAGCTGGAAAACAGACATCTCTAAACATCATCGGACAGTTCTTGCGTACTTTATCAACCAAGACACTTTTACCTAAGGGGTTTGATACTCTAATAACAAATTCAATAGACTCTACAGGCAAAGTCTTACTGGATACTAAATTCACGCATATATACGAATGTGTAGAACCTGGGTCTATCAATGCAATCACAGAAGTATCATAAAGAGTAAATGTAACAGCCTTGATTTAGGGGCTAGTCGGAACAGTGA
Organism: Gossypium sturtianum; assembly: GCA_025698515.1. Lineage (NCBI taxonomy): Eukaryota > Viridiplantae > Streptophyta > Magnoliopsida > Malvales > Malvaceae > Gossypium > Gossypium sturtianum. Next base: position 42,144,002 of record CM046946.1, on the reverse strand, counting down.
TCTCGGAATCACTAATTCGAGGTTAGAGAAAATTATTTGCATGATATTTTATGTGTTATAATATGTTTATAAAGAGGCATGATAATTTTGGTGCTTTAGTTTTAGCGATTGATGGCTTAATTGCGAAAAAAAGGACTAAATCGCATAAAGTACGAAAGTTCTATTTGAATTGCTAGAGGTGCCAATTAGCTAAGAATTATAAATTGGAGGTCCTTAAAGTGATATTAGGCCATTGAATTAGTGATGGCCGGCCACATAGGAAGCTAGGGGACAGAGGCATTAAATGATGGTCAAAAGTTGGTGATATTAGTTGACAAATGAATAAAATAAGATGAAATAAGCCAAGGCTATCATCTTTTCACTTTGCCTTCTTCTCCACCAAAAATATCAGCAAGATTAAGGGTTTGAAAGCTTGAAAATTTCAGCTACATCTCATCCTTACAAGTAAGTCAATTTGATGTTTATTTTTGATGATTTTTGCATATTTGGAGCCCTCAAAGCTTAAGCTAGCTAATGAGAGGACTAGTTTGCAATATGGTTGAAAGTCTAGGGACTTACCATGATAGAGTTTATGTTGTTTGAAGATTTTTTATGGAAGAAAATGAATGATAGGGAGATGAGAAACAACTTTTGTGAAAGGTGTTATTATGAAAACACATAATTAGGACTAATTTGTAAATGTTGCAAATTGGTAATAAGTGCATGAAATAGTTGAAATTTTGAGTTGCTATAGAAGAGAATATGATTCTACTAGGCTTGATTAGTAAATAAGATGGATGAAAATTTATTTACGAGCCTAGGGGCAAAATCGTAATTTTGCCAAAGTGTAGGGGCAAAATAGTCATTTTTGCCTAAAGTGTAGATTATGGTGTATTATGATTTATAAATGATTAAATCAGTAAATTTCATTGTTCTAGATCAAAGAAAACGAGTTTCGGACCTAGAACGGATGAAAAGAGAAATGTGGGCAAAAAGGTCCCTTTTGGCCCTTTCGACATCGAGGTAAGTTCATGTGCAAATGTTGCAATTACGTATGAGTTAATTTAATGTTTCAATGTTGTATGGAATGTATATTTACTCTATGAATGTATGAAATATCTTTGATGAGAGGTCAAAAGAATTGAATCTAAGAGTAATGGGAAATGTATATAGAATGAGATGATGATAGTTAAGGCCTCGTGTAAGACCATATTGGAATATGGCCTCGATGTAAGAATTCGTATAAGACCATTTCAGGGACATGGCATCGACATGTTAATACAATTAAGACCCTATTGGGGTATAAATTCCATGTGACATTATGAGTATGAGACTCAAGAGAGTTATTTAATAACTTGAGTGATTCAACGTATATGTTGAAAGAAAGAAAGTATGTGGTTGTACCACGAAAAGCACAAGTGTGTGTTAGAATTGAATTGATATGGATTCAGTATATGATGAAACCTTAGTGGGGTATGTGTATTCAATACACCTCAGTTGCATGAGATAGATTTATTAATGTATTGTGTGAATGCAAACGAGTATCATAGAAAGTTAAGTAAGAATAGAAGTATATGAGGATGTTCTCGGATGAACATTTGAAATAGAGATATACATGTGGATTATTATCCATTAATGTAAAATAACGGTGAGCTAAGTGCGAAATCACCATAAGTATAAATGATTGGTGGGCTGTGTGCGATACCACCCTATTAGAGATTCAATGGTGGGCTAAGTGCGAAACCACCGAGAGATTAATAGTATGAGTATCTTATTGAAAATGCTTGATGAGTTGTTTTATATGATCATGTCGTGATCAGTGCAGGAATATGTACTAATTAAATGAGCAATTGACTTATGGCATGGTAAGAATGTGGTAAGAGATAGAATGAGTAAGCTTCACGAATGGTTGAGTAAGTTACCGTGAGTTAATGAGAAAACTCGGTATAATACTTTGTGGATTATGTATATTCAATGAATGTCAATATTTTTCAGATTATACATATGAACTTACTAAGCATTATTGCTTACTCCCTTACTTTTCTCATGTCTTATAGGTTATTTTAATTAGCTTGGGTTGGAGGCCGCCGGAGATGTTTTCACACTATCAAGCAGACCCTTGGTATGAAGTATCAAATCCTTATGAGTCATGGCATGTATAGGGATTCTTTTAAAGTTGATTAAGTTCTAACCGATGTAGCCAAATTGTATTGGCCTAAGAGAATATAGAGTTGGTTGTATTTGTATTGGGAGTAGTTCTCCCTAGTGTATGGGATAAAGACTTTATCTCTTTAATGATTAAATGTGTTAATTCATGTGTTTTAATTGATTATTTGAGAATGTTTTGAAGTAGTATATGAATGTATGCAAACGAGAGTTGTAAAAGGCTTGGTAAGATAGCCTCTAAGTGCCCACACGGATAGACACACGGGCGTGTGTCTAGGCCGTGTGTCTCCTGCACCTTAGTATCTTAAGTCAGATTAAACCACGGGCTGGTCACACGGCCGTTTGTTCAGGCCGTGTGATACACACGGTTGGCACATGGGCGTGTGTCAAGGCCGTGTGAAGCCTGCACTTGACACTTAGAAATTCAATTGTCACACGGATGACGCACACGGGCGTGTGTACAGACCGTGTGGATAAGTCAGAATGCCAAGGTTTGGCACATGGGCCAGGGCCACGGGCGTGTTCAGGCCGTGTGGATTTTGCCAGTATCCTCCACGGGTGAAAGACACGGGCATGTTTTAGGGGTGCACGGGCGTGTCCCAAGTCACACGGACGTGTGACCCCTGTTTCGAGAGAAAGTTTCCAGATGAGTTTCGAAAGTTTTGGGACGTAAGTCTGAGGCCTCGTAGGCCCATGAAATGTCTGATTTGACTAATAAAGAGAAGTTTTTAATTCGGAACGAAATTTTATAGCCCGTAAGTACATGTTTAAGAAAGTTCAAGCATAGTAATGTCTCGTATTCGGTCTTAGCCTCGTACTCGGGTATAGGGTGTTACAGTAAATGTACATGTTATAACATCTGGAGATGAAGCTTCTTCATGAGCTCGGATGGCATACGCTCTGGCAGGCGCTCTAGCTTCAGATCTCGCAATAGTGTCTTTCGTAGTTCTCTGACTACCACTAACATTTCTTGCATTTCGGAAAGGTCTACCTCTCGCTAAAACATTATCAGATCTCGGATTCTAAACAATCTCTTGCTCAACAGACTCTGGGCAATCTCGGATGAAATGGTCTAAGGATCCGCATCTAAAACAAGCCCGATCACTCAATCTGCAACTACCTGGATGTCTTTTACCACAATGCTTACATTCAGGTCGTTCAGATCGAACATTTCCCACACTAGCTATCGATGTAGTTTGGAGCTTTAGAATTAAATGCGTGATCTAGCTCGATCTCTGGATTCGAATGTCCCACATTAGTTACGGGCGGCTATACTCATCTCTGAATTTCTTTGAAGTGGGTGAAATGATTTGCTCGAAAATCTCTTTCTCGCATCTTTAACTTCAGACTCAGCTTTTCTTTTATCTTTCCCGAGTGCCTCAGCTTTGCACGCTCGATCAACAAGTACAACGAACTCTTTTATTTCCAGAATCCCAACAAGCAAACGGATGTCTTCATTAAGGTCATCTTCAAATCATTTACACATTATTGCCTCAGTCGATATGCATTCCCGAGCATACTGACTTAGTCTCACGAACTCTCGTTCATATTCAGTGACAGACATGCGACCCTGTTTTAATTCCAAAAATTCCTTCCGTTTCTTATCAATAAACCTCTGACTGATGTATTTCTTTCGAAACTCAGACTGAAAGAAATCCCAAGTGACCTATTCTTTAGGAACAACCGAAATCAAAGTCTTCCACCATTGATAAGCTACATCCCGTAGCAAAGATACAACACATTTTATACATTCTTCCAGAGTCAATGACATTTCATCAAATACTCGGATAGTGTTCTCTAGCCAAAATTTAGCTTTTTCGGCATCATCATCACTGGTGGCCCTAAACTCTTCAGCCCCATACTTACAAATTTTATCGACTGGAGGCTTGTTCAACAAATTCAGATTCATAACCGGAGGTATAGCAGAAGTCTGAGGAGGATTAAGTGGGGGCGGAGGTTGTGAAACAGCCGGATTATTTCTAACATATTGACTGAACCATTCATTCATCATTTGGAAGAAAGCTTGTTTAGCTTCTCCCTCTTGACCGCTAGTAGCCGGTCTCGAATCAGATGGCGTTGCCCTTTGAGCGGGAGCAGGCGCATTACTTTCAACATCGTCAGCTACGGCTCTTTCGAGATCCATTACTATATGAAAATCACATTTTACACGTCAGGATTTATCACACTATCACAATTCAGATATATGGCATGTATAGCTAGACTCTCATACGCTATGTTAGTCCAAGAATCGACTAAACCGTAGCTCAGATACCAACCAAAAGTAACACCCCTAACCCATAACCGTCACCGAATAAGGGTTAAAGGTATTACCGGACCAGACAGAAACATTCACCATCATTTCATAATATAATTCAACCAATCGGATCAAAGCGTCCCTTAAATAGGTCATCGAGACCTCAAGCATGCTTTAGAATAGGGCCGGGACTAAACAGAACACATACAGAAATTCTCAGAAATTTAAAAAATTTTCTAAGTTACAGGGGTCACACGCCCGTGTGGGCAGGCCGTGTGCCTCCCACGGCCTTAGACATGCCTGTGTGTCTAAGCCGTGTCAAAACAGGGCATACATACTGACTTGGCCACACGGCCTGAGACACGCCCGTGTGCCTCACCCGTGGTCGAGCCTGACTTGCACCACATGGCCAGTCACACGCCCGTGTGTCCAGCCCGTGGTCGAGTCTGACTTGATATTTGAAATACAGCCACGAGGGACACGGTCGAGCCACAAGCCCGTTTGCTCAACCGTGTGGGCAATTATAGGCCATTTGCAAGGCCAAATTGCCACCCACACATTGGGTCATCCCTACAAGCACACATTAGCATCAATCCAAACATAATTGGCAACCAAAAACATACCATATGATCATCATATCATCTCATTCAATTTCATTTCCATACGTATCATCTTATATGCCAAATAACTCAACTAATTCACATATAAACTAAGCATGATTCATCCACAACTTACCATCAATAATATGCTAACTTTGCATCATAAAGCTTACCATTCATTTGATCACTTTACTAGCCATTAAACTTTACCAAACAAGGCATCATGCAACATAGCATCTCATTCATAACACAATCATTTATCTAGCCATATCACATGTCTATGTACACATATCTCAAACATAACTCAAGGTGACTAGCCTATACATGCCATACTTTAGTATATACACTTCCAAAAGGTACCAAAATAGTTTGAGTAGTGTGATGACAATCCTCGACGGTTCCCCGAGCCTTTAGTAGCTTTGACGATCTATAAAACAGAACAAACACACACAAAGTAAGCTTTCAAAAGCTTAGTAAGCCATATACAAATAAACTTAACATATATGCATATAACCATTTTGATACAAATCAATAATATTTCTCATTTGCAATCTCATAACATGTTCCTTGGCTCATTTATTTAGCCATTACTTTCCACATTTCATAGCTCAAATATAACACATTTGCTCATAGCATCATCAAACATATATCACATTTTATCTTTTCACATCTATACACATATTCATCTTGGTAAGTTCATATATACACTTACCTTCCATACACCTACATAGTGTACTTATCATACGTACCTGATTCATTTATACATTTCACGTAGATTTCCATTTCTCGGACTTGCCCGTTGAACCGTTAGGAATCTAATAGGGTACTTGGAATGCTTAGAATAGTCGTACAATGCCAACGTCCCAGACGAGGTCTTACATGTATTTAGGTATCGATGCCACTGTCCCAGACAGGGTCTTACACGAATCAAATATGATGCCAATGTCCCAGACATGGTCTTACACGTAAATCTCATATCGATGCCAACGTCCCAGACGTGGTCTTACACGAAATCTCGAATCAATGCCAACGTCCCAGACGTGGTCTTACATGATATCACATATCGGACACCTATGTCATGACATACGTTACCCTATCTATTCCTAGGTTCATACGGGACTTCTCGGACATAGATACATTATCGATACTATCTCGGATTCCAGGTACATAACATCTCGAGCATATTCAACACATGCTAAATTTCATATATGCACAATTAACTCAATTAAAATACATTTATTTGTACATCGACTTACCTCGTACGGGAAGAACGAAAATAAGCGGCTATTCAATAACTTTCGACTTCCCTCGATCTAAATTCGTGTTCTTCGATTCTTGATCTATACATATTCAAATTTAACCCTTTTATTTACCAAATCATTCAATTCAATCCAAAAACACATATTTAGGGCAATTTACAATTTAGCCCTCACATTTTCACATTTTGACATTTTAGTCCTTATTTCACAAAATATACAAAATCTCATAATACCCATGCATAGCTGAATTTTACTCATGCTCATATGAGTCCATACATTTCATTTATTTCATAATTTAGTCCTTCAAAATATTATTTTCTCAATTTAATCCAAAATACTCAAATTCATCAAAACTCCAAAGACAAAACTTGTTAATCAAACACATATCTGTCATTTTTCACCATCAAACATCACAAAACTCATGTGTTCATCAATGGCACATTTCAAAATATTCATCAATTCACAAAATTGAAGCATGGGTTTCAAAGTATACGAAGCAATGATTACAAAAACGTAGAAATTATCAAAAATTGAAACTGAAACATACCTTAATTTAGCTTAGAAGTAGCCGAAACCTAGCTTTCTTCTTCTTTTCTTTTTCTTTTTGATATTCTGCCAAAGATAAGCACTATGGCTTTATTTTCATGTTTTGTTTTATATATTATAACTTATAATATATATTAATATAAATTTTAACTTATAAAATATATACATTTAATGGCCTTGCCGTCCACTAACTTAAAAATTGGGCTAATTGCATTATAAACCCTCCAAATTATAAAGACAAAAACAATTAGGCACTTTCCTATTTAACCATCAAAATTTCATTTTACGCGATTAACCCCTATACTCAGATGAAGCACACAAACAGACAATTTAATCAACGAAACTTTCACACATGCTCAATTATATACTGCAGACATAGAAAATAATATTAAAATATTTTTATGACTCAGATTTGTGGTCCCGAAACCACTATTCCGACTAGGGTCTAAACCGGACTGTTACAAGAACGCTCATGGTGGCATCAACCATCTTACGCCCATATTCGTGGGCTTGAACCACCACACGTACGATCGCACGCTCGTGTGGCATCATTCGCCGGTATTTCAGCTTTTTGGCATTTTGGTGATCTACGATCAGAAAGAGTGTGGTTACACACACTCTATCGGCTTTCTCACCGACTATCGTAAATAGGGTACTGTTACACACCTTTTTCGGAATAGCGCAGAAACCACCGAATGTCGAACCTACCAATGCCTTGCTTGAACGAGCGTGGATTGAACCTACTTAGATCACCGACAAAAGAGGATTACAATCCCCTCAATGAATATCCCAACTATATGATCGATTGACAACAGGAAGTTTTGAACGCCTCTGCCCACTTGAGAAACCTCTTACTAGAACTCAACGTCAGGAAAGGTGAAAAGAATGCAGTATTCGGCTAGCTTCCCACAGAAAAGGGGTGATAACAGATACGGATTGAAACAGACTAAAGAAGGGGAAAGAGAATTAGGGAAAAGAGAAGTTGATGCATTCGACTAAGTAAAGCAAACGAAAAGGAGAGAAAAAAAAAGGGAGATTCAGTTATTGAAAGAAAAACCGACAGAATATTGGAGAAAAAGAAGAGGAAGGTGTATTTGCCAACGCAGAGAAAAGGGTAGAGAGAAAGATAGAAAAATGATTCAGTAGAGAGACAGAGAAGTAAAATTTGGTAAAAAGGGAAAGAAACCCTAATTACACAAATCTCCCCACAAAAGAAAAATTGTGGTTGCACTAAAAGAATTCGGCAAACTGTACGGCTACACCATACGACACCAACGGCTTACTAGGAAAAATGCTTAATTCTGCCTCTACCAAAACCGAACTCCCCAAAGTCTAGAGACCAAATCGGCACACACTTCCCTTCCCACTCAAATTCCTATTTTTCCTCCATAAATCACTCATTTAATCTCTCCACAATCTACTCCATGATTCTCTCTACAACAACCTCATCCATCAAAATTCTAATGCAACACAAACTCTAGCCATCCTAACTTCAAAATAAATACCCCATTATGCTGTGCCAACACTCGAACCTCAGACCTCAAGGTTACTCCACATGCCACCTTGCCACTAGACCACAAGCTCTTCTGTGACTTAAAACATGTGCATATATTTATAAAGCCTATGTGCCAGTGTCCAAATTCTTTTAAGAGTAAAATTTAAAAATTCTGCAAGAGCCAAGACTTGAACCCAGGCTCCCCTACAACCTTAATGACGCCACAACCACTAGGCCACAAGCTTCCTTGTGTCATGATTTCCCCAACAATATTCTTAAAGCCTACTCACTTACATCCAGGGTTTTATTCACCTAAAACCAAAAATTTCTTAAAGCCCAGGTTTGAACCCAAGACTTCTTCAATACTTCTCAGGACCCATAACCACCAAAGCAGACATACTTTTAGGTTATTCACATGCACAACTAAATTCCAATTCCTCCGGCACGCGAAGCCCATTTCTTCTAGGCCCAAAATTCGGGGCGTTACAGTACAGGCATTATGAATTTCTTATCATGCCTTTCGGACTAACTAGTGCTCCTGCTATTTTTATGGACTTGATGAACCGAATCTTCCGACCATATTTAGATAAATTCGTGGTTGTGTTTATTGACGATATCCTGATTTATTCTCGAGATGAGACTGAGCATGCCGAGCACTTAAGAACTATATTACAGACTTTGAGAGATAAGAAATTATTTGCTAAATTCAGTAAAAGTGAGTTTTTACTCCGAGAAGTCAGATTTTTGGGACATGTTATTTCAAGAGATGGTATTCGGGTTGATCCGAGTAAGATTTCGATAATTGTTGACTGGAAGCCGCCGAGAAATGTATCGGAGGTTAGAAGCTTTTTGGGCTTAACTGGTTATTATCGGCGATTTGTTAAGGGTTTTTCGATGATCGCACTCCTATGACTAAGTTGTTGCAAAATAATATTAAGTTTGAATGGTCCGAAAAATGTCAGCAAAGTTTTGAGAAGTTGAAAGCATTATTGACTGAGGCACCGATTTTAGTGCAACCTGAACTGGAAAAAGAGTTTGTGATTTATAGCGATGCATCACTGAATGGATTAGGATGTGTATTGATGCAAGAGGGCAAAGTGATAGCCTATGCCTCGAGACAGTTGAAACCGCATGAGAAGAATTATCCGACGCACGATCTAGAATTGGCTGCCATTGTGTTTACTTTGAAGATTTGGAGACATCACTTGTCTGGTGAGAAATGTCATGTCTTTTCGAATCATAAAATTTTAAAGTACTTGATGACTCAGAAAGATTTGAATTTGCGACAACAGAGATGGCCTGAGTTGCTAAAAGATTATGAGTTGGTAATTGACTACCATCCCGGAAAGGCGAATGTAGTCGCAGACGCTTTGAGCAGAAAGTCCTTGTTTGCCTTGAGAGCTATAAATACGAGGTTGACTTTATCTGAGGATAGTTCAATTCTAGCTGAGTTGAGAGCTAGACCGGTATTTCTTCAGCAAATTTGTGAAGCTCAAAAAACTAATAGTGAATTGTAAGCCAAAAGAGCTTAGTGTGAATCAGGTAGTGATTCAGACTTTCGGATCGATTCTGATGATTGCTTAATGTTCCAAGATAGAGTATGTGTACTGAAAAATGATGAGATTATTTAGAAGATTCTTTATGAGGCACATAATGGTTGTTTATCTGTTCATCCAGACAGTACGAAAATGTATAATGATTTGAAGAAATTGTATTGGTGGTCGGGTATGAAGCGAGATATTTTAGAGTTTGTTTCGAGATGTTTGATTTGTCAACAAGTAAAAGCCGAACACCAAGTACCTTTGGGTTTACTTCAACCACTGATGGTACCCGAATGGAAATGGGACGGAATTATGATGGATTTCGTAACTGGATTACCTCTGACTTCGAAAAAGAAAGATTTCGTTTGGGTCGTTGTTGATAGATTGATGAAATCGGCTCATTTTATTTTGGTACGTACCGACTATTCACTTGATAAGCTCGCTGATTTGTACATTGCTGAAATAGTTAGATTGCACGGGGTGCCTATTTCTATTATTTCAGATAGAGATCCAAGGTTTACGTCGAGATTTTAGAAGAAGTTGCAAGAAGCTTTGGGTACAAAGTTAAACTTTAGTACCGCATTTCATCTGCAAACTGACGGTCAATCTGAAAGAACGATTTAGATTCTCGAAGATATGCTCCGATGTTGTGTTTTAGAATTCGAAGGTAGTTGGGAAAATATCTACCTTTAGTCGAATTTGCTTATAACAATAGTTTTCCGTCGAGTATTAAGATGGCACCGTATGAGGCATTGTATGGTCGCAAGTGTCAAAATCCGTTGTACTGGCTTGAGCTCAGTGAGAGACAGATTCACGGGGTCGATTTGGTTAAAGAAACCGAAGAAAAAGTGAAAGTAATTCGTGATTGTTTGAAAGCAGCTTCGGATCGACAGAAATCCTACGCGAATTTGAAAAGAAAAGACATTGAGTTTCAAGTTGGTGATAAAGTATTTTTGAAAGTATCCCCGTGGAAGAAAATTATGAGATCTGGTCCCAAAGGTAAGTTGAGTCCACGTTTTATTGGGCCGTATGAAGTTATTGAAAGAATAGGGCCAATGGCATACCGATTAGCTTTGCCGATAGAGTTGGAAAGGATTCACAATGTATTTCATGTGTCTATGTTGCAACGATACCGATCAGATCCTTCGCATATAATTTCACCAACAGAGGTTGAGATTCGACTCGATATGACTTATGGTGAAGAACCGATCAAGATTTTGACTCGGGAAGTCAAATAGTTGAGAAATAAAAATATAGCCCTAGTGAAGGTTTTGTGGCAACGACACGGGGTCGAAGAGGCTACGTGGGAACCCAAGGAAGCTATGAGAAAATAGTACCCAAACTTCTTTTCCAGTAAGATTGTCGGGGACGAAAATCCCTAAAGGAGGGAGAGTTGTAACAACCTGATTTTGGGTCTAGTCAGAACAGTGGTTTCGAGACCACAAATTCGACATAGTAAAATTTATTTTTATTATATTTTTATGGTCTACAGTTTTATGGAATGATTTCGTTCAAAAATTTTGATGTTTGGGCACTCAATTTAGTTAAAAGGACTAAATTGAGAAAGGTGCAAAATGTGTGTTCTAGAAGCTAGAGGTGTCTAATTGCTACGAAATTTTAAATTGGAGGTCCTTAAATGGTAATTAGACCATTATACTTTAGTATGGACTAAAATGGACATGGTTAGGTGAAATTTCAAAGTTTGGCATTAAGGACATTTTGGTAAAATGGTAATTGAAGACTAAATAAAACAAATAAAAGATGTCATCTTCTCAAAATAGTCCCCCCTTGTGCCGAAATTTGGAAGGAGTCCATAGCTAGGGTTTGGCCATCTTTCAAGCTCGATTGTAAGTCCGTTCTTGTCCCGTTTTTCATGATTTTTATGTTTTTGAGATCCTTGCAACCTAATCTAGCTATTTCAAGAACTAATTTGAAAAGGTGTCAAAGTCTAAAATTTTACCCATGTTAGATATTTGTGTATTTTGATGTTTAATGGTAGAAAATGTATGTTTGATGTTAGATAAACAACATTTACCAAGTGATTTTTGATGAAAATGCCTAAAAAGGACCTATTTGTAAAAGTTGTAAAATATGTAGTAGAAGTGTGATTTAATGAAAAATGTGGGCTATTATGAGTATAAAAATGGTTAGGCTAGGCTTGGGATTGACTATATTTCATTTTACGAGCCCAGGGACTAAAGTGTAAAATGTTGAAAAGTTAAGGACAAAAATGTAATTTTGCTATAATGTGATTTTTGGACTGCATTGAATAATGTGAGTACTAAATGAGTTAAATTTGCTATTATAGATCAAGAAAAACGAAGTTCGAACCTAGATCGGGGAAAAATAAAGTGTTTGACGATTTGGTCCATTTCTACTATTTTTTTGTACCGAGGTAAGTTCGTATGTTAATAATGCAACGTTATAATTGTATTTATAATGTTTTGTTATTGCATGAATTGTATGATTAACTCTATAGGTGTAATTGACGAAGTTTCGACAAGCGAGAAAATCCCAGTTGAACCTTAGGAATAGATTAGGATACAAGTGACATGTCACTAGGAACCCATGTGAATATGTAATTATGTGATTTATGTGTCTCGTGGTTTGGTCTGTGACGCCCATCTGGTGGTGGCTGGGTATACCGACATATGTTGTGGATACCTGACTGCTTGTGTGAGCAGCACTGAGTAGCTACATCTTGACTGACAGCTTGTGTGAGCAGGCCCGTGGATAGCTCGAGAGTGAGCCCATATGTGTTATGAGATTTGTGGTAGCTTTGGCTACATATGTGGCACTTATGTGCAAAGTTTTCAGTGTATCCGATAGTATTCCAAGTGGTTCAACGAGTATGTCAAAGATGAGAAAGTATGTGATTATGTTACGAGTTGGTACAGGTATGTATGAAAAACTCATAGGAAATGGATTCGGTATATGATGAACTATTGGTAAGAATGTGATTGAGTAAGTTATGCTCATGAAGGTTTAATGAAATTTATGTTGATATATATATGTTATTTTATTCATATGACAAATGTATAATTAATGTTGTTTATTATTTGCATATGAACTTACTAAGCTATATAGCTTACTCCCCTTTATTTCCCTTATCTTATAGTGTCACCAAGCTAGCTCGAAATTGGAGATCGTCGGAGATCCATTCACACTATCAACCATTATTTTGGGTACCATTGAAATGTCGATATTTTGAGTTATAGCATGTATAGGGACTTGGTCATTTTGTTATATGTGTCATTGGAAATGTGGCCAAATGTATTGGCTTATAATGGTTAATGATTTCATTTTGTATATGGCCATGAATGATGGCTTATGTTGGTGGAAGTATATTTATATGTTGATACCATTCATGAACGTGGAAACTTGCATGATTTGTGTTGATATATTATGATGTTAAAGCATGATAGATGTTAGCATGTGGATGGGATGTTATTATCTTGGTTGTGATTGTTTTGGTTGCTTGTATCTGCTTGAATTGGTATTATATGATGTTGTGTAGGTATATGCGTGGAAGGGTGGCAAAAAGGCTTGGTATATAGCCTTATTTTGTCCACACGGGCAGACACACGGGCGTGTGTCTAGGCCATGTGTGACACACGGCTTGCCCCATGGGCGTGTGTATCGGTCGTGTGTCCCATGCACCTTAATTTTGAAAAACAGAATGTCCAGAATTGAGCTCACGGGCAGAGACACGGGCGTGTATCTCAGCCATGTATGCTACACGGCCTAGAACACGGGCGTGTGTCTTGGCCATGTGAAACCTGCACTTAATTCGAATTAAATAATTAACCACACGGCCTAGTACAGGGCGTGTGGCACGACCGTGTGGCAAAAGTCAGAGAGCACCCTAAATTGAACACGGTCTGAAGCACGGGCATGTCTCTTGGACCACACGGGTGTGTGAGCCCTGCAGTTAGCAAAAGTTTTCTAAGTTTTGTAAAAATTTCCTGAGTTCTCGGTTTAGTCCCAAACCACTTCCAATTCATGTTTTGGGCCTCGTAGGCTCATATTAGGGACTTTATGATTGTATGTGGATTGTTTTAATTGGACGCAAATTTTATGATTCATTTTGTATGAATGTTTGTGTTGTATGTCCGGTAATGCCTCATACTCTATTCCAGCGTTGAATACGGGTAAGGGGTGTTACAGGTATAGTAGGGTCATGGGCATGGAAGATTTAGACGAGGATCTCGCCCTCAATGTCAGATCTGTGATAGATTAGGGCATATTACCCACTGATGTTTTTATCGGTATGATGATAATGAGTTTGAAGCCATATCAGCCTATTCTTCTCGGTCTACTTCTTCTCAGTTTGCATTGGCTTAATATTGTTATGTTGAGTACAATCCAAGTAATCATGTTCAGGCTCATTCTTCTCAGCTTGTTTCAGCCTAATGTTGTTATGCTGAGCGTGATCCAAATAATTCATTAGGGTTAGGGTTTGCTAGTGTTTTTTCCTCACCGTCTGCTCGCGTATTTTCTTCTTTTGTTTTTGGCGCTTCTTTTGCCTGTGTCTCATCATATCCCACTTATGTTGCTTCGCCTCCAACCTTTAACTCTTCAGGGTCTACATTTTGTTTTCCTTTCTGGAGTGACATATGCAGATTATAATGGTTCTGATTCTCACTCAAACATTATTGCGACGGTTGCTACTCCTCGAACGGTCACCTATCAAATTTGGTATCTTGATAGTGGTGCTACTGCTCGTATAACCAATAATGCTTCCAAAGTTGTACAAGTTCAACCATATGATGGATCAGGTAGAGTAGTGATTGGTGATGATAGGTCAATTTTTATCTATCAAATTCGTTCTTCTTTCTTAAATTTTGAAAATGTATCACTGGAAGTTAACGATGTCCTTCATGTACCTCAGATTCATAAAAAACTTACTATCTATCTCAAAGTTTACTAAAGATAATAGTGTTTACTTTGAGTTTTACCCTAATTGTTTTTATGTGAAGGATCTTCGCACTCACCAGATATTGCTGCAAGGTCATGAATATGATGGGTTGTATCAGTTACAATTATTGCACTCATCCTCTCTAGGTTTGGTTGTTGATCACATGACTGGGAATGACTCATGTATTGATTCAGGTCTAACTCAGTTGGGCCTTTGGGATAGAAGGCTTGGGCATCCTTCCTTTGATGTTCTAGTAAGTTGTTTGAAATCTTGTAATATTTCAGTTCCTAGAAATAAAACTAGATTGTTGTGTAATGATTATGAGTTGGGCAAATCTCATAAGCTTTCTTTTTCTTCTTCTAATATAGTGTATACTGAGCCTCTTGAGTTGATTGTTGTTGATCTTTGGGGGCTTGCACCCTGTTTCTTAGATGGAAAACAATATTATATTTCATTTGTTAATGCTTTTACTCGTCATACATGGATTTATTTTCTAAATCGAAAATCTGATGCTTTATCTGTATTTATTATGTTTAATAAACAAGTTGAGTTGCAATTGGCGTATAAAATTAAACATGTCCATACTGATGGTGGGGGTGAATTTTAGAGTTTATGCCTCATTTTTAGAATTTTGGAATCCGACATAGACTTTTCTACCCACATACTTCTGAGCAGAACGGTTTGGTGGAACGTCACCATCTCCAGATTGTTGAAACAGGCTTAATGCTTTTGGCTTAGGCCTCACTCCTATTGTTATATTGGAGTGATGCTTTTGCTACAGCAGTGTACCTTACGAATTGCTTACCTACTAAATCTTTTGGGGGACTCTCTTCTACTATGAAATTGTTTTATAAACAACCAAATCTTCAATTTCTTAAAGTATTTTATTGCAGGTGTTATCCTCTTCTTCAACCCTACAACCGTCACAAGCTATAATATAGTTCAGCTCATTGTGTTTTTTTGGGTTATGCTGACAATTACAGAGGGTATAAATGTGCTAATCATCACGGTAGAGTATACATTACACAACATGTAAAATTTGATGTTCAAATATTTCCTTTTGCTCAATCATTGTTTGGGTCTTCTGAAATGGCTTCTACTTCTGGTTTTCCATGATTACAACTTTGCCTCTATTTGTGTAGTCACCTTGTGTTATAGTTGAGACCTCATCCTCTGTTAAGACTTTTGATGTTGTAGGTGGCTCTCCGTCTTCCAGTAATGGTCTACAATTTGTGGACTCTGATGTTGCAGAACATTATCAAGATAAGCATGCTTCTCAAGTGCTAGAAGTCACTGTTGCTCATGAAGTTCCTTTACCTCGTAATGTGCATCCTATGATTACTAGGAGTAAGGTGGGAGTGTTTAAGCCCAAGACTTATATTGTTGAATTGAGTGTGACTGAGCCTAAGAGTATCCATGAAGCCATGAAAATTCCTTAATGGCATAAAGCTGTTGATGAGGAACTTCAGGCCTTAATCAAGAATAACACATGTGATTTGGTACCTGCTCCAGCTTATCATAATTTGTTGGGATGTAAATGGTTATTCAAAATAAAAAGGAATCATGATGGCAGTGTACCCAAGAATAAAGCTCAATTGGTGGCACAGGGTTTTTCTCAAACTAGTGGTTTAGATTACCATGAAAGTTTTAGTCTTGTTGTCAAGGCAAATACAGTTCGAATGGTGCTTGCTATGGTAATCACAGTAGTGTAAGATCTGAAAAATAGATGTAAATAATTCTTTTTAGAATGGCAAGTTACTTCAAAAGGTATATATGTGACAACCTCATGGGCTTGAGGTTTGTGATTCAAAGGGTAGTCTGTTAGTGTGTGAGCTAAAAAAGTCACTATATGGGCTTAAGCAGGCACGTGCTTGTTTTGATACACTGAGAAGTTTTTTTACTAGTACATTGTATTTTCAGAGTTCTAGAGCTGATTCTTCTTTATTTTTAAAAGGACCTCTTTCGGTTGAGTGTTTCTACTACTCTATGTAAATGATATACTTGTCACAGGTGTTTTTGAGGTAGATATAAATGACGTGATTCAAACTCTTCATCAGCAGTTTTCTCTTAAAGACCTTGGTGATCTTCATTATTTTCTTGAGCTTGAAGTTACCAGAGGTGCGAATAGTATGCATGTCTCGCAGCAGAAGTATACCCGTGAGTTACTAGAATGAGCCAGTATGAGTAATGCTAAATCAGTTCCCACCCTGATGGTGAGTGTTCCTACATTGTCCCCACTTTCTGGAACAAAGTTGCCAGATGGCACTTTGTATCGTCAGGTTGTAGGTGGTCTATAGTATTTGTGCTTGACATGACCTGATATTTTTTTATTGTTAACAAGGTTAGCCAGTATATGCACTCTCCTTATGATGTTCATTGGTGTGTAGTGAAATGAATTCTATGATATGTTAGAGGAACTCTTGATTTTGGGTTGAATTTTCAACCATCTATAGTTACTTTGACAGGGTTCTCAGATACAGATTGGGCCAACTCATTGGAGGATAGAAATCCATGTCTGAATATTGTGTGTATCTTGGAGATAATCTTATTGGTTGGTCATCCAAAAAGCATAATGTAGTATCTCAGTCCACAACTGAGGTAGAATATCAAAGTCTAGAAAATGCTACTTCTGAGCTTGCGTGGTTTCAGTCTTTGCTTGGAGGTATTGAGGTTGCGGGGGTCAAATGGTGTACTTTGTTTCTAATTGTCTCTTGGATGGTTTGGAAAAATTGGAATGATTATGTTTTCAATGAAGCTTATAGCAACCAAAGGCATACTCTAGTGGCGCGAATGGCTTGGGCTTGCAAACATTATGTTCACAAAAAGTAATTAGAGTATTATGGTTTGAGGATATACTCATGCTTCTTGGTAGTCTCCATAGGAAGGTTGAATCAAACTTAATACAAATGTATCAATGGATATTGATATAGGCTCTTTTGTGATTGGTGGTATCTTGAGGGATTCGAATGCCTACTTGATTAGTAGTTTTTCTAAAGGGTTGAGGATTACTACCATCTTCCAAGTGGAAGCTCATGCTTTTTTTTAAGGGTTGCTTGTAACTTGAGGAAGTGATTTTGTAAGGTAGAAGTTTAATGCTCTCTTGATCAATCTTGTGTGTAGCAAGTATGCATCCTATCATGTTTTAGCTGATGAGGTGACAAATCCAAAAACTTTGCATTATTTAGATAGGATTAAGAGTAATAGTCATTGATGATAAGTATTTAGAGAATGGTCCCATTACTATTTGTTATAATATGTATAATTGTGTGTAAGAAATTCGAGCAACACCAACTCAATTAAGGTTTATATAAATATAAATATGAATACAAATGTCTATTTTCGTTAAAAAAACAATACAAATATTAAATTTTGTTACAGTTCCACTTGATTGATGATTTTAATATTATGTTTTTATTCATTATAAAAGTTAAAATAAAATAAATTCACAATTCATAAAAAATAGAAAATAGAAAATGAAACCCATGAGTGTTAGCTCAAGCTCAACGAAAGTGGGCTGAGTCCTAGTTGAACTTTGCTTGCAAGGTCAGGGTTCGAATCTCTAAGAGGGATCGTATCATTTATCGCTCCAACCTCTAACACTATGTTTGGTTGGCTGTAATAGCAATGCATTACAACCTAATTCAGTGGGCCTATCACCAAACCATTATTTGATTGGCTGTAATAAGCTATTACAGCCATATTCCATTACGAGTTTATTCAACTGAAAATGCATCACACCATTCAGTATTCAGGGCATGGGTTGTATAACAAACTAGCCAAGGTTTTCATTTTACCCTCACTCTTCTCCTTTCTTTCCCACGTCTTAAATCCTCGATTGTTTTCTATGTTTCTTCCCCAACTTAATCTCTTCTACACTTAATTTAAACCTTTTTTTAATCACATTTCCTTCTAACCCTATCTTTGTCGCACACCAAAACTCTTTTTCTCTTCAAATTGGAAATTCTTGATAGCTTAATCCACTGAAAAAAAAGAAATGAAGCATTTTTCGAGTCGTCTCGCAGGATCCAAGATCCGGTTTGTTTTAATTTGGACCCAAATTTCAAATCCCCTAGATCTGTACATGTTCTTATAATGGGTTTTGGTTTATAGATCTAATCTCCCAATTCTTAGTTTGTTCGATACTCTTTTATCAAGTTGTAAGCCTTTTACATTAATATGAATCTTTTATTTTTCAGTAGTTTCTGTTGAAATTGCTATTTTATGTTATTCATTGTTACTTTTTTTTTATTGTGTATATGATCTACTGCTTTTAAAGTTGATTTCAATGGAATTATTGTATAATTGCGCTTGTGGGTTTTTATTATTTCAATGTACCTATATTAGATAATGGCTAAAAGAATTGCATACAACTCCGTTTTCAATATTTCATTTCCATTATCTTCTAATATAACATATTTTATCTTTGTTTCTCTTGATTGGATGTCAAAATATTGTTCCTTTATGTTCCTAAAGATCCTGTCATTGTTGAAACAAGGGAAGAAACAGAGTAAAGAATGAACTACAAAGAACAATGATGAAGATCCTTGAAGATGAGGATTGTGTATTGTAAGATAAACAATTATGCATATCAAGGTATGAATTAATCAATTGAATTCGAATAAAATTCAAGGATTTATAAGTTGACTGATTAATGTTCAATTATAAACAATCTAATTCATCAATAAAACAACAAAAAAAATGTATAGAAATGAAAACTAGTCCCTACTCACAATTAGTGCTACATAACAGGCTTTTTATGCTTCAACCATTATTGCCATTTCAATCCTTTTATAGCTACAATGACAAGTCCAACATATATATCGCTCAACTCAACTGATAGATCTTTGATTGGAAATTGATAAAAAAAAATGCCTTCAATTGATTACAACTTTGTAGTGAAGTCTTCATCTCTTAAGAAGGTACCTTCAATTTGTATGTAGGATCAAAGGCAGTGTTATGGGCCAAAACAGAAATCAGGACATTTAAGGAGCTAAGTAGAATGGTGCATTGACTCTTGTACTTAAATATTGACTTTATTTGATTCACTCTTTCTGTTTTTTGGATCATTTGTCAACCTTACAGAAATGTTCTTGGATATGATTAATGAGTTTCTTATTATTTTTTTCATCAGATTTGATCACTTGCTTTAGGACTTGAACTCTATCTAGAATTTGATTTTTTCCCATTGTGTTGTGTTTTCAAGGTAAGATTCATTTTTCATGTCGAACGTAAATGTATTAGTCATTTGGTTTTCTCATGGGACCCTATTTTAGTATTTAATTTGTTTTCCCTACACTTGTTCAACTCAATTTAATTCTCATGTTTAACACATAAAATTTCAGAAATTTCTACTCTTTACCGTCTCGAGAATAGATCAGATTCTCTGGAATAAAACTCATGCCTATAATACCTGTTTCTTCACCCATTGATGTTGACATTTTGGGCATGTTGCAAGCCTGTAGATTGTTTGTACAGCTCCATTTCTTCATTCTTGTGTAAGCAAATTTTTGGTAGTGTTGGTACAAAAGCAAAAAAAAAAAAAAGAAAAAAAGGGTTATTGGGTACTTTTTAGTATTGTTGTTTATTAAATTCTTTTCTTCTCATGTTCATAGTCTTTTTCTAAGTACATTCTCATTGTAAAATCTTTATTATCATTTGGTTTGAATCGGTACATAAAGGGATACTCAAAAGGATAATTTTGTTTGAATAAATTGGTTTTAGTCATTCAATTAGAGATAGCTTTTCTCTATTATCATATACAAATATGCATTTAACACAAATACATTCTTATATATTTGAAATATCATACATCATTTATATATTTCAATTGCATTGCTTAGAGCAGCAGACAAACTAGGGCATAACATAAAAAAAACCCATCTCATCTACAATAATTGTTAGCCTAGAAGTTTAATCTTAGAAGTTAAAATTTCAAGTCACTCACAGAATATAATAAACTTGTTATGTAAATATATGTTTGGCTAGGATGACAACTAGAACCATTGGAAGAAATTAAAACAAATGAGAATTATTTACGCAATTCAAACTTAATTTATGTTTGTAGAGTCTTGCTCTGATAATCAATCCACTAAAATTATTTGCTTTACTAATGATATTTTAGCACCTTAAATATGCATTGCAGTTTAAAAATAAAAAAGTAGATTATGTATTATTTTTCAAATATTATATATTATGATTTTTATTAAATCATATTTTAATAATAATAATACTAATAATGTTATTTAATAATAATCCTATTAAAATTTAATAGTAATAATAATCATTTACCTAACAAAAATTCTGTTAAGAGTATCCTGGTCATTTAAGCCTATTTCAATATACTATTACAGCATTTATTCTATTCAACCAAACACAAGAATACAATTACAAATTTATTCTATTTTATTGAACCAAATAATTGAATTACTAATTACAGCTCTATTCCATTAGATATCTATTCCATTACAACCCTATTTCATTCACCCCAACCAAATGTGGTGTAAGTCTCGAGGCTTAAACTTTCGCATCTAACTTTTTCTTAGATAAAAAAAAGCAAAAAATAGAAAATGAATTAAAATATAACATATTTAAAATTTATTGAAAAAAAAGCCATACACTTAATATTTTTTTAATTTATTACACTCGGTAAAATAGCCAGTTTTTAATGTATAAATACTTTTTAAAATACCTTTTAGAGTATAGATGATCACAAAATAAATATAATATAATTACATGTTTAATTTTGTTTAAATATATTTTCAATTTTTAAAATAAATAGAAATATTAACAAAATAAATACTTTTTTTTTTTGGATAACGTTGCATGCTTACAATTTCGGGGAAAAAGAAATAGTTGTCGGGCCTCAAAATTGTAAGTGTCAACACAAACTTTAGCCACCGGCGAATAAATACTATATTTAAAGAGGGTTGTGATGTAAATAAGCTACATTGAACCATGGATCAAATGCAGGCCGCAAAGTCCAATCGAGAGTCCAGCACTCGCCGAGTATCAAAGGGGCCTAAAAACAGTAAGGCCCTTATAAGAATTTAGATCAAACTAGGAGGGAAAGACTAAGGAAGGCGGTAAGGCGGCAAAAGTAGCAAATTCTCGAGTACTTGTATATCAATATATCTTCTTTCTCAAACTTCAACTGTCCGATGCTTCTCTTGCTTCCTCAGCTTATCTTTTCGTCATTCTACAAATTCAAAAAAAGGTTTGTTTCTCGATCCAATCTCTTTCCTTTAAATGTTTTCTTTCTTTTTAAAGAATTGGAATCGAGCTCTTCCTGATATGTTTTTGCGCCCGTTGATATGCTCGTTTGATTTAAAACGAAACGTGCTTCACTGAGTCTTTTTTGTTGATTGACGTTTAGTTTTTTTTGTCCTTCTTAAATTTTATGTTTCCGTTTTAGCTAATTTGAGGTCTGAGACACATTAGTAATTATGAGCAGGATTTTATTCATGTTTAGCTAATTGTTCCGACTTTCGATTAGTAGCGATCTGGAGATTTTAAATTATGGAGGAAGATAAAGGATTTTAAAGCGTCGATTCATTCATTCTTTCTTTTGACGAAATCTATTGAATCTGCAATTAAGGTCCGTGTTTGTTATTCATTGATTTCTTTTTGATCATTTATGTGAACTTATAATTGGAGAAATTTATAAAATCGAGTTGAAGGCTGAGAATTGAGCATCTTGTGCCCACAATTGCAGTAAATATGATATTCAATATTGGATAGCTAGATCTAAGTTATTTAAATCCCTGGAGACTTCATTCTTGACTAAGAACGTGGAATTTCTCGGATGATCGAATCAAAGTTTATTTATGGTTGTTTGTAAGGTAAATGTTATCATTAAAACTCCGGAATATGTGTAATGTGGTTTGAATTGACACATTGGATCATCATGCAAGCGGAATGTCTGTTTTTGATTGCCATGTGAAGTAGAAATACGTAAGTAACCAGGATGATGCTCTCTTTTTTTTATATCCACGTTACTCTATTGTTTGCATATCTTTCTCCACCCTGTCATTTTAGGGCGAAATTCTCAGGTTCCGTTGTTTTCTTACTTTATACTCCATCCCTTCTTTTACCGCATTGCAATCACTTTGATTTTGTGAGCCTTCCAGTAAGCTCCAGTCAATTTTCTTTTAAACGTTTATCACTTGTTATTTTTTAAGGTATACAATAAATTTGTTTCTCTGCATGCTTAATTGCTGGAAGGTGGCCTGGTCCATACGCTTTAATTTTGTTCATTGTAGGAAAAAGTTCTAGCAATTAGCATATGACACAGTTTGTTGAAACTGATTTCTGAAAAATTGCTCAAAATTTGAGCACGAAACTAAATAATTACAACCTTGTTAAACAGTATACAGCCCTACATGCTTTTTCATTATGGGTTATACAAGGAATTTCACATTTCCCTACAAGCCAAGTCAGTGGTGTAAAATGCAATTCCATTTCTTCATACATGGTTATTTGGTCAATGTTGACTTGTTTGGATCTTATGACTCTGCTATCATTTACTCGTCTTCTCCAGCACCCTTGCCTTTTGCTTTGGCCAATCTGCTGGCTGGGAAATGTAATCTAGCCATTAGAGGACGGGGTGCTCGAGATTTCTGGTCAAATCCCCGCACACAAACATATCCTGCAATTTGTCATCAAACAGTATTAAAAAAAATAAGAATTCGTTAGATGACTTGAATTCTATGGGAAATGACTGATTGTTTGCACCTTGTTCAGGAATTGAAAAACTAGCTGTACCTAAGGTATAAAGAAAGAGTTTTGGCAGAACATTTTATTTCTTCTTCTGGTGGTCAAAGACTTTAGAACAATAAAGGATAGGGCTGTTATTCAATGTTGAAGGCTATGTTTGAGATTGTCTTGCGGTTTTGGTTAGTCAAAAAATTTGAGTTTATGCTGTTTGAGAGCTCTAAAGCAATAGGTCTTTACTACTTAAAAATGGTAATTAGGGTCCAAGAAGTATCATTTCAAGATAAAAGTGGGTGAGCCAATTAGTGTATTTTTGATAGAACCATTTTGTCCTTGTTCATTGCTAAGCTAACTATGAGTTGGTAAATTGTGGAAAATATCAAAGGGATTGAATTCTTATTTGAGGAGGATAAAGGCTACAATGTTGCTGAAATTATTTGAGGATAAAAGGGCTACAAGGTTGACTGGTTTGTGTGAATTCTTATCTCTTGTTAGAATTCTGAGCCACTTCAATCTCTACTTCAGTCAACATATTCGAATAGGGCTGTTTCAGGCAGTTTAGATCCATTTTGGTTCAGAAATTGAAAGAGGGCTATAATTTCAAGATTTATTAGTGCAAGTGTTCATTTGAGATCTTCATATGGATAGCAGGCAATGAACTTCGATAGAGTTTGAAGACGCTATAAACCCAACTATAACAATATTTCCATGCCTAGGAAATCTGGTACTGTTTGCATGGTAGTTCCTAGATCTAGATTTCTGTAAGTGGGGGCGGAGCTTTGTCGTTCTTTTTAGTTCTCCAATAGCGAGGTTCATCAGAGTTCTCATATGGATAACAAGCAATGAACTTATGTTTTGATGGAGTTTGAAGATGCTATAAGCCCAACTATGACAATATTGTTGTGCCTAGAAAACTGTGTACCACTTGATGTGTATTTGCATGGCAGTTTATAAATCTAGATTTTATTAAGTTGTGAAAGGGAATGAATGGAAAGTGTTTTTTCTTTCTTTTCTGTTTTTCAATAATGAGACGTTATTTTCTATTATGTTCAATTAGAAGTCCCTCACAAGGAAAGTATCTACCTTTTTTATCTCTCTTGGGGATTTACTTCTATGGAGAAGTCCTTCGCACTGGGTTTGATTCCTTACATTAGAGAAAATTTTCTAATGGAGTTGAAGTCAGCTTAGAATGCATGCACTCGGCAAGTTCTATCAAGCCAAGAGAAGAAAGTGCAGCTATTATTATAATGATCTCTTTGTGACGCATCAAAAAGTTCGATGCCATGGTATGATCTTTTCTTTTCTGTTGCTAGATGAAAGCATGGACGTGCTTTTAATCCAAATCTTAAGGCTATTCCTGTGTCCTTGGTGCCCATGGAATTGGAAATTCAAAGATTTTGAGGGGTTGATGAGCTGTTGTATGTTTTTAAAAAGTTTCAAAGTTCGGAAGTTTATGTGCACCTAAGACTAAAATCACGGTTACTTATGGGTGACTATTCAAGTCATCGCAAACAGCACTGACATAAAGTTAAAATGGTTGATAATTCTCACCTCTCCAGAAGCAGTGTTGAATTCCCTCTGTTGTTAAGCCTAGTTATCATAAAACATAAACAGTCAGTTATTGATTTTGCTACATTTATCAGAACAATCTTCTATTGAAATCTTCTAACCTTTAAATATTGAAGGTATGGATGTCCCAAAGTAGACCATTCTCCTTGGCAGGTTCCATAGCCATTCCCTTGGAACGGCAATCGGGTTCAGACTAGAATCATGGTCGGCGAATACCTGCATTGGAATAGTACTTTTCATCTTCATTATTTCCTTAATAAAGAAGAAAATAACTATAAAACTAGAAATTGGTTCAACCAGCATGCTCGACTTACCTCATTAACTTGGAAATATGTGCCATTTAGGGGAAAGCTACCTCTCATTGCTGTTCGACACGGTATCTGTTTATGATGTTTTATCATATAGGTGAGCATATGATATTTTGAAATAAGATCCTAAATGCAATCGTTATATTTCTTCATACTATTTGTTAAATTTGTTTTCTTACTAAAAGTGTTCCCCGGACAATCTGAGATTCTGCTTCCCGTATACTGTTGCAAGAGAAACATGTCTCATCATCACACATTTTGCCATGCTCTTGGGAATTGCACCTTCTTTCGGGCTGTTGAATGGAGTTTGCTGTTTCACCTGGTGTAAGCAGAATATTATGTCATCTCAGGAGGTCTGAAAGAGTTTGTCATACTATGTTATTAAGTGGTGTCCATACCTGGTGTCCATATAGCAAGAAGGTACTTGCACGGGTCATCAGGTTCTCGTTTATCCAACTGTAAGTTTACCATAAGCAACTCATATAAGAAAAAATCAGTTAAAGAAATATGAAAATATTATTTTTTGATTAAGTAGTCAAGAACAACTAACCTCATTTAGAAGAGGGTGTGAATCTGGAAGTTCGTAGCTGTAGGATGGGTTCAAGGAATGGGGAAGGAAAAAAACAAGACAATTAGTATGAAATGGTATCATTTACACTGGACTTGGTGCATTTTTGGCAGAGCCTCTCTATTGTTGAAGGTTGAATATCTTTCTTTAGCATACTTTACTATATTCATAGATTAGTTCCTATAAGTACAATGGCATAATGTACATATTAGGCATGTTGAATTTTTAAACATAATTTGAAGGAGCTAAAACTTGAATTTTCAAGAATTGTAATCTAAGCTCAATTCTGAGCACTTATCTAGAACTAGAAATACTAATAGCATTTTTCATGAAATAGTTAACTTTGGTCTATGTTTCCAAGACTCAAGAGATATGGAAAGTGCCTACTTACACTTGGTGCTCTGTTCTTAGCCGATTCACATTCTTAAGTCGGGGTGTGGGAATAGATGCAGCTTCTGCTGTTAAAGCAACTAAAGCCTTTGACATATCCCCTTCTTGAAGTTCCATGTTATTTTGCATGTAGTTCTGCAAAGTCTGAGTGAACTCTTCCATGTTAAGTTTGATTGTAGGAATTTCATCAGGGTCTTCCGAGAAGATGTCCTCAATGTCATTTTCTGCTACTTGTGTGCACTCAGGTTCTGGACTTGCTGGCTCTTCAATAATAGGGTCACATTTATTAACGGTGGATGCGGCTTGTAACTGTTGGTTTGCTTCAGACTGATAGTTCCTGTCTGATAATTCATTTGGCTGCGGTAAGGGCAGAGCCAGTTGATCAATGATCACAGCTGGATTTCGATCAGATGTTCCATTTTCAGTAGCACTAACAATGCTTTTCTCCTCAGGCCCCGGCAGGGCAAGCCTGGCACTGCATCAATATGGTTTGTGGGTAAGTCAATGCAGAGCATGCTAGAGGAAAATAAATTGGTTGACGGTTGCCCTATTTGTGGAACAGCTGCTTATCTAAGAAAACCACATATCTTGTGCTTGTCAAATTCTTTTATCTGTACAATGACTTTATATCATGATCTATTTGTAGATTTAGTTGATTATTTGGCTTCTTAGGGCTTGAGGTTTAGCTGAGCTTTAGGATGGGTACAGAAACTGTTCTAGATGGTTGCAGACTGACACAATATGATCTTGTGTAACTGGAAGTACAATTAAAAAGTGGAATGATGAAATCTTTCATAATCGAACCTTGCGAATGCACTGGCAAAATGTCTACATTCTCCTCTCATTGGACATGCATTGCAGTTTGGTTTGCCTTTTGTACAGAAAACCTGCATTAATCTCAGAGAATTTTTTGTTGTCAGACTTAGATTGTTTCTGGTCAGCAAAAAGTAAGTTTGTTCACTCTAAGCAGGTATACAGCACACCTTTCCAAATGTGATCATCTGATAATGTAGCTCATACCTGTTCAGTAGATAGTTTAATGAGTTAGCAAATATGAAGCTCTGATAAGAAATTTGTTTTGCTTTTGGGAATAAATGCATTTGCTAGTCAAGTAATAAAGTGAAGTGGTTCTTTACAATGTTCTTTGATCCAGCTTGCACAGTCGGGGCCATAGATATTTTTGGATGGATTCTAGGATGGGGTACCTAAGTAGACGGAACAAATTCAGCAGATTTCTTGTCAAGTATTTTGTTTCTTTCTGAATTTTCTGCTTGATAATTCATAGTACTTACAGCTCTAGGAGATGCAATTGAAGGGACTCTGGCAGCGGCTGAAGGGGGACCCATCCCAATCTTACTGCTATTCGTCCAACATTTGTGTCAACCTGTCAAGCAAGTATGGAAGTTAAATTTTGCATTTTCTGCCATGGTTATTTACGCAACTGATTAACTTACTGGGAAAGCGAGATGGTGAAGTGTCAGAAGCCGAACACACTCAACACTTTTTAGCCCCAGTCCTCTTATACTTAGCAGGTACTCTCTACAACAAGGTTACAAATTCTTAAGGAGCTTTCTGTTTCGCTAAAAGCATATAAAATGTTGAGAAGTAATGTTCTTTGATTTAGATATGCATGCAACATACTAATACGATATATGTCAAAAATGGTCTTCTAAATGCTTTTAAGTATTCTTTTGGTTCCTTTGGCTTACTTTGCTTTGTCTGGTGGAACATCTCTCAACCACTCCAGGTCAATGCTTCCATGATCTCTAACCAGTCTGTTGAGGAAATCCTGTGTGAAACTTATTTACAGTTAGCCGTTATGCAGTAAGCTTTGTGGTGAATTTGATAACTTGACCTTACATTGTTATACTTTTACCTTTATTCGTTGAGCAAGCACATTATTCATCCCACGTTCCTTAATTGTCTCAGCAATCTCATGAACTTCTGCACATCTCACTGCTTCCCAGTCTAGTGAGTCCATGGTTTTCTCTGTTTTTTCTCTTTTTCTTCCATTTATTTCTGTCTGTTTTCTTAAGCTATCCCAGTCAAAATCATCTTTTTTCTCTTTCTTGACCTTTCTGCCTTCTGATTTTAATTCCCCAACCATTGAATTGAGCTCCTTATTAGATGAAGAGTCATGTGTATACAAGTTTGACTCTTGCATTTTCTGTTGCGGGGTTCTTTGATTATCAAATGCAGTAGAGCTTTCTGTAATGTCCAAGGTTTCTTCCGAATGTTTTGACATACTTACATGCCTCAACATTTCTTTGTTTTGTGCCTCAGCTGGTGATTCAACAAGATTTATAGTGTCTTCAAGCAGCCCCTTTGGACAGTGGGAAACTGTCATCTCAACTGGTATAGTGTTGGTGCTTGATTGAAAATTTTCAAAGGAAGATTGTTGGGCCACCTGTGCAGACCTGGTTTTGTCATTTTGATCCATTGTTCGAGATGCAGATTCTTGTGTTAAGGGACTTAGTCTTTTTATCATGTTTTCGTCTATCGTCTTGGAAGCCTCAGACACTCTTGTTTCTTCTTTTAACGTCTCAGAGTGTCCAATTTCTCTTACTTCTGAGTTTAGAGTAAGATATGGATGGTAATTAGCTGATGGCATAAGGTCTTCCGTGGTGAAGCTTTTAGGACCATCTGAGTTGTCACAGTTTTCTCTTTGGTGATTCTGGAATTGGCTTGTTCTGACATTTGAGTTCTCATTAGGAGACTTACTCTGATGACTCTGAACTTCATGCAACCTGGCAGATCCAACCATCTGTAAAAGTTGTACAAAAGAAGTAGATCCATTCAAGATGTTAAAAATAGGCCCCTTAGTATGATCAGCCCCTTCTGAGTTGCCCTCTGAACATGATCCTGTTCTTTCAGCAGTTTGAACCAATGAAAAGTCCCCAGAATTTTCAGATGAAACCACAGAATTTTGAGATGAGAGGACATCATTAGTCTCTTCGTCTCCTTTGAAACATTCAGTTTTTCCCCTGATTGTTTCCATGTTCGGTCTGTTTGCAGTGGAGTCACAATATGTACTCAAACCACTTCCCGAAGAGTTCAACAAGTTGCACTTCGGTTCATTTAGTGAGCTTACAGTGGCAGTACTACTTCCAGAGAGTTCTTCGCTGTTGGCAACCTCTTTTTCTTCAGAGTCTTGATACCCATCAACAGTCATTGAACTTTGGTCACCAACTGGTTGAATAGCAGTCTTTGCATCCCACTTTATACTTTCTTCTGGCTCCAAGACATAGAACTCTGCTCCATTAACTAAGCTTGTTCCCTCTTGATGATACAACTTGTCCTTGCTTTTTGATTTGATAGGAAAACGAGCGGCAAGAGACATGAATGCAGAACTGGCAAAGGGTGAACAGAAATTAAAATATTTCCTTTTAACTGTTTGGGTCATTAAATATTCTAGGACCTTTAGCTTACCTAGAAAGATGGTCAGAGACATTCTGAGTAAGAAATACTCCAATCACAGAGTCCAGGACTGATCCTTTCCATGGAGAGAAGCGCCTATCCCCTGTAAAAATGGTAAGGTACTCTCATGAAGGAAGCAAAGATGATAGTTCAAAAAGGTGACAAAGCATTTTAAATTCTAATAGAGAACATGAAGTAAGTTAACTGAGTTACATGTCATGGAAGATTTCATTACACTTTGCTTTTATGCTGAAATAGTTTTTGCAATTCATGTTCTCTAAAGATAAATTTCCTCCTTTTTATTCTCAATTCCCTTTTTCTGATCACCTCTCTGTATTGGGTAGAATCCTTCTCTTCCCTTTTATATAGGCATTCATAGGTGGGATTTAAAGGTTAAATAGTATCTTTTATAGCAACAATGTTAACTGGAATCTCATTTCAATGCATGACAGAACACATTCATTGAAATAATCTTTTTAATTAAAGGTTTAGCAAATGCTTGTAAAATAATTCCTCTCGAGTGTTATTAAGGAAAATATTAGAAAATTAAGTTACCTTGTACAAGGTGCATGCGTGCAATAAATGAGTCTGCACGTCCACTGAATACTCTCCTTTCTTCCTCCCACCATTTTGCCTTCTCTTCATCAGTTCCATCAATACCTTCACTATTTATATTTTCTAAGAGGAGCTTCCAAACCCTATTTGTTTCTTCATCCAGGTCGACCTTGGGTCGTGGGCGTCGCTTTCTGGTAGGCACAAAGGGTACAATGGTTCCATCTCTGTAAACAACAAGTGCATTGTGCTCTTGGTAAATCATATTATAAGGGACGAGTGCATTCTGCTCTTGACATGCAATAGCGCTTCCTTCCCTGTTGATGTCTAACTGGTTGAACTGTTCAAGAAGTGCATCAACAGAAAAAAATTGTTTCCATATTTCTTCTGGAGAGGCACCTGCATCAAGTTGACTATATGAGTTAAAAGGCTTGGCAGATTGGGGAAGATTACTCAAAGATTTAAAGGTTGCTTGAAGAGATGAAGTTAGTACTTACGTAAAAGTTTCTTGTGCATTTGGGCTTCATTTGTACTAGAGCATGCTGAACTTACAAGGCAGTTTCTCTTCTTTGTTTGCTTTGTTTTTGCCAGTTTTGCATGCATCTCTGTGACAAGGGCTTCCATGCTTGTCTGAGGTCTGTCTGTGTTCCCGACTTCTCGCATGTCATAATCAACAGGTGGCTGACTGCTGCAGTATTCTGGGTGCCTTTTACATTGTGCAATTCCATTAAGTGAAGCCAAATCTTGAATCCCTGTGGTTTCTCTGGTTCTCTTTTTCTTTGAACTCTCTGTCTGATTTGAAGCCATGATGTAATTAAAAGTTTGCATTTTATTCAGAGAAAATTTTCTCCCTGCTTCATGTTCTGTTGAAACTCCACTAGAAATGAGTTGATGGGTATTTACTTCCATCTTATCTGCCAGACATGCTTCTGCAGGAACAAGACTTCTTGCAGCTGTGATTGATGAAGATGCACTGGATGTGGCAGAATTTTGCCCTTTGCCAGTTCTCTTTCTCCTGTGAATATGTGGAAATTGCATCCCTAGAATCATCTGGTATGCACAGAAATTGTTGTAGTGACTCCCATAAGAATTTACAATTCTGGTATCTTCTTGTTGAGTTGCTGCTGACTTGTTTGCTTGTCCTCCCTCCAGTAGCGAGCTGGTTCTGCACTTGGAGTCAATCAGACTTCTTGCTGGTAACTGAGCATCGGAGTCCAATGTGGTGTGTTCATTTCTTTTTAGTCCATCATGTCCAGTGGCTTTATCTTTTCCTCTCCTATTACTGAGCTTCTGGGGCTGAGTATTTTGTCTTCTATGGGAGGGATTATTCTTGATTGGAACTGGTGTGCCTGGAGCTTGATCTTCAGGCAGAGATAAGTCATCTTTCAGCTTTTCCTTTACAGATTGTTTTAGTTCAAAGGCAATCCCTGTCTGTGTCTTTTCTGCGTCCACTTCAATTATGCCACAAAGCTGAACCATAGACTTCGATTGACTTCCTTCTTTCCCCAGGTTTTCTGTCCCTGGACTAGAATTTAAATTGCAGGCTGGCTTGCATGCAGAGCTTTCTTCTCTTTCTTGTCCTTCTGTGTCAAAATCTAATGCCCTCCTGCATGGTTTCTTATTATGCTCGAGTGTTTCTGGATGAGTGGCCCCCTTTCCACCTTCTTCTTGTGTGGGAATTGTTGAGTCTTTGTTGAGTCCCTTTCTTCGCACATACTTCCTCTTACCTGTTGATTTCTCTGCATTCGCTACTCCCGGGAGGATTGATGTGTCCTTTTTCACTGTACTCTTTCGTACATATTTCCTCTTACCAGTTGGGGTTTCTTGAGAACCATCAGGCTTTGGAGTTGCTGGCTTTCTGGGCCTTCTAGGTTTGCCCTCAGTAATTACCTTGGGCCTGTGCTTTCTCTTCCTCTGTTTCTGCTGTGGTGTTGTTATTTCTAGTTCAGCAAGATGGCTGCCTCCATTATCAGAGTTCTGATTTTCCTTGCTCGGTGTAGCAGCCAAGGATGACTCTAAAACAGGCATTTGGAGCTCCTTACTGCATTGAACTACATTCACATCAAGTCTAGCACGAACCAGTTCATTTGCTTGCTCATCTTGTTTTTCTGTTATGTTCACAATGTATAATTTTCCTATTTCTGGAACCTCTTTCATTTCTGCTGTTCTGGCCTTATCTGGAGTAATAGGGGCAAAGTCAGAGATGCTCGTTTGAGAGAATGCTTCGCTTGGTCCAGCAGGCAGATTGAAGTCGTAATCATATGGATTCTGTGGAGGAATGACATCTGTAAACAATGTAAGTTTAACCTCATTCATGTGAGAGCACTACAAAATTTAGAACTTTCAACATTTAATGATAAAGAAGACATATAGTGGAGAAATTCCCAGGATGAAAATCGTTGTCTGATTTGTTGCAGGACTTGTGTGCATTCCCTTTTTTTAGTTTTCAAGTAACTTATTGAGATGAAATTTTATATACACTGTTGCATAGGAGATGATTATAAATAAAACCAGTGCTGGAAAAAGGAAAAGAGGAAATAATGTTTCCAATGCCATTCATCTTTACTAGAGGTTTCATTGTTCTTATTTTTTATCTCAATTTCAAAATGTGTCTTTAATACTAATTTAACTCTCTCACAACATATTGACAACTAGGTGCTGTAATTCAAATATAAATAGCATACTAATTTTGATTCTTACTTTGATTTTTTCTTGGCGTGCAGTTGCCAGCAATCCGTATGTTTCGTTGAGTTGATAAATTTACATGCACAGGAAAGAGCCCAGAAGGTCCACATCCAGAATGGTTATTAATTCCCACCGATGCTGCACTTGTAGATGCAGCTGAGACTGCAGTTGCAATAGCTGATAGATCTACAGAAGAAACATTGCCGAGTTCAGCTGGATTCTGCCCGCATGAGAAGCTCTCACTCCAAACTGAAGCTGCCATCAAGTTATTAAAGCTTCCATTTACTTCCGTGCAACTGCCGGAATCGGAACATGCAACAACTCCTTCAGTTTGAGATTCCTGAGCAAACCCAAATGAGCATCTTTCTGATTCTATACAATTTGCTCCAAATATCTGATTTTCCTGCAACTCAATATGGATCACTGGTCGTTCTTGGCCTTGTTTGCTCATTCTTTTTGCTCCTTGCTCAAAGTTTCAGCTTGATTCCGACTTGCCAGAAGAAGACTAGCCGCTGGTCCTTTAAGCACAATCTTCATATCAAAGGCGAGTGCTTGCCTGAAATGTCCTTTCTGAGGTAATCTTCCTTTACTGTGGTCCTCATTTTATCGGACCTATTCTGCCGGGTTTAAAAAAAAAAAATTAAAGTAATATCAGCATAGCTAAAATAGGCAGTAACATTATTATCCTGTTTGGGGTTTAACCAGTACCTAAAAAACCCAGAATTCCGAATCCTCTAAAAATGCTCCAAAAAACAGCTCTTTAACTGATAGATCTCAAGACAGACCACCCCAGCCTGCCATTTCTCGGCAAACACTGATAATAAACGAGGGAAAAATTTTATAGAATAAATATTCATTTATTATGCTGGTTATTAAATTTCTGTCTGGTGGATAAAAGATATCAGAAACAGAAACAAAAGAAAATCCTAACAGATTCTTCCTGTAATCTACATTAGATAATTTTTACTTTATATGCTTCTGCCGAATTATATATTAACTCATAAAAATAAGATAAAATCAACACAAAAAATCCTCTGAAAATCTAAGAATTACCAGAAAAGTGTCACTGCTGGAGATCTGATTCAATCACTTGAAGCCTAAGGAAATGAGAATAAAGTCGTTCCTTGAAGTGAGAGAAAGTAGGGAAAGATAAACCAAATAGAAAGACCAATTCACCTGCAATCTACAACTATAGGTGAAAAAAAAAAATCCTCAAATGAGGTATTTGTTTGACAGCTGGATGAAAAAATCCTCTAATGAGTTATTTGATTGACACCTGTCTTAAAAGGACTTAAGTAAATTCCAACTCAGTTAAAAAATTCACTTATTTTACAAAATAAATTATATTATTATGAGATTATTTTTTATATTTTTATATAAAATCTATATAGAAGTTTTATGATACTATCATTTGCCAACTTTTGACTTCATTATTCCACTAAAATTTTATTTGATTATTCATAATTTATTTTTATAAATATATGTTTTACATATATTGTTAACCCATAATAAATATGTATTTTATTGTTATTTTAGATGAAGTATATAATAAAATATAAAGTGAAGGATTCAATTATATTAGTGTTAATTTTGAAATTTTACATGTGGTTAATACATTTATATCAATAATTTAATAATTAAATTGTTAGAATATTAATTATAAAAAAATAATGAAAGAAGGTAAAACTATTATAATTTTATACATGTAAATGGATTATTTTTTAAATATTAAATATTTATACCTTTTGTCGTGTGTTTTTTTTTTTTTTTTGCAAATTCGCTTATTAGAAATTTGAATAGTAGACTTATTATTTAATGCAAGTTTATAACATAGTTGAATATGAATCTTTGGATATTTACAGATCAAAATTCATTTTGATTTTAATTCAAATTTTATATTTATTGTTTTTATCTTTTAAAAATAAAAATATATCTTCAACTAAATTACAAATAATATAAAATTGTAATACATAAAATATAAGTAAGTTATTATCATAAATTTTAAGTTTTTAATTAAATGTTTTTCGTTTGACCGTTCTCTTAAAGGATATGCATGGCATTTTTCTTCGTGAACGGAATTCTAGTTTTCGCCTCTTGAAAGGCAACAACACGAGCAACTGTTTTTTTTATAAAATCTAAATTATT
Source organism: Gossypium sturtianum (assembly GCA_025698515.1). NCBI lineage: Eukaryota > Viridiplantae > Streptophyta > Magnoliopsida > Malvales > Malvaceae > Gossypium > Gossypium sturtianum. Next base: position 42,108,902 of record CM046946.1, on the reverse strand, counting down.
GATACATTTTTTCAAATATTTTTTAATAGTAAATTAAACATGTTTCAACATGTTTAATTTTTTTTTTTTTGCATTAATGATAGAAATATTGATGCTAATTGAATTAATATTTCAATGGTTAACTTAATTTTATTTTTTTAGAAGACATCTCAACAACTAATAAAACACTTTCACAAAAACCCACCCATTGTTTAAGCAAAGCTTCAGTTTACTTTTAAACAGAAAGAAAAAGAAAAACCCTAGTTAGACGACCCTACCACCGAACAAACCAATTTATTTAGTCTTTGATTCCTCCAATTTAAATACAGCAGCCTCAACTTGAGATTGTGAGAATTGTGTCTTTAGTTTTGGTTAGGGATTATGAGAGAGTTTGGGCTTTTAGTTTGCTGTGATTTTTGTGTCAATAATAATATATTGCCTTTTATCTAGGTTGGGTCCTCGAAAACGACGTCTGTGGTCCCCCCTTGTGGTGCAAAGGTGCACGCTTTAGTAATTGTAGGTTGGTGACGTTTAATGCAATTTACTATACAGTTGTACTATGATTCTCATCCGGTGGTGGGGAAAGTTTTGTGAGTGGTAATGACGGTTGTAAAATTCTTTGTTGATAAGATTGATACATGTGCTGGTTTTTTTTTTATATATTCATTCAAAATTTTGCATGAACCATGCAGAATTTACGTGATTATGAGTGTGATCGATATATTATGGTTTAATTATATTTTGAGTCCTTATACTTTTTAATAGTTTAATATTTAATCTTTTTAGTTTTTAATAGGGAGAATTTAGTTTTATTTACCTAAATTAAAAAATTATTAATTGATGAAATTGTTGAAAGAAAATTGGAAGTCCAAAAATTTCAAAGATAAGGACATTTAAACCATTTATTTAGCTCGAAAGAAAAATTGATTATGGGAGAGTCAAAGATATCAATTCAAATAAGAATTTATTTAATTTTTTATAAATTAATAGAGTATTAAGTGGGTATTTAGTCTTTTAAAATTTCAATATAGTATACAATAATGCTCTTGATTCATTTATGTCACGTAATTAGGAAATAAAAGTAAACAAATTAGATTATTGGAACGACGGAAATGTACAAGTATATACAATCGCAATAAATAATAAAGTGACAAATGTCGAGTTATCGTATTCATAGGGACTGTGAAAAGAATTATATATGAATACAATTTAAAACACTTTGGTGAAGAAATATATTTTGATTTGAAAGGTGATTAAAAATTTTTAAAAAAAGTAAAATAAATAAAATAAAATAAAATAAAATAAGTTCTAATGCACGGTTTCAAAACCTGATTTTAATCAAAATGACATAGTTGTGTTAGATTAATTACATTTCTCAACTTAGAATTATTAAACTCATGTTTATGTTGTTACGAATAAATTCACGACAACTCAGTAATTTACTAATTTATGAACATACTTACCTATCAAAATCCATTTATCTCTTGACTATATCTTTATGTCAATTCAACCGATTAAATAGATTTTAATAAGCAAATGTGTTAATGCACATACATACTTATGAAATTAAAATAATCTCTTATACATATCTCTATGCCAATTCAAACAATTAATTCAATCTCATAAGCACATAAAAGATTACGTGAGGTAACAATGTATTTCTACCTTGAAACAGTTTAATCACAATAATCTTACAAGTTATGTAAGGCAAATGTATCGTTAGATACTGTTGCTAATTCAACCCTCAGCTACCTTAGATAATTAAGCATGCACTGATTAAGTATCGTGTCAATTAATGATAATTTCAATCCGTTTAAATAATTAATTCATTAGTTACCTTACAATTGTAATGCAAGAATAACTTTAGTCATGATTTTACTTAATCAAACATCTTACCTAGGCCTATTACAACACAAACATAATTTTAATAAATTAAGTAGACGAAATGCAATCAACCTAACACGAATTAAATTTAAGCACCATATCAATTAATTTAAACATTTCAACACCACAAATATTCATAGACATGTTCATCGTAACAACAACAAAAATTAAAAGGATAGGGAACAAGAATCAAATCTGGTGTTTCTCCGTGGCTTGACTAGTTTGCTCCACTCTTCCTTCTCCGCTTGTTCTTGTCGAACCGAGGCTGCTACGAACACTTTAATGCTGCTCCAAATGATGGATGAATGACTCTTTTTCAAGAGGTGAAATCGGCAAGAGGACAAAGGAAAATGAATGGGAAATAAAGAGAGAAAGTTGAGAGAGGAGAGAAGAGATGAGATGAGAATATTGTGGTGTGTTGAAATGAGCAGCCAATGGGGGTTTTTATAGGGTAAGAGGGCTGCTAAAAATAGCCAAAATCAGCAGCCAAAGAGCCCTCCCATGGCTGGCCACACATGTGGCAAGTTTGAAGCTTTCAAACTTGCTATATTAAGGCTGGGGCAAATCTAGAAAGGCACTAAAAGAGGAGGGGTTTGTTTGCAAATTGACGAAGTCTTCAAGGGCCTTTTTGTAAGAAAATTAATTAGCCAAGCAAGCTGATTGGGTCAGCATGCTGGACGGTTTTGGGCTGCCCATAGCTTGGTTGGTTCGGTTTTCTCGGTTCAGCTCAACTGGGTCACTTTTCATAATTAATTAATAATAATTTATTTAACCCAAATTAAATTGGATTAAAATTAAAATTAATTATATTATGAATTAATAAACATAATTTGGACCGTCTTTAGCTAAAAAATTCATTCGTCTCACTGCTTCAAAAATTGCTTCTCAGTTTTGCGCTTCTAGCGGTGTCTATCGAGCCAATTTTCGCCATTTGTGCGAATCTGTCGAAAATGATCAAAATTAATCAAAATTTATTATAAAATTAATTAAAATTAATTATGTTAATAATTTAAGTACAAAATAATTATTTTATAATAATTATATATTTTTCGACAATAATTTTACCGAAACTACATGAATTTGAGTTAAAAAGGGCATGAAAAAGTGTGTATATTTTCGTGTTTCCACACCCCAAAACTTAATTCATTGCTTGTCCCGAGTAATGCACAAATTAAAAAGAATTTCTCTGAAACACCTTTGAAAAATTCCTTCAAAACAACATTCTTCCCAAAATTATGAATTTGGTATACTTATGCTTAAAAACAAGAAATTTGATATTTATGCTACTTATGTATACATATCATTCAAATTAATCTCAATCATTCTTATGATAGCAAAAATAGACTAAATGCTTCCTAATAAAGACATGTTAAATCCCTATCAATTTGATTTTATTCCCTTATTCGAGATTAAGCTGCAATCATTAAGTTTAACTTATGCCTTCATATGTTGAACATAGCAATTTCTCTCCACTAATGTAGGTAGCATAGAAACTTGAATCAATAAACCTTTAAATAGGTTGTAACATGGCTAGGCTTAGGGGTAGGTAAAAGATAGATAAATTTAGGCTAAAAACCCCTAGACTCAGCTTGAATCGGACCTTCGAAATAATTACCTTCAATACACCAACTTATTTTGCTTTCACATGCTCTTTTGTACATCTATTTCTTTCAAGTACATATTCTCTCTTTTTTTCTCCTTTTTTTTCTTTTTTTTTCACGAGCATTTTATTGTATTTACTACAATTTTTTTGAGCATTTGATACTTCTTTTCAACTCTCCCAAACTTGCTTCAAATAATATTCTAAATAGTACTGAGTCTAGTGTTTGGGCTAATTTAAAGATAATTAAGAGGAAAGTGATGGCTAAATATTGCAAAGGTTCAAATAAAATTAGGTTATATAGTCTCAAAGTTGGATTTCAAAGATAAAAATTCATCAAGGTTGGCTTGAAAGGCTCAAACGGTTCAAACAAAAGTTGCCTAAATCATTTTCAATATTCCATGCTTCTTAGGATTTCACCTCAAGAAGTTACTAAGTCAATTCTAGAGACTTAAACTTTCATGCATGCCTAGCTTTCCTAAGAAACTAAAATTTTATGGTATGATTTACACACTTTATTAAGAGTGCATTTGTGTCATAATTTAGCCAACATAGCAATTATTGAAATAATAGAATTTTATTCATACTAGAGTTTAGCATACTTAACAAAATTTCAAATTTTTGAACAAAATATATCCTAAACATAATTAAAAGAAAAATTTATTCTAAGAGGAAATAATTTCAATTTTTCGGTCCCCCCTACTTAAGATGAACAATGTCCCCATTGTTAAAAACAATAGAGAAAATGAAAATATAGAAGTGAATAGATACTGTACACCAGGTAGGATCCCAGAAAAAGGAGGTGAGTCAAGTTTGACTGCTTAAATACCAAGCTCTTCCTAGATAGATCCAATCCTAGACGTGTATATATCTATTGCCACACTTCCTATTTTATAAATTGTTCAATTTTATTAATGATTTCAACCTCTTGATTTATTATGCGAGAAATAAGAATATCCTAAGAGATAAAATAAAATACAGTAGAGACAAGATCCCCCATTTTTATTTGCAGAACCCTCAGAATTTGATCGCCTCGTTCCTTTCTTGACATTGGAGTCTATGGTTTGAGTATTAAGTCTGGAAATTCAAGCAAAAAAAAAAATGGGTTATGAAATATATATTTTTTAAATATATCTCTGGTTGAGTCACCCTAAATTTTTGAGTATCTCCAATAAGCTTGTTGCTGCAGCTGCATGTGTTGCAGCATAGCCATTATATCAAACTGTTCACTTCATGGAATGGTGCTAGATAAAGGGACTCTCAGCGTTGAACTTAGGAAATCTGTTAAGGTGGTTTCAGTTTCGGGTAGGTGGTTGAGTAGCCGATGGTAAGGTTTAGAGTTGAAGAGGGTGGTGGTTTTAAGGATAGTTTTGGTGCGGTAGTTGGTGACTTCAAATGAAGGTGTTCGGGGTGGTGATTCATAGAGTTAAAGGCTGGGACATTAAGGGGTTAAGTGAGATGCACTATTGGGCTACTTGGGAGTAGAGGTAGAGCAAGGTAAGGGCTATAGGTTTGTGCGAAAAAGGGTTGAATATTTCCCTTCTTAGTAGTGTCTTAAGTTCAATAGTAGCTCCTTTTTGGATCCTAAGCTCCTGTACTGAAAATAAACTAAAAAAACTCAAAGAAAGTAGTGTTTGGGTTAAAAGTTGACCCTTTATTTAACAAAACAAATACTTAAATTCTTTGGGCTACTTAGAAAAGTATTTTTTTTGAAAAATTACATTAAATTAAACTCCCAGGAAAGACTGGAGGGGTCGCAGATGGTCTTGTTTAAGTCCCAACCGCCTAGATAGAGTTTTAATTAATATAATAAACCAAAGAAATTTTATCTAAGTTACCATTTTATTCAAATGAGAAAAAAAACTAAAAATATAAAATAACGATAGAGAAAGTAAAAAGAACTCCCTCCATTTTATTCAGGATCGTCATTGACCATGGTGGTGTCAAATGGCCATTTTTCATACCAACCATAACCATCTAGGAAGCAATCATATTATTTCCTATCAAATATGTCCAACATCTTATTAGGGAAGGAAAACCCGTAATGATCTTTCTTGGTGGCCTTGTTTAACTTCCTGTAATTCCTACAAATCCTCGAAGCCATGACTCGAATACGTGCAATAATCCATCCGACACCCTTCTTGTGCTTTTCCAAAACAACAAATGACTCTTCTTCTTGATTCTTGGTGAACTCAACTGAAATAGTGACAGGTAAAGTCGAAGACAGACCCAAATAGTCATATTTCAAATGAGGAGACAAAATCTTCAGTTCCAATTTAGCTGGCTTTTCAATCAACGACTTTGGTTGCTTATACTCCTGAGATGATAACTCTAATGATTCGAGTGAAACTTCTTGAGTGAGTTCCTTCGAATTAGCTTCTAACCAAACTGAACATTCCTTGTCTTCATCATCACTTGGTGAATCCTCCAGTAGAATATGTTCTAACGGATGTTTAAAGAATTGAGCTCCAATTCTGTAGAAGCCAACGATTCCATCTTGGAAATAGCAGAGCAGTCTTCAACTATATCTAGGGATTTAGCAGCATCGAAGTCATTAAAAGTCACCTCGTCATCAAAGATTTCTTTCAAATGAGTATCATTTTGCTGCTTCTGGAATAATTGAGGATATGGCAGTTGTGAAATTTTAGCTTTAACCAGACAAATCTTCTGTGGAAATTTTTCTACATCTGACAAGGGTGTTAGATAATCAGAACTAACTGGTTTAGAGTTTACCTTATCAAGAATCACTGAATCTGACTTCTGTGATACAGGAGTTTCAACATTTGGTTGAACTTCCTCTTTGTCTTGAGCTACAACAGGCTTATATTGAACCTCAACTACCTTGGGCTTCAATGTCTTTCCACTTGGCAAAGATACTGCTTTGCAATGATCTTTGCCTAAAATTTTTGGATTTTTTGTGTCGTTCGGCCAAATACACTAGGGTTTATTTCAAAGTTCATTGGTTAGCTGACCCATTTGATTTTCCAGATTTCTTAAAGTGGTATCATTCTTCGTTATGTATGCCTTCAGCAGATTTTCAAGATCACTTGAAGATTCAGTTGGTGGGGGTTGTTGTACTTGTTGAGAATATTCCGACGGACAATTTGGCCGAAATGGCATAATAGAGTCGCTATAGTCTGCCCATTAATTACTCCATGGAGAAATTGGATGATTCTGCCATGAAGAGTTGTAAAAATTTGATTGCGGACTATTCCAATTCTGATTTCCCATGTAATAATTTGACTCTTGATTCGATGGGTAATTTTCAAAGAAATGGCCATCTCCACAGTATTCACAAGAAATATTCTCGAACTGGTTCGGCTGCTGACCTGACAGATTACCATTGAAACCATTAACAATTATGTTCTTAAGCATAGAAGACATAGAGGATACCTAGGCTGCCAAAGAAGCAAGTGTGTCCGCTTCATGTACTCCTGCTGCTCGTCTTTCTGAGGCTGCTCGGTTGGTTGGCCATTGATAGTTATTGCTGGAAATTCTTTCAATAATCACTTAAGCATCGTTATAAGACTTAAAAAGAAGGGCTCCATTTTCGAAGCATCCACCATCATTTTAGTATGAATATTGAGACCAATATAGAAAGTATCTATTTGAACGCAGTAAGGAATGTCGTGATGAGGACACTTTCGTAATAACTCCTTAAACCGCTCTCATGCCTTATATAAAGATTCTTCATCAAGTTACTGAAATGAAGTGATTTCATTTCGGATCTTGACGGTTAAAGATGGAGGGAAATATTACATTAAGAAACGTTCAACCAACTCTTGCCATGTAGTTATGGACCCGGACGGTAGGGAGTTAAACCACGCTCGTGCTCTATCTCTTGAGGAGTATGGAAATAATCTCAGTCTCAAGGTGTTCTCAATCACTCCGACTAGTTTAAATGAGTCACTCACTTCCATAAATAGCCGAAGATGAAGATGTGGATCTTCAGTAGGAATCCCACTAAATTGATCCATATTTTGCAACATTGGGAACATGATCGGCTTCAGCTCGAATTTTTGTGCCTTGATTTTAGGTATCCTAATACTCGGATTGAGCTCGTTGAATAGAAGAATGGCATATTGTTGAATGGCACGGTTTCTATCATCGGCAACAATAATCGGATTGTGAATATTATAAGCGAATGTTCCTCCTAGATTTTGGTTTTGATTTTCGAAATTCATATATTCGGTCCTTCTTTGGTTCGCTTGTCTTCTTCTTTGTCAGAAAGTCCTTTCAATTTCAGGGTTTACGGGAAGTAAGTCAATAATTTATTCAATACTCATAAACACCTAAAACAAACACACAAAAAAAATGGAATTAAAATTTAACAGAAACAAAATAGACTAAAATGCAAAATTAACAATTTCACAAATAATGTCTTTTAAAACAGTCCCCGGCAACGGCGCCAAAAACTTGGAACGACAAAAATGTGCAAGTGTACACAATCGCAACAAGTAATAAAGTGACAAGTAAATGTCGAGTTATCGTACCCACAGGGACTGTGAAAAGAATTATATATGAATGCAATTTAAAACACTTTGGTGAAGAAAAATATTTTGATTTGAAAGGTGATTAAAAACTAAAAAAAAACAAAGTAAAATAAATAAAATAAGTTCTAATGCACGATTTTAAAAGCTGCTTTTAATCAAGATGACATAATTGTGTTAGATTAATTACATTTCTCAACTTAGAATTATTAAACTCATGTTTATGTTGTTACGAATAAATTCACGGCAACTCGATAATTTGCTAACTTATGAACATACTTACCTACCAAAATCCAGTTATCTCTTGACTATATCTCTATGTCAATTCAACCGATTAAATAGATTTTAATAAGCAAATGTGTTAATGCACATACATACTTATGAAATTAAAATAATCTCTTGTACATATCTCTATGCCAATTCAAACAATTAATTCAATCTCATAAGCACATAAAATATTACGTGAGGTAACAATGTATTTCTACCTTGAAACAGTTTAATCACAATAATCTTGCAAGTTATGCAAGGCAAATGTATCGTTAGATACCGTTGCTAATTCAACCCTCAGCTACCTTAGATGATTAAACACGCACTGATTAAGTATCTTGTCAATTAATTACAATTTCAATCCGTTTAAATAATTAATTCATTAGTTTCCTTACAATTGTAATGCAAGAATAACTTAGTCATGATTTTACTTAATCAAACATTTTACCTAGGCCTATAACAACACAAACACAATTTTAATAAATTAAGTAGACGAAATGCAATCAACCTAACATGAATTAAATTTAAGCCATATCAATTAATTTAAACATTTCAACATCACAAATATTCATAGACATGTTCATCATAACAACAACAAAAATTAAAAGGATAGGGAACAAGAATCAAATCCGGTGTTTCTCCGTGGCTTGACTGGTTTGCTCCACTCTTCCTTCTCCGCTTGTTCTTGTTGAACCGAGGCTGTTACGAACACTTTAATGCTACTCCAAATTATGGATGAATGACTTTTTTTCAAGAGGTGAAATCGGCAAGAGGACAAAGGAAAATGAATGGGAAATAAAGAGAGAAAGTTAAGAGAGGAGAGGAGAGAAGAGATGAGATGAGAATGTTGTGGTGTGTTGAAATGAGCAGCCAAAGGGGGTTTTTATAGGGTGAGAGGGCTGCTAAAAATAGCCAAAAACAGCAACCAAAGAGCCCTCCCATGGCCGTCCACACATGTGGTAAGTTTGAAGCTTTCAAACTTGCTATATTAAGGCTGGGGCAAATCTAGAAAGGCACTAAAAGAGGAGGGGTTTGTTTGCAGTTTGACGAAGTCTTCAAGGGCCTTTTTGTAAGCCAATTAATTAGCCAAGCAAGCTGATTGGGTCAGCATACTGGACGGTTCTGGGCTGCCCATAGCTTGGTTGGTTCGGTTTTCTCGGTTCAGCTCAACTGGGCAACTTTTCATAATTAATTAATAATAATTTATTTAACTCAAATTAAATTGGATTAAAATTAAAATTAATTATATTATGAATTAATACACATAATTTGGACCATCTTTAGCTGAAAAATTCATTCGTCTCGCAGCTTCAAAAATCGCTTCTCGGTTTTGTGCTTCTTGTAGTGTCTGCCGAGCCAATTTTCGCCTTTTATGCGAATCTGTCGAAAATGATCAAGATTAATCAAAATTTATTATAAAAGTAATTAAAATTCATTATGTTAATAATTTAAGTACAAAATAATTATTTTATAAAAATTATATATTTTTCGACAATAATTTTACCGAAACTGCATGAATTTGAGTTAAAAAGGGCATGAAAAAGTGTGTATATTTTCGTGTTTCCAATTATACAATAAATAATAGATATTTTTTGATTTCATACTTTTAGTAATTTTTTTAAAAAGTTACCCCTTTATTGCTTCTTATTCTCTCTTTTAAAAAGTTATACCAATTGTTATCTTAGTTTTTTTATTATTATCTTTATTTTAATTTTTTTTAATGTGTAAAATAATTAATTATTTTTTTGATAATTCCAGGGGGAACATTTTTAAATAACTGAGTTGTTAACCAGTCTTAGATAAGCAACCCCCTCAGCATTAAGCATTAATAAATTAATGACTTCATGCAAAGGATCATTATAGATATAGAGTTTATGTAAAAAATGTGAACTTTTTTTCGTCCTTGCAATTCTGCGAGACCACTCTCTTTGTAATAAGTATCATATAGTTTCGATAAAATAGAAATAGGGACGCAAATTATTCATATTTCGTTGGTAATCACAACCACGAAGTTGTCCAATCTATTTTAATCTCTAACTTCTTGGTATACTTGCTCCATGTAACCGGAACACCATAGATCCCATATAACTTCACTAAATTGATGTTACAATCTCTACAAGATCTATGAAACGAAAAACTCAGACGCTATTGGAATTTTGGAAGACTTTTCTTACACTAGCTAATGCCTTATTTTGATCCCAGCTTTCGTAAATATGCATTTTCTACCTCCCTCCATATCTTGACTCATCAAAATCGAACTACATAATCAATTGATCTCATGTTTTGTTCTTCCATACTTATGGCTAGTAGTTGTAACTACTCTTCATAATTGCTCATATTATCTTACAATAATCAACTATTTTCTTCAAATTGGTATTAGGTCCTAACACTTGACGTAGTAAGCAGTGCCTTTAATTTTTTATGGCTCTAGCTATACTTACTAGAAGGTTAGGATGACGACATTCATCAAGCCTACGGATGAAAAGGCCTAACGAGTTGTTCTTACTAGTAAAGAGACTCTTGCAATTGAAACCTTTAGAAGAAGAACACCTAAGGCAGAACTTACGTGGACCATTAAGGAGGAGACGTTAGCAAATGCAATTTAAAAGTAGTGAATGCAATATTCTATAGAGTAGATGGCCAAGAGTTCAAAAGGTTATCTAGATGCACCATTGCAAAAGAAAGCTTGGGATATATTTGAAACTATCTACAAAGGGACAAATAGTATGAAGCAATCGAAGTTACATATGTTGACTATTAAATTTAATACTATTGGAATGAAAGATAATGTAACCATTAGAGTTTTACGTTGATCTATGCTAAAGATTTGGTACTTGGAGAGAAATACTTAAATTTGAAGTCGTTGAGAGAATTTCTTAGATCACTGCCTGAGAGATTTGTTATCAAAGTCACTACCATTTAAGAGGCAAAAGACATTGCTAACATGAGGATTGATGAATTGGTTGGATTATAATGTTCGAGATCAATCTTGATAAATAAAGGAGGAGTGGATCCAAATGGGAGAAAAGTATAGCCCTGCAAGTGAAACCATTAATTACAATTGAGGGTGCTTACTCAGAACTTCAATAAAGCTTTTAAGAATTTATCCAAGAAGAATAAGAAGTTTGATACGGCTAAAAATTTCATTGAAAACAAAGATAAATATGGTGGCAATCAATGAGAAGTCAAACAATGACAAGAAGAAAGGCATAAAATGCTATGAATGCCATGGATTTAGGCACATCTAGATTGAGTACACCATAAAGAAAAAGAAAACTATGTTTGTAACCTAGAGTGGGATTCTTCAATCTAATTTCAAATAATCATATTTCAAAACTGCGGAGAGGATTCTTAGATATTAGAAGAGGACTTTGGATTTGGGATATGGCTTTTGAAAGACAACACAATAAGTATAGTTGGTTAAAATGGTGTTGATTGGGCTGATAATATGGATGATGGGAAGAGGATTTTCGGGTTTGTTTCTATTTTGGATTGAATCTTGTCAAGAAACAAGCCTAAAATTTTTATTGATAATTGATGAAGAGTACATTGTTGCTTGAAGTTATTGTGCTTAGCTTTTTTGGATGCAACAAATGATGGACTTTTGATTGGTATTATCAATTGCAATTGCTTACTATGACAACTCTGGTGCTATTAATATGTCAAAGAACCAATGATGCATTCTAGGACAAAGTACATAAATATTTGTCACCATTTTATTTAAAATTTGAACTACGTGTCTACTAAAAATCAGTTTGTTAATCTCTTCCCCTAAGAACTTGATTTAGTTAGGTCCAATGTCTTAAGAAGCTTAGTTGGTGTGTGTCGAAAATAAGACTTGACAGTTGATCTGCCGTAATACGGAGTAGCAGATTAAACTAATTTTTTGCACTTTAGGAGCTTGAAAACAAGAATTATCATTAGGTTTTAATTATATTTTAGTAAGTTTAACTAAATTAAATAAAATGTCCAAATTGAGTCTTTTATTTACCTTAGGGGCCGAATGAGGTCCAAGGGTGAGCTAATGAATTTTGCAAGTGTGCAAGAAACCATTAGAAGGCGTGCTAAACTGATATTGGTCACGATGTTGCAACACGGAGGCCTCAATGTCACAACATAGGGAGAAGAATGGAGAAATCCTGAGACCACCTTCGACATCGCGACACACCCTTGAAGACATTTTGAATAGGAGTATACTAACTTCTATGTCGTGACATAGGTCCTGATGTGTCGCGACATCGACTCTGGACGAGAATTAGCACGAGCTAAAGGAACTTAAAGCTCGGAGACATAAGCTAACCTAGGGTTAAGGACGATGGCCACCTAAAATCTATAAATAGGCTTATTTGTCACACGTTATGGACACCAATTACTTAGCTTAGAATCTTTTTTTAATTTCAGTTTAGTTTTCTTCTTTTCTTAGGTTTTAGATATACTTTCAGTTTGTTCTTTGTTTTCTTTCGAGAGATCTAATTTTTGGATGCGATCAAACCTTGTAGATTCAACTTTCATTCATAATACAAATTGGGATTTTTCTTAAACTTTATACTTTCGATTCAATTATAATGTTTATGCTTTATATCGATTTTATATTATTTACGAAAACCATGAGGAACTAATCCCTCTATGGGAGATTGGTGAGTGGAGGTATAATTTATTAATTATTTCAGAGTTACACAATAGATCAGCTGTTTAGGAAAGGAAGAACGTAAACCCTAGGCTTGATGACCCTAGGAAGTCATCAGGGTGGGAATTAACCCAAAATTGGTATGGCTTATCAATGAGCACCTTCACCCCAAGTCGGTTTGGATTGGAGTCCTTGTTGACTCATTATTTTAGTGGACGTATCGGAAAAGTTTTCTAAGATATCGACTAGTTGATTGACGGGGAACCTGAAGCGACAGTTAATGAAGATTACCGAAGCAATCTAATTACCCATAATCATATTTGATCAATTCTACTTTTTAATTTCTCGATACTTAGTTATTTATTATATTTTATTATTATAAGAATTCAAAAAATTCATTTTTTTTTATATTTGCCTAATATTGCCTATTGCAAGTACTAATTAGATCTTTTGGTGTTTAGATTAAAACTAATCTAGCACTAGCCTCCTTTGGGTAGATCCTCGGACTACTCACCTACTCCATTGTAACTATATTACAACTGGACCCATATACTTGCTGATACCGCTTCATTTATATATCTTTTACTGCAGTATTCACACTTTAGATATTAGTACATCCGGAGGCGGTTAAGTTGTTGGCGCTGTTGTCGGGGAGGCAACGTCACTAGTTCGATTTTATTTTTTGCACTTCAGTAAGGATAATTAGGAAATTTTTAGGTTATAGATACGATATTAAATTTTTTTTGTTACTAATATTCTCTTTTTGGGTTTGGTATATGACTCATAGTAGGGGAACACCTATAGAGTCTGTCACAGATCCATAAAGAATAATTTGCAGAAATCGTTGATAGCAACATCAGCAGCAACAACAGATGCAAAATCCACCACCACCTGCTGTAGGTAATGTACTAAGCGAAAATTCATTGTTTAACGAAGCTAACGATAACGCTTTAAGAGATCCACTAGCACCACCATAGCTTCCTGTAAATATACATATGGCACGTAACGAGAGAACCCTAACAGATTACGCATTACCAAGTTTAGACATGGTTTAGGAGAGCATAACGAGACCAGCTATTACAACTAACACTTTTGAGATCAAACCGGCAATGATTTAGATAATTCAGAATAATTTGCAATTTAGGGAAACAATAATAGAGGATTCGAATCAACATTTAAAATGGTTTCTCTAACTTTGTGATACTTTCAAGTACAAAGGGGTCACTGGCGACGCTATTCGTCTTCAGCTGTTCCCTTTTTTTTTTTTTGATTGATTATGCCTTTTCTTGGTTAGACTCGCAGACACTAGGATCTATCACGACATGGGATGAGCTCACTGGGAAGTTCATACAAAAGTTTTTCCCTATTTGTAAAGCGGTTCAACTAAGAAGAGAGATTGTTGTATTCAGACAATTGGAAGGGGAAAGTTTTCACGGGGCTTGGAAACATTTTAAAATGTTGATCCAAAAATGTCCGCACCATGGATTCCCTGAGTGGATGTATTTGTAGGTATTTTACAATGGGTTGGATGTAAATGCAAGGTCCGGATTAGATGGAGCGGCAATAGGAGCTCTTATGAATAGAACGTACGAGGATGTGTAAGAATTAATAGAAAACATGGCGTTGAACTCCTGTCAGTGGCCTATTGAATGATTCACATATGACCAGAAACCAGCTACAGTAAAGACTATCCAGGAAGAGGATAAATACCGATAGTTAGTAGACAAACTTAATCTTATTGAATCTGTGAATGGCACACCATCTGTGTATGGAGGAGACAAACCACTCTTCCATTATATCAATAATCCCACCGAGGATGTGAATTACATCAAGAATAGGGGTGGAAACCCTTATTCAAATACCTATAATCCCGGTTAGAGAGATCATCCAAACTTGAGATGGGGAGAAAATCGAGGAGGTAATAATAATCCAAATCAAGTTAAAAACACTAATTACCAACCTTCTTATTTGTAGAAACCTTAAGATCGGACTAACCCAAATGACCATACTGTATGTGGTCAATGCTTGGATCAAATTAAATGGGAGATGTAGTTAATGAGAACAGAAGTAAAGCAGGTGCAATATGAGTGCATTAATTCATCGAGAAAATTGACTAAACTGGAGGACCAAATGAGCCAGTTAATGAGTATGCTGGGAGATATTAAAAGATAAATTGGCACATGCATACCCAATAATATGGAGAATAGTCCTTGGAAAGAAGGGAATGAGCAAGTAAAAGCAATAGCGGTCCGTTCGGGTAAAATCTTAAGTAACCTGACAAACTTGACACCATAGGACACAAAAGAGGATGTAGAAGGCTTTCCAGAAAAACCTCAAGAAGTTGATAAGGAGCTAGAACCAGAGGAGATCATCAAACCTGCCACTAAACCGGAGGAAAGGGTAAAAGACACGGCCAATAACATGCAGTTATTGTTTCCTTCCAGATTAGAATAGAAACAGAAACAGGATGAGGGTGAGTTTGTAAGTTTCCTAAACTTGTTCAAAACAGTAAATGTCAACCTACCATTAATTAAACTAATCGAGAAAGTCCAAAGTATGCCAAATTTTAAAAGAAATCATGTCTAGGCGTAGGAAAGTTAGGGTAGGAGAGCAAGTAAACATCAATGTGTCCTGCAGTGCTATTATTTCCAAATAGGTACCCTAGAAACTAAAAGATCTGGGAAGTTTTACGATTTCGATAGAGATAGGGAACATTTTTTTTAAGAAGGCTTTATGCGATTTAGGAGTTAGTATAAACCTAATGCCTTTACCTATTTATGAAAAACTCGGGGTAAGGGACCTAAAAAACACTCAAATTATATTACAATTAGCTAACACATCTACTATACAACCGAAGAGAGTGTTAGAGGATGTGTTAGTTAAGGTGCATAGTTTTATTGTCCCAATAAATTTTGTAGTGTTAGATTTTGAAAAAGATCGAGAGATGCCCATTTTGTTGGAAAGACCTTTTCTAGCCACATTCAGAGCCACCATTAATTTAGAGAAAAATAAATTAACAATGAGAATTAATGGTGAAATTGAATCTTTTAGATGTGAATCTCACCAAAGTGAGGAAAACCAGAAAAAACTGAGAGAGCAGTGTCATTCCATATTTACCTTTAAATCCAACTACTCTAAATTCAGGGATATGCCGTATGTGATTAATGTAGGGTTAAAGAGTAGGTATAAAGAAATATACAAGTGGAAAAGGATGAAGGGACATGACGGTCAGTGGACAAATGCGAAAAGAGACACAAGTGGGAACACGACGATGGAACTGTTGGATGAATCCGTTAGTAAATCATGATGAAATTTAAAATTCAATTTTCCTATATATTATTTTATATTTAACTAACCATATAGTTTAGATTCTAACTTTTATTTGATATATATTTATTTTAGACCGAGACATCCTCAAAATGAAAATTTGGGTTGAAACAAAGATGGTGTCGCAACACCTCGCACAGAATGTAAGAATTGGAAAAATTACCTTGCTATCGCAACATGAGTCGCGACATAGAAGACAGTTAGTTTCACCGAGTTTTCCAAGTTGTAAGGTGTTTCGCGACACAACACTTTAGAGTCGCGATGTTAGTATACTAGCAGGGATGTTGCGACACGAAACCTTTGTGTCACGACATCGCTGTAATTTTTTACAGGTGACCCGACCCAATAAGCACAACTCGGCGGCCTTAAAACCTATTTTAGTCAACTTTTAACTATCTAAACCCCTAACTTTTAACCTAAAAACACATTATCCTTCTTAAATACATCTTAACCCCTTAATCTTATCAATCCTTTCAAAATTTCTTAAAACTTTTTAAACCCTAAGCCTCAATTTCCACTTCTTTTATTTAAAACCTCCACCTCTCAATCATACTTGGTGCAATGAAAAATGGGAACACTCAAGGGAACAATAGACGCCGCACGAAATGATGAATTCAATGATTTCTGTGAGGTCAAAGGTTCTTAACTTAGACTTTTACTGTTCCATTGAATTTCTTTGCTTGATATTTTGCTTTAGTTCTTAGTTTAATTATAATGCATCCTAGAAAAGTTAGATGAACTAGTTAACCGGAGCCATCGACGGTTCAAAATCTCTCTAGTTTTGCAAACCTGAATGTTGAAAAATATTTTAATAACCTTCAAGGTAAAACATTTATTCAAGAAAGGGGATTTGATCCGTCGATGATCATTTGTAATGAGTTATGGCCATTAGTTCGATACCATAGGTGGGAATATTTTTGGTCAATCCCGAAAGATATTGTCGTGGTCCCGATAGTTCAAGAATTCTATGCATCTTTACGGGATCACGAGTCTAGAAATATTGACGACCATATATGGGATATTGTAGCTGTGCGAGGGATAGAAGTTAAAGTAACCCTTCGAATTATTTGTGATTCTTATAATGCTTCATACTATAACCAAGACTTTTTTGATGAAACTGATTTAGAATACTTTCGGAACATAGATATGGACAATATTATAAACTATTTAACAGAGGGAACGGGTGAATGGAAATACCGCCCAAGTACTAGTATCCCAACCTCCTTCAAACAAGCTATCATGTTCCTGAAGGTTAAAATATGGATTCAATTCACGTGCACACGAATAGTCCCTGCTTTAAATGTATCTAATGTTAATACCTTTTTGTCAGTTTTACTTTATGTTATTTTGCAGAAAAAGCAGGTTTGTATTGGAAAGTGGATCCACTAGAACACGAAGAGATGTATTAGTGGCCAAAAAGTGGGAGTGTTCTTTCCCCACTTAGTGACGGCCTTATGTAAAAGAGGAGGCATTCCATGGCATCCACAAAGTAGTCGTTAAAACCATCTCAAATTATTGTTGGTGACACTTTGTTCCAATAATACAAAAAGTTAAGAGACAAAAAAATAAAAGATTGCAACAAAAAATCACAAAGGCTGACACAAGCTCAACAGGAAGTTGGTGAGAGTAGTCATCCTAAATTGGACTGGATGATACAGTGGATGCAAGAGTCGGGGCTAATATTTTGAGAATTTGCAAGGCAAAACAATATCAGGATCCCCAATTATACGCCAGACATGTTTAGGCCTACGCCATCTGGACAGGAAGAAGGAGAGCATGAAAGTGAAAATGAAGGAGAGGGAGACAGAAGCGATGAGATGGATGATGATTAGAACTTAATTTTGTTTTTGGTTGTATTAAACTTAAATATGATTTTAATTTTTTGGGTTGTATTAAACTTAATTTTGTTTTGGGTTGTTTTGTTTTGGATAGAAATAAATTTTTTAGTTGTTTTGTTATGTGCTTGGTTTTGATTTTCTATGTAGGAACCCCACATGAAGGAAACACAACAATTTGAACTATCAACGAGCAAATGAGGAAGCACCCGCCAATAACATTTGACACGACCATGATCAATCGGGTAACTTCTTTTCTTATTCTTTTCTAGGCTACAGATTGAGGATAGTGTGTTAACTAAAGTGTGTGTGGGGTAACATAGAAAATTTTTGTGTCAATTTTTATGATTTTCTTTCAATTTTTCTTGTCATTGGTGTGCTTGAGCTTTTAGAAATACAAGTGATTGGTTAGGAGCATGTACATAGGTTGCTTGTGGTTATAAATAAATTTGGCATTATGATAGGTGATTTTAAATTTTTGATTATTAGACTACTAAGTTTTATATGTTACACTGTAAATAGGCATTAAGCAATCAACTTTACCAAATGATATAGAAAATACAAGGAAACGAGCAGGCTAGTATAAATGATAAATGGTTGAATTTGAGTTTGTTTGGTTGATTAAACTTGTGGATATTGAGGTATTTAAGGGATGACCTAAGGCATCGTTTGGAACACATCCAGAGCAAAAAAGTTGACTTGTACTTATTCATCCTTAGTATCTATTTTGAGCCTGAAAACACTTCTTGATGAACCTTATTACAAAACCCGAGCTTGAAATGTTAATTTGTATTTGCCCTTTTTCTTTGGTCTTGAACTACACGACTATAGACGTTTGGCCATACGTATTGAGGTTTAAGTAGATACATCATGGTGGATTTTGTAAAAATAGAGTGAAATAGGAAAGATTGGTGTGATATAGGAACTATAGGTTAGGTTAAAGTGTAGAACAAAAGAAAAATTCGAAAAGAAAATCAATATGAGTAGAGTAAGTTTTTGAAAAGCAAAAAGCATTTGTGAGTGAGATGAAGTGAAAAAGTGACAAAAGTCACAAAAATAAGAAAAACTCGTTCATTAGTGCACAAAAACTCATAGGCTAGCCATTGTTACTGTATTATGCTATGATTTCCTATGTGGAGAAACAAGGAAAGTGAGGGAAGGAAAAATAAAGCGGTGAGCGGGTAAGGGTCACTAAGGGGGAAAATAGGGATCGATACGATGTGCCAAACTATTTTCTTGTTTGTAGCCCTTTTGATGCTTACTGTGTTTGAATTCTATACTTGTCCTAAGCCTCGGAACATTACAAGCTGAAAAGTCCTATGTGACCTAAATATCCTTATCCATAAATGGACATTATATTAAACAATCGCATAAACTTCTATTTGTATTCTTCTAGGATAATCAAATTACTTGTATGATTTGTTAATGGATTCCTACAGGTGAGACCCTTAATGCTTGTATACTTTGTAATGCACTGAACTTAAATGTTTGAGGTCAAAAGTGGTAAATCAATTTTTCATCATGTCAAAATTATTTGTAAATATGAAATGCCTAATCATGTGCTTCAGAGTCAATATTTGTATCATATTCGTTCAAGGGTTGTCTATTCTATTTCTTGGTTTTGTTTGTGTTGCTTGAGGACAAGCAATGACTTAAGTATTAGGGAGTTTGATCTGTCGTAATACGATGTAATAAATTAAACTAATTTTTTCACTTTAGGAGCTTGAAAACAAGCACTATCATTAGGTTTAATTATGTTTTAGTAAGTTTAACTAAATTAAATAAAATGTGCAAATTGAGTCTTTTATTAACCTTAGGGGATGAATGAGGCCCAAGGGTGAGCTAATGTACTTTATAAGTTTGTAGGAGACCATTAAAAGGCATGCTAAATTGATATTGGTCACGATGTTGCAACAGAGAGGGATCAATGTTGCAACATAGAGAGCAAAATGGAGAAATCCCGAGACTGCCTTCGACGTCGCGACATAGCTTAGGGGTGTTGCAACATACCCCTAAAGACATCTTGAGAGGAGTATACTGACTTTTTTTATCGCGAAACAGGTCTTGATGTGTCACGACATCGACTCTGGATGGGAATTAACACGAGTCGGTGGGCATTTTGGTTCGCACAATCAAACTTAAAGCTCGAGGATGTCAGCTAACCTAGGGTTAAGGACGACAACCACCTAAAATCTATAAATAGGCTTATTTGTCACACCTTATAGACACCAATTACTTAGCTTAGAATCTCTCTTTTAATTTTAGTTTAGTTTTTCTTCTTTTCTTAGGTTTTATATTTACTTTCAGTTTGTTCTTTGTTTTCATTCGAAAGATCTGATTTATGGCTGTGACCAAACCTTATGGATTCAACTTTCATTCATAATAAAAATTAGGCTTTTTCTTAAACTTTATAGTTTCAATTCAATTATCATGTTTATGATTTATATCGATTTTATATTGTTTATGAAAATCATGAGGAACTAATCCCTCTATGGGGGATTAACGAGTGGAGGTATGATTTATTAACTGTTTTTTAGAGTTACTCAACAGATCAATTGTTTGGGAAAGGAAGAACATAAACCCTAGGCTTGATAACCCTAGGAAGTCATCAAGGTGAGAATTAACCCAAAATTGGTATAGTCTATTCATGAACACCTTCACCCCAAGCCGGTCTGGACTGTGAGGTTAGAAGATAAGTAGTCCTTGTTGTCTTGTTATTCTAGTGGACGTATCGGAAGATCCTGCTAGAATATCGACTATTTGATTGATGAGGAATCCGAAGCAACAGTTGATGAAGATTATCAAAGTTAGCTAATCACCCATAATTAGATTTGATCAATTCACTTTTCAATTTCTCGATACTTAGTTATTTTTTATATTTTATTATTATAAGAATTTGAAATGTCCCTTTTATTTATTTTTACGTAATATAACCTATTTCAAGTACGAATTAGATTTTTTAGTGTTTAGGTTAAAATTGATCTAGCACTAGTGACCCTTGGGTACGATCCTTAGAGTACTCACCTACTTCGTTGTAACTATATTACAACTAGACCCGTATACTTGCGGATACCGCCTCATTTATATATCTTTTACTACAATATTCACATTCAAGTCGTTAGTACGTCCGGAGGCTATCAACAGTTAAGGTAAGGCATCGAAATGATTATCTTTAATGTTGTTTCACCATATTTGTCCTTCTGATTATTTTTTGTTGGAAATCTATTATTTTTGGTAGGGTGGTTTTTTTGTACTTTGTACTTTCTAAAATTTGGAGGGAAAGTTACTTACGGTAATGGGTATTTGTGATTAGGTAATAAATACCCTAGTAATGTTGCAATTAGTTTTAATCACCTATTTTTGAGTTCATAAAAATCTAAACTTAGTAAGAAACCTTTGAATTCTTTGGTCTTCCTTGATTCTTGTTCTTTTCTCTCTTATTAAAAAAATCTTTTTATACTCTTCTTTATTCTATAGTTCATGTTAATGTAACCTCTCAAGAATAGTTTGATAATGTACCTCTCCAAAATGTTCAGACTTCTGGATGGAGTAATCAAATGAAGTAAAAAACTCTTCTAGTGGAACCAGATAGGTTAAGTTAGCTATGCTATTAGTTGATTAGCTGATATGGAAGTAGTTGTAACTAGTATTGCTACTACTCTTATAAGAGTAACACAAGTTCTAAAAGGGTTATTAGTAAATCTTATACCATGTGAAACATTTGATAATTCTAAGGAATCATAATAGACTATTGCTTGGAAAAGTGAAAAGGAAGGGGAGGATCAATTTCAAAAGAGATTATCATGATAAATCAGTTGATCGTTAACTCACCTTATCCAATGAACAACTTATCACTGAAGATAGGTTAGGAACTCTAATTGATGTTGCAATCCAACAAGGTAATATAGTTCCCACTACTTCTAATGAATTCATTACTAACACTTATTAATGAAACTAAGTTAGAAAATAGTTGTAGCAATCATTCTATTGATATCATTACAAATATTATTGAACCTAATTCTATTATTTTTGAAAATCTTGTTGATACTTCTACTTTTCTTGCTATTGGCAAGATTTATTATCCCTACTAAGATTGTTGAAGAAGATGATTTAGCGATTATTGAGTTACAACTGCTATAGTCATTGCGTTAGTTGAGAAGAGAAAAAAATGTTTTACAATTCCCAAGAAGTTCTAGGAAGCTTATTCTTCAAAGGAAGCTAAAAAATAGAAGAAAATTGATAAAGGGAAAGCTTTCCAGCTTTCTTTTTTCCTTAAAGAAAGCGTACGAGACTCGAATTCGAATCATCTGTTATTAATTTAGATGAAAATATGCCCTTAAAGGAGTTAGTTTGAGGTAGATGTTAGCTCGATAGTTCAACTCGAAATCACTAAGAGGGGGTGAATTGGCCTCCTAAAAATTTGTGGTTGCTAAGAGAAAGATAGAGACAATGAACACTTCGATTTATAGTGGTTCAGCCTCAATTGCCTACTCCACTACCTTAGCTTTCTACAACTAAGGATTTTCTCAGATTCACTAATTTGATAACCTTTAAGGATAAGGTTTAACCTTACAAACTGTAACGCCCTAAACCTGATCCTTAAAGAGGACCTAGGACTGGCACGTCACTGCCTTAAAATATTTTCTTTTAAACTTGTACGGGTGTGGTCTTCATAAAAAAATGCAATTCAAATAAATATGAATTGTGAATCCTTTGTGAAATTAAAAATAAATAAGGTTATACATTTCCAAGGGAAATGAAAAACATGGAAGCTTTATTGGAAGCTCTTAAAACCATATTAGGCTTAAGCCAATATTTAACACAGCGTTGCATACATTTACATATAATAATAAAAATTAATTATTCAAAGTAGATGATTCGATATTTTGCAAAATGTAATCACTTTATTGAGGTTTCATTAAATTAATGGTTTCAAAAGAATAACTTTAAAATACAATAATTCATTCTTCAAAATGACACCATCTTGACACCACCCCTATACCATGCATAGTACAAATTACTTAAAAAACCTCATGGCAAAATGGTGTAGTCTTCAAGAAGTCCTTTACTTCGTCAGTGATCTTGAGAAGGAAAGGTAACTAAGCGAGTTTAAAGAACTTAGTGAGTCCTAAAGCAAACATATCAATAGCTATATATGACATTAATAAACCTTTCCAACTCAACAAGTCATACAATTCGCCCGTTGGTGAATACCATACACATACAAACTTTATTACAGACACTATTCCTTTAGCGCATACATTACACCCATACAACCATACAGACAACCATCTTTGTGCTAGCCATACACAAGTCCATGATTAAGTCTTAGCATTCACTTCATGTAACACCCCAAACCCGGCCTAGACGTTATGGCTGAATCTGGCGATGTCACATGAAAGTGCTTTAGAAAATGTAATTACAATAAAACCATTTTTTGATATCTTAGGCTACCATAAAAAACGTGTCGTTTGTTCATTCATTTTCCATTTTCAAAACATTATACGTTGAGGAAGCTTTTAAAATAATTTGCGAATTCGTGTGCATTTTGATAAAACATTTGTTTATTTTGAAAACTCGAGTTTTCCTACTTCTAACCGTAATACCATACACGTCAGAAGTCCCAAATTTAAAACAAAATATGTGAGGGCCATATTATATAAAATTTCCCAGATATAACCAAACCATAAATAAAAATAGAAAGCCATAACGGTCCAGAACCGTGGTCACTGCCGAGTCCTCTGCCGCATCGATCCGTCTACTGTTGGGGATTACCTGAACAGATTAAATAGAAAAGGGAGAGTTTTCGCAAACTCAGTGTGTAATCCCCATAGAAAACATGCACACAGCAAAATATCAGAAAACTTGATCATGCATTTCTGATTCGGTGCGAGGCACAGATACTGAAAGCAGTGTGGACCTTAGCCCACTCAGATACAGAATCAGATATATTCTAGGGCCTTAGCCCATTTCAGACACTTCCTCCAAACATTATCAACCCACCCCGATGCAATGCAACATATAAAGGATGTCATGCTATTATGCAATTAAAAGTACATATGTTCAGAATAGTATACATGCTTAGTACGGATTCCACATAATCAATTCACATAACTACGGGTCTAAGTACTACTTACCGACCCTTCAGTAGGTCCACAGTCGACTTGGGCGACCCGTGAAACCTTACAGAACATTTCATAAAAATGGGCTCACACACCGATGCGGCCTGCCCGTGTGGCCCACACGGCCCAAAGTGGCCTTGGCCGTGTGGATCACACGGCCTGGCCCAGAATCCCATACGGCCCAATTGGTCGAGCCCGTGTGTCACACACGGCCTTGCCCGGCCGTCACACGGTCGTGTCACTCGCGCACGACCTGGCTCGTCAATCACACGACCGTGTGGTGACTTACAGTCTTGCACACGTCCTACTACACAGGCGACCACATGCCTGTGTACCGTCGACAGTGAGGTTTTCGGCTTTCGCAGAAACCTCAATTTTTGCGTTTTCGGGTACACACCTGGTTCGATTTCGCTACCTACGCAATCTCGAGATCACCATAATCTTCAATCTAACAATGAGAACTTCGCACCTTAAAACATTAATGGCTGATCTCCAGCCCCTCGGTTAATTCCTATAACCAACAAAACTCATTTCAAACCCAACAATTTATTTACCCTAAATAGAGAGCGCATCTCAAAAACTTACCAAAGCTTACCAAACGCACAAACGATGAGGAGACGACCGAAATAAGTGTTTAGTTTATGAAGAAAGAAGAAAACAGCAGGAATACGGCACAAAAAGTTGACAAGAAGGGGAAAAAGATGAAGAAAACGGCAGAGAATTTTGAGAAAGGGGGAGAGCCGAATTTTGGGGAAAACAAAAGCTACCAGATATCTCATAATCCCCTACATCACTCCACTAACCTCACTATATCTCAACCACCTTAGTTTTTCGGCTAAACCAAAACTCTTACAGTCCACTGAGCAAAAAAAACAACATCCTTACTCGTGCAGGGATTTGAGCATAAGAACTCCAACAGACCAACACTCAACTTACCCACCAGACCAACAGGCCCATTCTGACATGTTCTTACAAATAAATACTTATAAGCCTACTAACCCAAAGGTAAGGCTTTATTCCATAAAAAATCCAAAATTTGTCCAAGTCAAGGCTTAAACTCAAGACCTTTCATACACACTCAGAACACTTAACCAGTGAAGCAGATACACATTTGTGTCACAAATTTACAAAAGCCGAAATTAAAGAAAAAATCGGGGCGTTACAACTCTACCCTCTAAAAGAAAATTTCGTCTTCGAAATTTTACCTGATCAGAAAAGGTGAGGATACTACTGACGCATCGCATCCTCCAGCTCCCAAGTGGCCTCCTCAGTGCTATGATTTCGCCACAGCACTTTCACTAAAGGGATAGACTTCCTTCGCAGCACTTTAATGCCACGATCCAGGATTTGGACCGCCTCCTCCTCAAACGTCAGATCTGGTTTGACCTCGATGTCCTCAATAGGAACAACATGCGTGGGACCAGAGCGGTAGCATCTCAACATCAAAATATGGAAAACATCATGAATACGATCTAACTGCGGAGGTAGCTCCAACTGATATGCAACTGGCCCCACTCGTTTCAGAATACGGTACGGCCTAATAAATCGAGGGCTCAGCTTACCCTTGCGACCAAACCTCAGAACCTTCTTCCATGGCGAGACCTTGAGAAAAACTAAGTCCCCCATAGAATACTCGATATCTTTTCTTTTCAGATCAGCATAGGACTTCTGCCTATCAGATGCCGCTTTCAGTCGATCCTGGATCAATCGGACCTTATCTTCAGTTTTAAAAACCAATTCCGGACCCAAAACACGTCGCTCACCCAACTCAGTCCAACATAAGGGAGTGCGACACATACGACCATACAGGGCTTCGTAAGGTGCCATCTAAATGCTAGACTGATAGCTGTTGTTATAGGCAAACTCTGCCAACGGAAAATACTCCTCCCAACTGCCTCAGAAATCTATAACACAGCTCCTCAACATATCCTCCAGTACTTGAAGCACCCTCTCCGACTGACCATCTGTCTGAGGATGGAAAGCAGTACTGAAGTCCAACCTTGAACCCAGAGCCTCATGTAATTTCTTCCAGAATCGAGACGTAAAGCGAGGATCCCTATCGGAGATGATCGAGACAGGAACCCCATGCAGTCTCACTATTTCCGATATATATAGCTTAGCCAGTTTCTGGAGAGAAAAGTCCATCCTGACCGGGATGAAATGAGCGGACTTGGTCAATCGATCCACGATGACCCAGACAGAATCCTTCTTAATGGTGTTAAAGGCAACCCACTAACGAAGTCCATCGTTACTCGCTCCCATTTCCATATTGGTATCTTTACCGGCTGCAGCAACCCCGAAGGCAATTGATGCTCAACCTTAACCTGCTGACAAGTCAGGCAGCAAGCAACGAAGTCCGTGATCTCACGCTTCAACCCTGGCCACCAGTACAACTCTCGGAGGTATCGGTACATTTTATTTTCGCTAGGATGCATAGCGTAAGGGCTGCTATGCGCTTCCCTCACAATCGACTGTCTCAAATTCTCATCATTCGGTACACAGATCCAGCTGCGGAAATAAAGTACCCCGTCACTGCTAATCCCAAAATTTGTAGTGTCCCCTTTCTCAACCTGACGGAACCGCAGCTCAAGCAACTTATCCTCCATCTGTTTACCTCTAATCTGATCAATCCACATGGGCTTAACCTGAAGTTCTGCTAATAGACTCCCATCATTGAATAAGCTGAGTCGGGCGAACATCGCTCTCAGATCAGTCATAGCCCTACGGCTCAAAGCATCTGCCACCACATTAGCCTTACCAGGGTGGTACTCGATAGTGCAGTCATAATCCTTAAGCAGTTCAACCCATCTATGCTGCCTAAGGTTTAACTCCTTCTGAGTGAGAAGATATTTGAGGCTTTTGTGATCAGTGTAGATAGTACACTTCTCACCATACAGGTAATGCCTCCAAATCTTCAGAGCGAAGACTACAGCCGCCAGTTCCAAATCATGCGTTGGGTAGTTAGCCTCATGCATCTTGAGCTGACGAGACGCATAAGCTACCACTTTACCATCCTATATCAGAACGCAACCCAGACCCACATGCGACGCATCACTGTATACCATGAAGTTTCTACCAGGCTCCGGCTGTATCAGAACAGGAGCCTATGCCAGAACAGATTTGAGCTTCTCGAAGCTCTCTTGTTGCTTATTAATCTAGACAAAGGGAACACCCTTGCGCAGAAGCTTGGTCAACGGTGCTGCGATCAAGGAGAACCCTTCTACGAAGTGTCGATGATAACCCGCCAGCCCCAGAAAGCTACAGATTTCGGACACATTCTTCGGCTGTTTCCACTCCCACACAGCCTCAATCTTACGAGGGTCAACCCGAATCCCCTCCGCATAAACTACATGCCCCAAAAAGGTTACTTCTCGGAGCCAAAATTCACACTTACTGAACTTCACATACAACTGTTTCTCGCGAAGCGTCTGTAATACCACCCGGAGATGCTCATCGTGCTCGTCCTCAGTTCTGGAGTACACTAAGATATCATCGATGAACACCACCACAAATTGGTCCAGGTAAGGCTGAAACACACGGTTCATCAAATACATGAATGCCGCTGGTACATTGGTCAACCCAAAAGGCATAACCAGGAACTCGTAATGCCCATACCGAGTCCTGAATGCCGTCTTATGCACATCAGCCTCCTTAACCTTCAGTTGGTGATACCCTGATCGTAGATCAATCTTTGAGAACATAGAAGCCCCTTTGAACTGGTCAAATAGATCATCTATTCTCGATAGTGGGTACTTGTTCTTGATTGTTAGCTTGTTCAGCTGCCGGTAGTCGATACACATCCTCATTGTCCCATCTTTCTTCTTCACAAACAACACCGGTGCTCCCCATGGAGACACACTGGGACGAATGAATCCACAATCTAACATTTCTTGAATTTCAGCCTTAATCTATGTAAGCTCCGTCAGTTCCATTCGGTAGGGCGTAATTAACACCGGAGCTGTACCTAGAATGAGCTCAATCCCAAATTCTACTTCTCAGCTCAGAGGCAGACCCGGTAATTCCACAGGAAAGACATCTGAAAAGTCCCTTACGGTCCTGATGTCCTTAATCGAAGAGTCCCCAGAATCAAAAACACTGATGTAGGCCAAGAATGCCTCACATCCCTTCTGTACAACTTCTCTGCCACCAACGCAGAAATCACATTCGTCAAGTAGTCTCGACGTTCCCCAATCACCACTGCCTCGTTGTCCTCCTCGGTTCTCAAAACCATCCTTTTTATCGCACAATCCAGACTTACCCGGTGCTTGACCAGCCAGTCCATTCCCAGAATCAAATCAAACTCCCCGAATGGAAGCTCCATCAGATCAGCCAGAAATATTGTCCCTTAAACCTCTAACAGAACGTCTCTATATAGTTTACTAACTCGGATAGATTGCCCCAATGGACTCACAATAGTTAACTCGCTCGAAGTACTCTCAACCGAAATCCTCAAAGTTTCAGACACAGTACTAGCTACATATGAGTGTGTAGAGCCTATGTATATCAATGCCAAATAAGGTACATTATAAATGAAAACGTACTCATGATGACGTCCGGAGCATCTCGGTCCTCATGGCGATGGGCAGCATAAACCAGTGCAGGTTGCCTCACCTCAGTCGGTCCAGCACTTCTGCCTGGTGCTCTCTGTCCCCAGCCCATGCCGTTACCACCCCTGGCTTGCCCTCGGCCCCTAGATGGCTGCTGTACTACTCTTGGTGGCTGCGCAATACGAGTACCCGCATCTTGCATCTGATCGGTTCTCAACGGACAATCCCTGACACGATGCTCAGTCGACCCACATCTCAAACATGCCCCAGTTGTCCTCCAACATTCGTCTGGATGGTGTCTACCACAGTGCCCACAAAGCGCCACCCCAGTAGGTGCAACAGGAGGCCCAACTCTAACTGGCCCATCAGATCTGGACTTCTTCTTAGGCCTCATCACAGAATTTGAGGGCTCCGACCCCCTCTTATTCTTTACTTTCTCGCGGTTTTGGCGCTCAGCGCGCTTAACCTCCTCGGCGATCTTCGCCTTCTCCACCAGTGTGGCAAACTCACGCTCCCTCTGCGGAGCTATCAGAACTCGTAAACTGTCATTGAGTCCATCCTCAAAATGGACGTAACGCTCATACTCGGTCGCCACCATGCCCCGGGCATTTCGGCTCAATTTCAGGAACTCAACCTCATACTCGGCCACTGAACGGTCTCCCTGGGTGAGATTTAGGAACTCCCGTCTCCTAGCGTCAATGTAGTTGGCTCCCACATACTTACTCTGGAACGCCGTCTTAAAATAGTCCCAAGTCAAATGGTCGGGCTGAGTGCCCTCCTTAACAGCCAACCACCATTGGTAAGCTTCACCGCGAAGCAGAGAGACAGCCCCCTTAAGCTTCTTCTCCACGATAAAATCCAGATCGTCCATAATTCTTTCCGTGGCCTTCATCCAGTATTCGGCCACCTTAAGGGCGACTCCAGTGACACCCCTGAATAATTCTGCCCCATTGGACCGGAGTCGTTCCGTAACCGACCCACGGCCCCCAGATCCGGTGTTGGGCCCAACGACCCTCTTTAAAATTCGTAGCATGGCTCAGGATAGTACGTCATCCCCAGCCTCACGATCATGAGACCCAGTCTCTGTAGCATGTGAGATCGGTGTTTCGCTCGTATCCAAATTAGGCAGATTTTCATACGCTGAAGACCCAGCTCGAGCCCCCCTACGACCTCTACCACGGCCTCTAGTACCCCGTCTGCGGATACCTCGTGCGCTCATCGTAAATTTAGAGTTTATCTAGATTAACAGTTTTATGCGTTAGTTACAGTTCCAATATTTGTTAACAGATGTTTTATGCAGAATAGTATCAGAAGTTCAGAGTCCGTTATCGCGAATCGTAGTCTCACTACGATTTTCAATTTCGCTACAGTTTTCAATTTACACTACCTAGAGTGTTTCAGTACAGTATACTACCTATTGGCGGTTTCAAATATGCAAGTAGTATTTTCAGACAAATTTGAACAGAGTTCAGAACACTTACAGGATCGGCGCTGGAGACTCAGCGTACCACATACTAATTCTAAAATATTATAAATCACTTAAAATCATTTCTTAAAAATCAATTTTTAAAACCCAAATCCACAGCCGATTTTTGCAACCTGGCTCTGATACCACTAAATGTAACACCCCAAACCTGGCCTAGACGTTATGGCAGAATCTGGCGATGTCACATGAAAGTACTTTAGAAAACGTAATTACAATAAAACCATTTTTCGATATCTTAGGCTACCGTAAAAAATGTGTCGTTTGTTCATTCATTTTCCATTTTCAAAACATTATACGTTGCGAAAGCTTTTAAAATAATATGCGAATTCGTGTTCATTTTGATAAAACAAATGTTTATTTTGAAAACTTGAGTTTTCCTACTTCTAACCGTAATACCATACACGTCACAAATCCCAAATTTAAAACAAAATACGTGAAGGCCATATTACATAAAATTTCCCAGATATAACCAAACCATAAAGAAAAATAGAAAGCCATAATGGTCCAGAACCGTGGTCACCGCCGAGTCTTCCGCCGTACCAATCCGTCTACTGCTGGGGATTACCTGAACAGATTAAACAGAAAAGGGTGAGTTTTTGCAAACTCAGTGTGTAATCCCCACAGAAAACACGCACACAGCAAAATATCATAAAACAGTCATGCATTTACAGTTCAGGTCTGAGCCCGTTACAGAAACAGTGTGGACCTTAGCCCACTCAGATATAGAATCAGATATATTCTAAGGCCTTAGCCCATTTCAGACATACTATGCAGATCAGAACAGAATAGCAGAGTCCTACCCACCAGCCTCTACACACCAACTCCGTCTAACCCTACACACCATGTGGGGATAAAATCAACCCACCCATCCCTACACACCATGCTGTACAGAAAGTGGCACATAATCAGATAATTACAGTTGAGCTGCCAGATAACAGCCTTAAAAGCCTTTCAGATACTTCCTCCAAACATCATCAACCTACCCCGATGCAATGCAACATACAAAGGATGTCACGCTATTAAAAGTACATACGTTCAGAACAGTATACATGCTTAGTACGGATTCCACATAATCAATTCACATAACTACGGGTCTAAGTACTACTTACCGACCTTTAAGTAGGTCCACAGTCAACTTGGGCGACCCGTGAAACCTTACAGAACATTTCATAAAAATGGGCTTACACGACCATGCGGCCTGCCCGTGTGGGCCTACACGCCCATGTGGCCCACACGGCCTAAATTGGCCTTAGCCGTGTGGATCACACGGCCTGGCCCAGAATCCCACAAAGTCGTGTGGTTCACCTGTGTGGGCCCACACGTCTGTGTGGCCCACACGACCCAATTGGTCGAGCTCGTGTGTCACATACGACCTTGCCCGGCCGTCACACGGCTATGTCACTCGCGCACGGCTTGGCTCGTCAATCACACGACCGTGTGGTGACTTACAGTCTTGCACACGGCCTACCACACGTGCGACCACACGCCCATGTGGCATCGACAGTGAAGTTTTCAGCTTTTACCGAAACCTCGATTTCTGTATTTTCGGGTACGCACTTGGTTTATTTTCACTACCTATGCAATCCCGAGATCACCAGAATCTTCAATCAAACAACGAGAACTCCACACCTTAAAACATTAATGGCTGATCTCCAGCCCCTCTATTAACTCCTACAACAAACAAAACTCGTTTCAAACCCAATGATTTATTTACCCTAAATAGAGAGCGCATCTCAAAAACTTACCGAAGCTTACCAAACGCACAAACGATGAGGAGACGACTGTAATAAGTGTTTAATTTACGAAGAAAAAAGCAAACAGTAGGAATACGGCACAAAAAGTCGACAAGAAAGGGAAAAAGATGAAGAAAACGAAAGAGAATTTTGAGAAAGGAGGAGAGCCGAATTTTAGGGAAAAAAGCTACCAGATATATCGTAATCCCCTACATCACTCCATTAACCCCACTACATCTCAACCACCTTAGTATTTCGGCTAAACCAAAACTCTTACAGTCCACTGAGTAAAAAAACAACATCCTTACTTGTGCAGGGATTCGAGCATAATACCTCCAACAGACCAACACTCAACTTACCCACCAGACTAGCAAGCCCATTCTGACATGTTCTTATAAATAAATACTTATAAGCCTACTAACCCAAAGGTAAGGCTTTATTCCATAAAAAAATCCAAAATTTGTCCAATTCAAGGCTTGAACTCAAGACCTTTCATACACACCCAGAATACTTAACCAGTGAAGCAGATATACATTTGTGTCACAAATTTACAAAAGCCGAAATTAAATAAAAAATCGGGGCGTTACATTTCATTCATTCTATAATGATTTGCCAATCTGGTTTGCAATAACTCTTGCCCTACCAGAGGCTACATGATCCATTTTCATGTACCGCGATATGCAGGTTTAATACTCATTTCATTGAAGGCAACGCCATGATTTCATTTTCATAACTCAATTTATTTTTTTGTTCCAGAAACAATGGGCGGTGACATAACCATGAAGACAGGCCCTTACTCCATTTACTCAAACAACTAACTCAAACTTATAACCATGAACCCTTATTACGCATACACAAACATATCATTTTACAGGATAAGGGTGCTTACCTCAATCAAACATAAACAAGAACATTATACACACACATGGAAACAAGAAGGAACTTACCAGAAAATGCAGCATAATTAGGTAGCAAGATTCTTACCCTTATCACGAGAGTTTTCAGGAGTTTATTGAGCTAAAACAAAGAGTTAACTTATCAAATCATTTTACCAGAAAACTAAACAAGTTAAATAAGAACATTAACAGGAAACCTAGAATATAGAAGTTTCCTCACCTACACCTTAAACTGACCCTAAAGCATAAACCCTATGGCCCCGTAAATGACCATGAAAATAATTTGAGTTTCATCGATATTTACCAAGTACCAAACGACGATGGAGTTGGCTATGTACAACGAACTTGAATCTTCAAGCAATTCTTAAGTCTAAGATTTTTTAAGAGAAAATTTCAAAGAAAGTTTGGGAAGAAAATATAGTTGCCAAAGAAAACATAAAACTTACTCTAAAAGCCAAAGCTTACTTTATACAAATATACAAGGAAGGAAAAATTTGGTGGATAAGTCTGATTTCCTTCCAAACACCTCGTTCCTTGTGACTAAGCACTTCTCTCTCTTCATGAATGTGGGTTTGACAAGCTACAGAAACTTAGTCCTATACTAACCAAATTATCGTTCGTCTAACTAACCAAGATAATAAAATAATAATAAAGCATACAGTTCTTTTCAAGTTAAGGTCTTAACATTAAGGGTCTAACATTTTATCTAATAGTTGGGGTGACGTATACTCTTCATAAGAGTCTGTCAAACCATCAAGCTCGCCTACTGAAGACTTCGCCCGAAGGCACATCCACAGACTCTTAGTTAGATCTAACACCTTATTTACCCAAAACTTACTCTAAAAGCCTTACTTTTATAAACAGTATCTGAAACATTAGGGCTTCATCTGGCAGGATGTTTCTCAAACTCTCTTATCCAAACCTTAAGACACAACCTTTCTCAAGAAGTAAACACAAATAGCAAACTAAGAAAAAATCCTTAAGATTGAATTGTTTACCAATTAAGTACTAATAAACAATAAAAGCTCACAAGTATGTATAAGTAAAATATGAAAATTGAGCTCAAAGGTTGATTGATTGATCTTTTAGGCTTGAATATCTCTATTATTATTGTAGGATTCTTGGAAGCTGGTATTTACACTACCTAATTGATTTCCAACCGTTTTGGTTGTTGGAGATATGAATAGAATTGTTGGAGATTTGAAAACCAATGCATTTAATTCACCTGCACCAGCAAGTATCGATATCAACTAAAAAGGTATCGATAATTTTTGTATAAAATGTAGAATGCAATGATCGTTGGAACTGAAGATATCGATACCATAGAAATTTTATCAATACCATATGAAAAGCATCGATACTGGATTGATACTTAGCTAAAAGAGTTGAGAAACAGAATGTCAATTTGGTATCATTTTTAAAAGGGGTATCGATATTTTGAAAACTATCGATACTTGGCAAAAAATTATCGATGCTTTTTGGCCTGGAGCTATACTGACTTGTTTTAAAAATAGTTTGACTAGTTGAAAGAATTCTTACTTGATTAAAATAATTTTAAATTGATTTTAAAATTGATTCAAAAAATTTCTAAGAGTTCAAAGTAAAGATTCAAAATTTTTATCTCTTAGACTTCATTTGAGAAATCATTTTGTCCATTTTGTTCAACTTTAACCTTTATTCAAAAATACTTTAATTTTTTATATCAAAACATATTATCAAATAAAGCTTAGTTTAACAAAAGAAGGACCAGAACCAAAGGACCCAATACAGAAAATAGAAACGAGAGGATGAAGAAAGTTGGAGTTCCTTCTTTGTTACAAGAAACTATTGAGGATGCTGGAAAATAAGAAAGGGACAATTTTCAAATAAGTGGGACCAAAATTTTCTTACCACTACCTATGTCAACAAATATAGGGCATTTTTTTAAGAAAGCATTCATAGAAGAAAGAAATATACAATAGAAACACTTTTATGATCACAAAATTGATTCCGTTTTGAAAGGGAAAAGTTTACTGAGTTTTATTAGTTTTGTGAAGCCTTATGTAAAGTATGTGCAAATCTCTTCAAGTCCACTGATGATCCTTCAAGTAAATATTATATAAAGGCTTTTGTTCGAGGAAGCTGGTATTCTTTTAGTCCTACCACAATCAGTGCTTTATTGAATCATCACTATATATATTTTGAGTAAGGCGAGTCATATGATGAAATGGTCAATACCATAACCAATGGAGTTCGACCATATTGACTCCAAGGGTTGGATTTCAAAGCCTCTAAACTGGAGCCAACATATGTTGCTTTGTTTGTAATTGCTATTAGAAACTGGATTCCAACAGTCAGAGGAATACAATAATAAAGAAGATGGTAGTGTTACTAAAGAAAATTGTCTTATTTGGAAAGTTCGATCTAGGGAAGATCATTTTCAATGAAATCATCAAACATGTTGAGTTTATCCACCCTAGAATTTTTTTTCCTTTTTTTTCTTTAACTTTTGGATTTTGTTTAATCAAAATTTTAGAATTGCTAAAGGTATTGAGAAATAATTCGTGCTGAGTTAAAGTATTTCGAGAAGTGGCATGAAGGAAAACATGCACTAGCTAATCCAAAGCCTATGATGAAAGACATGACCAGTAGAGGAATAAGCTAATAAAGGACCAATTGCAACTGCTCCTAGCACTACTAAATCGATATTTACTTTTAATTAAAGGATGTTTATAAACACTTAAAAGCTGAAATCATCAGGCATGACAAAACACTCACTCACCTAAAGGCTCAGATGAAGATAGTTCAACAATCGAAGGCTCAAGCTGAATGTCTTAAGATACCATAAATAAGCAATAGACCTTCGGCAAGACTTTGAACAAAAAGAGGGAGAGTGGTGGCGTTGCATACTAGTGTTAAGTGTTGGACATGTGGAGGGTTTCTAGTTATTTATCTCTTTGTTGCTTTTGATTTTGATACTTTTAACTTTGGACATTATTTTGTTTTGAATTGGATTTATGTTGTTTTTATATGTTGGAAACAATTTATTTAAAATCTTATCATTTTCAATTTGCTATAATATGATTATTGTGTTTTGATTATTAATGGCTCCTTACCTTAAAGCATTAATGGTTGAATTACTTGATTATTACCTAAATTTGATGGATTAATGGGGAGTTACTAAGGGGAATCTATTGTTTATTTATTTGTTGCATTGTTTATTTGAGCTAGATTTTACAAAAAAATCACTAAGGGCGAATTGTTGAAGCGGTTATGAGAGCTGTGATACCAAGCAGTTACAATTGCACTTAGCACTAGTTAGGTTCCATAACTTGTCTTAATTGGAATGGACAATATTTTGGAAGAAAATATTTAATCCATGACCTTAGTTGGTATTTTGGACGTGTGTTAGCCCATTTTTGAAGATTGATCATTTGAAGCAACAAATCATTATAGATTGGATCGGATCAAGAAACTCGGATACCACTGAATTGAGGAGATTGGATTGACTAACTTGAATATTTAAGTTGAATGTTTCTCAATAATCTTAGCCTTTATTAAGATATTATGATGCTACTTTATTGCTACTTTAGTGGCAATTGTAATTGTAATCGATCCTTGTTATAATTAGTTTTAATGACGTTAACAATCATATCACCAATTACCCATAGAACAAACTTGTTTTACATAGATCCTAGAAGATTAAGAAACCTTATCCAGACAATTATGAGCTTGGATATGCTTAGATGTATTAAACGTAGGATTTCATGGTATTGACCATGCATAACTCAAGTCCCTTCGTTAATAACTTTGTGTAATCTTCCACATACTAGAATTTAGCTATGAAGTAGTCCTTTTCAAGATCCATGAATTGAAATGGTTGAGCCAATTTTCATAAGACATATGTTTTACTAAAAAAGGCATTAAACTTGATCCTTATTCCTAACAATTTTATAATCATTAATTTGGATGATGAACCTATTCCGAAAAGTGGATCATTGGTATTCCATCTTGGTTCTTGTAATGACATCCCCATCTAATAAATTGATAGAATCTTCCTCACTATTTGTCTTGTTGGCTTTATCCCCACACGAGAGACTTAGGAGTTGTGTCACTAAAGGAGACTTGATTTCGGTTCTAACCGTCAACAACCATATCAATACTGGTTAAACTTTTTTTCGTCTCTAAACCCTACTCTTTTTTTTTTGCTAGTTCTGCCTTTTTTGGTCATTGTCTTTCATACCATTGTCATCTCTTAGTTCTCCAATCACTATTAATGTTTTTAAATATGCCTTGAATAAACTTTTCATTTGAACTTTTTAAATGGGGTTTGATTTTAGACAAATTTTAGATATAAACTCTATTTTTGGTTACAAGTGCTACTTAAATTATAACACCGTTAACTAAATTAGTCCAACTATCACCTCTCCTATAAAAGAAAAAAAAGTTAATGCATTATTTAGCTCTCAAACTTGTACTCAATTATTACTTTGACATTTAAGGTGCTTTTTGTATTAGTCGGTAGCTGAAATTTCTAAACAGGAAACACATTACTTCAAGGCCAATTTTCATTTACAAAAAGCTTACATGACATGCTCTTACACTAAAAAAACAATTTATTGCAAGAACCCTATACCAACGGCTCCGTTGGTATAATTTTTCCGACAGAATATTTCTTAGCTTTTATCGTCAGATTGAAAGTTCGTCAGCATAAATGAAACTTATCGTAATAGATACCGAAATCCCTTCGTGTAGACCAGCCTTATACCGACGGATAACATAATCCGTCAATAAATGCAGGGTAAAAAAACGCAGCACCTAGGGGAGTTTTTCGTTTAAAAAATATATATTTATTTATTTATGTTTCATTATGTATACACACGACTAGCTCGTTGGAATTGATGTTCATCTGATTTTCTTTTAACCCAATTTAATTTATTTCCCAGTTAAAAACCCAAAATCACTGAAGAAACCTAATCTCTTCCCTGCCTCTTCACATCCTCTGAGAAATCCTTCTTTTCCTCTCTCTCATCCAGCACCGAGCTCCGCTGTGCGCCGCCATTCACCATCGTCCTTTCGATCCTGAGACACCTCCAACCGTCTCTTCTTCCTTCCCTCTTCAGACTGGTTTTCTTCGAAACCGATCTAAACCTTGTAGCTCTAAGCTTGAAGTATAAAATCCAAACTTCCGATCCGGCTAAATCCACCGTCTGATTGTCACACCACTCTGACCATCGCTTCCTGGTGGCCGAACGCGCCTCCCCAGCGTTCGGATAGTCGGTGTGAATAAAGAATCAAAACAGCTCTGAGATCGCTTCCTCGTGGCCGAACGCGCCTCTCCATCAATCAAACGCAGCTCCCATTTGTTGTTTTGGGGAACAAAATCGATGTGGATGGTGGAAACAGTAGAGTAGTAGGTATATACATTTGAAATGCCTTTTGTGGAAATGTAGTTTGATGATTAGATTATATTCATATTTGAAATTAACTTGTCATTTACCACCAAAATGGCAGGTCTTGCTCTAGAAACTATGTAAACTTTAGTGTGTTTGAACTCTATGGTGATGGGCACTCTTTGATGCACTCAACATTGCTCTAACAAGGACATTTGTTAACTTTGTAGGCATTGATGTTTATGTTAACTGGATTATGTATGAATATTCATTATTAATATAAAATATTTGTTTTGTTTCTTTATTTTCTTTAATTCTGTTTACGAATTTTTTAATTTTAATATCTCTTAATTAAAATATGATGGCTGGAAATTAACTTTTACTGATGGAAAGACCGTCAGAGTAGATTAAAATCTTGTACCGGCGATGAGCGACGGTTGGAATAACTACAGCTTCTATTGACGGATCTGTCTGGAGGTATAAGAAAAAGTGATATACAGACAGTTTCATTAGTATAACCTTATACCGGCAAATATTCTGTTAACGACCTTATTTTCATTGGGGTAGCATATTTTTCTGTCGGTATAGAATTTAAGGTGCCACAAATTTTTGGGTTTTTATCGATAGATTTTTTAACATAATTAAATGACATTTTTCTTGTAGTGTTATTGTGCATTGTAACGCTCCGTTTGTGCAAGTGTACACATTCGTTGAAGTAATAAGTAAGTAAAATGAATTATCATTTCCACATGGACTGTGTATGTTAATCGATTATTTGTAAAATTATAAATTCACAATTTGGTATAAAAACACAATAATTTGAATGGTGATGTTTAGACTAAGTGAAATTAACTAGATGCAAAGAATGATCCCTAATGCAATTTTAATCTAGATGCAATTTACCTAAATGTATGAATTAATGGCTTTAGTAACAAAAACAATCAATATTAAGTAGGCTAGGTAATTATATTAATCAATTCAATTTACTTTATCATGCTTAACAATGTTCGGAAATACTTCCATTGAAACTCAATCTTTCATGAGTTTGGAAACCAAATTAAGTCATCTCGGACCTTTTACTTAGTGAAATATGCATTTTATTGATCATATTAGACTAAGGGTTTCTTAGCATTTATGCGAGGTCACAAGGACATTTACGTTTGCAATAGTTTAATCACATAAACCTAAAAACTATGCAAGATAATAGAGCTAACTAAATATATTATGAACGTCAACTTAGTTGGGTTTAATGATCTAAATTGAGCATTACACTTTTCAATTATGTGTCTACTAGCTGTCGTCTGGATAGGATCGCGCAGCTAATCTGAATGCACCCAATCACGTATGAATGAAATGCATCATGATATTAATTGAAAACATGATCGATTGAGGCCCAAACATATTAAACATGAAAAAAATAAATCTTATTGAATTAACATAATCATCCTAGCAAATAGGATTTAAAATACCATAGTTGATGTAAAAAATAATAAACTCAAAGCAAACATAATTAAAATAAATAACAAGAGGAAGTAGTAAACTCTATTCAGTTCAGCAGCCTTTCGGATCTATTCTGACTGATGCGCTCCTCTGTTCTGATCGATGCTTCTTTGCTAAGGGTTTCAAGGTGGCCAGCCAAAGAATACTTTTGACAAAGCTTATGTTGGCTAAAGGATGGAAAGGGAGATGGTGGCTATGCAAGGGAAATGAAAAGGGAAATGGAAGAGAGAATGAATGAGAGATGAGTGTTGAGGGATGATGGGTTATTTGAGAAGTGGGATTTGTATGGTATTTATAGGTGAAGGTAAGGGGTAGAGTTTGCTAAAATAGAATTTAAATTCCTTCCTTTTCTCTCACATATGGCCGGCCACAATTAATGGAAAAGGGGATGACTTAGTATCCTCATTTTAAATTCAAACCAAGGCTATTAAAAGCCATAGAGTGGACGGTTTCAACAACAAAGTTGTTGGCTAATTTCTGATTATTTTCCAATTTTAAGGACCTTTAATTAAATATCCCAAAGTTTGCTTTTGGGCAGCCATCTACTTGTGCCGAAACTGGGCTTTAATTCTCCCTTGTTGGACGGTTTCCTAGTCCAATAATTAATTAGACATGTACATCTTTTAGTATATCTTTTACTGGGTCAAATTATCAACCTCATGACCTAGTTTGCATGGTCTTGTCGTCCACATGAATTGATTTGTGCATGTCCATGTTTCATTCATATTAATCACATCTTCAATGATCCTCCTACATAGTGAAAAATCACATATTAATAAATTAACATGAAATAATATAAAATATGTAAAAAAATCATGTAATTAAGCACAATTTCACATACTTTATAAATTCATGTCCAATATTAATAATTAAGTAAAATTCACTTATTTTAATAGCAATTACTCAAGATTAACATATTTATTAAGTAAAAAGGTGGTAAAAATATATAAAAAAACCTATATAATTTCGAGTTTACATGCACGTCACACAATGTCTTTTTGCGAAGTAAATTCAAAAAAGGAAAAATTAGGAATTTAAAAAATAATGAAAAATTTAGAAAAATCTCAAAGTTGGGAAATTGTTTGCGAATTGATACAAAAGGTGAGATATGAACTAAATTGTAAAGAAATAGACATATGTGTTAAAGATGCCCAAGTGAACTTAGTAAATGCTAGGATACGATTGACATGTCAATCGGGTTATATGTGCGATTGTATAGAAAATGTGATTGTACGAGATATGTAATTGTATGGAGATCATTACAGTGTATATCGGGATCCAACATTTGTTGCGGATCACCAAATATTATGTCTCTATGGAGACCCTGGTGTGGTGGGGGTACATATTATTGTACAACTATTCATATGATTGCTTGCAAGCTTTACACTTCGGTGCCCTGGTGTAGTGTAGTTAATGCTCGAACAAACAATCTGGTGTGGTGTAGTTACTTGTGTATCAAAATCTGCTCATTAGAGTTCATCGAGTTAAATGGTTAATGAAAAGTGAAAAATGGAAATGATATGATATGAGTTTAATACCTAAATGGTTAAATGTTGATTGGATTATGAGAATGGTATTGAAATGCTGATTATATGTGAATTGATTATTATATGTTTGAGTTACCATATTAAGTGGTTATTTATTAAACTCACCTTATTGACATATGATTTGCTATGTTTAGGCAAACTTATCAACCTAAAAAGCTTATTGTGTTTAATTGTAAAATGTGGTAAGTTTTTGTTTAATGCTTATTAACTTACTAAGCATCGTATATGCTTACCTTTTTTGTTTTTCCTTTCTCTTGTAGACCACCTTGTGAAACTCATCAAGCTGGATTGATTGGAAGATCACACTATCCTATCACCAAATTGGTACCTTTTGGTCATTTTGAACCTAAAGTTGTGGCATGTATATATAGAATGTCTTAATGTGATTATAATTTATATAAGTATTTTGGTATATGTATAAAAAGTATAAATGTCATGCTGAGTTTTGATAACTTGTGATGATCTTGGCATATGATGATTTGGATGAGTTTATAGCATGAAATTGGCCAAATGCATGAATTTGAAATGTTTGGTAATTGGTGGAAACGGGAGTGCTTGAATGGCATGTTTGAGGTATGCATAATGAAATATTAATAGCATGAAAGTGATCATGATTGAGAAGTGTTGAGATTGAAATTGAAAGATAGGTCTTGATAGCTTGATAAATAAGTGAGTGAGTTGAAATGTATTTGAACATATGTACTTTGGAATATGTTGTATTCTGTTGTCTAGTTTTTGTTGATAATAGGTTATGTTAATGTTTAATAGCCATAGTTGAATGAATGTATATTATATATATGTTGAAATGAGAATGATTTGGTATGTTTGGTAGGATTATGTACGTGTTTTAACTTGAATTTAGCAAATTGATTGGTTATTGAATAGGTTGTTTAAAAGTTTATGAAACATGTATTATTTGGTTTGAAAGTTTATGAAACATGTATTATTTGGTTCATTCTTTTTACCAAAATAGTATGTAATGTCTAGACGTGGAGCGATGGTTGTTGCGACGAGCTCCGGACTCTAGGCCACGGCGTGACGAGGAACCCCATTGTCGTGACGAGACTAAAATTGTATGTTATATTATGACAAGGAACCCCCCTCACGTCGCGACATCAATATAAAGTTTTGTAATTGTTACAAATTGGTCCTTATTCGATCTCGAGTTAACTTTAGAGCATTCGCAGGCTCATATAAGACTCGAGAAAGATTTTATAACATATGTATTACTTGTTTGCATGCATAATGTTTCAGATTGAATGTTAAATGATTGTATTTGCTCTGGTACTTACTATAGCATTCTATAGCTCGGACCCGACGATTGGCTCGATCGAGGGGCGAGGGGTGTTACTGCAACACCCCTTACCCGTATTCAACTCCAGAATCGGGTACAAGGCATTACCGGACTTGACTTGTTTGAGCATTCGACTTTGGGCTATAAAATTTGTTTCAATTTAAAACTTTTTCATTTACAATCGTAACGTCCCCATTATGGGTCTACGAGACCCTTTACATAAACCCGAGATGCTTTGGGACCAAACCGAAACTTTTAAACACTTAGAAAATTTTGGCATAAAAACTGGGTCACACGCCCGTGTATAGAGTGGGGCACACCCGTGTGACATATCACACACCCGTGCTCCATACCTGTGTAGAATTATTTTCTTTTCGAACCTACAAGGGTTTTCACATGGCCAAACACACGCCCGTGTTCTTGACCCGTGTGCTCCACACGGCCTAGAATGCCCGTGTTTAAAAAAACTGGATATTATATTTGTGACGTCAGCAACCTCATATGGGGCACACGGCCTAGACACACACCCGTGTGGCTAGCCCGTGGTCGACACTAACTTGCAATACCAATATTCTGGGGACACACGGCCTAATCACACACCCATGGGGCTAACCGTGTGTCTCACACGGCCTAGACACACGCCCGTGTGTCTACCAGTGTGGACCAATTCAAGGCTATTTTTCAAGTCATTTAGCCACCCTCACTTGCACACATTCACGCGTCATAACATAACATTTTCAAATCATTAATTATAACTCTTGAATTATCACATTTGAATCATGAAAATTAAATCTTCATCCCATATACGAGAGAGAGCTATTACTAGTACAATTACAATCGACTTGAGCCATCATCTATGGCTGTACACAACCAATTCACAAACTCTTTTAAGCCAACACATTTGGCTACTTTAACTATGACTTAATTAAACCAAAATAAGATCCCTATACATGCCATATTTCAAGAAGACTTGAATCTCATACCCAAGTGTATGCTCGATAGTGTGAAAGCATCTCCGGCAGTTTCCAACCCGAGCTATTTAAGTTAACCTATAAGAGATAGGAAAGGAAGAGGAGTAAGCAATATTGCTTAGTAAGTTCATGTGAAAATAATAATCAACTATTGACATTCATTGATGAGATTTACTCTTAAACTCATGGTTACCCACTATATCATTCATAAGGCTTACTCATTCCGTCTCTTACCACATTCTAACAATGTGACAATTATAGTACTCTCATTTATTAGCACATAATCCCTGCATCCATCAGCACAACAATCCATGACACATATACTTAAACAATTTCTCAATGATCCATTCGGGATAATACCAACTCTCGGTGGTTCTGCACACAACCCACCATTTCATAATTTATAAGGTGGTATCGCACATAGCCCCACCATTTAATAATTTATAAGGTGGTATCGCACATAGCCCACCATTTAATAATTTATAAGGTGGTATC
The DNA here is from genome assembly GCA_025698515.1 of Gossypium sturtianum. NCBI lineage: Eukaryota > Viridiplantae > Streptophyta > Magnoliopsida > Malvales > Malvaceae > Gossypium > Gossypium sturtianum. The sequence continues at coordinate 42,064,930 of CM046946.1, read as the reverse complement.
GCACATAGCCCACCATTTAATAATTTATAAGGTGGAATCGCACATAGCCCACCATTTAATAATAAGAATGATGGTATCGCACACAGCCCATCGGTAACAAATAATAAGGTGGTAACGCACACAGCCCACCATTGATTACACATTCACGGATATTTATCCACACACCTTTTTCCTGTTTCGAATGTTCAACCATGAATATCCTCACACTCTATCATTCTTAAATACATTTCTAAAATAATCACTTGCATTCACGCAATGCATTAATAAATATAACATATGCAATCAGGATGCATCATTTACACATAACTCACCATGGGTTCATCATATACCGAATTCACCTCAATTGAGTTCTGGCACATACCTGTACCTCTCATGGTATAACCACATACTTTCTCATTTTCAACATACCTGTTGAATTATTCAAAATACTAAAGAACACTCTTAAATCTCATACATATAGTATTAAATCAACATCATACCCCCAATAGGGTCTTACATGAGATATCATATAGATGCAATGTCCCTGACATGGTCTTATACGAAATCTCACAGCGAGGCCATAATCCAATTATGGTCTTACACGGGACCTTAATTATCATAGTATCATAATATTTGCATTCCCTCTATTCTTAGATTCAATTGATGACTTTCAATTCTTGACATCTCGTCAAAACGTATTTAATATATATTCATAGAGTCAATATACATTTCATACAATATCGAAATATTAAATACTTCACTTACAGTTGCATTATTAGCACACGAACTTACCTCGATATCGAAAAGGGCAAAAAGGGACCTAATTGTCCATATTTTTCTTTTCTCCCGTTCTAGGTCCGAATCTCATTTTTTTTATCTAGAACAATAAAATTTACTCATTTAATCATTTTATGATCATATTACAACATAATCTCTACTTAGGCAAAAATGACCATTTTGCCCTTATACTATGGAAAAATTATGATTTTGCCCCTAGGCTCGTAAATTATTTTTCATCACATTTTCTTATTAAACAAGCCTAGCTGAACATTTATTTCTCTTACAACTACTCACAAATTCAACTATTTCATGCATTTATTACCAAATTACAACATTTACAACTTAGTCCCATTTAGGTGTTTTCATGATAATACATTTAACAAAAGTTGTTTCTCATCTCCCTAACATTCATTTTCTTCTATAAAAACTCAGCGAACAACATAAACTCTCTCATGGCAAGTCTCTAGACTTTCAACCATTTAGCAATTTAGTCCTCTCATTAGCTAGCTTAAGCTTTGGGGGTTCCAAAAGTACAAAAATTATCAACTAAAACCATCAAAATCACTTACTTGTAAGGAAGAAAGCTTGGCTGAAATTTTGAGCTCTCAACCCCCATTTTTGCTGCTCAATTTCGGTGGAGATAAGATGGAGAGGAAAGGTGATATTTTCCTTTCTTTATTTTATGATAAAAATAAATTTTTATCACCAAATTTCCACCTAACCATTGACAAAGTCCTTTCTTTGTCCCCCTATGGCCGGCCATCACTTCTCCCATGGCCTATTTTCACTTTAAGGACCTCCAATTAATATTCTATGGCTATTTGGAACCTCTAGCAAATAAAATAGAACTTTCGCACTTTATGCGATTTAGTCCTTTTTCGCAGTTATGCGTTCAATCGGTAAAATTAAGGTACCAAAATTCTCATGCATCCTTATAAACATGTTACAACACATAAAATAATATCAAAATAATTTTCCTCCACCAGATTAGTGGTCTCGAAACCCTTTGTCTCGACTAGCCCCTAATTGGAACATACAATTCTCCCCCTTAGGATTTTCGTCCCCAAAAATCTTATCAGAAGAAGTTGCTTTCAATCATTCAAGAAACGTTTCCACCAACCTTTCAAAATCTTAAGTCGATGTACCCTTAAACCTCTTTCTTGCCAAAGACCTTTAAGCCGTAGGATACCAGGTTGAAACACAACCTTAAAACTTAAATTACCTTTCCTCTAGGGCACATATACTCAGTAATCTGACAAATGTGAACTCTGCACAAGCTAAGATGATCATTTAGATCTTATTGAATAATTCACTACAATTCGGATGATATCCCTCTCATTGGGAAATCAGGTCAATCCAAATTCGAAATCTATAGTATTTTATCACACTTTCTCCCTAGGATCTTCACCGACTATAATAGTCATGACTTAAACACTCTAAAAATTCGGCTTTTATCGGTCGACTACTTCTGAACATAAACTCAATCATACCGTGATGTGTATTCAATTGTCAAAACATATATACATATACCCGTACCCTTTTCTTATTCTTAAATGGGTAGACATGTTACTACTGGGCCTCATACCAAAACTTCTGCATAAGTTCTGGATTCATCAACCTGCAAATTCCATCTCAAGGTAACAATAAATAACGGAAATCTTATCCGATCTGAATTTTAACATCTGAAACAACTCATTCGAAAATTATTTAAAACACCATTCACTATCTCACTTCTGAACTCCTTTGTTTAAAAAGGAAAACTCGCTTTAGCCATTAACATCGCTAAAACTAGGATACTATCAGCCAAGGTCAATCGAGTAACTAACTCACATTGATTAAATGGGGGTTTTCCATCCAGATATCTGTACTATGTCCACTATCCGAGAAGTATTTCAATAACTATACATACTCTTGTAATAGTTTAAGCCATTTTTACTGTCTCACATTCAAATTTTTCTGCAGCATTAGATACTCTAGCTCATCAGGATTCAGAAAGCACATGACATTTTTTCCACAGATCATATTATAACATCAATTTCACAACACATACACAAAAGTGATCGTCTCTGGATCACCAATCTAAAAATTCTTTTCGACGTAACTCTAACCACCCAAAGATGTAAACTACCTCTTTACACTCTGGTATTAAAACACCTTTCAGTTTATTCATTAGCGCATCATTAAATATCATAAACTCTTTTTCTCGATTCAAACTAAACTCAATACTAGAACTTTCAGTTAATAGTACCTTCAATAGCTTTCAACTTTACCATCCTGCAACAAACCATTTAAACTTTCGTAAGGGTGACAACCTTTCAATCCGAACAATTTTAGCTTGTAATTAACATTACCCGGTTAGAATGTTTTAATAAGCATATCTCTATATTATGCTTCCTAGGATCTAATTTCCTCATTCAGACTATCCATCTCCCTACTAATGAATACACAGGATTTATTCTCCCTGTTGAAGCATGCGTAGGCATACACATAACTTATATCATATCTCAACAAATCAATCTACTCTATTCGGCTTACCTGAAAAATCCATCGCACAATTTGAAACTTGTGATTTCACTTCTTATACTTTTGTCGATATTAACATCTTATACGAAAATCAGAGATATCCATATACTAGAATTATCACCTTTCTATAATCAAACCAAAAGCGTAATCATGGTAGATATAACTATCACAACAAGAAGAACACACTTTAAAGATAACCATGATCGGCAGAAACATAAGGGTAGTCTCATATAAAATTTTTATTACCGACTTCATTCCCAAAATACCAAAATAGAATTATGAAGAGAAAAAGGAATGTTGATCGCAAATCAACCAAATCGACAACTGTTTCGTTTGATTTTACAATCAGCTAACATTCTCACACGATCATAATTTCATAGAAAATGAACAACCACTTAATCCCCAAAAGGAAAGATAGGTATCTATACAGAATACTCAAAAAGATCATTATAATCTATTCAACCATGATTGCCATAGTCAAACATTTTTACATCTTGAATATTGTTTCTCTGACCATTTCCGTCATCATAAACCCCTTTATTATTCCTTTCGCTAATGAACATCAATTCGGGAAGATTCTCAGTAAGTACACCTTAGGCTTCCTACTCAATTGAGTTAAATAGCCGAGACCAACCTTCTCTTTACTCGTAACATCGCATAATCAGTACGATCTTTAAAACATTCAAATATTCTTCCCAAAACTATTCTCACCTTCTAAATACCTTTATCTCTATACACATTACTAATTGTTTCGCCACGAAACTCTTTTATTTCATTCTCATGAACTTATTCAACTTGACTCTCGTAAAAATCTCATTATAAATCAACAGTGGTAAGGGGTGAGGTTGTAAACCATCTAACTTGACTCTTATGACTACACACATATGATTTAACATTCATCATTAATGAAATATCATCGTAATTGCACAACTCGCTCCAAGCGAGTTTTCACTTTTACTCATGTTACAATTGTTTCTATCACCCATAATTTCGAATGGTGATTTCACTTACTCAAACTCCATATTAATATTTATTCAAGTACTCAACATTTAACTCCGATTTCTCTTACCATCACTTATTAAATTAAAGAATGTCTTACGGGTTTGAGTACGCCGTTTACTTGATTGCCATAGTTCAACTATGGTCTTACTCGTATCACAATATCATAGCCCAGTTATAATCTTACATGTCGTCACGATGTCATAGCCTCGCTATGGTCTTACACGAAATCCCATATCGATACCAATGCCATATTCCCCGATATGGTCTTACATGGAAACACATGTCGATGTCGATGCCATATCCTAGATATGGTCTTACACGATTTCATACCGAAGCCAGGTCCTAGACGTGGTCTTACACGGAATCGCTATTCGATGCCGACGCCATATCCCAGATATGGTCTTACACGGGGTCATATATCGATGCAAATGCCATGTCCCAGACATGGTCTTATATGGGATCACATATACAGCCATGGTCCAACCATGGTCTTATTCATCGATTTATCATTGAACGACCGTACTCATCTCCTGTGTTATACTTAATTATACTTAATTTAACTACCCAGTTTAACTCCCGCACTATAATATTTGTGGCTTCATAACAGAGTCATAAAACAAAACATTATACATCCTCTACTATATATGATCGCACATGAGATTCAACTATGTGGACATATTGATCATACATCATTCAAATAGTTGCACATACACACATATCCCGTTCACTGGGTAAATTTACTCACCATATTCACTTATCCAAATAGTTTGAGTATATAACACCGTATGCATATTGAACCTACATGGATAAGCTTATCACCTTATAACTTTCATTTCATTCCTCAACTTACGATTATCTCTTTTCGTACCCTATTACACGTATGTCATAAACTTCTATTCGTACCTTTCTGAATTTCATCAATGCATAAGCACATTTCAATTACCTCATTATCACTTACAACATTATCGAAAATAGCTCGGTTGGGAATCATCTCTGTCTTAACAAAACAATTTCGTTAGAGCCGGGAGATATCACACAATCATGAGGAGCAACATGGCATGTATAGCTAAACTCTCATACATTGTGTTAATCCGAGAATCGACTAAACCATAGCTCTGATACCACTAAATGTAATACCCCTTACCCGTATTCAACTCCGGAACTGGGTAAGAGGCATTATCGGACTTGACTTGTTTGAGCATTCGATTTTGGGCTATAAAATTTGTTTCAATTTAAAACTTTTTCATTTACAATCGTAACGTCCCCATTATGGGTCTACGAGACCCTTTACATAAACCCGAGATGCTTTCGGACCAAATCGAAACTTTTAAACACTCAGAAAATTTTGGCATAAAAACTGGGCCACACGCCCGTGTGTAGAGTGGGGCACGCCCGTGTGACATATCACACACCCGTGCTCCATACCCGTGTAGAATTATTTTCTTTTCGAACCTACAGGGGTTTTCACACGGCCGGACATACGCTCGTGTTCTTGACCCGTGTACTCCACACGGCCTAGACACGCCCGTGTGTGAAAAACCTGGGTATTCTATTTGTGACGTCAGCAACCACATATGGGGCACACAGCCTAGACACACGCCCGTGTGGCTAGCCCGTGGTCGACACTAACTTGCAATACCAACATTCTGGGGACACACGGCCTGATCACACACTTATGGGGCTGACCGTGTGTCTCACACGGCCTAGACACACGCCCGTGTGTCTACTCGTGTGGACCAATTCAAGGCTATTTTCCAAGCCATTTAGCCACCCTCACTTGCACACATTCACACGTCATCACATAACATTTTCAAATCATTAATTATAACTCTTGAATTATCACATTTGAATCATGAAAATTAAATCTTCATCCCATATACGAGAGAGAGCTATTACTAGTACAATTACAATCGACTTGAGCCATCATCTATGGCTGTACACAACCAATCCACAAACTCTTTTAAGCCAACACATTTGGCTACTTTAACTATGACTTAATTAAACCAAAATAAGATCCCTATACATGCCATATTTTAAGAAGACTTGAATCTCATACCCAAGTGTCTGCTCGATAGTGTGAAAGCATCTCCGGCGGTTTCCAACTCGAGCTATTTAAGTTAACCTATAAGAGATAGGAAAGGAAGAGGAGTAAGCAATATTGCTTAGTAAGTTCATGTGCAAATAATAATCAACTATTGACATTCATTGATTTTACTCAACCACAAAGGCATTATAATGAGATTTACTCTTAAACTCATGGTTACCCACTATATCATTCATAAGGCTTACCACATTCTAACCATGTGACAATTATAGTACTCTCATTTATTAGCACATAATCCCTGCATCCATCATCACAACAATCCATGAAACATATACTTAAACAATTTCTCAATGATCCATTCGGGATAATACCAACTCTTGGTGGTTCCGCACACAGTCCACCATTTAATAATTTATAAGGTGGTATCGCACATAGCCCCACCATTTAATAATTTATAAGGTGGTATCGCACATAGCCTACCATTTAATAATAAGCATGATGGTATCGCACACAGCCCATCGGTAACAAATAATAAGGTGGTAATGCACACAGCCCACCATTTATTACACATTCACAGATATTTATCCACGCACCTTTTTCCTGTTTCGAATGTTCATCCAGGAATATCCTCACACTCTATCATTCTTAAATAGATTTCTAAAATAATCATTTGCATTCATGCAATGCATTAATAAATATAACATATGCAATCAGGATGCATCATTTACACATAACTAACCATGGGTTCATCATATACCGAATTCACCTCAATTGAGTTCTGGCACATACCTGTACCCTCATGGTATAACCACATACTTTCTCATTTTCAACATACCCGTTGAATTATTCAAAATACTAAAGAACACTCTTAAATCTCATACATATAGTATCAAATCAACATCATACCCCCAATAGGGTCTTACATGAAATATCATATCGATGCCATGTCCCTGACATGAAATTATACAAAATCTCACACCGAGGCCACAATCCAATTATGGTCTTACACGGGACCTTAATTATCATAGTATCATAATATTTGCATTCCCTCTATTCTTAGATTCAATTGATGACTTTCAATTCTTGACATCTCGTCAAAACATATTTAATATATATTCGTAGAGTCAATATACATTTCATACAATATTGAAATATTAAATACTTCACTTACAGTTGCATTATTAGCACACGAACTTACCTCGATATCGAAAAGGGCAAAAAGGGACCTAATTGTCCATATTTTTCTTTTCTCCCGTTCTAGGTCCGAATCTCATTTTTTTTATCTAGAACAATAAAATTTACTCATTTAATCATTTTATGATCATATTACAACATAATCTCTACTTAGGCAAAAACGACCATTTTGCCCTTGTACTATGGCAAAATTACGATTTTGCCCCTAGTCTCGTAAATTATTTTTCATCACATTTTCTTATTAAAAAAGCCTATTTGAACATTTATTTCTCTTAAAACTACTCACAAATCCAACTATTTCATGCATTTATTACCAAATTACAACATTTACAACTTAGTCCCATTTAGGTGTTTTCATGATAACACCTTTAACAAAAGTTGTTTCTCATCTCCCTAACATTATTTTCTTCCATAAAAACTCAGCAAACAACATAAAATCTCTCATGGAAAGTCCCTATACTTTCAACCATTTAGCAAATTAGTCCCCTCATTAGCTAGCTTAAGCTTTGGGGGTTCCAAAAGTACAAAAATTATCAACTAAAACCATCAAAATCACTTACTTTTAAGGAAGAAAGCTTGGCTGAAATTTTGAGCTCTCAACCCCAATTTTTGCTGCTCAATTTTGGTGGAGATAAGATGGAGAGGAAAGGTGATATTTTCCTTTCTTTATTTTATGATAAAAATAAATTTTTATCACCAAATTTCCACCTAACCATTGACAAAGTCCTTTCTTTGTCCCCCTATAGCCGGCCATCACTTCTCTCATGGCCTATTTGCACTTTTAGGACCTCCAATTAATATTCTATGGCTATTTGGCACCTCTAGCAAATAGAATAGAACTTTCGCACTTTATGCGATTTAGTCCTTTTTCGCAGTTATGCGTTCAATCGGTAAAATTAAGGTACCAAAATTCTCATGCATCCTTATAAACATGTTACAACACATAAAATAATATCAAAATAATTTTCCTCCACCTCGGATTAGTGGTCTCGAAACCACTGTCCCGACTAGCCCCTAATTCGAGCTGTTACAGTTACAGCCCCGGATGGCTTGCACTTGCCTAGATGGTTGTGCCAGAAGGTAAGACTTGTGGATGACTTCTCGGTTCGCTGCTAGCTAGCTTGCTACTCAGATGTCTTTCGACTTGCCACGTATCTTTGTATGAAAGGAGGTTTATCACATACATTTTTTGAATTCACTTTTTTTTTATGTATTTTAAAAAAATATATATATTTATATAATTTTTGGGTTTTTTATCATTACTTAAATTTTCTGATTTAAAAAAAAATTGAGATTTTTTTTTACTTTTTGCTATATTTTTTAAAATAGCTTTTTTATTTTTCTTACATTTTTTAATTTTTTTTAAAAAATAATAATTTTATAGTTTTAGGAAATTTTCTATATATATATTTTTTGATTTTTTTTCGAAAATTTATTATTTCTTTGAAATTATTTTGCAAAAGAGAGAGAGAGAGAGAGAGAGAGAGAGAGAGAGAGAGAGACATTTTTCGTGCTACGTCATCTTTTTCAAAATGAAAATTAGCCTTGCAATAACCTGTATCACGTTTGGAAACTTCAAGTACCAAATTGATACAAAAAACTCTTTAGGTATCAAAGTAATAATTTAATACAAGTTTGGAGGATATGTAGTGCATTAACCTATAAGAAAACTCAACCAATTAAAAGTTGTCACATGGTACAAAAGTCACGTAGCATTGTCATATAACTTTTGAATATGTTAGCTTTGATTTTCGAATGTTTTGATATAGCAAAATATAATTCCAAAATTTTCTTAATCAAAATTTGCAAAAATTATCTTGATTCAAGTGTTCAAAAACAAAGTTTCTAAATGACTTTGTGATGAATGACTTGATTACTATTTGATAGTAATTGACTTTTCATGAAGGAAGATGTAATGGTTATCATGAGATTAAATATGATCATATTGGGAGAACGGATATTATCCCAAAGAGATTAAGGATATCCTATGAGGGTAACACACTTATGACAAGGTCATTGGACGAATACTGATCGAGTTGCTTTCGTAATGGTATGCCATTGGGGAAAGCTCAGTCATGATACTATAGTGGAATAACTTCGTGACTAAATGAGTTTATAATTAATAGGCGAAAAATTGAAACTTAATTATAAATAATTTAAGCCTCAATTGCATATGTCCAATCGGTCCCTTTACCACCTCATTGAAACCAGAAATGAATTGCATGTTGAATCAAATGAACAAAAATGAATATAAATGGTGAAAATGGAGAAATGAGAAACATTTGGAAATGATTATGGTTTTCTCCAAAATAAAAATGAAAATGAAAATGAAAATGAAAATGGAGAAATGAAATCATTTGGAAATGATTATGGTTTTCTCCGCAATGAAAATGAAAATGACCTGGAAATGGATTTATGTTTTTTGAATTAAATGAAGTTCGAAAATAGAAATAAATCATTTGGTCATAGTGAACCGCTGAATGGAGAAATATTAAAATATTTTCTCATAGATTCTTTTACGACAAAGTCGTCATGATTTTAACGGAACTAGAATTGGGTTGAGAAGATTATTTAATTGGAAATTTATTGAAATGTTTATTTTGAGAAATAGAAAAACAAATATCGTGTTGGATCGAATTATAAAGTATTGAGTTAAAAATCCAGGAAGTACTTGTAATTAGACCTGATATGAGAGAGGCCCAAAAGCCCCTCATGATAAAGGGTGGGACCCTAGTATTATTAACTAGGGTTGTTGCCCCCTATACTCCTAGATAAACTAGGAATTCGTTTTTTTTAGTTGAAATAAACTTCTACAATTTCAACAAGGGTTCTACATTCTCTCCCTATAAATAGATGACACTAGTAGGGCTATTAACATAACTTTAAGATATTGTTACTCTACCCGAAAATAGAGAGAATTTATTCTCAATTATTAAATCTATTTTCCGGAATAACAATTTCTATCGGTTTCTATTGAGAAGAGATTTTTTGTTTTCACACTTAAACAAAGAAAACTATTTCTGGTTTTGTGTTTGATTTGAATCGTTCGAGTCCACACTTGAAGCAGTTCATGGTACGAGAATAATGGAGAAGGCCGTTCGGTTGAAAGTCAGGAACGAAAAGGTTCCATCTAGCCAAAAACACAGGTGCGAATACAATTTAAGGTTTATTTCTATAAATATCACAAACCAACTCGGTTTTCAAAATTTTAATTTTCTACTGTGCAAGAAAATTGTTTTCGAACCAGATTTTTTCCAACATGTAAATACAAAAGATTTTCTTACACCATATCGTGGATAAGATACCATTTGAGAGAATAGAGTTAAACATAAGCATTAGAGACAACTCACGAACTTTTTAATTTAAGATATTCAAAATTTCAAAATGTAGTTGAGATGATATTTATAGTTCTAAAAAAAAGGATTTCTTGTATTAACAATATCACCTTAGTATGACATAAGAAAATTGGATGTATTAGCATGTATATATGAAATGTTAAAAGAAGGAATATCCATTTGTACAAAAAAAAAAAAGAAAAAAAAGAAGAGAGAGCAAATAACTCTTTAAATAAGCAAATAGATAAACTTGCATATGATATTTATTTTTTCATGTTATTTTTATTAGTAATTGTATTATTGACTATTTTTTAGACTAATATATTGCATGTGATGATTTTATTTTAATTTTGTTACTTATTTAGAAATTTTTTATCATACTAATAATTTTTTTATAATAATTAATATTTTTTAAAAATATAAATAATGTAACTATGTAATTAAAATTTATACTACTAAATATAATATAAGATTATGATGTAATTACACTTTATTAATTAAATACATTTTGAAAATTAGCACTTGTATCTATAATCACGTTGTATTATTTATAAATTTTTATAATTAATAACGATACACTTTATTATTTTAACCAAAGTCAAAACAGAATAAACTAATAAAACTGACTTAACAGATTTTGCTGTCCCCCCATTGTTATAATACCTTCTATTACAAATAAAACGCGCCGCAAAGGCCAAAGCTAGTGTTATCAGCTTTTTTGGTCACTGTTTAGCGTGAGCGTACCGTTACCTATCTGTCGGTCACCGCTAAGGCTCACGTGACTCGGGGGAATCTTATCTCGCCTCTTTTAGCGTGTCTGTTTCTCTGCACTGCTAACCTCACAGCCTGTTCACCTACTTCTGACACGTTATCCAGGCACCCACAGTGGTTGAGTTTTATTAGTTTAATTTACTTGGCACGTACCTTTGTAACACTTACCTGTCACATACGTACTGCAACTTATCAGTGTCTTTACCATTCTTTCTAACGACAATTGCTTGCTGTCTACTTCTTGAAAAAAGTGGTTGGGTTATTAAACTATTTACGTTCTTTTTAAAAAAAGCCTAAGCTAATTAAAAACACGCATTGGTTATTGAAGAAAAATGTACTAACAACTAGTTTGCCACTTTAGATCACTAAGTTGTGATTTTGAGCCGACCATGCCCAATGCTTCAATTTTAGTTTGCTTTTGTAGTTTTCGTGGTAGTGGTGAAAATATTATAAAAAGTATTCCCTGAATTTAAAAATAAAATAAAATAATATTTTGTTAAAATTTTTATCTATTTGTATTATTAAAAATTGATATAGTTGATAAAATAATCAAACAATAATACTTGATATATCATGTATACTTTGTGTTGATATACAAAGATTAATTTTTAACCATATAAATAAATAAAAATTTTAACAAAAAATCAATTTACTTTTTTAATCTACTGTATAAAAATTAATCTATTTATTTTTTAAATAAAAAAATTAATATAGGACCCTAATCCTATTCAAACTTTAAATATATATTTTATAAACAGCTACTTTTTAAACTTCAAATTTTGTTATTATTTTATTAAAATTATAAAGGATTTAGATATTTCTCGGGCTTCCTAACTTTGTAAGAAAAGGTACGAGGTCCTCTTCCACTTTTGCTCATTAAATACTTATTTATTTTACACTTGTCACGTACACATTTTATCGAATATGTATAATAAGACAAATAGTTACTTTTGCATTAAAAATATTAGGTTATGGAAAAAATTATTTCATACAATATATTTATTAAAAATTTATACACAAACCAAATAATAATTTAATTGGTAAAATGAAACTTTTCATCATATGTATTTTTTTATTGATTTATAAAAATATATAAAAATAAAAATATTGATGTAATGATATAATTTTAAAAAAAGAAATTTTAATAATTTTTTTAATTGAATTAAAACTCGATTAATGGATAATACAAATTTAATTAAAAATTTTATATGGTAGAAATATGAAATATAATTAGAAAATTAAATATTTAAGTTTGATGGTCAAGTTTAGTTTTCGATAGTTCAAATATAAAAAAAATACGGTGAAGTGTAAATATAGGTGATATTTCAAATCCACCTTATTATAGACTAAATGTTCAAATTGGGCCTAACATTTTAGGGATTGTTCATATAATGATCAAACCTTTTAAAATGATCATATAAATGCCCAACTTTTATAAAAGTGTTCATATGAAGGCCAAACCTCTCAAAATGGTCAAATAAGGGCCAAACTTTTTCAAAAGTGCTCGAATCCAAACTTTTTCAAAAGTGCTCGAATAAAAACTTCTCAGATGTTGTATATTAGGTTTCAAATTATATTCTGGTTACTTTATTTTCTTTTAAAACAATATCTTGTTCATGTGTTATGTGTTTTATTTTAAACAAGTTAGCATTTACTTAATTTTTACTCCAAATTAGGTTGAAGTGCGTGAAAAACCTTGAGCACTTTTGTAAAGGTTAGACTCTTATTTGACTATTTTAAAAAAATTGATCCTTATGTAAGTAATCTCTAAAAGGTAAAGCCCTAATTTCAACATTTATTATATTTGGTTTTCTAAATAATTTAGCCATGTCGTGATAACGTACATTTAAATCAGAAATGTCAATTGGGGTTAGACCCTGGCCCGGCCCAAAGGCCCGCCTGAAATGTGGGAGGGTTTGGACAAAAATATAGGCCCGAAAAATGGGCTTGACAAAAAAATAAGGCCCGTTTAAAAAATGGGCCGGGCCTCGAGTAAGACATTTTGGCCCGAGCCCGGCCCGAATCCACTAAAGGACAAAAAAATCTACTTTTTTTTAAATATTATTTTCTTGTTGTTTGCTTCCTATTTTGCTACCATTTTACCATCATGTTGCTACTATTTTATTGTTATTATTTGGATATTGTATAAAACTTATTTTATTGTTAATTTTGTTATTATTTTAAAGACATTTGTTAATTTTTTTATTATTTTAGAGACATTTGCTTGTTAAGTTGTATCTATCTTAGTGTTATTTAAGTATACATATTTTTTAAAATTTATTTTCAATTTGTTCGGAAATATTTATTTTGATGTTTTTAGTATTTTTTTTATGTATTATATATTTTTCAAAATTATATAAAAATAATATAAAAATTAATATGGGCGGGCCGGGTCGAGCCCGGGTTTGAGCATTTTATCCGGGTCGGGCTTGGACAAAATTTTAGGCCCATTTTTCGGGCCAGGCCAGGCTCGGGCCTAGCAAATAGGCATGAATTTTTAGCTGAGCCCGACCCGGCCCGACCCATGCTCACCTCTAAATTTGGGGTCATATTTTTTTTTTTTGTGTCAAACAATTGGCATCATAATGGAGTTTGGAATTTCAACTTTTTGCACCCAATTCTTTAGGTTTTATTCCCCCTTTACGCATATCACCTAAATAAATATTTTTTTTCTTTTTTTTTTTGTTTCTAAATTTATCAAATAATTTATTTTTACAATTTTAAAAATATATTTTTACTAATTAGATGAGAATTAACCTAAAACTGTAGTACTCTTTTCTTATTAATTAGTTTACATAATTTAATTAGAGGAGCTTGTATTGATCTTAAAGTGAAATTGTTCTTTTTTGTAACATATTAATATTGAAATACTTAAAACTGAAAGAAATTACTAAAATATAGTTCATATAAAAATTTTAATTAAATATATAATATAAAAATGTTACTTCATTATCTAGTTTTTTTTAGCAATTACTTCATTATCTATTAAAGTAACATTTTATTGTTATTATAATTTTAAGTTTACAATACAAGTGATAGCAGACAAAATATAACGAAGTCGATGAATTTTTAAAAATAATTGAGAGAATATAATATCTTTTTAAAATGAAAATAAAAAATAGAAAGTAATTGAAAATGAATACTGCATAATTAGATAAAATAAATAAAATATAAAATAAATTTATCAAATTTAAATAAATAGTACGGTCATAAATACAAAATAAAAAAATAAAAATGGTATGATAAAAAAAAAAAAACCATATCTATCAAAACAAAAAAATAAATTATGAAATGTTTGGTTTTTATCTAGTGTTGTAATTTTACAAACACGATGCGTAAAACAAAAAAACGCAAGAACATATAGATATTCTTTTACATAGTTCAATGTTATATATACGTGCAAAACCTAGATGAATTGATCTTTTATTGAAAAACCAACAGTATAACCACAAATAGAAACTTAGTCAATGTAGGACTCTGAAGATTATTGCAATCTTGATGTGTATACCTTCTCATGGATACTTGCTATTAGGTTATTTTTTGCCTTGTAATTTCATGATATTTGATGTAAATTACTTTGAATATTCTAACTGATTTATTCGTGATAATGTACACATGTTATTCTTTATTTCGTTGCTAGTACATCCTCAAACAGTTTACATATAAAGCAAATGGTATAAGCACTGGTTACTCATGTTGAACTATAAGAAATTGATATAAAAGGAGCTTTTCTATGTGGAAGATAACTTCTTATATTATGGGGTTACAAGGACCAAGTAACTTATGTGAGAATTATTATGATACCTAAAGCCCCATAAAGCAATAGCTTGTTTTGGCTATCAAAGCGAAAACAACTTCAAAGTAGAGACAAATATGTATTAGCCAAGACGGGTAATCATGCATTGGGTTGGACCTAAGTTGAATGATCTTAATCTGTTTGTAAATCAATTCATTTATGGCATTCATTTAACGTTAACCTTATTCATAAGATTACACATGTATTGCAAAAACTCAATTTTTCTTTGATGTCAATAAATTTGGTTTTGGGCCTGATTCCATAGACCAAGCCATTCTGGGAAGTCAAATCGAGAGGTTTCCAAGAATGGGTACGGTTGAGATTAATTAGAATGATTAAAAGATTAAATTAGAGTTACTAATTAAGACCTATGGACTAAATTAGAAAGATAGAAAAATTAGAGAGGTCAATGTGTGAAATTATTAGAAAGTGTGATTTGGAGATTAGAGGTTCTTAAGTTGCAATTAGACCAAGCCTACTTCTCCGATTATTTCTTTTTGAAAAAATGGTTGGAGGGAACAGTTTTCTTGTTGAAAAGTGGGATCAAAACCTCTTAAAAATTCTCCAAAATTCTCTCAACATTCTTGCTCTTTTAACTTCAAAACTTGGTTTCCATTAATGCAAAATTGAAGGCGAGTCTATTTTTTCATGGAAATCATTTATTAAATAAAGATTTTTCTATCAAGATTTTTGAAGCAATTGCTCTCTTTTCTTCTCTTTGCAATTTACGTTAGATTTTGGTGAAGGAAGAAAATTGATTTTCTTTAATCAATCTTTGATTTTTTCAGCAAATTAAAATGTTTTATAACATTAATTCATGAATCTTGATACTTGAAACTTGATTTTTATTTTATTTTATTTTTATTTTTCTCCATTATTGAGCTTTTTTCCAAGTTAGTGAGATGAAGCTTTGATTCTTGCATTTTTTGTTGTTTTCTAATTAGATTCTTCATACAACTGAGTTTAGACTGGAGTGAGTTAAGCTGAAATTTAAGTTAGAACAGAGTTTGATTAGAGATAACCTAAGTTGCCATTTTTGACTGCTTGGAAGGTTTTAGTGAGAGAAAGGGTTTTTAATAGTATTGTTTCTAGTTATTAGATGTTTAGAAGTAATTAATGATGTTCTTAATGTTAGATTTTAGTTTTGGTTGGGTTGGGTTAGAGTAAAGTTCTCATGAGTTTTTTTGGATAAGAGAGAAAAGTCTCGTTACATCGAAATGCATTTAATGATTAGTTTAAGTGATTTTTTCTACTTCATCATGTTTATCTAACCTTATTTCATTGTTTGGTTAATGGTTGTAGCCAAGAAAGTGATCGAGTCTTCCAAGGTTAAGGGAAAGGATAATTTTTTTTTAAATTGATGGTTTCTATTTTTGCTAACTTATTCTTATTTCTTAATATAAATTTATTAAGTAATTAAGTTTAGGATTTCGCTGCTAATGATTTTTTGAAATGTGTTGAATTACATTAATGTGATGATTTCATGTTTGGTGGATGTATGATGACGTTATGTGGATGCATTGGACTATGATTGATGCTTTAAATTGGGACTATTGCATGGCGATTTCTGGTGATTAACAATAAAAAATTATGCTCATTGACTTATGTTAATATAAAAGTCCTTTTAAATGATATTGAATGAAGTTCGAGTATAGTTGACATGACAATTGATGTGTTTCATGTTGGTGGGAACATTTGGGAATTGTGTGCATTTTATTGGGCACTTGTGCGCATATATACATATTGGCACTTGTATGCACCTTTATAAAGTGTTAGGAAAAAACGTGTTCACATGTATTAGTGCATTTATGCTTTTATGGGCTTGTGCACATCATTGAGGGGTGTTAGGGGATTCGTCTGTGTATCCGATCTTGATTCCATATTTGGTCAATAAAGATTGCAACTTTGTTTTAAATTCGAGTTTTAATGATGTTTTGATTAAAATTTATGAATGAATAAGGGTTATGAAAATTTTGTAGGCTAAGCATTATGTTTTAAGGAATTATGACTAGTGAATTTAAGGTGCAATAGCATTAGGTTTTATTAAGGTGAATTTCGTTCCTATGAAGTTATTTGGTGTTACAAGGCTGAATATATGATATGCTTGTTGTTGTTACTTTGTAATTTAGGATGCTTTATTGCTTAATGCCCTTGTATTCTGAACTTGGTTATGTTAGCACCACCAAGTTTCATTCCTTAGTGTGCAGATTGTTTGTTTCCATGCATTGGTGTTTGAGGTATTTTTGAGTCGTTTTGGTGTGTCTTCTTGGCATCCAAGTCTCAATATCTCAGCTAGTCATTTGATTTGTAATGTTTCTTTTATGCTTTAGTGGAACAAATGGCATGTACCTAGGTCCCTAGGGGATTCTCTTGACTAAATGTTGTGAATGTTAGTATTTTGAGTGTTTTGGTCATTTGACATATGTTATAGGTCTCTTGGACACTTTAATGAGGAATTTTGATGAAGGTTTGTTATGTTTTGGATATGTGTTTACATGTTTTAAATACTTGCCTAGTGATATATTGATGTAATGAGTTGTATGCTAAGAAATCTTGTGTTTTAACTGTTAGAAAAATTCAGTTAAGAAAATAATTATTTAGTTACAATGGAAGTTTAAAAAAGTTTCTTAAACTGAGCGTTGTGTTATTTATAACAATAAACATAAACCAGAATCATATATATGCTTTGTGCGAGACAAGCTTAAGTCGATCTTAGCTTTCAACCGAACAACCTTTTCCATTATCTTTGAACCATGAATTGCGTTGATTGTGGGCTCGAGCAACATGAATCAAGTCATGAAATATAAACGATTTATTTACTTTCAATAGAAAAGTAAATTCTCTCTATAAACCGATAACTATTTATAATTCTCAAAAAATAGAAGTTATTCTTTTTAAATAAATTACCATTACTTTCTAATAGAATAACGATGTATAGAATATGTTGTAAATAGCTCAATCGATGCTCTTTATTTATAAAGAAAAGTACAAGAGTTCTAGTTAAATAAGCCCTAAATAAATAATATTATTTTAATATAAAATACACTCTGACTCTAAGTGTGAGAGAGAGGGGTGGCAACACACCCTTTTATTATACTAGGGTTGCCACCCCTTATAACAAACCGCTTTTGGTCAAATCAGAATAGTGGTTTCGGGACCACAAATCTGAAGTTGAAATTATTATTTTATTATTATTTTAATGTTTACAGTATGTTATTTAATATGTGTGAAAATTTCGTGAGCTAATTTTATCGATTTGGGGGTTAATTCGATAAAAAGGACTAAATCGCATAAAGTGCAAAAGTGATGTTCTAATAGCTAAATGTATTAAATAGCTATAGAACCTTAAAGTTAAGGTCATTATGTTGTAATTAGACCATTAAATTGGTGAGTGGACATTTATGGACATGTTATAAATAGTTTTAAATGTTATTTATTAAAGGTTAATATAGTAATTATAAAATAACTTAAGTTAAAAATGATAAAAATATTTTGTCTTCATCTTCATAAAACACCACCACCGAAATTACCGCTTGTAAAACACCATTTGAGAGCTTGGAACATTCGACTATGGTGTCTTGAACATGTAAGTCTATTTTTAGCTCCGTTTTTAATGATTTCTATATTTTTGTGATCGTTGCTTCGTATTCTAGCTAGCCCGTACCTTAGATTTCGAAATTGTTAAAGATTTAACATGTTGTCATTGTTGAATGCTTGAGTAATTTGATGATTAATGATAGATTTTGAAGGTTTATTGATGGATTTACTAGTTTTGTAAAGTTATTTTTGACAAAAATGTCAAAAATGGATTAAATTGAGAATTTGTAAAATTATGTGGGTAAAAGTGTGAATAAATGAAATTTTTGGGCTGCTAGGGACCTATATATAATTCGGCCAAGCATGGGTTTTGTTAAATTGTGTGAATTTTGTATATTTGTGAAATAGGGACTAAATTGATTAAATGTAAAAGTTTAGGGGCTAATGTGTAAAAATGCCCAAATGTGTATTTTTGGATTATTGAATGAGTAGATGAATAAATAAGTTAATTTTGAATTTATATAGATCAAGAAAGAAGGAATTCGGACTTAGACTGGGGAAAAAACAAAGTAATTAAATAGTCGATCCGTTTCGTCATTTCCGTATACGAGGTAAGTTCGTATTGTAACAGCCCGATTTTGAGGCTAGTCCGAACAGTAGTTTTGGAACCACTAACCCGAGGCTATAGAAAGTATTTTTAATATTATTTTACGTGTCATAGCATGATTATATGAGTGCATGAAAATTTTGGTGAATTAATTTTAGTGATTGCATGCTTAATTGAGAAAAAGGACTAAATCGCATAAAGTGTGAAAGTTTTATTTTACAAGCTATAGGTGTTAAATAGCTATAGAACCTTAAATTGGAGGTCCTTAATGTGCAATTAGACCTTTCTAATGTTGATAGTCGGCCATAGGGACAAGAAAATTTAATTTGGTTAAGATTTGGTGGATTATGTGACTTAATGGAAATAAAATAAAATAAAACATAAAAAGCTATCATCTTTTTCCTATCACCTTCTTCCTCCACCGAAAATACCAACAAGAATAGGGGTTTGGAAGCTTGAAATTTTCAGCAACTCATCCTTCTTATAAGTAAGTGATTTTGGTGGTCTTTCTTGATAATTTTTGTACTTTTGGAACCCCTAAAGCTTAAGCTAACTAATGAGGGGACTATTTTGCAAAATGGTTGAGAGTCTAGGGTTTTGAAATGTGAGTATTTATGTTGATTTCTGAAATTTTATGGAAGAGAATGAATCTTAGTTGTTAAATAAATAACTTTTATGAATGGAGTTTCCATGAAAACACCTAAAAGTGACCTTTTTGTAAATGTTGTAAAATAGGTGGTAAATGTGTGAAATAATTGAAATTATGAGTTTCTATAAGAGGGAATATGAATCGGCCAGGCTTCGGTGTGCGAAAAATGAACACATTTCATTTTACAAGTCTAGGGGCAAAATAGTAATTTTGCAAAAGTCTAGGGAAAAAATGGTAATTTTGCCAAAATAGGAATTTTGGAATGATTTGAATAATGTGGTTATTTAATAAGCTAAATATGTCATTATAGATCAAGAAGAGCGTGGAATCAACCTTGACCGAGGAAAAGGCAAGGTTTCGGACTAAATCGCAAATTAACATATTTTGTATCGAGGTAAGTTTATAAGTAAATGATACATTCTTTTTACTTATGATTTTACATATAAATGCATTATGTGAAATGTGGATGAATATTGTTGATAATTATTAATTGATAGAAAGTGAGGAAATTATGAATGAATACCATAATTATTGTTAATGGTGGGCTATGTGCGATACCACCGTAATTATTGTTAATGGTGGGCTATATGCAATACCACCGTAATTATTGTTATTGGTGGGCTGTGTGTGATACCACCGTATTTACTATTATTGGTGGCCTGTGTG
The DNA here is from genome assembly GCA_025698515.1 of Gossypium sturtianum. Taxonomy (NCBI): domain Eukaryota; kingdom Viridiplantae; phylum Streptophyta; class Magnoliopsida; order Malvales; family Malvaceae; genus Gossypium; species Gossypium sturtianum. The sequence continues at coordinate 42,044,047 of CM046946.1, read as the reverse complement.
CGATACCACCTTGTTATTTATTAGTGGTGGGCTGTGTGAGAAACCACCCTATATTTGGTATTATCCCGAATGTATTTATCGAGAAAATTTGGATTAAATGAGATTACGTGGGACTGTGTGATGATGAGTGCAGGGTATAAGTGCATGTAAATGTGAACAATATGTATGTTGTGTATTTGAAATGTGGTAAGATTTGGAAAATGAGTAAGTACAACTGCAATGATCTGAATTATTCTTGATTAGAATGTAATGTTCTTGATTGATAAGTATGTGGTATGATGTTTATTGTTTACATATAGACTTACTAAGCTTAAAGCTTACTCCCTTATCTTTCCCCTTTGTTTTATAGTATTGACAAGCCGGCTCGGGGAACAGAGACCGTCAGAGGATCACCCACACTATCTACACATTTGGTATAGTTAGAGCATTCTTTTTGAGTATGGCATGTATAGGGTTTTAGTCTTTTGGGTTATATGTCATATTGGTTTAGCCAAATGTATTGGCTTGTGATGATATTTGATTCATTTTGTATAAGTCAATGAGATGTGGCACATAAGATTTATTTGAATGTAAACCTATTCATATATGTATGTATGTGTCAATGCCATTATGTTATGGCTTATGGTTATTGTTGGTTGAATGATGATAAGTTGCACGTGTTTATGGATGTTTAGTGTGGTCTTGATATTGTGAAAGTTGGTGCAAGTTTGAGTGGCAAAAAGGCTTGGTAGATAGCCTTATTTTGTCCACATGGGCTGAGGTACGGCCGTGTGTCTGAATCGTGTAGAAGACACGGCCATAAGACATGGGCATGTGCCCAGGCTGTGTGAAGTCTGCAGCTGATTTTAGGAATTTAATTCGCCACACGGCCTGAGGACACGGGCGTGTGCCAAGCCGTGTGAAAACCCCTGTAGGTTCAAATTTGAGAAATAAATCCACACGGGCGTGTGGCCCTGTTTTGAGTAAAAATTTTCTTAGTGCTCATAAGAATTTGGATTAGTTCTGAACTACTCCTTATGTATGTTTTGGGCCTCGTAGGCTCATTTAAAGGGTGATATGGATTTTTAAGGAAAGTTTTAAATTTAAGTGGAAAATTATGTATCGGTTTATATGATTGCTTGCTTGTAAGTCTGGTAATGCCTCGTACCCTGTTTCGGCATGAAATTTGTGTAAGGGGTGTTACATTTAGTGGTATCAGAGCTATGGTTTAGTCAGTTCTCAGACTACTGTAGCGTATGTGAGAGTCTAGCTATACATGCCATAAATATATTGTGATAGTGTGGTGACTCCTGACAATTTCCAACTGTGTTTTTATATAGTAATGGATCCCGACCGAGCTGCGGCTGATGCTGCTGCAAGTAATACGCCAGCTCCCACGTAAGGGACCGCGCCAGTGGAAAGTAGACCGAGACCTTGGGTCAGGAAGAAGAGGCTCGGGAAGGCTTTCACCATATGATGAGCAATTAGTATACTGAATTTGTTCGAGCAAATCCTAGTGCTCAACCTCCTCCACCCCCTCCTATACCTCAGCCGGTCCCCGTAGCTCCTCAAGGTATTGATTTAGTAAGACTGACTAAACCCCTTGTCGATAAGATACGAAAACAAGGGGCTGAAGAATTTAGAGCCAATATAGATGATGATCCCGAGAAGGCAGAGTTTTGGCTTGAGAATTCTATGCAGGTATTTGATGAACTTTCTTGCACGCCCGAGGAATGCTTAAAATGTGCCGTATCATTACTGAGTAACTCGGCATACCGCTGGTGGAAAACACTGACATCTGAAGTTTCGAAGGAGAGAGTGACATGGTATTTCTTCTTAGAGGAGTTTCGAAAGAAATACATAAGTCAGTGATTCATCGATCAGAAACGGAAAGAGTTTCTTGAACTGAAGCAAGGCAAAATGACTGTGGCAGAGTATGAACGTGAATTTGTTAGACTCAGTAAGTATGCTCAAGAGTGTGTGTCTACCGAAGCTATTATGTGCAAGAGATTCGAAAATGGGCTGAACGAGGATATTAAATTGTTAGTTGGGATTTTAGAATTGAAAGAATTAGTGGCATTAGTCGATAGAGCTTGCAAGGCTGAACAGCTGAATAAAGAAAAGAGGAAAGCTATGATTGAGGCCCGAGATGCAAGGAAGAGGCCAATGAGTAAATTATTCCAATCCCAATCAAAGAGGTCTAAGGAAACGAAACCTCGGACGACCGTTTCAGCTGGGTATTCACATCGAGATCGTGGTAAAACATATTCGAACTCTAGAGTTCAAGCCACCTCGATGGCAAGTGTGGGTAATGTGAAGTATAATAAACCCGAATTTTAAAAGTGTGGTAGACAACATTTTGAAGAGTGTTGGGGAAACAACCGAGCTTGTTACAATTGTGGTTCTCGAGAACATTTTATCAGAGACTGTCCCGAGAATGTTGAGGGAGAGAAACTTCAGAGTGTTAGACCGAGTAACACTACTAGCAGGGGTAGACCACCGTGAAATTCCGGAAGTAGAGCTAGTAGTAAAAGTATGATAAAGGATTCATCTGCAAGGACAAAAACGAGAGCACCTGCTAGAGCTTATGCCATACGAGCTCGTGAGGATGCATCATCCCCTGACGTGATTACGGGTATATTTTCTCTTTACGATACTAATGTCGTTGCTTTAATTGACCGGATCCACTCATTCTTATGTTTGTGTGAATTTGGTAAACAAAGAAGAAATTATACATTGAATTGAGTGAATTTGTGATAAAGGTGTCAAATCCCCTTAGGCAAGTATGTGTTAGTAGATAAGGTTTGTAGGAATTGTCCTTTGACGATTCAAGGTCACTATTTTCTAGCTAATTTGATGTTGTTGCCGTTTGACGAGTTTGATGTCATTTTGGGCATAGATTGGTTGACATTACATGATGCTAAGGTAAATTGTAGACAGAAAACTCTTGAGTTGAAATGTGAAAATGGTGAGATTCTTTGGGTTGAAACAGATGACTCACATAAGATGCCTGTGGTGATTTCGTACATGTCTGCTTAGAAGAGTATGAGAAAAGGGTGTGAAGTATACCTTGCATATGTGTTGAATATTGAGATGACTGAGTCGAAGCTTGAATCTATGCCGGTAGTTTGTGAGTTTCCAGATGTATTTTCAGAAGAATTACCTGGGTTGCCTCCAGTTAGAGAAATTGAGTTTGCTATCGATCTGATACCTGGGATTGCACCGATCTCCATTGCTCCGTATAGAATGGCTCCGACCAAATTGAAAGAGTTAAAGGCTCAGCTGCAAGAGTTGACCGATAAGGGATTTGTTAGATCGAGTTTTTCTCCCTGGAGCGCTCCCGTATTATTTGTAAAGAAGAAAGACGGAACAATGAGGCTTTGCATTGATTACTATCAACTTAACAAAGTAACTATAAAGAATAAGTACCCATTGCCGAGAATTGATGATTTGTTTGATCAACTGAAGGGAGCAACCGTGTTCTCGAAGATAGATTTAAGATCCAGCTACTATCAGTTGAGAGTCAAGGAATTTGATGTGTCGAAAACTGCTTTTAGAATGAGATCTGGACACTATGAATTCCTGGTGATGCCTTTCGGTTTAACTAATGCTCCAGCTATGTTCATGGATTTAATGAACCAAATTTTTCGGCTATACTTGGGTAAATTTGTAGTAGTGTTCATAGACGATATATTGATTTGTTCCCGAGATGAGGCCGAGCATGCCGAACACTTAAGAATGGTATTGCAGATTATAAGAGAGGAGAAATTGTTTGCTAAGTTTAGTAAAAGTGAGTTTTGGCTTCGTGAAGTCGGATTTCTGGGACACATAGTTTCAGGTGATGGTATTCGGGTTGATCCGAGCAAAATTTTGGCGATTGTTGATTGGAAACCGCCAAAGAATATATCAGAAGTTAGAAGCTTTCTAGGCTTAGCCGGGTACTATCGACGTTTTGTCGAGGGATTTTCGATGATTTCTTCTCCAATGACTAAGTTGTTGCAAAAGAATGTTAAGTTTGAATGGACTGATAAATGTCAATAGAGTTTTGAGAAGTTGAAGGCACGATTAACTGAAACACCGATTTTGGTACAACCTGAGTCGGGAAAGGAGTTTGTGATTTATAGTGATGCGTCATTGAATGGTCTTGGTTGTGTGTTGATGCAAGAGGGCAAATTAGTAGCTTATGCCTCGAGACAGCTAAAACCACATGAAAAGAATTATCCGACGCACAATTTGGAATTGGCCGCCATCGTCTTTACTTTGAATATTTGGCGTCATTATTTGTATGGTGAGAAATGCCGAATCTTTACCGATCACAAAAGTTTAAAGTACTTGATGAATTAAAAGGACTTGTATTTGCGACAACGGAGGTGGCTCGAATTATTGAAAGATTATGAGCTAATGATTGATTATCATCCAGGAAAAGCGAATGTAGTCGCAGATGCCTTGAGTAGAAAATCTTTGTTTGCTTTGAGGGCTATGAACACGAGTTTGGTTTTGTCTGACGACGATTCGATTTTGGCCGAGTTAAGGGCTAGACCATTATATCATCAGCAAATTTGTGAAGCTCAAAAGAAAGACAAAGAATTGCAAGTTAAAAGAGTTCAGTGTGAATCAGATAGTGATTCAAATTTTCGAATCGGACCAAATGACTGCTTGATGTTCCATGATAGGGTATGTGTACCTAAAGATGATGAGCTGATTCAGAAAATTTTACAACAGGCACACAATGGTTGTTTGTCAGTACATCCGGGCAGTACAAAAATGTATAATGATTTAAAGAAGTTATATTGGTGGTCGGGTATGAAAAGAGACATCTCTGAGTTTGTGACAAAGTGTTTGATCTGCCAACAAGTGAAAGCCGAGCATCAGGTACCTTCGGGTTTGCTTCAGCCAGTGATGGTTCTCGAGTGGAAATGGGATCGAATCATGATGGATTTTGTAACAGGGTTGCCTATGACTCCGAAAAAGAAAAATGCTGTGTGGGTTGTTGTTGATAGATTAACGAAATCAGCTCACTTTATACCAGTACACACTGATTACTCACTTGACAAGTTGGTTGAACTGTATGTTACTAAAATTGTGAGATTACATGGGGTGCCTATGTCCATTATTTCAGATAGAGATCTGAGGTTTACTTCGAGGTTTTGGAAAAAGTTGCAAGAAGCCTTGGGTACGAAATTGAATTTTAGTATCGCTTTCTATCTGCAAACTGATGGTCAATCTGAAAGAGTGATTCAAGTTCTCGAAGACATGCTCTGATGCTATGTTTTAGAGTTTGAAGGTAGTTGGGAAAGATATCTACCTTTGGTCGAATTCACCTACAGCAACAGTTATCAGTCGAGTATACAGATGGCTCCGTACGAAGCATTATATGGTTACAAGTGTCGAACTCCTTTGTATTGGACCGAGCTTAGGGAGAAGAAAATTCATGGGGTTGATTTGGTTAAAGAAACCGAAGAGAAAGTGAAAGTAATCTGTGATAGTCTAAAAGCTGCTTCGGACCGACAAAAGTCATACGCAGATTTGAAAAGAAAAGAAATTAAGTTTCAGGTGGGTGATAAAGTGTTTCTGAAAGTATCCCCATGGAAGAAAATATTGAGATTTGGTCGAAAGGGCAAATTGAGTCCGTGTTTCATTGGACCATATGAGATTATTGAAAGGGTTGGACCAGTAGCATACCGGTTAGCTTTACCGGTGGAGTTGGAGAGAATACACAATGTGTTCCATGTGTCAATGTTGCGACGATATCGTTCTGATCCTTCGCATGTAATCCCTCTTACAGAAATTGAGATACGACCGGATATGACCTATGACAAGGAACCAATTAAGATTTTGGCTCGAGAGGTTAAACAATTGAGGAACAAAAGTATAACTTTGGTGAAGGTGTTGTGGCAAAAACATGGTGTAGAAGAGGCTACGTGGGGACCGGAAGAAACCATGAGAAAACAGTACCCAAACCTTTTTATCGGTAAGATTTTCGGGGACGAAAATCTCTAAAGGGGGAGAGTTGTAACAGCCCAATTTTGGGGCTAGTCAGAATAATGGTTTCAAAACCACTAACTCGAGGCTAGAGAAATTATTTTTAATATTATTTTACGTGTCATAGCATGATTATATGAGTGCATGAAAATTTTGGTGAATTAATTTTAGTGATTGCATGCTTAATTGCGAAAAAAGACTAAATCGCATAAAGTGTGAAAGTTCTATTTTACAAGCTATAGGTGTTAAATAGCTATAGAACCTTAAATTGGAGGTCCTTAATATGAAATTAGACCTTTCTAATGTTGATAGCTGGCCATAGGGACAAGAAAATTTAATTTGGTTAAGATTTGGTGGATTAGGTGACTTAATGGAAATAAAATAAAATAAAACATAAAAAGCTATCATCTTTTTCCTATCACCTTTTCCTCCACCGATAATACCAAAAAGAATAGGGGTTTGGAAGCTTGAAATTTTCAGCAACTCATCCTCCTTACAAGTAAGTGATTTTGGTGGTCTTTCTTGATAATTTTTGTACTTTTGGAACCCCTAAAGCTTAAGCTAACTAATGAGGAGACTATTTTGCAAAATGGTTGAGAGTCTAGGGTTTTTCCATGTGAGTATTTATGTTGATTTTTTAAATTTTATGGAAGAGAATGAATCTTAGTTGTTAAATAAATAACTTTTGTGAATGGAGTTTCCATGAAAACACCTAAAAGGACCTTTTTGTAAAAGTTGTAAAATATGTGGTAAATGTGTGAAATAATTGAAATTATGAGCTGCTATAAGAGGGAATATGAATTGGCTAGGCTTGGGTGTGTGAAAAATGAACACATTTCATTTTACGAGCCTAGGGGCAAAATAGTAATTTTGTGAAAGTCTAGGGGCAAAATGGTAATTTTGCCAAAATAGGAATATTGGAATGATTTGAATAATGTGGTTATTTAATAAGCTAAATATGTCATTATAGATCAAGAAGAGCGTGGAATCAACCTTGACCGAGGAAAAGGCAAGGTTTCAGACTAAATCGCAAATTGACATATTTTGTATCGAGGTAAGTTTATATGTAAATGATACATTCTTTTTACTTATGATTTTAAATATAAATGTATTATGTGAAATGTGGATGAATATTGTTGATAATTATTAATTGATAGAAAGTGAGGAAATTATGAATGAATACCATAATTATTGTTAATGGTGGGCTATGTGCGATACCACCGTAATTATTATTATTGGTGGGCTATGTGCGATACCACCGTAATTATTGTTGTTGGTGGGCTATGTTCGATACCACCGTAATTATTGTTATTGGTGGGCTGTGTGCGATACCACCGTATTTACTATTATTGGTGGGCTGTGTGCGATACCACCTTGTTATTTATTAGTGGTGGGCTGTGTGAGAAAACACCCTATATTTGGTATTATCCCGAATGTGTTTATCGAGAAACTTTGGATTAAATGAGATTGCGTGGGACTGTGTGATGATGAGTGCAGGGTATAAGTGCATGTAAATGTGAACAATGTGTATGTTGTGTATTTGGAATGTGGTAAGATTTGGAAAATGAGTAAATACAACTGCAATGATATGAATTATTCTTGATTAGAATGCAATGTTCTTGATTGATAAGTATGTGGTATGATGTTTATTGTTTACATATAGACTTACTAAGCTTAAAGCTTGCTCCCTTATCTTTCCCCTTTGTTTTATAGTATTGACAAGCCAACTCGGGGAACGGAGACTGTCGGAGGATCACCCACACTATCTACACATTTGGTATAGTTAGAGCATTCTTTTTGGGTATGGCATGTATAGGGTTTTGGTCTTTTGGGTTATATGTCATATTGGTTTAGCCAAATGTATTGGCTTGTGATGATATTTGATTCATTTTGTATAAGTCCATGAGATGTGGCACATAATATTTATTTGAATGTAAACCTATTCATATATGCATGTATGTGTCAATGCCATTATGTTATGGCTTATGGTTATTGTTGGTTGAATGATGATAAGTTGCATGTGTTTATGGATGTTTAGTGTGGTCTTGATATTGTGAAAGTTGGTGCAAGTTTGAGTGGCAAAAAGGCTTGGTAGATAGCCTTATTTTGTCCACATGGGCTGAGGCATGGCCGTGTGTCTCAACTGTGTGGAAGACACGGCCATAAGACATGGGCATGTGCCCGAGCTGTGTGAAGTCTGTAGCTGATTTTAGGAATTTAATTCGCCACACGGCCTGAGGACACGGGCGTGTGCCTTGGCCGTGTGACCTTATGGAGATGATGATGTCATAAACAGAATGTCATGGTTCTCACACACGGGCTAAGACACGGGCGTGTCATGGCCGTGTGAGGGACACGGGCCGTAGACACGGGCGTGTGCCAAGCCGTGTGAAAACCCTTGTAGGTTTGAATTTGAGAAATAAATCCACACGGGCGGGTGGCCCTGTTTTGAGTAAAAATTTTCTTAGTGCTCGTAAGAATCCGGATTAGTTCTGAACTACTCCTTATGTATGTTTTGGGCCTCGTAGGCTCGTTTAAAGGGTGATATGGATTTTTAAGGAAAGTTTTAAATTTGAGTGGAAAATTATGTATCGGTTTGTATGATTGCATGCTTGTAAGTCTGGTAATGCCTCGTACCCTGTTCCGGCGTCGAATATGGGTAAGAAGTGTTACACGTATAATTGAACTTGAATGTGTAATTATTCAATTGATGGATGGTATTTAGATTTTATTTATTTTATAGCTAAATGTGATGAATTTGATTTAAATGTACAGTTTAAGTCGACGAGATATTGAATAAGACCATAGCTGGGCTATGGCAATCAGATAATAAGATCATAACCGGGTTATGGCATGTGAATGTAAGACCACGGCAGGGCCTTGGCAATGTATGTGTTAGACCATAGTTGGACTATGGCATCGAAAAATCGACGTACTTTTATCGTAAGCATTTATAAACTCGAAGTGATTCGATGTTTAATTGGTGAGAATAGATATGTATCGATGCATGTGTATGTCTGTAAAACCATTCGAATGATGAATTATAAGAAGATGAGAACTTATGAGTTGCTTTGTAGTTAAACTTTATGCTATCTCATTGATTGAGGTTTTAATTGCAAATTATGTATCTATTTGGAAGTTGATAAACCGAAATAGTAACACATTTTAGGCCCACATTTAGTATGCTTTTGGATGAATTATCCCTTATTTTATGTAATTTGGTGCTCTTAATCCTTTCTTTTCATGTTATATACCCAGGAAAGCACCAGGGGATGAAAAGAAAGCAAAACGGGCTTAAAACGGGACAAATGGGCCAAAGCATGAAATCAACACGGCCTGGACCAAAGATCACACGACCGTGCCTCCTTAAAGATCTCGAACACGGCCTGGACCACGATTTACACGGCCGTGCCTCATTAACGAAGTCCACACGGCCTGACCACGATTCACACGGGCGTGTGACATGGGCGTGTCCCTGCCGCGGCCAAGAGGAGTTTTACTCGGATTTGGATGCTTGGAGGCAAAGAAACACACTCCAAAGTCTAATTAAACCCCCAATTAGGAATTGCACTCAAATTAGGATACTTGGAGGCCAAGTAACACATCTCAAAGCCTATATAAACACCCTAGGGGGCAACTTAATCGGGGAGTTCGACAGAAGCCTTCTGCCAGGGCTTTTGTCAGGGCGGTTAGCTAGGCCAAGGAGCCAAGCCGAAAAGGTCAGAGTTGTGGGAATCACTCGAAGATAGCCAGTTGATCCATCTCAAGATGCTGGGATTCTACTCAAGACGGCGGATCTCTCCTTCAATTCCTTTAGGGAGCTTTAGGGATTTCTTATGTTTTGTTTTATCTTTTCTCTTAAGATGTTTTCTTATTTAGTTATGAACTAAATCCTTTAGATACCTGAAGGGGATGAAACCTATGATGAATCTTGTTATTATTTTCTAAGTTATATGATAAATACTTAGTTTGTTCTTAATTATGTGAGCTTTATCCAAATTTAATGTGCTTAGGTAGAGGAGGAATAGACCCTGCCTAAGAGTAGATCTAGCATAATTAAGCGGAGTTGATCGCACGCCTAGAGATAGGGTGACGAGATTTTGCCGGATTAGGGTGAAACCTAACATGGGAGTCCATAGATCGATTTACTACTATTCTAGGGGGTTATTATAAGAGAACGAGAGTTCCACTAATTAACCTAGGGTTAGACGTTATTCGCCTCGAGAGAAGGTTTAATATACGTTAGGGAGTCTTACGGATCAAACTAAGTAAATAAAATCATATGGTTCAGTGATAGATAACAAGTGAAGTCTAGGTGGATTCTTCCTGAGGGTATCATCTAAATCAACTGAGTTTTTCTGAAAGTTATCTCCCCAATTTTAGTCTTTTTTCGTCTTTGTATCCTTAGCTTAGTAATTTGTTAAATTTAGATTAAAAGCAACTTCACGTATTTTAGGTTAAATAATAAAAAGAAAGTTAGTATTAGTACTTTTAGTTCCTTTGGGTTCGATAATCCGGTCTTGCCTAAGCTATATACTACATTCGATAGGTACACTTGCCTTTAATCGTTGTCGAGTTAGTTTCGTGTTCGATCGTTCCTTTTATAAATTTTAAAGCTCGATTCACAATGATCAAGTTTTTGGCGCCGTTGCCGGGGAACTAAAATATTAAGAAAGCTCAATTTTTATTACTTTAGCCAATTTTTTTTATTGCAATTTATTATTATTATTAGTTTCATTTTTTTTTTACTTTGCTAATTTTTCTTTTATTTGCTTTGACAGGTAATTTTAGTTTATAGAGGAGATGGCACTAAATAACTATCAGTGGCAAGTTATGAGGACAACGCCAACAAAAGCCGCCAATGCCTTCAACCTCGACGTGGTCACCAGGTTATCTAATCAGTTAGAGATGATGAATAAGAAATTGATGGTTTGAATAGTCTCTCGCAGGTACACCCAGAAATGCAATATGACTCGAATCTAGGAGGCGTGGCGAATCCTGAGTACCCACCCTACAGATATGGCATGGAAAACGAGCAAGCTCACTATACGGGTAACTATTCTAGACCACAAAATAATTTTTATAATGACACTTATAATGCAGGTTGGAGGTACCATCCCAATTTCTCATGGGATGATCAAAATAGCCAAGGATCGGAACTTCCTCCAGATTTTCAACAACCACCTCACCAACAGGAAGATGAGTCGAACATTGAAGAGATCTTGAAAAATTCATGGCGACCCACGTAAACTCGTCTCCAAAACACCAAACAAAGCACTCGAAGATCAAGAGGCATCAATCAAAGGAATCGAGAACCAAGTTGGGGAACTTACTAAGTCAGTTGGACAACTTGCGAAGCTAATCTCAGAACAACTACAAGAAAGCTTGCCAAGCAACACTGAAACTAACCCAAAAGAGTAAATTCAAATCATCACAGCTCATGATAGTAAAGGGTTAGATGAACCCAACTCAATACAAGAACACGAGGTAGAAGAAGGTAAAGTAGAGGTAACACGAGAAAAGCCAAAACCGGTAATCAAAGAGTACCAACCTCGCATACCTTACCCCGAAGCATTAAAGAGAGATGATACAGAGGAACAGTTCGGTAAGTTTCTTAAACTTTTAAAGAAATTACATATTAACTTACCTCTACTCGAAGGTCTTTCGCAAATACCAGACTCTAGAAAATTTTTAAGGGAGCTGTTAACAAAAAAGCAAAGGATAGGCGAGGAATCACATGTGGAACTCAACGCAAAGTGCTCGGCAATTCTACAAAATAGACTACCACAGAAATTAAAAGATCCAGGGAGTTTTATAATTCCATGCATAATTGGTAGTTTATCTATAGAAAATGCGTTAGCCGATTTAGGGGCAAGCATAAATGTTATGCCTTATAAACTGTTTAAACAACTAGGTCTAGGGAAACCCAAACAAACTAGGATGAGCATCCAATTAACTGATAAAACTATCAGAATTCCTAGAGGTATAATAGAAAATGTTCTAATCAAAATTGATAAATTCGTATTCCCAGTAGATTTTGTCGTTTTAGACATGGATGAGGACAATAATATTCCTTTAATTTTAGGAAGACCCTTTTTAGCAGCGCTGCGAGCTAAAATTGATATCTATGCAGGTGAACTCATACTTCGTGTAGGCGACGAGATAGTCACTCTTCAAGCTCTTGATTCAGCCAAAACATCAAGTGATAAAGGTGAGAAAGTAAATTCAGTTGATAACCAACTTGTTCAACCTTTATTGCAGGAAACTCCACAAAGCTACAAACCGGAGCCAGATCATAGACCTTGTGCCAATAAAGAAGAACTATATGAGGAACGAAGCCTTAAGATCGACAAACTAGACAAGCGAAAAACACACTTTAAAGAGAAACTAGGAATACACGAAGTGAAATCGACGGAAACCCCAGACGAGCTGATAGGAACAACAAATCACTTCAAAATAGGGGATCATGTATTGTTGAATAAGGAAGACCCTCGAATCATCAATTCAAACCTCAAGACAAATGAAGAAATCACTTTTGAGGTACTTAATGTCTTCCTATACGGCACAGCTGAGGTAAGCAATCCTAAATTCAACACTTTTGAGGTAAACATTGCTCGACTTAAACTTTATATCCACAACCGAATTGATCGCATGAGAAAGGATTTTCACCTTCTCAAACCACCTTGACCATACGAATGAGAGGTAAAGTCTAGCTTAAGACTATAAATGAGCGCTTCTCGGGAGGCAACCCGAGCACTAACCCCATTAATTTTTACATTTTTTTTCTTCTTTTACTTTTATTTTCCCTTTTTAGCACCTAACTATAAACTAACCAAAGTGCAGATTTCCAGACCACACGGCCTTACACATGGCCGTGGCCGTGGCCGTGTGGCCACCACAGGAAGGTACAAGGGTGGGGGCAACCACCAGATCCATAATTCTTATTTAACCCCCTTCTTCCTTTTTCTTTTCCAGTTGTTTTTCTTTTTTTCATTTTCCATTATTTACTTTTATTTTTATTTTTATTTTTATTTCTTTTAATTTTCTTTTATTTTCTTTACTATTTTCTTCTTATTATTCATTCCATTTAGATTTAGCTTAGGATACAATAAAATTAGGACGATTGCTTCGAGGACTCAAACGGTTCGAGACACTTTCCCACGTTCACCTCCAATCCTATCCGGTTTCTTTTCATTGACTTCATCCAAAATTCAGGAAGTTTTACTTCTCTCCCTATCTTATGATTTTATGATTATTTTGCTATTATCTATCTTTGTACATTGAGGGCAATGTACATCTTAAGTGTGGGGGGGTTAACTATAGTATTATTTGAAAATCCCTGAATTATGCCTTGTCTTAAAGTAAGTTTCTCATATTATGATTAGAATGAAATTTTTGATGATTTATGATTTTTATTGATATGTTTTAGATTAAGTCATTGATAATTGTGCATTGATAATTAAATTCTAAGAATACTAGAGAATCAGGCATGATAAGTCTATTTTTCAAGAATTAAAATTTTTAGGATGTCTACAATTTAAATATTACTTTGAAGTTTGAAATTTACTGAGGTTGACATCAAAACACCCATAATTTTTGTGAGATTTTGAGCCTTATAGAGCATAAATTCTTTTTCTTTCTCACTTTATTGAGTATGAGTGTGTCAACATTGATTTGTTATTTTAGAACTTGCATCGATTATACATGTCGAGACCACATCTTTGATTTGATATACAGAAATGATAAAGGCACCTAGGATTTAACCCACTTACTCCACTAAAAACCCACCTTCATAATTAAACCCTAGTGAACCCCTTTGATCCTAACAACCCTTTTTATTGACTCACCCACTAATATTAACCCAAAACCCTTTGTATATTTGTTATCACCATTCTTTGACTCCCTTTTTGTCGAGATTTGATTTTGAGCAGTTGCCTAACTATGTTCTATATTTCAGTTGTTAAAGTTCTTTATTATTACTTGATTTGTTCTTAAAAAAAACACGAAGTATATTCATTATTAGTTTTATTAGTTATGTGATTAAGTGAGCTTATACGTTTGAATTCCAAATATTGAAGAAGAAGCTCGTATTATTAGTTTCAAAGTTTCAATTCATGTAATTATTTATTTATCAGTTCATTTTCGCTAGTTAGGTAATTTGTCAATTCAGTCTCGATTCTAACCCTCTAATTCAACCTTATTCCACACCTTTAACCCAAGCCCCGTTACAACCCTTTCAAAGACCTTTTGATTTGTGTTTCATCTCATATTTTAGCGGTGGAGATTTGATTCTCATGCAAGCCTATGAGATTAACTCTTCATGTTTGAATTTTGAGTGCATAATTTTGAACCTTAACCACTTTGAGTGATTTGAGTGAATCTTTAAGTTAGGATGTCAATCCTTGTCGATTTTAAATCAGAGGTAATTGTTTAGATGAAGGGAAACACCTATGTTTTGTGCTACAAATGTATGACTTAGACTGTTTGAATCTTTAGGACTCTTTGAGTTGAATTATCCATGTATGAATTATCTCTGAATTATGATGAAACACTATTAATGACTATTATGAATTGAGGGAAGTTTGTTTTAATTATGAGTTGAGAATTTTGCTTGAGGACAAGCAAAAGCTTAAGAGTGGGGGTATTTGATAAATCGAAATAGTAACATATTTTAGGCCCACATTCAGTATGATTTTGGATGAATTATCCCTTATTTTATGTAATTTGGTGCTCTTAATCCTTTCTTTTCATGTTATATACTCAGGAAAGCACCAGGGGATGAAAAGAACACAAAACGGGCTTAAAACGGGACAAATGGGCCAAAGAATGAAATCGACACGGCCTGGACCAAAGATCACACGACCGTGCCTCTTTAAAGATCTCGAACACGGCCTGGACCACGATTTACACGGCTGTGCCTCATTAACGAAGTCCACACGGCCTGACCACGATTCACACGGGCGTGTGACATGGGCGTGTCCCTACCGCAGCCAAGAGGAGTTTTACTCCGATTTGGATGCTTGGAGGCAAAGAAACACACTCCAAAGTCTAATTAAACCCCCAATTAGGAATTGCACTCAAATTAGGATACTTGGAGGCCAAGTAACACATCTCAAAGCCTATATAAACACCCTAAGGGGCAACTTAATCGGGGAGTTCGGCAGAAGCCTTCTG
This sequence comes from Gossypium sturtianum, assembly GCA_025698515.1. NCBI lineage: Eukaryota > Viridiplantae > Streptophyta > Magnoliopsida > Malvales > Malvaceae > Gossypium > Gossypium sturtianum. Next base: position 42,028,912 of record CM046946.1, on the reverse strand, counting down.
CCAGGGCTTTTGTCAGGGCGGTTAGCTAGGCCAAGGAGCCAAGCCGAAAAGGTCAGAGTTGTGGGAATCACTCGAAGATAGCCAGTTGATCCATCTCAAGAAGCCGGGATTCTACTCAAGACGGCGGATCTCTCTTTCAATTCCTTCAGGGAGTTTTAGGGATTTCTTATGTTTTGTTTTATCTTTTCTCTTGAGATGTTTTCTTATTTAGTTATGAACTAAATCCTTCAGATACCTGAAGGGGATGAAACCTATGATGAATCTTATTATTATTTTCTAAATTATATGATAAATACTTAGTTTGTTCTTAATTATGTGAGCTTTATCCAAATTTAATGTGCTTAGGTGGAGGAGGAATAGACCCTGCCTAAGAGTAGATCTAGCATAATTAAGCGGAGTTGATCGCACGCCTAGAGATAGGGTGACGAGATTTTGCCGGATTAGGGTGAAACCTAATATGGGAGTCCATAGATCGATTTACTGCTATTCTAGGGGGTTATTATAAGAGAACGAGAGTTCCACTTATTAACCTAGGGTTAGACGTTATTCGCCTCGAGAGAGGGTTTAATATACGTTAGGGAGTCTTACAGATCAAACTAAGTAAATAAAATCATATGGTTCAGTGATAGATAACAAGTGAAGTCTAGGTGGATTCTTCCTGAGGGTATCGCCTAAATCAACTGAGTTTTTCTGAAAGTTATCTCCTTAATTTTAGTCTTTTTTCGTCTTTGTGTCCTTAGCTTAGTAATTCGTTAAATTTAGATTAAAAGTAACTTCACGTATTTTAGGTTAAATAATAAAAAGAAAGTTAGTATTAGTACTTTTAGTTCCTTTGGGTTCGATAATCCGGTCTTGCCTAAGCTATACTACTGTTCGATAGGTAATCGTTGTCAGAGTTAGTTTCCAGGTTCGATCGTTCTTTTTATAAATTTTAAAGCTCTGATTCACAGCGATCAGAATTGTTAATGAATGATGTTGATTATTTCATATATACATACGAACTTACTAAGCTTTATAGCTTACTTTGTTTATTTTCTTTTATGTTTTATAGTAAATCGAAGCTAGTTCGGAACCAGGGATTGTCAGGAACTTCATTGCACTATCGGACATCTATTTTGGTACTTTTGAGTTTTGTATATATGGTATATGGCATGTATAGGCTTTGATCATTTTGGTATGTTTGATGAACATGTATATTGGGCCATTTAAGTTGGCTTGTGTTGATAATTTTGTTAATGTATAAAGATGTGTTAATAGCTTTGTTTTGAATTAGGTAATTGACCTATAATGAATGAATGAGGTTGAATTGATAATGCATATTTGGAATGGTTTTATTGAATGAATCATATATGTGAATTATGTCTAGTAAAGGAAGATGAGTTGATAGGTATTTGAATAGGTAAATGGCATTGAATTCAGTATTGAAATGGTTGAAATGGATATAGTATCATTGTGTATTGGTTGATGACTTTTGGCTGCATATTTGTGTCTTAAATTGGTATCAATTGAGCTTGTATAGGTATGTGCAAAATGGGTGGCAAAATGGCTTGGTAAATAGCCTATTTTTGTCTTCACGGGTAGAGACACGGACGTGTGTCTCAGCCGTGTGTGACACACGGTCATGTTATAGGGCCGTGTGTCCCCTGGTGTTGAATTTGAAATGAAGTCAGTAAGCTCCACACGGTCTCACACATGGGCCTGTGATCGACCGTGTGGCATAAGTCAGTATACCCCTTAAATGGCACATGGCCTAGCACACGGGCGTGTGACTTGGCCGTGTTGCATAAGTCAGTATACCCTACAGGTTTGGCACGGCCTAATACACGGTTTGACACACGGGCGTGTGTGGCCACTTCGAAGGGAACACGGGCGTGTGGTTGGCAGTGTGACCCAAGTCAGTATGTATGCCCTGTTTTCACACGGCCCGAGACACGGGCGTGTCTGGAGCCGTGTGAGGCACACGGCCTGTTCACACGGGCGTGTGACCCCTGTATGGTTGAAATTTTTCTAAGTTTCCAAAAATTTCCCGAGTTATCGATTTAGTCCCGAATCATTTCTAATGTATGTTTAAAGCCATGTAGGCTCGTTTAAGGGACACTATCATTGGTTGTGATTGAATTGTATTTGATATGACAAATTGTATATGAAATGTATGATTATAAGTGTTGTAAATCCAGTAATGCTCCGTAACCCTATTCTGGTGTTGAATACGGGTGAGGGGTGTTACACCCCTCATGTTATATGAGTTTTTTGGGCTTTTGATCCAGCACTTGTAATTTTATCCAACCCGATATCTATTTTCTATTTCCCAAAATAAATATAATTTAATCAATTAATTTAATTAATTTAATTAACTAAATTAATTTCTCAATTAAATAATCTTCTCAACCCAATTCTAATTCCGTTAAGGTCATAACAAATTTACTATAGTAGAATTTATGAGGAAATATATTTAATTTTACTTTTTCAATAAATTCATAACGACTAATTAATTTAATTCCATCTTTGAACTTCAATGAATTAACTATAAATAAATAAATAATAATTTGAAGTACCTTAAATAATTCTCAAGTCATTTTTTGTACTTAGCAAGAAAACGTATTCACTGCGATTAGTGATACATGCGATCTATTTCTCCCACTTCATTATTTTCATTCATTCCTATTCATTTGTTCTTCATGCAATTTGTTTCTGGTTATCTCGAGCTAGCAGATGGACTGATTGGACATATATAATTACGACTCAAATAATTTATAATTAAGTTTTGGGTTTTCACCTATTAATTATAACATTATTTAGTCACAAAGTCATTCCACTATAGTATCATGACCGAGCTCTCCCTAATGACATACCATTACGAAAGAAACTCGATCAGTGCTTGTCCAATGACCTTATCGTAAGTGTGTTACCCTCATAGGATATCCTTTATCTCTTTAGAATAAATCTGTTCTCAAATCTGTTCTCCCAATATGATCGTATTTTATTTCACGGTAACCATTACATCTTTCTTTATGATAAGTCAATTACTATAAAATGGTAATCAAATCATTTATCACAAAGACAAATGACCCATGACCCATGACCACGCTTACTTTTCAACTATCATGTAATGCTAATGAGAGGATATCATTTACCTTTCATTAGACTATGAATTCTGCTATTATGAAATAATGCTAATACTATAGAAGTTGTATACCCGACGTGCCAACTTTTGGTTCCTTATCTATTTGAACTCAGACTTCCATTTTACATCAAAACATATGTGTTGCGTATACATAGTCCATCATTCACTCATGATTAAGGTATGCCACATTATGAACGTCACAAGTGAATAAATCCATAAAACAAATTTAGGATTTATTCTACTTGGGTCATGTTCGATGTACTGTCAGTCTATTTAGTTGCATCTATGTCTCTATCTTCTAAGAGTTATCCGCTCTAATGCTTAAGACAAAACATCTCCCCAATTGGACTTGATAGATGGCATATTAGTCTTTTAATCAGTTTGCTCATTCCCGATTAGACTAAGGATATGTTTAGGTTTATCTACCAATACAAGTTGTATATCCGTATTATGATTCGACCATGTAGTACCATTTAGTATTAGTTAAACGTTAGATAACCATTGAGCTAATATTTGTTTCCATTGCTTTGTGTGCAAAAACCATTGAGGAAAATATACAAATGATATTAATGTAATTAATGGATATTTTATTAAATCAATTTGTTAGAAAAAATACAAGTTTACATAGATGAAAATACCACACTAAGGGACTTCAATCCCAAAAATCTCTCACTTTCCCTATTGAAGTAGATGAGTCCTATTTTGCATTCCTATGCCCTCTACATGTTTATCGAAATTCCTAGTCACCAGAGTTTTGGTTAATAGTTTTGCAAGGTTGTCCATTAATGCGATTTTGGCTACATTCACTATTTCGTTTGATACTGCCTCATTTATGATATGATACTTTCTATCAATGTGTTTTTTCATTTTGTGTTTGTTGGTTTCCCTAGTGTTAGCTATTGGTGTAGTGTTATCACAATACAATGTGATGCTTTTTCTATACTAGGAATGACTACGAGATTCATAAGAAAATCTTGAAGTCATATTTCTTCTTTTGTTCCTCACAAACAACCACATATTCGGCCTCTATAGTAGAATCACCAGTGCAACCTTGCTTGACACTTCTCCACACGGTGGACCCGACGCCTAGGACAAAGACATAGTTTGATGTCAATTTCCTCGAATCTCGACATATTCGGCAGTTATAATCAATATAATTGATACTAGTAAGTGTTGGAAAAAATTCGGATCGAAAATGATTTTCTTACATAGCGGAAAATAAAAATTTTGAAAACTAAGATGGTTTGTGATATTTATAGCAATAAACCCTTTACTAAAATCGTACCTGTGTTTTCAGCTAGACGAATCTTTGTCATTCCTAGCTTTCAACTGAATGCCATTCTCTGCTATTCTCGTACCACGAACTACTCTCGAACTATTCAAATCAAACACATAACTAGAAATAGTTTTCTTTACTCTTAGTGTGAAAGCAAAATATCTTCTCAATAGAAACCGGTAGAATTGTTATTCTTAAAAATAGATTTAGTACTTAGAGAATAAACTCTCACTATTTTCAGGCAAAGTAACAATATTTTCAAGTTGTATATTTAACCTTATCGGTGCCATCTATTCATAGGGAGAAGAGATAAAGACTTTTATTGAATTTAGAAGTTTATTTTAATAGAAAAACATACTCGTGGTCTAACTAGGAGTAGGTGGGGTGCAACCTAGTTAAACAAACTACGGTTTGTCATCCCTTTCTTTAAACATGAGGGGATTTTTGGCCTCTCTTATAGCATATCCAATTACAAGTACTTTCTAAACTTTTAACCCAGTACTCTATAATTCGATCTAACCCGATATTTTTTTTTCTATTTCTCAAAATAAACATCTCAAATTAATTTAAATAAAATTGCCAATTAAATTTTCTCAACGCAATTCTAATTCCGTTAAAATTATGAAAACTTCACCGTAAAAGAATCTATGAGAAAATATATTTAATATTTCTACATTTAACAAATTTACTATGAATAGATAATTTATTTCCATTTTCGAACTTCATTTAATTCGAAAACCATAAATTCATTTCTAGATCATTTTCATTTTGAAGAAAACCACATTCATTTTCAAATGTTTCCCAGTTCTCCATTTTTATCATATCTATCAATTTTTGTTCATTTGATTCAACATGTAATTCATTTCTGCTTTCAACAAGCTAGTGGAGAGACCAATTGGACATATGTGATTAGGGATTAAATGATTTATAATTAAGTTCCAACTTTTCGCCATTAATTATAAACTCATTAGGTCACGAAGTCATTCCACTATAGTATCATGACTGAGCTCTCCCCGATTACATACCATTACGAAATTTAATCGATCAGTGCTCGTCCAATGACCTTGTCATAAGTGTGTTACCCTCATAGGATTTCCTTAACCTCTATGGGATAAAATCATCCTTCTAATGTGATCCAATTTTATCTCATGGTAACCATTACGTCGTCATTCATGAAAAGTCAATTACTATCAAATTGTAATTAAGTTATTAATCACAAAGACAAATGACCCGTGGCCACATTTACTTTTCATCTATCATGTAATGCCTATGAGAGGATACCATTTACCCATGTCTTGGGTTATGAATTCCATTATTGTAAATGATCCTATATATTGCATAAGTCGTATACCCAATGCACCAACTTTCGATTCCTTATCTATTTGTACTTAGGGTTTTACTTACATCAAAGTATAGAGTCACATATATTATAACACCCCATACCCGATCCGATTGTCGGGATCTGGACTACTGGGTGCTGCACGCTAAACTTGAAACAATTAACACATTATTTATTTAAGGTCAATATATTTAATAAGCCACCAATTTCTACTTAATGCTATTAGGATCGTAAATCAATTGCCTACACTTCTAACCACATTTGTTTGGTTTTCATAATATGTAATATAAATAGAATATAAGCTATTTGGTATCACTCGATTTGTACGAATTTACTTCTAGTTGTAAGACTTAATTTTAAAATACAAAACATTTTATGGGGAAATCATCAACATGCTAACAATAGACCTAAGTTGAAAAATAACGTTCTAGATACGACTATATGCTAATTTAACAAAGACCTGAGGTTCTATCTCAAGGCCGCTCCACTGCTAGAAATTTAAGAATATATAGACTTTTTCAACACCTTTTGAGCACTAATTCATGCAGTTTCTAAGTATTTTTTGTCGAATTTTATAATTTAATTATGAAATAATTAAATAGCACTCAATTTACAAAACATATTGAATTTTAATTAGTTTTATAATAAATTTGCACAGTTTGATCTATTTTCAATAATTTTGCACAAAGGGTGAAAAATCAGCTCGGCAATCACCTTGGGAGAATTAATTTACGAGGAACCTTGGGAGCACAAGATGATGAATTAATAGCCATGTAACGCCCCGGATTTTTAGGCCTAGTAGAATTGGGCCTATTGGGCCTTGGGCATGGGAGCGTTTAAAAATTTTTTTGAGAACAAGAGGACGGCACTAATGCGAGTTGGACCTATTAGGTGAGTGATTTTGGAGTGTTTAGAGGGTACTATGAAGTCCCGGGTTCAAGTTAGGCCATAGGAAAAATTTTGATTTTTAGCCTTAGTGGAACCCTGATCTCTAACGGTATGACTCATAAATAAATTAGGGTAAAATAAGACACAAAAGGAGTTGTGGTCTAGTGGCAAATGGCGCCACATGGGAGACAAGGAAGTGACGCCATAGAGGAAGCAAGGGGTCCAAGGTTCAAGACTTGGCTCTTGAAATTTATTTTGGTTTCTCTTTTAAATAAATCTGGAAGCGAGTAGGTAGGCTTTATAGTTAAATGTGTTGGACTTATGACACAAAGGAGCTTGTGTCCTAGTGGTGGTGGCGTGACATGGCTATCGAGAGGACTTTGGTTCGAATCTCTTTGCACGCAAAGGTGGATTATTTTGCTAAGGAGTCGATTTTTGGGGATTGATAGAGAATCCCACATCGGGAAGCTAGCATGAGGATAGGCAAGAAGCTGGCTTTAAATAAAGCAAACCATGAGGAGAGTAAGGATACCTTTCTTGGCTTATCCCTTTCACTTTGTGGCGTGCTCGTTTGGGTTAGGCGTTGGATCATTCGTTGATCTGTATGCCGTTGGGTCGCGGTGGTGGTGACCGAAGTTGATCGACACACCCTTTGGGGGTCAAGGGTGCTATTATTGTTGGCTTCTGCGCGAGCAGTGTTCGAGAGACTTGATTAACCAATTCCTATCAGGTGTGTATTTCGCCCTACTCTAGCTATAGAGCGGCAAATGCCGAAATGCCGGTCACACGGTGATGGTAGCCACACGAGCGTGTGAGCACAAGTGTGGGAGCTTCGACGCGATAGTTGAGGCCCTCATGAGTGTTCTCATGGGTTTAGGCTGCCTTGGGCTGAGTGGGCCCAATGGGCCTATGGGCCCATGTTAATAAATTATATGATTGGGTAGTAGATATTGGACTGGTCTATGTGAATCTCATATCTGTGGCTAGATTTGGGCTAAATGGGCCACACGAGCGTGTGGGCCCATTTGGGCTGAGAATGGGCCCTAGGCCCATTTGCATCATTATCTCTGTTTAGAATACTTTGGTTTAACTGGGCAAATCACAATTGATCGCTCTAGAGAAGGTGACGGCGCTCGTGATTATTTAGTACTCTACGTAATAAGGTGTGTATCCGTATACACTGTTCTGATTGTTGATCGGTTGAAAAGCCGAAGGTGAGTATATTGTACTATTTTGACTGTTGATCGGCATTATGCCGAAAAGCCGAAATACCGGCGAACGATGCCATACAAGCGTGCGATCGCGCGTGTGGTGAACCGTGCTCACGAAGCGTGAGCGTGTGATGAGAAAGACCTCCATGAGCGAATTCATGGGCTTGGGCCGTAGTGGGTCACTTGGGCTAGAATGGGCCTCGATGGGCCAACGGGCCGTAGGGCCCGCGAATGCAAGTCACACTGTTAAATGGGAAATAGATAGGCTTATCATGTCGCGCACATGACTTAGGTGCTTTGGGCGCGTCGGTAGAAAGGGGCGTGTGGGCCCAATAGGCTTGTGGGCCCACACAGATGAAATGTCCGTGATGTGATAAGTTATTGATTTGGGTTGTGCCGTTGCATAGCCGTGTTTGTTTTTAGGCTAAATGGGCCACACGAGTGTGTGGGCCCACTTGGGCAGAATAATGGGCCTTAGGACCATCTTCGCCGTTAAGTCAAGTTAGATTTCCTAAGTCGCTCAAGGCGACGGTAGACCTCCTGTTGGGTCGTAAATACCCTCAATTTGTAAAATTACTGAAATATCCTCACTTTGTAAAATTACTGAAATACCCTCGATTTGTAAAATTACTGAAATACCCTCGATTTGTAAAATTACTGAAATATCCTTAGTTTGTAAAATTACTGAAATACCCTCGACTTGTAAAATTACTGAAATACCCTTGGTTTGTAAAATTACTAAAATATCCTCAGTTTGTAAAATTACTGAAATACCCTCGATTTGTAAATTTACTGAAATATCCTTGGTTTGTAAAATTACTGAAATACCATCGATTTGTAAAATTACTGAAATACCCCCAGTTTGTAAATTTACTGAAATACCATCGATTTGTAAAATTACGGAAATACCCTTGGTTTACAAATTATTGAAATACCCCGATTTGCAAAATTTCTGAAATACCTTGATTTGTGAAATTACTAAAATACCCCTGTAGGGTAGAACTACCGAATTACCCCATAAGATAGGATCACAAAAATACCCCTGAGGGGTAGGATTACCAAAATACCCTTATATGGTAAATGACTGTTTTGCCCTTGTGGGTAAATGACTGACTTGTGCTATGATTTGACCGATTTGACTGTGATCGTATGATCGTGTTTTTAATCGACTTGTTGTGGGCGTGTGGTGAAATGTTTGTTAATATGTGTTGAAATGTCTGTTACTAAGCATGGCCATTTTGCATACACGTGTAATGATTGAGCATGACATACACGACATACTGCATTGGGTTGGGTTATGGATTTTGGAGGAAGCACTGTACTGGTGGCTCTGCCACGTTATACTGATTTAGTGGCTTTGCCACGTATACTGATTTTAGTGGCTCAGCCATGTATCTTTGTTATTATGACTTTCTTTGCATTAGCATAGCTTGGCTAGGCTGCGTTATTGAGTGTCTTTGTTTGGGTGGGTCGACTTGGTCCCCACGTGGTGTGTTGGTTGGTGCGGGAGGTGTGTTGTTGGGTGGGTTGGGATGCATCCTCATCTTGTTGCATATCATTTATGAGATCACATCATCTTTGGGCTTAGGCCACTTGTTCTGCTATTGGTTTGGGCTAGGCCCAATTTATTCTGTTATGGGCTGTAACCCAAATGATATTGTAGTGGGCTTTGACTCACGTATGCTTTGAACCGATCATGTCTTGTTACTCTTAAAGGGCTTTGGCCTGCATCGTTTCGCTTTTTGTTTTATATCTTGATTGTTACTCTAGTAAGGGGATTACACAATGAGTTTTCATAAAATCACCCCATTTTTAACTGTGCAGGTAACCTTCAGCCTTAGACGGATCGGAGTTGCGAGGGACTTGGAGAAGACCACACACTGCTTATGCTTGCTGTTTTGATTACTTTTAAATATTTTCATTTGGGTTGTTATAAGGCCTCTCTAATTTTAACTTATTATTTCTGATATTTATTTATGATGTTTTCTAACTGCTAAAAGTGGGATACGATTTCCAAAACGATAAACTGACTTCAAAACACACAACGTTTTCAAAATGCTTCTGCTACTCAATTTTTAAACATCACGTTTTCGTATATTATTTATCTTAAATATGCTTCCGCAACAGATAAAGTTTTAAAATTTACGTTTGCGAGTGGTTAACAATTGCTTAAGTGTTTTGAGTTTTAACAAAGAGGCTTTAACTCTCAAACAAGTTTTAACAAAAAAGAAACATGGTTTTGAAAAACACTTCCATGTGACACGCCAGATTCGGGCCTAACTTCTAGGCCGGGTTTGGGGTGTTACAAGCCATGGAGGACTTAAATTTATCTTTTTGGACTTACTCAAATCAATTGGTCAGATTTGATTTTTATCAGGAAAAAGTGGGCATTTCGAAGTAGAGAAAGGGCCTGAATTGAACAAGTAAAAAAGGAGGATGGAAATATCCAAAAGAGCAGCCCAAACCGTCCTATATAGCTGACACAATCAGCTTATTTTAGCTGATTTTTACACTTGCAAAGCCCTTGAACTTCTCCTAAATGCCATTCAAATCCCTCCCATTTTCATGCATTCTATTTTTAGCCACAAGCTAAAAGTAGTAAATTTGAGTCAACCATTCCTTCCATCTAGCATGGCCGGCCATGGGAAAGGGGATTAACTGCTATTTTTAGCTAATTTTAGCAGCCATCTCTCACTATAAAAATCCCCCTTCACTTCCTCATTTAACATCCCTCACCTCACACATCTCTCACACATAAATTTTCTTTTTTTTCCCCTTTTTGTTGCCTTTCAATTGCTTTCTTCCCCTGCCTATTTCCCCTCTAGAAAAAGAGATTGCATGCTTCTTAGAGTAGCAGTAATCAAGTGTTTGTGAAGGTCTTGGATCAGTAGAACGAGAAGAGAATAGAAGAGAGGAGTGCACTAGTCTGGCTTTGTTAATGTTTATTAATTAGGGTTTTCTGGTTTATTGATTTAGGGTTAAGGATTTTACTATTAGGGTTAAAGGATAGGGTTTAGGGTTTCAATTAATTAAAATTTGAATGTAATAATTGTAATAATAGAATTTTATATTGAAAATATTTGTATTTACACCAATCAAATATTATTTTTGATTAAAAATCAAAACTCGGAGAATTGAAAAAATAATTTTGACGAGATGGGTTTTGAAAAAATATCCTGGGATATCTGAAATATTTTTGAAAAATGACACGACTAGTGGGGGTTGAAATTTGTAGAGAAAAAAATGCTCCAAGCAGGATGCACTGTCAGCAAAAATACTGAAAATGTTTCCAGCTTGACACTTTTTTCAGTACTGCTGCTAATAGTGCGTCTTACTTGGAGCATTTTTTCTCTACAAAGTTCAACGCCCACTATCCGGGGCATTTTTTTAGGAACGAGTGGGATGTTATCTTTTGGGCTATAAATGACCCATATGTCAGCCTCTAGTGGCATAAACCGTGGAAATAAAATTTGAAGAAGTTCATAAGAATAGAAGTTCGTAGGGAAGGCATAAGTTGGATCAACAATACTATTTGTATAAACAGTAAGCATAACAATTGATTTTTCGTGTTAATAATTATTTGAAGCATTATATTTTTTGCATAATGTTTTTGTTTCAAACTTCTCTCGACAGATAATTTGGTTAAAAATGAGTGGATGGATTAGTGCTATTATTTATTATGATGGAGAGGTCTGTGAAACAGAGAACGGCACGATTTTTTATTAGAGAACACATCGTGACTGGATTTTAACCAGAACATAGTGTTGCTAGAACTTCAAAAAAGAATTAGGCGAAAAATCATTGGATCTACAGCAATGAGAGTACCATCTATTAAGTAACGATTTGCTTCGGTCGATCTCATAAGATATGACGCATTCGATATCAAAAGTGCTCGGGGGTTGGAGGCGATGGTGTAGACATACATCGACAGTGGATCACTGTTTCTTGAGTTATATGTGGAATTTTCAAGACCAGATGAAGGCATTCAATCATCAACATTTCTTCCTATTTGAGAGGTGAGAATGGTTGAAAATGTCGATAGTCCAACCACTTTTTTAGAAAGTTCCCATTATGATATCTTGGAATCATCAATGGGAAGACACTCATCCGTCTCAGCCATAGATTTCAATCGTGGGAGGTAGAACACCGAACTATCGGGTTTTGGTGGTAGAACAAAATACACGACCCCTGAATGACATTCAGGTAGTAGATGAGACATGAACCTCGGTGGGTCTATGTTTAACGCTGAGAATACTTACTGGGTAATGACAACAACTTCCAACAGTCGGCAATTGACATGTGATTTTAGACGTTTCGACACATACACAAGAAGGGATGATGTACTCTCTACGACATCCATCGGCGACGGGGCCTCCAAAAAGGTAGATGTTAGTGGGTCAGAGAATGAAGATGGCAATGAATCCAGTGTGGAACTAGTCCGAGAGCCCGGTGCCAACGGTTCAAAAGTTGCATTACTTTCTGAACGGGAGCCTATTCCAACTGAACTAAAAGAAGATGAATGGGGTGAAGATGATGAAGAAGAAGATCCACAATTCATGGCATACTCACCTCCATCCCACATGGATAATGTCGATCTATCAACAGAGGATTAGTTGGAATTTGTAAAACTACCACACAGGAGGCCTGGCCACGTAAGTTCTTCGTTGGATTTGGGTGAATTGCAAGTGGGCAGCGAGTTTTCCAATAAAGATTATTTTCTCGTTGCAGTGAAGCGATACAACATCAAGAATAGGGTTAAGTTTCGCGTGGTTAAATCCAAATCTGAGAAGTTTGAGGCCAAGTGTGGATTGCAAGATGGTAGATGTGTATGGAAAATCATGGGTTCTGTTAATCATAAGAAGGGGTTCTAGACGATAAAAAAGTTCACCGGTTCACATACGTGTGTTGCCACTAGTGCAATATCATGGGGTTTTTTAGGGTTTTATTAATTAGGGTTTTAAGTATAGTTCCACTTAATTTAATGTACTCGTGGGGTTGTAGGTGTTACACGGGATCATCCGAAGTTAGATTTAGATATGACTGTGGGCATAATGCTACTAATGGTGAAAGTGGATCCGAGGGCTGCTGTGTCGATTTTAATTGCAAATATTTGTAGCCAATTCAACTACACACCATCGTACCACAAGGCATGGATAACAAAGCAAAAGGCCTTGGAGAATGTGCATAGTGGGTGGAACGTGTTGTACAACGAGGTATGGTAGTGGTGTTAGGTGCTGGAGAGGTACGTCTTAGGTTACGTAACAAATCTTGAAATGGGGCACGCATATCACAATGGTCGCTTGCTCTGTGGATGCCGAGTGTTCCACCGTCTATTTTGGACCTTCAAGCAATGCTCTCAAGCATTCTAGTACTGCAAGCCATTGGTACAAATAGACGGTACCTTTATGTATGGTAGATATACCCATCGATTGTAGTTGGTGGTGGCACAGAATGATAATCGAAGAATCCTTCCAATTGCGCCTGCAATAACACTGGAGGAGTCAGCAGATGATTGGGATTTCTATATGTCTAGGTTAAGGAGGCATGTTCGCCCCTAACCTGATATATGCGTCATCTCGGATCGTGGAACTGAAATACTCACCGCAATTGAATGACAAGGAAGCCTATGGGACTGCACAAATATGCCTCTTCCGTATACAAATATGGCTTGTTATGGATCCTAAACCATGGCATGTACTCCGGATCACATGTTAACTCTGGAACGATAGTAGGTTCACGAGTAGGTAAAAAATCATACTGATTATTCCACATGTTGATATGTTACGAGTGGAATACTGACCAATTCTCATCCGGCTTTCTTAAGTCAATACGATGCAAATCATCAAGCTCTTGAGGTGCCACAAGAATCGACTATCAGAATCCAAACTGTCGCAACACTCTATCGATCTCGTGCATCTCGATGGTAGCGTACATTACCAATGAGACCTTAACGTGGCAGGCGTTGGAATTCACAAAGAATTCCTTAGGGAATACTGCTCTAATTGCCTGATCCTCGTATGGTATCCATTCAAACTATATTAACGTGATAAAAACATTAGTTATATATATTACTAAATACGAAATCGACTATGTTATTTGTATATAGTTCAAAATTAAATAAATACATACCTCCGCTTCTAATCGTTGGTCTACTAGAAGCCGTATATATTGAAACTTAGTAGGTAATCCCACGTGACTCGGCGCATGGTTCCACCTTGTAACAGCCTGTTTTTGGGTCAGATCGAAACAGTGATTTTCAGACCACAAATTCAAAGTCAAAATATTTATTTTATTATTATTTTAATGTTTATAGTATGATATTATGTTGGAGTGAAAATTTCGTTAAATTTTTTTATCATTTGATAGGTTAATTTGATAAAAAGGACTAAATCGCGAAAATTGCAAAAGTGCTGTTCTATTAGCTAATGGTGTTAAATAGTTATAGAACCTTGAAGTTTAGGTCCTTAAGTGGTAAATATACCATTAGTATGTTAGTGGATGTTAATGGTTTGACATAAATGAAATTTTGAATTAATTTTAAGGTTAAAATGGTAAATGGTTAATAAATGATATAATAATTAAAACAAAATCCATTTTTGTTTATTGCCATCTTCACCTAGCCAAATATACAAGAGAAAGAAGCCATTTTTGTCTTCAACATTTGGCAAATTTAATTTATTCAATTAAGTTATGATTTTTGCTCAGTTTTTAATGATTTTTACGTTTTTGAGATCGTTGCATTGTATTCTAGCTAGCCCGTACCTTCGATTTTGAAACTGTTAAAGATTTAACATGATGCCATTGTTGAATGTTTGAGTAAATTGATATTGATGATAGATTATGAAGGTTTATTGATACATTTACTAGTTTTGTAAAGTGATTTTTTAACAAAGATGTAAAAAAAAGATTAATTTGTGAAATTGTAAAATTATGTGGGTAAAAGTGTGAATAAATAAAATGTAACACCCCAAGCCCGACCTAGACGTTACGGCCGAATCTGGCGTGTCACATCAAAGTGTTTTTCAAAATTAGAGTCTGATGGGAGAAATCGTTTGAGCAAAATCCATTTAGTTCTTATTTCTTTGGAAACAATTGATAAGTTATAAAAACACCATTTAGTAAAACGGTTACCATGTTTGTTACTATTAGTTTAAAAACCCTCGGAAGCTACTCCAATTAGTGTCATTTTGAATTTTGAAAACATTTGTTTGTCGTTGAAAACAATTATTATTTTTGAAAACTTATTTGTATCAGTTTGGCAGTTTCAAAATAAGAAATTAAACCCAAAAAAAAGAAAATTAAATCACCAGAGGCCTTATTACATAAATATCAACCCAATAAAAAATATTTAAATAGCTAAGTCTAAATTAAAATACTCGCAAACATGTGGCCACCTCTAAGTCCCTCGCAGCTCCAAATCATCTAAGGTTGGGAATTACCTGTACAGTTAAAAGAAAAGGGTGAGTTACGAGAACTCATTGTGTAATCCCCTATCACTCAATCAATAATACATGCGAAGAATGATGCAGGCACGAGCCTGTTCGATGCTGATGCGGTGTGGGCCTTAGCCCAATACAATAACAGTGTTGGCCTAAGCCCGATACAGTATCAGTATGGTGCAAGTATGCAAACCCACCCCACCCCAATCCAGCCAGCACACCACCCGTACCAACCCAACACACCATGTAACACCCCAAACTCGGACAATACACCACGACCGAATCTGGTATGTTACGGAAAAAAAAACGTCTTTGAGTGATCTTTTTTTTCGTTTAAAAGCGGGGTGAAAACATAGTGAATTTGAGGAAAATTTGAGTAGGCTTGTTTGATTAGATTTTGAAAACTTATCCAAGTATATAGTTAAAACGAGTTGATTTCATTTAGCACTTCCAATAGTTTCTTAGTGCCATTTTGAAACATTTTAGACTTAGTAGAAAATCGAGTTTGATTTGGAAACCATTTGAGTTTATTGTATAGCAAAACATAGCGAGATACCCGATGGTATAGTTTAAAACACATTGCGATATAATTTTGAAAACGTTGTCTTTCCAAGTTTTAGTAAAATTTCATGCCAAGTTATTTGTTAAGCAGGTTGAGAATCTAATTAAAACATACCCATCATAAAACATAATTTAAAGGCCTTTTACAAATCCAAATTAAATCTCAAATCAAAATAAGTAAGCTAAAGTACCCAAAGTGAATAGTCGGAGACAAAACTTTTATTAAAGCATGGCATGTGCACCTCGAGTCCACCAGGCTCCATGTCGCGTCTCACGAATCACTGAAATGTCAAAGGAGGGGGTGAGTCGAGTGACTCGATGCATAAATCCCGCTCCCGATGAAACAACATGCTAACACACATCATACATAGCAACATAATTAATGCAACCCAATCCTAACCATCCAGTATCGCCTTTTCTACCCCCGTGTGGTACCAAACCCTTTGGTGGTGCCAAACCACCGGTGACATATAGTCACAATGTGTTACCAAAACTTTGGTGTCCCAAAGACACAATGTGCTACCCAAGCACCGTGACCGTAGTCACGATAATCGAATGATGGGGCCAACCCATCGTGTGATACCCAATCACTAGCGCAGACGATCCCATATCTCATGTGGGGCCAACCCACGGTGGTGTTAACCACGAGGACAAGTCGCAATGAGGTGCCCAACCTCGGTGTCCCAAAGACACAAATGTGCTACTAAAGCACCGGTGACCGTAGTCACAATAATCGAGTGATGGGGCCAACCCATCGCGTGTGATACCCAATCACTACTGCGAGGCGATCCCATATCTCAAAGTGGGGCCCAACCCACGGTGGTGTTAACCACGGGGACAAGTCGCAATGAGGTGCCCAACCTCGGTGTCCCAAAGACACAAATGTGCTACCAAAGCTTTGGTGACCCAAAGTCACAAAGTGTGTTACCAAAACAACGGTGCTCGTCGGCACAACATATCTTTGCTCCTCTACTCATATCACCCATCAACAAACCAACTCATGTAATCATGCATATCATACAAATTATGCATATCATGCTAATATGTTTGACTCATGCCCCATATCACATACATACATAGTCATGATACCATATAGATCATCAAGTAATCTAGTAACAATCTTGACTTACCGGATACGTACACATACCCCGTTTGGGTATCCAATAATCCATCATATTGTCATGATTTTAATAGGCAAACAGGTTTAATAACAATATCACTAAGTATGGGTGTGTTAGTTACACACACTGTTAAACGAAAAACCTTAATCCAACGAATCGAGTTAAAGCCCCCTTGATTATCTTGCACCTAAAACATGATTTGGTTTCTACCAAATCTCGAACCAATAGATTCCTCTTTGACAAACGGCACACCCTATTACAAGAACAGTTAATCTCTTGAAACCTTAAACTCAATCAAGACTAAATGAATAAACCATGAATAACATCTTACCAACACTTACCGATCAATCAAATCCGGATAAAAGTTTTGTCATTGCTCTCAGAATCCCGAATGCCCTATATCGAAATGTTCAACAAATGATTATTTCCTTCCAACCGAATTCAACATAGGCTCTTAGTCAAACCGAAAACACCATAGCACTTAGAGAAGTGGGAAATGGCCATTCGGCCAAGAACTTACCCCCAACACCAACCACCAATCGGTCAACCACACTAGGAGAGAACAAAAAGAGATTCGGCCAAGCCTTGCACCAAAAGAAGAACAAAAGATCCGGCCAACAATAGCAATGGGAAAAAGGAGAACAGGAGAGTACTTACGGTTCTTAGAAAAGGAAGAAGTGAAGAAAATGTTTTAGGAACTAACTTTCGGCTAACAAGGTGCTAATAGGAGAAAGAAGATATGAGAACACTAGGGTAATGGTTTCGGCTCAACACACATGAAAAGAAAGAAGAAAGAATGGGAAGGAGCATTACGCTAGCAAAGAAAGTTAGGAGAAAAACAAGCAAATTTCGGCAAGTTCTTGAGAGGTTTGGTCTTTCGGTTTCAAGATGAAAAATGGAAGAACTCTCTCTTGAAATTTCGGCAAAGGTAATTGAGAAGAAGGGAAGTGGATGGAATGAAGGTAGTTTCGGTTTGTCAACGAAAGAAGATGAAGATGTGCTTTTAGTGAATTGAGTTTGGCTAGCAAGAGAAGAAATGGAAAAGAATGGTTTGGAGAGATGGAGTTTCTGGACACAAGGTTTGAAAAGAGAAGAAAATGGAGATGGGATGCTAGGTTCGGCTTGTCAAAGGATATTGAGAGAAAACAATAGTCAAATTCGGCAATAAGACTACTTGGACTTTCGGTTCCAAAAACAAAGAAAGCGAGGCAAGACTCTTTAGAATTTTAGAAGCTTAGGCTAAAGACAAAAGAAGAAGTTTGCTCATAAACTTTTGACCGAAACACCAAAATGCCAAAAATGAAATTCGGCACACCCTTCCTACTCACTTACCACAACCAGGCCAAACACTCCCCAAGCTCCCCAAGTTTCGCCAACACCTCCAACACACTCTAAAAATTCGGCCATAATCCCCATTCACTCACAACCACACACTTAAACCACCTTGACCAAGTCTTCCTCCTAAACTCACTCTCCACTCTCCATTTGAATGTGTAGACTAAGTCCAAGGTAGAATTTGAACTACATACAACCTCTTCCTTCCATGCAGTCAAAAAGAGTGCAAAAAGTGGCCACTCCGCAGACTTGAACACAAGACCTCTCCCCCGCAGATGACGCCACACTCAAGCCCCCAAGTGACGCATGCCTTGCCACTCCACCAGCTTTTCTTTTGTGCTCAAGAACACCAAATAAAACTCTTATACCCAGCTCCAATGGCTCCACGGCTTAACACCCAAAAATCAAAATTTTCCCATTCACTCAGGCATACATTTAGACTTCAATTAAGCCCCAAAACATAGAAATAGCCATGCAAACACACTAGACACATGCAATATCATGCAACGACAAAATGACCCCTAACCGGGATATTACGGTTCTACCCCCTTAAAAATAATTTCGACCTCGAAATTTACGATCGAAGAGTTGCGGGTATTCTTTGTCTCATCATATCCTCGGGTTCCCGTCGCTTCTTCCACGCCATGATTCCGCCAAAGAACCTTAACCAAAGGCACGGACTTCTTACGCGAGAACCTTCACATCTCGATCAAGAATCGCGCAGGTTCCTCCTCCATGGTCAAATCTGGATTTACCTCGATCTCTTCCATCTGCTACTACATGCGATGGATCGAGCGATAACGTCGAAGCATCGAAGCGTGAAAAACGTCATGAATCGACTCACTCTCCGCGGCAACTCAAGTTGATACGCTCTTTGGTCCAACTCGTCTCAATACCTTATACGGCCCAATAAACCTCGGACTTAGCTTGCCTTTCTTCCGAACCTCAACACCTTCTTCCAAGGCGAGACCTTTGAAACACTCGATCCCCACAAAGCAAACTCTATATCTCTTCGCTTAAGATCGGGCATAAGACTTTTGCGGTCCGAAGCTTCCTTCAATCTAGATGAATCAACTTAACCTTGTCTTGGTCTCGGCAACCAACTCGGGTCCTAACAAGCGGCGTTCACCTAACTCCGTCCAACACGTAGGTGAGCGACATTTCCTACCATACAACGCCTCATACGGTGCCATCTTAATGCTCGCTTGGTAGCTGTTGTTGTAGGCAAACTCACTAATGGTAGAAACTCCTCCCAACTACCTCGAAATCCAAGATACAACCTCTCGGCATATCCTCTAAGACTGAATAACCCTTTACGATTGGACCGTCGATTTGCGGGTGAAAAGCCGTCTTTGAAATCCAAGCGAGTACCCAGAGCCTCGATGCAACGCTTTCGAACCTTGGCGTGAATCTAGGATCCCTATCCGAGATTATCGAAAGCGGCACACCGTGCAACCTTACTATCTCTCGACACATACGACCGCTAGCCAAGTGAGTAGTCAACCCTCACAGGAATAAAGTGAGTGATTTAGTCGATCGATCCACCACTACCCAAAAATGAATCTTTCTTGCTTGGCGTAAGCGGTAACCCAGACGAAATCCATGGTTATCCTTTCCCACTTCCATCGAGGAATCTTCACAGTCTGAAGCAAACCCGACGGCAAGCGATGTTCGGCCTTGACTACGACAAGTCGGACACTTCCCAACAAACTCTGTCACCTCCTTCTTCAAGCCAAAGCCACCAAAACCGATCTCTAAGATCCCTATACATCTTACTACCTCCGGGATGCATAGCATATGGATCATGCTATGTGCGTCTGAAGAATCTTACGCCTCGACTCAACATCTTTAGGCATACAAGCCTTACCTTGAAAACACAGAACCCCATCACGGACAAAGTTGTAACCCTCCAAACCACCATTCTCGCACTGCAACCTCTGCGCACTCAGAACCTCATCCTCTAAGCTGTTTCTCTACGATCCGCTCAACCCAAGTAGGCTTAACTGCAACTCTGCGAGAATACTCCCATCGTCATACAAGCTCAAGTGGGCAAACAAAGCTCTTAAGTCCGAAACAACCTTGCGGCTCAATGCGTCGACCACCACGTTAGCCTTGCCGGATGATACTCAATCGAGCGATCGTAATCTTTCAACAACTCGACCCATCTGCATTTGCCTCAAATTCAAATCCTTACGAGTCGGTAGATACTCGGACTCTTGTGATCCGTGTAGATTATCGATCTCTCTCCGTACAAGTAGTGCCTCCAAATCTTTAAAGCGAAAACTACAATTTGCTAGCTCCAAATCAAGGCGTCGGATAATTGACCTCATGTGGCCTCGGTGCGCCGAGAAGCGTAAGCCACAACCTTACCTTCTTGCATCAGCACACAACCCAAGCCCGTATGTGATGCGTCGCAATAGGCTGTGAACTCCTTACCGGCCTCGGGTTGAATTAGAACCGAGCCTCGGTCAAAATCTTCTTTAACTTGTCGAAGCTTTCCTGCGCTTCTCGGTCCACACAAACGGAACCTCTTTCCTCAAAGCAACTTGGTCATCGGTATTTTGCTATCAACGAGAAACCCTCAACAAACCTTCGGTAGTATCCGGCCAAACCCAGAAAACTCGAATCTCGACCAGCGACTTAGGCGGCTTCCAATCCAAAAGCGCCTCAATCTTACAAGGATCTACTCGAATCCCTCACCGACACTACATGACCCAAGAAAGTCACTTCTCTAAGCGAACTCGCACTTACTAAACTTAGCATAGAGTGCTTTTCCTCAAAATCTGCAACACCACTCGCAAATGCTTATCATGCTCTTCCTCGTCGCCCTTGAGTACACTAAGATGTCGATCTATGAAAACCACGACGAACCGATCCGGACATCTGCTGAAACACCCTATTCATCATATCCATAAACGCCGCCGGTCGTTAGTCAACCCGAACGGCATTACGAAATTCGTAGTGCCCATACCGAGTCGAAGCTTATTTGTTTTATGGATATCGGCCTCCTTAACCTTCAAGCGATGATACCCGGACCTCAAGTCGATCTTCGAGAATACCGTGGCGCCCTTCGGTGATCAAACAAGTCATCTATCCGTGGCAAGCGGATACTTGTTTTTAATCGTCGACTTGTTCAAGCTGGCGGTAGTCTATACACATCCGCATCGTGCCATCTTTCTTCTTGACAAAAGTACGCGCGCACTTACGGCGAAACACTTGGCCTAATAAAACCTCGATCCAATAACTCCACGGATGCGAGCCTTAAGCTCCACCAATTCCTTTGGCGCCATCCTATACGAACAACAGACACCGCGCGATTCCGGGTAATAGATCTATTCAGAACTCTACCTCGCGATCTGGCGGCAAACCGGAAGCTCCTCGGGAAAAACATCAGTAAACTCCTTAGCAGTGCGAACCTTCTCCACAACCGACTCTTTAGCCTCCAAGGCATACACATGAACCACATACGCTTCGGCACCTTCGACCATCTTCTGCGCCCAGGGCGGCTACCACATTAGATAAGTAATCTCTCCTATTACCTATCATAGCCACCTCTTCACCCTCAACCGTCTTAAGAACCATGCGCTTGGCGCGCAATCCAACCTCTTTGATACTTGGCCAACCAATCCATCCCAAGAATCGAGATCGAACTCCCCAAACAGCAGTTCCATCGGATCGTGACAAACACTACCCCTTGGAGTTCTAAGGGTACCTCTCTAAGCAGTTTATCTACTACTACAGAGTGACCTAGAGGGCTAATCACGGTCATCCGCCTAGAAGATATCTCGAGTCTAAATCCATGGTCTCTACTATACTACTTGCAACATAAGAGTGCGTCGATCCCACATCAATCAAAGCGTTATAAGGAGAACCAAAAATCAAGAACGCACGGTTATGACGTCCGGTGCGTCGCCCTCCTCTCGGCGCCTCGCGGCATACACTAATCCGGTGTCTAGCATCGAGCTACTCGCACCTCTGCCGGTGCTCCACGGCCCGACGAACCATTACCACCTGCGCCATTACCACGGCCCCTCTGCGGTGGCGATCCATTACCTCTGAGGCGATTACGGCCGCCTCTCGGTGAATCCTAGCCAACCTACGCGGACAATTCCTCACGATGCTCCAGAGAACCACACTCGAAGCAACCTTTTCCTCCGATCCAGCAGCCACCCCAATGAGATTTCCCACACCGATCACCTGCTGCGGCGGTCCACGCCTAGCGACAACAAACCTAGCGGTGGTTCGGCCCACTCGGTCTAGCCCTCTTCTGCGGATTACCCGGCGACCCGAGAGGACCCAAAGCTCCTCTTATGTCTATTTCTGTCCATGCCTTGCCTCACCGACTCCTTAACACCCTCGGCCACCTTAGCCTTCTCAACTAAGACGACAAACTCGCTCCTGGCGAGGAGCAATCAGCGACCTCAAGTCGTCTCATGAGACCATCCTCGAAGCGAACACACCTCTCATGCTCGGTGGCCACAATGCCCCGGCATACCTACTCGGCCGGGAACTTCGGCCTCGTACTCGAAAGCAGATTTACTCCCCGAACAAGCCTCGAAATGCCTTGGTTGGGAGTCAACATAACTAGCTCCGATGTACTTCTTTTGATATGCAGCACAGAAATAATCCCATGTTAGATCCTCTGCGCCACACTTGTCCGAACCGTGAGCCACCGCGATATGACTCATCCGGAGAAGCGTACGATGCCCTTCGGCTTCTCTTCAGCGATCAAGTCGGATCGTCCATGATCCGCTCGGTTGCCTCGGCCAATATTCAGCGATCTTTGGGAGCAACACGAAACTCCTCGGAAGAATTCGGCCCCATTGGCCCGAAGTCGCTCAGAGCAATTTCCTAACTCTGCATTACCACCTACACGGCTACTCTTTCCAACACTCGCGGCGCATCGCTGTGACGCTGCGTCATCGATGCGGTCTTGGAACTCACCACCTCCGGTGGCGGCGGGCCGGTATCTCATTTTACGAACCACGACCGGATCCTACGGGCTCGTAAAGCGGTCATCCTACCACGACCTGCGTCCACGACCACGTCCACCTCTAGCGCTCATGACTAATCTTTCTCGTGATTCGATTAAGAATTTTTATGCATCAGTATTTATTCCACTTGTTTAAAAGCAAGTCTTATGAATATTTTAAGAGGATTTGTTCTCGCGAGTTCACAAAATCCTATCAGTTTCAATCTCTAAGTAGTATACTATTGCTATTCATCAAATCATATCACATCCAATCAATTCACAAGCAATAGTACGGTACTTACACAGGCGACCCAGTGTAGGAGACTCGGTGCCATGCCTTTCAAACCATACTTTGAGAATAAAAACTAAACAAAACATTTTTGGGCCTCAGGCCCACAGTCGAGCCTTTGAACTTAGCTTTGGTACCACAATTGTAACACCCCAAACTCGGACAATACACCACGACCGAATCTGGTATGTTACGGAAAAAAAAACGTCTTTGAGTGATCTTTTTTTTCGTTTAAAAGCGGGGTGAAAACATAGTGAATTTGAGGAAAATTTGAGTAGGCTTGTTTGATTAGATTTTGAAAACTTATCCAAGTATATAGTTAAAACGAGTTGATTTCATTTAGCACTTCCAATAGTTTCTTAGTGCCATTTTGAAACATTTTAGACTTAGTAGAAAATCGAGTTTGATTTGGAAACCATTTGAGTTTATTGTATAGCAAAACATAGCGAGATACCCGATGGTATAGTTTAAAACACATTGCGATATAATTTTGAAAGCGTTGTCTTTCCAAGTTTTAGTAAAATTTCATGCCAAGTTATTTGTTAAGCGGGTTGAGAATCTAATTAAAACATACCCATCATAAAACATAATTTAAAGGCCTTTTACAAATCCAAATTAAATCTCAAATCAAAATAAGTAAGCTAAAGTACCCAAAGTGAATAGTCGGAGCAAAACTTTTATTAAAGCATGGCATGTGCACCTCGAGTCCACCAGGCTCCATGTCGCGTCTCACGAATCACACTGAAATGTCAAAGGAGGGGGTGAGTCGAGTGACTTCGATGCATAAATCCCGCTCCCCGATGAAACAACATGCTAACACACATCATACATAGCAACATAATTAATGCAACCCGATCCTAACCATCCGTATCGCTTTTTTCTACCCCGTGTGGTACCAAACCACTGGTGGTGCCAAACCCACTGGTGACATATAGTCACAATGTGTTGCAAAACACTGGTGTCCCAAAGACACAATGTGCTACCCAAGCATGGTGACCGTAGTCACGATAATCGAATGATGGGGCCAACCCATCGTGTGATACCCAATCACTAGCGAGACGATCCCATATCTCATGTGGGGCCAACCCACGGTGGTGTTAACCACGGGGACAAGTCGCAATGAGGTGCCCAACCTCGGTGTCCCAAAGACACAAATGTGCTACCAAAGCACCGGTGACCGTAGTCACAATAATCGAATGATGGGGCCAACCCATCGTGTGATACCCAATCACTAGCGAGGCGATCCCATATCTCAAAGTGGGGCCAACCCACGGTGGTGTTAACCACGAGGACAAGTCGCAATGAGGTGCCCAACCTCTGGTGTCCCAAAGACACAAATGTGCTACCAAAGCACTTTGGTGACCCAAAGTCACAAAGTGTGTTACCAAAACAACGGTGCTGCTCGTCGGCACAACATATCACTGCTCCCTCTACTCATATCACCCATCAACAAACCAACTCATGTAATCATGCATATCATACAAATTATGCATATCATGCTAATATGTTTGACTCATGCCCCATATCACATACATACATAGTCATGATACCATATAGATCATCAGTAATCTAGTAACAATACTGACTTACCCGGATACGTACACATACCCCGTTTGGGTATCCAATAATCCATCATACTGTCATGATTTTAATAGGCAAGCAGGTTTAATAACAATATCACTAAGTATGGGTGTGTTAGTTACACACACATTAAGCGAAAAACCTTAATCCAACGAATCGAGTTAAAGCCCCCCTTGATTATCTTGCACCTAAAACTTGATTTGGTTTCCTACCAAATCTCGAACCAATGATTCCTCTTTGACAAACGGCACACCCTATTACAAGAACAGTTAATCTCTTGAAACCATAGACTCGATCAAGACTAAATGAATAAACCATGAATAACATCTTACCAACACTTACCGATCAATCAAATCCGGATAAAAGTTTTGTCATTGCTCAGAATCCCGAATGCCCTATATCGAAATGTTCAACAAATGATTATTTCCTTCCAACCGAATTCAACATAGGCTCTTAGTCAAACCGAAAACAACATAGCACTTAGAGAAGTGGGAAATGGCCATTCGGCCAAGAACTTACCCCCAACACCAACCACCAATCGGTCAACCACACTAGGAGAGAACAAAAAGAGATTCGGCCAAGCCTTGCACCAAAAGAAGAACAAAAGATCCAGGCCAACAATAGCAATGGGAAAAAGGAGAAGCAGGAGAGTACTTACGGTTCTTAGAAAAGGAAGAAGTGAAGAAAATGTTTTAGGAACTAACTTTCGGCTAACAAGGTGCTAATAGGAGAAAGAAGATATGAGAACACTAGGGTAATGGTTTCGGCTCAACACACATGAAAAGAAAGAAGAAAGAATGGGAAGGAGCATTCGGCTAGCAAAGAAAGTTAGGAGAAAAACAAGCAAATTTCGGCAAGTTCTTGAGAGGTTTGGTCTTTCGGTTTCAAGATGAAAAATGGAAGAACTCTCTCTTGAAATTTCGGCAAAGGTAATTGAGAAGAAGGGAAGTGGATGGAATGAAGGTAGTTTCGGTTTGTCAACGAAAGAAGATGAAGATGTGCTTTTAGTGAATTGAGTTTCGGCTAGCAAGAGAAGAAATGGAAAAGAATTGTTTGGAGAGATGGAGTTTCGACACAAGGTTTCAAAAGAGAAGAAAATGGAGATGGGATGCTAGGTTCGGCTTGTCAAAGGATATTGAGAGAAAACAATAGTCAAATTCGGCAATAAGACTACTTGGACTTTCGGTTCCAAAAAAAAAAGAAACTGAGGCAAGACTCTTTAGAATTTTCGGCTTAGGCTAAAGACAAAAAGAAGAAGTTTGCTCATAAACTTTTGACCGAAACACCAAAATGCCAAAAATGAAATTCGGCACACCCTTCCTACTCACTTACCACAACAGGCCAAACACTCCCCAAGCTCCCCAAGTTGGCCAACACCTCCAACACACTCTAAAAATTCGGCCATAATCCCCATTCACTCACAACCACACACTTAAACCACCTTGACCAAGTCTTCCTCCTAAACTCACTCTCCACTCTCCATTTGAATGTGTAGACTAAGTCCAAGGTAGAATTTGAACTACATACAACCTCTTCCTTCCATGCAGTCAAAAAGAGTGCAAAAAGTGGCCACTCCATGGCTTGAACACAAGACCTCTCCCCTGCAGATGACGCCACACTCAAGCCCCCAAGTGACGCATGCCTTGCCACTCCACCAGACTTTTCTTTTGTGCTCAAGAACACCAAATAAAACTCTTATACCCAGACTCAACGGCTCCCCGGCTTAACACCCAAAAATCAAAATTTTCCCATTCACTCGGGCATACATTTAGACTTCAATTAAGCCCCCAAAACATAGAAATAGCCACGCATGACACACTAGACACATGCAATATCATGCAACAGCAAAACAGCCCCTAACCCGGGATATTACACACCATGTGGGGACAAAGTCGACCCACCCAGCCCTCACACCAATATTACGACATAGATTGCGGTAAGAATGCGCAGCAGCTGCAAGCAAGTACGATATGTGGCAAAGCCACTAGTAACAGTAATTGTGGCAGAGCCACCAGTATCAGTATGTGTGGCAGAGCCACCAGTAACAGTACTTCCTTGAAACAAAATCCCAACCTCATGCAGTATGCCATGTCATCAATATTTCGTGTATGCAACATGACCTACTCAGTATAGTCATACAATACATATTTTCATCTGTCAATCTATCTCTATGGGTAAAATAGTCATTTTCATGTATTGGGGGTAAAACAGTAATTTTGCCCTTTAAGGGTATTTTGGTAATTTTACTCATTAGGGGTAATTCAGTCATTTTACTCATTAGGGGTAATTTAGTCATTTTACTCATTAGGGGTATTTCAGTCATTTTACTCATTAGGGGTCTCGGTACAGTTAACGACCTTTTTGAAGGCCTATAGTCGCATCGAGCGACACAGATAATCCATTTGGTCGAAATAGTGTAAATGGGCTCAATGCCCAATATTCGGCCCAAATGGGCCCACACTCTCGTGTGGCCCATTTGACCCAAATTCAATCAAGGCTATATGATCTACATAGCCCAATCTAGTTTCGGCCACTTTTCGTAACTTTTATCCGCGTAAGGGCCACGATCCCATTGGGCCCACACGACCCATTTCGACCCAACGAGGCCCATAACGACCCAAGTGCACGAGAACACTCGTAATGACCTCTTCAGTCTACCGCCCTCGGTTGTGGGCTCAGTTTTTCCACACGAACGATCGTACGCTCGTGAGGCCTCAAATGCCGAGGTTACAGCTTTTCGGCTTTTGCCGATTCATAATGGTGATAGTGTGATTGCACACCTTTTTACTGAGTCGTTCCAAGATCTACGAGCACCCAACCTAAATTCAAACATGACCCATGTTAATCCTTGAATCAATAGGGTAAAACACCCTCGTATGGGCACTTAATCCAAACCACCTTCCTTACCTTGCTTGAATGAGGTGACTTTAGTCCTCCAAAACTACTATCCAGAAGTGATCACATGCCTTTGCCGAATATCTGTATCAAAACAGATCTTATTAACCACAACAGTGATCAATTATGTGGCCTTAATCAACAAATGCTAACTTACCAACCACAGGAATATTCGGCCTAATCTAAGAGTATGGTAGTGATCTTACCCTTAACGAGAGACAGAGTTTCATGACTTGAATAATCTTTGCCCTACTTCGTTCCTCAGGATCTCTTACCCCAACGCACCCCACCGATTTGTTAAAACTCCAGCAAGATCGAACCACCACCCACAGCGCACCGAAACAATCCACCAACACCGAGTAGCAAACAAGAACCCGAAAGGGAAGAAGAAGGGATGGTCGGCTTAGAGAAGACCAAAGGAAGAGTAGAATATTAGGGAAGAAGGAGACTATATTCGGCTAAAAGGGACAAATGAAGAAGAACTAAGAGGAGAAGAATAGTTTCGGTAAAGGGAAAATATGGGAATGAGAAGAGAAAAGGAGCGGTTTTGGTAATTGACACTTTCGGAAAAAATGAGAATAGCAGAGGAAAGAAACCCACTTACTAGGAAAATGATTTTACATTACCAAGAAACAATAGCCATTCGGCCAGAAGGAAACACAAAAGGAATAAAATGCCCAAAAGAGGGAAAACCAAAACCAGAACTACCCTCAAAAGCTACCTTTGCCGAAATTCTGAGTACTAGCACTCCCTATTCGGTACTACACATCCCACACACTTCAAAATCCTAACTTTTCTCCACAAACCTCTCCCCATATCACTCCCCATATCGCTCCTACAATCTCTCCATGACCAATTCAAACCTCTCATCCATCAGACTCCCACTGCAACACAAACTCTAGCCGTCCTAGCTGCAAAATAAAATACACCATTGCTCATCCCAAGACTTGAACCTCAGACTCATTGCCACACTTGTAACGCCACCTCCACTGTACCAACAGGCTCTTTGTGTGTCATATTTTGAACATAAATATTCTTAAAGCCTACATACTAAAGCCAAGGTTCATTTAAGAGAAAAACCAAAAAAATTGCAAAAGCCAGAGCTTGAACCCAGGACTTCTTAGACACTCCCAAACACTCCTAAATCACTTAACCAACACACCAAACATGCATTTGTGTCAGAACATCCAAAATTAAAGTCCCTATATTTTTGGGGCGTTACAATTCTACCGCCTAAGAGAAATTTCGGCCTCGAAATTTACCTAGTCAGAATAGGTGAGGGTATTATTGTTGCATTGCCTCCTTAGGCTCCCACGTGGCGTCCTCGGTACCGTGATTCCGCCAAAGCACTTTAACCAGTGGGATCGACTTCTTCTTTAGTACCTTAACCTCATGGTCCAATATTTGTACTGGCTCCTCCTCGAAAGCCAGATCTAGCCTAACCTCGATCTCCTCGACTGGCACTATATGTGTGGGATCAAAGCGATAACACCTAAGCATGGATACATGGAACACATCGTAAATCCGATCCAATTTCGGAGGCAACTCAAGTTGATAGGCGACTGGTCCCACCCGTTTCAGTATACGATAAGGCCCAATGAACCTAGGGCTAAGCTTACCCTTCCGCCCAAACCTCAGTATCTTTTTCCATGGGGAGACCTTAAGAAATATGGAGTCTCCCACGGAGTACTCGATCTCTCAGCGTTTAAGATCTGCGTAGGACTTCTGCCTATCAAACGCCTCCTTCAATTGGTCTCGAATCAGTTTTACCTTTTCTTCGGTATCAGAAACTAACTCTGGCCCCAAAGCTGCGCCATTCTTGATTCGATCCAACGGTAGAAGTACGACACCTACGATTATACAACGCCTCGTACGGTGCCATTTGAATACTGAACTGGTAGCTGTTATTATACGCAAACTCTGCCAGCGACAAATAGTCTTCCCAGCTGCCTCGAAAATCAATAACACAGCTTCTTAACATGTCCTCCAGTATCTGAATCACCCTCTCAGTGACCATGCATCTGAGGATGGAACGCAGTACTAAAGTTCAACCTAGTACCCAAAGCCTCGTGTAATTTCTTCCAGAATCGAGACGTGAATCGAGTGTCTCTATCAGATATAATGGAAACCGGTACTCTATGCAGTCTCAATACCTCAGCTACATACAACTTTGCCAGCTTCTGCAACGAGTAATCAGTGCGGACTGGTATAAAATGGGCAGATTTAGTCAACTTGTCTACAATGACCCATACCGAATCCTTCTTAGCAGGCGTTAAAGGTAGCTCACTCACAAAATCCATGGTTACTCTCTCCCACTTCCAAAGTGGAATCTTAACTGGCTGCAGGAACCCAGAAGACAGCTAATGCTCAGCCTTAACTTGCTGGCATGTCAAGCACTTACTCACAAATTTAGTAACTTCGCGTTTCAGCCCTGGCCACCAGTACAGCTCATCCAGGTCTCGATATAACTTGTTTTTTCCAGGATGCATAGCGTATGGACTATTATGCGCCTGTCGCAGTATAGACTGCCTTAACTCAGAATCCTTCGGTACACAGATTCTCCCACGGAAACACAGTACTCCCTCACCATTCAACCAAAAGTCTGTAGTCTCTCCATTCTCAACTTGTCAGAAACGAGAAACCAGTGACTCATCAACCAACTGTTTCCCCTTAATTTGTTCAGTCCATGTCAGTCTCACTTGAAGCTCAGCTAACAATCTACCATCGTCATACAAGCTGAGACGATCAAACATTGGTCTAAAATCAGATATAGCCCTACGGCTCAGTGCCTCAGCTACCACGTTAGCCTTACCCAGGTGATACTCAATCGAGCAGTCGTAATCCTTAAAAAGCTCTACCCATCTTTGCTGCCTAAGATTCAGCTCCTTCTAAGTGAGGAGGTACTTGAGGCTCTTGTGATCGGTGTAGATAATACACTTTTCACCGTATAAGTAATGCCTCCAAATTTTTAGCGTGAATACCACCGCGGCTAACTCTAAGTTGTGAGTAGGATAATTCCCCTCGTGAGGCTTAAGCTGACGGGACGCATAAGCAACCACCTTACCCTCCTGCATCAGCACACAACCCTATCCAATGTGTGATGCATCACTGTAGATAGTAAATTCCTTCCCAGACTCTGGTTGAATCAAAATAGGGGCCTCAGTTAGGACTTTCTTCAGTTTCTCAAAACTCTCTTGCTGCTTATCAGTCCAATTGAACGGTACCCCTTTACGCAGCAACTTAGTCAGAGGTGCAGCAATTAAGGAAAACCCCTCAACAAAACGTCTGTAATACCCTGCCAAACCCAAAAAGCTTCAAATTTCAGATACGGTCTTAGGTGGTTTCCAGTCCAGTATGGCTTCAATTTTTCGAGGATCCACCCCGATCCCCTCGGCAGACACCACGTGGCCAAGAAATGTCACTTCTCGCAGCCAAAACTCACACTTGCTGAACTTAACGTACAATTGCTTCTCCCTTAAAATCTGTAGAACAATTCAGAGATGTGCATCATGATCATCCTCGGTTCTCGAATACACCAAGATATCGTCTATAAATACCCCCACAAACCAATCCAGGTAGGGCTGGAATACTCGGTTCATCAGGTCCATGAAAGCAACTGGTGCATTCGTCAGCCCAAATGGCATCGCTAGGAACTCGTAATGGCCATACCGAGTCCTAAACGTAGTCTTATACACGTCAACCTCTTTAACCCTAAGTTGATGGTACCCAGAACGGAGATCTATTTTGGAGAAAACCGAAGCTCCTCGCAGCTGATCAAACAGATCGTTGATCCTCGGCAATGGATACTTATTCTTGATAGTCAGCTTATTAAGTTGTAGATAATCGATGCACATGCACATGGACCCATCCTTCTTCTTTAAGAACAACACTGGTGCTCCCTATAGAGACACACGCAGTCGAATAAATCCCCGATCTAGAAGCTCTTGAATTTGAGCCTTTAACTCCACCAGCTCCTTCGGTGCCATCCTATATGGGGCGATGGACACAGGGGCTGTTCTAGGTAAGAGCTCAATACCAAATTCGACCTCGCGGCTCAGAGGCAACCCAGGGAGCTCATCAGGAAATACATCCAAAAATTCCTTAACAGTTCTAATATCTCCGACCGAAGGACCTTCAGAATCAGAAATACTAACGTAGGCTAAAAACGCCTCACTACCCTTGCGAATCAATTTCTCGACCCTTAATGCTGAGACACGTTAGACAAATAATTTCTTCACTCCCCAATCATAGCCACCTCCTCATCCTTAGTAGTCTTCAACACCATATGCTTAACAGCACAGTCCAAACTAGCTCGGTGTTTCACCAGCCAATCCATACCCAAAATAAGGTCGAATTCACCAAACGGCAGTTCCATCAACTCCGCTGGAAAAATTACTCCTTGGACCTCAAGGGGCACATATCTGAATAACTTATTTACCCTAACTGACTGACCCGGTGGACTTATCACAGTCATCTCACTATCAGTATTTTCGAACTGAATACTCAAATTTCTCGACACAGTGCATGCAACGTATGAATGTGTAGACCCAATATCAATTAAAGTAGTGTAGGGTACATTGTAAATTAGGAACGTACCGGTTATGACGTCAGGGGCGTCACCATCCTCTCAACGACGAGCAGCATATATTAGAGTTGGCTGCCTCACTACAGTGTTACCAGTACCTCTTCTAGGGTCTCCACGACCTCGTCCCATATCGTTTCCACCTCTCGCCTGCCCACGGCCTCTCGGTAGCTGCTGACCACCTCTCACTGGCTGAGCATGACCCGGTCCTATAGCTTGCATCTGAACAGGCCTCTGAGGAAAATTCTTAACTCGATGATCCATGGACCCACATCTAAAGCATGCCTCAGTCCTCTTTCAGGACTCACCCTGGTGAGATCTCCCATAATCAGCACAAAGCTGCGGCCTAGCAATAGCAACAGGAACTCCAGTCCAAACCGGCCCATCAAACCTGAGCTTCTTAATAGGCCTCCCAGCAGAACTTGAGGCCCCAAAATCCCTCTTATTCCTGCCCTTATCTTTCTCACGGTTCTGGCGCTCTGAGCACTTCACCTCTTCAGCAATCTTTTCTTTTTCCACAAGAGCAGCAAAATCTCGCTCCCTCTGTGGAGCAATCAATACCCTTAACTCATCTCGAAGGCCATCTTCAAATTGCACACAGCGTTCATACTTAGTTGCTACTATCCCTCGAGCATACTGACTCAACCACAAGAATTCTGCCTCATATTCTGCCACTGTCCTACTCCCCTAGGCCAGGCTCAGAAATTCCTTTCGTCGGGCGTCCACATAACTTGCGCCCACGTACTTTCCTTAAAATGCCACCTTAAAGAAATCCCACGTCACCCGATCAGCCTGCGTACCCACTCTCACGGTGAGCCACCATTGGTAAGCCTCGTCTCACAGTAAGGACACTGCCCCTTTTAATTTTTGCTCCGTGGTACAGTTAAGGTCATCCATTATTTTTTTAGTCGCCTCTAACCAGTACTTTGTCACATTTGGGGCTACTCTAGAAATACCTCTAAAATTTCTACTCCATTAGACTGGAGTCATTCTGAAATTGACCCTCGGCCCACTGTTCCAATACTAGCTCCAGCCACCCTCTCTAGAACGCGGAGCATCGCTTGGGATAGGGCATCATCCCTAGCTGCTCGATCATCATACCCCGTCTCAGCTACTGGTAAGGCTGGTGCCTCCCTAGCAGGCATATGACCTGATGCCGACGATTCGACCCGAGCACTTCTTCGGCCTCTACCGTAGACCTTCCACGAGTACCTCTTGTGCTCATTTCGATATGTGTTTTATCTGTTTAAAAATTCTTATGTATCAACTTATAATTTCAGTAATTATTAACAAATGCATTATGAAAAGCAGTCATTAGGGGTTTATTTTCGCATATCGAGGTCTCACTACAGTTTCCAGTCTCCTACGATCTTAGTTTCCTCTATCTAGAGTTTCATAGTATAACAGTAATCAGATTTACAGAACTTACAGATTTGGCGCCGGAGACTCGATGTGCCACACTTGTACGTCTTTCAAAAACATTTTAAAATTTTAAAATATACTTTTAGAAAAGCTTTTCAAACCCATTCCACAGCCGAGTTTTACAACCGGGCTCTGATACCACTAAATGTAACACCCCAAACCCGGCCTAGACGTTACGGCTGAATCTGGCATGTCACATCGAAGTGTTTTTTGAAATCAGAGTCTGATGGGAGAAATTGTTTGAACAAAATCCATTTAGTTCTTATTTCTTAGGAAACAAATGGTAAGTTATAAAAACACCATTTAGTAAAACGGTTACCATGTTTGTTACTGTTGGTTTAAAAACCCGCTGAAGCTACTCCAATTAGTGTCATTTTGAATTTTGAAAACGTTTGTTTGTCGTTGAAAATAGTTATTATTTTTGAAAACTTATTTCTATCAGTTTGGCAGTTTCAAAATAAGAAATTAAACCCAATAAAAAGAAAATCAAATCACCAGAGGCCTTATTACATAAATATCAACCCAATAGAAAATATTTAAATAGCTAAGTCTAAATTAAAATACTCGCGAACATGTGGCCACCTCCAAGTCCCTCGCAGATCCAAATCATCTAAGGCTGGGGATTACCTATACAGTTAAAAGAAAAGGGTGAGTTACGAGAACTCAGTGTGTAATCCCCTATCACTCAATCGAGAATACATGCGATAATGATGCGAGCACGAGCCTGCTCGATAATAATGCGATGTGGGCCTTAGGCCAATATAGTAACAGTGTCAGCTTAAGCCCGATACAATATCAGTATGGTGCAAGTATGCAAACCCACCCCAATCCAGCCAGCACACCACCCGAACCAACCCAACACACCATGTGGGGACAAAGTTGACCCACCCAGCCCTCACACCAATATTGCAAAGATAGTGCGCAAGAATAATAACGCAAGCAAAGCTACCAAGATAAATTATATGTGGCAAAGCCACCGAGAATGATAATTGTGGTAGAGCCACCAGTATCAGTATGTGTGGTAGAGCCACTAGTAATAGTACTTCCTCGAAACAGAATCCCAACCCCATGCAGTATGCCATGTCATCAATATTTCGTGTATGCAACATGACCTACTCAGTACAGTCATACAGTACATATTTTCATCATTCAATCTATCTCTAGGGGTAAAATAGTCATTTTAATGTATTGGGGGTAAAACAGTAATTTTGCCCTTTAGGTGTATTTTGGTCATTTTACTCATTAAGGGTAATTCAGTCATTTTACTCATTAGGGGTATTTCAGTCATTTTACTCATTAGGGGTAATTCAGTCATTTTACTTATTAGGGGTAATTTAGTCATTTTACTCATTAGGGGTATTTCAGTCATTTTACTCATTAGGGGTCTCGGTACAGTTAACGACCTTTCCGAAGGCCTACAGTTGCCTCGAGCGACACAGATAATCCATTTGGTCGAAACAGTGTAAATGGGCTCAAAGCCCAATATTCGGCCCAAATGGGCCCACACGCTCGTGTGGCCCATTTGACCCAAATTCAGTCAAGGCTATGTGATCTACATAGCCCAATCCAGTTTCGGCCACTTTTTGTAACTTTAATCCGCGTGAGGCCCATGAGCCCATTGGGCCCACACGGCCCATTTTGGCCCAGCGAGGCCCATAATGGCCCAAGTGCACGAGAACACTCGTAATGGCCTCTTCAGCCTACCGCCCTCGGTTGTGGGCTCAATTTTTCCACACGAGCAATCGCACGCTCGTGAGGCCTCAAATACCGAAGTTTCAGCTTTTCGGCTTTTGCCGATTCATAGTGGAGATAGTGTGATTACACACCTTTTTACTGAGTCGTTCCAAGATCGACGAGCACCTAACCTAAATTCAAACATGACCCATGTTAAGCCTTTAATCAATAGGGTAAAACACCCTCTTATGGGCACTTAATCCAAACCACCTTCCTTACCTTGCTTGAATGAGGTGACTTTAATCCTCCAAAACTACTATCCAGAAGTGATCACACGCCTTTGCCGAATATCTGTATCAAAACAGATCTTATTAACCAAAACAGTGATAAATTATATGGCCTTAATCCACAAATGCTAACTTACCAACCACAGGAATATTCGGCGTAATCTAAGAGTATGGTAGTGATCTTACCTTTAACGAGAGACAGAGTTTGATGACTTGAATAATCTTTGGCCTACTTCGTTCCTCAGGATATCTTACCCCAACGCACCCCACCGATTTGTTAAAACTCCAGCAAGACCGAACCACCACCCCCAGTGCACTGAAACAATCCACCAACACCGAGTAGCAGACAAGAACCCAAAAGGAAAGAAGAAGGGATGGTCGGCTCAGAGAAGACCGAAGGAAGAGTAGAATATTAGGGAAGAAGGAGACTATATTCGGCTAAAAGGGACAAATAAAGAAGAACTAAGTCGAGAAGAATAGTTTCGGTAAAGGGAAAATATGGGAATGAGAAGAGAAAATGAGCGGTTTTGGTAATTGACACTTTTGGCAAAAATGAGAATAGCAGAGGTAAGAAACCCACTTACTAGGAATTAACCAAAATGATTTTAGGTTACCAAGAAACAACAGCCATTTGGCCAGAAGGAAACACAAAAGGAATAAAAAGCCCAAAAGAAGGAAAATCGAAACCAGAACTACCCTCAAAAGCTACCTTTGCCAAAATTCTGAGTACTAGCACTCCCCATTCGGTACTACATATCCCACACACTTCAAATTCCTAAATTTTCTCCACAAACCTCTCCCCATATCACTCCTCATATCGGTCCTACAATCTCTCCAAAACTAATTCAAACCTCTCATCCATCAGACTCCCACTGCAACACAAACTCTAGCCGTCCTAGCTGCAAAATAAAATACACCATTGCTCATCCCAAGACTTGAACCTTAGACTCATTGCCACACTTGTAACGCCACCTCCACTGTACCAATAGGCTCTTTGTGTGTCATATTTTGAACAGAAATATTCTTAAAGCCTACATACTAAAGCCAAGGTTCATTTAAGAGAAAAACCAAAAATTTTGCAAAAGCCAGGGCTTGAACCTAGGACTTCTCAAACACTCCCAAACATTCCTAAATCAGTTAACCAACACACCAAACATGCATTTGTGTCAGAACATCCAAAACTAAAGACCCTATATTTTTGGGGCGTTACATAAAAAATATGGGCTGATAGGAGAATGGGTAATATTCGGCCAGCATGAATTTGTATTAAATTTAATGAATTGTGATTTTATGTGATAAGGACTAAATTGCAAAA
Organism: Gossypium sturtianum; assembly: GCA_025698515.1. Lineage (NCBI taxonomy): Eukaryota > Viridiplantae > Streptophyta > Magnoliopsida > Malvales > Malvaceae > Gossypium > Gossypium sturtianum. The sequence continues at coordinate 41,991,601 of CM046946.1, read as the reverse complement.
TATAATTTTGCCAAAATGTGTAGTTGTGCTTAATTGAATGAAATGATGATTAAATTAGTAAATTTTGATATTATATAGATTGAGATAAATGAGATTTGGATTTAGAACGAGGGAAATAGAAGTATCGGATTAGTCGACCTAATTCGTCGTTACAGCGAACGAGGTAAGTTCGTATAATCAGAATCGAACTTTTAAATACTTATATTTATTTGAAATGTATGTATATAAATGAGAAATTGATATACTTGGAATATGAATGCCTATTTGATATAGACTGATGATTATCGAGCCCTGTTTGAACCGTATGAATTCGTAGGATACGAGTGACATGTAACTAGGGTTACCGTTTTGGTCGAGCTCCTGCATTTGTTGTGTACTCACCACAGCTCGTATGAGCTTACCAATATATTAGCTCATAAGAGCTTACTATTTTTAGCTCATCAGAGCTTACCGTTTAAGCTCAATAGAGCTTACTGTCCATCAGCTTAGGAGGAGCTTACTGATCATAGCTCGAAAGAGCAAAAATGAAAATGAATTGACGGATTACTGATTTATATACATAATGTATATCACTCGAGTATCCCTTGATATTCTAATAGGTTCAACGAGCATAAATTCTGTTATTGGTTATGTGAAAAAGCTATGTTTATACCAATGAATTACTGTTATATGGATAAAGTACTGTTTAGACAGATGAGTTACTGTTATCGAATGAATTACTATTTATATGATTGAGAGTGAAATGTTATAAATGATGTACATGATATATGAATTTGATATAATACATTGATGTATGAAATTGAGATAAAGGTTGATTATATGTATTTATGAGACTAACATATTGATGAATGTTTGTGTATAGGCATTTGGCAAGTGAATTTGATATACTTTGTTTATTTGTTTGATTATGTATAAATGGTAAGTTAAATTCTTAATTATACGGGCTTACTAAGCTATAAAGCTTACTCTGTTTCTTTTCCATGTTTTATAGAGGTTCGGTAGCTCGCTCGATTCGGATAAAGTCGGAGATACGCATCACACTATCCAGTTGCCGATCGATACTTATGAATTTGTGGATATATGTAAATATCGCATGTATAGGCTAGTTATGAAGATGATAGTTAAGGTTACTTGAGATATTGATTTTGGTACATGTTGTGGTATGAGTTAAAGCCATGTGATTTCGCTTAACTTGATATAATATTTTGGTTGTGTTTAAGTACTCAAATATGGTATGTTTTGGCTAGTAATAGATGGAATGGAAATATGCAAATGTTATCTTGATTTGTGGTTAGTATATGAATGGAAAATGTATGTGATTTATTAGGCATTTGAATACTATGTTGAAATGGGTGTAATATGTGTATGAAATGTCATGTATTGGCTGCCAATTGAGTTGTGAAATGTTGCAATTTATGCTTGTGTATGCAAGTAAAAATAGGGTGGCAAAATGGCTATACAATGACCTATTTTTGTCCACACGGGCAGAGACACGGGCGTGTGTCTCAGCCGTGTACGACACACGGTCATGTTGCACGGCCGTGTGTCCCCTGGTGTTAAAATTAAATTGAAGTCAGTATGCTCCGCACAGCCTCACACACGGGCGTGTGATTGGCCGTGTGTCGAAAGTTAGTATACCCCCTAAATGGCACACGACATAGCACATGGGCGTGTGACTTGGCCGTGTTGCATAAGTCAGTATACTCGACAGGTTTTGCACGGCCTAGTACACGGCCTGGCACACAGGCGTGTGTGGCCATTTCGAAGGGCACACGGGCTAGACACACGGGCGTGTGGTCGGCCGTGTGACCCAAGTTAGTATGTATGCCCTATTTCAACATGGCCTGAGACACGGGCATATCTGGAGCCGTGTGAGGCACACGGTCTATTCACACGGGCGTGTGACCCTTGTATGATAGGAAAATTTCTTTGTTTTCCAAAACTTTCATATATTATCGGTTTAGTCCCGAACCATTTCTAAAGCTTGTTTAAGGCCTCGTAGACCCTTATAAGGGACAATGTGATTGTATTAAATGATTTATTAGAATGTATGCTATATGATGTGTATTGATCAGTAATACCTCGTAACCCTACTCCGGCGATAGATACGGGTTAGGGGTGTTACACACCTATTTAAACAACTTATTAGCATAATAATTTAAATTTAAATCAATTTAATCATGGTAATATCTACTAAAATTTACCTTGTTAGGAGTGGGAATGTATACAGGTAGTTCGCTCGAGGATGTAAAAATGGAAATCGAAACCGAGCCCATAATTGTAGTAGTAAAAGGCAACCACCAATTTTTATTTTATTTGGTTATGTCACCCAACACATCTCCCAGTACAATATCGCCAACACGGCAGACCCCCAACTAAGTTCGCTCACTACTCAAAAATCGACGAGTTTCAGTAGCCACCTTAGATGGACGAGATTTCGTGACTTATCTGGCATCAGGATACCCCTGATGATCTAAAGGATGTATGCTCGAATGTATCGTTCTATTTCGACTTCAGTCAAATCCTCAACCATCTCTAAGAAATTTCTTCATATCCAAGCATTTCGACCCAACCTTCGTAAATCGTCTCCGAAATCGCACTTAAAAGATTTAAGCATATGACTCCCCGATCAGCAGACTAAACAGAACCAATGACTACCAACCCGCCCACTGGTACCCAACTGTAAATGCATGTCCTCCAAAGTGATAGTACACTCGCCGCATGGAAGATGGAATGTGTGCGTCTCTGGTCTCCACCTCTCCACCAACACACTTATGAGTTTCGGGTCCAACTTACACCCCCGGCCTACAAGGGCCACGTGCCAAAAATCGACTTCCCTCAAGTATGGTTCGATCAATAGTGATGGAGGACCGGGTAGGTTACGAATGTGACATTATAAAATTCGATCTTCCTCCTATTTACGTAAAAATAAAAAAAATGTTAAGTTAAAATATATCAATGAAATAAAAAAAAATTAAAATTTATTCTTACCATTTATAATTGGTTGATAGAGATATGCTTGTTATCAAGACAGATTAGAGACCTGGCCATTGCTTAATTATATAGATCACGAAAAAAAATTATTTTTTTTTTGAAAATACTAAAACAATATATAATAAAAAATAGAATTTAGATAGAAATGGAATTTTAGTAAAAAAATTTAAGAGAGAATTTGAGGGATTTTGTAACAACCCGGTTTAGACTCCAGTCAGACAGTGGTTTCAGGACCACAAATCCGAGTCAAAAAAATATTTTAATATTATTTTTGGTGTCTACAGCATGTTAATTTATGTGTGTGAAAGTTTCGTGTGAAAATTTTATCATTTGTGTGCTCGATTTAATTAAAAGAACTTAGTCGCGTAAAATGAAAAATTAGCATGCTATATGTAAAGGTATCTATTTGCTATGGATTTTATTATATGAAGTCCTTATGTTGTAATATAACCATTGGAATCATGCATGGACAAAAATAGACAACCAGTAAATAGTTTCCTAATTAAATACTTAAGGTTAAAATGGTAGAATGTATAATAACATGAAATAAAATAAAACAAAAAAATCAAAGTGGCCATGCATTTATCTTTTTATGGCCGAAAGTTCAAAGGAAAAATAAAGAGAAGAAGAAAACTAGGTTCGGCCCTTGTGTTCTTCAATTTAGGTATGTGTTTAGCTTGGTTTTCGATGATTTTTACGTTTTTGAGATCGTTGCTTCGAATACTAGCTAGCCCATGCTTGAATTTTTGAATTTGATGATGTATTCATAAATTGCCATTGATGATAGCTTGTGGTTTTTGTTGTTTGATGATGGAAAATAAAAGATACGTTTTTGTCTTTGGATTTTTGATAAATTTGAGTAAATTGGACTAATTTGTGAAAATGTTATTTTGAGGGACTAAAATGTGAAATAATATGTGGGCTTATATGAACTAGAGGAAAATTCGGCTAGGCACTTGTATAAAGAAATTTTGTGAATTTTGTGTTTTGTGAAATAGGGATTAAATTGTTAAAAATGTGAAATGTCAGGGGCAAAAGTGTAATTAGCCCATTTATGTGTTTTTGGATGAATTTTATTGAATATGTGATTAAATAAGTTAAATTTGTATTAATTTAGATCAAGAAAAGAGGAAATCAGAATTGGATCGGGGGAAAACTAAAGTTGTCGAATAGTCGTCCCGGTTCGTCCGTCTTTGCCGAGGTAAGTTCATAAGTAAATAAATGTCATTAAATTTGATTGTATATATTTTAATAGTGCTGAGTTGAATTATTACTTGAATATATATATATATACTTGCCGTATTGAATTAATCATGGCAGCATTGTTTACAAGCTTGAATCGATCGAGTTACGATGTCCGAAAGCCCCGTACGAACCTTAGGAATAATTAGGATACATATGTCTTGACATAGGATTCTGATATGTGTTTTCGTGTAAGACCACGTCTGGGACGTTGGCATCGATTTATGATTTACGTGTAAGACCATGTCTGGGACATTGGCATCGTGTTTGATTCGTGTAAGACCCTGTCTGGGACAGTGGCATCGATATGTGATTACATGTAAGACCACGTCTGGGACGTTGGCATTGTACGAGATTTTCGACTATCTGAGTATCCTTATTAGTTCCGAATGGTTCAACGGGCATTATCGAGTTAAGATTGAATGTGAAAACTAACTAAAAGGTTCAGGTACGTATTATGTTATATGAATATGAAAGTAAGGTAATTATATGTTTGAGATGAATATATGAATTAGACATGATAAAAGAGAAATTTATATGTATTTATGAGTATATGTACATTCGGCCATTGATGTTATAATGCTATTGTATATATGATAATGTTTGAATTTGCAAGCATAAAAAAATGTACATTTGGTTAAGGTTTGTTTAATTTGGCTAGTTGATTTAATGTTAATGATCATTTGATTGTTATTTACTTATGACTTACTAAGCTATTCAAGCCTACTGTGTGTGTTCATTTATTGTTTTATAGATTTTGAAAGCTAGTTACGAGCTCGGGGATCGTCAAGGAAATCCGTCACACTATCGATCACTATTTCGGTATTTTAAAAGCTTGAACTAAGATCGATGGCATGTATAGGCTAGCATTTGTTTTGGTTGATCTTGAAAATTGTATATATTTAGCCATGCGAAAATGGCTTGATCTTAATGCTAATGATCTAATGTTTAAGTAATTTTGGTCATAGTATATGTGTGTGGTATGTTTGGTATATGAATTCGGTATGATGTAATGATATATATATATACGGCTTATGATTAGTTCATTTTGGTAAGCTTGATATATGGATGATGGATGTGTTTTGGTTGTGGTTTGTTAATGATGCTAATGATAGTGAATTTTCGGTCATGTATTAGCTTTATTTGTAATTGTGATTTATGGTATAATTTGTGTGATGGAATGGTCTTAAGATTTGGCTTGATTAAATAGGTAAAATTCTAAATATATTGAAGATGAAATAGTAGTTATTTCGATTTATGTGATGTAAATATTGGTGATGGTCATAATCTAGTTTGTGATTCGGCAAGGGTGATTAAATCATGTAGTTAAGTGTTTAGTCATATGTTAATTTTGAATTTGGTTGTATTCATTATGTGTGGACCATGCTATGCTATGGTTATTTGACAATTTGATATTGTTAATTTGAGTCAATTTGTAATGGTATGAGTGCATTGGTAAAATGGATTGAAATGAAAATCAATGTATTATTGTATATTCGGTTGATGATATGTAATAAAAAAAATATATACGCCTTTGATAAGTTATTTGATAATTCGACATGTAAATGACTAATGGTTTATAATGTTTGAATTACAAAATGTATTATATGTATATGTAGTTGTATGATCGATTATGGTATTTGACTTATTATTATAAGTATGAGATTTGCATTGGTATGTGTTCTTATAAGTTATGTAATATTTATTTCATTACTATGATTTGACTATTTAGGCTCAATATAGGGTGGCAAAGATTGTATGTGATTTAAATTTTATATGGAAGTTAATTTGCATGACCGAATATATATATATATATATATATATAATGAATTGATTGATGGTGTAAATGCATTATAGGCATATTATTTAGCCTGCGAATTGAGTTATACTTGATAGGTTGAATGCATATATAGCTAGTATGTTTTAAAGTTTAACTTGACCATTTTGTGAAGTTGATATTGCCGTATATGTTAATGAACAAAAAGCCATGTGGTATGATTTATCTGGATTAATATGCGCGTGAATAGAGTTATGAAGTAAAATATTTTAGTTTTCATTAGATAATAAAATACCATTAAGGGAATGTACTTATGATTCGAATTACGTATTTATAAAGTATTTATATTTATAATATATGGTTTTAAGGTATGATTCGTATATGCGTTATTATTAATAATGTATGCTTTAATTATAAGTTCGAGTATGACCTATGTGATTATATGATTGTATGAAAGTTGTGTTTTGTTCGGTGATACCTCGTAACCCTAATCCGGCGACGAACACGGGTTAGGGGTGTTATAGATTTTTGAGAGTTGATTGAGAAATTTGAAAGATTTAAGAGAGATATGTGAGAAATTAGTAGGTAGGGGGCTTTTATTGTTTTTTTTATCGTTTGAGGGGGGCAATGGCTATTTAAGATAGCCGTTGGAAGTGACTGTTGGGGCGGTGGGAAACGCGCTGACCTAGACGCGTTTTTCCTTAGTGCGCTAAGGTGGAAGTGCGTTACTAGTAAGGGGAAAAACGCATTGAGCTGGACTGTGCTTTTTTGATTTTCCCCTGAAAACAACACCAGCTACGCGCGTTTTATTAAAAATGTCCCATTTTCGTCAATTTTTTTAAAAAATGTCCTATTTCCGCATTTCTAAAAAAGGGCCTTTTCTGGTAATTTAGTCTAAAAATGTAATTCTAAAAATGTAGTGAAATATATGAATAGGGACAACCATCGAGCGAATTGATTGTTCCTTAATCCTTTAATATTGTAATTATCCTCCTTTCCCAATCATTGCTCCTACTTACCATATACATTTTGGTTTGATGTAATGGCCATTCCTTTCCGCCCTAACTCGAGAGTTTTGTTCACTGAATTAACTATTCAGTGTAATGGCTATTACATTTTTATTCCCCCTTCTCCAGGATTCAACACCCACCTCCAAGAATAGGTGATTCCTTACCTCACTCAATATGACTCTTTTTCTTTTAGACTTTTTAACCCTCAAATATCTTACACAAATTTCACCATTTTCAGACTCACAAAAACATGCGTGAAGCATTACAAGAAAGACCCAAAAACATGTTTTGTAAAGAGAGAAAAGTATTTTACACAAATTCCACCATTTTTAGTGTAACAGTCCGATTTTGGGGCTAGTCGAAATAGTGGTTTTGGGACCATTAATCCGAGGTCAGATAAAATTTATTTTAATATTATTTTATGTGTTATAGTATGATTATATGAGTGCATCAAAATTTTGGTGAATTAATTTTAGTGATTGCATGCTTAATTTTGAAAAAGGACTAAATTGCATAAAATGCGAAAGTTTTGTTCTACAAGCTAAAAGTGTCCAATAGCTATAGAACCTTAAATTGGAGGACCTTAATGTGCAATTAGGCCCTTAGGTAAGTGTTGGCCGGCCATAGGGGACAAGAAAATGAAATTGGTCAAGGTTTGGTGCCATTAGGTGACTAAACTGGTATAATAAAATTGTAACACCCCTTACCCGGGTTCTACTTCGGGAACCGGGCCCGAGGCGTTACCGAACTCAACCCACTTAATCACCACGTAGGCTCAAAGTCATTCTCGACTTACGAGGCCTCACTCATACACACGAGGGCTCTCGAGACTAATCCGGAACTTTTACGATCCTTAAAAATTTTCTTCTTTTATACAGGCTCTGCGCTTTGTGTGCACTATGTAACACGCCCGTGTATGGACACACACGCCCATGTTCCCTAGCCGTGCTAAAACCCGAGCATTCTCGCCAATTGCCCCACGGCGCATGGCACGTCGTGCTCCCCAACCGTGGTGAACACCGACTTCCCTCGAGACGGCCTAGAGTCTAGACACACGCGCGCGTGTGGCTAGCCCGTGGCCAACATCGATTAATCCCACACGCCTAGGCACACGTCCGTGTGACTAGTCCGTGGTCTATTGCATTTTAAAAATATTAACAAGCGGGGACGACGGCCACAACACACGCCGTGTCGGCTGACTGTGTGTCACACATGGTCTAGACACATGCCCGTGTGTCTAACCACATGGTCAAGGACAAAGCTAAGTGCCAAGTTCTTTTCACCCTTCTAGCATACACAACAAATACTCATCCAACACAATCATAATCAACTCAAATTGAATACAATCTCACATAGAAAACTATATCTTCTTCATATAATGTAATAGCCAACAACTATGGCATTATACAAAATACACTTCCCATAAAAAGACTAACACATCTTATCCATTTACAACAAAATTGACTAACTTGTCTAGCCCCTATACATGCCATATACAAAACATTAAGTTTCATGTACCAAAGTGTGCTGATATGTGGGCTATCTTCCAATGATCCTCGTATCCCGATTCACCACTTTTAATCTATAAGACAATGGAAAAGAAAGGGAGTAAGCTTTGAGCTTAGTAAGTTTACACATAAACAATTAAGCATCATAGTATAAGCCCAACCACAATTAGCATTATACCAACATATGATACACAACTATGCTTACTCTTTCTATCCCTTACCATATTACCAACACATCATGAGTCACATGCTCAGTAACTATTGAAATGCACTCGCATTCAATATCACATTTACACGATATACAACACATCATTATTGCTCAATAATACATCCACACAGCCTAACTCACATAGCTAATTCACATAACTAATCCACATATCTTATCCACACAGCTATTACACACAATTAATCCACACAAACCAATATCTCGGTGGTTTCGCACTTAGCACACCACAATCAATTTATAAGGTGGTATCGCACTTAGCCTACCACAAAGGCAATCATAGTGATCTCGCACATAGCCACTAAATGATATACTTAACGATAGCATCGCACATAGCCAGCTCATCGTCAATATGCATTTGGATGGTATCGCACTTAGCCCACCATCTAGCATTATCACAACACATGCACAAGTCTATTTACCCAATTATTCATCCATTCACATCTATATTACATTCATTCTACTTGAACCACATAGGTTCCTAATCATTCTCATTCATTCTCATTCATGCTACACCCTAGCTAGCATTAACAAATTGTAAGTATGAATGCATTGTTTAGGCATAGACTTACCTCGATACTCAAAAGTATTGAAATGTACAATTTAGTCCACCACCTTGCTTTTGCCTCGGTTTCGATTCGGGCTTTGTCTTTCTTGATCTATAATGAATAAATCAGCTTATTCAATACAAATATTAACTAAATTGACCCACATCTCATACTTTAGCAAAATTACTATTTTGCCCCTAAACTTTCTCATATTTACACTTTAGCCCTAAAGGCTCGTAAAGTGATTTTTATTCAACTTTCTAGCCTTTCATGCTTAGCCGAACCACTTACTCAACTAAAGCATTCAACAATTCTCACTAAATCACCCATGTATGACCAAACTTAAGATTTTCACAACTAAGTCCCTACATGCATTTTCATGGAAAATCACTTAGCAAAAGATGTTTCTACTACATCAAGCTTTCATATTTTTCCATAAAACATCAAAATACATGCATGTCATACATATGTACATTTTTGAACATCCATAATAGCTCACCAAATAGCTAAAAATAGCTTACTCATGCTACTAGGACTTCAAAAATACGAAGAATATCAAAAACCGAGCTTAAGAGCCCTTACTAGCAAGCTTGAAAAATTGAAAGAGCCCTAACAATGGCTTCTCTAATTTTCGACAGCTTGGGGGAGAAGATGAGTGAATTTTTATCATCTTTTCACCTATTTAATCACTTATTTGATAAATGACCAAAATGCCCTTTTTGATAAACTTCAAATTTTGACTCATCCATGCCCATTTTTGTCCAAAAATTAGAATTTGGATAAATTGCTATTTAAAGACCTCTAATTAATAATCTAAAGCTATTTCACACAAATAGCTTCTAGAAACACACATTTTGCAACTTTTGCAATTTAGTCCTTTTTGGACAATTCAACCACAATTTCACAAAATTGTTTCATGAAACTTTCACACTAGCATGCATACATAATATAAACCTCAAAAAATCATTCATGACCCTCGGATTTGTGGTCTCGAACCACTATTTCGACTAGGCCCTAAACTGGGATGTTACAAAAATAAATAAAGTAAAGCTATTATCTTTTTCATTCACCCTTCTCTTCACCGAAAATACCAACAAAATAGGGGTCTTAGAAGCTTTAAATTTCCAAAAACTTACAACCCTTGCAAGTAAGTGATTTTGATGGTCATTTTTGATGAATTTTATACTTTTAGAACCCCTAAAGCTTAATCTAGCTAATGAGGGGACTATTTTGCAAAATGGTTGAAAGTGTAGGGTTTTTCCATGAGAGAATTAGTGTTATTTACTGAATTTTTATGGAAGAAAATGAGTCTTGGTTGTTAAATAAACAACTTTTGTTAAGTGATTTTCATGAAAACATCTAAAAAGAGACCTTTTTGTAAAGGTTGTAAAATAAGTGGTAAATGTGTGAAATAATTGGAATTGTGAATTGCTATAAGAGTAATTAAGGTTTAGCTAGACTTGGTTAATGAGGAAATTCGATGGAAATTGATTTACGAGCCTAAGGGCAAAATCATAATTTTGTGAAAATCTAGTGGCAAAATGGTAATTTTGCCAAAGTAGGAATTTTGAAATGTCTTGATTAATGTGATGATTAAATGAGTGAATTTTATCAATATAGATTAAGAAAAATAGAGTCCGGACCTAGACCAGAGGAAAACCAAGCTAGTAGATTAACTCACTCTAGTCGCTCACTTTTTGTAAACCGAGGAAAGTTGTATGGAAATAATACAACGTTATTGTAATTATACATTAAACTATTGATATTGCATAAAATGTATGATTATTGTTATGAATATGTATGATGAGAATCGATGTGGTAAAAACTCCCGGTTGAACCTTAGGAATAGATTGGATATCCATGCCATGACATTTGAGTTGATATGTGTGCTAGTGTAAGACCATGTTTGGGACATGGCATCGGCCACATTATGAGAGCCAGTGTAAGACCATGTTTGGAACATGGCATCAGCGTTGATATGTGTGCTAGTGTAAGACCATGTCTGGGACATTGCATCGGCCACATTATGAGAGCTAGTGTAAGACCATGTTTGGAACATGGCGTCGGCATTGGGATGAGAGCTAGTGTAAGACCATGTATGGGACATGGCATGTAACATCCCGAAATTGGGCCTAGTAGGATTGGGCCCAATTGGCCTTGATTTAAAATTTTTAGAGAACAAGAGATCGGCTTAAATGCAAGTTGGACCTATTGGATAAGTGATTTTGGAAGGTTAGAAGGCTTCTATAAAGTCCCGGGATCGAACTTTGGCTCTAGGGAAATTTTGGTTTTAGGTGAAAAAAACCCTGGAAGTTGGCAGGTAGGCCTTAAGAATAAAATGTGCAAAATAAAAAGAGTTTGCATCAAACTTTTAACCAGAAACCTAAACCTCTCAAATACATTTTTTCCCGTAACATACCAGATCCGGTCGTGGTGTATGGACCGGGTATGGGGTGTTACAATTGTGGTATCAGAGCCAAGTTCAAAAACTCGGCTGTGGGTTTGGGTTCAAAAATGTTTTCAAAAGTTGGTTTGGAAAATGGTTTAGAAAATATATCTGCTTTTTTGAAATATGGCACCCGAGTCTCGGCACCAATCAACTGCATTGTAAGTTTCCGATACTTTGCTTTGTTATATCTTTGTATTTTGAATATCTATTCGTGTGCTTGGGTTGGATGTGATGTTCGGATATAGAGTTGATTGCATCTAAATATTTATCCGCTTTAATGGTTAGGTGTTTTTAAGTATGTGTAGGATTTCTAAATTCTAGTTAAAAGTATATTAGGTTATTGGAATCGAGTGCGTGGCGTGAGCACGAGTGTTGTAGGTTAGGTTGTACGAATGTTCCTGTAGTTGGAAATTTCGAGGACAAAATTTCTTTAAGGAGGGTAGATTTGTAACATCCCGAAATTGGGCCTAGTAGGATTGGGCCCAATTGGCCTTGATTTAAAATTTTTAGAGAACAAGAGATCGACTTAAATGCAAGTTGGACCTATTGGATAAGTGATTTTGGAAGGTTAGAAGGCTTCTATAAAGTCCCGGGATCGAACTTTGGCTCTAGGGAAATTTTGGTTTTAGGTGAAAAAAACCCTTGAAGTTGGCAGGTAGGCCTTAAGAATAAAATGTGCAAAATAAAAAGAGTTTGCATCAAACTTTTAACCAGAAACCTAAACCTCTCAAATACATTTTTTCCCGTAACATACCAGATCCGGTCGTGGTGTATGGACCGGGTATGGGGTGTTACATGGCATCGGCCTCGAAATGTAAGCCAGTGTAAGACCATGTCTGGGACATGGCATCGGCCTCGAAATGTAAGCCAGTGTAAGACTATGTCTGGGACATAGCAGCGGCATCGTACTCTTGTGTGAGGCTTATCAGATATCCCTTAGTATTCCAAAGGGTTCACCGGGTAAATTAAAGATTTTGTCAAAAGTGAGAAAAGTTACAGCTATGTTGTAAGTGATACAGGTACCTACATGAGTTTCATGAGAAATGAGCTTGAATTTTGTTGTGTGATTAGTAAGGGTGGAAATGAGTAAGTTATTCCTTTAATCATTCGAGAATCAGGCGCAAGTTTATAATATGCTATGAGTATGATAATGCATGTTAATTGTTGATAATTATTTACATGCGACTTACTAAGCTTTATGCTTACTCCCTTTCCTTTCCATTTTATTATAGTATTGCCAAGCTAGCTCATGGATCAAAGGACGTCAGAGTCTTGATCATACTATCAATTGGAACGTTTGGTATAGTTAGATTTATCATTTTGAGTATGGCATGTATAGGGACTTAGTCTTTGTCAAGTGTCATATTGTTTTGGCCAAATGTGTTGGCTTGACTTGGAGATTTGATTCATTTTGTATAAGGCCATAGATGATGGCTATTTACTATTATTAATATATGAAGTTGATGATGTTTTTCATGAGTGAGCGAATTGTATGATTGGATTGATAAGTATGTAATAAGTTTAGCATGTTAAAATAGTGTAGTAGTATTGATGTGTGAAAGTCTTGATGGTGACTTATGTTGGTGCAAGTAGGGGTGGCAAAAGGGCTTGGTAAACAGCCCTGCTTTTGTCCACACGGGTAGACACACGGGCATGTGTCTAGGCCGTGTGTGACACACGATCTGCCCCATGGGCGTGTAGATCGGCCGTGTGTCCCCCTGCACCCTAAGTTGACAAAACAGAATGCCCAGTAGTAACCACACGAGCTGAGACACGGCCGTGTGTCTCAACCGTGTGGAAGACACGGCTATAGGACATGGGCATGTGCCCAGGCCGGGTGAAGTCTGCACTTGGATTTAGGAATTTAAATCGCCACACTGCCTAAGAACACGGGCGTGTGCCTTGGCCGTGTGACCTTATTGAGTTGATGACATCAAAAATAGAATGTCAAGGTTTTTACTCACGGGTGAAGACACGGGCATGTCATGGCCGTGTGAGAAACACGGGCCATGGACACGAGCGTGTGCCAGGCCGTGTGAAAACCCCTGTGGGTTCGAATTTTAAAAAATAAATCCACATGGCTAGGGATATGGGTGTGTGTGGCTACACGGTCTGCCCACACGGGCGTGTCCCTTGCCACACGGGCGTGTGCCCCTATTTTTAGTGAAATTTTCCAAAGTTTTCTAAAGTGCCGGGTTTAGTATCGTACCATTTCAAAAGTATGAATTGGGCCTCGTAGGCCCGTATTAAGGACTTTAAGATGAATATTGAAAATTTTTAAATTTGAACGAAATTTCATAACCCAAAATTGTATGTTAGCATGTGTTCGAGTTAGGTAACGCCTCATACCTTGTTCCAGCGTTAAATACGGGTAAGTGGTGTTACATTTAATGGTATCAGAGCTATGGTTTAGTCGATTCTCGGACTAACCTAGCGTGTGTACGAGCCAGGCTATACATGCCATATATGAATTATGATATTGTGACGACTCTTGACAATTTAAATGTGTTTTTATATAGTAAATGGATCCCGACGGAGCAGTGGTGGATGATGTTGAAAGTAATGTGCCGGCTCCTGCAGAAGGGACCGCACCAGCCGAAAGTTGGCCCGTGACACTAAGTCAGGGCAGAAGGGCTAGAGAAGCCTTCCTCCACATGATGAATGTTTGGTATTCAGAGTTTGTTCGTGCAAACCCGAACACTCCACCTCCTCCACCCCCTCTAATTCCCCAGTCTGCCCTTGTAGCTCCCTATGTAGTGGAAACGATTAGAAGGGAAAAACCTCCTGTAGACAAAATTCGGAAGCAAGGGGCTGAGGAATTTAGAGCGAATATAGATGATGACCCAGAGAAGGCAGAATTCTGGCTAGAAAATACCATTAAGTATTCGATGAGTTGTCTTGCACACCTGAGGATTGTATGACGTATGTTGTATAACTCCTGCGAGACTTGGCCTACCAATGGTGGAACACCCTTGTGTCGGTTGTACCAAGGTAAAGGATTACATGGGATTTTTTTCAAAAGGAGTTCCGAAAGAAGTATATTGGCCAGAGGTTTATAGATCAAAAGAGGAAAGAGTTTCTAGAATTGAAACAAGGCCGATCGACAGTAATCGAGTATGAGCGTGAGTTCGTGAGGCTCAGTAAATACGCTCGGGAGTGCGTATCCATCGAAGCCATCATGTGTAAGAGGTTTAAGGATGGATTAAATGAGGATATCCGATTGTTTGTTGGTATTTTAGAACTGAAAGAATTTGTTGTACTAGTAGAAAGAGCATGCAAGGCCGAGGAATTGGCCAAAGAGAAAAGGAAAGCTGATATTGAGTCTCGTGACTCAAAGAAAAGACCGTTGGGGAAATCATTTCAGTCTTCATCTAAGAAATCAAGAGAGTTCACCACTCGATCCAATGCTTCGGTTGGATTCTCAAATAGAAATAGGAGTAAGCAGTACTCGGCATCTAAAGCTCAAACCACTTCTATTGCTAGTGTTGGTAGTGCTCGACCAAATAAACCGAAGTGTTCGCAATGTGGTAGACGACATTTCGGTGAGTGTCGAGGAAATGAAAGAGGTTGTTTCAAGTGCGGTTCACTAGACCACTTCATTCGAAACTGTCCTGAGATGGATGAGAAAGACAGAAAGCAAGATGTGCGAGCGAGTAATGCTCCTTCTAGAGGTAGATCGCAGAAGAACCCGGGAAGTGGGGCTAGCAGTAGAGGTGTACCTAGAGATTCTACCGTGAGGTCCGAGGACCGAGCGCCTGCAAGGACTTATGCCATTCGTGCTCGCGAAGAGGCATCGTCACCAGATGTGATTACAGGTACTTTTTCTCTTCATGATATCTCTGTTGTTGCTTTGATTGATCCGGGGTCTACCCATTCGTATGTTTGTATGAAATTGGTATCTAGTATGAATATGCCTGTTGAGTCCATAGAAATTGGCATAAAAGTGTCAAACCCGTTAGGCAAGCATGTGCTAGTTGACCAAGTGTATAGAAATTGTCCTTTGACAATAGAGGTCATTGTTTTCTGGCTAACCTTATGCTGCTACCGTTTAATGAATTTGATGTGATTCTTGGTATGGATTAGCTAGCAGCTCATGATGTGATAGTAAATTGTGGGAGAAAATTTATTGAACTGAAATGTGAAAATGGGGATATCCTTCGGGTTGAATCAGGTGAATCAGATAGCTTGCCTGTACTGATTTCTTCTATGACTGTTGAGAAATGTATAAGAAAAGGTTGTGAAGCTTACCTTGCCTTTGTGATGAATGCCAAAGACACTGAGTTAAGAGTTGAATAAGTGCCGATAGTTTGTGAGTATCCAGATGTATTTCCAGAAGAATTGCCCGGGTTGCCTCCTGTTAGAGAGATTGAATTTGG
Organism: Gossypium sturtianum; assembly: GCA_025698515.1. NCBI lineage: Eukaryota > Viridiplantae > Streptophyta > Magnoliopsida > Malvales > Malvaceae > Gossypium > Gossypium sturtianum. The sequence continues at coordinate 41,975,474 of CM046946.1, read as the reverse complement.
TATTGAGTTGGTCCCTGGTACGGCACCTATTTCGATTGCCCCATATAGGATGGCTCTGACGGAGTTAAAGGAGCTGAAAATTCAATTACAAGAGTTAACGGATAAGGGTTTTGTGAGACCGAGTTATTCTCCGTGGGGTTGGTACTTTTTGTGAAAAAGAAAGATGGGTCGATGAGATTATGTATAGATTACCGGCAGATCAACAAGGTTACAGTTAAGAACAAGTATCCTTTGCCAAGAATCGACGATTTGTTTGACCAATTGAAGGGAGCCACTGTGTTTTGTAAGGTAGACCTGAGGTCCGGTTACTATCAGTTGAGAGTTAAGGAGCAGGATGTGCCGAAAACTGCATTTTGGACGAGGTATGGCCACTATGAGTTCCTCGTCATGCCCTTTGGCTTAACAAGTGCTCCTGTAGTATTTATGGATTTAATTAACCGTATTTTCTGACCGTACTTGGATAAGTTTGTAGTTGTTTTTATTGATGACATATTAATTTATTCTCGTGATGAAAGTGAGCATGCGGGGCATTTGAGAACTGTCTTACAAACTTTAAGAGATAAGCAGTTGTATGCTAAGTTTAGAAAAAGTGAATTTTGGCTTCGATAAGTCAGATTCTTAGGACACATCGTGTTAGGTGATGGAATTAGAGTTGACCCGAGTAAGATATCGGCTATCATTGATTAGAAACCACCGAGGAATGTGTCAAAGATTAAAAGCTTTTTGGGCTTAGCGGGATACCACAGACGGTTCTTTAAAGGATTCTCCATGATTTCTACTCCGATGACGAGGTTTTTACAGAAAGATGTCAAGTTCGAATGGATAGAAGTGTCAACAGAGTTTTGAGAAACTAAAAGCATTGTTGACTGAAGCTCCAGTTTTAATGCAACCAGAACCGGGAAAGGAATTTGTGGTGTATAGTGATGCATCCTTAAATGGATTAGGGTGTGTGCTTATGCAAGAAGGCAAGGTAATGGCATATGCCTCGAGACAACTGAAGCTGCATGAGAAAAATTATCCGACTTACGACTTAAAGTTAGACGCCATAGTGTTCGCACTGAAGATTTGGAGACACCATTTGTATGGCGTGAGATGCCGAGTGTTCACTGACCATAAAAGTCTAAAGTATTTGATGACTCAAAATGAATTGAACCTTCGCCAACGAAGATGGCTAGAGCTTATAAAAGATTACGAGTTGAAAATTGACTATCACCTTGAGAAGGAAAATGTGGTCGCTGATGCTTTGAGTAGGAAGTCATTGTTTCCCTTGAGGGCTATGAATACCTAGTTATCTGTGGCTGATGATGGTTCAGTCATAGCAAAGTTAAGAGCTAGACCGATGTTTCTACAAGAAATTTTTGAAGCTCAGAAGAGTGATAAAGAGTTCCAATCTAAGATAACCCAGTGCGAAACGGGTATAGACTCAGACTTTCGGTGTAACATCCTAGAGTTAGGGGTTCTGTATTTTATGCTTTTCTGTGTGCTTGGCTTGTTCTGCTTGTTATTTTGGTGTGTTTAGGGGCCCTGGGAAGGCTCGGGTTCGAGCCAGAGCTTTAGGGAAATTTTGTTTTTTTGGCACTTTAGGGGGGAGAGCTAGTAGAAGCAGGCTTTAAGAATATTTATTTGTGTTTGATAACACAAAAAGGGTGTGTGGTGTGATGGCAAGGAGACACCAGTTAAGGAGCAAGGGAGTGGCGTCACAAGGGAGCATGAAGGAGAAGGAGTTCGAGTCTTATCTGCAGTATGTGGAACTTTATTTTTTGTGCCAAAGGTGGAGGAGTGGTGGCTTTCGGCTGGGACTCTTCAAGCTGGTTGTTGAATGAGTCAACAAGTTCAAAATGGGTGGACAAAAGAGCTTGGAGGAGTTTGAATTGGTCAAACCAATTTGAAAGAGTGATGGGGGAGTGTTTGGTGGAGCAAATCAAGGGATTTGGTGATGGTGGAGGTGTTGGCCGAATGTGGGAAGCTTGGAGGGGGGATTTCGGTTTAGTAGCTAGGATAGGTGTGCCAAAATTCTGTTTTGGTTTTTAGGCATTTTTCACCCTAGTATGTTCGGTTATTGTGAGTAGGAGGGGGTGTGCCGAAACTTTTCAACATATGCTTTAGTGATTCTTTTGTTTTCTTTCAAGTGAATACACTTTTGTTCCCTAGTGTTTTACCGAATTTTCATATTGCTTTCCTCCTCTTTTCAGTCGTTTTCTCCTATTGTCTACCTTTTATTCTCTCATTTTTCTTCCTTTCTCTTAAGACGCCACAAGCCGAAACCCTCTTCTTCATCTTTTCTCTTCTACTTCTTGTGTTTTCTTTAGCCGAACCCTCTTCTAGTTTTTCTTTTTTTTAGCCAAATTTTTGGTTCTCTTCTATTCATCTCTTTCATTCTTTCTTTCTTTTCAGAAAGCCAAAACTCTCTTCTCCTCTATTTCTATCTTCTCTAGCCGAATACTTTCTAAACTTCTCCCATATCTTTTATTTTCTCTTTTTGCACCTCCATTTCTTGTTTCTCTAGCCGAATCTTAAGAAGAAGAGTAGTTAGTTTTCTGCCTGCCAAAAGATCCTCTGCATTCGGTAGGTGCTTTTGCAAGCCGAATCCGTTGTTACGGTTCCTCGGTAGCCAAGGTAAGGGGTTTCTCTTTTATTCATTGTGATCGACTTCTATTCATATTACTCTACCGTAATTAAACCCCTTGTTGGGGCAATTCCTGTTTTCGCTATAGTATTGTATTGATCAAGACTTTTCTTCATGGATACGAGTGCAAGTCATTCTAAGGAGGAAAGTGAACCCCTAGTCTCTGCTCCTAAGTTCAAGCGACGTGCTGTGTCGGCAGTTCGAGACTTTCCGCCGGGCTGTGGTAGAGAGCCGACATCTACCTGGGATAGACAAATCGCGGTTATTTCTTCTTGTGAGAGTGTCGACAATCTAGAGAGTTTAGTCTTACACGTAATCAGGTGTGTAATGCTCACACTTTACTTTATTATTTGTGTTAGTAACTGTGTTGGATAAAAGCCAAAATGACTGTATAGATTGTCGAGATACCCTTATGGGTAAGGTTGGAGACACCGGGTAAGTACCACTATGATTTTACTTTCGAAGATATGTATGTATGAATTAATTGTCTATTGTACATTGAAAATATGTTTGCATTCATCTCAGTATGATAATATGTTGCATGGGTTTTGGGATATATATGAAAGGGGAAGTGTGATTATGTGACTCTGTCACAAGTGGTCTGGGACCATGGTGGTTTGGAACCACGTATACATATTTATCAGTGACTTATCTCAGTGGTCTGGGACCACAGTGGGTTGGCCCCACGTATACTTATCAGGGATCGTCACAGTGGTCTGGGACCACAGTGGGTTGGCCCCACGTTTATATATTCTGTGACTCTGTCACAAGTGGTCTGGTTCCACAGTGGTTTGGAACCACGGTGGCTTAATGCCACGGGTGTTTGGCTGATTCAGGTGACCTAGAGGATGGAAAACTAGGTTGAAATTTGGGCTGCATTACATACATTTTTAATATGCTATATTGTGAGGGCTAAGGCCCAATGTGCATCTGTAGGCTTAAAGACCGAATGCGTTATAAGGGGAATTACACACTGAGTCTCGGTGACTCACCCCTCTGCTTAATTTTGCAGGTAAGCCCTAGTTGCAGATTTGGAGCCGTGGTGGGCTTGAGGTGGCCATGCATTATTTTCTCGTAAACTTTCGTTTCTTATTTGAACTTACTTTTTTTTTAATTTTGGGATTTTGCAATGTAATAAGGCCTCCATAACTTTAATTTGGGTTTTTGCTTTAAATTGGTTATTGCATATCTTATGAATTGTCAAGTATGGAGTTTTTTTTTTTCTAAAATAAAACCATAAACCATCATTTTTCTAAAAAGGGTGATAACAAAAGATGACATGCGAATAACTAATTAATTCGGAGATTTTCTTAAAACCTTAACATTGTTTTCAAATGTCACGTTTATAAAATTTCCTAATTTTCGGCTTTCGTAAAACAAAACTTTTTACGGCTTCTAGTTCAACCTAATAAGAAGTTGGTAAGAAACTTTCAATTATTTTCAAGATGGTAACACTAATCAAAAAGTATTTTTTTTAAATTACGATGTTCCGGTAAAAATTTCAAAACTTCTTTTCCTGTAACATACCAGATTTGGTCGTAGCGTATTGACCGGGTTTGGGGTGTTACATTCGGATTGGTTCAGATGGCTGTTTAATGTTTCAAGACAGAATTTCTGTACCAAAAAATGATGAGCTTATTCAGAAGATTCTGCGTGAGGCACATAGCAGTTGTATGTCTATCCATCCGGGTAGTGTTAAAATGTATAATGACTTAAAGAAAATGTATTGGTGGTCGGGAATGAAAAGAGACATCTCAGAGTTTGTCTCTAAGTGTTTAATTTGTCAGCAAGTGAAAGCCAAACACCAAGCACCTTCGGGTTTACTTCAACCCGTGATGATTCCTGAGTGGAAATGGGACCGTATTACCATGGATTTTGTGTCTGGATTGCCGTTGACACCAAGGAAGAAAGATGTTGTATGGGTTGTGGCTGATAGGCTAACTAAGTCGGCTCATTTTATACCTGTGCGTACCGATTATCCACTTGAGAAATTGGCCAATTTGTATGTTTCTGAAATTGTGAGACTTTATGGAGTACCTTTATCGATCATTTCGGATAGGGATCCAAGGTTCACATCACGGTTTTGGAAAAAGTTGCAAGAAGCGTTGGGAACGAAACTGAATTTTAGTACTTCTTTCCACCCGCAAACCGACGGCCAATCGGAGAGGATAATTTAGATACTCGAAGACATGCTGCAGTGTTGTGTTCTTGAGTTCCAAGGTAGTTGGGAAAAATATTTACCGTCGGTAGAGTTCGCCTACAATAATAGTTTTCAGGCGAGTTTGAAAATGGCGCCTTATGAGGCATTATATGGACGTAAATGCTGAACGCCTTTGTATTGGTCTGAACTCAAGGAAAATCAGATACACGGGGTTGACATAGTTAGAGAAACCGAAGAGAAAGTAAAAGTGATTCGTGACTGTTTGAAGGCTGCTTCAGATAGGCACGAGCTGGCTTGGTAACACTATAAGACAAGAGAAAGATAAAGGGAGTAATTAAAGCTTAGTAAGTTCCTATGCAAATAATAAGCATCATACACACTTTAATATATATTTAACATAAAGTAAATTAACATAAATGTCATTGTAAATTTCATAATCAAGCTTAGCATAGATGTTATTACAACCTTAACATCATAACTTACTCAATCGAACCAATCCGAGGTTTCATCACATATCGAGCTCATTAAGCATGAGTTTTATGTACATACCTGTACCATCTTACAACTTACCATAATCTTTCACATCATACCATAGTCTTTCACCACATAAACTTTGCCATTAAGTTTCCCGTTGAACAACTTGGAATACTAAAGGATACTCGGGAAATCTCACACACATAGTACTATACCAATGCCATATCCCAGATATGGTCTTACATAGGATCTCATATCGATGCCAATAGCCCAGCTATGGTCTTACACGAAATCTCATATCGATGCCATATCTAAGATATGGTCTTACACGAAATCTCAACTAACCCTAATGTCATGACATTTGTATCTTAACAATTCCTAAGGTTCAACCGGGATTTTTCTCTTGCTTGTCGAACTTTGTCGAATTCATTCAAAGAGTAAATCACAATTCATACAATAATAAAACAATTAAAGCATAAATAATAATGCGTTATTTACATACGAACTTACCTCGGTACAAAAATAGCAAGAAAGGATTTAATCGTCAAACACCTTATTCTTTCACCGATCAAGGTCCGAACTTCATTTTTCTTGATCTATAATAGCAAATTTAGCTTATTTAATATTCACATTACTCAAATCAGTCCAAACATCACATTATGGAAAAATTACCTTTTTACCCCTAAAGTTTCACATTTTACAATTTAGTCCCTAGGCTCGTAAATCGAAATGCATTCAATTTCTTTATTACCCAAGCCTAGCCGAACCATATACATGCTCATATCAGCCCACATTTTTTATCAAATCAGATTTTTACTACCCTTTTTACTACTTTTTACAAATAAGTCTTTTTTAGGTATTTTCATGAAAAATCACTTAGTAAAAGTTGTTTATTACACATCAAACTTTCATTTTCTACCATAAAACATCAAAACACATGCATTTTATACATGGGTCAAATTTCAAACATGAACCCTACTTCAAAATAATGGTAGAAATAGAAAGATCGGGTGAATACGACTTCAAAAACGTAAAGAGCATTAAAAACGGGGCTAGGATGTACTTACAATCAAGCTTGGAAGTTGAAGAAAACCCTAGCTATTGTGTCTTGTAAAATTCGGCCAAGGTTTAAGAAGATGGACAAAATTTGGCTTTATTTTCCCTTTTTACTCTTTTATTAACCAAATGTCCAAAATGCCATTTTCTTAAAACACTAAAATTCTCTTACCTCATGTCTATTTTTGTCCAACTTAAAGAAATATGGTTTAATTACCATCTAAGGACCTTCAATTTAAAATCTGATAGCAATTGGACACTTCTAACATGTAGAAATCAACTTTTGCACTTTTTACAATTTAGTCCTTTTTGCTAAATTAAGTGCTCAAACGTCAAAATTTTCGAACGAAATTTTCACGAAATCATTCCGTGAAACTATAGACCATAAAATATAATAAAAATGAACTTTGCTGTGTTGGATTTGTGGTCCCAAAACTATTGTTTCGACTAGGCCCAAAATCGGGCTGTTACAATAATGTTGAAGGTTGAATAAAAGATCTTTTATTTTGTACTGAATTTTTCAAAAATGAAAATATTTTTAAAAAAAATTACAAGATTAGACCATTTTCTTGAAAATTTACGCGAATAGACAGATAATACGAAAACGCTTCCAGTTGAAACCATTTTTAGGTGATATGTAGAAAAGTGTTTCCAACTAGAAGTGTTCTTAGCGTATTTGCACCAAAACACTTCCAACTAGAAGCATTTTCATTGTGTTACATTTTTTAGGGTTAGGGTTTTATTTTAATAAAATTAGGGTTAGGGTTTAGGGTTTGAAAGTAAGGTTAGGGGTTTTTGGATTTTAGGGTTTAGGGTTAGTTATATATATATTTTTAATAATTTTTATATATTAATTTTTTATAGTTTTTTGAGATGTAAGGTTAATAATTATTTAATTTGATGTTTAGAAGCATCGTATTTACATCAATCGTATATTCTAATTATTCGAATTGCAAAATTCAATTCACATCACAATAGAAACTCAAACTACTCGGTTTGATTAAATATTCCAGTGCATTATTTTCAAACATTGAGATAGGTTCAGAAAATATATCTCGGGATTCCCGAGATATGTGATGGTTGAATGGCTAAAAGTTTGGAGTTGAAATTCCTAGAGAGAAAACGCTCCTCGTAGGACACTTTTCCAGTGGAGCACTTTTTCTCTAGGAGTTTCAACTCCCACTAGCCCGAGAAAATCTTCTAAATCAATTGGGACTGTAACACCCCAAACCCGGCCTAAACGTTACGACCGAATCTGGCATGTCACATGAAAGGAATGTCTAAAAACTGTGCATTCGTTAAAAAGCTCATATTCTTTATAGTTGTGGTGAGAAATCGAGTTTAAGTAATTTTGAATAAGAAATGGTTTATTATCACTTTAGGAAAATCCCATATTGATCATTTAATAATAAGCAATAAACAAATTGAAAGCTGAAACCAAATAAAATACCCAAGGCCTTATTACATAACAAAAACTCAAATAAAAATTAAGTCCAAATAAAAGAAACGAATTTACGAGTGAACATATGTATGGCCTCCACGAGTCCACCTCAGCTCCCAAATCCGCGATCTAATGATTACCTGCAAAATTTAACTAAGGGGTGAGTCATCGAGACTCAGTGTGTAAATCCCCATCCAACAGGCCCTTACACAATTTCATATGAAAATATGCATATCATGCACCCAAACCTAGCCATCCGCACTCCATTTCTACCCCATGTGGTACCAAACCACTGGTGGTGCCAAACCACTGGTGACCCAAAGTCACGATATCCATAATTGTGGTGCCAAACCACTGGTGACCCAAAGTCACGGATAATCCAATGATGGGGCCAACCCATCGTGTGATACCAAATCACTGGCGTCAATCCCGTATAATCAGCTGTGGGGCCAACCCCTTTGTGGTGCTAAGCCAGCGGGACGAGACGCTATGAGGTGCCAAACCTCGGTGTCCCAAAGACACGAATGTGATACCAAATCTTTGGTGACCGAAGTCACGAATCCAATGATGGGGCCAACCCATCGTGTGATACCAAATCACCGCGCGTCAATCCCGTATAATCAATCGTGGGGCCAACCTATTTGTGGTGCTAAGCCACTGGGACGAGACGCTGAGGTGCCAAACCTCTGGTGACCCAAAGTCACAATAATCAATCTGTGGTACCAAACCACTGGTGGTGCCAAACCACTGGTGTCCCAAAGACACGGATATCATATTCCCCCTCCTCTCATCATACCCATGCAATATGACATAATAATTCGTGTATGCAGTATGTCATGTATGCTAGACATATATCAAATATAAGTATAACATGAATTACCATCATAATCAGATAGACATAAAACAACATAATCACCCTAATCAACCTCTAAGGGTATAACCGTAATTTTACCTACCAAGGGCATTTTCGTAATTTACCCACCAAGGGTATATTGGTAATTTTGCACCTACAATGGCCTTTCCCAAAGGCCCAAATGTCACCCCGAGCAACTCAGCTACCATTTCCGGGTCTAACCGGACGATTGGGCCTAAAACTCGATTCCGGCCCATTCGGGCCCACACGCTCGTGTGGCCCACCTAGCATAAATCTAGCCATGTATATAAGTTCCACCTAGTCTAGTTCACTATATACTACACAATCGCACAATTTACTCATAAGGGCCCACTTCGGCCCATCGCGGCCCGAGCAGCCCCAACCCACAAGAATACTACTTATGGCCTCAACTATCGCGCCGAAGCCCCACACGTGCGCCGCACGCTCGTGTGGCTACTATTGCCGTGACCGAACTTCGGCATTTGCCGCTCTACAACTACTGAGAGAGAGTTACACACCGATAGGACTCGGTGTTAATCGCGCCCGACCACTCCGTGCCCAAACGCCTTCCAAGGTGTGTCAACCTCCTCCCTGGAATGCTCTTTATATAGCTAGCTCTTCACCTTCCTTCTTTGTATCTTTCCGATGTGGGATCCTTCACAAGTAGAGTTTAAATTCAACTGAAACTCTTCTCGCCCAGCATGCAAAATAAATACTCCCTTGCTTCTCATGAGATTCGAACCTGTGCTCCCTTGCAACATAATCCACGCTGCTAGCCACTTGGCCACAAGCTCCTCTTGTGTCTTAAACCATGCGCGACTAAATATAAATCTATAGCCAAATTCCGAGGTCCAAGTAAAAGAAAACCAAAATGCAAAAGCCAAGACTTGAACCTTGGACCTCCTTCCTTCCTTATGGCGTCACCCCTTGTCTCTTAAGTGGCGTCACTTTGCCACTACACCACACACTCCACTTGTGTCATTTTCCCCACATTTTATTCTTAAGGCCTACCGCCAACTTCCAGGTTTTTTCCACCTAAAACCAAAATTTCCCCAAAGCTAATATTTGATCCGGGACTTCATAGAAGCCCTCTAACCTTCCAAAATAACTTACCTAATAAGTCTAACTTGCATTAATGCCGTTCTCAAAAAATTTTAAATCAAGGCCCATTGGGCCCAATCCTACTAGGCCCAATTTCGGGATGTTACAAATCTACCCTCCTTAAAGAAATTTCGTCCTCGAAATTTCCAACTACAGGAACATTCGTACCACCTAACCTACAACGGCTGTGCTCACGCTGCGCACTCTGATTCCAATAACCCTAATATACTTTTAACTAGAATTTAGAAATCCTACACATACTAAAAAAACCTAACCATTAAAGCAGCATAAATATTTCAGACGCAATCAACTCTATATCCGAACATCACATCCAACCCAAACACACGAATAGATATTCAAAATACAACATATAACAAAGAAAAGTATCGTGAAACTTACAAAGATGTGATTGGTGCAGGAGACTGGGTGCCATATTTCAACAAAAAGAACAGATGTATATTTTTCTAAACCATTTTCCAAACCATCTTTTGAAAACATTTTTTGAACCCAAACCCACAGCCGAGTTTTTGAACCTAGGCTCTAATACCATAATTGTAACACCCCAAACCCGGCCTAAACGTTACGACCGAATCAGGCATGTCACATGAAAGGAATGTCTAAAAACTGTGCATTCGTTAAAAAGCTCATATTCTTTATAGTTGTGGTGAGTAATCGAGTTTAAGTAATTTTGAATAAGAAATGGTTTATTATCACTTTAGGAAAATCCCATATTGATCATTTAATAATAAGCAATAAACAAATTGAAAAAGTGAAACCAAATAAAATACCCAAGGCCTTATTACATAACAAAACTCAAATAAAAATTAAGTCCAAATAAAAGAAACGAATTTACGAGTGAACATATGTATGGCCTCCACGAGTCCACCTCGGCTCCCAAATCCGCGATCTAATGATTACCGCAAAATTTAACTAAGGGGTGAGTCATCGAGACTCGGTGTGTAAATCCCCATCCAATGTGCCCTTACACAATTTCATATGAAAATATGCATATCATGCACCCAAACCTAGCCATCCGCACTCCATTTCTACCCCATGTGGTACCAAACCACCTGGTGGTGCCAAACCACTGGTGACCCAAAGTCACGATATCCATAATTGTGGTGCCAAACCCTTTGGTGACCCAAAGTCACGGATAATCCAATGATGGGGCCAACCCATCGTGTGATACCAAATCACCGGCGTCAATCCCAGTATAATCGGTGTGGGGCCAACCCATCGTGGTGCTAAGCCACCGGGACGAGACGCTATGAGGTGCCAAACCTCCGTGTCCCAAAGACACGAATGTGATACCAAATCACCGTGACCGAAGTCATTTAATCCAATGATGGGGCCAACCCATCGTGGTGATACCAAATCACCGGGCGCCAATCCCGTATAATCAATCTGTGGGGCCAACCCATGTGGTGCTAAGCCACTGGACGAGACGCCTGAGGTGCCAAACCTCCGTGACCCAAAGTCACAATAATCAATCTGTGGTACCAAACCACCTTTGGTGGTGCTAAACCACCGGTGTCCCAAAGACACGGATATCATATTCCTCCTCCTCTCATCATACCCATGCAATATGACATAATAATTCGTGTATGCAGATGTCATGTATGCTAGACATATATCAAATATAAGTATAACATGAATTACCATCATAATCGGATAGACATAAAACAACATAATCACCCTAATCAACCTCTAAGGGTATAACTGTAATTTTACCTACCAAGGGCATTTTCGTAATTTACCCACCAAGGGTATATTGGTAATTTTGCACCTACAATGGCCTTTCCCAAAGGCCCAAATGTCACCCCGAGCAACTCGGCTACCATTTCCGGTCAGATTCGACGATTGGGCCTAAAACTCGATTCCCGCCCATTCGGGCCCACACGCTCGTGTGGCCCACCTAGCATAAATCTAGCCATGTATATAAGTTCCACCTAGTCTAGTTCACTATATACTACACAATCGCACAATTTACTCATAAGGGCCCACGGCCCATTGGGCCCACTTCGCCCATCGCGCCCAAGCGTGCCCCAACCCACAAGAATACTACTTATGGCCTCAACTATCGCGCGCCGAAGCCCCACACGCGCGCCGCACGCTCGTGTGGCTACTATTGCCGTGACCGACACTTCGGCATTTGCCGCTCTACAACTAGAGTAGAGAGAGTTACACACCGATAGGACTCGTGTTAATCCGCCGCTCCGACCACTCCTCGTGCCCAAACGCCTTCCAAGGTGTGTCAACCCTCCTCCTGGAATGCTCTTTATATAGCTAGCTCTTCACCTTCCTTCTTTGTATCTTTCCGATGTGGGATCCCTTCACAATGAGAGTTTAAATTCAATGAAACTCTTCGCCCTGCATCATAAAATAAATACTCCCTTACTTCTCATGAGATTCGAACCTGTGCTCCCTTGCAACATAATCCACGCTTCTAGCCACTTGGCCACAAGCTCCTCTTGTGTCTTAAACCATGCGCGACTAAATATAAATCTATAGCCAAATTCGAGGTCCAAGTAAAAGAAAACCAAAATGTAAAAGCCAAGACTTGAACCTTGGACCTCCTTCCTTCCTTATGGCGTCACCCCCTTGTCTCTTAAGTGGCGTCACTTTGCCACTACACCACACACTCCACTTGTGTCATTTTTCCCCACATTTTATTCTTAAGGCCTACCTGCCAACTTCCAGGGTTTTTTTTCCACCTAAAACCAAAATTTCCCCAAAGCTAATATTTGATCCCGGGACTTCATAGAAGCCCTCTAACCTTCCAAAATAACTTACCTAATAAGTCTAACTTGCATTAATGCCGTTCTCAAAAAAAATTTAAATCAAGGCCCATTGGGCCCAATCCTACTAGGCCCAATTTCGGGATGTTACAGGCACTCACCCTCGGGTCTATAAATGCAATCTATTTTAACATAGAGTGACATAAGATATTTTACGAGCAAAGAAAATTGAAAGAAGATCAGAAGAAGAGAAGTTCGCACATTAGAAATAATTTGGAGCTACCACGCAATTTGCATAAAGTAAGGATCATTTTTTGTTGTTCATATTTAATTACAACACTATTTCTTTGCATGATGTTTTTGTTTCAAACATGTGGAACAAGTTATTTCGTTGAAAATGAGTAGACGAATTAATGCTATTATTTATTATGATGGTGAAGTGTGTGACACCGAGAGCGGGGTCATTTTTTTATTAGAGAACACATCGCGGTTGGCTTTTAACCAAAACATACAATTGCTAGAACTTCGGACAAGAATTTGGCAAAAAATCATCGGATCCAACCAGATGAGGGTATTGTCCCTTAAATATCAATTTTGTTCTTTGGTCGACCTCGTCAGATATGACGCTTTCGATATCAGAGGTACAAGGGGGTTGAAGGTGATAGTGCAGACGCATATTAACAGTGGATCACCATTTCTCAAGTTATATGCAGAGTTTGGAAGGATATATAAAGGCCCTCGGAGATTGACATATGTTACTGTTCTAAAGGCCAGAACAGAAGAACAAGCCAAGAGTCCAACGACACAGTTGTATGGTGGGTTCACCGTGTTGTTAGAAAATTCCCGTTATGATATCCCAGAATATCAATGGGAAGACATTCATCTGTTTAGGCCCTAGATGTCAATCGCGGTAGGGGGTACACTGAACAGTTGGGGTTTTGTGGTAACACAGAACACTGGACCCATGCAGTACACTCAGTTGGGGGGTTTTGATTTGAAATAAGGTCAGTCGAGGTTCAACGCTGGGAACACTTACAAGGGAATGACATCAAGTTCAAGCTGTTGGCAATGAACAACTGATTTTGCCATTTTGACAACTATTCAAAAATGGATGATTTACTCCCTATGATGTCTACTGGCTAGGGGACATCCAACCCTGGAGATGTTGGTGGGGTTGAGAAAGAAGAGGGCACTGAATTTGATGCCAGTCCAATCTAGGAGCCCAGTGCCGATGGATAAAAAATTGCATTATTTTTTGAATTGGAGTCTATTCCAACTAAACAAGAAGATGGGGGTTCAAATAATGAAGGTCCGGGTAAATATGCCAAAGAAGATCTACAATTCAGGGTGTACTCACCTTTCTCCCACATGCAAAATGTGGACCTATCAGTAGAAGATGCATTTGAGTTTGCAAAACTACCATGTAGAAGATTGGGCCATGTGTAACGCCCTCAACCCAACCCGATTCACCGGGTCTGGATCTCAGGTGTTGCTCAATGATACAAAACATTTAATGAAAACAATTTACATTCTCTCATTTATTTTAAACTTGCTATTTGAAGTTCAAAAAAGAAAGCTTAACATTTGTTAATTTAAAATAAATATATGATAAATAACTTATTACATAAGATTCATTACAGGTCTTTACAAGATAGAAACTTATTTTAAGACAGACTCGAAGGGCGTATTCAAGACTGAGCCACATATCCACTATATGCATAACAACCTACTCCACCTCAAAATTGGTGTACTCTTGGCGTTGTCCCTTCAGGCGAAGTCCCTTCCTAATTCCTGAAAAGAAACAACAAATTTTGTAAGTACAAGAGTACTTAGTGAACTCATTAACCATACCTTGAAGGAGGCTTTGCAATCCTGTAGAAGCTGCTATGAGTGAACTATTACTTTGATTCATTTACTTTAACTAACACCATACAATCTTATCGCTCTCGTATACGTTAATTATCATACCCTTGTTATATTTAATCTTTCACATCTAAATAACAAGAGAATATCCCCGTCATTTCATAATTCTCTTATCCCATAATTCTTTTTTAACAGAACATACCCTTATAAACCACTTCCAACAATCTATACCTTAAGCCCATGATCTTCCCTCAAACAATTACTCACTAACATTATCTTGGGCGGATACATACATATGGTGAACACTTACACATAATTTCTTACTATTGATTCACACTCAGACATACCCTGATCTAGTTCTATACACATTCATACTAATAATTCACTGCGTATAACATTTAGATGAACTTTATATCATGCTTTATTAGAATTTCATAATTCAAAATTCAAAATAATTTAGAAGAAGATGCGATATCCCAATACTTTTCATAATTACATATCATCATAACAAGTACCTTTCTTGACAAATCGATACACATATCTTTTTCATGGAAAACCCTTAAGACTTTATTCAACTCTTATTCTAGAGCATATTAATACCTTATCTTGGTTAAGCTTATTACATAAATACTAGAACTTACTCATATCTTACCATAGAGATAGACATTCAAATTCATAGCTTACAAGATTTTCCTCACAATTCACACCACATAGACTTAGCAGAATACACCATATAGACAATCAGGTAGAACACAGCACTAAGGTGATCAATTTAGAATTTGCCACAAAGGCATCCCTTTTAGAGTTCGCCACAAAGGCATCTCTTTCAAAGTTTGCCACAAAGGCTATTCCTTTCAAAGTTTGCCACACATGTCATTCATTTCATAGTTCGCCACAAAGGTTATTCTTTTCAGAGTTAACCAAAAAGACTATTCTTAACTATTGTGTTTATGATATGGATTTGCCTAAGTCACTTTATGTGAAGTTTGCCCATCATCGTTAGGACACATAGAGAACCCCATTGGGTAATCACCATTCCTTAGTTCTTTTTTCAGAGGCTGTAATGGCCATGGGTTTTCCTTTAGAGTTTGTGTTTTTAGTCTTGACGAACTCCATTAGACACCACCGCAGTGAACATACACAAATTCTCTTGACAGACTCTTCATGCATTAACACAATCTAAATTCAACATTTTCCTTCACTAACATACACCCAAATCCACTATATGCATAACATCCTTCTCTGACTCAAAATTGGCATACTCTTGGCATTGTCCCACCAGGCAAAGTCCCTTCCCAATTCATGAAAAGAAACAACAAATCTTGTAAGTACAAGAGTACTTAGTTAGCTCATTAACCATACCTTGATGATGGAGGCTTTGCAATCCTATAAAAGTTGCTATGATTGAACTATTACTCTGAGTCTTTTACTTCAATTTTTACCATACGATCTTATCACTCTCGTATACGCCAATTATCATACCATTTATTATAATTAATCTTTCCCATCTAATTAACTGGATAATACTCCTCATTGTTTCATAATTATCTTGTCCCATAATACTTTCTTAACAAAATATACCCATAGAAACCACTTTCAACAATCTATACCTTAAACCCATTCCCTTCTCTCAAACAATTGCTCACTAACATTATCTTGGGCGGATTCATGCATATGGCAGACACTTACACATAATTTCTTACTATTGATTCACACTAAGCCATACCCTGATCTAGTTTTGTACACATATTCATACTGATAATTCACTAGGTATAACATCCAGATGAACTCCATATTATGCTTTATTAGAATTTCATAATTCAAAATAGCATCAACTCATCCAAAATAATTTAGAAGAAGATTTGATACCCTCTTACTTTTAATACTTACAGATCATCATAACATGTACCATTCTTGACAAACCGATACACATATCTTTGTCATGGAAAACCCTTAAGACTTTATTCAACTGTTATTCCAGAGCATATCAATACCTTATCTTGGTTATACTTGTTACATAACTACTAGAACTTACTTATAACTTATCATAGAAACAAACATTCAGATTCAGAGCTTACAAGATTTTTCGGACAGTTCACGACACATAGACTTAGTAGAATACACCATACAGGCTATTAGGTAGAACACGCCACTAAGGTGATCCATTCAGAATTGGACATAAAGGGAGCCCTTTTAGAGTTTTCCACAAAGGCTTTTCTTTTCAAAGTTCACCGCACAAGCTATTTTTTTCAGAGTTTTCCACACATGTTATTCCTTTCATAGTTCACCACAAATGTTATTCTTTTCAGAGTTTGCCATAAAGGCTATGTTAACTATCATGTTTACTATATGGATTTGACTAAACTCACAATATTTGAGGTTTGCCCATCATCATCCTAAGACACGCAGAGAACCCCATTAGGTAATCACCATTCCTTAGTTCTTTTTTAGAGGGTGCCATGGCCATGGGCTTTCCTTACGAGTTCATATCAAAGTTTGTGTTTTCAGTCCTGATGGACTCCATTAGACATCACCGCGGTGAACAAAAATAGACTCCCTCAATAGACTCTTCATGCATTGACAGAATCTAAATTCAACCTTTTACTTCACTAACATACACCCAAACAGAACACAATCTCATAACATACATTTCAGACATATACATACTCAACCATACTTTAATGTTTTAATACTCAAACACCAATCATCACATACTATACTCTTCATGACTTTAGATCCATAGTTCAATCAATTTTCTATAGATGACTCATAATATGAACAATATACATGCAGGAGTCAGTGTAGAGCTCAATTGACACCCACGTACAATAGCTTGAACTCCAAATTCAGACTTTCATCATGAAATCATAGCAAACACTGCATATAGAACAAATGAACACCATTACTACTCTTACACATACAAGTTGCTATCTGTTCAATCATTGTCAATCCCATACAGAAACCTTATACTTATAGTCTCACTGTTCAGTTACTAAATACAGATATACTCATTCATAACTTAACATGCAGAGCTGAAATACTTACCCTGATGTGAATTAACTACCGATCATAAAAGAACCTTAGCCTTTAGATCGTCATGGTAGGATACATTCAAACTTAAGGTTATTACACACCTACACGTATACACCAAAACAATATTTTGGCCAGAGAATACTATGCCAGATAGATTCTTTACTGTTATACGCCAAAACTTTGGATCCATCAGACTTAAGGTGTTACAACTCTCCTCCCCTTAAATATAATACATCCTCGAAATTTCTAACTTTGAAGATTTACACATAGCTGGTAATTTACCGGTCATGCCAGGCACGTACCAAGAGTTGGGCGAATTCAAGATTTGGAGATTACCTATGCAAAATTTAAACATTACACGCTTACCCAATTTGACAGATGTCTTGATTATATTGGAGAACCTGAACTACTTCCACGAAATAAACTTTTTACACAAGCTTGCTTCAATAAAATAGAGACTTAAACACTCATCAATCACTTTTGCAAAAAAATCAAAACCCTTACTTTTCCTCTACTTAACCTTCTACATTCTTTGTCTTCCATTTCAAATTTCCTTAAAGGTAACTATTTTTCTTTCTTTCATTTCCTTTTATTGCATTACCATAACACTCAATGATTCAAACTACCACTAGAGAAAGAGGTTGAGGCCAGGCCTACCAAAACATTACCCCTAATAATCCCTTTCCAATTGGTCCTTAAGAACTCAAGATACATCACTGTAGGTAGAGGCAAAAATTGTTAACTGCAACACTACTCAAAATGAGATGGACAGATATTTAGGAGTTCGGGGAATCGAAAACCTGAACTTTGCTAATAATTTTCAACGACCTAAGGAATCTCGTTTAAGTGACAACATTCTAAGGTTCATTTTACCCCAGATTCTGTTAGAAGTTGGCTTCAACTTGCCCTTAAACCCTTTCTCTTGCTATGTTTTAACCAAATATGACATTGCACCTAGGCAGTTATTAGCCCCTCCTTGGTGGACTTTGATGCTTTTCTACATTGATTGTTGCCTACACAATGAGCCACCTTCGTTGGGTGTTTTCCAAAAGTTCTATCAATTAAAGATGAAGAGTTAGGGGTTATCTACTAGTAGGGCTCACTTCAGTGTATGTACAGGCCATGAGCCCATCATTCAAAATAGCATCTCCAACCTTCTCCAGAGAAGTGAAATTTATAAGGGTCATTTGTAGAATTGAATCGGGGTTTGGTTTTCCAACCAGATGGTCTCTTCCTAATGAAAAGATTTGTGCATAATGCCAGCCAATGGATTATCAACTTTTTGAGGGTCAATATATGCGGTTAAGAAAAGAGCATGCTCTCCATTTGGTGGAACTCATTACAATTAGAAATGTTTTCCAATATTTCCTACAAGACTTAAGCCCCAATGGATATTGATTGAATGATTCTATGAAGTGGTTGAATGATCTCTTTATACCTTCTTCCTTCGGAGCCTGGCCATGCAATTCAAATAGTGAATTAGCACAAATTTTGTCAGGGAGCAAACGAGAGCCTTCGTTCTATTTTTATAGCTTCTGTGGTTTTCGCCCACGAAATTGGAATCCTATACTTAATCCTGTTATAGATTCTTCCTCTACTTCAAATCAAGCTAATTCTCCTATAGGTGGTACAGGATCTTCATCACATTAACATCCCCTGGATATTGACATTTTTTCCATTCTCAAAGAAGCTCTTACTAACATCCCCCGGACATGGACATTTCTTCCATTCTCAAAGAAGCTCTTACTAGGGGAAATACTATTATTTCTCCAACAAAGAAGTCCAATAAGATACCCAAATTGAAGGACTGTAATCAAGTGGCTAAGAGTAGTGAGTGTCCTCTACTAACAAGGCATAAATCAAATCGAGGGCTTGTCACTGCAGTTACTCCATCTTCCTCAATTTCTGCTATGCCTAAAACTCTACTCTTACCTGGAGAGTCCACCCAACAAACAGACTCTTTAATTCCCATGTCTGATCCTTATCCACCTCTTGATGCTCCATACACTAAAACAAGAAAGATCTTCCCTAAGCGCGATCTTTTGGAGTCATTACCAATCTCCATCTCTCTCAGATCCATCTTTCAACAACAACAAAGCTTACTAACTCTACAATTAAGAGAGGCTTTCTCCTTTTACCTTTCATCTCGTTCCACTGAATGCCCTCTATCACTCATGGCTAAAGTTTTATAAGTCTTGTCTATCAAACATAGTCCTTAGAGTGGGGCTCTTAAAGAAGTTGGTTAACATTATAACAAAAAATGACAGATTTAGAAAAGGCAGTGAAGACTGGAAAAGATTACTTAACTGAGCTTCGCCAAAAATATCAAGAATCTACCAATTTAATTGAAAGGCTTATAACTCTGAAGGGTAAACACTAGGATGCTTAAACTAAGAATACATAAATAAAAGAGGAGATTAATCTGTTGAAAGATGAGAACTCTGCTTTAGAAGAGAAACTCAGTGTTCCAGAAGAAAGTCACAAAGCAGAACTAGAATATCTACATCGTTCTCATGATGAAAGCTTCAAAAAGTATAAGGAAAATACTAAGAAGAATATTACTGAGGCTTTACCAGAGTGGAGATTAAATCTGATTCTACACGCCCAAGTGGTTGTAGGTCCTTTTGATCTAAGTCACGTGTATTTCAATTCCCTTGAAAACATTTCTACAGGGTCTGCTAATTTCAACATTTACAATCTTGAGGGTGAAGAGTGGGAATCCTTTCAAAGAGAATGGAAGCAATTAGGTGACTTATTCACTCTCAATACCCCCGATGCTGAAGACAATGAAAAAGGTTCAGTCTGTAAGGGGAAGAATCCTGAAGATCCTCCTATAGCTGAAGAGGCCTCTACTGCACCTACTAGTCAGGTTAATGAAGGAGAGGACTAAGATTTTCTGTTTTCAATCATGAGTTCTACTTTTCAATGGCTTTGTCATATAATTTTTATCGTTAGCAATGAAACCAAATTTTTATTTGTCCTATGTCTTTTAATTTCAGCATTATTTCTCTACATTAAAATATTATTGTTTCATACATCTACCTTATAATAGATAATTCAATCATACATGAGGAACACTTTTAGGTTCAACGTATTATGCATCCAGGGCTTCTTCCACAAGAGATATCCAAGAACTGGATTAACCGAGCTCTAATACAAAATTTGTAACGCCCTCAGCCCGACCTGATTCATCGAGTCCGAATCTTGAGTGTTACTAAATGATACAAAACATTTAACGAAAACAATTTACATTCTCTCATTTATTTTAAACCTACTATTTGAAGTTAGAAAAAAAAGAAAAGAAAACTTAACATTTGTAAAATTAAAATAAAATATATGATAAATAAATTATTACATCAAATTTGTTACAGATCTTCACAAGGTAGAAACTTATTTTAGGACAGACTAGAATGGTATATTCAAGACTATGCACAAATCCACAGTATGCATAACAACCTACTCCTCCTCAAAATTGGCGTACTCTTGGCGTTGTCCCTCCAAGCAAAGTCTCTTCCCAATTCTTGAAAAGAAATAACAAATCTTGTAAGTACAAGAGTACTTAGTGATTTCATTAACCATATCTTGATGGAGACTTTGCAATCTTGTAGAAGTTGCTATGAGTGAAATATTACTCTGAGTCATTTACTTCAACTGACACCATACAATCTTATCACTATCGTATATGCCAATTATCATACCCTTGTTATACTTAATCTTTCACATCTAACTAACTAGAGAATACTTCCCATTGCTTCATAATTCTCTTGTCCCATAATACTTTCTTAACAAAATATACCCTTAGAAACCACTTTCAATAGTCTATACCTTAAACCAATGTTCTTCTCTCAAACAATCTCGCACTAACATTATCTTGGGCGGATACATACATATGGCAGACACTCACACACAATTTCTTACTATTGATTCACACTAAGCCATACCCTGATCTAGTTCTGTACACATATCCATATTAATAATTCACTGTGCATAACATCAAAATGAACTCCATATCATGCTTTATTAGAATTTCATAATTCAAAATAATTTCAGAATTTCATACATATAGATCATCATAACAGGTTCCCTTCTTGACAAACTAGTATGCATCACTTTTCATGGAAAACCCTTAAGACTTTATTCAACTCTTATTCCGGAGCATATAAATACCTTATCTTGGTTATACTTGTTATATACCTACTAGAACTTACTCATATCTTACCATAGAAACAAACATTCAGATTCATAGCTTACAAGATTTTTCAAACAGTTCACGACATATAGACTTAGCAGAAAACACCAAATAGTTATCAGGTAGAACACGCTACTAAGGTGATCCATTCAGAATTGGCCATAAAGGGAGCCTTTTTAGAGTTTGCCACAAAGGCTTTTCTTTTCAAAGTTTGTCGTACAAGCTATTTTTTTCAGAATTTTCCACACATGTTATTCCTTTCACAGTTCACCACAAATGTTATTCTTTTTAGAGTTCGCCACAAAGGCTATGTTAATTGTCATGTTTACTATATGGATTTGCCTAAACTCACATTATTTAAGGTTTTCCCATTATCATCTTGAGACATGCAGAGAACCCCATTAGGTAATCACCATTCCTTAGTTCTTTTTTAGAGGATGCCATGGCCATGGGCTTTCCTTACGAGTTCATACCAAAGTTTGTGTTTTCAGTCCTTGTAACATCCTAGAATTAAGGGTTCTAAATTTTATGCTTTTCTGTGTGTTTGGCTTGTTCTGCTTGTCTTTTGGATGTGTTTGGGGGTCCTGGGGAGGCTCGGGGTCAAGCCAGAGCCTTGGTGAAATTTTGTTTTTGGGCACTTTAGGGGGGGAGAGCTGGTTGAAGCAGGCCTTAAGAATATTTGCTTGTAATTGTTGGCACAAAAAGGAGTATGGTGTGGTGCCAAGGTGATGCCACTTAAGGAGTAGGGGAGTGGCGTCACAAGGGAGCAGTAGGAGGGAAGGAGTTCGAGCTTCATCAGCAGCAAGTGGGAGCTTTATTTTTTTGTGCTCAAGGTAGTGAAGTGTTAGCATTCGATTTGGACTCTTCAAAGGAGGGTGTTGACTGGGTCAAAGCATTATAATGGAGGGTGTGGAAGAGTTTGTGGAAGTAGACTTGGTCTTCTAATTCAAAATGAGTGGAAGGGAGTGAAAATAGGAGCAAAACAGGAGATTTGGAGTTTGTGGAGGTGTTGGCCGAATGTGGGGAGGTTGAGGAGGGGGAATTTCGGTTTAGTGTTAGGATAGGCGAGTGTGCCAAAATTTCCATACGTCTTAGGTAATTGTTTCATTTCATTTTAGCACATTCGGTCATTAAGGGGGGTGAGTGCCGATTTTTGAAAGTCTCCTTGAGTTCTCTCTTTTCTCTCATTCGGTTTTCCTATTTCTCTGTGCTGAAACTGTCAGTTTTTTGATTCATCTCTTTTGCTCTTTTGACTCTAGCCGAAAGTGGTGTGACCATTCGGGCATTTCTTCCTCTTTTCCTTTTCTTTCTACTTCTTCTATTTATTTAGCCGAATCCCCTTTCATCTCTTAGCCGAATATTTGGTTTCCCTCTATCTCTTCCCCTTTTTTTTCAAAAGTCGAAACCCTCCCTAATCTCATCTCTTCTTTAGCCAAACTCGGGGTGTCTCCTATTATTTTTTCCAGTGCCGAATTTCCTAGGTTTCCATTCGGCTCTTTTTTGAAGTTAAGGTAAGACTCTTTTTTTTTTTATCTTTGTTATGACCATTCTTCTCACTCTCTTTCTTTCAAAAAGAAGCCGAATCTATCCTTGTAAACAACTAAACCCTTTCTTCCATTCTGTGCCTCTTAGCCGAATATCAGGAAACAAGGTGCTAGGAATATTATTCAGCGCAAGAAGTCTGCATAACGGATTCTGGTGGTTAAGGTAAGGAGTTTCTTTAGTCTTATACGATTAGTCTCTCCTCCGTTTTACTCGGCTTTAATCAAATCTTTTGGTTAGCCAATCAAAGGGTTCTCTTTGAGTATTGATCAAGGTTTTTCATCATGGACATGAGTGCTAGCCGATCCAAGGAGAGTGTGTTTAAGGAGCCTGAGGGTAGTGTGCGAGTAGTCACCAACCCGTCATTCAAGCGACGTGCTGTGTCGGCGGTTCGAGACTTTCCGCCAGGCTGTGGTAGGGAGCCGACATCTAGCTGGGATAGACAAATAGCCATTATCCCTGCTAGTGAGAGCGTCGACGTAAAGAGTTTAGTTTTACGCGTAATCAGGTGTGTAGCGTTCACACTTTACTTTAGTAATTTTTGTTAATAACTGAGTTGGCTGAAAGCCGAAACGACTCCTTAGATAGTCGAGATACCCTTGTCGGTAAGGTTGGAGACATCGGGTAAGTTATGCCATGATGATACTTTCATTTATATGCATGTATGAATTAATTATCTGTTACACATTGAAAGTATGTTTGCATTCATTTTTAATATGATAAAATGAGCATGGGCTTTGGGATATGAATGAAAGGGGAAGTGTGAATCAGTGACTAATGTCACGGTGGTCTAAGAACCATGGTGGTTTGGAACCACGTATACATATATCAGTGACTTGTCTCGGTGGTCTGAGACCACAGTGGGTTGGCCCCATATATACATATACTTATCAGAGATTGTCACGGTGGTCTGAGACCACAGTGGGTTGGTCCCACGATTATATATAGATATTAAGTGACTTTGTCACGAGTGGTCTAGGACCACGGTGGTCTAGAACCACAGTGGCATAATGCCACGGGTGTTTGGATGATTCAGTTGACCTAGAGGATGGAAAACTAGGATGGGTTGGGCTGCATTGCATGCATGTGTTATATGCTATATTGAGTGGGCTAAGGCCTAATGTGCAACTGTGGGCTTAAGGCCAGATTGCGTTATAAGCGGATTTACACAATGAGTCTCGGTGACTCACTCCTCTGCTTAATTTTGCAGGTAACCCCTACATCGCGGACTTGGAGCCGAGGCGGACTTGAGGTGGCCATGCAATATTTTTATCTCGTAAACTTTAGTGCTTATTTTAAACGTACTTTTTAATTTTGGGATTTTGCAATGTAATAAGGCCTCTACGACTTTAAATTGGGATTTTCTTTAACACTGCTATTATATATTTCTGAAGTGACAAACGTGGAGTTTTTCTAAAATAAAAATATAATAGTGATTTTTCTAAAAAGGTGTAACTACAAAGATGACAAGCGAATGAAAGTGTAAGCTAAATAATTCGGAGTTTTCTTAAGAACTCAACATTGTTTTCAACTGTCATGTTTATAAAATCCCCAATTTCGGCTTCGTAAAACAAAATGATTTACGACTTTTAGTTCATGAAAAAGAAAATAGTGAGAAACTCTTGAATGAGAATTAAAATTATTTTCAAGATAGAAACGTTATTCAGAAAGTTTTTTTTTCCAAGCAAAAGTTTCCATCGAAATTTTATAAACTTCTCTTCCTGTAACATACCAAATTTGGTCGTAACGTATTGACCGGATTTGAGGTGTTACAATTATGGTATCAGACCCAGGTTGCAAAACTCAGCTGTGGGTTAGGGGTTCAAAAATGTTTTCAAAAGTTGGTTTGGAAAATGGTTTAGAAAATACCTATTTTCTAGAAGTATGGCACCTAAGTCTCTGGCACCAAATCTGCACGGTAAGTCTTCTGACTATTGGTTGGTTTGTATGAAGTAATTGTATTGTGCTGTGATTGCTAGCACTAAGAAATTCAACTTTAGAAAATGAGACTCTTAGGTATGCGATTTGCGAAAATCACTTCTAATACTATTTATATAAGCTATCCGTTAACAAACAGTGGGAGATGTACTAATTCATAAAACTTTTAATCAAATTAAGTCGAATTCGTAGTCATGAGCGCTAGAGGACGGGGACGTGGTATGCGAGGCTGTGGTAGAGGCCGAGGTGTTGAGGCTGAACCCTCGGAATCAGGGCATGGGCCAAAAGGTGAAGTGCCAGCATCACCAATTGCGGAAGCGGGATTTCAAGACCAAACTGGGGGAGACGATGTTGTGTCTCAAGCTATGTTGCGTGTTCTGGAGCGGGTTGCTGGAGCAAGCACGAGGTCAGCAGCTCAAAAATCTGTTTCTGAGCGACTCCGAGCTAATGGGGCTGAAATGTTTAGGGGCATTTCTGGTGTGGCTCCTAACGTAGCTAAGTATTGGTTGGGAAGCGATTGAGCGGATCATGGACGACCTTGACTGTACCGTGGAGGAAAAGTTGAAAGGAGTTATGTCTCTTCTTCGAGATGAGGCATACCAGTGGTGGCTCAAGGTAAGAGATGGTACATCAGTGGACCGTATTACCTGGGACTTCTTTAAGTCAGCGTTCCAGAGTGAGTATGTTGGAGCAAGCTATGTGGACGCTCAGAGGAAGGCATTTCTGAACTTGGTCCAGGGGAATAATTCGGTGGCTGAATATGAGGAGGAATTCTTACGTTTAAGTCGTTATGCTCGGGGTATTGTTGCAACAGATCATGAGCGTTATATTCGATTTGAGGATGGTTTGAGGGACGAGTTGCGAGTACTGATAGCTCCGCAACGGGAAAGAGAGTTTGCTATTCTGGTTGAGAAGGCTAAGATAGCCGAAGATGTGAAGCGATCTGAAAGGCGGAATTAAGATAAGGATAGGGGTAGGAATAAAAGGAATTTTGGGTCGTCGGGATCTGCTGGGGGTTTCCAAAAGAGGCCTAGGTTTGATGGGCCGAGTCGAGTTGCGAAGCCTATTGCTGCTGGTCGGCCTCAGCAATGTACTAGTTGTGGGAAGTTTCACTTGGGGGAGTGCTGGGCAAGAAGTAATGGATGTTACAGGTGTGGATCAGTAGATCATTGGGTAAGGGATTGTCCACAAGAGCCTAGCAGGGTACGGCCAGTAGGTCAGAGATATGTACATTCTGGAAGAGGTGAGCAACAACCACCAGAGGTAGGGGTCCAGCCAGTGGAGGAAATGGTTTTGGTCGAGGACGTGCAGCACCGGGCAGAGGTGCTGGGAATACAGATGCAAGACAGCCTGGATTGGTTTATGCAGCTAGACACCGAGAGGATGGCGACGCACCAGACGTCATAATCGGTACGTTCCTTATTTGTGGTTTGCCCCTTACAGCACTGATTAATATTGGGTCTACGCATTCGTATTTTGCTAGTAATGTGTCTGAAACTTTAAACATAGAATCTGAGGTTGCTTCTAGAGAAATGACTGTGGTTAGCCCTTTAGGACAATCTGTAGTGGTGAACAAACTATTTAGGAGTGTGCCTTTAGAAGTTCAAGGGATTGTTTTCTTGACAGACTTGATGGAATTGCCGTTCGGCGAGTTTGATTTGATTTTAGGCATGGACTGGTCAGTTAGGTATCGAGCAAACTTGGATTGTGCTGCTAAGCGCATGATATTGAAGATTCTCGAGAATAAGGAGGTGTTGGTGTTAGGTGAGAGAAGAAATTACCTATCCAATGTGGTGTCTGCATTAAAGGCTGAAAGGATGGTGAGAAAAGGGTGTGAGGCTTTCCTAGCTTTCGTCAGTGCGTTGGAAGCCAAAGAGTTGTCCGTAAGAGATGTTAGAACGGTGAACGAGTTCTTAGATGTTTTTCAGAAGAACTTCCAGGATTACCTTCGGATCACGAGGTGGAGTTTGGCATTGATCTTCTTTCGGGAACAGCTCCGGTGTCCATTGCCCCATATAGAATGGCACCAAAGGAGTTGGTCGAGCTTAAAGCTCAGATTCAGGAATTGTTGGACCGTAGTTTTATCCGACCGAGTGTGTCTCCGTGGGGGGTACCGGTGTTGTTTGTCAAGAAAAAAGATGGGTCGATGCAGATGTGTATTGACTATAGGCAATTGAACAAGCTGACGATTAAAAACAAGTACCCGTTGCCAAGGATTGACGACACATTTCAATCGGTGCGGCGCTTCGTTTTTTCGAAGATAGACTTGAGGTCAGGTTATCATCAGCTTAAGGTCAAGGAGGCGGATATTCATAAGACTGCTTTTCGAACTCGTTATGGTCACTATGAGTTCTTGGTGATGCCGTTTGGGTTGACAAATGCACCAGCTGCATTTATGGATATGATGAACTGGGTATTCCAACCCTACTTGGATCGGTTTGTCGTAGTGTTCATAGATGATATCTTGGTATATTCAAGGACGGAGGAGGAGCACGATTCGCATCTTCGGATTGTTCTGTAAATTTTGAGGGAAAAACAACTGTATGCCAAATTCAGCAAGTGCGAATTTTGGTTGAGAGAAGTTACTTTTCTGGGGCATGTTGTGTCTGCCGAGGGAGTTAGGGTTGATCCCCGAAAGATTGAAGCTGTTTTAGATTGGAAACCACTTAAGTTTGTAGCGGAAATCCGAAGTTTTCTGGGGTTAGCTGGGTACTACAAAAGGTTTGTTGAAGGACTTTCGTTAATAGCTGCACCTTTAACCAAGTTGTTACGGAAAGGGGTACCATTTCTCTGGTCAGATAAGCAGCAGGAAAGCTTTGAGAAGTTGAAAAGGATTTTGACGGAGGCACCAGTGTTGATTCAGCCTGAGGCTGGGAATGAGTTTTTTTGTCTACTATGATGCGTCGCACACATGGTTAGGATGTGTGTTGATGCAAGAAGGGAAAGTGTGTAACACCCTGATTTAGGGGCTATGCAATTTGAGTATAATTCAGGTGTTGGAAGATTTTTGGGGTGTTTTTGGATGTGTTTTAGAGTTTTAAGAATGCTCGGATGAAAGGGGAAGGATTTGGAAAATTTTGGATTTTTAGTGTAAAAAGGGGAAATAGGGCAAGAAGGCCTTAAAATAATTTTATGGAGTTTAGGACACAAGAAAGGATCTGGCAAAGTGGCGTGGAGGCGCTGCTTGGGGGCTTTGGAAGGTGACGCCTAGGGGAGCAAGGGTTCGAGCTGCTAAGGCAGCAATTTTTGTTTTATTTTTGCGTCACCAAAGGATTTGAGCTAAGTAGGCCTTAAAATAAATGGCAGGTTGGTGGACATGAAAGTCCAACTGGCGAAGTGGCTCTCATGCACCACTTAGGCGCTGAAGGAGAGCAAGGGCGCTGGTTCGAGTGGGGGCAACAGCATTTTGGCGTTTTATTTTTCATATGCGGTTATGGGCTGGAGTAGGAAGGGTTTAAAATTAAATGGTGTGGCTTTATGGCATAAAATCAAAGTGGCCGAGTGGCACAGGCGTTGGAGGAAAGGTGTGCGTGAGTTTGGTCCTGTGTTCGAACCTAGAGGGTGGCATTTGGAGTTTTAATTTTTTTTTTATTCTTTTTGGGCAGCAAATTGAAGGTGGGACGGCACATGGAGCTTCATTGGATAAGGATTAAACTAAGGTTGTTTAATCACTTTTGAATTCGACTGGTAAGAGGTGATAAACATGTGATTAGTTTATTATTCTAAATAATTATAGGATTATTATTTTATTGGGGATAATTGTTAAAACCATTCAAAATTATTTTGAATGGAGCAAAATAGGGAATTTGGGCTAATTCAAATTACTTTGAATTAGCAGGTGGTGGCCGAATGCTATAAATAGGGGAAATCAAGTCTAGAAATTCTCTTTTAAATGGGCAACCTTCTTTATGCTTTCTTTTAGACTCTTTGCCGAATTTTCTTAGGAGCCTAGAGTATATTTTCGGTCACCTTAAGTCAAAGCCGAATCCTTGGTGCTTTAATAGCTAGCCGAATCTTCAGGTGACATTCCCTCTTTGTCTTTCTTGAAACCGAAAACCCCCAAGCAGCATATACCTTTGCCAATTTCTTCTTTGACCATTTAATCAGTGGTTGCTTTTTATTAATTCTCTTTTAATCCCTTGGTAGCCGAAACTTCTCCTCTTTTATTAGTTTGCACCTTGGCCGAATTCTAGGTGTGGTGTGGATCTCTTCGGATTCTTCTCCTCAATCGTTGGTAGTCAGATTCGGCAAGTGGTGGTAAGGATCCATGTTGTAATTATTCTTTTATTATTCGAAAGCCGAAGGCTACTAAGGCTAATCATTTATGCGTTTTAGGGTGTGGTCGATTACAAAAAAGGACCATTCTATAGTCTTGAGATTTGTTTGGAAATCAAATCAGCCTTGAGGAGCAAGGATATTTAGGGACATAGATCAATTCTCCGGGATTCAAGATATTGGTAAGCAATATTTGGTAAAGGTTCAACATTTAGTTTATGACTTGGAGGTTTAA
Organism: Gossypium sturtianum; assembly: GCA_025698515.1. Classification (NCBI taxonomy): domain Eukaryota; kingdom Viridiplantae; phylum Streptophyta; class Magnoliopsida; order Malvales; family Malvaceae; genus Gossypium; species Gossypium sturtianum. The sequence continues at coordinate 41,945,928 of CM046946.1, read as the reverse complement.
CCCGTTTATCTGATTAAGCTTTTGATGGAGACCAATACCAGTCAAGGAGGGCAAGAGAAAGCTCCTATCCCGAAGTTTAAGAAAAGAGCTGTCTCTCGTGTTTGGGATTAGCCACGTGGTGTGGGCGACAACAGTAAAAGCTATAGGCGGATAGTCGTAGTCTCGCTTAGCGATAGCGTCGAGGATCGAGAGTCTAGAACTCCAAGTAATAAGGTGTGTGGTTAGACCATTGTTTAAGGATTTGTATGATATCTGTTGTGTTATATGTTTACTAATGAATGCGATTGCCATATGTGTAATGGATACCCTAAAGGGTATGATGGCGACTGTGTTAGTAGCAAATTGGCTAATATGTGATAATTGATTTTAACTATGTGAGCATGCCTATATTTGTGAATATCATGTACATGCATCATCTCAAAGCATCATATTATGTTACATGTGCATGGGTGGGTTTTTGAAAGAAGGTGCGGGTGTACTTGAGTACGTGGTTGATGTCGACTTTGTGCTACATCGTGGATTGGCGTTGATCGAGGTCGCATTGTGGATCTTTGCGATTTAGTTCGCGTGGTTACCTTGATTGATATGGGCTTTATGCCATATCGTGGCTTGATGGATTTTGTGTGCTCCATCGTGGTTTGATGTTAGCTATACGCTACATCGTGGATGGCATTGGTTGCCTTTTTGGAGATAAAAGGAGAGGGTGACTCGATAGTCCTCTCGGTGTGTGGTAATTTGGATAAGGGGTGTGTAGCGGATGGACCTTAGGATTGGGTTGGGTATCATGATTGCATGGTTTCGTTATGAATTGATATGGAAATGGGCCATGCCCAATATGACATGTGGAAAGGTATGTTTTGAGAACATACGTGGAAATGGGCCAAGCCCAGTGATCGATGGATTGATGAGAAAAGGGCCTAGCCGGTGCTTGAATATGATTTGATTGTGGGCCAAGCCCAGTTGTGGTAATGTTTAAATGATTATATTTACATGCTGCATTTTATAATTGGGTTGATTTGTGGCTAACATGTGGGTGGATATCGGTGGTTTAATTACACATCGAGTGCGTATGACTCACCCAACTTTTTAAACATCGCGGTGAGTCGTGATTAATGGACCGGGTTGGAGTAGATACAAAGGTGGCCATGCAGCGAATGATTTTCATGCAGTAGGCGTTTTGAATATTTTTATTTCAAGCATTTTAATTTGAAGTACTTGGATTAATTTATTTGATGTAATAAGGGCCACTTTTGATTTAAAGTACTCTATTTATGATTGTTGAAGTTTATGTTTACTTAGAAGTATTTTTACAAATGAATTTATATTATAATAACTTATAATAAAGTTTTAATTCGGATAATTCAAACCAAGCTTATATTATTTCATAATTTTAATGGACTTACTTCCCGAAAGTTAACAAAATTTTTAAGTTTTACTCTAAAGACAAAGATTTTCAACCGTTTTTCCGTAGTGACATACCAGATCCGGTCAGGGCTTGTGGGCCGGGTTTGGGGGGTTACAAAGTGGTAGCATATGCGTCTCGGCAATTGAGACCTCATGAAGTGAACTATCCCACGCATGATCTGGAATTAGCTGCAGTAGTGTTTGCTTTAAAGATTTTGAGGCACTATTTGTGTGGAGAGAAGTCAGTTATCTATACCGATCATAAAAGTCTGAAGTATCTCCTTACCCAGAAGGAGTTAAATTTAAGGCAGCGGAGGTGGATTAAATTGTTGAAGGACTACGATTGCTCAATTGAGTATCACCCATGTAAAGCTAACATAGTGGCGGATGCGTTGAGCCGTAAAGTGATATCTGATTTGAGGGCAATGTTTGCTCATCTCAGTTTGTATGATGATGGGAGCTTGTTAGCTGAACTTCAATTGAAGCCTTCATGGGTAAGTCAGGTTAAAGAGAAGCAGTTGTCAGATAAATCATTAAGATCTAGATTTCAGCAAGTGGGAAGTGGTGAAACAGAAGACTTTAGGTTGAACAGTGAAGGGGTATTGTGCTTCCGTGGAAAGGCTTGTATGCCGAAGGATTCCGAGTTAAGATAGAAGATTCTGCAAGAAGCACATAGTAGTCCATACGCTATGCATCCTAGTGGGAGCAAAATGTATCGAGATTTGCGGGAACAGTTTTGGTGGCCGAGTCTGAAGCAAGAAGTTACTGAGTTCGTGAGTAAGTGCTTGACGTGTCAGCAGGTGAAGGCTGAACATCAGTTGCCTTCGGGGTTGCTACAACCAGTAAAGATTCCACTTTGGAAGTGGGAGAGGATAATTATGGACTTTGTTAGTGGGCTACCTCTTACGCCTACTAGGAAGGATTCGGTGTGGGTGATTGTCGATCGGTTGATGAAGTCTGCTCACTTCATACCGGTTCGTGTTGGTTACTCATTACAGAAGTTGGCCAAGCTGTATGTAGCGGAGATTGTGAGGTTACATGGGGTACCAGTGTCTATCATATCAGACAGAGACCCTAGGTTTAGTCGCGGTTCTGGAAAGCGTTGCATCAAGCGTTGGGTACAAGACTGGATTTCAGCACAGTGTTTCATCCACAAACTGATGGTCATTCAGAGAGGGTAATCCATATTCTGGAAGATATGTTGAGAGGCTGTGTTATCGACTTCAGGGGTAGTTGGGAAGATTTTCTACCGTTGGCAGAATTCACGTACAACAATAGCTATCAATCCAGTATCCAGATGGCACCCTACGAAGCGTTGTATGGTCGTAAGTGTCGTACTCCTACCTGCTGGACAGAGTTGGGTGAGCGACAGTTGCTGGGTCCGAAATTATTTTCAGAAATAGAGGAAAAGGTTAAGTTAATTCGGGCTCGGTTGAAGGAAGCTTCCGACATGTAGAAATCTTATGCGGATCTGAAGCGTAAGGAAATAGAATTTGCAGTAGGTGATCGGGTTTTTCTGAAAGTCTCACCTTGGAAGAAGGTTTTAAGGTTTGGACGGAAGGGCAAGTTGAGCCCCAGGTTTATCGGGCCTTATCGAGTGTTGAAGCGTGTGGGGCCAGTAGCTTATCAGCTCGAGTTACCTTCGGAGTTGAGTCGGATACATGATGTATTTCATGTCTCGATGTTAAGGCGCTACCGTTCAGATCCATCTCACATAGTGCCGGTGGAAGAAATTGAAGTAAGACTTGATTTTTCTTTTGAGGAAGAACCAGTTCAGATCTTAGATCGAGATGTTAAAGTATTGAGAAGGAAGTCAGTTTCGTTGGTTAAAGTATTATGGTGGAATCATGGTTCAGAGGAAGCCACGTGGGAGCCCGAGGATGTAATTCGACAGCAATACCCTCACCTCGTTTGATCAGGTAAATTTTGAGGCCGAAATTTCTTTAAGGGGGATAGAACTGTAGCATCCTAGAATTAGGGGTTCTACATTTTATGTTTTTCTGTGTGTTTGGCTTGTTCTGCTTGTCTTTTGGATGTTTTTGGGGGTCCTGGGGAGGCTCGGGGTCAAGCCAGAGCCTTGGTGAAATTTTGTTTTTGGGCACTTTAGGGAGGGGGGAGAGCTGGTTGAAACAGGCCTTAAGAATATTTTCTTTTAATTGTTTGCACAAAAAGGAGTATGGTGTGGTGGCAAGGTGATGCCACTTAAGGAGCAGGGGAGTGGCGTCACAAGGGAGCAGTAGGAGGGAAGGAGTTTGAGCTTCATCAGCAGCAAGTGGGAGCTTTATTTTTTTTTTTGCGCTCAAGGTAGTGAAGTGTTAGCATTCGGTTTGGACTCTTCAAAGGAGGGTGTTAACTGGGTCAAAGCATTTGAATGGAGGGTGTGGAGGAGTTTGTGGAAGAAGACTTGGTCTTCTAATTCAAAATGAGTGGAGGGGAGTAAAAATAGGAGCAAAACAGGGGATTTGGAGTTGGTAGAGGTGTTGGCCGAATGTGGGGAACTTGAGGAGGGGGAATTTCGGTTTAGTGCTAGGATAGGTGAGTGTGCCGAAAATTCCATAGGTCTTAGGCTATTGTTTCATTTCATTTTAGCATATTCGGTCATTAAAGGGGGTGAGTGCCGATTTTTACAAGTCTCTTTGAGTTCTCTCTTTTCTCTCATTTGGTTTCCCTATTTCTCTGTGCCGAAACTGTCAGTTTTTCGATTCATCTCTTTTGCTCTTTTGACTCTAGCCGAAAGTGGTGTGACCATTTGGGCATTTCTTCCTCTTTTCCTTTTCTTTCTACTTCTTACATTTCTTTGCTTGAATCCCCTTTCATCTCTTAGCCGAATATTTGGTTTCCCTCTATCTCTTCCCCTTTTCTTTTCAAAAGTCGAAACCCTCCCGAATCTTATCTCTTCTTTAGCCGAACTCGGGGTGTCTCCTATTATTTTTGCTAGTGCCAAATTTCCTAGGTTTCCATTCGGCTCTTTTGTGGAATCAAGGTAAGACTCTTTTCTTTTTATCTTTGTTATGACCATTCTTCTCACTCTCTTTCTTTCAAAAAGAAGTCGAATCTGTCCTTGTAAAAAACTAAACCCGTTTCTTCCATTTTGTGCCTCTTGGCCGAATATCAGGAAACAAGGTGCTAGGAATCTTAGGCCGCAAGAAGTCTGTACAACCAGATTCTGTTGGTTAAGGTAAGGAGTTTCTTTAATCTTATACGATTAGTCTCTCTTCCGTTTTACTCGGCTTTAATCAAATCTTTTGGTTAACCAATCAAACGGTTCTCTTCGAGTATTGATCAAGGTTTTTCATCATGGACATGAGTGCTAGCCGATCCAAGGAGAGCGCGTTTAAGGAGCATGAGGGTAGTGTGCGAGTAGTCGCCAACCCGTCATTCAAATGACGTGCTGTGTTGGCGATTTGAGACTTTCTGCCAGGCTGTGGTAGGGAGCCAACATCTGCCTGGGATAGACAAATAGCCATTATCCCTGCTAGTGAGAGCGTCGACGTAGAGAGTTTAGTTTTACGCATAATCAGGTGTGTAACGTTCACACTTTACTTTAGTAATTTTTGTTAATAACTGAGTTGGCTGAAAGCCGAAACGACTGCTTAGATAGTCGACATACCCTTGTGGGTAAGGTTGGAGACATCGGGTAAGTTCTGCCATGATGATACTTTCGATTATATGCATGTATGAATTAATTATCTGTTACACATTGAAAGTATGTTTGCATTCATTTTTAATATGATAAAATGAGCATGGGCTTTGGGATATGAATGAAAGGGGAAGTGTGAATCAGTGACTAATGTCATGGTGGTCTAAGAACCAAGGTGGTTTGGAACCACGTATACATATATCAGTGACTTGTCTCGGTGGTCTGAGACCACAGTGGGTTGGCCCCACGTATACATATACTTAACAGAGATTGTCACGATGGTCTGAGACCACGGTGGGCTAGCCCCACGATTATATATAGATATTAAGTGACTTTGTCACGAGTGGTCTGGGACCACGGTGGTCTAGAACCACAGTGGCATAATGCCACGGGTGTTTGGATGATTCAGGTGACCTAGAGGATGGAAAACTAGGATGGGTTGGGCTGCATTGCATGCATGTGTTATATGCTATATTGAGTGGGCTAAGGCCCAATGTGCAACTGTGGGCTTAAGGCCAGATTGCGTTATAAGGGGATTTATACACTGAGTCTCGGTGACTCACCCCTCTACTTAATTTTGCAGGTAACCCCTAGATCGCGGACTTGGAGCCGAGGCGGACTTGAGGTGGCCATGCAATATTTTTATCTCGTAAACTTTCGTGCTTATTTTAAACGTACTTTTTAATTTTGGGATTTTACAATGTAATAAGGCCTCTACGACTTTAAATTGGGATTTTCTTTAACACTGCTATTATATATTTCTGAAGTGACAAACATGGAGTTTTTCTAAAATAAAAATATAACAATCATTTTTCTAAAAAGGTGTAACTACAAAGATGACAAACGAATAAAAGTGTAAGCTAAATAATTCGGAGTTTTCTTAAGAACTCAACATTGTTTTCAACTGTCATGTTTATAGAATCCCCAATTTCGGCTTCGTAAAACAAAATGATTTACGACTTTTAGTTCATGAAAAAGAAAATAGTAAGAAACTCTTGAATGAAAATTAAAATTATTTTCAAGATAGAAACGTTATTCAGAAAGTTTTTTTTCCAAGCTAAAGTTTCCATCGAAATTTTATAAACTTCTCTTCCTGTAACATACCAAATTTGGTCGTAACCTATTGACCAGATTTGGGGTGTTACAGTCTTAACGGACTCCATTAGACACCACCGTGGTGAACAAAAATAGACTCTCTCAATAGACTCTTCATGCATTGACAGAATCTAAATTCAACCTTTTACTTCACTAACATACACCCAAACAGAACACACATCTCATAACATACATTTCAGAAATATACATACTCAACCATACTTTAATGTTTTAATATTCATACACCAATCATCACATACTATACTCTTCATGACTTTAGATCCATAGTTCAATCAATTTTCTATAGATGACTCACAATATGAACAGTATACATGCAGGAGTCAGTGTAGAGCTCAATTGACACCCACGTACAATAGCCTGAACTCCAAATTCAGACTTCCATCATGAAATCATAGCAAACACTGCATATAGAACAAAGGAACACCATTACTACTCTTACACATACAAGTTGCTATCTATTCAATCATTGTCAATCCCATGCAGAAACCTTATACTTATAGTCTCACTATTCAGTTACTAAATACAGATATACTCATTCATAACTTAACATGCAGAGCTGAAATACTTACCCTGATGTGAAGTAACTACCGATCATAAAAGAACCTTAGCCTCTAGATCATCATGGTAGGATACATTCAAACTTAAGGAATGTTTTAGTAGATACCACTGAGGGTAGAGAAAGAAGATGAAAGAATGACCTCTTTCAGAACACATTCTCACATATAAATATGACTCATCTTGCTTAGTTGAATTTAACAAGTGTCATACATATCAGAACTTGCCCTTTTATTGGCCTACAGTTTTTGAGAAAAATATAAATAAGTTTTCTTCATCAAACTTATTTGATTAAACCATACATTTGGTTTCTAACCAGATTACTTAAAGTCAAGCTAGCATAGTATTCCATACAAACCAAGCGTATTACACCTTTGGCGAATACTCATCCCATATTTTCCTCTTATCCGTCAACACGAACATTTTCTTAACACATTATAAAATATTAGAAATTCAAAATCTTCTTGCTCTTGTGCGGTTACTATACGTCCACACGTATATGAAAAAATAATCTTTTGGGCGGATAACGCTATGCTAGGCAGACTTTTTACTACTATGTGTCAAAACTTTGGATCCACCAAATCTTGGGTGTTACACCATGTGAGTTCTTCGTTGGATTTCGGTGATTTAGAAGTGGGAAGGAGCTTCCTTCTAAAGATGGTTTTGTTGCTGTAATAAAGCAATATAGCAACAAGAATGAGGTAAACTTCTACATTTTTAAGTCCCGTTCGGAGAAGTTTAAGGCAAGTTGCACAATTTGAGACATCAGATATGCTTGGAAATTATGGCTTTTGTTAAGAAGAAGATAAGGTTATGGACCATAAAGAAATATATCTCTTCCTATACGTGTGTTGTTATGGGTACTGCATCAAGATGTTTTGTGTTAAATTGATCGATGAATTGCTTATTTTTACGTATTCATGTTGTAGCAGGTATTTCACGGGATCATTCAAAATTAGAATCGGATATGATCGCAGACATAATACTAACAACTATCGAAGTGAGTCCCAGGGTTGTTGTGCCAGTTTTAATTTCAAATATTCTTAGCCAGTTCGATTACATGCAATCATACCGCAAGGCGTGGATCGAAAAGTAGAATGCAATGATGAATATGCATAATGGGTGGGATGTGTCGTACAACGATTTATGGCAGTGGTGTTGGGTCTTGGAGGGGTACTGTAATGCCCTAAACCTAGCCCGATAAATTGGACTCGAATATTTGGTGTCTCGTCCTAGTACGAATGTAACTTAACTGTTTTCTTAAATGAAAAGTTTCTATTCATGAATATTTACATATTTATGAGAGTTTTGAATTGAATTACTTAAGTATATATTTGTAAAATGCATGATTACAAGTACGACGTATGGTAGTTAAACTTCAGTGTCGCGTATGATTAACTCTTAAATCTAACATAATAACTATGGGACGGTGATCTACAGCTATGTAATTAGGTTTGTACACGTGGCTTAACTTGCTCTGTATTCATAATAGCCCCATCTCGCCACTCCTTTAGCGTAGTCCTGGCATCGTCCCTCTAGGAGTAGACCCAATCTAGCTTACCTTAAGCATAAGGCACAAAAATAAGTTCATGTGATCTTAGGGAGGCAAACATCAATTACCTGAATTGCATTTGTCACTTCCTTTATCAACCTCATTTTACTTATTGTTCAACTTAACACTGGCGTATATTATTCTAGGTTTTTCCTTCTTAGTATCGTGGTATTGTGCCTTACCCTAACTTCATACCTTACATATGTTCCTTTCCTTATACAATACTCATGTTCATCACCACACCTTCTTATGTTTTTCCTTAACCATACTCATTTCATAATTCCATTTTGGCAGAGTACTATTATTTTTACGTTCCTATTCTAACATTGTTTCCTTAAATTTTCATGTTGTTCGTAGACACTCATAGATCTTTCATTCCTTACCTTCCCCAACATTGCCCTTACTCGATTTAGTCCTTAAAACTTAAATAACTCATTCTATTATGCTCGCCACATACTCTAGCGAATACCTACCCAATTACTCTATTTATTCCTTTTCAGAAATTTATTCGCCCAAATTATTGTCATTTCAGCATTCATAAACCATTGGTTGTCGTCTCATTGAAACCTTTAACAGTTACCCACAGTTAGTCAATACTTATTCAAATTACATGATTTAAAATCCTTTATTATAATTATGCTTCCATAAGTTAGCTTCTAACTTCTCTAGCTCCTTTATTCGTCTTCTTCGATTGTTCCTTATCTTCATAGGTTTTTACCTTGAATTCTTCAACTACCTTAACCCATTCCAATCTTTCTATTTGTACTCTAGGGCCATACAGAATACGCCATAAGAACTATACATCTTGTAATGATCGTAGGGATTTCTCTTCCCATTTCACCGTAAGGCGATTCCCTCAAGCGTTTCTACGAATACATTAATTTTAGAGTTTGCCAAAAGTTTTATTGCTTTAGCACACTCCACATACATTGTTCCTTCAGGGTTCATTACCCTTACCATACCTTTAGAGTTCGTCCTATATATATATTTATTGTTCTTTTAGAGTTTGTTGTACATACTATGCTTTTAGGAAACCGTACATGTCGTTCCTTCATAGTCCGTAATAATTCTTTTCCTTTTGTTCAGGGTTCGCCACCGAGATGTTTTCTTCAAATGGTTTCCACAAGGGTCATCCTTTGCCACGAAGGTATTCATTCCATCTTTCACCGTCAGGTTTCCTTTATTTAGATTTCTACAAGGGCTTCCTTTACATGGTTAGGCACATAGGCTTCCTTTAAATGGATAGGCACAAAAGCTTCTTTTACATGGGTAGCGAGAAAGGCTTCCTTTACATGAATAGCCACAAAGGCTTCTTTTACAGGGGTAGCAACAAAGGCTTCCTGTACATGGATAGCCACAAAGGCTCCCATTACAAAGATTGCCACAAAGTCTTCCTTTATAGAGATTTTCCATAAAGGCTCCTAAATACAGTGTTCAATTGACAAAAAATTGTCATGCAATTACCTAAAATGAAGCTAATTTTACTTAATTACAAGCAATTAACTAAGTCTAAAAGTATAAGTTATAACTCTTTTCAAGAGTTATCACACCCCCAAACCTAAATTATTGCTTGTCCTCAAGCAATGCAATGCAGTGCTACCTAACAACTAATGCATGCTCTAATACTCTTCATTTCTTGCACTTACTTTACCGAGTCGATTAAGCCTTGCCAATTTTCAGTCTTCAGAATATCCTGCACTCAAGAATATGTGTAATTTGTCAATAAAAACCTCATCAAATCAAGAAATACAAGAACCTTTCCCTAAAATTAGAATCTCCTTAAGTGTAGTTGTGTGCATTCGATTGTATTTAGTCAATTCTTAAGGAATTTATGAATTCCTACTCACTTGCTATTGCTTTTCAATTTCACTTTAGCTATTACCTGTCCCATGTACTACTTCTGTAACATCCTGATTTTGGGCCTAGTTGGAACAGTGGTTGCAGGACCACAAATCTGTAACAGCCCAATTTAGGGCCTAGTCAGAATAGTGGTTGCAAGACCATAAATTCGAAGTAGAAATATGAGTTTTATGAATTTTTATGAGGCTTATGATGTGGTTACATGATTGTGTGAAAATTTCATGAGGAAATTTTATTTATTAGTGATCAATTTGTCCATTAGGACTAAATTGCAAAGATTAGAAAATATGAGATTCTAGAAGATTTAAGTATGAAATAGAATTATAAAAATTACTAGAGGTCCTTATTTAGCAATTAGACCATTATATGTTTAGATAGACAAAAATAAACATGGGAAGGAAAAATCTCAAGAAAGGACCATTAAGGGCATTTTTGTCATTTAGTAAATAAATGATTAAAAAGGGAAAAGAAGTCAAAATTGTGTCCATCTTCTTCTCCCATGGCCGAAAATCACTAAGGAGCCATAGCTAGGGTTTCTTCAACTTCCAAGCTTGATAGTAAGTGCATCCTAGCCCCGTTTTTAATGTTCTTCGTATTTTTGAGATCCTCGTAGCTCGGTTTAGCTATTTCTAGCTATATTTTGAGCTAGGGTTATATTCAAAAAATTTACCCATGTATGGCATGCATGTATTTTTATGTTTTATGGAAGAATATGAAAGTTTGATGCATGATAAACATCTTTTTCTAAGTGATTTTCATGAGAAATGCATAAAAGGACCAAACTGCAAAAGTTATGAAAGTGGTCATACATGGGTGAAATAGTGAAAATTAGGGGCTATTGTAGTTAAGAAAATGATTCGGCTAGGCTTAAAATGCAAGAAAGTTGAATAAAAATCATTTTACGAGCCTAGGGGAAAAAGTGTAATTATGTGAAAGGTTAGGGGCAAAATCATAATTTTACCAAAGTATGATTCATGAGTCAATTTAGTCAATGTGAGTATTAAACAAGTGAAATTTTTATTATAGATCAAGAAACACGAAGCCCGGACCGAAACCGAGGCAAAAATAAGGTGTTGGACTAAATTGAACATCTACGCAATTTTGAGTACCGAGGTAAGTTTGTATGAAATTAAAGCTATACAATGTTATTATACTTGTAATTATTTTATTTTATGAGAAATGTATATAAATTCCATGAAATTTATTTATGATGCTTTGATGAGATTGTAATGAGAATGCATTAAGTTGAAGTCCCGGTTGAAGATTCGGAATAACGAGGATACCTTTGTCATGACATGAGATAAGGAAGGTCCCGTATAAGACCATGTCTGGGACATGGCATCGGCACCGAATGTAGGTCCCGTATAAGACCATATCTGGGATATGGCATCGGCACCAAATGTAGATCCCGTATAAGACCATGTTTGGGACATGGCATCGGCATCGAATAAGGAAGGTCCTGTATAAGACCATGTCTGGGACATGGCATCGGCACTGAATAAGGAAGGTCCCGTATAAGACCATGTCTGGGACATGGCCTCGGCACCAAAGGAAGATCTCGTGTAAGACCATATTAGGGATATGGCATTGACATTTATGTACGATCTCGTATAAGACCATGTCTGGGACATGGCATCGACATCGAGTTAAGAGATCCCGTGTAAGACCATATCTAGGATATGGCATCGGCATCAAGAGGTGATCCCATGTAAGACCATATCTGGGATATGGCATTGGCATTGCAATACAAGAATGATGAGATTGAGTATCCTCCGGTATTCTGAGAAATTCAACGGGCAAAAGAGTTAAGTGTGCAAAGATGGTAAGAGCATAGCTATACATAGATGACAAAGAGTTACATTTATGTTGAGGATGATAATGATACATGTTTATGTTCATGATAGTATAAGTGCTAAATTATGTGATAAAGTGATACAGGTACCATAAGTAAAATACGAATTATGAGACCCTAATGTGGTAGGTAATGGGTAAGCGTAAGTATGAGTAAGTATGTTAAAGTACTTGAGAACTCGTGTTGTTATTGTTCTATGAGATGAATGGATTTTACCTTGAGTATTTATGTTGCTATTTTAATTCATGCGAACTTACTAAGCTATATGCTTACCCCTTTTCGTTTCCCTTTTCCTTGTAGTTTCGCCAAGCTAGCTCGGGGATCATAGGACGTCGAAGCTCGGATCACACTATCAACTATTCTTTTGGTATAGTAAAGTTAATTCATTTCGAGTATGGCATGTATAGGAACTTGGTCATTTTGTACTATGTCATATTTGAAAGCCAAAGTGTTGGCTATTAATGTTATTCACCCATTTTGTAAATGGCCATTAGTATTTGGCCAATAATTGTCAAGTTTATTATCTTAATGATGATGAGTTTTATGAAGGGGAAGTTCATGCAATTGATGGAGTAAAATGTGAAGTGTAGAAATGATGATTAGGGACTCTTCTTAGTGGGTATTATTGCCATGTTATGTGTTGCTTGTGCTGGTATATATGTGTTTATGTTTCAGGGTGGCAATAGGCTTGGAAAATAGCCTTCTAATTGTCCACACGGGTAGACACACGGCCAACCCCATGGGTGTGTTGATAGGCCGTGTGTCCCCTGCATCAAACTTGTGAGAATTTGATTTTCCACACGGGCCAGCACACGGGCATGTGCCTAGGCCGTGTGCACTTAAGAGATTGCTGACTTCATAAACAAAATGCAAGGGTTTTCTCACACGGGTGAGGACACGGGCGTGTCTAGGCCGTGTGGAGGACATGGGCCATAGGCACGGGTGTGTGTCCGGCCGTGTAAAAACCCTTGTAGGTTCGAAATGAAAAATAAATTCCACACGAGCTGGGAACATGGGCGTGTGTGACCACACGACCTGCCCACACGGGCGTGTTCCATTCCACACGGGCGTGTGGCCCTGTTTTAGGTAAAAAATTTCTAAGTGTTCAAAAGTATCCGGTTTAATCCCGAAACCTCCTGAATGTATGTTTAGAGCCTCTTAGGCCCATAATGATGATGTTAAGAATATGAATGAAAAGTTTTAAAGTTGTAACGAAAAAAAATTTATAGCTGAGGATGTGTGTTTAAGCAAGTTAAGTCCGGTAATGCCTCGTACCCTATCCCGGTATCGGTTACGGGTAAGGGGTGTTAAAAAATCCGACATCAAAAAATTTATTTTATTATTATTTTGATGTCTACAATATGATACTAAAGTTGTGTGAAATTTTCATAAAGAAATTTCTTTGTTTGAGTGCTCAATTTGATAAAAAGGACTAAATCGCGTAAGGTGCAAAACTTGAGGTCTAATTGATAAAGGCACTAAATAGCTATAAAATTCAAAAGTATGAACACTTGCATGGTAATTATACTAATAGAAAAGTGAGGAGACAAAGATGGACATGTAGTAGGTGGATTTGGTGAAGTTATTAAAAGGTTAAATTGGTAAATAAGTTAATAGGTATAATAAGACAAAATAGCAAAAGCTATCATCTTTATTTTTCTTCTTATTCAACCGTAATAGAGAAAAAAAAAAGAGAAGAGAAATGGCAGCCATGGAATGGGTTTCATTCGGCCAAGCTTTGGAGCTTGATAGGTGAGTCGTTTTTTCCCCGTTTTTAATGATTTCTATGTTTTCGGAGTCATGGTAACTCGATTTAGCTATCCTGTACCTTCGTTTTCAAAACTGTTAAACTTTGTGAATTTTGCCATTGTTGATAGAGTGTGTATTTTGATAATTGATGATAGAAAATACATCATTGTTGTTGGATAAACAACATTTGTAAAGTGATTATTGATAGAAATGTCGATTAGGGACTAAATTGAGAAATGTGATAAATTTTGTGGTAAAAGTGTAAATATGACAAAGTTTAGGGGTAAAAATATAATTTTACCAAAAATGTGAAATTGGGCTAATTTGAGTAGCATGATGAATAAATAAATTAAATTTGTTATTATAGATCAAGGAAGATGAGATTCAGAATTAGATCGGGGGAAAAGCAAGATAATTGAGTAATTGACTTATTTCGTCATTTCATACCGAGGTAAGTTCGTATGTTAATAAGCATTAAATTTGATATGTTTAAATGCTTAACCGATATCATGTGTTATTTCGTATGTTATTATTGGATCATGAATAATATAAAAAATACGAGATTGTATTGAAAGATCAAATTAAGAGAAATGCAGGGCGGAGTATGATCAAATTTCGACATGTGATGAATTGACGGTAGAGACCATGGTTGGACCATGGCAACATGTGTGCTAGTGTAAGACCATGTCTGGGACATGGCATCGGCATTGATATGTGTGCCAGTGTAAGACCATGTCTGGGACATGGCATCGACGACGATATGAGAGCCAGTGTAAGACCATGTCTGGGACATGACATCGGCATTGATATGTGTGCAAGTGTAAAACCATGTCTGGGACATGGCATCAACTACGATATGAGAGCCAGTGTAAGACCATGTCTGGGACATGGCATCGGCATTGATATGTGTGCTAGTGTAAGACCATGTCTGGGACATGGCATCGGCCACGATATGAGAGCCAGCGTAAGACCATGTCTGGGACATGGAATTGGTACGATACATCATGTACGAGTTTTCCTGAGTATCCTTAGTATCCCAAGAGGTTCAACGGGTAAATCCAAAGGTGATGTCAAAGAAATGACAAAGTATGATCATGTTTAAAGGGTACATGTATGTACACAAAATTCATGAGTACTGAATTCGATGTATATGGGACATTTGGTAAGAATGTAAATGAGTAAGTCATACCTATGAAAATGATCTTGTGATGACCTTGTGACGATAGGTCTATACTTATGAAGTATAAATATGTGGTAAATTTGATTGATGATCATGTGTGAGGCTTTTAGGCTAAATTAAATTGAGACATAATAAGTTTAAGTTTTGTTGTTGATGTATAGGTTAAAGGGGCAAATGAATGGCATGTAAATATTCGATAATGACTAGCTATTGGAATGTCTAGCTAAGGATATGCTTTGGTGTTATGTATGATTAAATGGATGTTAATACAAAGCAATCATGAAAGAGAAAAATTAGCAATAAAACAGTTTTAGATAGTAGCAATTGTATAACTTTGAAAAATCACCAAAAAATTTGGAAATCAAATTAGAGGTTGAATAAGATATGAAATTAAAGCTTATTGAGCCTAGTTTTACATAGATGAAACAATGTAAGAAAAATAATTTCATATTATGATATGTTTGAATTTTTGTGGGACAGGGTCAGGATGATTTCAGAATCCCCTATTTTGACTTTGGAAAATTATTAAAAATAGTAAAACAATAATTACGAGCTATAATTTATATGTTTGAAATTATTAATGAATCTCTTTTCAAGATAATCAAATGAGAACATCATCTGAGTCCCGTACGAGGAGATAATTAATTATTAGTGAAGAAGGGTTGAAATTATTGGACAGCAGAACAGGGACAACTTTAATGAATATAATCTACTTATTGGCTAAACCAAAAATTCTGGAAAATTTATGGTAAGGAGATATGTGAATCTAGTTTCACGTAAAATTAGCAGAACTAAATTTGGAGTTCCGTAGCTCAAGACATAAATAATTTAGTGACTATGAGTCGCGTAGACAGCTTGATATGCTCAAAAGTGAATAGTGGAACTTTGTGCAATTATGATTGTATTATCTTGAGAACTTATTATAAGGATTGTTAAAAGTATGTTATTAAATTGCTTATTATTTACATACCAATTTACTAAGCTATATTGTAACACCCCATACCCGAGTCTGAGGCTCAGACCGGATACGAGACATTACTATGCTTGAACTTGCTTAATCATGACATTACGGGCTATAAAATTTTGTTCGGAAATTAAAACTTCTCATTCTTAAACAATTCGTACATTTCATGGGCCTATGAGGCCTTAAACTTGTACTGGTAAACTTTCGGAACCTTATCGAAAAACTTTTCTTTGAAACAGGGGTTACACGCCCGTGTAATATAAGACACGCCGTGCATAGGCATACACGACCATGTCCTCGGGCCGTGCCCTAAAACTCGTGATACGCCAATTTCCACCACGGACATAACACGCCCGTGGTCTAGCCCGTGTGAAAAACCTTAGCATTCTCGACTTATAACACACGGCCATGGCACGCCCGTGGACTTAGGCGTGTACTACATCTTGATATCTTGACTTATTTCACACGGTGGTCACACGCCCAAGTTCTAACCGTGTGTCATGCACGGCCTTAACACTGCGGCCGTGGGATTAGTCCGTGGCCTAGTCTTACTTATAAGACTAAGGTGCGGTTCACACGCGGCCTAGACACACACCCGTGTGTCTAACAGTGTGAGGCATTTAGAGGCTATTCACCAAGCCAATTGCCATCTTGAAATTAAGACCAAATTCAAGCTCAATTCAGCAACTCAATTATTACATCTTTCATGAACAATATAACATGCTTCATTGATATTAATAACATACATACTTAGTCAAACTTGGCCAATCACTTAGCCATTTACAAAAGAATAATAAACTTAATAGCCTATACTTTGGCTCTTCTTAAAACATTTACTCAAAATGTAATGCTACCTATACATGCCATACTTAATAAAACAACTTGGCTATACTAAAATAGCGATTGATAGTGTGCTCCGAGCTCCGATGACGGTGATCCTCGATATTAGCTTGGCGGGACTACATGGAAAGAGAGAATGAAAGACATAAGCATTTAGCTTAGTAAGTTTGCATAATAGACATAGCAACATTCTTACTTAATATAGACCATTTGATATAAACAATGGCATCATAAATTGAGCTATATAAAGCTTACTTACTCATACTTGATTCTTACATAACTCATGAAACTTACTAGTCTCATACTTGATAGGCAAACAAAGTACCTGTATCTCTAGATCACATTGATCAGCATACTTGAACATAATACTCATAATTTCTAATTCATCATTCATAACATGAATAATATTTTGTCCCCACTTGATAATGATTTTACTTACTAAACTTTCTTGTTATCTCTTGTGAGCTTATCTCATTTTCCCGATGAATTCCTATGAAATAACCGAGAATACCAAATCTCTTACCATGAACTTGATGCGAAAGCCATATTTTGGATATGGTCTTACATGGGATATCTCATCATGGTTTCAAGGCCATGTCTTGACATGGACTTATATGAAATCTTCCTCTTGATAACTTGTTCAATGCCAAGCTTGGATCCTTGGACTTACATGATAACTTGTTCAATGCCAAGCTTGGGTCCTTGGACTTACATGATAAACTTATCAATGCCAAGCTTGGGTCCTTGGACTTACATGATAAACTTGTCAATGCCAAGCTTGGGTCCTTAGACTTACATGATAAACTTGTCAATGCCAAGCTTGGGTCCTTGGACTTATATGATAAACTTGTCAATGCCAAACTTGGGTCCTTGGACTTACATGATAACTTGCTTGATTGCCGATGCGATGCCTCGGCTTGGTCTTATACGGACTTTCTCATACTTGATCTCATTAATTTCATTGTTTAACTTAACGTTAAACAATTTCATAATAACATTGTATATTATACTAAGCAATTCAATGATATAAATCATAAAGCTTAGAAATCATACAAACTTACCTCAATATACAAAATGTAGCTAGGTATGCAATTTAGTCCTCGACCTTGTTCTTGCCTCGGTTTCGATTCGGGCTTTGTTTTTCTTGATCTATAGTCATAAATAGATCATTTAATACTCACATTGACTAAATTGACTCTTAAATCATACTTTGGCAAAATTACTATTTTGCCCCTAAACTTTCTCATATTTGCACTTTTGCCCCAAGGCTCGTAAAATAATTGTCATTCAACTTTCTTAAACTTCATGCTTAGATGAATCATTTTCTCTACTATAACAATCATCAATTATTGCTATTTTTAACATGTATGACCAATTTTCATAACTTTTACAAAATGGTCCACACTATCATCTTTCATGAAATTCACTTAGAAAAAGATGTTTATCTAACATCAAACTCTCATAAACTTCCATAAAACATCATTTAACATGCATATCAATCATGGGTAGATTTTTGAACCTGCACTTTAGCTCACTTTATAGCTAAAAATAGCTTACTCATGCTACCGGGACTTCAAAAATACGAATAATATCAAAAACGGGGCTAAGATGAACTTACTAGCAAGCTTGAAAGATGAACAAACCCTAGCTATGGGTTCTTCAAAATTTCGGCACACACAAGGAAGAAGATGAATGATTTTCATCATCTTTTTCCTTTATTAATCATTTAATAGTTAAATGACCAAAATGCCCTTCTCTTAAAAATATCACCATTTACTAGCTCATGTCCATTTTTGTCCAAAAATTATGATTTGGGCAAATTGCTATTTAAGGACTTATAATTACTATTCTAGAGCTATTTCATACAAAATGCTTCTAGAAACTCACATTTTACAACTTTAGCAATTTGGTCCTTTTTGACCATTCAACTTCAATTTAGCAAAATTGATTCATGAAACTTTCACAGTAACATGCAAACATGGTATGAACCTTAAAAACTCATAAATTCACCTCAGATTAGTGGTCTCGCACCACTATTCCGACTAGGCCCTAAATCAGGCTGTTACAATTCTCCCCCCTCAGGGATTTTCGTCCTCAAAAATCTTACCAGCAAAAAGGTTTGGATACTGGTTTCTCATACTCTCTTCTGGTTCCCATGTGGCTTCTTCTAATCCATGTCTTTCCCACAATACTTTCACTAAGGCAATACTTTTCTTTCTTAGTTGCTTCACTTCCTGAGCTAATATCTTGACTGGTTCTTCACCATAAGTCATGTCGGGATGAATCTCTACCTCTGACTGGGGAATTACATACGAAGGGTCAGATCGGTAGCGTCTTAACATTGACACGTGAAACACATCATGTATCTTTTCTAACTCTAATGGCAAAGCCAATCTGTAAGCTACAGGCCCAACCTTCTCGGTAATCTCATATGGTCCAATAAAACGCGGACTAAACTTGCCTTTCCGGCCAAATCTGAGAACTTTTCTCCAAGGTGACACTTTCAAGAAACCTTTATCTCCGACTTGATACTCTATCTCTTTTCTCTATAAGTTCGAATAGGACTTACATGCATGTCGATGCGACTTTTAAACTTTCTTGTATCACTTTCACTTTCTCTTGACTTCTCTAACCAAATCAACCCGTGAATTTGGTTTTCTTTAAGTTCAGTCCAATAAAGAGGCGTTCGGCACTTACGCCCATATAAAGCCTCATAAGGCGCCATCTTTAAGCTCGACTGAAAACTATTATTGTAGGCAAACTCTACTAATGGGAGAAACTTTTCCCAACTGCCTTGGAATTCAAGAATACAACATATGAGCATATATTCGAGAACTTGATTTAACCTCTCGGATTGACCGTCAGTTTGAGGATGAAAAGCGGTACTAAAGTTCAACTTTGTACCCAAGGCCTCTTGTAACTTCTTCCAAAATCTAGATGTGAATCTCGGATCTCTATCCGATATGATTGACAAGGGAACTCCATGAAGTCTTACTATTTCTGAAACATACAAGTTTGCCAACTTGTCGAGGGAGTAATCCATTCGAACAGGCATAAAATGGGCTGATTTCGTGAGTCTATCAACTACAACCCATACGACATCTTTCTTGCTCAGAGATAGTGGTAAACCCGTTACAAAATCCATAGTAAAACGGTCCCACTTCCACTCCGGAACTAAAATGGGTTGAAGCAAACCCGAAGGTACTTGGTGTTCAGCCTTTACTTGCTGACAAATCAAGCATTTGGAAACAAATTTTGAAATATCTTTCTTCATTCTCAGCCACCAATACTGTTGCTTCAAGTCATTATACATCTTGGTACTACCCGGATGTACAGATAAACATCCATTATGAGCCTCATGCAAAATTTTCTGAATAAGCTCTTCTTTTCTCGGTACACAAACTCTGTCTTTGAACATCAGACTTCCATTGGGACTAATCCGGAAGTCAGACTCAACATCTGTCTCGCACTAATCTCTCTGAACTTGTAATTCACTATCCTCTTTTTGGGCTTCAATGATCTCTTGGAGGAAAATTGGTCTAGCTCTCAACTCGGCTAGAATAGAACCATCGTTGGATAAAGTCATACGTGAATTGATTGCCCTTAATGCAAATAAGGATTTTCTGCTCAAAGCGTCGGCAACCACATTCGCCTTCCCGGGATGGTAATCAATGACCATCTCATAATCTTTTATCAACTCTAACCATCTCCGTTGTCTTAAGTTCAACTCTTTCTGCATCATCAAGTACTTCAAACTTTTATGATCAGCGAAAATCCGACATTTCTCACCATATAGGTGATGTCTCCATATTTTCAATGCGAAGACTATGGCGCCAATTCTAAATCATGCGTCGGAAAATTCTTCTCATGAGGCTTCAAAGCTATGGAGGCATAAGCAATAACTTTGCCTTCTTGCATAAGTACACAACCTAATCCATTTAAGGATGCATCATTTGTAAATCACAAATTCTTTCCCTATCTCAAAGTTGTACTAAAGCTGAGCTTCATCAATAATGCTTTCAATTTTTGAAACTTTGTTGGCATATTTCATCCACTCGAACTTCACATTTTTCAGTAACAACTTCATCACGGGGTTGCAATCATGGAAACCCCTTAACAAATCGTCTATAATAGCCGGCTAGGCCAGGAAACTTCTAACCTCAGAGATATTCTCGGTGGTTTCCAATCCATAATAGCCGAGATCTTACTTGGGTCTACTGAAACCCTTCTCCTGAGACAATATGTCCCAGAAATCCTACTTCATTGAACCAAAACTCACTTTTACTGAACTTGGCATACAACTGATTTTCTCGAAGAATCTATAAAACTGTTCGTAGGTGCTCAGCATGCTCATTCTCATCTCGGGAATAAATCAGTATGTCAAGTCTATCTTAGAGAACACAGTGGCTCCTCTCAATTGATCGAACAAATCATCGATCCTTGGCAATGGGTACTTGTTCTTTACTGTCACTTTATTAAGCTGACGGTAATCTATGCACAATCTCATTGTGCCATCCTTCTTTTCACAAATAAAGCTGGAGCACCCTGGTGGAGAACAACTTGACCTTGCAAAGCGTTTGTCATTAACTCTTGCAAATTGTGTCTTCAACTCTTTCAACTCTGTTGGAGCCATTCTGTAAGGAGTAATAGATATTGGTGCGATCACAGGGAGCTAGCTCAATGCTAAACTCAACCTCTCTAGCGGTGGTAGTCCGGCAATTCCTCAGAAACACATCCACGTACTCACATACTCACGCGCACCGACTCAATCCTTATCTCTGTTTCTTTTCATTCATCACAAAAGCCAAATATGCTTCATACCCCTTTCTCATGTATCTCTGTCTTTGTCACACATGAGAAATCAATTTCGACAATCTACTCTGTTCATCGATTCTATGTGAAGGGTGTCCCCATCCTCACATCTCATTTCAATGTATTTCTTCCCACAATTAACTATTACATTATGGGCGATTAACGATCCATACCGAGAATGATATCAAACTCGTCAAATGGTAACAACATAAGGTTTGCTTTAAAACAATGACCTCTAATCATTAATGGACATTCTCTACATACTTCATTCACTAACACACTCTTGCCTAAAGGATTAGACACTCTAATCACAACTTCACGTAAACTCTATAGGCATACTCAAATCGGATACCAATTTCATGCATATGTAAGAGTGTGTAGATCCGGGATCTATTAAAGCAATAACTTTAACATCATGAAGAGAAAAGGTACCCGTGATAACATCATGGGAAGATGCCTCTTCGCGAGCGCGAATGGCATAAGTCCGTGCAGGTGCCCTACCCTCGGGCCTCATGGCCTACTCTCTAGGGTTACCTCTTCCACTAGCCCCACTTCCGGGGTTTCTCTACGGCCTTCCTCTGACCGTACTCCCAGATCTCGGGTTTTGAGTTTTGTCCTCTTTCATCATCTCTGGACAATCTTTTATGTAGTGGTCCTGGGAACGACATCTGAAACATGCATTTTCGTGTGCTTGGCATTCCCCTAAATGGCGTTTGCCACAATGTGGGAATTTAGGTCTATCAGATCGAACATTCCTCACACTAGCGACTGAAGTAGTCTGTGCTTTATTTCCCGAATACTGTTTACTCTTGTCCTTCCTGGAAAATCCAGTGGAAGTAGCCGATCGGGCAGGGAAATCTCTTAACTTCTTAGATGGAGATTGGAATGACTTGTTCCACTATCTCTTTTTCGAGTCATGAGACTCCATTTCAAATTTATTCTTCTCTTTTACTAGTTCTTCGGCTTTACAAGCCCTCTCGACTAGCACAACAAATTCCTTCAATTCTAGAGCAGCAACAAATAGTTTGACGTCCTCATTTAGCCCATCTTCGAATCTCTTACTCAAGATGGCTTGGTGGACACGCATTCTCGAGCGTATTTCTTTGAGTCTTACAAACTCACGCTCGTAGTCGATTCTGAGACATCTTGCCTTGTTTGATTCTAGGAATTCCTTCCTTTACGGTCCACAAACCTTTGGTGATATACTTTTTCTTGAACTCTTCTTGGAAGAATTCCCATGTGATCTTTTCTCTTGGGACTCACGATACCAAGGTGTTCCACCATTGATAGCGAGAATTTCTTAAAAGAGAAACTACACACTTCATGCACTCTTCAGTGTACATGATAGCTCATTAAATAACACGATGGTATTTTCTAACGTAATTCAGCTATTTTGGATCATCATCTTTTCTAGCCCGAAATTGTTCTCCATGTTTCTGATTCTATCAACCGGAGGCTTCTCTCCTCTTACCACCTCTACTACTTGAGGGCTATTGGGATAGGTTGAGGAATAGGTGGGGTGGAGGGTTGTGCATTCGGGTTCGTGCGAGCGAACTCCGTGTACCATGTGTTCATCATATGGAGGAAGGCTTCTCTAGCCTCTTCTCCTCCTCCTTGACTCACCGTAGTGGGTCTATTCTCGTTCTCATTTGGCATTGTCCCTTCAATGGAGCCAGCGCATTACTTTCTCACGTCATCCGCTATATCTCTTTCGAGGATCCATTTACTATATATATAAACATAATTTAAGTCGTCGAGTCGTCACACTATCATTATAAAACATTCTTATGTATGGCATGTATAGCTAGACTCGTGCTCATGCTACGTTAGTCCTAGAACCGACTAAACCGTAGCTCTGATACCACTAAATGTAACACCTCATACCCGAGTCCGAGGCTCAGACCGGATACGAGACATTACTATGCTTGAACTTGCTTAATCATGACATTACAGGCTATAAAATTTCGTTCCGAAATTAAAACTTCTCATTCTTAAACAATTCGTACATTTCATGGGCCTACGAGGCCTTAAACTTGTACTGGTAAACTTTCAGAACCTTATCGAAAAACTTTTCTTTGAAACAGGGGTTACACACCTGTGTAATATAAGACACGCCCGTGCATAGGCATACACGCCCATGTCCTTAGACCGTTCCCTAAAACTCATTATTCTGCCAATTTCCACACGACCATAACACGCCCGTGGTCCTAGCCCGTGTGAAAAACCTTAGCATTCTGACTTATAACACACGGCCATGGCACGCCCGTGGACTGAGACCGTGTACTACATCTTGATATACTGACTTATTTCACACGACCAGGCACACACCCAAGTTCTAACCGTGTGTCATGCACGGCCTTAACACACGGCCGTGGGATTAGTCCGTGGCCTATTCTTACTTATAAGACTAAGGTGCAGTTTATGCACGGCCTAGACACAGGCCCGTGTGTCTAATCGTGTAGGCACTTAGAGGCTATTCACCAAGCCAATTACCATCCTGAAATTAAGACCAAACTCAAGCTCAATTCAGCAACTCAATTATTACATCTTTCATGAACAATATAACATGCTTCATTGATATTAATAACATACATACTTAGTCAAACTTGGCCAATCACTTAGCCATTTACAAAAGAATAATAAACTTAATAGCCTATACTTTGGCTTTTCTTGAAACATTTACTCAAAATGTAATGCTACCTATACATGCCATACTTAATAAAATAACTTGGCTATACCAAAATAGCGATTGATAGTGTGCTCCGAGCTCTGATGACGGTGATCCTTGATATTAGCTTGGCGGGACTACATGGAAAGAAAGAATGAAAGTCATAAGCATTTAGATTAGTAAGTTTGTATAATACACATCGCAACATTCTTACTTAATATAGACCATTTGATATAAACAATGGCATCATAAATTCAGCTATATAAAGCTTACTTACTCATACTTGATTCTTACATAACTCATGAAACTTACTAGTCTCATACTTGATAGGCAAACAAAGTACCTGTATCTCTAGATCACATTGATCAGCATACTTGAACATAATACTCATAATTTCTAATTCATCATTCATAACATGAATAATATTCTGTCCCCACTTGATAATGATTTTGCTTACGAAACTTTCTTGTTATCTCTTGTGAGCTTATCTCATTTGCCCGATGAATTCCTATGAAATAACCGAGAATACCAAATCTCTTACCAAGAACTCGATGCTAAAGCCATATTTTGGATATGGTCTTACATGGGATATCTCATCTTGGTTTCAAGGCCATGTCTTGACATGGACTTATATGAAATCTTCCTCTTGATAACTTGTTCAATGCCAAGCTTGGATCCTTGGACTTACATGATAACTTGTTCAATGCCAAGCTTGGGTCCTTGGAATTAAATGATAAACTTGTCAATGCCAAGCTTGGGTCCTTGGACTTACATGATAAACTTGTCAATGCCAAGCTTGTGTCCTTGGACTTACATGATAACTTGCTTGATTGCCGATGCCATGCCTCGGCTTGGTCTTATACGGACTTTCTCATACTTGATCTCATTAATTTCATTGTTTAACTTAACGTTAAACAATTTCATAATAACATTGTATATTATACTAAGCAATTCAATGATATAAATCATAAAGCTTAGAAATCATACAAACTTACCTCAATATACAAAATGTAGCTAGGTATGCAATTTAGTCCTCGACCTTGTTCTTGCCTCGATTTCGATCCGGGCTTCGTTTTTCTTGATCTATAGTCATAAATAGATCATTTAATACTCACATTGACTAAATTGACTCTTAAATCATACTTTGGCAAAATTACTATTTTTCCCCTAAACTTTCTCATATTTGCACTTTTCCCCAAGGCTCGTAAAATAATTTTCATTCAACTTTCTTAAACTTCATGCTTAGCTGAATCATTTTCTCTACTATAACAATCATCAATTATTGCTATTTTTAACATGTATGACCAATTTTCATAACTATTACAAAATGGTCCATACTATCATCTTTCATGAAACTCACTTAGAAAAAGATGTTTATCTAACATCAAACTCTCATAAACTTCCATAAAACATCATTTAACATGCATATCAATCATGGGTAGATTTTTGAACATGCATTTTAGCTCACTTTATAGCTATAAATAGCTTACTCATGCTACCGGGACTTCAAAAATACAAAGAATATGAAAAACGGGGCTAAGATGAACTTACTAGCAAGCTTGAAAGATGAACAAACCCTAGCTATGGGTTCTTCAAAATTTCGAAACACACAAGGAAGAAGATGAATGATTTTCATCATCTTTTTCCTTTATTAATCATTTAATAGGTAAATGACCAAAATGCCCTTCTCTTAAAAATATCACCATTTACTAGCTCATGTCCATTTTTGTCCAAAAATTATGATTTGGGCAAATTGCTATTTAAGGACTTATAATTACTATTCTAGAGCTATTTCATACAAAATGCTTCTAGAAACTCACATTTTACAACTTTTGCAATTTGGCAAAATTGCTTCATGAAACTTTCACACTAACATGCAAACATGGCATGAACCTTTAAAACTCATAAATTCACCTCGGATTAGTGGTCTCGTACCACTATTCCGACTAGGTCCTAAATCAGGATGTTACATATATAGCTTACTCTATCTATTTTCCATGTTTATAATATCCCCAGGCTAGCTCGGGTTGGAGAATGTCAGAGATACCATCACACTATCAAGCTATCACTTCGGGTATTGTTGAGTTCAAGTAGTTGAGTTGTGGCATGTATAGGAGATTTAGTTATGTTTTTAAGTGTCATATTTGAATTTGCTAAATGTGGGCCTATGTTATTTGATGGATCATTTTGTATAAGGCCATGGATGATGGCTAATATTTGTTATTGTTATATGCATATGATGATGTTTTTCATGAATGTGAAAATTTGCTTGGTTGAGCATATGGTGTGTTAATGCATGATTGAGCAAGTTGTATGATTGAATTGATAAAGAATGTGATAAGTGTTGCATGTGAATGAAGTGAAGTGGCCATGTTGTGTAAATGTCTTAGTTGTGGTGAATTGGTCATGAATTTATGTGTGGATGGGTGTTACTTGATGTTGTGTATGTTGGTGCAAGTAAGGGTGGCAAAAGGCTTGGTAAATAGCCTTGTTTCTGTCCACACGGGTAGACACACGGGCATGTGTCTGGGCCGTGTGTGACACACGGTCTGCCCTATGCGCATGTAGTCCGGCCGTGTGTCCCCTGCACCTTAATTGTGTAATTAAATTCACCACACGGCCAAGCACACGGGTGTGTGTCCTGGCAGTGTGACCTTAAAGGGTTGATGACGTTAGAAACAGAATGTCAAGGTTTTTACACACGGGCTGAAACACGGGTGTCTCGCAGTCGTGTGAGAGATACGGGCCAAGGACACGGGCGTGTGCCAGGCCGTGTGAAAATCCCTGTAGGTTCGAAAAGAGAAATAAATCCACATGGGCTAGGGACACGGGCGTGTCCCAATATGCTCAGGTCGTGTGATCTACACGGTCCTTCAGCATGGCCATGTTAAGAGGTCACACGGACGTGTCACTCTTCCACATGGGCGTGTGCCCCTGATTTCAATGATATTTTCTAAAGTTTATCTAAAGTGCTCGGTTTAGTCCCGAATCATTTTCAAAGTGTGTTTTGGGCCTCGTAGGTCCATATTAGGGACTTTAAGGTAAAGTTTTAAAAAGTTTTAAAATTGAATGAAATTTTTATGACTCGAAAATGTATGTTTGCATGTGTTTAAGATAGGTAATGCCTCGTACCCTGTCTCGGCGTCGGTTACGGGTAAGGGGTGTTACAACTTCACTCTTAGTTTTTTGGAATTCATTTCATCACACATGCCTTTCTACTTGAAAGTAAAGATGTAGCAAACATCAAACTCCCAAGCTACTTAGCAGTCTTCCACAGTGGAGTGTCCCAAAGAAAAATTAAGTCACTCTTATTGTAACACCCCATACCCGAGTCCGAGGCTTAGACCAAATACGAGATATTACTATGCTTTAACTTGATTAATCATGCACTTACGGGCTGTAAAATTTTGTTCCAAATTAAAAAATTCTCTTTCTTAGTCAAGTCATTCGTATCATGGGCCTACGAGGCCTTAAACTTGCGCTCGGAAACTTTTACGAGTTAAAGGAAACTTTTCTTTAAAATAGGGGCCACACGCCCGTGTATAATGAGACACGCCCGTGTGTAGACACACACGGCCATGTTCAACAACCGTGCTTAAAAACCCAAGCATTATGCCAAATGCCCCACGGTTAAGGCACACGCCCATGCAGTTTGGGAACACGCCCGTGTGCCCTTAAGACATGCCCGTGCTTTCCACCCGTGGTCGAAACTGACTAAATCTACACGGCCTTGACACGGCCGTGGACTTAGACCGTGTACTATACCTTGACATACTGACTTATTTCACACGACCGGGCACACGCCCATGTTCCAACCGTGTATCATGCACGGCCTTAACACACGGCCATAGGATTTGGCCGTGGCCTATCCTGACTTATAAAACTAAGGTGCAGGTTACGCACGGCCTAGACACACGCCCGTGTGTCTATCCGTGTGGGCACTTAGTGGCTATCTTACAAACCTTTTTCTACTCTTATTAGCATACTTTCATATACTTCTTCAAAACATTCTCAAATCATCAATTGAAACTCATATATTAACACATATTGTTCATAAAAAATAAAGTTTTCCTCTCATACACTGGGGAGAATTGTTCCCACAACATTTACAACAACTTAAGCCATCATCACTGGCTATACAAAACCATTCTATAGATTCTCTTAGTCCAACAACATTTGGCTACAACAATTAGAATTCATCAACTTTAAACGAATCCCTATACATGCCATGACTCTTAAGGACTTAACACCTCATGCCGTATGTCTGCTCGATAGTGTGAAAACATCTCCGGTGGCCTCCAACCCGAGCTAAGTAATAAAACCTATAAGAGATGAGAAAAGTAAAGGAGTAAGCAATAATGCTTAGTAAGTTCATCTGTATAGTTTGACAAATATTGATATTCACTGAATATACATAACACCAAGGCAATATGTTGAGTTTTTCTCATCAACTCATGGTTACTTACTCAACCATTCTTGAAACTTACTCATTTAATCTCTTACCACATTCTTACCGTATCACAAGCCAATTCGCTCGTTTAATTAGCATAAGTTCCTGCACTGATCGTCACAAGATCATATATAACAACACATCAAGAAATTTCAATAAGCCGCTCATGCTACTAATATCTCGGTGGTTTCGTACTTAGCCCACCATTCCTTTATAAGTGATGGTATCACACATAGCCCATCGATCAATAATCAATAAGGTGAAATTGCACATAGCTTACCGTTATTTACATTCATGGATAATAATTCACAAGTATACCTCTATTTCAAATGTTCATTCAAGAACATCCTCACATGTTCCCACTTTTACTTAACTTTCTACGATACTCGTTCTCATTCAAACAGTGCATCAAATACACATACCCCACTAGGGGTTCATCATTTATTGAATTCATCTCAATTCAATTCTACACCTACTTGTGCTACTCATAGTACAACCACATACATTCACGTATACATTGAATCATTCGAATTGTTAAATAACTCTCTTGAGTCTCATACACGTAGTTCTCGTTGTCACTCTACCCCAATTGGGTTTTAAATACTCCAACATATCGATGCCATGTCCCTGACATGGTCTTATACGAATTCTTACACCGAGGCCATATCCCAATATGGTCTTACTCGAGTCTTTAACCATCGTTCTATCGTGCTATACACCTTTCCCATTACTCTAAATTCAATTCCATTGACATCTTATCAAGAGACATTTCATACATTCACATAATAATATACATTCCATACAATATTGGAATACTAAATGAGCTCATACGTAATTTCAACATTTGCACATGAACTTACCTCGATGTCAAAAGAGCCGAAAAGGACTTTTTGCCCACATTTCTCTTTTCATCCGTTCTAGGTCCGAAACTCATTTTCTTTGATCTAGAACAATGAAATTTAATCATTTAATCACTCAATGATCGTATTACAACATAATCTCTACTTAGGGAAAAATGACCATTTTGCCCCTATACTTTGGCAAAATTACGATTTTTCCCCTAGGCTCGTAAATAAATTTTCATCACATTTTCTTGTTAAACAAGCCTAGCTGAACATTTAATCCTCTTACAACTATTCTCAATTCCATCAATTTCATGCCTTAATGAACAAATTACAACTTTTGCATTTTAATCCCAAATAGGTGTTTTCATGACAACACCTTTCACAAAAGTTGTTTCTCATCATCCTATCATTCATTTTATTTCATAAAACTCATCAAGCAACATAAAATCTCTCATGGCAAGTCCCTAGACTTTCAACCATATTGCAAACTAGTCCCCTCTTTAGAAAGCTTAAGCTTTATGGGTCTCAAAAGTACAAAAATTAACATTTAAAGCCATCAAAATCACTTACTTGAGTGAAGAGAAGCTTGCTGAAATTTTCAAGCTTTCAAAACCCTCCCATGGCTGATATTTTTAGTTGAAAGAGAAGAAATAAAAAAGATGATAGCTTTTTGGCTTATTTCATCTTATTTTATTTCTTTTTAAACACCTAACATGACCACATTTAATGTTCTTGTCCTCTTAGCTTACTATGGCCGGCCAACTCACTTAGACTAGGCCAAATTGCTCATTTGGGACCTCCATTTACTAGGCCATAGCTATTTGGTACCTTTAGCCTATAGAATGGAACTTTCGCACTCTATGCGATTTAGTTCTTTTTTCACAATTTAGCTAGAAATCGCTAAAATTAAGGCAGCAAAATTTTTATGCATCCTCATAAACATGTTGTAACTCATAACATAGCATGAAAATAATTTTCTCTAACCTCGAATTAGTGATTCCGAGATCACTGTTCCGACTAGCCCCTAAATCGGGTTGTTACAATTCTCCCCCTTAGGGATTTTCGTCCCCAAAAATCTTATCAGGAGGGTTAGCTACCAACATTCTTAAAATGTTTCCATCTAATCTTCAAAATCGCAAATCCACTTATCCTCAAATTCCTCTTGCCGATAACTCTCAAGCTGTGATACATAAGATCGAAACGTAACTTGAGACCTAGGTTATTCTTCCTCTGGGGCTTATACTATATCCAGAAATCCACTAATTTGGAAATCCGTACGTGCCCAAATGATTGCTCGGATTTTCACTGGTTGATTCACTACAATTCGAATGGCATCCCCTTCTTAGGGAATTTTGTCAAACTAAATTTGAAATCTATAAGGTTTTACCTCACTTTCTCATTAAAGCATTCACCGACTGTAATAGCCTTGACTTATACGCTTTGAAAACTTAGCTTTTAGTGGTAAACTATTTCTGACCATAATCTCAATCATATCGTGAAATGTACTCTATCGTCAAAACATTTATGCACATAACTGTACTTTCTTATTTTTGCATTAATAGATATGCTACTACTAAATCTCATACCAAAACTCTTGTATAAGTTCTGAATTCATCATCATTCAAATCCTATCTCTAGGAATCATCGACAACAGAAAACTTATACAACTTGTATTTTATCATCTCAATAAACTCATTCAGAGCTTATTTAAAATACCACTTACTATCTCATTTCTGAACCCTTTTGTTCTGAAAAGAAAGCTCGCTCTTGTCATTAACTTTGCTGAAACTGGGATATTACCAACTAAGATCAACCAAGTAACTAGCTTGCATTGCTTAACATGGATCTTTCGTAACATCTAACTTACAACAAGGACACAGAAATGATCGTCTCGGGATCACTAACCTGTCAACTCTTTCTCTCGATTCAGACTGATTTCAGTACTAGAACTTTCAAATAAATAGTTCTTTCAATAGCCTTCAACTCAACCATCACAGTTTGAACATTTCGATGAGCATATCTTTATATCATGCTCCCTACTCACGTACACACAGAATTTTATTCTCTTTACTGATTCATGCGTGAATATACACAGAACTTGAATCATATCTCAATACATTAATCTACTCTTTTCTCCATACTGAGAACATATTTTGAGCACACTCTCATCTGAGTCTCTCTTGCTATGCTAATCTAAAACCTTTGCTGTCTTTATATCTCACGATAGCAGGGTCATCTTGGTCAAATTCATTAACTCTTTTCGGCTTACCCGAAAACCCATCACACAATGTGAAACTTGTGACTTCACCTCTTATACACGAAACATCACCGATTTCCTCATCAAGGTACCCAATTAAGGTTACGAGGAGATAGAGGAATGTCGATTTCAAATAACTAAATCGACAACTGTTTAGTCTACTTTTTCCATCAGTTAACGTTCTCACACAATCACAATTTCATGAAAAGAACGACTACATCATCCCTGAAGGGAAACAGATTTTTACACAAGATACTTAAGGAGATTTTTATAATCCCTTCATAACATCAACTAACCATGCACAAACTACAGGCTTTGAGCCAACTTATTCAATCTTGCCATTTATTTAGCACATATCGTGCCACACATCGCACCTGCTTCTTCGTGATTCATTCATGAATATATGTATTCACTCCTTCACATGACTTTAGTACTAGTCTCATTTCTATTTCTAACTCATCTACCTGTCCCTTCGATCATTAGGGATAATCAAAGATGTATATTCATCGTCATACATATAGGTACGACACAAATGTCACATCTCCAAGGTGGTCTTATATGGAGTCACCTCTAAATGCCAATTCCATTTCCCAGATAAGGTCTTATATGGGCTTCCACATCAAGTATCGATGCCATATTCTGAATATGGTCTTATACGAATCATAACTTGGTGCCGAGGCCGTGCCTCGAACATGGTCTTATACGGGACCTTATCTATTTCGTATCTCAATGGTAGCCTTTTCATTATAGTCTCCCAGGACTTCAACCTCATGTTCAACAGTAATTATTCTATCTAGTAGAGTATCATGCATCAATGTGATACAAAGCATTCTCAAAATGCTAACATAAATACTGTATTAATCACATACAAACTTACTCAATTTGTCTCTCATAACATTTAATCATAATTCAACAGTGGTATGGAGGGTGAGGTCACAGAGCCTCTTAACTTGACCCTCGTGACTACATACATATGATTTAATATTCATCATCAATGAAATATCATCATAGTCACATAACTCATCTCAAGTGAGTTTTCACGTTTATCATGTTACAATTATCTCTATCACTCATACTTTCGAGCTGTGACATTAATAACTCAAGTTCCACATTAATATTTACTTGAGCATTCAACATTTGATTCTACTTCCTCTTACTATTGCTTATCGATTTAGAGAATGTCTTACGGGTTTTGAGTACGTCGTTTACTTGATCTCCATAGTCCAACTATTGTCTTACTCGTATCACAACATCATGGTCCAGCTATTGTTTTACATGTCGTCACGATGTCATAGCCTCGCTATGGTCTTACACAAAATCTTATATCGATATCGACGCCATATCCCAGATATGGTCTTACACGATCTCATATCGAATATCGATGCCATATCCTAGATATAGTCTTATCCGATTAACTTTCTCAATATCGAAGCCATATCCCTGATATGGTCTTATACGGGATCTTGTAACTCGATGTCGATGCCATATCCCAGATATGGTCTTATACGAGATCATGCTTAGATGTCAATGCCATGTCCCAGACATGGTCTTATACGAGATCTTTCTTTGGTGCTGAAGCCATGTCCCAGACATGGTCTTACACTAGCACACGTATCAACGCCGATGCCATGTTCCAAACATGATCTTACACTGGCCCTCATAATGTGGCCGATGCCATGTCCCAGACATGGTCTTACACTAGCACACGTATCATCACCAATGCCATGTCCCGGACATGGTCTTATATGGGATTTCCTCTAGGTGCCAACGCCATATCCCAGATATGGTCTTACATGGGATGACATGTACCGCCATGGTCTTATTCATCATTTTGTCATTGGACGACCGTACTCATATCCTGTATTTTACTCTTACTGCTTTTCACATACATCATGGCACTTACTAGTCTCATGCTTGTAAGGCAAACAAGGTACCTGTAACACTTGATCACATAGATCAGTATACTTTACTATAACAAGCATAATCTCAACATCATCATTCATAATATGAGTTATGCTTGTTAGTCAGCCTTTACTAGCATGACATAATATCAACTTTACTACTAACTTTCTTGCTATCTCATTTAAACTTTACTTGCGTGCCTGATGAATTTCCATGAATAACCGAGGATACTGAATCTCATCTCACATGCTCGATGCCAAAGCCATATCCTAGATACGTTCTTACATGGAATCTCTCTTCTTGGTTTCGAGGCCATGTCTTGACATGGGATTATACGAAGCCTTTCTCATTCTCACCAATGCTGTGCCTTGGCCTGGACTTACATGATAACTTGTTCAATGCCAAGCTTGCCTTGGACTTACATGATAACTTGTTCAATGTCAAGCTTGCCTTGGACTTACATGATAACTTGTTCAATGCCAAGCTTGCCTTGGACTTACATGATAACTTGCTTGATTGCCGATGCCATGCCTCGGCTTGGTCTTATACGGACTTTCTCATTTCATGTGGTAGATCGAGTATCCTGGGAAATTCCATCTTCAATCGGGACTTGCTCGTATTTATTCTCATTTATTTCTTTGTTTAGCAAAACATTAATCATTCCATGATAATAATGTACATTATACTAAGCAATTTAAGGATAGAAATCATAAAGCTTAAAAATCATACAAACTTAATGAAATTAGCTCGGTTGGGAATCATCACTGTCTTAACAAAATAATTTCGTTAGAGCTGGGAGACATCACACTATCACGATCCACATACGGCATGTATAGCTAGACTCTTATTCACGCTAGGTTAGTCCTAGAACCGACTAAACTATAGCTCTGATACCACTAAATGTAACACCCCATACCCGAGTCTGAGGCTTAGACCGAATACGAGATATTACTATGCTTTAACTTGCTTAATCATGCACTTACGGGCTGTAAAATTTTGTTCCAAATTAAAAACTTCTCTTTCTTAGTCAAGTCATTCATATCGTGGGCCTACGAGGCCTTAAACTTGCGTTCGAAAACTTTTACGAGTTAAAGGAAACTTTTCTTTAAAACAGGGGCCACACGCTCATGTATAATGAGACACGCCCGTGTGTAGACACACACGGCCATGTTCAACAACCGTGCTTAAAAACCCAAGCATTCTGCCAAATGCCCCACGGTTAAGGCACACGCCCATGCTGTTTGGGAACATGCCCGTGTGCCCTTAAGACATGCCCGTGCTTTCCACCCGTGGTCGACACTGACTAAATCCACACGGCCTTGACACACCCGTGGACTTAGACCGTGTACTATACCTTGACATACTGACTTATTTCGCACGACCGGGCACACGCCCATGTTCCAACCGTGTATGATGCACGGCCTTAACACATGGCCATGGGATTTGCCCGTGGCCTATCCTGACTTATAAAAATAAGGTGCAGGTTATGCACGGCCTAGACACACGCCCGTGTGTCTATCCGTGTGGGCACTTAGTGGCTATCTTACAAACCTTTTTCTACTCTTATTAGCATACTTTCATATACTTCTTCAAAACATTCTCAAATCATCAATTGAAACTCATATATTAACACATATTGTTCATAAAAAAATAAAGTTTTCCTCTCATATACTAGGGAGAATTGTTCCCACAACATTTACAACAACTTAAGCCATCATCACTGGCTATACACAACCATTCTATAGATTCTCTTAGGCCAACAACATTTGGCTACAACAATTAGACTTCATCAACTTTAAACGAATCCCTATACATGCCATGACTCTTAAGGACTTAATACCTCATGCCGTATGTCTGCTCGATAGTGTGAAAACATCTCCGGCGACCTCCAACCCGAGCTAAGTAATAAAACATATAAGAGATGAGAAAAGTGAAGGAGTAAGCAATAATGCTTAATAAGTTCATTTGTATAATTTGACAAATATTGATATTCACTGAATATACATAACACCAAGGCAATATGTTGATTTTTTCTCATCAACTCATGGTTACTTACTCAACCATTCTTGAAACTTACTCATTCAATCTCTTACCACATTCTTACCATATCACAAGCCAATTCGCTCGTTTAATTAGCATAGGTTCCTGCACTGATCGTCACAAGATCATATATAACAACACATCAAGCAATTTCAATAAGCCGCTCATGCTACTAATATCTCAGTGGTTTTGCACTTAGCCCACCATTCCTTTATAAGTGATGGTATCACACATAGCCCATCGATCAATAATCAATAAGGTGACATTGCACATAGCTTACCGTTATTTACATTCATGGATAATAATTCACAAGTATATCTCTATTTCAAATGTTCATTCAAGAACATCCTCACATGTTCCCATTTTTACTTAACTTTCTATGATACTCGTTCTCATTCACACAGTGCATCAAATACACATACCCCACTAGGGGTTCATCATTTATTGAATTCATCCCAATTCAATTCTACACCTACTTGTGCTACTCATAGTACAACCACATACATTCACGTATACATTGAATCATTCGAATTGTTAAATAACTCTCTTGAGTCTCATGCACATAGTTCTCATTGTCACTCTACCCCAATTGGGTTTTACATACTCTAACATACCGATGCCATGTCCCTGACATGGTCTTATACGAATTCTTACATCGAGGCCATATCCCAATATGGTCTTACTCGAGCCTTTAACCATCGTTCTATCGTGCTATACACCTTTCCCATTACTCTAAATTCAATTCCATTGACATCTTATCAAGAGACATTTCATACATTCACATAATAATATACATTCCATACAACATTGGAATACTAAATAAGCTTATACGTAATTTCAACATTTGCACATGAACTTACCTCGATGTCGAAAGAGCCGAAAATGACTTTTTGCCCACATTTCTCTTTTCATCCGTTCTAGGTCCAAAACTCATTTTCTTTGATCTAGAACAATGAAATTTACTCATTTAATCACTCAATGATTGTATTACAACATAATCTCTACTTAGGCAAAAATGACCATTTTGCCCCTATACTTTGGCAAAATTATGATTTTGCCCCTAGGCTTGTAAATAAATTTTCATCATATTTTATTGTTAAACAAGCCTAGCTGAACATTTAATCCTCTTACAACTATTCTCAATTCCATCAATTTCATGCCTTAATGAACAAATTATAACTTTTGCATTTTAGTCCCAAATAGGTGTTTTCATGACAACACCTTTCACAAAAGTTGTTTCTCATCATCCTATCATTCATTTTGTTTCATAAAACTCATCAAATAACATAAAATCTCTCATGGAAAGTCCCTAGACTTTCAACCATATTGCAAACTAGTCCTCTCTTTAGAAAGCTTAAGCTTTAGGGGTCTCAAAAGTACAAGAATTAACATCTAAAGCCATGAAAATCACTTACTTGAGTGAAGAGAAGCTTGCTGAAATTTTCAAGCTTTCAAAGCCCTCCCATGGCTGATATTTTCGGTTTAAAGAGAATAAATAAAAAGATGATAGCTTTTTGGCTTATTTCATCTTATTTTATTTCTTTTTAAACACCTAACATGACCACATTTAATGTTCTTGTCCCCTTAGCTTACTATGGCCGGCCAACTCACTTAGACTAGGCCAAATTGCTCATTTGGGACCTCCAATTACAAAGCCATAGCTATTTGGTACCTTTAGCCTATAGAATGGAACTTTCGCACTCTATGCGATTTAGTCTTTTTTCACAATTTAGCTAGAAATCGCTAAAATTAAGGCACCAAAATTTTTATGCATCCTCATAAACATGTTGTAACTCATAACATAACATGAAAATAATTTTCTCTAACCTCGAATTAGTGATTTCGAGATCACTATTCTGACTAGCCCCTAAATCGGGCTGTTACACTTATCTATAACTCTTTCTACCCAAAAGTGAAGATGGAGCAAACACCAAACTCTTGGGCTACTCAATGAGATAGACATTGGAGTCTTTACAACAAAACTTAACTTAGCAGCTTATGCTTTTGGGAGTTTAAATTTAGCTTTTCATTTGCTACATTTGTGGATTTTAGCTCAATGACTTTTATAAAAAACATTGAGTTTTAATTCAAAAATTCCTAAGGTTATTAAGGATTCAATGAATACAATGTAAGTGTCATAAATATGATAGAAAATCCTAACCTTATGGGTCGATTATTTTCAGTTCCTTTCTATATCTCGCAAAACTTTTAAGGACTATTTTTATCATTGACCAATTAGCTATCATGTAATCAACTCAATAATGATATAGCAAACAATTCTTTAATTCTTACCTAATGCATGAAATGCTATGGCAATTAAGTATGTCTATAAGGATAAAATATAACAATGAATGAAATGCTATGCTAAACTAAAATCTAAAATGCATGCTACACATCCAAACCTAAGGGATGCGTTGTCCTTAATGCATGAGACCTATAATTAACAACATGCAGTATGATCGATTAAACAAAGGGTAAAAGAAACTCTCTTGTCGAAAAGCTTGACTGGTGGTAATTGTACTTCACTGCTTGCGGGTTGATTTCCTTGCTGCACTCTTATATCTCATCTTTCTTTTAAGTGATTGAATGGGTGGTTCCTCCTCTTCCTTTCCAGATTCAGTGATCTCATCAATTATTCGGTTGATTTCTCAGTCTTGTGCGGACATGTCTTTAGGTGGCGTAAATGGGACAGGCTCTTTGCCTTTCTCATTCCCTGTAGCTACAGAGTTGGTTTCATTTTCTCATCTTCCTCGCCTTCAATATGCATAGATTCTGTTTTCTCTGGTTCCTTCTCAGCTGCTTTCTCTTTAAGGATTGGCAAATTCTACTTTGTCAGATTGCACTTCGACTGGTTCCTCCTCAGTACATCCAGCCTCAAACAGTGGTAACAAAGCCTTGGGGGAAATTCAGGCATTGGATTAGTGAAATTCTTTTACAAGGACCTCTTGAGAGCAATATCGTGATCCTTTACATAGGACCAATAGAGTGTCTACTGTTCTTGGGCCTTTTTCATTTCTTCAACAATTTGATATTGTTGAATTTTGAATAGCGACATTCTTTGCTCTAGTTGCTCTAAGTACTGCAGCACTTGCTTTTCTTATACACCTTGAGAGGTTGAGGTTGCTGCTGGAGCAAAGTGTCTATTAGAAGATGTAGATTCCTTACTTTGCTGATGTTTGTTTCATTATTTTTGCTCCTTAAATTTTCAAAAATATAGATCGAGACATTCCTCCGTTGTTTTGGGTCATATCCTCATTAGCTTTCAAATAGACTTTAGCCATTCTGCAGAGAGCAGTGATTAGGGATGGGAAATTTAGATGCCTGCATTCTTCTTCACACATTGATGCACCTCATGAAAAATAACCTTGCCGATGTTGATTTTCCTCCCCATGATGATCGAATGCAACAGTAGCCTTCTGTAACAGCCCAATTTTGGGGCTAGTCGGAACAGTGGTTTCAGAACCACTAATCTGAGGCCAGAGAAATTATTTTTTATATTATTTTATGTGTTATAGTATAATTATATGAGTACATGAAAATTTTGGTGAATTTATTTTAGTGATTTCTTGCTTAATTTTGAAAACGGACTAAATGGCATAAAGTGCAGAAGTTTTATTCTACAAGCTAAAGGTGTTAAATAGCTATGGAACACTAAAGTAGAGGTCCTTATTGAGTAAATAGACCAATGAAATTATGGTGGCTGGACATGAATTTTTAATTCATGAAATTGGTCAAAGTTTGGTGGCATTAGGTGACAAAATGAATAAAATAAAATAAAACAAAGAAAAAGTTATCATCTTTTCCCATATTCTTCCTCTTCCACCAAAATTTTCAGCAAACTTAATGGTTTTGAGAGCTCAAATTTCAGCCAAGCTTTTCTCTTGCAAGTAAGTGATTTTAATGGTCATTCTTGATAATTTGTGTTTTTGGAACCCCTATAGCTTAAACTAGCTAATGAAGGGACTATTTTGCAAAATGGTTGAGAGTCTAGGGTCTTTCCATGATAGTATTTATATTGTTTGATGAAATTTTATGAAAGAAAATGAATCTTGGTTGTTAAATAAACAACTTTTGTGAAAGGCGTTTTCATGAAAACACCTAAAATGACCATTTTGTGAAGTTTATAAAATAGGTTGTAAATGTGTGAAATAATTGAAAATTTTGAGTTGCTATAAGAGTAATAAAGGTTCGGCTAGGCTTTTTAAAGGAGAAAATTTGATTAAAATCGTATTACGAGCCTAGGGGAAAAATCATAATTATGTGAAAGTCTAAGGGCAAAATAGTAATTTTGCCCAGGTATGAAATATAGATTGTATTGATTAATGTAGTGATTAAATAAGTGAATTTGTCATTATAGATCAGGAAAAATAGAGTTCGGACCTAGACCGGGGGAAAACCAAGCTATTGGACTAAATCGAACTAGTCGCCCATATTTTGTATACCGAGGTAAATTGTACGTAAATAATACAACTCTATTGTTATTATGCATTAAATAATTGATATTGCATAAAATGTTTGATTATTGTTATGAATATGCATGACAAAATTTGAGGTGGTATACTCCCGGTTGAACCTTAGGAATAGATTGGATATCCATGCCATGACATTTGGTTGATATGTGTGCTAGTGTAAGACCATGTCTGGGACATGGCATCGGCCACATTATGAGAGCCAGTGTAAGACTATGTCTGGGACATGGCATCGACTTTGATATGTGTGCTAGTGTAAGACCATGTTTGGGACATGGCATCGGC
This sequence comes from Gossypium sturtianum, assembly GCA_025698515.1. Taxonomy (NCBI): domain Eukaryota; kingdom Viridiplantae; phylum Streptophyta; class Magnoliopsida; order Malvales; family Malvaceae; genus Gossypium; species Gossypium sturtianum. The sequence continues at coordinate 41,905,488 of CM046946.1, read as the reverse complement.
ATTGATACGAGAGCTAGTGTAAGACCATGTCAAGGACATGGCATCGGCCTCGACATGTGAGCCAGTGTAAGACCATGTCTGGGACATGGCATCGACATTTTACCCTCTTGTGTGAGGCTTATCGGATATCCTTTAGTATTATAGATGGTTCCACGGGTTATTTAAAGCTTATGATAAAGATAGGAAATGATATAATCATGTTGTGAGTGGTACAGGTTCTTACTCAAAACTCATGAGATATGAGCTTAGATGCCTTAATGGTAAGGATGAAATTGAGTAAAATCTATCTATGAGAATGATTTCCGGACGATCTTGTAGTCTTTGGCTTATACTTGTAATGTGTAAATATGTAGTAAATCTATCATTGTTAAATCAAGAACGTTGTGCTGGTTTATAATATGCTATGTGTTTAAAGAGGCATGGTTGATGTTGTTACTTATTTACATGTAACTTACTAAGCTTTGTGCTTACTCCCTTTCCTTTCCATTATCTTATAGTATCGCCAAGCTAGCTCGAGGATCAAAGGACATCGGAGGCTTGATCACACTATCAATCTGATCATTTGGTATAGTTAGATTTATGTATGGCATGTATGGGGACTTGGTCTTTCGTCAAATGTCATATTGTTTTGGCCAAATGTGTTGGCTTGTCTTGAAGATTGACTCATTTTGTATAAGGCCATGGATGATGGCTAATACTTGTTATTGATATATGTAGATGATGATGTTTTTCATGAATGTGCAATTTGCATGGTGAAATATATGGTGTGTTAATGCATGAATGAGTAAGTCGCATGATTGGATTGATAAAGTATGTGTTAAGTTTTTCATGTGAATGGAGTGTAGTGGCCTTGATGTGTATATGCCTTGGTTGTGGCTAATTTGGTCAGATGTTTATGTGTGGATTGGTGTTACTTAATGTGGCTTATGTTGGTGCAAGTAAGGGTGGCAAAAGGGCTTGGTAAATAGCCTTGTTTTTGTCCACACGGGTAGACACACGGGCATGTGTCTAGGCCGTGTGTGACACACGGTCTGCCCCGTGGGCATGTAGTCTAGCCGTGTGTGCCCTGCACCTTAATTTGGTAAAATAGAATACCCAGTAGTAGCCACACGGGCTAAGGCACGGCCGTGTGTCTCAACCGTGTGGATGACACAACCATAGTATATGGGCATGTGCCCAAGCCGTGTCAAGTCTGCACCTTAAATGCAAAATTAAATTCGCCACACGGCCTAGCACACGGGCGTGTGCCTTGGCCGTGTGACCCTAAAATGTTGCTGACGTCAAAAACAGAATGTCAAGGTTTTAACACACGGGCTGAGACACGGGCGTGTCATGGCGGTGTGAGGGACACAGGCCATGGACACGGGCGTGTGCCAGGCCGTGTGAAAACCCCTGTAGGTTCGAATTGTAAAATAAATCCACACAAATAGGGATATGGGCGTGTGTGACCACACGGTCTGCCCACACGGGCGTCTCCCTTGCCACACGGGCGTATGCCCCTATTTTCAGTGAAATTTTCCAAAGTTTTCTAAAGTGCCCAGTTTAGTACCAAACCATTCCCAAAGTGTGTTTTGGGCCTCGTAGGCCCATATTAGGGACTTTAAGATGAAGTTTGAAAATTTTTAAATTTGAACGAAATTTATAACTCAGAAGTGTTTGTATGCATGTTATTAAGTTAAGTAACGCCTCGTACCTTGTTCAGGCATAGGATACGGGTAAGGGGTGTTACACCTTTGTTCCTTAAACACTGTGGAATTTTGGGTGGATGGCATTGACCTACTTTTGAGGAAGTGATACCAGATCTTACTAATGGGATTGAGTAAAGTCCTCTCAACCGTATGGCATTCTTGGAAAGACACCGTCCATTGAGTTCCTTCAACACACAAGTCTTTTAACACCTGATTCAAGCCTGCAACGGTGATATTTTCAGTGAATGGGGTATGCTTGTCTTGAACATCTGTCAACCCAAATTGGGCATTGATTGTATCTTCATCAAATGGGACTTAAGTTCCTTGCACATAAATGAAAGGGTTATCAAGGGAAGTGATATGGGCATAGGACTCTCGAACAACTTTTCCCAAGACATCGTTTGGGTTCAAACAGAAGATTTTCCAGCCGTGTGTTTCCATGATAGATGAAACTGACTTGTCGTAACCCATAGGTGGCTCATCTTTAAACAAAAAGCCCTGCTCAAAATAGAATGGTCGCTTGGAGATGTTGGTGTCGTATTTTGAAGTAGCAGCTTTGTTGAAGAAGGTTCTTGGTTGAGTGGCACCCGTATAAGAAGATTCGACACCCTTAGAAGCTATTTTAACTCTTGCCATTGATTAGTCGTGAAGAATCCTTGAGAAGGTTGGAAGGAATTTAGGTTTAAGAAGGGATATAAGGAGGTTGAAGGAAGGTGAGAAGGGAACAGTTGAGTAATGACTTGTAAATGGAAAGGGTGTGGATAGTTAGGGAGGATTAAATGGGGGTAATGTGGTTCCTATAACCTTACAGGGTAAGTTGTGTGAAAAAGAGGGAAGAGGGAAAAGTAAAAAAGGTTTTGGAGGGAACCCTGGAATGATTTAGCCTTAAATTTTTTTGGCATTTTCATCTTGAGCTGCCTAATTAAAAGGATGGGGTCCAGCTATCAAAAATCTTTTCGTTAACCTTTCTTTCTATTTTCACTCCATATTTCTCTTGCTTCAACGTGCCCTTATCCACTTTGCTGTGGCATAATTCACTTTTGATGTAACAACCCGATTTCGGGTCTAGTCAGAACAGTGGTTTCGGGACCACAAATTCAATGCAGTAAAATTCATTTTTATTATATTTTTATTGTCTACAATTTTATGGAACAATTTCGTGAAAATTTCGCTCGAAAATTTTGACGTTTGGGCACTCAATTTAGTTAAAAAGACTAAATTGAAAAAGGTGCAAACTGTGTTTTCTAAAAGCTAGAGGTGTCTAATTTCTATGAAATTTTAAATTGGAGGTCCTTAAATGGTAATTAGACTATTATACTTTAGTATGGACAAAAATGGACATGGCTAGGTGAAATTTCAAAGTTTGGGATTAAGGGCATTTTGGTAAAATGGTAAATAGAGACAAAATTAACTAAAATAAAAGATGTCATCTTTCTAATTTCATCCCTTAGTGCCGAAAATTGAAGGGTCTCCATAGCTAGGGTTTTGGACAACTTTCAAGCTCGATTGTAAGTCTGCTCTTGCCCTGTTTTCATGATTTTTATGTTTTTAAAGTTGTTTCAACCTAATTTATCTATTTCAAGGACTAATTTGCAAGAAAATTAAAGTATAAAATTTTACCCATGTTAGGTATTTGTGTATTTTGATGTCTAATGGTAGATTATGTATGTTTGATGTTAGATAAACAACTTTTACTAAGTGATTTTTGATGAAAATGCTTAAAAGGACCTATTTGTAAAAGTTGTAAAATATGTAGTAAAAATGTGAATAAATGAAAATTTTGGGCTGCTATGAGCATGAAAAAGATTCGGCTAGGCTTGGGTAATGAAGAAATCGAATGAAAGTCATTTTACGAGCCTAGGGACTAAAATGTAAAAAAGTTGAAAAGTTAGGGGCAAAAATGTAAATTTTTCCATAATGTGATTTTTTTTAAATTGAATAATGTGAGTATTAAATGAGTTAAATTTGACATTATAGATCAAGAAAGACGAGGTTCTGACCTAGACAGGGGAAAGAACAAAGTTGTGGACTAAATCGAACTATTAGCCATTTTGTACCGAGGTAAGTTCGTATGTTAAAAGTAAGCTTTAGAATAATTGAATTTAAATGCTTTAATATTGCATGTATTGTATGTTTAATTTTGTGAATGAGTACAGTTCTACGAATGAGTCCGAAGATGAATCGACAAGCAAGAAATCCCGTTTGAACCTTAGGAATAAGGAAGGATACAAGTGACATGTCACTAGGGTTAGTATGTGTTATGTGACTAAGTGATCTGGGTGCTAGTCTTGTACGTCCTACCGGTGGCTGAGTATACCGGCATATGTTGCAGATACTTGACAGCTTGTGTGAGAAGCACCGCTTAGCTACGTCTTGACTGACAGCTTGTGTGAGCAGACCCGTTGATAGCTCGAGTGCGAGCAACTATGTGATATCAGATTGAGGTAGCATTGGCTACATTTGTGGCACCTAGTGTGCAAGAATCCCGAGTATCCAACAATATTATTTCTAGTGGTTCACGGGTATGTCAAAGATGATATTATGTGTAAATTCATTCTGAGATGGTACAGGTATGTACTTGAAGCTCATATCTATTAAATGCTTGAAATGATGAATATGAGGTAAGTTTTGTGATGGAATGAATGAGTTATGATTATGAGACCATGGTAATTGTACATTTAATTATGTTATATTATTTGAATGTTATGTGCATGGTAAGGTCGCTTATTTCTTGCATACGAGCTTACTAAGCTATATAGCTTACTCCCCTTTCCTTTCCCTTGTCTTATAGTGTCACCAAGCTAGCTCGAGTTGCAGAGATCGTCGGAGATCCATACACACTATCAACAATTATTTTGGTATCAATAAATTCAACATTTTGAGTTATGGCATGTATAAGGGACTTGGTCATTTTGTTATGTGTCATAATTGATTTGGCCAAATGTGTTGGCCTATGTTGATTAGAAGTTCATTTTGTATAAGGCCATTTGTAATTGGCTAATATTGATATAAGTATATTCATATGATGAAGCCTTTCATGAATGTGGAAACTTGCATGATTTAAGTTGGTAAGTTATGTGATGTTATGTATGATAGATGTTTGCATATGAATGATGTGTTGATGTCTTGGTTGTGGATGATTTGGTTGTATGCATATGCTTGAATTGGTGCTATGTTATGTTATGTATGTGTGTGCATTAAAAGGGTGGCAAATGGCTTGGTAAATAGCCTTCTTTTTGTCCACACGGGTAGACACACGGACATGTAGGCCATGTGTGACACACGGTCTGCCCCACGGGCATGTAGTTCAGCTGTGTGTCCCCTGTACCTTAATTGTTGCAAAATAGAATGTCCAGAATTGGGCACACGGGCAGAGACACGGGCGTGTGTCTTGGCCGTGTGTGCTACACGGGCTCGAACACGGGCATGTGCCCCAGCCGTGTGAAGTCTGCACCTATTTTATGAAAAATTATAAAAATTAAATTGACCACACGGCCCAGCACATTGGCGTGTGGCACGGCCGTGTGGCACAAGTCAGAGAGCTCCCCAAATTGAACACGGCCTGTAGCACGGACGTGTCTCAGGGTCACACGGGCGTGTCCCTCGAACCACACGGGCGTGTGACCCCTGTAGCATGAAAAATTTTCTAAGTTTTGTAAAATTTTCTAATGTTCTCGGTTTAGTCCTGAACCACTTCCAAAGCATGATTTGGGCCTCGTAGGCTCGTATAAGGGACTTTATGATTGAATATGAATGGTTTTAATTTGGACGCAAATTTATGACTCAGAATTTTATGAATGCTTGTGTTATAAGTTTGGTAATGCCTCGAGCCATGTTCTGGCATTGAATACGGGTAATAGGTTACATTTAGTGGTATCAGAGCTATGATTTAGTTGATTCTCAGACTAACGTAGCATGTGTAAGAGTCTAGATATACATGCCATAAATAAATCGTGATAGTGTGATGACTCCTAACAACTTTAAATTGGGTTTTCATATAGTAAATGGATCCCAATCGAGTCGAAGCTAATGACGTAGAAAGTAATGCGCCGGCTCCCGCTCAAGGGACCGCGCCATCTGAAAGTAGACCAGTGACAATTGGTCAAGGAGAAGGGGCTAAGGAAGCCTTCCTCCACATGATGAACGAGTGGTATACGGGGTTTGTTCAAACAAATCCGAATGCTCAACCCCCTCCACCTCCACCTATTCCTTAGCCGGTTCTTGTAGCTCCACAAGGTATGGAATTTATGAGATTGAGTAAGTCTCTGGTTGATAAGATCCGAAAGCATGGGGCTGAACATGTTAGAGCAAATTTCGATGATGATCCTGAAAGAGAAGAATTATGGCTCGAACACTCCATCAGGGTATTTGATGAACTGTCATGCACAATGGATGAATGTCTGAAATGTGCTGTGTCACTTCTGAGAGACTAAGCATACCGGTGGTGGAAAACTCTTGTGTCAGCAGTACCGAGAGAGAGGGTTAATTGGGAATTCTTCCAAGATGAGTTTAGGAAGAAATATATCAGCCAACGGTTCATTGATCAGAAACGTAAAGAGTTCTTAGAGTTGAAATAGGCCGAATGTCGATAAACGAGTATGAGCGAGAGTTTGTTAGGCTCAGTAAGTACGCTCAAGAGTGTGTTTCCACCAAGGTTATTATGTTCAAAAGGTTCTAAGATGGGTCGAATGAGGATATCCGATTATTAGTTAGAGTTCTTGAGCTGAAAGAATTTGTGGTGCTATTTGACCGAGCTTGTAAGGCTGAAAAATTAAGCAAAGAGAAGAGGAAAGCTGAGTCTGAGGCTAGAGATGCAAGAAAAAGGCCGATGAGTAAGCCGTTTCAATCTCAGTCTAAGAAATCGAGAGATTTGTTTTCTCGTTCGAGTGCTTCAGCTGGGTATTCAAACAGAGATCGTGGGAAGCAATACTCGGGTTCTAAAGCCCAAACCACATCAGTAGCGAGCGTTGGTAACGCTAGGTCTGTTAGGCCTGAATGTCAGCACTGTGGCAGACGACATCCTGGTGATTGTAGAATGAATGACCAGGCTTGTTTTAAGTGTGGCTCTTAAGACCCCTTTATTCGGGACTGCCCTGAGATGACTGAGAAAGACAAGATTCAGAATGCAAGATCGGTCAATACTGCCACTAGAGGGAGATCCCCGAGGAATACGGGGAATGCGACCAGTAGTAAAGGTGTGACCAAAGATTCAACTATAAGATCCGAGGCTAGAGCACCTACTAGAGCATATGCTATCCGTCCTCGCGAAGAAGCGACATGTAACAGTCTGGTTTAGACCCTAGTCAGAACAGTGGTTTCGGGACCACAAATCTGAGTCCGAAAAATATTTTAATATTATTTTTTGTGTCAACTGTATGTGATTAAGCATGTGTGAAAGTTTCGTGATTCAATTTTGTCATTTGTGTGTTTAATTTGAGAAAAAGGACTAAAATGTATAAATAGTAAAAGTGGTATTCTATATGTTAATGTGCTTAATTGAGTTGGCTTTTAAAAGTAGTGGCCTTATTAGGCAATTAAGCCAATATTTAGTAAGTGGATGGGTAAATGACAAAATAACCTTATTGTTTATTTGTCTTATATGTTAATTAAAAGGTTAATATAGTAAATAATATAATAATATGTTTATAATAAAAATAAAGCATGAAAATGGCCATATTATCATCCATTATTGGCCGAAAGTCATAAGAAAATAAAAGAAGAAAACAAGTTAGGGTATTCGGCTAGGTTTGATCCAAATTCAAGGTATGTTTTGCTTCAGTTTTTGATAATTTCTACGTTTTTGTAATCGTTGCTTCGTAAACTTCAAAACCCATGCCTCAATTTTTTGAATTGATGATGTTTTTGAAATGAGCCATTGATGAACATATGAGTTTTATGAGGTTTGATGGTGAATTATGAAAGATATGTGTTTGATTAACATAATTTGTTCTTGAGTTTTTGATGAATTTGAGTATTTTCGATGTAACTGAGAAAATGATTATTTGAGGGACTAAATTGTGAAATAAATTAAATGTATGGACTTGTATGAGATACATGAGCATTCAGCCAAGCATGGGTATAAGCAAATTTGGTATAGTTTGTAATTTTGTGAAATAGGGATTAAAATGTTAAAATATGAAAATGTGAGGGCTAATTTGTAAATTGCCCTAAATATGTGTTCTTGTATTGAATTGAATGAGTTATTGAATAAATGGGTTAAATCTTAATATGTATAGATCAAGAACCGAAGAAAACGGACTTAGATCGTGGAAAGTCAAAAGTTGTCGAATAACCGAATCCGATCGAATATCCGAATCCGAGGTAAGTCGATATACAAATAAATGTCTTTGAATTGACTTATTTGTGCATTTATGAAATTTGGATTGCTTTGAATAATGCTCGAGATGATAATATATGAGATCCGAGATAGTATCGACAAAGTATCGAGTCTGTGAAGTCCCGTACGAACCTAGGAATAGATAGGATAACATATGTCATGACATAGGTGTCCGATATGTGATATCATGTAAGACCACGTCTGGGACGTTGGCATTGATTCGAGATTTTGTGTAAGACCACGTCTGGGACGTTGGCATCGATATGAGATTTACGTGTAAGACCATGTTTGGGACATTGGCATCGTATTTGATTCGTGTAAGACCCTGTCTGGGACAGTGGCATCGATATTTGAGTACATGTAAGACCTCGTCTGGGACGTTGGTATTGTACGACTATTCTGAGCACTCTGAGTATCCTATTTGATTCCGAATGGTTCAACGGGCAAGTCTTAAAAATGAACGACTATGTGAGTTGTATATCCGTTTCAGGTACGTTTGAAAAGTACACTATGTGTGTATGAAAGGAAAGTGTCTATATGAACTTACTAAGGTTAACATGTGTATATAAATGATGAGATAATATGTGAATATATATACTTGAATGAGCTATGTGTATATGTGATATTTGAGTTGAAGAATGTGGCAAGCTATGGCTAAGTAAATGAGCTAAAGAATATGTGATGAATTTGCATTGAGAAACATTAATGTCAGTGTATCAATATAGTTATGTGCATTTTATGCTAAGTTTATTTGTATATGGCTTACTAAGCATTTGAAAGCTTACTTTGTGTGTGTTTGTTCTGTTTTATAGATCGTTAAAGCTACGAGAGGCTCGGGGACCGTCGAGGATCATCACCACACTATCAAACTCAACTTTGGTACTTTTGAATGTGTAAATAGCTAAATATGGCATGTATAGGCTAGTTGTTTTGGAGTATGTTTGAGACTTGTATATATGTAGCCATGTGATGTGGCTAGATAAGTGATTGTGTTTTGTATGTGATGCTATGCTATATGAGTTTGGTTTTGGTATAATCTTATGCCTATGAAATGGTCAAGGCTATGGTAAGCATATGGATGCAATATGAGTATGTATGTTTAATCAAGGAAATGGTTATATGAAAGGTAAAATATGGATGTATCATGCTTGGCTATACATGTGTTTTAGTTGTGCAATTTAGTATACAAGTTAGTATGATTGTAGATGAGATTGAAAGAGATGATAATTATTGATCTTATGACATGATTTTGGTTGCCAATTATGTATGGGATATTACTTGTTTGAGCTTATAGGGATGACCCTTGTGTGGGTGGCATTTTGGCCTTGAAAATGGCCTATAAATGCCCACACGGTTGAGCACACGGGCGTGTGGCTCGACCGTTTCCCTCGTGGTTGTAATTCAAAACAAGTCAGTAGCAACCATGGGCTGGACACACGAGCGTGTGACTGGCCGTATGGTGCTAGTCAGTATGTATGCCCTGTTTTGACACGGCTTAGACACACAGGCGTGTTTGAGGCCGTGGGAGGCACACGGCCTGCCCACACGAGCGTGTGACCTCTGTAACTTAGAAAATTTTTTAATTTTCTGAGAATTTTCGTATGTGTTCGGTTTAGTCCTGGCCATATTCTAAAGCATGCTTAAGGTCTCGATGACCTATTTAAGGGACGTTTTGATCTAATTAGTTGAGTTATATTACGAAATGTCCGCAAAAGTCTCCGTTCATCCGGTAACACCTCTTAACCCTATTCCAGCGACGGATATGAGTTAGGGGTGTTACATTTGGTTAGTATCAGAGCTACGGTTTAGCTGATTCTCGGACTAACGTAGCGTGTGAGATTCTAGCTATACATGCCATATATCTGAACTAACGTACTGTGATAGTGTGATGAATCCTGACGTGTAAAATGTGATTTTCGTATAGTAAATGGATCTCGAAAGAGCCGTAGCTGACGATGTAGAAAGCAATGCACCTGCTCCTGCTCAAGGGACAGCGCCCTCTGATTCGAGACTGGCTACGAGCGGTCAAGAGGGAGAAGCTAAACAAGCTTTCTTCCAAATGATGAGTGAGTGGTTCACTCAGTTTGTGCAAAATAACCCAACTATTTCACAACCTCCGCCCCCGTCTATTCCCCCTCAGACTTCAGTTGTGCCTTCGGTAATGGGTATAAATCTGTTGAATTAGGCTCCGGTCGATAAAATTCGCAAGTATGGGGCTGAAGAGTTCAGGGCCACTAGTGATGACGATGCTAAAAAAGCCGAGTTTTGGTTAGAAAACACTATCCGAGTATTTGATGAGATGTCTTTGACTCCGGAAGAAAGTATTAAATGTGTTGTATCTTTGTTATGATACGCGGCCTATCAATGGTGGAAAACTTTAATTTCTGTTGTTCCGAAAGAGCGGGTTACATGGGATTTCTTTCATATTCAGTTTCGGATGAAATACATCAGTCAAAAATTTATTGATCAGAAACGAAAGGAATTTCTGGATTTGAGATAAGGTCGCATGTCTGTCACTGAATACGAACGAGAGTTCGTGAGATTAAGTTAGTATGCTCGGGAATGTGTATCAACGGAAGCGATAATGTGTAAGAGATTTGAAGATGGCCTAAATGAAGATATCCGGTTGCTAGTTGGTATTCTTGAGATAAAAGAGTTCGTTGTGCTAGTTGGCCGAGCGTGCAAAGCTGAGGCACTTGGGAAAGATAAAAGAAAAGCTGAGTCTGAAGCCAGAGATGTGAGAAAGAGATTTCCGAGCAAATCATTTCAGTCTGCTTCAAAGAAATTCTGAGATGAGCATAGCCGTTCAAGAGCTAATATGGGACAATTGAGTAGAGATCGAGCTAGATTACAGTCGAATACCAAAGATCCAGCAACTTCAATGGCAAGTGTTGGAAATGTCCGATCCGAGTGACCTGAATGTAAACATTGTTGAAAAAGGCATCCGGGAAGTTGTAGATTGAATGACCAGGCTTGCTTCAGATGTGGATTGTTAGATCATTTTATTCGAGACTGCCCAGAGTCTGTTGAACAAGAGATTGTTCAGAACCCAGATCTGATAATATTGCAGCTAGAGGTAGACCCTCTCGAAACACAAGAAATGTCAGTGTTAGTCAAAGAACTATGAGAGACACTGTTGCGAGATCTGAAGCTAGAGCGCCTGCCAGAGCATATGCTATTCGAGCTCGTGAGGAAGCTTCATCTCCAAATGTTATTACGGGTACATTTACTCTTTATGATACTTCTGTGATTGCATTGATAGACCCTGGTTCTACTCATTCGTGTATATGCATGAACTTAGTATCCAGTAAGACTTCGCCTGTAGAGTCTACTGAATTTGTTATTAGAGTATCGAACCCCTTAGGTAAAAGTGTCCTGGTTGATAAAGTATGCAAGAACTGTCCGTTGATGTTCAGAGATATTTGTTTTCCAGCTGATCTGATGCTATTACCTTTTGATGAGTTTGATATCATTTTGGGTATGGACTGGTTAACATTACACGATGCTGTTATGAATTGCAAAACAAAGACCATTGATTTGAGATGTCAGAATGATGAAATAGTTCGGGTTGAGTCTAATGATTTGACTGGGTTACCTGCTGTGATAACTGTATTGAAAGCTTAGAATTATTTGAGAAAGGGTTATGAAGCTTATTTTGCTTATGTAATTGACTCGAAAGTATTTGAAAAGAAAGTTGAATCGATGCGGTTGTGCGTGAATTCTCTCGATGTGTTTCTGAAGAACTACGGGATTGCCTCTCGATACGTGAAGTTGAATTTGGTATTGATACATTTGTTCGGTACAACTCCTATTTCAATAGCTCTATATAGAATAGCACCAACAGAACTGAAAGAATTGAAGTCACAGTTGCAAGAGTTGACCGATAGAGGGTTTGCAAGACCGAGCTTCTCACCTTGGGGGTGCTCCTGTTCTATTTGTGAAAAAGAAAGATGGCACGATGAGAATGTGCATTGATTATCATCAGTTGAACAAAGTGACTATAAAGAACAAATATCCTCTGCCTAGAATTGATGATTTGTTCGATCAGCTTAAAGGAGCCACTGTGTTTTCAAAGATAGATCTAAGATCGGGATATTACCGAGCTATGAGTAAAAGATTCGAGATATTCCAAGATCGCTTTTAAGCAGGTGCGGGCATTATGAGTTTTTAGTTATGCCATTCGGACTAACCAATGCTCCTGCTATTTTTATGGATCTGATGAACAGAATTTTCAGACCCTATTTAGATCAGTTTGTTGTTGTTTTCATTGATGACATTTTGATCTATTCACGAGACGAAACTGAACATGCAGAACACCTGAGAATTGTGTTGCAAACTCTACGAGAAAAGCAATTGTATGCGAAATTTAGGAAATGTGAATTCTGGTTGCATGAAGTAAGTTTTCTGGGACATATTGTATCGGCCTCTAGAATACGAGTTGATCCGAACAAGATTTCTGCTATTCTGGAATGGAAACCTCCGAAGAATGTGTCTGAAGTCCGTAGTTTTCTTGGATTGGCAGGATATTATTGATAAACCGTAATAGTAACATATTTTAAAGCCCACATTTAGCATACTTTTGGATGATTTATCCCTTGAATTATGTAATTTGGTGCTCTTAATCCTATAATTTCATGTTTTATACTCAGGAGAGCATATGAGGATGAAAAGAACAGAAAAATAGGCTTAAAACGGACCAAATGGGCCAAAGAAAGAAATCGACACGGCCTGGGCCGAATCCACACGGTCGTGCCTCATTGATAGACTCGAACACGGCCTGGCCACGATTCACACGGGCGTGTGCCAAGGGCGCGTCCCTGCCGTGACAAAGAGGAATTTCACTCAAATTAGGATACTTGGAGGCGAAGAAACACATTCCAAAGTCTATATAAACACCCTAAGTATGACCTAAAAGAGGGAGTTTGACAGAAGCCCTCTGTCGGGGCGTCCAGCTAGGCCAAGGAGCTGAGCCAGAAAGGGCAAATTAGTGGGAATTTACTCGAAGAAAGCCAGTTGATTCATCTCAAGAAGCCGAAGTCATACTCAAGACAGAGGATCTCTCTTCAATTCCTTCAGGGGGTTTTAGGGTTTTTCTTATGTTTTGTTTTATCTTTTCTTCTGAGATGTTTTCTTTTATCATTATGAACTAAACCCTCAAATACCTGAGGAGAATGAAACCTAAGACGAATCTTGTTATTGTTTTCTGAACTATATGATAAATACTTGATTTATTCTTAATTATGTGTTCTTAATTCTTGTTTTGATATTTCAGGATATTGATTCAAGTACTGATGTGCTTAGGCAGAGGAGGAATAGACCCTGTCTAAGAGTAGATCTAGCATAATTAAGCGGAGTTGATCGCAACCCTATAGATAGGATGACGAAAATCTGATGGATTAGGGTCAAACCTAATATGGGAGTCCATAGATCGAGTTAATGCAATTCTAGGGGTTTTAATTAGAAAGAGATTTCAATTAATCAACCTAGGGTTAGACGTTAGTAGCCTCGAGAGAGGTATTAATATAAATTAGGGAATCTTACGGATCAAGTCAAGTTAATAAATCATCTGGTTCAGAGTTAAATAACAAGTGAAGTCTAGGTTATTTCTTCCTCGGGTATTGTCTTAATCAATTGGTTTTTCCCACAAGTATTTCCCCAATTTCGTTCTCTTTGTCTCCGCATCTTTAGCTTAGTAGTCAGTTAATTTTAGATTAAAACAATTCACTTCAATTTTAAGGCTAGATAATAAAAAGAAAGTTAGTATTATTACTTTTAGTTCCTTTGGATTCGACAATCCGGTCTTGCCTTAACTATACTACTGTTCGATAGGTGCACTTACCTCAAATCATTGTCATAGTTAGTTTCCAGGTTCGATCATTCTCTTTATAGATTTTAAAACTTTGACAAATCACAGCGATCAAGTTTTTGGCGCCGTTGCCGGGGAACTAAGATATTAAGAACACTTGATTTTTATTACTTTAGCCATTTTATTGAAATTTTTTTTTTACTTTGCTAATTTTTCTTTTATTTGATTTTGACAGGTAATTTTAGTTTATAAAGGAGATGGCACTGAATAACTATTAGTGGCAAGTTATGAGGACAAAGCCAATCCAGTGTCTACAACCTCGATGCAGTAACCATGCTATAAACCCAGGTAGAGCTTTTAAGTAAGAAAATTTACGGTTTATGTGGTTCCTTGCAGGTACACCCAGTAATACAGTGTGATATGAATGGAGGAGGGATGAGTAATACAGAATATCCACCTTACAACCTGAGTGCTAAAAACGAGCAAGTTCACTATATGGGTAACTATTCTAGACCTCAAAATAATCTTTATAGTTGATAAACCGTAAAAGTAACATATTCTAAGCCCACATTTAGTATGCTTTTGGATGATTTAAGCCCCAATTTATGTAAAAAGGTGCTTTTAATCCTTTTGTTTCATGTCTTATACTCAGGAAAGCACCCGATGACGAAAAGAACGAGCAACAGGCTTAAAATGGACCAAATTGGGCCAAGCCACAAAATCAGCACGGCCTGGACTTCAAGCCACACGGCCGTGCCACCATTCCTACTAGAACATGAGCTTACCACGACTTACACGGCCGTGCCTCATTCAACAGTGTCAAAGACGGCCTGGCCACGATTTACACGGGCGTGTGCCATGGCCGTGCCTCTGCCGTGGAGAAGAGTAATTCCATTCGGGAAAGGATACTTAGGGAGAAAGAAACGTGTTTCAAAAGCCTATAAATACACCCTAGGTACCAGCTGAAAGGGGGGCGGAGAGCTAGGCCAAGAAGCCAAGCCGAGAAGGTCAGATTTGTGGGAATCACTCAAAGATAGCCAATTGATCCAGCTCAAGAAGCCGGAATTCTACTCAAGACGGAGGATCTCCTCTTCAATTCCTTCAGGGGGTTTTAGGGATTTCTTATGTTTTGTTTTATCTTTTCTCTTGAGATGTTTTCCTTTATTGTTATGAACTAAACCTTTGGATACCCGAAGGGGATGAAACCTATGATGAATCTTGTTATTTGATTATTTGAATTATATGATAATAACTTAGTTTGTTCTTAATTGTGTGAAATTAATCCAAATCTAATGTGCTTAGGTGGAGGAGGAATAGACCCTGCCTAAGAGTAGATCCAACATAATTTAGCGGAGTTGATCGCATGCCTAGAGATAGGGTGACGAGATTTTGCCGGATTAGGGTGAAACCTAATATGGGAGTCCACAGATCGATTTACTGCTATTCTAGGGGGTTATTATAAGCGAACGAGAGTTCCACTAATTAACCTAGGGTTAGACATTATTCGCCTCGAGAGAGCGTTTAATATACGTTAGGGAGTCTCACGTATCAAACTAAGTAAATAAATTGTATGGTTCAAAGTTAGATAACAAGTGAAGTCTAGGTGGATTTTTTCCTAAAGGTATCATTTGAGTCTACTGAGTTTTCCCAAAAGTTATTTCCCGAATTCATTCTTTTTGTCTTTGCGTCTTAGTTTAGTAAGTAGATTAGTTTTAGTTTAAACAATCATCACTTTATATTAAGGCTAAATAATAAAAAGACGGTGAGTATTAGTACTTTTAGTTCCTTTGGGTTCAACAATCCGGTCTTGCCTAAACTATACTACTGTTCGATAGGTGCACTTGCCTTTAATCGTTGTCAGAGTTAGTTTCCAGGTTCGATCATTCTTTTATAAATTTTAAAACTCTGATTTACAACTATCAAGTTTTTGGCACCGTTGCCGGGGAACTAAAATATTAAGAAAACTCTATTTTTATTACTTTAGCCATTATTTTTATTTTTCGCAATTTATTTTTATTTTAGTTTTAATTTTAAATTTGCTTAACTTTCTTTCTTTCTTTTCCTAGCAGGTACCTCTAGTTTATGACTACAAGGAACCCGAGAGGACCTTTAGAATACGACAGTGATATTGAAGCTACCGTCAAGAAATCGCAGAGAAATTAGGCGAGCCCTAAATTACCAAGGAGAGCGAGAAGACAGATCCAATCCTACTGAAGGGATGGACGAAAATAATCTTCCACCACAAGATGTGGGAGAAAATAATGCTCCTCGTACTATGTTTGATTATGCTAAACCTCATTTAACAGAGCCGAATCTAGTATTGTTAGACTGCTATAGTCGCTAATAATTTTGAATTAAAGCCTAACACTATACAAATGATTCAACAGTTTGTTCAATTTGATGGTTTACGGGATTTAAGATCCAAACGCTCATATAGCTAATTTTTAGAGTTCGTGATACCTTCAAAATAAATGGCATTTCGATGATGCCATACGTCTTGATTATTTCCCGTTTCATTAAAGAATAAAGCTAAATAAGTTGGTTAAACTTCGTTACCACGAGGGTCAATCACTACATGGGAACAAATGACCAGAAATTTTTTTATTAAAATATTTCCCCCACCGCCAAAACGACCAAATTACGTAATGATATCTCTTCTTTTGTGCAGATGGATTTAGAGACATTATACGATGCATGGGAGAGATATAAGGATCTCTTGAGAAGGTGTCCACACCATGGTTTACCCTTGTGGCTCCAAGTCCAAACTTTCTATAAGGGTGTAAACCCTCAACGAGGCAACTAATCGACTCACCACGGTGGAACCACGAATAATAGAACTCCGAGGCGACCCTACGAGTTTATTGAAGAGATGTCATTTGAATAACTATCGGTGGCAAGTTACAAGAACAAGTACAACAAAAACAATGGAGTTTACAACCTCGACGCAGAGAACCATGCTATCAAATCGGTAGAATTGATGAATAAGAAGATTGATAGTTTGTGTTCTTCGCAGTGCATCCGGTCATGCGAGGCGACGCAAGTGGAACTTTGGCGAATCCTGAGTACCCACCCTACCAACCAGGCACAGAGAGTGAACAGATGAACTATATAGGTAACAATTTCAGATCTAATAATAACCCATATAGTAATAACTATAATCCAAGTTGGAGGAACCACCCAAATTTTTCGTGGGGAGGACAAGGAAATCAAGGAAATCAAAGACAACAACCTCCTCAAAATTTCCAAAATCAGCCCTATCCACAAGAAAAGAAGTCGAGTCTTGAAGAGACGTTGAACAAATTCATAGCATCCACAGAAGCCCGTCTCCAAAAAATGAGGTAACACTCGAAACCTAACAAACATCGATCAAAAAGATCGAGAACCAAGTTGGAGGACTTACAAAGGCAATCGGGGAAATTGCAAAGCTATTATCCAAACGACCGCAAGGGCATCTATCGAGTAATACTGAAATTAATCCAAAGGAGCAAATCCAAGCCATAACAGCTCAAGAAAGCGAAGAAGTAGACGAACCCAGTCCAACACAAGGAAACAAGGTAGAAAAAAGTAAAGTTGGGGTAACACAAGACAAGCCAAAACCGGTAATCAAGGAGTACCAACCTCGCGTACCTTACCCTGAGGCATTAAGAAGAGACGACACAGAAGAACAGTTCGGTAAGTTTCTTAAACTCTTAAAGAAATTACATATTAACTTACCATTACTTGAAGCTCTTTCGCAGATGCCGATTAGGAAATTTTTAAAAGAGCTTCGACAAACAAACGGAAGTTAGGCGAGTCGTCACATGTGGAACTTAACGTAAAGTGCTCAGCAATTCTCCAAAATAGGCTACCACAAAAGCTAAAAGATCTAGGGAGTTTTACAATTCCATGTTTAATTGGTAGACTAACTGTTGATAATGCGTTAGCTGATTTAGGGGCAAGCATAAATGTCATGCCTTATAAATTGTTTAAACAATTAGGTCTAGGGAAACCCAAACAAACTAGCATGAGCATTCAATTAGCTGATAAAACTGTTAGAATTCCTAGGGGTATTATCGAAGATGTTCTTGTGAAAATCGACAGATTCATTTTCCCAGTAGACTTTGTTGTCTTAGACATGGATGAGGATAATTCGATCCCCCTAATCTGTGGAAGACCCTTTTTAGCGACTGCGAGGACTAAAATTGATGTTAATGCAGGAGAACTCATACTTTGTGTAGGTAACGAGACAATCACCATCAAGGCTCTCGACTCGGCTAGAGCATCGAGTAATCAAGGTGAGAGCGTAAATTCTACTAATAACCATTCGGTTAACCCTTATTTTCAGGAAGCACCACCAAAGAATACAACTGAACCCGATCCTAAACCCCATGCCTACAAAGAAATAACTCATGAAGATCGAGGGATTCAGTTCAATGATCTAGACGAGTGGAAGACACACTTCAAGGAGAAATTAGGGATACACGACGAAGAATCGGAACCACACGAGATAAAACTGAAGGAGCCCCCAAAAGAACTAATAGGAACAAAAAATCACTTCAAAATAGGGGACCAAGTACTGTTAGATCAGGTAAATCCTCGAATATTTCATCCGAACCTTGGCACAAACAAAGAAATATCTTTTAGGGTAACCAGTGTTTTTCCACACGGAACAGTCGAGGTAAGTAATCCTACTTTTGGTACTTTTACTATAAACGCATCTCGACTTAAATTTTTTTCACGAGGATACAGATAATAACATGAGGAAGGACTTCCAACTCCTCAAGCCACCCTGAAGATGCAAACGAGAAGAGAGTCTAGCTTAAGACTATAAACGAGCGCTTCTCGGGAGGCAACCCGAGCACTAATACTAGTATTTTTTATATATATATATTCAGTTTATCTTAATTTTCCTTTTTATCTTCCTTTTTAGCAACTAACAACCAACTAACCAAGTGCAAAATTCCAGGCCACACGGCTTTACACACGACCATGGCCGTGGCCGTGGGGGTACTCCGACGCTTTGAACTAACAGAGCAGAGAAGGTACATGTCAGGGTAAAACAGATTTTCAGAATCACGGAGCCAACTACTACCCTACAGGCACCAAAAAAGTGGCACAGCCGTGCTTTACGGCCGTGTGAGGCTACTGACTTGCCAACCACGGGCTGAACACGCCCGTGCTGGATAACCGTGCCAATATACTGACTTGTCGAACACAGGCTAGACACGAGCGTGGGGAACCAAAACACCCTAGAGCACGGCCGTACGAGGCGACCGTGTGAATTGACACCCTCACCCACGGGCGTGGGAAGCGCGCGATCTCGAAAGTTTATTTAAACACCATACCCTTCTCCTTTCTCTTCTTAACCCACTTTCTTTCTTTCTTCTCCTTTCTTTTTCTTTCTTTCTTTCTTTCTTCCTTTTCTCCCTCTTTCTTTTTCCTTTTTTCCTAATAAATCCTTAGAATCTTGAGCCACAACAATATCATATCCATGGCAAGGAAGCGTAAAAGGCCAATCACAGTCTCCTCAAAGGAGACCAATTCACATGAGTTCATGCCGATAGCTTCATCCAAACAACAAGCCAAGGGTCTTTGAGACCAATTATCTGTTCTTTTATTTTTATCTTCTCCTTTATTTTCCTTATCTTTACTTCTCTTCTACTTAATTTAGCTTATTTTATCTTAATTTCTTAATTTTAGGTTCTAAAGGCTGCTTGGGAATCACGCCACCACCACCACCATAACCTCAGCCTTAGAAATCACACCCAACAATAAGGACCTCCCAGTCCATTCATCTTTTCTTTTAATTTTAGTTTTCTTCTTAGTCTCCTTCTCTTTATCTTCCTTGTCCTTAATTTTATATTTAGTTTACTTTAATTATGTCTTAATGATCCTTGGCTAATTCTCCACGAGCCTCCCAATTTCTTCATCTAGCGCAGGTTCGTCATCCAGACGGCCCATCGCCACCACCAAAGGCACAATCTCCTATCAAGGAATCATCCAAAAATTCAGGAAGTTTTCACTTATCCCCATATCTAATGATTTTATTACAAGGTTATTATATATTTTTGTACATTGAGGGCAATGTACATCTCAAGTGTGGAGGGGTGAACAACCTAAAAAGATACCTAACTTAAATCCCTGAATTTAGTCTTGTTTGAAAGTAAATTACTCATATTACTAATTAGGATGAAATTTCTGATGGTTTATGATTTTTATTGATATGTTTTAGATTAAGTCATTGATAATTGTGCATGATAATTAAATTCTAAGAATACTAGAGAATCAAGCATGATAAGTCTATTTTTCAGAAATTAAAAATTTTCTAGGTTGTCGAACTGAGTTTAAATATTACGTTGAAGTTTGAAATTTACGAGGTTGACATCAAAATACCCATAATTTTTGTGCATTTTTGAGCCTTATGGAGCATATATTCTTTTTCTTGCTCACTTTATTGATTATGAGTATGTCAACACTGATTTGTTATTCTAGAACTTGCATCGATTATACATGTCGAGACCACATTTTTTTGATTTGATACACAGAGATGATAAAGGCACCTAGGATTTAACCCACTTACTCCATTAAAAAGCCTACCTTCATAATTAACCCTTAGTGAACCCCGTTTAATCCTAACAACCCTATTTATTGACATAACCGCTAATATTAACCCAGAACCCCTTTGTTTTTGTTATCACCATTCCTTTTAACTACCCTTATATCGAGATTTGATTTGATTAGTTGCCTAATTATGAATTTTAGTAGTTTATCCTTTATTATGTATTTAGTTTGTTCTTAAAAAAAAGAATATCCATTATTCATTATTAGTTATGTGATTAATTGAGCTTATACATAAATTCCAAATATCGAAGAAGAAGCTCGTATTATTAAGTATTATTAGTTTTCAATTGATGTAATTATTACTAGTTCATTAGTTCTTAGTTAGGTAATTTGTCAATTCAATCTCGATTCTAACCCCCTAATCCACCTTACTTCCACACCTTAACCCTAGCCCAGTTACAACCCTAACAAAGACCTTTTGATTTGTGTTTTCATCTCATATTTGATGGTGGAGATTTGATTTTCATGCAAGCCTATGGGATTAACTCTTCATGTTCGACCTTTGAGTGCCTAATTGTGAACCTTAAACACTTTGAGTGATTTGAGTGAATCTTTTGTAAGGATGTCAATCCTTGTCGATTTCAAATTAAAGGTAATTATCTAGATAAGGGAGACGCCTATGTTTTGAGCTACAAAATCTATGACTTATAATTGTTTGAATTTTTAGGACACTTTGAATTGAATTATCCATGTATAAATTATCTATGAATTATGATGAGACACTATCAATGACTATTATGAATAAAGGAAAGTTCGTTTTAATTGTAAGTTGAGAATTTTGCTTGAGGACAAGCAAAAGCTTAAGTGTGGAGGTATTTGATAAACCGTAAAAGTAACATATTCTAAGCCCACATTTAGTATGCTTTTGGATGATTTAAGCCCCAATTTATGTAAAAAAGGTGCTCTTAATCCATTCTTTTCATGTCTTATACTTAGGAAAGCACCCGATGACGAAAAGAACGAGAAACGGGCTTAAAACAGACCAAATTGGGCCAAGCCACGAAATCAGCACGGCCTAGACTTCAAGCCACACGGCCGTGCCACCATTCCTACTAGAACACGGCTTTACCACGACTTACACGGCCGTGCCTCATTCAACAGTGTTGAACACGGCCTGGCCACGATTTACACGGGCGTGTGCCATGGCCGTGCCTCTGCCGTGGAGAAGAGCAATTCCATTCGGGAAAGGATACTTAGGGAGAAAGAAACGTGTTTCAAAAGCTTATAAATACACCCTAGGTACCAGCTGAAAGGGGGGCGGAGAGCTAGGCCAAGAAGCCAAGCCGAGAAGGTTAGATTTGTGGGAATCACTCGAAGATAGCCAATTGATCCATCTCAAGAAGTCAGAATTCTACTCAAGACGGAGGATCTCCTCTTCAATTCCTTCAGGGGGTTTTAGGGATTTCTTATGTTTTGTTTTATCTTTTCTCTTAAGATGTTTTCCTTTATTATTATGAACTAAACCTTCGGATACCCGAAGGGGATGAAACCTATGATGAATCTTGTTATTTGATTATTTGAATTATATGATAATAACTTAGTTTGTTCTTAATTGTGTGAAATTAATCCAAATCTAATGTGCTTAGGTGGAGGAGGAATAGACCTTGCCTAAGAGTAGATTCAACATAATTAAGTGGAGTTGATCACACGCCTAGAGATAGGGCGACGAGATTTTGCCAGATTAGGGTGAAACCTAATATGGGAGTCCACAGATCGATTTACTGCTATTCTAGGGGGTTATTATAAGTGAACGAGAGTTCCACTAATTAACCTAGGGTTAGACGTTATTCGCGTCGAGAGAGGGTTTAATATACATTAGGGAGTCTCATGGATCAAACTAAGTAAATAAATCATATGGTTCAAAGTTAGATAACAAGTGAAGTCTAGGTGGATTTTTTCCTAAGGGTATCGTTTGAGTCAACCGAGTTTTCCCAAAAGTTATTTCCGAATTCATTCTTTTTGTCTTTGCGTCTTAGCTTAGTAAGTAGATTAGTTTTAGTTTAAACAATCATCACTTTATATTAAGGCTAAATAATAAAAAGACGGTGAGTATTAGTACTTTTAGTTCCTTTGGGTTCGACAATCCGGTCTTGCCTAAACTATACTCTCTTGTTCGATAGGTGCACTTGCCTTTAATCATTGTCGAGTTAGTTTTCGTGTTCGATCATTCTTTTATAAATTTTAAAACTCGATTTACGATCAATAGTGACACTTATAATGCAGGTTGGAGGTACCATCCCAATTTCTCGTGGGGTGGTCAAGGTAATCAAAGACAACAAGCCCCTCCAGGCTTCCCACAACAAACCTACCCACGGGAAAAGAAGCCGAACCTTGAGGAGATGCTGACAAAATTCATAGCGGTGTCAGAAACCCGTCTTCAAAACAACGAAACAATGCTCAAAAATTAGCAAGCATGGCTTCAAGAGATCGAGAATCAATTAGGTCAGCTTGCTAAGCTGATCTCAGAACGACCACAAGTAAGCTTGCCAAGCAACACTTAAACTAACCCTAAAGAGCAAATTCAAGCCACAACTATTGTAACACCCCATATCCGAGTCCGAGACTAAGACTGGATACGAGACAATACCATGCTTGAACTCACTTAAACATGTACTTACGGCCTATAAAATTTCGTTTCGAATTAAAAACTTCTCTTTCTTAGTCAAATCAGACATTTCATGGGCCTACGAGGCCTCAGACTTATGTCCTGAAACTTTCGGAACTCATCTGGAAACTTTCTCCCGAACAGGGGTCACACGTCCATGTGACTTGGGACACGCCCTTGCACCCCTAAAACATGCTCGTGTCTTTCACCCGTGGTGGATACTGGCAAATTACACATGGCCTGGACATGCCCATGGCCCCAAACCGTGCCTAAAACCCCAGCATTCTGCCAATGACCCAAGGCCAAAGCACACGCCCCTGCTTATCACCCGTGGTGCACACTGACTACTTTAACACAGCCTAGAGTCTAGACACACACCCGTGTAGCTAGCCCGTGGCCAACACTGATTAATCCCACACGCCCTAGGCACACGCCCGTGTGACTAGTCCGTGGTCTATTCTGACTTAAGATACAAAGGTGCAAGGTGCACACGGCCTAGACACACGCCCGTGTGTCCATCTGTGTGGGCACTTAGAGGCTATTTACCAAGCTAATTGCCACCCTAAAATCAAGACCAAACTCATGCTCAATTCAGCAACTCAAGTATTACATCTAACATGAACAAGGATGCATACTTCATTGATAGATTAAAACATACATACTTAATCATTCATGACTCATCTCTTTGGCCATATATAAAAAGAATACTAAGCTTGATAGCCAACACTTTGGCTAGTTTTAAAACATAACTCAAAATGAAATGTTTCTTATGCATGCCATACTTAATATAAACAACTTGGCTATACCAAAATATTGATTGATAGTGTGCTCCGAGCTCCGGTGACGATGATCCACGAGATTAGCTAGGCGGGACTACATGGAAAGAAAGAATAAAGGACGTAAGCATTTAGCTTAGTAAGTTTGCATGTAATTCTCATAGCAATATATTTGCTTAACATTAACCATTCATCATAAACAATGGCATTATGAATCTCAAGTATTCAAGCTTACTTACTCTTACTGATTCTTACATATCTCATGGTACTTACTATTCTCATGCTCGTACGGTAAATAATATACCTGTATCACTTGATCACATAGATCAGTATACTTTACTAAGATAAGTATAATCTCAACTTCATGAATAATACTCTTAACTAGCATACTTGATAATAACTTTACTTACTTAACTTTCTTACTATATCATTTGAGCTTTACTCTCTTGCCCGATGAATTTCTATGAATAACCGAGGATACTGAATCTTGTCCCACATAACTCGATGCCAATGCCATATCCTCGATATGGTCTTACATGGGATCTGTCATCTTGGTATTGATGCCATGTCTTGACATGGACTTACTCAAAGTCTTCCTTGTGTGTTCCCTTGGGAACTTACCATTGCCATGTCTTGACATGGTCTTACTTGGTATCTTTACTCATGAACTGGTCAATGCCGAGCCTTGGCTTGGACTTACATGAAATCTTTCTTGTTACTCACCAATGCCATGCCTTGGCTTGGACTTACATGGAATCTCTACCTCGTGATAGCTTTTCAATGCCAAGACTTGTCTTGGACTTACATGACATCTTTGCTTGGAGACTCACCAATGCCATGCCTTGGCTTGGGCTTACATGGGTCTTCATCTCATAATAACTCTTCAATGCCAAGACTTGTCTTGGACTTACATGATAACTTGCTTGATTGCCGATGCCATGCCTTGGCTTGGTCTTATACGGACTTTCTTATCTCGTGTGGTAGATCGAGTATCCTAAGTAATTCAACTTCAATCGGGACTTTCTCATGCTTAATCTCATTAATTTCTTTGTTTAGCATAGCGTTAAACAATCTCATAGAATTTAAAATATATTCTACATTATACTAAGCAATTTAATGATATTAATCATAAAGCTTAGAAAACATACAAACTTACCTCAATATACAAAATGTATGTAGATATGCAATTTAGTCCTCGACTTTGTTCTTGCCTCGGTTTTGATCCGGGCTTCGTTATTCTTGATCTATATGTAACATCGTGAATTAGGGCCTAGTCGGAACAGTGGTTTCGAGATCACAAATTCGACTAGGAAAATTTTATTTTTATTATATTTTTATGGTCTACAATTTTACAGAAAGATTTCGTAAAAATTTCGTTTAAAAAAAGTTTCGACGTTTGAGCACTCAATGTAGTCAAAAGGACTAAATTGTAAAAAGTGAAAAAGTTGAGTTCTATATATTAGAGGTATCAAATTGCTATGAGTTTTAAATTGGAGATCCTTAAAAGGTAATTAGACAATTGGATAACTTGATGGATAAAAATGGGCATGAATAGGACAAAATTGAAAGAAAAGCCTTAAGGGTATTTTAGTCATTTAGTGTTTTTAATGAATAAAAAGACAAAATACAAGAAAAAAAATCTGCTCATCTTCTTCAAGTTGCTGCCAAAAATTTCTAGACTTCATGGCTAAGGGTTTCAAGCTTTTCAAGCTTCATAGTAAATGTTTCTGAGCCCCGTTTTTAATGTTCATCGTATTTTTGAAATCCCGGTAACTTAGTTTAGCTATTTCTACCATTATTTTGAGCTAGAGTTTAATTTTAAAAATTGACCCATGTTGAATAATTGTGTATTTTGATGAATTTTGGTAGATTATGCATGTTTCTGATTAGAGAAACGAGTTTTATTAGATGATTTTCGATGAAATCGTATAAAAGGGGTTAAATTCTAAAAGTTATAAATTAGTCATAAGTGTGTGAATTAGTGATAAATTGAAGTTGCCATAGAAGAGAAAAATGATCAGCATGTTATAAAACATAAGAATAAGGGCTGAATTTTAATTTACGAGCATTGGGGAAAAAGTGCAAATATGTGAAAGTTTAGGGGTCAAAGTGCAATTTGTAAAAAATATGATTTTTGGACCCATATGAATAATGTGACTAATTAGTAGGCTAAATGTGATATAGATCAAGAAAATTGAGATTCGGGCTTAAATCGGGAAAATACAAGGTTATGGATTAAAACGGTAAATTACCGTTTCTGGATCCGAGGTAAGTTGGTGTGTTAATAATAATGCAATAATGTCGTAATGTATATTTGAAACCTAAATTGTGGTAGTAAATTGATTTTTTCTGAATTACATGTTTAGTATATTATGTTGGTGAATTAATTTAATAATATGTTTATGATAAAAGGTGACATATGTGACATGGAAAATGGGTTGAAATGTTGTGCTTAAAGGTGTTTTCTATGACTATGGTTATTATGTGAAATGGAAAGTTGATATGTAAATAATGCATTTATTTTACTTGTTCAATAATTATTTTGCTAGATATTATGGAAATCATTGGGTGATAACTAAAATATGAAAATGTATGGAATGAGAAATTCTCGATTGAACCTTCGAAAAATCGAGAGATACGGACAATATGTAGCTAGGTCACACGAGTGATAAAGAACCTTCACCGTGTGCACAAGAAAGCTACGAGATGGAAAAATTTGATATGTAGCTAGGCCACATGGATGATAAGGGACTTTCACCATGTGTGCAAGAAAGCTACGGGATAATAATTTCATATATAACTAGGTCACATGTGTAATACTGTGTGTATACCATGTGTACAAGAAAGTTATGGGTTATGAGTAGCTAGGTCACATGAGTGGTTCCTAGTGTTGGACGCCATGTAGACAAGAAAGTTACGAGATGGAATGGCTAGGTCACATGGATGATAAGGGACCTTCACCATGTGTACAAGAAAGCCGGGTTATGTGCAGGTGGAGCTATGTGCTGAGACCACCGAGTATCGGGCATTTTTGAAGGGGTTCAACGAGATAACTTACTAATGGTGATTGGTGCGATCATATTATGAATAAGTGCATGTGTGAATGTGACCAATTGAGAAATGTGGCAAATGTACGTGTGAGCAAGTGTTTGTCTGAACAAGGGTGCATGTGACCATGTGTGTATGTGCATAATGTGTTTGATATGTGATACGTGATTGAAATTGTGGTAAGGATGATATGGTGTAAGCGCCATCATGAGTACTCGTAAATATTAGTGATGATTATTCATTTGTATGGCTAGTATTGAACATGCTTGGTGTTATGTGTGCATATATGGAAGTAATATAAAGAAAACATGGGAGAGTAAAATTTTCAGTAAAATAGATTGAAACAGCAGCAGTTACGTGATTTTAAAAAATCACCATAAATAGTAAAAATTGAATTATATACTGAATGAGAGATGAAATTAAATCTTATTGAGTCTATTTTTACATAAAAGAAATGGTGTGAGTAAATAAATTTTATATTATGAGATATTTAAATTTTGGTGAGACAGGGTCTGAATGGTTTCAGAAATCCCCTGTTCCAAATTTGGAAAATCACTAAAAATTGTATAAAAATTTTTATGGTGTATAATTTATATTCTCAGAATCCTTGGTGAGTATAATTTCGAGAGAGACAAACGGGAAGGTTATCCAAACTCTGTATAATGAGAAATTTTAATTTTAGTGAAGAGGTGTTAGAGCTATCAAACAACGAAACAGGGGAATATTTAATGAATAAACTGTCTTGATTGGCTAAACCAAAAATTCTGGAAAGTTTATGGTAAAAATATATGTTAGTCTAGTTTCAGATAAAATTTACGGATCTTAATTTGGAGTTCCATAGCTCCGGATATAAATAATTTAATGACTGTGACTCGAGAAAACAGCTTAACTGGAATTTGAATAAATAGAAAGAATATGAAAATAGCATGTTATCGCATTGCTTATTATTTTCATGCGAGCTTACTAAGCGTAAAGCTTACTCCCTCCTTTCCATTTCTTTTAGTTTTTTCAGGTCAGCTCAGGGTTGGAGATCGTCGGAGGCAGCATCACACTATCGAGCCATTATCCTTGGAGTATTGGCATACGTATGTTAAATGTTTTCAAGTGAGTGGCATGTATAGGGACTTAATTTTTCTATGATGGATGTTGTTTTGATTAGTCAAATGTATTGGCTTATATTGATTTGTTGATTATAGCCATGAGATGTAGCTTATGATGATTTTGGCTTGTAAGCCTATTTGTCCATGGTATGTGTTAATGTCTTGTTATGTGGTATAAGTGATTAAATAGATGACAAGGTCAAATGCATGTGTTTGAAAAGTTTTAATTTTGGGTAAATTTTGGTAACCTTGGTTTTGTATGATTGTGAATGTTTAAGTCCCAGTGGTAACGCCTTGAACCCTATCCCGGAGTTGGATACGGGTGAGGGGTGTTACACTATAATAATAATTAGATCATTTAATACTCATATTGACTAAATTGACTCTTAACTCATACTTTGGCAAAATTACTATTTTGCCCCTAAACTTTCTCTTATTTGCACTTTTTCCCCTAGGCTCGTAAAATAATTCTCATTCAACTTTCTTAAACATTATGTTTAGCTAATTCATTTTCTCTACTATAACAATCATCAATTCTCACTATTTCTAATAGGTATGACCAATTTCATAACTATTACAAATTAGTCCACACTATCATTTTTCATGAAATTCACTAAGGAAAAGATGTTTATCTAACATCAAACTCCAATAATCTTCCATAAAATACCATTTTACATGCATGATATACATGGGTAGATTTTTGAACATGCTTCTTAGCTCATCTTATAGCTAAAAATAGCTAATTCATAATACGAGGACTCTAAAAATACGAAGAATATTAAAAACGGGGCTAGGATGACTTACTTGCAAGCTTCAAAAATTTGAAGAACCCTAGCTATGGAGTCTCCCAATTTTCGGCACAAGTAAGAAGATGAATGAAATTTTTATCATCTTTTTCCTATTTTAATCATTTAATTTGTAAATGACCAAAATGCCCTTCTCTTTAAAAATTTACAATTTACTAACTCATGTCCTTTTTTGTCCAAAACTTATAATTTGGGAACATTTCTATTTGAGGACTTCTAATTAATATTCTAAAGCTATTTCATACAAAAAGCTTCTAGAAACTCATATTTTGCAACTTTTGCAATTTAGTCCTATTTGATCATTCCATGTCAATTTCACAAAAATTTCTACATGGAACTTTAATACTATCATGCAAACATGTCATAAACCTTAATAACTCAATTTACTAACTTATATTTGTGGTCTCGCACCACTATTCCGACTAGGCCCTGAATCGGGCTGTTTCAATTCTCCCCCTCTTAGGACTTTTCGTCCTCGAAAATCTTACCAGGAAATAGGTTTGGATACTGGTTTATCATGCTTTTTTCTAGTTACCACGTAGCTTCTTCTATTCCATGTCTTTGCCACAATACTTTTACCAGGGCAATACTTTTATTTCTTAGCTGCTTGACTTCCCGAGCTAAAATCTTAACTGGTTCTTCACCATAAGTCATGTCGGGATGAATCTCTATCTCTGACGGGGTAATTACATGTGAAGGATCTGATCGGTAGCGTCGCAACATGGACATGTGAAACACATCGTAAATCTTTTCTAACTCTGATGGCAAAGCCAATCGATAAGCTACCGGCCCAACTTTCTCGGTAATCTCATATGGTCCAATAAAACGTGGACTCAACTTGCCTTTTCGGCCAAATCTGAGAACTTTTTTCCATCGTGACACTTTCAAGAAAACTTTATCTCTGACTTGATACTCTATCTCTTTTCTCTTTAAGTCCGAATAGGACTTCTGTCTATTTGATGCAACTTTTAAACATTCTCGTATCGCTTTCACTTTCTCTTCAGCTTCTCTAACCAAATCAACCCCGTGAATTTTGTTTTCCTTGAGTTCAGTCCAATATAGAGGCGTTCGGCACTTACGCCCATATAAAGCCTCATAAGGTGCCATCTTTAAACTCGACTGAAAACTATTATTGTAGGCAAATTCTACCAATGGGAGATACTTTTCCCAACTGCCTCGGAATTTGAGAATACAACATCTGAGCATATCCTCGAGTACTTTAATTAACCTCTCCGACTGACCGTCAGTTTGAGGATG
Source organism: Gossypium sturtianum (assembly GCA_025698515.1). NCBI lineage: Eukaryota > Viridiplantae > Streptophyta > Magnoliopsida > Malvales > Malvaceae > Gossypium > Gossypium sturtianum. Next base: position 41,875,465 of record CM046946.1, on the reverse strand, counting down.
AAAAGCGGTACTAAAGTTCAACTTTGTACCCAAGGCCTCTTGTAACTTCTTCCAAAATCTGGATGTAAACCTCGGATCTCTATCCGAGATGATTGACAATGGAACACCGTGAAGCCTTACGATTTCTGAAATGTACAAGTTTGCCAACTTGTCTAGTGACAGGTATAAAATGAGCTGACTTCGTGAGTCTATCAACTATAACCCATACAGCATCTTTCTTGCTCGGAGATAATGGTAGACCCATTACGAAATCCATAGTAATACGGTCCCATTTCCACTCCGGAACCAAAATGGGTTGAAGCAAACCCGAAGGTACTTGGTGTTCAGCCTTTACTTGCTGACAAATCAAGCATTTGGAAACAAACTCTGAAATATCTTTCTTCATTCTCGCCACCAATATCAAGTATTACTTTAAGTCATTAAACATTTTGGTACTACCCAGATGTACAGATAAACATCTATTAAGTGCTTCATGCAAAATTCTCTGAATAAGCTCGTCCTTTCTTGGTACACAAATTCTATCTTTGAACATCAGACTTCCATTGCGACTAATCTGGAAATCAGACTCAACATCTGTCTCGCACTGAGCTCTCTTGACTTAAAATTCACTATCTTCTTTCTGAGCCTCAAAAATCTCTTGGAGGAATACTGGTCTAGCTTTCAACTCAGCTAGAATAGAACCATCGTCGGATAAAGTCATCTGTGAATTCATTGCCCTTAATGCAAATAGGGACTTTCTACTCAAAGCGTCGGCGACCACATTCGCCTTCCCGGGATGGTAGTCAATGACCAATTCATAGTCTTTTATCAACTCTAACCATCTTCGCTGCCTTAAGTTCAACTCTTTCTACGTCATCAAGTACTTCAAACTTTTGTGATCGGTGAAGATCCGACATCTCTCACCATATAGGTGGTGTCTCCATATCTTCAATGCGAAGACTATGGCGACCAACTCTAGATCGTGGGTCGGATAATTCTTCTCATGTGGCTTCAATCTGTCTTGAGGCGCAAGAAATCACTTTGCCTTCTTGCATAAGTACATGACCTAATCCATTTAAGGATGCATCACTTTGTAAATCACAAATTCTTTCCTGTCTCAGTTGTACTAAACTGGAGCTTCATCAACATCGCTTTCGGTTTCCGAAACTTTGTTGGCATCTTTTCGTCCACTCAAACTTCACAATTTTTGTAACAATTTAGTCATCGGGGTTGCAATCATAGAAAACCCTTTGACGAATCGTCTATAATAGCCCACTAGGCCTAGGAAACTTCTAACCTCAGAGACATTTCTCGGTGGATTCCATCCATTATGGCCGAAATCTTACTTGGATCTACTCGGACTCCATCTCCCGAGACAATATGTCCCGTAAATCCTACTTCCTTGAGCCAAAATTCACTTTTACTGAACTTGGCATATAATTTATTTTCTCGAAGACTCTGTAAAACTGTCCGTAGGTGCTCAGCATGCTCATTCTCATCTCGGGAATAAATCAGTATGTCACCAATGAAAACGACTACAAACTTGTCGAGGTATGGTCTAAAAATGCAGTTCATCAAGTCCATGAATACCGCAGGAGCATTGGTCAAACAAAAAGGCATGACTAAAAATTCATAATGCCAATACCTTGTTCGAAAAGCTGTCTTGGACACATCTGATTCCTTTACTCTCAGCTGGTAGTACCCCGCTCTCAAGTCTATCTTAGAGAACACAGTGGCTCCCTTCAATTGATCGAACAAATCATCGATCCTTGGCAATGGGTACCTGTTCTTTACTATCACTTTATTAAGTTGACGGTAATCTATGCACAATCTCATGGTACCATCTTTCTTTTTCACAAATAAAACGGGAGCACCCTAGGGAGAACAACTTGACCTAGCAAATCCTTTATCTGTCAACTCTTGCAACTGTGACTTTAGCTCTTTTAACTCTGTTGGAGCCATTCTGTAAGGAGTAATAGATATTGGTACAGTACCGGGAGCTAGCTCAATGCTAAACTCAACCTCTCTAACTGGTAGTAGTCCATGTAATTCTTCGGGAAAAACATCCACGTACTCACATACTATTGGTACTGACTCAGTTTTTAACTCTGTTTCTCTATCATTCATCACAAAGGCCAAATATGCCTCATACCCTTTTCTTATGTATCTCTGTGCCGTCATAAGAGAAATCATTGCCGGTGACCTACCTTGTTCATCTGATTTTACATGGAGAGTATCCCCATTCTCACATCTCATCTCAATATATTTCTTCCCACAATTAACTATTACATCATGAGTGGTCAACCAGTCCATACCAAGAATGATGTCAAACTCATCAAATGGTAGCAACATAAGATTTGCTTTAAAGTAATGACCTCTAATCATTAATGGACAATCTTTACATACTTCATCAACTAACACACTCTTGCCTAAATGATTAGACACCTTAATCGTAAATTCTGTGGAATCTATAGGCATATTCATACTGGATACTAGTTTCATACAAATGTAAGAGTGTGTGGATTCGGGATCTATTAAAGCAATAACTTTGATATCATAAAGAGAAAAGGTACACGTAATAACATCAGGAGAAGATGCCTCTTCGCGAGCGCGAATGGCATAAGTCCTCGCAGGCGCCCTACCCTCGGGTCTCGCAGCCTGCTCTCTAGGGTTACCTCTTTCACTTGCCCCACTTCCTGGGTGCCTCTGCCGTCTTCCTCTGACCACACTCCCGGATCTCAGGTTCTGAGCTTTATCTTCTTTCATTGTCTCTGGACAATCTTTTATGTAGTGGTCCTCGAAACCACATCTGAAACATGCATTTTCATGTGCTTGACATTCTCCAAGATGACGTCTGCCACACTGTGGGCATTCGGGTCTATCCGATCGGATGTTCCCCACACTAGCAACTAAGGTTGTCTGTGCCTTACTTCCCGAATACTGCTTACTCTTGTCCTTCCTTGAAAACCCAGTGGAAGTAGCCAATCGGGTGGTGAAATCTCTTGACTTCTTGGATGTGGATTGGAATGACTTATTCCACTGTCTATTTTTAGAGTCACGAGACTCTATTTCAGACTTTCTCTTCTCCTTTACTAGTTCTCCTGCTTTACAAGCCCTCTCTACTAGCACAACGAATTCCTTCAGTTCTAGGATAGCAACAAACAATTTGATGTCCTCGTTTAGCCCATCTTCAAATCTCTTACTCATGATGGCCTCGGTGGACACGCATTCTCAAGCGTATTTGCTGAGCCGTACAAACTCACGCTCATAATCAGTCACAGACATCTTGCCTTACTTAAACTCTAGAAATTCCTTTCTTTTCTGGTCCACGAACCTTTGACTGATGTACTTTTTCTTGAACTCTTCTTGGAAAAATTCCCATGTGATCTTTTCCTGGTACCACCGACACAAAGGTGTTCCACCATTGGTGCTGAATCTCTTAAAAGAGAGACTACACACTTCATGCATTCTCTGTGTGTGCATGACAACTCATTAAATACCCGATAGTATTTTCTATCCGAACTCGGCCTTTTTAGGATCATCATTTTTTCTAGCCCAAAATTCTTCTGCCCCATGTTTCGTGATTCTATCAACTGGATGCTTCTCTCCTCTTACCACCTCTACTACTTGAGGGGCTACTGGGATAGGTTGAGGAATAGGTGGGGATGGAGGGGTTACGCATTCGGGTTCGTACGAATAAACTCCGTATACCATGTATTCATCATATGGAGGAAGGCTTCTCTAGCCTCTTCTCCTCCTTCTTGACTCACCGTAGTGGGTCTATTCTCATTCTCGTTCGGCACCGTCCCTTCAGCGGGAGCCGGCGCGTTACTTTCTATGTCATCCACCACAACTCTATCGGGATCCATTTACTAAATGTATAAACATAATTTAAGTCGTCAGGAGTCGTCACACTATCATTATAAAAACATTCTTACGTATGGCATGTATAGCTAGACTCGTGCTCGTGCTACATTAGTCCTGGAACTGACTAAACTGTAGCTCTGATACCACTAAATGTAACACCCCATACCTGAGTCTTAGACTAAGACTGGATACGAGACAATACCATGCTTGAACTCACTTAAACATGTACTTACGGGCTCTAAAATTTCGGTCTGAATTAAAAACTTCTCTTTCTTAGTCAAAGCAGACATTTCATGGGCCTACGAGGCCTCAGACTTACGTCTCAAAACTTTCAGAACTCATCTAGAAACTTTCTCTCGAACAGGGGTCACACATCCGTGTGACTTGGGACACGCCCGTGCACCCCTAAAACATGCCCGTGTCTTTCACCTGTGGTGGATACTGGCAAATTACACACGGCCTGGACACGCCCGTGGCCCCAAATCGTGCCTAAAACCCCAGCATTCTGCCAATTCCCCACGGCAAAATCACACGCCCCTGCTTACCACCCGTGGTGCACACTGACTACTTTAACACGGCCTAAAGTCTAGACACACGCCCGTGTAGCTAGCCCGTGGCCAACACTGATTAATCCCACACGCCCTAGGCACACGCCCGTGTGACTAGTCCGTGGTCTATTCTGACTTAAGATACAAAGGTGTAGGGTGCACACGGCCTAGACACACGCCCGTGTGTCCATCCGTGTGGGCACTTAGAGGCTATTTACCAAGCCAATTGCCACCCTGAAATCAAGACCAAACTCATGCTCAATTCAGCAACTCAAGTATTACATCTAACATGAACAAGGATGCATACTTCATTGATAGATTAAAACATACATACTTAATCATGCATGACTCATCTCTTTGGCCATATACAAAAAGAATACTAAGCTTGATAGCCAACACTTTGGCTAGTTTTAAAACATAACTCAAAATGAAATGTTTCCTATACATGCCATACTTAATATAAACAACTTGGCTATACCAAAATAGTGATTGATAGTATGCTCCGAGCTCCGGTGACGATGATCCACGAGATTAGCTAGGCGGGACTACATGGAAAGAAAGAATAAAGGACGTAAGCATTTAGCTTAGTAAGTTTGCATGAAATTCTCATAGCAATATATTTGCTTAACATTAACCATTCATCATAAACAATGGCATTATGAATCTCAAGTATTCAAGCTTACTTACTCTTACTGATTCTTACATATCTCATGGTACTTACTATTCTCATGCTCGTACGGTAAATAATATACATGTATCACTTGATCACATAGATCAGTATACTTTACTATGATAAGTATAATCTTAACTTCATCATTCATATCATGAATAATACTCTTAACTAGCATACTTGATAATAACTTTACTTACTTAACTTTCTTACTATATCATTTGAGCTTTACTCTCTTGCCCGATGAATTCCTATGAATAACCGAGGATACTGAATCTCGTCCCACATAACTCGATGCCAATGCCATATCCTCGATATGGTCTTATATGGGATCTCTCATCTTGGTATTGATGCCATGTCTTGACATGGACTTACTCAAAGTCTTCCTTGTGTGTTCCCTTGGGAACTTACTATTGCCATGTCTTGACATGGTCTTACTTGGTATCTTTACTCATGAACTGGTCAATGCCGAGCCTTGGCTTGGACTTACATGAAATATTTCTTATTACTCACCAATTCCATGCCTTGGCTTGGACTTACATGGAATCTCTACCTCGTGATAGCTTTCCAATGCCAAGACTTGTCTTGGACTTACATGACATCTTTGCTTGGAGACTCACCAATGGCATGCCTTGGCTTGGGCTGACATGGGTCTTCATCTCATAATAACTCTTCAATGCCAAGACTTGTCTTGGACTTACATGATAACTTGCTTGATTGCCGATGCCATGCCTTGGCTTGGTCTTATACGGACTTTCTTATCTCGTGTGGTAGATCGAGTATCCTAAGTAATTCAACTTCAATCGGGACTTTCTCATGCTTAATCTCATTAATTTCTTTGTTTAGCATAGCGTTAAACCATCTCATAGAATTTAAAATATATTCTACATTATACTAAGCAATTTAATGATATTAATCATAAAGCTTAGAAAACATACAAACTTACCTCAATATACAAAATGTATGTAGATATGCAATTTAGTCCTCGACTTTGTTCTTGCCTCGATTTCGATCCAGGGCCGTTTTTTCTTGATCTATAATAATAATTAGATCATTTAATACTCTTATTGACCAAATTGACTCTTAACTCATACTTTGGCAAAATTACTATTTTGCCCCTAAACTTTCTCTTATTTGCACTTTTGCCCCTAGGCTCGTAAAATAATTCTCATTCAACTTTCTTAAACATCATGTTTAGCTGATTCATTTTCTCTACTATAATAATCATCAATTCTCACTATTTCTAATAGGTATGACCAATTTCATAACTATTACAAATTAGTCCATACTATCATTTTCATGAAATTCACTAAGGAAAAGATGTTTATCTAACATCAAACTCCCATAATCTTCAATAAAATATCATTTTACATGCATGATACACATGGGTAGATTTTTTAACATGCTTCTTAGCTCATCTTATAGCTAAAAATAGCTAATTCATAATACGAGGACTCTAAAAATACAAAGAATATTAAAAACGGGGCTAAGATGACTTACTTGCAAGCTTCAAAAATTTGAAGAACCCTAGATATGGAGTCTCCCAAATTTTGACGCAAGGAAGAAGATGAATGAAATTTTTATCATCTTTTTCCTATTTTAATCATTTAATTTGTAAATGATCAAAATGCCCTTCTCTTTAAAAATTTACAATTTACTAACTCATGTCCATTTTTTTCCAAAACTTATAATTTGGGAAAATTGTTATTTAAGGACTTCTAATTAATATTCTAAAGCTATTTCATACAAAAAGCTTCTAGAAACTCATATTTTGCAACTTTTGCAATTTAGTCCTATTTGATCATTCCATGTCAATTTCACAAAAATTTCTACATGGAACTTTAATACTATCATGCAAACATGTCATAAACCTTAAGAAATCAATTTACTAACTCAGATTTGTGGTCTCGTACCACTATTCCGACTAGGCCCTGAATCGGGCTGTTACAACTATTTACGATAATGAAGGGTTAAATGAACCAGAACCAAGGCAAGAAAACGTAGCAGATAAAGGTAAGGATGAGGTGAACCGTGATATACCAAAACCAGCAATTACAGAGTACCAACCTCGTGTGCCATATCCCGATGCAATGAAGAAAGACCACATAGAGGAACAATTCGGTGAACTCACACTTCGAGTAGGCGACGAAACGATCACTCCTCATGCTCCTGACTCGGCTAGGACATCGAATAATCAAGGTGAAAACATAAATTCTATTAATAATCATTTGATTCAACCTTCTGTATAGGAAACACCACGAAACTATAAACCCGAGCCAGATCCTAGACCTCGTGTTGATAAAGAAGAAATTCATGAGGAAGGAATGCTTCAGATAGATGAACTAGACGAGTGGAAGACACACTTCAAAGAGAAACTAAAAACACACGAAGTAAAAACGAGGCAACTCAATGATGGGACAACCCAGCTTAAGATAGGAGATCAGGTACTCAAAATCTTCCCAAATGGAATAGTCGAGGTAACTAATCCTAAAGTCATCACTTTTAAGGTAAACACTACTCGACTTAAACTATATATCAATAACCAAATTGATCGCATGAAAAAGGATTTTCACCTCCTCAAACCACCATGATTATGCGAATGAGAGGTAAGTCTAGCTCAAGACTTTAAACGAGCGCTTTTCAGGAGGCAACCCGAGTACTAACCCCGCTAATGTCCATATTTTTGAATTTTAGCATCTAACTAAAAAATAACCAAATTTTTAAGCGTAGGTTTCCCTACCACATGACCTTGCACACGGGCGTGGCCATGGCGTGTGGAAACAGGACAAAACTCATCCCAAAACACGGACTATGATAAAATGCCACGACCGTGCGATTCAGCCGTGGTCGAAACTGAGAAATCTACACGGGCGTGCGACACGCCCGTTGTAATATCCAGGATTTTGGGCTTGTGCATTATTGCGTAATTATGTGAAGTAGCATGCCTATGTGTGTTGTAAATATGTTTTATGAATTTTTAGAACCTTAAGAGTGTAGGTGAATGCCTTAGAAAATATTGAATTTTACGTTTTAAAGAGGAGCTAAGCTTGATAGGCCTTAAGAAAATTTGTAGGGGAAATAGGACACAAAAATCAGCTTGTTAAAGTGGCAAGGAGGCGCCACTTAAAGCCCTGGTAAGTGACGCCATATGCAAGGTGCAAGGGCTAGGTTCGAGCTGCAAGGGAAGCAAATGGGAGTGTTTATTTTTCCAGCAAGGAGAGACAGAGGTGGACGGCAATGGGACACCAAGGAGATGAGCTTTAGATGTGGTTAATTTCTTTTAAAATTCGGCTGAGATGGGAGGATAAATGTTGGATAATTTCAATTATTTTGAATGGGTGTTAAAGAGAAAAATAAGGAGGAAAATTTTGGATTTGATAAGGGGAAGAAGAGTTGGCCGGCCAAGGGAGTCTTTGGTGACAAATTCGGCTAGGTGTGTATAGGAGGGATAGCCAAAATTTCTTTAGGGGATAGTTATATTTTCGGTTCTCTTCTCTTCTTTTAGGGGTGTGCCGAAATTTCTTAAGTCAAAACACCATCATTGTCGAACCTCCCTTCATCTCTTTTTCTCTCATTTGTTAAGGCCGAAATCTTCTTCTCCCTCTTTCTTCATTGCCGCAACCCCTAAAGTCTCATACTCTTCCTCTTCATTTTTGTTAAAGCCGAATCCTCATTTGCCCTAACCGATTATTCAACAAACTCTAAAAGCCAAAACCCATTTGATCAACATCTAGCCATAGCCGAATAACTCCTAGAGTGTAAGCAAAGGTGCCGTCGACCACAGCATTAAGGGTAAGGATTCAATTGTTGTCGTTTTATTTCTTTCCTTTAAGCCGAAATCAAGACTCTAATACCATTTATGTTCTTTGGCCGAAACTATAAAGGAGGTTTCGGGATTTGTCTATAGTCGACTATAAGGAGGAGATCTTCGGGATTTCAATATCTAAGGTAAGAAAAGTATGATCTTAGGCTAAAGGCCATTTATTAAGTTTATTAAGTGATTGAAAATCGGATCTAACATGAGTCTATAGGTATTTCGACAGATACCACAACCAAGTAGCAATTTCGAGACTTAAGATTCACAAGGTAAGCCAATGTGGTATTTGGCCATAGGCCACTTTCATGAGTTTTGGGTTGGAACCGATTTTAACAAAGGTTATGCAGAGATTTCGACATCTCCATTAGCAGATAGCAATTTCGGGATTTGAGTGGTAACTAAATCGGCCGCAAGGTAAGGATTTTGGTTGTGCTAATCCTTCGGGATTTGATTATATAGCCGAATAGGCTTTTGCTAAAATACTTAGTGTTGGCCGAATGTAGGAACTAAGAATCTAAAGCATTAGATCGGGTTTTTCGGGATTTCAGTAGACACGTTAAGTGCCAGGTGTGTAGCCCTACACTAATTCCTAATAGATCTATGGTATTATTATTATGTATGTGTTAATGGAAATATGAAAATATGGCTAAAGGTATCATTCAATGGTACAGAGTATTCAGGTACGTTAACATACTACTACTACTACTATGTTAATAATGTTTATGAACACTGAATATGACACACATGTGAAATTGTAACGAATGTGAAATAAGAGATATGACATGATTTATGCATATTTGTATGACATGGGGCATATGGGTGATATTTTAAGGGGAAGTGATCTGGTGGTTTTTACCATAATATCTGGTGACTTAGGTCACATAATCGAATGTGGTGACTTATGTCACAAATTACTATGTGGTGACTTATGTCACATTTAACTATCCGTGGCTATGCCATAAAATTTATAAGAGGCGATGTGCAAGTCGTGCGCAGCTGATCGCGCACGCCGATGATGTGTAGCGAATGGTGGGTCGATTTAGTAATCCCCACAGTGTGATTGGCTGGTACGGGTGATGTGTAAAGGATGGTTATTTAGGTTTGGGTTCGGGATTGTATCATTTCTATATTTGTTATACGTATGAATTTGTTATGCCTAAATCATTTGGGAGTTTGTGTGGTTGTTACACATTGAGTCTATTGACTCACCCCTTTGTGGGATATCTTTTCAGGTGATACTCAGTGATTTGGACCGGGTCAGCGAGGACTAGGTGGTGGCCATGCTCAGCTCAGTGTTTTCTTCTAATTTGGATTTTCCTATTAAGTTTTGGATTTATTTCGGGTTTTGCTATTGATGTAATAAGGCCACTACTATTACACTGTTTTATGCTCGCTCTCTAAATTTTTATTACGATACAATTCTTATTAACTCGAAGGTTAAATAACTCATATTTAAAATAAATGTTCAATGTTTTGACACCTAAATACCAACGATTTTCAACTTAATGTTAAACCCTAAAATTTGGCAGTTTCTTCTAACTTATAGTTTTCAATTACGAAAATATTGTTTTAATATGGACTTCAAAAAAAAAAAAGACACCATTTCCAACTTGAACCCAACACCTAACGATTCCTCTTTAAAATGACCACATTTTCCAAATTGACAAACAAGATTTGAAATGTTTTACTCGAGGAACATGCCAGATCCGGTCGGGGCTCGTAGGCCGGGTTTGGGGTGTTTCACCCGTGGGACCTTTGAGTCCATTTATATTTTTCTTTTTCTCTTATTTTAATTTTTAAATTTCTTTTCTTTTATCCTTCTCGTCTTTAAATTTATATTATTATATTTTGATTTCTTTAATTTAGGTTCAAGGGACTGTTAACGAACAGCACCACCCTCCACCAGATATGTCAGTATCTTCACATTTCATCGTCACACCCACCTCGCGAACTATCCAACAATAAGGACTTCTCAGTCCATTAATCTTTTCTTTTAGTTTTATTTCACTTTTTCAAAACTCTTTTTTTTTTTATTTTTCTTTTCTTTAAATATATAATTAGTATAATTTGAATTATTCTTATTATTTCCTGGCTAATTCTTCATGAGTTACCCAATTTCTTCATCTAGCACAGAAATTGTTTGTGGCCACTACACTACCACCAAAGACGCCTCCTCCAACTTATCTTTCACCTTCAAATCAAATTTCTACACTTCCAAATCAAGGAATCCATCCAAAAATTAGGAAGTTTTACTTCTCCCTCTTACTATATTGTTTTTATTAATCTTTGTACATTGAGGGCAATGTACATCTTAAGTGTGGGGGGTGAATCTTAAAAATGCCTAACTTTTTGCATTGTTCTCAAATCCTGAATTATATCTTGTTTCTTAAGTAATTTTCTCATATTACTATTAGAATAGAATTTCCTCTGATTTATGATTTTTATTGATATATTTTGGATTAAGTCATAGTTAATTGTATATTGATAATTTAAACTTTAAGATAATAGAGAATCAAGCATGATAAGTCTATTTTCAAAAATTAAATTTTACTTTTTTTTTGTTGTCTACCAGAATCTAATTATTACCTTGAAGTTTGCAATTTACAAGGTTGATATAAAAAACCCATAATTTTTGTGAGATTTTGAGCCTTATAGGGCATATATTCTTTTTCTTGCTCACTTTATTGATTATGAGTGCGTCAACATTGATCCGTTATTCTAGAACTTGCATCGATTATACATGTCGAGACCACACCTTTGATTTGATATACAGAGATGATAAAGGCACTTAGGTTTTAACCCACTTACTCCACTAAAAGCCTACCCTCACAATTAACCCCTAGTGAACCCCTTTTGATCCTAACAACCCTTTTTATTGACTCACCCACTAATTTTAAACCAAAACCCTTTGTATTTGTTATCACTATTCTTCTTGACTACCCTTTTTGTCGAGATTTGATTTTGAGCAGTTGCCTAACTATGTTTTATATTACAGTTGTTAAAGTACTTTCTTATTATTGTAAGTATTTAATGATTTGTTCTTAAAAAAACGACGAAGTTTATTCATTATTAGTTTTATTAGTAAGTGAGCTTACATATTTAAATTCCACATCTTGAAGAAAAAGCTCGTATTATTAGTATTACAAGTTTTTAGTTGATGTAATTATTAGCTCATTTTTCTAGTTAGGTAATTTGTCAAGTCAATCTCGATTCTAACCCTCTAATTCAGCCTTTATCCACGCCTTTAACCCAAGCCCCGTTACAACCCTGTTAAGGACCTTTTGATTTGTGTATCATCTCATATTATAGTGGTGGAGATTTGATTTTCATGCAAGCCTATGGGACTAACTTTTCATGTTTGACTTATGAGTGCTTTTTCCTGAACCTTAAACACCTCGAGTGATTTTAGTGAATCTTTAGTGAGGATGTCAATCCTTGTCGATTTTGAATCAGAGGTAATTATTTAGAAGAGGGAAAACACCTACGTTTTCATGCTACAAAAATGTATGACTTAGATTGTTTGAATCTTTAGGACTCTTTGAGTTGAATTATCCATGTATAAATTATCTGCGAATTATGACAAAACATTATTGATGAATATTATGAATCGAGGAAGTTTGTTTTAATTGTGAGTTGAGAATTTTGCTTGAGGACAATCAAAAGCTTAAGTGTGGGGGTATTTGATAAACCGTAATAGTAACATATTTTAAAGCCCACATTTAGCATACTTTTGGATGATTTATCCCTTGAATTATGTAATTTGGTGCTCTTAATCCTGTAATTTCATGTTTTATACTCAGGAGAGCATAGGAGGATGAAAAGCACAGAAAACGGGCTTAAAACGGACCAAATGGGCCAAAGAAAGAAATCAACACGGCCTGGGCCAAATCCACATGACCGTGCCTCATTGATAGACTCGAACACGGCCTGGCCACGATTCACATGGGCGTGTGCCAAGGGCGTGTCCCTGTCGTGACAAAGAGGAATTTCACTCAAATTAGGATACTTAGAGGCGAAGAAACACATTCCAAAGTCTATATAAACACCCTAAGTATGACCTAAAAGGGGGAGTTCGACAGAAGCCCTCTGTCGGGGCGTCCAGTTAGGCCAAGGAGCCGAGCCAGAAAGGGCAGATTTATGGGAATTTACTCGAAGAAAGCCAGTTGATTCATCTCAAGAAGCCGGAGTCATACTCAAGACGGAGGATCTCTCTTCAATTTCTTCAGGGGGTTTTAGGGTTTTTCTTATGTTTTGTTTTATCTTTTCTTCTGAGATGTTTTCTTTTATCATTATGAACTAAACCCTCAAATACTTGAGGGGGATGAAACCTGATACAAATCTTGTTATTGTTTTCTAAACTATATGATAAATACTTGATTTGTTCTTAATTATGTGTTCTTAATTCTTGTTTTGATATTTCAGGATATTGATTCAAGTACTGATGTGCTTAGGCAGAGGAGGAATAGACCCTGTCTAAGAGTAGATCTAGCATAATTAAGCGGAGTTGATCGTAACCCTAGAGATAGGATGACGAAAATCTACTGGATTAGGGTCAAACCTAATATGGGAGTCCATAGATCGAGTTAATGCAATTCTAGGGGTTTTAATTAGAAAGAGATTTCAATTAATCAACTTAGGGTTAGACGTTAATAGCCTCGAGAGAGGTATTAATATAAATTAGGGAATCCTACGGATCAAGTCAAGTGAATAAATCATCTGGTTCAGAGTTAAATAACAAGTAAAGTCTAGGTTATTTCTTCCTCGGGTATTGTCTTAATCAATTGGTTTTTCCCACAAATATTTCTCCAATTTCGTTCTCTTTGTCTCTGCATCTTTAGCTTAGTAGTCAGTTAATTTTAGACTAAAACAATTCACTTCAATTTTAAGGCTAGATAATAAAAAGAAAGTTAGTATTAGTACTTTTAGTTCCTTTGGGTTCGACAATCCGGTCTTGCCTTAACTATACTACTGTTCGATACGTGCGCTTGCCTCAAATCATTATCATAGTTAGTTTCCAGGTTCAATCATTCTCTTTATAGATTTTAAAACTTTGACAAGTCATATCGATCAACTATAGACGGTTTGTGAAAGGCTTCTCGATGATTGCGACTCCATTGACGAATTTACTACAAAAAGATGTTAAATTTGAGTGGTTAGAAAAGTGTCAGCAGAGTTTTGAACAGTTGAAAGCATTGTTGACAGAAGCGCTAGTGTTAGTACAACCTAAATCGGGCAAAGAATTTATAGTATACAGTAATGCATCGTTGAATGGTTTAGGCTGTGCTGATGCAAGAAGGCAAAGTCATCGCTTATGCTTCGAGACAGTTAAAATTGCATGAAAAGAATTATCCGACACACGACCTGGAATTAGCTGCAATTGTGTTTGCATTGAAGATTTGGCTTCACTACCTTTTTGGTGAGAAATGTCATATTTATACCGATCATAAGAGCTTGAAGTACTTGATGACTCAGAAAAAATTGAATTTGCGACAGAGAAGATGGTTAGAATTGTTGAAAGATTACAAACTTGTGATTGATTATCATCCGGGCAAAGCTAATGTTGTTGCTGATGCCTTGAGTCAGAAGTCTTTATGTGCTTTGCGAGCTATGAGTACTCAAATGGATCTATGTGATGATGATTCAGTTTTCGCTGATTTGAAAGTAAGGCCGATGTTCGTACGTCAAATTTGTGATGCACAGAAAAGTGATGTTAAGATGATGACTAAACGAGCTCAATGTGATTTGAATTTCGATTCAGAATTTCGAGTTGATAGTGATGATTGTTTGAGATTCAGAGATCGGATTTGTGTTTCGAAGAATTCAGAGTTGATTCAGTTGATTTTGAACGAAGCTCACAATAGCTGTTTGACTGTTCACCCGAGGAGTACGAAAATGTATAGCGATCTGAAATAGTTTTATTGGTGGCATGGTATGAAAAGAGACATTTCTGAATTTGTTTCGAAATGTTTAGTTTGTTAACAAGTTAAAGCTGAACATTAAGTTCCGTTTGGGTTGCTACAACCGATTCTGATTCTCGAGTGGAAATGGGATAGAGTGACGGTGGACTTTGTTTCTGGATTGCCATTAACTCCGAGAAAAAAAGATGCAATTTGGGTCGTAGTTGATCATTTGACAAAATCAGCCCATTTTATCCTGGTACGATCTGACTATTCACTTGAAAAGTTACCTGAGCTTTACATTTCTAATATTGTGAGATTGCACGGAGTGCCATTGTTTATTGTGTCAGATAGAGATCCGAGGTTCACATCACGATTTTGGAAGAAACTGCAAGATGCGTTAGGTACTAAATTGCATTTTAGTACAGCATTTCATCCACAGACGGACGGTTAGCCCGAACGGATTATTTAGATACTCGAAGATATGTTGAGATGTTGCATTCTTGAGTTTGACGGTACGTGGGAACAGTACCTGCCACTGATTGAATTTGCTTATAATAACAGTTTTTAGTCGAGCATCAGAATGGAACCTTATAAGGCTTTGTACGGACGTAAATGTCGAACACCTCTGTATTGGACTGAGCTCAGTGAAAGTAAGATACACGGAGTTGATTTGATAAAGGACACTGAACAGAAGGTAAAAGTGATCCGTGACAGTTTAAAAGCAGCGTCTCATCGTCAGAAGTCTTATGCAGATTTTAAACGAAAAGATATAGAATTTGAGATCGGTGACAAAGTGTTTTTAAAAGTGTCTCCGTGGAAGAAAGTACTCCGATTCGGACGTAAAGGCAAGTTGAGTCCGAGGTTCATTGGGCCATATAAGATTATTGAGTGTGTTGGACCTGTTGCGTATAGATTGTTGTTGCCACCTGAGCTAGAAAAGATTTATAATGTATTTCATGTATCGATGCTTAGACGATACTGGATCGATCCGTCACATGTGATTACTAAAATGCGAGATTGAAATCCAATCTGATATGACATACGAGGAAGAACCGATCCGTATCTTAGCTAGTGAAGTGAAAGAGTTGAGAAACAAGAAAATTTCGTTAGTGAAAGAGTTGTGGCATCGACACAAAGTGGAAGAAGCTACATGGGAGCCTGAAGATTCAATGAGACAACAATATCCAAATCTGTTTAACGATAAGATTTTTGGGGACGAAAATCCCTAAGGGGGGAGAATTGTAACAGTCGGGTTTAGACCCTAGTCGGAACAGTGGTTTCGGGACCACAAATTTGAGTCTGAAAAATATTTTAATATTATTTTCCGTGTCTATTATATGTGATTAAGCATGTGTGAAATTCTCGTGATTCAATTTGGTCATTTGTGTGTTTAATTTGAAAAAAGGACTAAAACGTATAAATAGTAAAAGAGGCATTCTATATGTTAATGTGCTTAATTGAGTTGGCTTTTAAAAGTAGTGGCCTTATGAGGCAATTAAGCCATTATTTAGTAAGTGGATGGGTAAATGAAAAAATAACCTTATTGTTTATTTGTCTTATATGTTAATTAAAAGGTTAATATAGTAAATAATATAATAATATGTATATAATAAAAATAAAGCATGAAAATGGCCATATTATCATCCATTGTTGGCCGAAACTCATAAGAAAAGAAAAGAAGAAAACAAGTTAGGGTATTCGGCTAGGTTTGATCCAAATTCAAGGTATGTTTTGCTTCAGTTTTTGATAATTTCTACGTTTTTGTAATCGTTGCTTCGTAAACTTCAAAACCCATGCCTCAATTTTTTGAATTGATGATGTTTTTGAAATGAGCCATTGATGAACATATGAGTTTTATGAGGTTTGATGGTGAATTATGAAAGATATGTGTTTGATTAACATAGTTTGTTCTTGAGTTTTTGATGAATTTGAGTATTTTGGATGTAACTGAGAAAATGATTATTTGAGGGACTAAATTGTGAAATAAATTGAATGTATGGACTTGTATGAGATACATGAGCATTCAGCCAAGAATGGGTATAAGCAAATTTGGTATATTTTGTAATTTTGTGAAATAGGGACTAAAATGTTAAAATCTAAAAATGTGAGGGCTAATTTGTAAATTGCCCTAAATATGTGTTCTTGGATTGAATTGACTGAGTTATTGAATACATGGGTAATTTGAATATGTATAGATCAAGAACCGAAGAAAACAGACTTAGATCGTGGAAAGTCAAAAGTTGTCGAATAACCGAATCTGATCGAATATCCGAATCCGAGGTAAGTCGATATACAAATAAATGTCTTTCAATTGACTTATTTGTGCATTTATGAAATTTGGATTGCTTTGAATAATGCTCGAGATGATAATATATGAGATCCGAGATAG
Organism: Gossypium sturtianum; assembly: GCA_025698515.1. Classification (NCBI taxonomy): domain Eukaryota; kingdom Viridiplantae; phylum Streptophyta; class Magnoliopsida; order Malvales; family Malvaceae; genus Gossypium; species Gossypium sturtianum. The sequence continues at coordinate 41,858,295 of CM046946.1, read as the reverse complement.
TATCGACAAAGTATCGAGTCTGTGAAGTCCCGTACGAACCTAGGAATAGATATGATAACATATGTCATGACATAGGTGTCCGATATGTGATATCATGTAAGACCACGTCTGGTACGTTGGCATTGATTCGAGATTTCGTGTAAGACCATGTCTGGGACGTTGGCATTGATATAAGATTTACGTGTAAGACCATGTCTGGGACATTGGCATCGTTTTTGATTCGTGTAAGACCCTGTCTGGGACAGTGGCATCGATATTTGAGTAAATGTAAGACCTCGTCTGGGACGTTGGCATTGTACAACAATTCTGAGCACTCTGAGTATCCTATTTGATTCCGAATGGTTCAACGGGCAAGTCCGAGAAATGAATGACTATGTGAGTTGTATATCCGTTTCAGGTATGTTTGAAAAGTACACTATGTGTGTATGAAAGGTAAGTGTCTATATGAACTTACTAAGGTTAATATTTATATATAAATGATGAGATAATATGTGAATATATATACTTGAATGAGCTATGTGTATATGTGATATTTGAGTTGAAGAATGTGGCAAGCTATGGCTAAGTAAATGAGCTAAAGAATATGTGATAAATTTGCATTGAGAAACATTAATGTCAATGTATCAATATGGTTATGTGCATTTTATGCTAAGTTTATTTGTATATGGCTTATAAGCTTTTGAAAGCTTACTTTGTGTGTGTTTGTTCTGTTTTATAGATCGTTAAAGCTACGAGAGGCTCGGGGACCGTTGAGGATCATCACCACATTATCAAACTCAACTTTGGTACTTTTGAATGTGTAAATAGCTAAATATGGCATGTATAGGCTATTTGTTTTGGAGTATGTTTTAGACTTGTATATATGTATCCATGTGATGTGGCTATATAAGTGATTGTGTTTTGTATGTGATGCTATGCTATATGAGTTTGGTTTTGGTATAATCTTATGCCTATGAAATGGTCAAGGCTATGGTAAGTATATGGATGCAATATGAGTATGTATGTTTAATCAAGGAAATGGTTATATGAAAGGTAAAATATGGATGTATCATGCTTGGCTATACAGGTGTTTTAGTTGTGCAATTTAGTATACAAGTTAGTATGATTGTAGATGAGATTGAATGAGATGATAATTATTGATCTTATGACATGATTTTGGTTGCCAATTATGTATGGGATATTACTTGTTTGAGCTTATAGGGATGACCCTTGTTTGGGTGGCATTTTGGCCTCGAAAATGGCCTATAAATGCCCACACGGTTGAGCACACGGGCGTGTGGCTCGACCGTGTCCCTGGTGGTTGTAATTCAAAACAAGTCAGTAGCGACCATGGGATAGACACATGGGCGTGTGACTGGCCGTGTGGTGCTAGTCAGTATGTATGCCCTGTTTTGACACGGCTTAGACACACGGGCGTGTTTGAGGCTGTGGGAGGCACACGGCCTGCCCACACGGGCGTGTGACCTCTGTAACTTAGAAAAAATTTTAATTTTTTGAGAATTTTCATATGTGTTCGGTTTAGTCCCGGCCCTATTCTAAAGCATGCTTAAGGTCTCGATGACCTATTTAAAAGATGCTTTGATCTAATTAGTTGAGTTATATTATGAAATGTCTGTAAAAGTCTCCGTTCGTCTGGTAATGCCTCTTAACCCTATTTTGGGGACGGATACGGGTTAGGGGTGTTACACGACATCTCTCGATGTTATCACTGGTACTTTTTCTCTCTATGATACTAATGTTATTGCATTGATCGATCCTGGATTGACTCATTCTTATGTTTGTGTGAATTTGGTAGCTAGTAAAAGCTTGCCTGTTGAGTTTACTGAGTTTGTGATTAAAGAGTCAAACCCTTTAGGCAAACATGTATTAGTTGATAGAGTTTGTAAGAATTGTCCCTTGATGAGTCGAGGTCACTATTTTTCGGCTGATTTAATGTTGTTGCCATTTGATGAGTTTGATGTTATCTTGGGTATGGATTGGTTGACACTGAATGATGCGGTAGTGAATTGTAGAGGAAAATTATTGAATTGAAATGTGAAAATGGTGAAATTCTTCAGATTGATTCAGATAAGCCGGGTGAATTACCTGTTGTGATCTCTTCGATGTCTGCCCAGAGATATGTAAGAAAAGGTTGTGAAGCTTATCTAGCTTATGTGTTGAATACAAATGTGTCTGAATTGAAAATTAAGTCAGTGCCGGTAGTTTGTGAATATCCGGATGTTTTTTTTCCAGAAGAGTTGCCTTGGTTGCCACTGATTAGAGAAGTTGAGTTTGGTATTGATTTAGTACCAAGGACATCACCGATATCGATTGCTCCATATAGAATGGCCTCGACTGAATTGAAAAATTAAAAGCTTAGTTGCAAGAGTTGACAGATAAATTTTGTGAGACCGAGTTTTTCTCCCTGGGGTGCTCCAGTGTTATTTGTAAAGAAGAAAGACAGATCTATGAGACTTTGTATCGATTATCGACAACTCAATAAGGTGACTAAAAATGTAATAGCCCGATTTTGGGTCTAGTCTGAACAGTGGTTTCGAGACCACAAATTCGACGACGAAAATTTCATTTTTATTATGTTTTTATGGTCTACAGTTTTATGTAATGATTTCGTGAAAATTTCGTTCGAAAATTTTGACATTTGGCCACTCAATTTAGTCAAAAGGACTAAATTGCAAAAAAGTGAAAAACTTGAATTCTACATGTTAGAGGTGTCCAATTTCTATGAGATTTTAAATTGGAGGTCCTTAAATGGTAATTAGACCATTGGTTAAGTTAGTGGACAAAAATGGACATGGTTTGGTATGTTTCTAGAGTTTTTCATTAAGGGCATTTTAGTAATTTGGTTATTTAAAATGAATTAATAATCAAATTAAAAGCCAATTTTTGTCCACTTTCCTCCTATGGCCGAATTTTACAAGAGGAAACCATGGCTAGGGTTTTTCAAGCTTCCAAGCTCGATTATAAGTCCGTTCTAGCCCCGTTTTTAATGATTTTTATGTTTTTGAAATCCTTGTAACATGTTTTATCTATTTCTACCACCAATTTGAAGAGATGTCAAAGTCTAAAATTTTACCCATGTTGAACATGTTCTGTATTTTGATGTTTGATGGTGGAAAATGCATGTTTGTTGTTTGTTAAACGACTTTTGCTAAGTGATTTTTGGTAAAAAATGCCTAAAAGGACTTGTTTATAAAAGCTGTAAAATATGTCGTAAGAAATGATAATAAATGAGAAATGTGGGTTGTTATGAGTATAAAAATGGTACGGCTAGGCATGGATATTGAAGAAATTAAGTACATTTCATTTTACGAGCCTAGGGAATAAAATGTAAAATGTCAAAAGTTTAGGGGCAAAAAAATTTAATTTTTGCCATAATGTGATTTTGGGCTGATTTGAATAGTATAATGATTAAATAAGTTAAATGTGATATTATAGATCAAGAAAAACGAGGTTCAGACCTAAAACGGGGGGAAAATGAGTATTTGACGATTTAGTCCTTTTTGCCATTTCTATGCCGAGGTAAGTTCGTATGTAAATAATGCAATGTTATATTTGTATTTTAATGTTTTGATATTGCATGATATGTATGATTGATTCTATGAGCATATTTGACGAAGTTCTGGCAAGTGAGAAATCCCGTTTGAACCTTAGGAATAGATTAGGATACGAGTGACATGTCACTAGGAAACCATGTGATATATGTGATTTATGTGATACGGGTCCTGGTCTCGTACGTCTACCAGTGGCTGGGTAGTCCAGCATGTGTTGCGGATACCTGACAGCTTGTGTGAGTAGCACTGCGTAGTTACGTCTTGACTAATAGCTTGTGTGAGCGGGCTCGTGATTAGCTCGAGAGCGAGCCCCTATGTGTTATGAGATATAAGGTAGCATTGGCTACATATGTGGCACTTATGTGCAAGACTTTCCGTGTATCCGATTAGTATTCCAAGTGTTCAACAGGTATGTCAAAGACGAGAAAGTATGTGATTATGTTACGAGTTGGAACAGGTATGTACGAAAAACTCAAAGGAAATGAATTCGGCATATGATGAACCATTGGTAAGAATGTGATTAAGCATGTTATGTTCATGAAATTGTAAGTTCATGATTTCCACGAGAATGATTTTGTAAAAACCTTGTGATTATTAGTCTATACTTGTGATGTATGAAATTCATGATAAATTCGGGTGACGATTATGTGATTGGCTTCCGGGCCAAATTGAGTTATGATATAGCATATTTTATTCATGTAAATTGTGATTTATCGGATATGAGTAAATGGGAAGATAAGAACTTAGGCAATTGAAAGATGTTAAAGTATATGCTTGAAATGTAAATACTCATAATCAATATGCATGTTTGTTATGAGGTTTGAAATGATTTGTTATTTGCTATAATATGTTACAAAGGAGAGATTATGGATGTTAGGCTAATGCCAAGATATGTTAAATTTTGCTTATAATTTGATAGAGTAAATATTATGATTGAATAAGAATTATGACTGTGAGATTTATAGTAATTTGTATTATCTTGTGTTTAAATTGTTGAACTTGATAAAAGATTTGTAAGAGTTGCTTATTATTTTCGTACAGACTTAGTAAGCTATATAATATAGCTTACCCGATTCATTTCCCTTGTCTTATAGTAGCGCCAATGAGCTAGCTCGGGTTGGAGATCACCGGAGATCCTATCACACTATCAAGCTATCATTTTGGGTATAACTGAATTCAAGCATTTTAAGTCTATGGCATGTATAGGGACTATGTCAATTTGTTATGTGTGTCATTATTAATTTGGCCATTTGTGTTAGCTTGTAATTGTTAATGCTCCATCTTGTATATAGCCATGAATGATGGCTTATGTTGATCATAAGTTTATTCATATGTTAATGCCCTCTTGTGAATGTGAAATTAGTATGTCTTTAACGGGCTAAGTATGATGTTTAAGTATGATAAATGATGGTATAAGAATGACATGTTATTGTCTTGTTTGTGGTTGTTTGTTTGTATTTACATGGTTGAATTTGTGCCATGAGATGTTGTGTAGAGGTGTGCAAGTGTGGGTGGCAAAATGGCTTGGTAAATAGCCTTGTTTTTGTCCACACGGGTAGACACACGGGTGTGTGTCTAGGCCGTGTGTGACACAGGATATTCCCCACGGGCATGTGTTCCGGCTGTGTGTCCCCTGCACCTTAATTGTTGCAAAACAGAATGTCCAGAATTGAGCACACGGGCAGAGACATGAGCGTGTGTCTCAACCGTGTGTGCTACACGGCCTAACACACGAGCGTGTAGCACGGCCGTGTTGCACAAGTCAGAGAGCACCCTTAGATCGAACACGGTGTCCCTTGGACCACATGGGCGTGTGAGACTTGCATCTAGCAAAAATTTTCTAAGCTTTGTAAAAATTTCTAAAGTTCTTAGTTTAGTCCCGAACCGCTTCCAATACATGTTTTGGGCCTCGTAGGCTCGTATAAGGGACTTTATGATCAATTATGAATGATTTTAATTTGGACGCAAATTTTATGACTCGAAATTGTGTGCTTGCTTGTGATGTGAGTCCGGTAATGCCTCGTACCCTGTTCCAGCGTCGAATACGGGTAAGGGGTGTTACAATAAAGAACAAGTATCCTTTTCCAAGGATCGATGACTTGTTTGATCAGTTGAGAGGAGAAACAGTATTCTCGAAGATTGACTTGAGATCTGGCTACTACTAGTTGAGAGTTAAAGAGTCGGATGTGCCGAAAACTACTTTCAGAACAAGGTACGGGCATTATGAATTTCTCGTCATGCCTTTCGGGCTAACTAATGCTCCTGCTGTTTTTATGGACTTGATGAATCGAATTTTCCAACCGTATTTGGATAAGTTTATGGTGGTGTTCATCGATGACATTTTTATTTATACTCGGGATGAGTTTGAGCATGCCAAACATTTAAGAATTGTGTTACAGACTTTGAGAGATAAGAAATTGTTTACTAAGTTCAGCAAAAGTGAGTTTTGGTTCCGAGAAGTCGGATTTCTGGGACATATTGTTTCAGGAGATTGAATTCGGGTTGATCCGAGTAAGATTTCAGCAATTATTGATGCCAAAGAATGTATTAGAAGTTAGAAGCTTTTTGCGCTTAGCCGATTATTACCGATGTTATGTCAAAGGATTTTTGATGATTGCTACTCCTATGACTAAGTTGTTGTAAAAAGATGTTAAGTTTGAATGGTCCGAAAAATGTCAGCAAAGTTTCGAAAAGTTGAAAGCATTGTTGACTGAAGCGTTGGTTTTAGTGCAACCTGAACTGGGAAAAGAGTTTGTGATTTATAGCGATGCGTCACTGAATGGATTAGGATGTGTATTGATGCAAGAGGGCAAAGTGATAGCCTATGCCTCGAGACAGTTGAAACTGCATGAGAAGAATTACCTGACGCACGATCTAGAATTGGCTGCCATAGTGTTTACTTTGAAGATTTGGAGACAACATTTGTACGGTGAGAAGTGTCGTATCTTTACTGATCATAAGAGTTTAAAGTATTCGATGACTCAGAAGGATTTGAATTTGCGACAACGGAGATGGCTTGAGCTACTAAAAGATTATGGCTTGAGCTACTAAAAGACAACGCAGACGCTTTGAGCAGAAAGTCCTTGTTTTCTTTGAGAGCTATGAATACGAGGCTGACTTTATCTGATGACGATTCAGTTCTAGCTGAGTTGAGAGCTAGACCGATATTTCTTCAGCAAATTTGCGAAGCTCATAGAAATGACAAAGAACTTCAAGCTAAAAGAGTTTAGTTCGAATCGACTAGTGATTCGGATTATCAAATGGGGACCGATAATTGTTTGATGTTCCGAGGAAGGATTTGTGTATCGAAAGGTGCCGAGCTTATTCAGAAAATTCTTCATGAGGCGCATAATGGTTGTCTGTCTATTCATCCGGGAAGTACGAAGATGTATATTGATTTGAAGAAACTGTATTGGTGGTCAAGTATGAAATGAGATATCTCTGAATTTGTATCGAAATGTTTGATTTGTCAACAAGTAAAAGCCGAACACCAAGTACCTTCGGGTTTACTTTAGCCAGTAATGGTACCTGAGTGGAAATGGGATAGGATTACGATGGACTTCGTAACGGGTTTGCCTTTAACTCTGAAAAAGAAAGAAGCCGTCTGGGTTCTTATCGATAGATTGACAAAATCGGCTCATTTTATTTCGGTACGTACCGATTACTCACTTGATAAGCTAGCTGAATTGTACATTGCTGATATTGTGAGATTGCACGGAGTGCCTATTTCTATTATTTCGGATAGAGATCTGAGGTTTACTTCACGATTCTGGAAGAAGTTGCAAGAAGCTTTGGGTACAAAGGTGAACTTTAGTACCGCATTTTATCCGCAAACCGACGGCCAATCTGAGAGAACGATTCAGGTTCTCGAAGATATGCTTCGTTGTTGTGTTTTAGAATTGGAAGATAGTTGGGAAAAATATCTACCTTTAGTCGAATTTGCTTATGAAAGCAGTTTTTAGTCAAGTATAAAGATGGCACCGTATGAGGCATTGTATAGCCGCAAGTGTCGAACTCCGTTGTACCAGACCGAGCTCAGTGAGAGACAGATCCACGGGGTCGATTTAGTTAAAGAAACCGAAGAAAAAGTAAAAGTAATTCGTGATTGTTTGAAAGCATCTTCGGATAGACAGAAGTCGTACGTAGATCTGAAACGAAAGGAAATTGAATTTCATGTCGGTGATAAGGTATTTCTGAAAGTATCTTCGTGGAAGAAAATCCTTATATTCGGTTGCAAGGGTAAACTGTGTCCGCATTTCATTGGTCCGTATGAGGTTATTGAAAGAATAGGGCCAGTAGCATATCGGTTAGCTTTACCGACAGAGTTGGAAAGGATTCATAATGTGTTTCATGTATCGGTGTTGCAACATTATCGATCAGACCCTTCGCATGTGATTTCTCCGACAGAGGTTGAGATTCGACCAGATATGACGTATGGTGAGGAACCGATAAAGATTTTGGCTCGGGAGGTCAAACAACTGAGAAATAAAAGTATAGCTCTAGTGAAAGTTTTATGGCAACAACATGGGGTTGAAGAGTCTACGTGGGAACATGAGGAAGCTATGAGAAAACAGTACCCAAACCTCTTTTCCGGTAAGATTTTCAGGGACGAAAATCCCTAAAGGGGGGAGAGTTGTAACAGCTCGATTTTGGGTCTAGTCGGAACAGTGGTTTTGGGACCACAAATCTGATGCAGTAAAATTCATTTTAATTATATTTTTATGGTCTACGATTATATGGAACGATTTTGTGAAAATTTCGTTCGAAAATTTTGACGTTTGGGCACTCAATTTAGTTAAAAGGACTAAATTGCAAAAGGTGTAAAATGTGTGTTCTAGAAGATAGAGGTTTCTAATTGCTATGAAATTTTAAATTGGAGGTCCTTAAATGATAATTAGTCCATTATACTTTGGTATGGACAAAAATGGACATGGCTAGGTGAAATTTCAATGTTTGGCATTAAGGGCATTTTGGTAAAATGATAAATAAAGACAAAATTAACTAAAATAAAAGATGTTCATTTTTCTAATTTCATCCCTTAGTGTCGAAAAGTGAAGGGTCTCCATAGCTAGGGTTTTGGCCAACTTTCAAGCTCGATTGTAAGTCCGTTCTTGCCCCGCTTTTCATGATTTTTATGTTTTTGAAGTTGTTTCAACCTAATTTAGCTATTTCAAGGACTAATTTGAAAGAAAATCAAAGTCTAAAAGTTTATCCATTTTAGGTATTTGTGTATTTTGATTTCTAATGGTAGATTATGTATGTTTGATGTTAGATAAACAACTTTTACTAAGTGATTTTTGATGAAAATGCCTAAAACGACCTATTTGTAAAAGTTGTAAAATATGTAGTAAAAATGTGAATAAATGAATAATGTGGGCTGCTATGAGCATGAAAAAGATTCGGCTAGGCTTGGGTAATGAAGAAATTAAATGAAAGTGAAACACCCCAAACCCGGCCCACGAGCCTTGACCGGATCTGGTATGTTCCTTGAGTAAAACGGTTAAAAACTTGTTTGTTTCTTTGGAAAACTTTGGGTGATTTAGGAGAAAAATTTGGATTGGGTTCAAATTGAAAACATCGTTATTCTTGAAGATTAGGCTTTATTAAGACTTTATTGTTATATTTCAAAACCATAAGTTAAAGGAAAAAGTCGAGTTTTTAGAGTTTACTATTTAAATTGAAAATCATTTGTGTTAGGTGTTAAAACATTTAAAGATTTATTTTTAAGAAAAGTTTCTTAAACTTTAAATTGATAAAAATTGTATCATAATAAAATAAATAAAAATGCAGGCATAATCAGTTTATAGCTATGGCCTTATTACATTTAAACAAAACCCGAATAAATCCAAAATACTTAGAAATAAAAAGTCCAAAATTAAAATAAAGTCTGAGTTGAACATGGCCACCACTAAGCTCCTGCCGACTCAGTCCGCTACTGAGTGTCACCTGAAAAATATCCCACAACGGGGTGAGTCAAACAGACTCAGTGTGTATAACCAACACTAAGTCCCAACGATTCAGGCATATCATATCATATCTTACGTATATATAATAGATAGAAATAATGATGCAAACCCGAACCCATACCTAGATAACCATCCGCTACACATCACCCGTACCAACCATCACACCGTGGGGACTACTAAGTCGACCCTCCATCCGCTACACATCATCGGCGATCCACTGCATGACGACTTGCTCATCGTCCTTATAAATTTTGTGGCATAGCCACGGACATTATTTTGTGACATAAGTCACCACATTGATTTCGTGACATGAGTCACCACATTCGAGATATTGTGGTATAAACCACGGATCACTTCCCTTTCCATATAACCCATATGCCCCATGTCACCATGTAATATGCAATATCATGCCTTATGCCTTATTCCACATTCTTATCGATATTCACATATGTACCATATTCCAAATATTCATATCATAATATTATTCATATCATTTATTAACATAATGTTAAGGTTACTTACCTGAGTACTTTGTACCATCACATGGTACCTTTGCCCACTTTTCACATTATTATAAACACATATATTAAATTGATGCCATAAATCTATTAAGAGTTAGTATGGGGTACACACTGGTTTTACTTAATGCTTTCTTTGAAATCCAGAAAATCTCGATCTAATGCTTTAGATCTCTAGTTCCTATATTCGGCCACCTTAAGCATGTTAGCAACAAGCCATTCGGCCAAATAACCAAATCCCGAAGGATTAACGCAACCAACTTCTTACCTTGTTGCCGATTTGGTTACTACACAAATCCCGAAGACCTCCCCTAGAGTCGGCTACACTAGAAATCCCGAAAGATCCTTCCAAGTTTCGGCAAACAAGAATATTAATGGGATTAGTCCTTAACTTTCGACTAAAAGAAAAAGATTGAAGATCGAATGACAATTGATCTTACCCTTAATATTGGGATCGACTGTATTCCTGCCTAGCAGCACTTTAAGAGATTCGGCTATAGCTAGATGTTGATCAACAATTTTCGGCTCCTAAAGGATAGGGGAGCATTCGACTATGGTCACCTACATATGAGATTCGGCTCCAACAAGGAACACAAGAGGAAGGGTATGAATCTTTTTAGGGGTTACGCCAATGGTGGATTAGGGAAAAGAAGATTTCGGCTAGACTAAAAGAAAAAGAAGAGAACGATGATGGTTTTGGAGAGAAAAAGAAAACGAAAGAGAGGCTACAATGCCTTAATGAAATTTGGCTATTCCCCTTACTAAACTTGGCCGAAAATCACCTTAAAGGAGTCCCTAGGCCGGCCAACTCCTTCCCCCTATCTCATCCCTTCCTTTACTCCTATTTTTCCTCCTCCTTGTACATTCAAAATAATTTAAAATAAATCCTCATTTATCTTCTACTTAGCCGAAATTTCAAAAGGATTAAACCACATCTTAAGCTCATCCCTTAGTGCCCCATTGCCGTCCACCTCTCTTGCTTCTTGCTACAAAATAAAACTCTTTTATTTGCTTCCCTTGTGGCTCGAACTCAAGCCCTTCTCCACTGCTTGAGGCGTCACTTACCAATGCCTTAAGTGGCGCCTCCTTGCCACTTTAACAAGTCTGATTCTTATGTCCAATTTCCCTACAATTTCTCTTAAGGCCTCTCGAAGCTTAGCTCCCTTTAAAACTTAAAATTCAATATTTTTCTAAGGCATTCACCTACACTCTTAAGGTTCTAAAAATTCATAAAACATATTTACAACACACACAGGCATGCTACTTCACATAATTACGCGATAATGCACAAGCCTAAAATCCCGGATATTACAGTTCTACCCCCCTTAAAATAATTTCGTCCTCGAAATTACCTGGCTGAAATAGGTGAGGGTATTGCTGTCGCATTGCTTCTTCCGACTCCCAAGAAGCTTATTCCGATCCATGATTACACCATAACACTTTGACTAAAGGAACTGATTTCCTTCGTAATACCTTCACATCTCGTTCCAAGATCTGGATCGGCTCCTCCTCGTAGGACAAATCTGGCCTTAGCTCCACCTCTTCAACCGGCACTACATGAGATGGATCCGATCGGTAACGACGTAGCATAGAAACATGGAATACATCGTGCATCTGCTTCAACTTCGGAGGCAACTCTAACTGGTATGCCACTGGACCAACTCGCTTCAATACCCCGATAAGGTCCTATAAACCTTGGACTTAATTTCCCTTTGCGACCAAATCTCATCACCTTCTTCCAAGGCGAAACCTTAAGAAACACTCGATCTCCCACAGACAAATTCTATTTCCTTTCGCTTAAGATCCGCATACGACTTACGCGCTGTCGGATGCCTCCTTTAATCGTGCCCGAATTAACTTAACCTTTTCTTCGGATTACGCCACAATATCCGGACCCAAAACTTGACGTTCTCCTAATTTGTCGCCCAACTCGTAGGAGTGCGACACCTCCGTCCATACAAAGGCTTCATAAGGTGCCATCCGAATCACCGGCTTGATAGTTTGTTATTATATGCAAATTCTCGCTAAAGGCAAGTATTCTTCCCAACTTCCTCTAAAGTCTATTACATGACCTCTCAACATATCTTCCAACACTTGGATCACTCATTTCAGATTGACCGTCTGATCGTGGATGAAATGCCATAGTAAAATCTAATCGGTGCCTAAAGCCCGATGTAGTGCTTTCCAAAACCGAGGCGTAAACCTTGGATCACATGCGAGATAATCAACACCGGCACTCCATGCAACCTTACAATTTCAGCCACATACAACCTCGCCAACACGCAAAGAATAATCAACCCGCGCCTTTGGTAAGAAATGCGCGGACTTTATCAATCGATCCACTATCACCCATATTGAGTCCTTCTTAGTAGGCGCGTGGGGAAGCCCACTAACGAAGTCCATGGTGATTCTCTCCCACTTCCACTGCGGAATCTTTATCGGCTGAAGCAGTCCTGACGGAACTTGGTGTTCAGCCTTAACTTGCTGACACGTTAAGCACTTCCCTACAAATTTGGTAACTTCTCGTTTAAGACCAGGCCACCAAAACTGTTCCCGTAAATCCTGTACAACTTAGTACCTCCAAGATGCATAGCATAAGGGTCGCTATGCGATTCTGAAAGAATCTCTTTGCCTTAACTCCTTGTTCTCCCAAGCATACGGACCTTACCCTTGAAACTCAATACTCATTCGTCATTAATACCATAACCTTCCAACTCTCCACTCTGCACTTGCCGTAGCTTAGCACTTAAATCCTCATCCACTAAACCGACTTTCCTTCACCTCATTCACCATGTTTCGCTTAACTTGCAACTCGCCAGCAGACTTCCATCGTCATACAAGCTCAAATGTGCAAACATTGCCCTCAGATCCGACACCACTTTTCGACTTAGGGCATCCGCTACTACATTCGCCTTGCCCGGGTGATACTCTATGGAACAATCGTAGTCTTTCAATAATTCCACCCACCTTCGCTGTCTCAGATTCAACTCCTTACGAGTCGCAGATATAAGGCTCTTGTGGTGCGTGTAGATTACCGACTTTTCTCCATATAAACGGTGCCTCCATACCTTAAGAGCAAAGACCACCGCCGCCAATTCCAAGTCGTGCGTCGGATAGTTAACCTCATGTGGCCTTAATTGTCTAGGCGCATAAGCAACTACTTTCCCATCTTGCATTAAAACACATCCCAACCCTGTGTGGGAAGCATCACTGATACACCACAAAATCCTTCCCCGCCTCAGTGATTCAAGGCTGGAGCTTGGTCAAGACCCTCTTAAGCTTCTCAAAGCTCTCCTGTTGCCTATCTGTCTATCTGAAAGGTACTTCCTTTCTCAACAATTTTGTCAAAGGTGCGGCTATTGATGAGAACCCTTCTACAGAACCTTCAGTAGTAACTTCGCCAATCCCAAGAAACTATGAACCTCACCACGGACTTAGGTGGTTTCCAATCCAACACCGCCTCAATCTTCCTAGGATCCACCCTTATTCCCTCTGCCGACACTACATGCCCTAAGAATGCGACCTCCTTCAGCCAAAATTCACACTTGCTGAATTTGGCATAGAGCTTCTTCTCCCTTAATACTTGCAACACTAACCAGAGATGCTCGTCATGTTCCTCCTCTGACTTGGAATACACTAGGATGTCGTCTATGAACACAACGACGAATCGATCCAAGTAGGGTTGAAAAACGCGGTTCATCATATCCATGAATGCGGCTGGGGCGTTTGTCAATCCGAACGGCATTACTACGAAATCATAATGCCCGTATCTTGTCCGGAAAGCTGTATTATAGATATCCGCTTCCTTCACCTTAAGCTGATGATATCCAGACCGTAGATCTATCTTCGAGAACATCGCGGCTCCCTTAAGCTGATCGAACAAGTCATCTATCCTTGGCAACGGGTACTTGTTCTTGATGGTCAGCTTATTCAACTGACGGTAATCTATGCACATACGCATAGTCCCGTCCTTCTTCTTCACAAACAAGACCGGTGCTCCCCATGGAGACACACTAGGTCGAATGAACCCATGATCAAGCAACTCCACGAATTTGAGCTTTGAGCTCCACCAATTCCTTTGGTGCCATTCTATACGGAGCTATAGATACTGGCGCCGTTCCAGGCAGTAAGTCAATTCCAAACTCCACCTCCCTATCAGGGGGTATTCCAGGTAACTCCTCCGGGAAAACATCCAAAATTCCCTTACGGTTCTAACTCCACTAACTCCTTCTTCTTTTGCATCCAACGTACTAACGAAAGTCAAGAATGCCTTGCACCCTTTTCGAACCATCTTATCAGCCTTTAATGCAGAAACTATGTTAGACAAGTAGTTTCTTCTTTCTCCTATCATAATTATCTCCTCATCCTCCAGGGTCCTTAACTCCATTCGCTTAGCTGCACAATCCAATATAGCCCGATGTTCCACTAGCCAATCCATGCCAAGTATGAGATCAAATTCTCTGAAAGGTAGTTCCATCAAGTCGGTAGAGAATATCACTCCCTGAATCTCTAGAGGTACATTGCAAAATATTCTATTCACCACTACTGGTTTGACCTAACTGGGCTTACTCTGAGTCATCTCCTACTAGATAGTTTAGATGCTATGCCTAGCGTTTCGACTACTCTACATGCAACATAAGAGTGGGTCGAGCCAACATCAATTAAAGCAAAGTAAGGCTTATCAGCTATAAGGAACATACCGGTTATGACGTCCGGTGCGTCTCCATCCTCCCTCCAGCGAACTGCATACACCAAACCCGGCTGTCTTGCCTCTGCGTTACCAACACCTCTGCCTGGTGTTCCCCATCCTCTTCCAACACCATTTCCTCTGCCATTCGGACCACGACCCCGTGGTGGCTACGGTCCACCTCTTCCAGCCTGATTGAAACTCTGACCTGTTGGTCGGCCCCCGTCTATCTTTATAGGACAGTCCTTAATCATGTGTTCCTTGGACCCACACTTGAAACATCCCCCTGTCTTCTTCCAACACTCTCCTAGGTGCCTCTTCCCACACTGATAACAAGTACGATACTGCCCTCCTGTAGCAACCTGCTGACCTCGCGGCCCATCCACCCTCTGTCTCTTTTGAGTATTCCCGGATAACCCTGATGATCCAAACCCTCTCCTTTGCCTGTTTCGGTCCGTATTCTGCCTCACAGATTCCTTAACCCCTTCGGCTACCTTAGCCTTTTCTACCAACACTGCAAACTCCCGCTCCTACTGTGGAGCTATCAACAACCTTAGGTCATCCCTCAGTCCGTCCTCAAACTGGACACATCGTTCATGCTCCGTAGCCACGATTCCTCGAGCATATCGGCTCAACCTTAAGAATTACGCCGTGACTCGCTACGGGCTTATTCCCTTGTACCAACCCCGAAATGCCTTTCTCTGCGCATCAACATAGCTAGTCCCAACATACTTCTTACGATCGCGCCTTAAAATTCTCCCAAGTGAGATCCTCGGCTATAGCACCATCCCGAACTGTGAGCCACCATTGATATGACTCATCGCGAAGTAGCGACACCACTCCTTTCAGTTTCTCCTCAACAGTCAGATCTAACTCGTCCATAATCTGCTCCGTCGCCTCCAACCAATACTCAGCCGTATTGGGCGCCACACCGGATACACCACGGAACACCTCAGCTCCATTGGCTCGGGCGCGCCGGCATGCAGTTTTCGAGCTCCCCCACCTCCACCTACTCCAGCCACCATCTCAAGAACCCGCAGCATCACCTGCGATACTACATCATCCCCCGTCTGATCCTGATGCTCAACGCTAGCAGCTGGTGGTGGTGGTGGTACCTCATTCTCAGACCCTTGACCAGACCTAACGGGTTCCGATACGGCCATTCCGCCTCTACCATGCCCTCGCACATTACGACCACGTCCCCTAGAACTCATGTCTACGATCGCGATTCAATCTGTTTTAAAAAGTTTTATGCATTAGTCTTTGTTCCACTGATTACCCACGAAGAAATTTTATGTAAAGGAGTTTAGTAGTAGTTCTTTCAATCATTACAGGGTTTTCATTTCAAGCCTTCTACCCTAATTCAGAGAAGCACATCCATTCAATAGTATCTACTACACACATTCATCACTCGAACATTTTCGTCCGATCCAATCCCAGGGGTATTTTGGTAATTTGTCCTATAGGGGTATTTTGGTAATTTTCAAAATCCGGGTATCTCAATATTTTGCAAAATAGGGGTTTTCGGTATTTTTGTAAAGTAAGAACATTTTAGTAGAGGTTGAGGGTAGTATGGTAATTTTTAAACTAAGGGTATTTTAGTAATTTTACAAACCAGGGGTATTTGGGTAATTTTATAAACCGAATTTTCTTTTTAAAATCTGGAATAGTTTTTACAAATCAAAGGGGTAATTTGGTGATTTTAAAATTAAGGTTTTTATAAAACGGTGTAGCTGGTCCCTTTCGGGTTTTAATTATTGAATTTAGCCCGTGAATAAATCCTCTTAGTTAAGGTGAACCGTTACTACGCACCAGGTAGGATTCAAGCGAAGATGAGGTGAGTCACTAGGACTGCTTAAATACCAGGCTCTTCCTGAATCTAATCCTAGACATGCGTACAATGGTTGCTACACCCTAACTGGGCGACCAAGTCACAGGTTTGTTTAATTAGGCCTTAAGTTTTATGTAATTCTGTGTTGGAGTAAGCTAATCCTAGGGTTCAATAACTCCTAATGTACTAATCTACATTCCCGTTATACCCACGTACAAATCATACAACAGTTAGGGGTACTTACCTAGTGGACTTCGGGTCGGAGACTTAGGTGCCATGCCAGAGAAACCTGCTCAATTCCAAAAATTTTCACAAAAACATATTTGGGCTCAATTTTTGAAAACGTTGTGGGCTTTATACCCAAGGCCGAGAGTTTAAAACTGGGCTCTGATACCAAGCTGAAACACCCCAAACCCGGCCCACGAGCCTTGACCGGATCTGGTATGTTCCTTGAGTAAAACGGTTAAAAACTTGTTTGTTTCTTTGGAAAACTTTGGGTGATTTAGGAGAAAAATTTGGATTGGGTTCAAATTGAAAACATCGTTATTCTCGAAGATTAGGCTTTATTAAGACTTTATTGTTATATTTCAAAACCATAAGTTAAAGGAAAAAGTCGAGTTTTTAGAGTTTACTATTTAAATTGAAAATCATTTGTGTTAGGTGTTAAAACATTTAAAGATTTATTTTTAAGAAAAGTTGCTTAAACTTTAAATTGATAAAAATTGTATCATAATAAAATAAATAAAAATGCATGCATAATCAGTTTATAGCTATGGCCTTATTACATTAAAACAAAACCCGAATAAATCCAAAATACTTAGAAATAAAAAGTCCAAAATTAAAATAAAGTCTGAGTTGAACATGGCCACCACTAAGCTCCTGCCGAGGCGGTCCATTCTTGAGTGTCACTGAAAAATATCCCACAAGGGTGAGTCAAAGCGGACTCGGTGTGTATAACCAACACTAAGTCCCAACGATTCGGGCATATCATATCATATCATACGTATATATAACAGAGATAGAAATAATGATGCAAACCCGAACCCATACCTAGATAACCATCCGCTACACATCACCCGTACCAACCATCACACCGTGGGGACTACTAAGTCGACCCTCCATCCGCTACACATCATCGAAGGCAGTCGCTGCAGGCGACTTGCTCATCGTCCTTATAAATTTTGTGGCATAGCCACCGGACAATATTTTTACGACATAAGTCACCACATTCGATTTCGTGACATGAGTCACCACATTCGAGATATTGTGGTATAAACCACGGATCACTTCCCCTTTCCATATAACCCATATGCCCCATGTCACACAGAATATGCAATATCATGCCTTATGCCTTATTCCACATTCTTATCGATATTCACATATGTACCATATTCCAATTACTCATATCATAATATTATTCATATCATTTATTAACATAATGTTAAGGTTACTTACCTGAGTACTTTGTACCATCACATGGTACCTTTGCCCACTTTTCACATTATTATAAACACATATATTAAATTGATGCCATAAATCTATTAAGAGTTAGTGTGGGGTACACACCTGGTTTACTTAATGCTTTCACTGAAATCCCGAAAATCCCAATCTAATGCTTTAGATCTCTAGTTCCTATATTCGGCCACTTTAAGCATGTTAGCAACAAGCCATTCGGCCAAATAACCAAATCCCAAAGGATTAACGCAACCAACTTCTTAACTTTTTGCCGATTTGATTACTACACAAATCTCGAAGACCTCCCCTAGAGTCGGCTACACTAGAAATCTCAAAAGATCCTTCCAAGTTTCGGCAAACAAGAATATTAATGGGATTAGTCCTTAACTTTCGACTAAAAGAAAAAGATTGAAGATCGAATGACAATTGATCTTACCCTTAATATTGGGATCGACTGTATTCCTGCCTGGCACCACTTTAAGAGATTCGGCTATAGCTAGATGTTGATCAACAATTTTCGGCTCCTAAAGGATAGGGGAGCATTCGACTATGGTCACCCACATATGAGATTCGGCTCCAACAAGGAACACAAGAGGAAGGGTATGAATCTTTTTAGGGGTTACGGCAATGGTGGATTAGGGAAAAGAAGATTTCGGCTAGACTAAAAGAAAAAGAAGAGAACGATGATGGTTTTGGAGAGAAAAAGAAAACGAAAGAGAGGCTACAATGCCTTAATGAAATTCGGCTATTCCCCTTACTAAACTTGGCCGAAAATCACCTTAAAGGAGTCCTTAGGCCAGCCAACTCCTTCCCCCTATCTCATCCCTTCCTTTACTCCTATTTTTCCTCCTCCTTGCACATTCAAAATAATTTAAAATAAATCCTCATTTATCTTCTACTTAGTCGAAATTTCAAAAGGATTAAACCACATCTTAAGCTCATCCCTTAGTGCCCCATTGCTGCCCACCTCTCTTGCTCCTTGCTGCAAAATAAAACTCTTTTATTTGCTTCCCTTGTGGCTCGAACTCAAGCCCTTCTCCACTGCTTGAGGCGTCACTTACCAATGCCTTAAGTGGCGCCTCCTTGCCACTTTAACAAGCTGATTCTTATGTCCAATTTCCCCTACAATTTCTCTTAAGGCCTCTCAGGCTTAGCTCCCCTTTAAAACTTAAAATTCAATATTTTTCTAAGGCATTCACCTACACTCTTAAGGTTCTAAAAATTCATAAAACATATTTACAATACACACAGGCATGCTACTTCACATAATTACGCAATAATGCACAAGCCCAAAATCTCGGATATTATAGTTCTACCCCCCTTAAAATAATTTCGTCCTCGAAATTACCTGGCTGAAATAGGTGAGGGTATTGCTGTCGCATTGCTTCTTCCGGCTCCCAAGAAGCTTCTTCCGATCCATGATTACTCCATAAAACTTTGACTAAAGGAACTGATTTCCTTTGTAATACCTTCACATCTCGTTCCAAGATCTGGATCGGCTCCTCCTCGTAGGACAAATCTGGCCTTAGCTCCACCTCTTCAACTGGCACTACATGAGATGGATCCGATCGGTAACGATGTAACATAGAAACATGGAATACATCGTGCATCGTGCATCTGCTAAAATACCCTTAATGAGTAAAATGACTAAAATACCCTTAATGAGTAAAATGACTGAAATACCGTTGTAGGGTAAATGACCGAAATACCCTTATAGGGTAAATGACCGAAATACCCCCATAGGGTAAATAACCGAAATACCCCCATAGGGTAAATGACCGTTATGCCCCTGAAGGGATAAATGACTAAAATGCCCCTACATGTTATATGATTGTTATTGTATGCCATTTATGGTATGTTTGCATTCATGTGATATTATGGTGCATGAGGGATGGGATCATTGATTTGGAGGAAGTATATGATTTGTTAGGGTCGCATGGTCGCTTGACGACTGTGGATCCACCGATGGCTTTAAGCCTATTACGTGATTGGCAGCTCTGTTGCAATATTGGTTAGCACCGCAACTGGTGCTACATAAGAAGTGTAGGGATGGGTGGGTCGATTAAATCCCCACAAGAGTGCAGGGTTGGTTTGGGCATTTATGCATTGCATACACTGATACTGATATTGAGATGGGCTTAGGCCCATATAGATGTGATATGTGACATTTGTTATGGGTTAAGGCCCAACAGAGGCTATTATGGGCTAAGGCTCAATTGCCACCGTTACTGTGTTGGGCTTATGCCCACAATGATTACTATAATGGGCTTAGTCCCAGATTGATGTGATGCATGCTTTATGATCGATGAGGGTTGTACACACTGAGTTTTCGCAAACTCACCCCTTTTTTTAATTTTTTAGGTAATCCTCAGTAAGCGGTTCGACATACTGGAGGACTCGCAGGTGGCCACACTACGAACAGCTTTAAATTTTAGTATTCTATTTTACCTTACTTAAACCACATTCTTATTGGATTGTAATAAGGCCTCTTTTAATTACTGGTTTTTAATTTGGGATTTTCATTCATTACGTTTTCTATCTATTAAAAGTAGATCGCGGTTTTCCAAAACAATAACTGTTTTGAAACACTGCGCTTCCACAACTTAATCTTTAAACATCACGTTTTCGTAAATCAGTTACTTTTAAACTTAGCTTCCGCAACTGAAAAGAAATTTTGGGAATAAACTTAAGAATTTTTCTATGCACCACGTTTTAAATAATAATAAATAAACTAACGTAACTGGGATTTTACTCAAGCTTTTAATTAAGAAGGGTTTTCAATGAGAACACAGTTTTCGAAAAACACTTCAATGTGACACGCCAGATTCGATCCTAACTTTTGGGCCGGGTTTGGGGTGTTACAATAGGTCAATTTGCAATTTAGTTTGTAACCTTGCCCTTTCCTCCGTCAAGGTTGATTCCACGTTCTTCTTGATTTGCAAGAGGATAGCTTGGCTGAAAGTTTAAGCTTCGAAAACCCCTATTCTTGCTAGAATTTTCGGTGGAAGAAGAAATGAAAATAGGAAAAGATGATAGCTTCTTTATTTTATCTTATTTTATCCAATTAAGTCACCAAAACTCACCTAACCGTTCACCAATTTGATTTTCTTATCCCTATGGCCGGCCATCACTTCCCCAATGGCCTAATTGCACTTTAAAGACCTCCAATTTAATATTCTATAGCTATTAGACACCTCTAACTTGTAAAATAAAACTTTCACACTTTATGCGATTTAGTCCTTTTTTACAATTAAGCATGAAACCATCAAAATTAATGCACCAAAATTTTCATGCACTCTTATAATCATGATATAACACATATAATAATATTAAAAATAATTTCTCTAGTCTCGAATTAGTGGTTCGAAACCACTATTCTGACTAGCCCCAAAATCGGGCTGTTACAACTCTCCCCCCTTTAGAGATTTTCGTCCTCGAAAATCTTACCGGTAAATAGGTTTGGGTATTGTTCTCTCATGGCTTCTTCCGGTTCCCACGTAGCTTCTACACCATGTTTTTTCCATAACACTTTCACTAATACTATACTTTTGTTCCTCAACTGTTTAACCTCTCGAGACAAAATCTTAATTGGTTCCTCCTCATATGTTATATCTGGTCATATCTCAATTTCAGTTGGAGGAATCACATGCGAAGGATCGGAACGATATCGTCGCAACATCGACACATGAAACACGTTGTGTATTCTATCCAATTCTATCGGCAAGGCTAATCGGTATGCTACTGGTCCAATCCTTTCAATAATCCCATACGGCCCTATGAATCGTGGACTCAATTTACCCTTTCGACCAAATCTCAATATTTTCTTCCACGGGGATACTTTCAAGAATACTTTATCACCCACCTGAAACTCAATTTCCTTCCTTTTCAAATTCGCATATGATTTTTTTCAATCTGAAGCAGCTTTCAGACTATCACGGATCACTTTCACTTTCTCCTCAATTTCTCTAACTAGATCAACTCTGTAAATTTGCTTCTCACTAATTTTGGTCTAATACAAAGGAGTCCGGCACTTGCAACCATATAATGCTTCGTACGGTGCCATCCGTATACTCGACTGATAACTGTTGTTGTAGGCAAATTCAAACAAAGGTAGATATTTTTCCCAACTACCTTCGAACTCTAAAGCACAGCATTGGAGCATACCTTCTAGAACTTGAATCACTCTTTCTGATTGACCATCAGTTTGCGGATGGAACGCGGTACTGAAATTCATTTTTGTACCCAAGGCTTCTTGCAACTTTTTCCAAAACCTCAAAGTAAACCTTGGATCTCTATCCGAAATTATGGACGTAGGCACCCCATGTAGTCTCACAATTTCGGCAATATACATCTCAGCCAACTTGTCAAGTGAGTAACCAACACGCAACGATATAAAGTGAGCTGATTTTGTTAATCTATCAACGATAACCCACACAGCATCTTTCTTTTTTGGAGTCATAGGTAACCCCGTTACAAAATCCATCGTGATTCGATCCCACTTCCACTCGGGAACCGTCACTGGCTGAAGTAATCCAGAAGGTACTTGATGCTCGGCTTTCACTTGTTGACAGATCAAACACTTTGTAACAAATTCGGATATGTCTCTTTCATTCCCGGCCACCATTACAACTTCTTCAAATCATTATACATTTTTGTGCTGCCCGGATGTACCGGCAAACAACCATTGTGTGCCTCCTGTAAAATATTCCGGATCAACTCTTCATCTTTAGGTACACAAACTCTATCATGGAACATCAAACAATCATCTGAACCAACCCGAAAATCAGAGTTATTTCCCGATTCACACTGAGCTCTCTTCACTTGCATTTCACTATCATTATTTTGAGCTTCACGGATCTGCTGAAGAAATAATGGTCTAGCCCTCAACTCGGACAATATAGAACCATCATCAGATAATGCTAAGCTCGTACTCATAGCTCTCAAAGCATACAGGGATTTTTTGCTCAAGGCATCTGCAACCACATTCGCTTTCCCCGGATGGTAATCCTTCAATAATTCGAGCCACCGCCTTTGTCGCAAATTCAAATCCTTTTGGTTTATCAAGTATTTCAAACTCTTGTGATCAGTAAAGATTCGGCATTTTTCACATTATAAATAATGACGCCAAATCTTCAAAGCAAAGACGATAGCAGCCAACTCCAAATTGTGCGTTGGATAATTCTTTTCATGCAGTTTTAGCTGTCTCAAGGCATAACCTACTACTTTACCCTCTTGCATCAACACATAGCCAAGACCATTTAATGACGCATCACTATAGATCGCAAAATCCATTCCCGACTCAGGTTGTACCAAAATCAGTGCTTCAGTCAACAATACTTTCAGTTTCTCGAAACTCTGTTGGCACCTCTCGGTGAATTCAAACTTAACATCTTTATGTAGCAGTCTCGTCATCGGTGTAGCAATCATGGAGAACCCTTTAACGAACCGTCTGTAGTAACCTACTAAACCCAAAAAGCTCCTAATCTCTGACACATTTCTCGGTGATTTCCACTCCGCAATAGTCGAGACTTACTCAGATCAACTCTAATTCCATCAACCGACACAATGTGTCCTAAGAATCTGACCTCTCGGAGCCAAACTTCACTCTTGCTAAACTTAGCATACAACTGCTTGTCTCTTAGAGTCTGCAAAACAGTTCTCAGGTGCTCCGCGTGCTCACTTTTATCCCGAGAATAAATTAGTATGTCATCAATAAAAACAACTACATATTTATCCAAGTATGGTCAAAAAATACGGTTTATTAAATCCATAAATACCGCAGGAGTATTTGTTAAACCAAAGGGCATGATGAGGAACTCGTAATGGCCATACCTCGTCTGAAATGCAGTCTCCTTAACTATCAACTGGTAATAGCCAGACCTCAGGTCTATCTTAGAAAACATCGTAGCTCCCTTCAATTGGTCGAACAAATCGTCGATCCTTGGCAAAGGATACTTATTCTTCACTGTCACCTTGTTGAGCTGTCTGTAGTCTATACACCGTCTCATCGACCCGTCTTTCTTCTTCAAAAAAAGTACCGGAGCACCCCACGGTGAATAGCTCGGTCTTGCAAAACCCTTATCTGTTAACTCTTGCAGCTGAACCTTCAGCTCTTTTAACTCCAACGGTGCCATCCTATATGGGACAATCGAAATAGGTGCTATACCCGAAACTAACTCAATGCCAAACTCGACTTCTCTAACTGGAGGCAATCCAGGTAACTCTTCCAGAAACACATCCGGATACTCGCATACCACAGGCACTGATTCAATCTTTACTTCTAACTCTTGAGTATTCAACACAAATGCGAGATAGGACTCATACCCTTTTCTCATGTATTTTTCAGCTACCATAGACGAAATCACTATAGGCAAACTATCCAATTTACCTGATTCAACCCGAATGATATCTCCATTTACACATCTCAGTTCAATAAACTTACTACCATAGTTTACTAAAACATTATGAGCAGTCAACCAATCCATGCCAAGAATCAGGTCAAATTCATCAAAGGGCAACAACATGAGATTAGCTGGAAAACAATGATCTCTAATTGTCAAGGGACAATTTCTACACACTTTGTCAACTAGCACATGCTTACCTAACGGGTTTGACACCTTTATCACAAATTCTATAGACTCAACAATCATATTCATGCTAGATACAAATTTCATAAAAATATAGGAATGGGTAGACCCCGGGTCAATCAAAGCAACAACAGAGATATCATGAAGAGAAAAAGTACCCGTTATCATATCTGGAGATGATGCCTCTTCGCGAGCGTAAATGGCATAAGTCCTTGCAGGTGCTTTGCCCTATGATCTCACAGCAGAATCTCTAGGTGCACTTCTACTACTAGTCCCACTTCCCGGGTTCCTCTGTGGTCTACCCCTTGCAGGTACATTACTCGCCCTCACTTCTTGTTTTCTGTCTTTTTCATCCTTCTTAGGACAGTTTTGAATGAAGTGGTCTAGTGAACCGCACTTGTAGCAAGCTCGATTGTTTCCCGAACACTCCCCAGTATGTTGTCTACAACAATTTGGACACTCGAGTTTATTTGACTTCGCATTGCCTACACTTGCCATCGAAATGGCTTGAACCTTAGAGCCCGAATATGTATTACAATGATCTCGGTGTGAATACCCAGTTGAAGCAGTCGTTCTAGGGTTCATTTCTTTGGATCTCTTTGATTGGGTTTGGAATGACTTACTCATCGACCTCTTCCTTGCATCTCGGGCCTTAATCATAGCTTTTCTCTTTTCTTTATTCAACTCTTCAACCTTGCAAGCTCTATCAACCAACACCACGAATTCTTTCAACTCTAAAATCCTGACTAACAATCTGATATCCTCGTTTAGCCCATCTTCGAATCTTTTGCACATAATAGCTTCCGTAGACACACACTCTTGAGCATACTTACTGAGTCTAACAAATTCGCACTCATACTCTGCCACAGTCATCTTGCCTTGCTTCAATTCAAGAAACTCTTTCTGTTTCTGATCAATAAATCGCTGACTTATGTACTTCTTTCGGAACTCTTCTAAGAAGAAGTCCCATGTTACTCTCTCCTTTGGAACTACAGATGTTAGCATTTTCCACCAGCGGTATGCCGAGTCCCTCAGTAATAACACAACATATTTTAAGCTTTCCTCGGGTGTGCAAGAGAGTTCATCGAATACCCACATAAAGTTCTCAAGCCAGAACTCTGCTTTCTCAGGGTCATCATCTATGTTGGCTATAAATTCCTCGGCCCCTTATTTTCGAATCTTATCATCGGGGGTTTAGTCATTCTTACCAAATCTATACCTTGAGGAGCTACGGGGATTGGCTGAGGTGTAAAAAAGGGTGGAGAAGGTTGAGCATTAGGGTTTGCTCGTACAAACTCAGTGTACCAGTTACTCATCATATGGCGAAAGGCTTCCCGAGCCTCTTCTCCTTGACCTAAGGTCTCGGGTCTACTTTCTATAGGCGCAGTCCCTTGCACGAGAGTAGGCGCATTACTAGCAGCGTCATCAGTAGTAGCTCGGTCGGGATCCATTTACTATATGAAAACACAGTTTAAAATTGTCAAAAGTCACCACACTATCAATATATTTATGGCATGTATAGCTAAACTCTCACAAACGCTACGGTAGTCTGGGAACCGACTAAACCATAGCTATGATACCACTAAATGTAACACCCCTTACCCGTATTCGATGCCGAAACAGGGTACAAGGTGTTACCAAACTTATACATAAGATAACATGCAAAACCGATACATGCCTTCCCACTAAAAATTAAAACCTTTCATATCACCTCTTAAACAAGCCTACGAGGCCTAAATTACACATTAGGAACAGTTTAAGATCAAATCGAACTCTTTTAAAGATCTCTAGAAAGACTTAGAAAATTTTCATGAAAGAGTCCACACGCCCATGTGAAGAAAAGGGCACGCCCGTGTGGAACTTCACATGCCTGTGTTCCACACCCGTGTAGATTTATTTCTCATTTCGAACCTACAGGATTTTCACACGGCCTAACACACGCCCGTGTCGATGGCCCGTGTCCTTTACATGGCCACGACACGCCCGTGTCTTAGCCCGTGTGCAAAAACCTTGGCATTCTGTTTCTGACGTCATCATCCTATTATGGTCACACGGCCAAGGCACACGCCTGGTGTCCTTAGACCGTGTGGCGAATTAAATTCTTAAATTCAGGTGCAGACTTCACACGGCTTGGGAACACGCCCATGTCTTCAGGCTGTGTCTTCTACACGGTTGAGACACACGGCCGTGTCAATGCCCGTGTGGTTACTATTGAGCTTACTGACTTGCCAAATTAGCATGCAGGGGGACACACGGCCAAACCACACGCCCATAGGGCGAACCGTGTGTCACACACGGCCTAGACACACGCCCGTGTGCCTACTCGTGTGGACAAGAACAAGGCTATTTACCAAGCCCTTGTTGCCACCCCTACTTGCACCATCATAAACCACACTAAGTAATCGACTCATTCATGCATAAGTAAACCAATTAATCAACCATGCACTTTGCACATTTATGAATAACCTCATCATTTCATTGAGTAGTAAGAAAGAGACATCAACTATGGCTTTATACAAAAGTATTGATTTTTGAATGAGCCAACACATTTGGCCAAAACAATATGACATTCAACTAAGTCTAGTCCCTATACATGCCATACTCAAAATGCTAAATCTAACTATACCAAGATGTGCTGATAGTGTGGGTGATCTTACGATTATCTCCGTATATCGAAAAGTGGCTCTTCGACACTATAAAACAAGGGAAAAGAAAAGGGAGTAAGCTTTAAGCTTAGTAAGTCTATATGTAAACAATAAGCATCACAGCACATACTTATCAATCAAAAACATTACATACTATGTAAAAACAATTCGTATCCTTATAATTATGCTTACTCATTTCAATCCTTACCATATCCCAACACATATCATAAACATTGCCCATATTTACTTGCACTTATACCCTGACTTATCACCACAAAGCCACATGTAATTTCACTTAGAAAAGTCTCTCGATGAACACTTCAAAATATTATTGGATACTTGGTGGTATCGCACACAGCCCACCATTAAATACATGTTTACGGTGGTATCTGATAAACTATAATTTACACATATTTTAACCCCATGCTTGGCTGAATTTTAGATAAATATTCATTAGATTTGATGAATTCGATGCTCCTAATCTCTTAATTTCATGTTTTATATTCAGGAGAGCTTAGGTAGTCGAAAGGAATGAGAAACGGGTCAAAAAGGGGCAAAACGGGCCCACTTAGTAAATCAACACGGCCTGGACCATTGGACACGGCCATGTGTTTCGAGCAAGGATCAACCACGGCCTAGAATATCGACCACGGGTAGATCACACAGCCGTGTGTAGCAAACAGGATCGACCACGGCCAAGGGAGTCCACCACGAGAGTGTCACACGGGCGTGTCCCTGCCAAAACTAGGATGAATTCTATTCGGAATAGGATACTTGTGGGCCAAGTAAGGCATCTCAAAGCCTATATAAACACCCTAGGGGGCAACCTTAAAGGAGAGCTCGACAGGACGTCGAATAGACGCCAAGTAGAAGGAGAAAATACTCCAAGACAGCCGTTGGGAACAACTTAGGAGAAGGATCTCCATCAAGGCTGAGGATCTCCCATCAAGTTCTTTAGGAGTTTTTGGGTTTTCTTATGTTTTGTTGTTTTTCATCTTTTATGATGTTTCCCTCTTTTAGTATGAACTAAATCCCCTAAATACCTAAGGGGATGAAACCTAAGACAGATCTTATTATTTGATTTATGAGATAAATACTTGTGCTTATTCTTAATTGTGAGTTCTTATTCTTGTTTTGATAATTCAGGTTATTGATTCAAGTCAAATGTGCTTATTCAGTGGAGCAAAAGTCCCTATCTAAGAGTAGATCAACACAATTAAGCGGAGTTGATTACAACCCTAGAGATAGGGCGACGAAAATATGCCGGATTAGGGTCAAACCTAATAAGGGAATCCATAGATCGAGTTAATGCGACAATAGGGGTTTTAATTAGAAAGAGATTTCAATTAACCAACCTAGAGTCAGTTGTTAGTATCCTCGAGAGAGGTATTAATATAATTTAGGGATTTCTACGGATTAAGCCAAGTGAATAAATTGCATGAATCAAAAGTAATAAGTGAAGTCTAGGTGGATTCTTTCTTAGGTATTGCCTATCCCATATAAAAGTTGTTTAAAAGTATTTTCCCAATTTACTCTCTGTCGCGTTCATAGTTAGTTAAATTAGTTAGATAAATATTAATCCCCTTTATTTTAGGCTAGATAATAAAAAGAAAGTTAGTACTAGTAATTTTGGTTCCTTTGGGTTTGACATTCCGGTCTTGCCACTAAACTATACTACTGTTCGATAGGTGCGCTTGCCTCAATCGTGGTGATAGTTAGTTTCTAGGCTCGATCATTCATTATATAAATATTAAAACTCTAAGACACGATCAAGTTTTTGGCGCCGTTGCCGGGGACTAAGATATTAGGAGAACTAAATTTTTATTACTTTAGCTATTATTTTTATTTTATTACAATTTAATTCTTTTTATACTTTGCTAACTTTTCCCCTTCTTGCTTCTGGCAGGAGTCTCTAGTTTATGACTAGAAGAAACCCGTCAGGACCTTTACTTTTTGACAGTGATATTGAAGGTACCGTTTGCAGAAATTGTAGAGAGATAAGGCGAATCCTACAGTACATACAAGAAGAGCAAGAGGATGAAACTAACACTACCGAAGAGATGGCTGATAATAATCTTCTACCTCCTGTGGTTGCCTCAAACCCGGTGAATCAAAATCCTGTTCCTCGAACTATGTATGATTATGCTAAACCTACTTTAATAGGAACTGAATCAAGTATTGTTAGACCTGCTATTTCTGCAAATAATTTTGAACTGAAACCTAACACTATACAGATGATTCAGCAATTTGTTCAGTTTGATGGTTTGCAGGATGAGGATCCAAAGAATCACTTGGCAAATTTCCTGGAATTCTACGACACTTTTAAGATTAATGGTGTTTCTGATGATGCCATTCGCCTTCGGTTATTTCCCTTCTCATTGAGGAACAAAGCTAAACAGTGGTTGAATTCGTTACCATGAGGATCAATCACTACATGGGATCAAATGACCGAAAATTTTTACTTAAATATTTTCCGTCGGCTAAAACGGCTAAGTTGAGGAATGATATCTCTTCTTTTGTGTAGATGGATTTAGAGACACGTTACGATGCATGGGAGAGATACAATGATTTAATAAGAAGGTGCCCTCACCATGGGTTACCTTTGTGGCTATAGGTTCAAACCTTTTACAACGGTGTGAACCCCTCAACTAGGCAGTTGATTGATTCAGTCGCCGGTGGAACCCTAAATAACAAACTTCTGAGGCGACTTATGAGTTTATAGAGGAGATGTCACTGAATAACTATCAGTGGCAAGTTACAAGGACAAGGCCAACAAAAGTCGCCAGTGTTTTCAACCTCAACGCAGTGACCATGCTATCAAACCAGGTAGAAATCCTTAATAAGAAAATTGATGGTTTGTATGGTTCTTCGCAGGTACATCCAGTGATGCAGTGCAATACAAATGGAGGAGGGACGAACAATACAGAATACCCACCCTACAACCCTAGCGTAGAAAGCGAGCAGATGAAATATATGGGTAATAATTTTTGATCTCAAAATAACCCCTATAGTAACAATTATAATCCAAGTTGGAGGAACCACCCAAACTTCTCATGGGGTGGTCAAGTAAATCGGAGACAATAACCCTCTCCAGGCTTTCAACAGTAACCCTACCCACAAGAGAAGAAGCCGAACCTTGAGGAGATGCTAACGAAATTCATCGCGGTGTCAGAAACCCATTTCCAAAACACCGAAACAGCACTTAAAAATCAGTAAGCGTCAATTCAAGGGCTCGAGAACCAAATAGGTCAGCTTGCTAAGCTGATCTCAGAACGACCACAAGGAAACTTGCCAAGTAACACTGAAACTAACCCAAAGGAGCAAATTCATGCCGTTTCTGTTCACGAAAGTGAGGGGTCAGACGAAGCAGAACTGAGGCAAGAGAATGTGGTAGAGGAAGGTAAGTTGAGGTAAGCCATGATAAACCAAAACCGGTAATTACAGAATACCAACCTCGTGTGCCATACCCCAATGCGATGAAGAAAGACCACACAGATGAACAATTCGGTAAATTTCTTAAACTTCTAAAGAAATTACACATTAACTTACCATTTCTTGAAGCTCTTTCACAGATGCCAGATTCAAGGAAATTTTTAAAAGAACTTTTGACAAAAAAATGGAAGTTAGACGAGGCGTCGCATGTGGAGCTAAACGCAGTATGCTCAGCAATTGTACAAAATAGACTACCACAAAAGTTAAAAGATCTAGGGAGTTTTACGATTCCTTGCTTAATTGGTAGTTTATCTGTTGATAATGCTTTAGCAGATTTAGGGGCAAGCATAAATGTTATGCCTTACAAAATGTTTAAATAGCTAAGTCTAGGGAAACCCAAACAAACTAGGATGAGCATTCAATTAGCTGATAAGACTATTAGAATTCCTAGGGGTATAATTGAAGATGTACTAGTAAAAATTGATAAATTCATATTCCCAGTAGACTTTGTTATTTTAGACATGGATGAGGACAATACTGTTCCTTTAATTTTAGGAAGACCCTTCTTAGCAACTGCTAAAACTAAAATTGATGATGGTACAGGGGAACTCATACTTCATGTAGGTGACGAAACGATCACTCTTCAGGCTCCTGACTCGGCTAGGACATCAAGTAATAAAGGTGAAAACATAAATTCTATTAATGACCGTTTGGTTCAACCTTCTTTTCAGAAAGCACCACGAAATTACACATCTGAGCCACATCCTAAACCTCGTGCCAACAAGAAAATAACTCATGAGGAACAAAGGCTTCAGATCGATGAACTAGACGAGTGGAAGACACATTTCAAGGAGAAACTAAAAACACACGAAGCAAAAACAAGGCAACTCCATGTCAAACTTAAAGATGGGACATACCAATTTCAGATCGGGGATCAGGTATTATTGGACAAGACAGACCCTAGAATCGCCATTTCAGACCTTAATACAAACGAAGAAATCCCTTTTAAGGTACTCAATGTCTTCCCATACGGAACAGTCGAGGTAACTAATCCTGAGTTTGGCACTTTTAAGGTAAACACTACTCGATTCAAACTATATAGTGATCATAGAACTGATAGCAGGGGAGAGGAGTTTCAACTCCTCAAACCACCATGATTATGCGAATAAGAGGTAAGTCTAGCTTAAGACTTTAAATGATCGCTTCTCGAGAGGCAACCCGAGCACTAACCCTACAAATTAGTTTGTTTTCACTTTCGTTCATGTTTTAGGCACAGGTTTCCCTACCAAACGGCCTTGCACATGGGCGTGGACGCGGCCGTGTGGACACCACGAGGAGGCACACCAGTGTGACGGAGACCGTGCGGGTCAAGGACAAAAATTTTCCCCAAAACACGGGCTGTGATAAAATGCCACAGCCGTGCGATGTGGCCGTGGTCGACACTGACTAAAGAACACGGGCGTGTGATCCTCTACACGGGCGTGGGAGGACCTTTGAGTCCATTTATTTTTTATTTTTCTTTTATTTTAAATCTTTCTTGTCTTAAATTTTTATTAGTATATTTTGATTTCTTTATATCTCTGGCTGTCTATTATCGAGTAACTATAACAACGACCATTAATAAAACTCCCTAAAACTTTCATCGATGACTCATGGTTTCAAAAAGGTTCAAGGTGCTACTAAGGAATGACCAAACTACCAGAGTATTCTCCCCCACCTTCACCTCTGCCTAGTTCATCAGAGTTCTTTTCACTTTCTAAAGATTCCATCCATAATTCAGGAAGTTTCACTTCTCTCCCTCTCTTACGATATTCTTATTATCTTATCATTATCTATTTTTGTACATTGAGGACAATGTACATCTTAAGTGTGGGGAGGTTATTTAAGTATATCATTATCAGAAAATCCCTGAATTATTTCTTGTTCTTAAGTAAATTTTCTCATATTACTAATTAGAATGAAACTTCTATTGATTTATGATTTTCATTGATATGTTTTGGATTAAGTCATAGTTAATTGTGCATTGATGAGTTAAACTTTAAGATATTAGAGAATAAAGCATGATAAGTCTATTTTCCGTAATTAAAATTTCTAGGTTGTTTTCCTAAATTTAAATATTACTTTGAAGTTTGAAATTTGCAAGGTTGACATCAAAAACCATAATTTCTGTGAGTATTTGAGCCTTTTAGAGCATATATTTTTCTTGCTCACTTTATTGTTAGTTATGAGTGTGTCAATATTGATATTTTATTCTAGAACTTGCTTCGATTATGCATGTCAAGACCACACTTTTGATTTGATATACTGAGATGATAAAGGCACCTAGGATTTAACCCACTTACTTCTTAAAAGCCCTACCTTCATAATTAACCCTAAGTGAACCCCTTTGAATCCTAACAAACCATTTCTTGACTCACCCATTAATATTAACCCAAAACTCATTTTGTATTTGTTATCACCATTTCTCTTGACTACCCTTATATCGAGATTTGATTTGATCAGTTGCTTAACTATGTTCTTTATTTCAGTTGTTAAATTCTATATTATTATTGTATGTGCTTATTCTTAAAAAAAAAATTATTTGGCAATTTATTCATTAATTCTTTGTTATTTGAGCTTAAACAGTTAATGGTACATTTTCAGAAGAAGCTCGTGTTATTAGTGATAAGTTTTCAATTGATGTAATTATCAGTATTAGTCCAATCTTTCTAGTTAGGTAATTTATCAATTCAATCTCGATGCTAACCCTCTAATTCAGCCTTATTCCACACCTTTAACCCAAGCCCCGTTACAACCCTTTTAAAGACCTTTTGATTTGTGTATCATCTCATTTTATAGTGGTGGAGATTTGATTTTCATGCAAGCCTATAGGTTTAACTTTTCATGCTTGACTTATGAGTGCTTATCTTGAACCTTAAACACTTTGAGTGATTTGAGTGAATCCTTAGTGAGGATGTTAATCCTTGTCGGTTTTGAATCAAAAGTAATTATTTAGATAAAGGGAAACACCTATGTTTTCGTGCTACAAATATTTGTGACTTAGATTGTTTGAATCTTTAGGACTCTTTGAGTTAAATTATCCATGTATGAATTATTTATGAATTATGATGAGACATTGTTGATGAAAATTATGAATTGAGGGAAGTTAATTCTAATTGTGAGTTGAGGATTTTGCTTGAGGACAAGCAAATGCTTAAGTGTGGGGGTATTTGATAAACTATAATTTACACATATTTTAACCCCATGCTTGGCTTAATTTTAGATGAATATTCATTAGATTTGATGAATTCGATGCTCCTAATCCCTTAGTTTCATGTTTTATACTCATGAGAGCTTAGGGAGTCGAAAGGAACGAGAAACGGGTCAAAAAGGGGCAAAACGGGCCAACTTAGGTAATTAACACGGCCTGGACCATTGGAAACGGCTGTGTGTTTCGAGCAAGGATCAACCACGGGTAGATCACACGGCCGTGTGTGGCAAACAGGTCGACCACGGCAGAGAGAGTCCACCACGGGAGTGTCACACGGGCGTGTCCCTACCGAAACTAGGATGAATTCTATTCAGAATAGGATACTTGTGGGTCAAGTAAGGCATCTCAAAGCCTATATAAACACCCTAGGGGGAAACCTATAAAGAGAGCTCGACAGGACGTCGAATAGACGCCGAGTAGAAGGAGAAAATACTCCAAGACAGCAATCGGGAACAAAGGCTTTAGCGAAGGATCTCCATCAAGGCGAGGATCTCCCATCAAGTTCTTTAGGAGTTTTTGGGTTTTCTTATGTTTTGTTGTTTTTCCTCTTTTATGATGTTTCCCTCTTTTAGTATGAACTAAATGCCCTAAATACCTGAGGGGATGAAACCTAAGACTGATCTTATTATTTGATTTATGAGATAAATACTTGTGCTTATTCTTAATTGTGAGTTCTTATTCTTGTTTTGATAATTCAGGTTATTGATTCAAGTCGAATGTGCTTATTCAGTGGAGCAAAAGTCCCTGTCTAAGAGTAGATCAACACAATTAAGCGGAGTTGATTGCAACCTTAGAGATAGGCGATTAAAAATCACGGATCGGGGTCAAACCTAATAAGGGAATCCATAGATCGAGTTAATGCGACAATATGGGTTTTAATTAGAAAGAGATTTCAATTAATCAACCTAGAGTCAGTTTTTAGTATCCTCGAGAGAGGCATTAATATAATTTAGGGATTTCTATAGATTAAGACAAGTGAATAAATCGCATGAATCAAAAGTAATAAGTGAAGTCTAGGTGGATTCTTCCTTAGGTATTGCCTATCCCATATAAAAGTTGTTTAAAAGTATTTTCCCAATTTACTCTCTGTCGCGTTCATAGTTAGATACATATTAATCCCCTTTATTTTAGGCTAGATAATAAAAAAGAAAGTCAGTACTAGTAATTTTGGTTCCTTTGGGTTCGACATTCCAGTCTTGCCACTAAGCTATACTACTGTTCGATAGGTGCGCTTGCCTCAATCATGGTGATAGTTAGTTTCTAGGCTCGATCATTCATTATATAAATATTAAAACTCTCAGACACGATCAGTATCGCACACAGCCCACAAATGATAATAAATACGATGGTATCACACACAACCCATCGTTAATAAGTAACATGGTGGTATCGCACACAGCCTACCAATGATAATAAATACGATGGTATCGCACACAGCCCATCGTTAATAAGTAACAAGGTGGTATCGCACAGCCCACCAATAATTACATACTTACGGATATTTATCCATACCCATTTTCCTATCCCAAAGGTTCATCCGAGAATTTCCTCATTTTCTATCATTTTAAAAAAAAATCTCACCAATAAGCATTTACATCCACACAATGCATTAATAGGTAAAAACATACATAATAAGGATGTATCGTTTGCACATAAACTTACCTCGATACAAAATAGGTCAATTTGCAATTTAGTTTGTAACCTTGCCTTTTCCTTGGTCAAGGTTGATTCCATGTTCTTCTTGATTTGCAAGAGGATAGCTTGGCTGAAAATTTGAGCTTCAAAAACCCATATTCTTGCTAGAATTTTCGGTGGAAAAAGAAATGAAAATTGGAAAAGATGACAACTTCTTTATTTTTTCTTATTTTATCCAATTAAGTCACCAAAACTCACCTAACCATTGACCAATTTGATTTTCTTGTCCCTATGGCCGGCCATCACTTCCCTAATGGCCTAATTACACTTTAAGGACCTCCAATTTAATATTCTATAGTTATTAGACACCTCTAACTTGTAAAATAAAACTTTCGCACTTTATGTGATTTAGTCCTTTTTCACAATTAAGCATGAAACCATCAAAATTAATGCACCAAAATTTTCATGCACTCTTATAATCATGATATAACACATATAATAATATTAAAAATAATTTCTATAGTCTTGGATTAGTGGTTCCAAAACCATTGTTCTAACTAGCCCCAAAATCGGGCTGTTACAAATCCATATTCAGCTTTTTAATGGCCCAAAATGCCTCTAGCTCAACAAGTATGTGACATGACTTACCATAAACAAGCTTAAAAGGCGACATCCCTAATGGTGTTTTGAAGGTAGTACGATAAGCCTACAAGGCCTCATCCAATCTCAAGGACCAATCCTTTCGAGTTAAATTCACCACCTTTTCCAGAATATGCTTAATCTCCCTATTAGAAATCTCAGCTTGTCCATTTATTTGTGGGTGATATGTTGTGGCAAGTTTGTGTGTAACAACCCATTTTCAGAGGTGTCATAAACAGTGGTTTTGGACCAAAATTCTAATGAGAAAATTATTGTTTTATTATTATTTTAATGTTTACAAAATTATATTAAGAATGTATTAAAATTTTGTTAATAATTTTTGATGTTTAAATGGTTAATTAGGTGAAAAGGACTAAACCGTAAAAAGTGTAAAAGATGAGTTCTATAAGTTAAAAGGGTCCAATGGCTATGAAATCATAAACTAAAGGACTTTATTGGTAAATAAACCATTTAATGAGTTAGTGGATATGCATGGATAGGTTTTAATGAAAATTTGATAGTTTTTAAAGGTTAATTAAGTAATTTGATAATTAAATGAAGATGTTAAGAAATTAAAAGATGACAAACTATCATCTTTCTCATTTTTATCTTTTCTAATCTAAAAAACCATTAAAGAAGGCTTGGAGCATTCGGTTAAGCTTGTTGTTTGCATGGTATGTGATTTTAACCCCGTTTTTAATGATTTTTATGTTTTTGAGTTTGTTTTGGCTGAATCTAGCAAGCTCGAGGTTAATTTGCAAAACTGATAAAGGTTGAGGGACTTTCCATGAATGTTTTTTGTTAGGTTTTGATGTTAGTTGATGAATTATGAATCTTTTTGTAACACCCCAAACCCAGCTTAGAAGTTAGGCCCAAATCTGGCGTGTCACATTGAAGAGTCTTTTTGAAAACTACGCGTTCATTGAAAACCCTTCTTACAATTTAAAACTTTCTGCCTTTAAAACCTCAGATTTTGTTTGCTTAGTTTCAAAATATGGTTTATTAAAAGTCATTCTCTTGTAAAACATTATTATCTTTAAAACCTTGCTTTTTGTGGAAACTTAATTTAAAACAGTTGCGGAAGCATGATATTTTGAAAAATAGTAGTTAATTTGGAAAACCATGTTCTACTTCTAGCAATTATAAAACCATAACAAAAAACCCACAACTTAACTTACAAGGCCTTATTACAAAAATTAAAACCCAAACTAGATTCTCAAAATATAGTCCAAAGTATAAAGCGTAGGCGTGTGGCGATCTCCGAGTCCTCACAAAGACCAATCCTCCTAAAGTTGGGGATTACTCCTTTTGATTAAAAACGGGGTGAGTTTACGAAAACTCAGTGTACAATCCCCTATTACGGTCATGGTCTGGGCCCAAGCCCTATTCGGTGACAATCTGGGCCTAAGCCCTATTCGGTAACAATCTGGGCCTAAGCCCTATTCGGTAACAATCTAGGCCTAAGCCCTAAATCATATCAATGCAAAACATGCATGTACCCCAACCCTGTCCAGCCAACTCTGCACCCGTACCAACCATCTCTCCAAGTGGGGACCACGTCGATCCACCCAGCCCATCTCTCCAATAATGCAGCCTAGCTGCTAGTATTTATACGGCTTTAAGCTTTCAATAACAGTCTCATAATTGGCACATAGCCATCGATAACTGTAAGAAGATCGGCACATTGTAACATCCCAGTTTAGGGCCTAGTCAGAATAGTGGTACGAGACCACAAATCTGAGGGTTATGAATGAGTTTTTGAGGTTTATATTATGTATGCATGCTAGTGTGAAAGTTTCATGAAGCAATTTTGTGAAATTGTGGTTGAATTGTCCGAAAGGACTAAATTGCAAAAGTTGCAAAATGTGTGTTTCTAGAAGCTATTTGCGTGAAATAGCTTTAGATTATTAATTAGAGGTCATTAAATAGCAATTTACCCAAATTTTAATTTTTGGACAAAAATGGGCATGGATGAGTTAACATTTGAAGTTTATCAAAAAGGACATTTTGGTCATTTATCAAATAAGTGATTAAAATAGGTGAAAAGATGACAAATTCATTCATCTTCTTACCCTTTAGCTGCCGAAAATTAGAGAAGCCATTGTTAGGGCTCTTTCAACTTTTCAAGCTTGCTAGTAAGTGCTCCTAAGCCCAGTTTTGATATTCTTTGTATTTTTGAAGTCCCGGTAGTATGAGTAAGCTATTTTTAGCTATTTGATGAGCTATAATGGATGTTCAAAAATGTGGTCATAAATGACATGCATGTATTTTGATATTTTATGAAAGATTATGAAAGCTTGATGTAGTAGAAACATCTTTTGTTAAGTGATTTTCCATGAAAATGCATGTAGGGACTTATTGTGAAAATCTTAAGTTTGGTCATACATGTGTGATTTAGTGAGGTTTGATGAT
Source organism: Gossypium sturtianum (assembly GCA_025698515.1). Taxonomy (NCBI): domain Eukaryota; kingdom Viridiplantae; phylum Streptophyta; class Magnoliopsida; order Malvales; family Malvaceae; genus Gossypium; species Gossypium sturtianum. Next base: position 41,819,687 of record CM046946.1, on the reverse strand, counting down.
AGCTTTAGTTGAACAAGTGGTTTGGCTAAGCATGAAAGACTAGAAACTTGAATAAAAATCACTTTACGAGCCTTTGGGACTAAAGTATAAATATGAGAAAGTTTAGGGGCAAAATAGTAATTTTGCTAAAGTATGAAATGTGGGTCAATTTAGTCAATGTGTGTATTGAATAAGCTGAATTATTCATTATATATCAAGAAAGACGAATCCCAGATCGAAACCGAGGCAAAAGCAAGGTGGTGGACTAAATTGCATATTTCCATACTTTTAAGTATCAAGGTAAGTCTATGCGTAAATAATGCATTCATACTTACAATTTGTTAATGCTAGCTAGTATGTAGCATGTTTGAGAACCTATGTGGGATGAATGTAGTAGAAAATGTGGAATGAATGTATGATCGAGAATGATTAAGTAAGTAGACACGTGCATGTGTTGTGATAATGCTAGATGGTGGCTAAGTGCGATACCATCCTAATGCATATTGACGATGAGCTAGCTATGTGCGATGCTATCGTGAGGTATATCGTTTAGTGAGCTACGTGCTAAATCACTGTGAATACCTTTGTGGTAGGCTAAGTGTGATACCACCTTATTATCAATTGTGGTGCGCTAAGTGCAAAAACACTGAGATATTGGCTGTGTGGATTAACTGTGTGTATTAGCTTTGTGTAATAGCTGTGTGGATTAGTTATGTGAACTAGCTGTGTGGATAGACTGTACGGATAAGTTATGTGGATGAACTATGTGGATAGACTGTGTGGATAAGTTATGTTGATAAACTGTGTGGATAGACTGTGTGGATGTATTATGAGAAATAATGATGTGTTGTATAGTGTGTAAATGTGACATAGAATGCAGGGGTGCATTTTGATGGTTATGAGTATGTGACTCATGTGTGTTGGAAATGTGGTAAGGGTCAGAAAGAGTAAGCAAAGTTGTTCATTACTTTTGGTAGTATAATACTAATTGTTGTTTAGCTTATACTATGATGCTTATTTATTTATGTGTAAACTTACTCAGCTCAAAGCTTACTCTCTTTCCTTTCCCTTGTCTTATAGATTAAAAGCGTTGAATCGAGATTCGAGGATCATCAAAAGACAGCCCACATATCAGCACACTTTGGTACATGAAACTTAATGTTTTGTATATGGCATGTATAGGGGCTAGACAAGTTAGAGGATTTTGTTATAAATGGCTAAGATGTGTTGGCCTTTAGATGGATAGCTTATTTTGTATAATGCCATGGTTGTTGGCTATTACATTATATGAAAGAAAGATGTAGTTTTCTATGTGAGAATGCACTTCAATTTGAGTTGATTATGATGGTGTTAGATGAGTATATGTTGTGTATGTTAGAGGGGTGAAAAGAGCTTGGCACATAGCTTTGTTCTTGACCATGTGGTCAGACACACGGGTGTGTGTCTAGACCATATGTGACACACGGTCAGCCCACGGGCGTGTGCTGTGGCCGTGCGTCCCCTGCATGTTAACATTTTAAATCAGGATAGTCCACGGGCTAGCCACACGGGCGTGTGACTAGGCTTTGAGGCCGTGTGTGTGAAGTTAAGATTCACCAAGGTTGGGAAGCACGGGCGTGCCTTGGCCGTGGGCAAATTGGCAGAATACTGAGTTTTTAGGCACGATCTAGGGACATGGGCGTGTATGTCTATGCACGGGTGTGTCCAATCTTGCACGGGCGTGTGAGACCTGTATAAAAGAGAAAAATTTTAAGGATCATAAAAGTTTTGGATTGTTCTCGAGAGCCCTCGTGTGTTTGAGTGAGGCCTCGTAAGTCAAGAATGAGGTTTTAAAGAGTAATTAAGTTAAGCCTAAGTGGCGATTAAGTGGTTTGAGTTCGATAAGGCCTCGGGCCCGGTTCTCGGTGTAGAACCCGAGTAAGGGGTGTTACATTTAGTGGTATCAGAGCTATGGTTTAGCCATTTTTAGGACTACCGTAGCGGGTGTAAGAGTCTAGCTATACATGCCATAAGTGTACAATGATAATGTGGTGGTTTCTGATGATTTAAATCTTGTTTATTATAGTATATGGATTCCGATCCATTGACTGCTGATGAAGCAGCGAGTAACGCGCCAGCTCCTGCGCAAGGAACCGCACCCGTTGAGAGTGGACCTGATGTTAGGGGTCAAGGGGAAGAGGCACGGGAAGTCTTTCTCCAAATGATGAGTAATTGGTACTCGGACTATGTCCGAGCGAACCCTAATGCTCAACCTCCTCCACCTCCTCCTATACCTCAGCCAAATCCAGTGGCTTCTCAAGGTATTGATGTGGTGAGGATATCGAAACCCCCGGTGGATAAGATTAGGAAGCACGGGGCTGAGGAGTTTAGAGCTAAGGTAGATGATGACCGAGAGAGGGCGGAGTTCTGGTTGGAGAACTCAATGAGAGTGTTCGATGAGCTCTCATGCACACCTGAGGAAAGTTTGAAGTGTGCCGTATCTTTGCTGAGAGATTCGGCATACCATTGGTGGAAGACACTGACGTTGGTAGTCCCAAAAGAGCGGGTGACGTGGGACTTCTTTCTGGAAGAGTTACGGAAGAAGTATATAAGCCAGAGGTTTACTGACCGAAAAAGGAAAGAATTCCTTGAGTTGAAACAAGGAAGGATGATGATGAGAGAATCTGAGCGTGAGTTAGTTAGGCTTAGCAAATACGCTCAAGAATGTGTGTCGCAGAGACCATCTTGTGCAAGAGGTTCAAGATAAATTTGAATGAGGATATCAAACTCCTAGTGGGCATTTTGGAGTTGAAAGAATTTGTGGTATTAGTTGAGAGGGCAAGTAAGGCCAAGAGCTGAGTTTAGAAAGAGGAGGGTGTGAGTGAAGCTTCGAGATGCTAGAAAGAGGCCGATGGGCAAGTCATATCAAGCCCGGTCGAAAAAATCCAAGGAAGTGAATCCTTGGACGACAGCACCAGTGGGTTATTCGCATCGAGACTTGGGCAATACTCGCTCGGGTTCGAGAGCCCAAGCTCCCTCGATGGAAAGTGTGGGCAATACAAAGAGTAAACCGGAGTGTCCTAGTTGTGGTAGGTATCACACCAGAGAGTGTTGGGGAAACTATCGGAAATGTTATAAATGTGGTTCCCCTGACCACATTATCCGTAACTGTCCTGAGAGGGATGATAAGGAAGAGAAACAGGAAGTGAGACCTAGTGATGTGTCTACGAAGGGTAGACCACCAAGGAACCCAAGAGGTAGGGCTAGTGGTAGAGGTGTGCCCAGAGATTCTGCTGTGAGACCAGAGGGTCGGGCACCTGTGAGGACGTATGCCATTCACGCTCGCGAAGAGGCATCCTCCCCTGATGTGATAACGAGTACTTTTTCTCTCTTTGACACCTTTGCTATTGCTTTAATAGATCCAGGGTCTACTCACTCTTATATTTGCATGAGATTAGCATCTAGTTTGAGTATGACCGTTGAGTCTACGGATATTGTGATTAAGGTGTCAAACCCGTTAGGAAAGTATGTGTTAGTGGACAAAGTGTGTAAGAATTGTCCTTTGTTGATTGAGAATCATTATTTTCCGGCAAACCTGATGTTATTGCCGTTTGATGAGTTTAATTTAATCCTAGGCATGGATTGGTTGACTACCCATGGTGTCTTAGTGAACTGTGGTAGTAAGTTTATTGAACTGAAATGTGAGAGTGGAGATGTGGTTCGGGTTGAATCAGGTGGATCGGATAATCTACCCGTGATGATTTCTTCCCTAGTGGCTGAGAAATGTTTGAGAAAAGGATGTGAGTCCTATCTTGCTTTTGTATTGAATACTCGAGAGGTTGGAGTAGAGTTTGAAACAGTGCTAGTGGTATGTGAGTACCGAGATGTATTTCCGGAAGAGTTACCCGGATTACCTCCAGTGAAAGAGGTTGAATTTGGAATTGAGTTGGTTCCGGGAACGGCACCTATTTCGATTGCCCCATACAAAATGGCAACTGTAGAGTTGAAAGAACTGAAGGTTCAGTTGCAAGAGTTGACAGATAAGGGTTTTGCAAGACTGAGCTACTCGTCGTGGGGTGCTCCGGTATTATTCGTGAAGAAGAAAGATGGGTCTATGAGGTTGTGTATAGACCATAGACAACTGAACAAGGTGACGGTGAAGAATAAGTATCCTTTACCAAGGATTGATGATCTCTTTGATCAACTGAAGAGAGCTATAGTGTTCTCCAAGATAGACTTGAGGTCTGGTTATTATCAGCGCAGAGTGAAAGAGCAAGATGTGTTGAAAACTACATTTCGGACAAGGTATGGCCATTATGAGTTTTTGGTTATGCCGTTTGGTTTGACGAATGCACCTGCGATTTTTATGGATCTGATGAACCGTGTTTTCAGACCATATGTGGACAAGTTTGTGGTTGTATTTATTGACGACATATTGATCTATTCTCGGGATGAGAACGATCATGAAGAGCACTTGAGAATTTTCTTGCAAACTTTGAGAGATAAACAGTTGTATGCTAAGTTTAGCAAGAGTGAGTTTTGGCTCCGAGAGGTCGGATTACTAGGACACATGGTGTCAGGTGATGGTGTCAGAGTTGACCCGAGTAAGATATCGGCTGTTATAGAGTGGAAACCGCCAAGGAACGTGTCAGAAATCAGAAGTTTCTTGGGATTAGTGGGATACTATAGACGTTTCGTAAAGGGATTCTCTATGATTGCTACCCCGATGACGAAACTATTGCATAAAGATGTCAAGTTTGAATGGACAGAGGCATGTCAACAGAGCTTCGAGAGACTGAAAATAATATTGACTGAGGCACCGGTTTTGGTTCAACCAGAATCAAGGAAGGAGTTCGTGGTTTATAGTGATGTGTCGTTTAATGGTCTCGGTTGCATGTTGATGCATGAGGGTAAGGTAGTCGCTTACGCCTCGAGGCAGTTAAAGCCGCACGAGAAGAATTATTTGACTCACAATTTGGAGTTGGCTGCGATTGTGTTTGCGTTAAAGATTTGGCGACATTATTTGTATGGTGAAAAGTGCCGAATCTTTACGGATCACAAGAGTTTAAAGTATTTAATGGATCAGAAGGATCTGAATCTGGCACAGAGACGGTGGCTTGAGTTGTTGAAAGACTATGAGTTAGTCATTGATTACCACTCGGGAAAAGCGAATGTGGTTGCGGATGCCTTGAGTAGGAAATCCCTGTATGCTCTAAGAGTTATGAGAGCGAGTTTAGTGTTGTCTGATGATGGTGCTATTTTGGCAGAGTCGAGAGCTAGGCCACTATTTGTTCAACAAATATGTGAGGCTCAGAGAAATGGCAGCGATATGCAAGCTAAGATACCTAAGTGCGGACCAGAAATTGGTTCTGATTTTAGAGTGGATTTGAATGGTTGTTTGATGTATCGTGACAGAATTTGTGTTCCTAAAAATGAGGAGTTGATTCGAAAGGTTTTGCATGAAGCCCACAGTGGATGATTGTCAGTACATCCGGGCAGTACGAAAATGTACAACGACTTGAGGAAGTTGTATTGGTGGCCGGGTATGAAAAGATATATTTCAGAGTTTGTGACTAAGTGTCTGATTTGCCAACAGGTGAAAGTTGAGCATCAAGTGCCTTCGGGATTGCTTCAGCCAGTAATGGTACCCGAATGGAAATGGGATCGGGTTACCATGGATTTTGTAATGGGGTTGTCGATGACTCCGAGAAAGAGAGATGCTGTGTGGGTTGTTGTGGATAGATTGACAAAGTCGGCTCACTTTATTCCAGTACGTGTTGATTATTCGCTAGATAAGTTAGCTAAGTTATATGTGGCAGCGGTAGTGAGATTGCATGGTGTATCTGTGTCTATTATATCGGATAGAGATCCGAGGTTTACTTCGAGATTTTGGAAGAAGTTACAAGAGGCCATGGGTACGAGATTGAATTTCAGTACTGCGTTCCATCCACAATTCGATGGTCAGTCTGAAAGAGTGATTCAAGTTCTTGAAGATATGCTTCGATGCTGTGTGTTAGAATTCGAAGGTAATTGGGAGAGATATCTACCTTTGGTTGAATTCGCCTATAACAATAGTTATCAGTCGAGTATACAGATGGCACCGTATGAGGCTTTGTATGGCCGTAAGCGTCGGACTCCTTTGTATTAGACCGAGCTTAGTGAGAAGCGGATCCATGGGGTCGATCTAGTGAAAGAAACCGAAGAGAAGGTGAAAGTAATCCGTAATAGTCTGAAAGCTGCTTCGGACCGACAAAAGTCGTATGCGGATTTTAAAAGAAAAGAAATTGAGTTTAAAGTGGGTGACAAAGTATTTTTGAAAGTATCACCGTGGAAAAAGATTATGAGATTTGGACGAAAAGGGAAATTGAGTCCAAGGTTCATAGGGCCGTATGAGATTACAGATAGAGTTGGGCCTGTAGCATACCGGTTGGCTTTGCCGATAGAGTTTGAAAAGATTCATAACGTGTTCCATGTGTCGATGTTGTGACGGTATCGCTCCGATCCTTCACATGTGATTCCTTCGACGAAAATTGAGATAAGACCGGATATGTCTTATGAAGAGGAGCCGATTAAGATCTTGGCTCGAGAAGTGAAACAGTTGAGAAATAAGAGCATAGCACTAGTGAAAGTGTTATGGCAGAAACATGGTGTGGAAGAGGCTACATGGGAAACGGAAGAAGCTATGAGAGAGAAACATCCAAACCTCTTTACTGGTAAGATTTTCGGGGATGAAAATCTCTAAAGGGAGAGAGTTGTAACATCCTGGTTTAGGGCCTAGTCGGAATAGTGGTGCGAGACCACAAATCCGAGGGTTATGAATGAGTTTTTGAGGTTTATATTATGTATGCATGCTAGTGTGAAAGTTTCATGAAGCAATTTTGTGAAATTGTGGTTGAATTGTCCAAAAGGACTAAATTGCAAAAGTTGCAAAATGTGTGTTTCTAGAAGCTATTTGTGTGAAATAACTTTAGATTATTAATTAGAGGTCCTTAAATAGAAATTTACCCAAATTCTAATTTTTGGACAAAAATGGGCATGGATGAGTTAAAATTTGAAGTTTATCAAAAAGGGCATTTTGGTCATTTATCAAATAAGTGATTAAAATAGGTGAAAAGATGACAAATTCATTCATCTTCTTCCCCTTTAGCTGCCGAAAAATAGAGAAGCCATTGTTAGGGCTCTTTCAACTTTTCAAGCTTGCTAGTAAGTCTCCTAAGCCCGGTTTTGATATTCTTTGTATTTTTGAAGTCCCGGTAGCATGAGTAAGCTATTTTTAGCTATTTGATGAGCTATAATGGATGTTCAAAAATGTGGTCATGAATGACATGCATGTATTTTGATGTTTTATGGAAGATTATGAAAGCTTGATGTAGTAGAAACATCTTTTGTTAAGTGATTTTCCATGAAATTGCACGTAGGGACCTGATTGTGAAAATCTTAAGTTACATGTGTGATTTAGTGAGATTTGATGATAGCTTTAGTTGAACAAGTTGTTCGGCTAAGCATGGAAGACTAGAAACTTGAATAAAAATCACTTAACGAGCCTTTGGGACTAAAGTATAAATATGAGAAAGTTTAGGGGTAAAATAGTAATGTTGCTAAAGTATGAAATGTGGGGTGTTACACACATAGCCATCAGCTACGGTAATATAACCGGCACACAGCCACGGGTAAATATGATCGACACAAAGTCATCGGTATATATGTTAGGCACATAGCCACGGGTAAATACGATTGGCACAAAGCCATAATCAAGATGGCACAGAGCCATATTTAGGTTGGCACAGAGCCATATTCGGATTACGCGGCTTTAAGCTGTCCGTCGGTCCATAGTCGTCATGCGACCCGTGCGACCCTATAAGAACTAAGGGTATTTCAGTAGTTTTGTAAACCAAGGGTATTCTAAACAGAGATAACGATGCGAATGGGCCTAGGGCCCATTCTCGGCCCAAATGGGCCCACACACTCGTGTGGCACATTTAGCCCAAATCTAGCTACAGATATGAGATTCACATAGTCTAGTCCAATACCTACTACACAATCATACAATTTATTCATATGGGCCCACGGGCCCATTAGGCCCACATGGCCCCTTTCGGCCCAAACAGCCTAAACCCACAAGAACACTCATGATGGCCCCTTGCTTCCTCTATTGCGTCACTTCCTTGTCTCCCATGTGGCGCCATTTCCCACTAGACCACAACTCCTTTTGTGTCTTTTTTTTTCCACAATTTATTCTTAAAGCCTACTTACTTACCCCCATGGCTTTATTCACTTAAAACCAAAATTTTTCCTAAAGCCCAGGTTTGAACCCGGGACTTCATGGAAGCCCCTAACCTTTCAAAATCACTCACCTAATAGGTCCAACTTGCACTAGTGCCATTCTCTTTTTCCCAAAAATTTTAAATGTTCACATTCCCAAGGCCCAATGGGCCCAAATCTACTAAGCCCAAATTCGGGGCGTTACAATTCTACCCCCTTAAAGAAATTCCGTCCTCGAAATTTCTAACTCTTAGAATAGTCTCACAACCCAACTACCCAACCGCGCTTCCACTGCGCACCCTATTTCGAAAACCTTACCTCTTACGCACACCCGAAATACCAATTCACTAGAGCAGATAGATATCATACAAATACAATTTCCATATCAACAACATCACATAGAATAAATACAAAATCTAAATTTAAGCATCACAGTGCAGTCTAATATCTAGGGTAATCACAGTGTTTCTTATTGCATAACAGCAGACAACGGTTTTTAGAAAACTTACGGATTCGGCGCCGGAGACTCGGTGAACCACACTTTCAGAAGAATATTCAGTAAAACATTTCACATACTTCAAATATTTTGAAATAGTTCTTTTAGAATTCAATTTTAAAAACCCAACCCACAGCCGAGTTTTGCAACCTGGCTCTGATACCATTAAATGTAACACCCCAAACCCGGCCTAGAAGTTAGGCCCAAATCTGGCGTGTCACATTGAAGAGTCTTTTTGAAAACTATGCGTCCATTGAAAACCCTTCTTACAATTTAAAACTTTCTGCCTTTAAAACCTCAGATTTCGTTTGCTTAGTTTCAAAACATGGTTTATTAAAAGTCATTCTCTTGTAAAACATTATTATCTTTAAAACCTTGCTTGTTGCGGAAACTTAATTTAAAATAGTTGCGGAAGCATGATATTTTGAAAAACAGTAGTTAATTTGGAACACCATGTTCTACTTCTAGCAATTATAAAACCATAATAAAAAACTCACAACTTCACTTACAAGGCCTTCTTACAAAAATTAAAACCCAAACTAGATTCTCAAAAATATAGTCCAAAGTATAAAGAAACTGTAGACGTGTGGCCATCTCCGAGTCCCTCACAGCACCGATCCTACAAAAGCTGGGGATTACCTGCACAGTTAAAAACGGGGTGAGTTTACAAAAACTCAGTGTGCAATCCCCTATTACAGTCATGGTTTGGGCCCAAGCCCAATTCGGTCACAATTTGGGCCTAAGCCCTATTCGGTAACAATCTGGGCCTAAGCCCTATTCGGTAACAATCTGGACCTAAGCCCTAAATCATATCAATGCAAAACATGCATGTATCCCAACCCTGTCCAGCCAACTCTCCACCCGTACCAACCATCTCTCCATGTGGGGACCACATCGACCCACCCAGCCAATCTCCCCAATAATGCAGTCTAGCTGCTAGTATTTATACGGCTTTAAGCCTTCAATAACGGTCTCATAATTGGCACATAGCCATCAGTAACTATAATAATATCAGCACATAGCCATCAGCTACGGTAATATAACCGGTACACAACCACGGGTAAATATGATCGACACAAAGTCATCGGTATATATGTTAGGCACATAGCCACGGGTAAATACGATTGGCACAAAGCCATAATCAAGATGGTATAGAGCCATATTTAGGTTGGCACAGAGCCATTATCGGATTACGCGGCTTTAAGCCGTCCGTCGGTCCACAGTCGTCATGCGACCCGTGCGGCCATAACATATCAATACTGGATCCACAGTCGTCATGCGACCCGTGTGACCCTATCAGAACTTCCTCCGTATCAAAGTCCCAACCCCATTTAATATGTCGTGTATGTCATTCTCAATCATTACACGTGTATGCAAAATGGCCATGCTCAGAAACAGTCATTTACACATTTATTGAAAACATATCAGCCATATAATCCCAGTCAAATCAGTTAAAACACAGTCATACATTCACAGTTAGATCAATCATAGTCCTAATCAGACAGTTACCCGCAAGGGCAAAATAGTCATTTTACCCTATAAGGGTATTTCGGTAATCCTACCCTACAGAGGTATTTCAATAATTCTACCCTATAGGGGTATTTTGGTAATTCTAACCTACAGGGGTATTTCGATAATTCTACCCTATAGGGGTATTTCACAAATCAGGGGTATTTTGGTAATTTTACAAATCAGGGGTGTTCTGGTAATTTTGCAAATCAGGGGTACTTTGGTAATTTCTCAAACTGAGGGTATTTTGGTGAATTTACAAATAGGGGGTATTTCGATAATTTTGCAAATCGGGGGTATTTTAGTAATTTTACAAATCGAGGGTATTTTGGTAATTTTGCAAATTAGGGGTACTTTGGTAATTTTGCAAACTGAGGGTATTTCGGTAATTGTACAAATCGGGGGTACTTCGGTAATTTTACAAGTCGAGGGTGTTTCAGTAATTTTGTAAACCAATGGTATTTCAGTATTTTTGTAAACCAAGGGTATTTCAGTATTTTTATAAACCAAGGGTATTCTAAACAGAGATAACGATGCGAATGGGCCTAGGGCCCATTCTCTGCCTAAATGGGCCCACACGCTCGTGTGGCCCATTTAGCCCAAATCTAGCCACAGATATGAGATTCACATAGTCCAGTCCAATATCTACTACACAATCATACAATTTATTCACATGGGCCCGTGCCCAAACAGCCTAAACCCACAAGAACACTCATGATGGCCTCAACTATCGCGTCGAAGCTCCCACACATGTGCTCGCACGCTCGTGTGGCTACCATCGCCGTGTGACCGGCATTTCGGCATTTGCCGCTCCACAACTAGAGTAGTGCGAAATACACACCTGATAGGAATCTGAAGTTAATCCGCGCTCTGAACACTGTTCTGCGCAGAAGCCAACAATGATCAAACCCTTGACCCCCAAGGGGTGTGTCGATCAACTTCGGTCACCACCATCGCGACCCAATGGCATACAGATCAACGAATGATCCAACGCCTAACCCAAACGAGCACGCCACAAAGCGAAAGGGATAAGCCAAGAAAGGTATGCTTACTCTCCTCATAGTTTGCTCTACTTAAAGCCACCTTCAGCAGAGTTTAAATCCAACACAAACTCTGGCCGTCCAATCCGTAAAATAAACACTCCCTTGCTTGACATGAGATTCGACCCTTTGCCCTCTCCTATGCTCCAGACGCTACATGCCACCACAACACAAGCTCCTTTTATGACTTAGAACATGCGCAACTAAATATAAGCCTATGGGCCAAAGTCTAAGTTCATTTAAAAGAAAAACAAAATGAATTGCAAGAGCCAAGACTTGAACCTTGGACCCCTTGCTTCCTCTATGGTGTCACTTCCTTGTCTCCCATGTGGCGCCATTTGCCACTAGACCACAACTCCTTTTGTGCCTTTTTTTTCCACAATTTATTCGTAAAGCCTACTTACTTACCCCAGGGCTTTATTCACCTAAAACCAAAATTTTTCCTAAAGCCCAGGTTTGAACTCGGGACTTCATGGAAGCCCCCTAACCTTCCAAAATCACTCACCTAATAGGTCCAACTTGCACTAGTGTCGTTCTCTTATTCCCAAAAATTTTAAATGGTCCCATTACCAAGGCCCAATGGGCCCAACTCTACTAGGCCAAAATTTGGGGCGTTACAAATCTACCCCCTTAAAGAAATTTCGTCCTCAAAATTTCCAACTCTCAGAATAGTCGCACAACCCAACTACACAACCGCGATTCCGCTGCGCACTCTATTTCAAAAATCTTACCTCTTACTCACACCCGAAATACCAATTCACTAGAATAGATAGATATCATACAAATACAACTTCCGTATCCACAACATCACACATAATAAATACAAAATCTAAATTTAAGCATCACAGTGCAGTCTAATATCTAGGGTAATCACAGTGTTTCCTATTGCATAACATCAGACGACGGTTTTTAGAAAACTTACGGATTCGGTGCCGGAGACTCGGTGAACCACACTTTCAGAAGAATATTCAGTAAAACATTTCACATACTTCAAATCTTTTGAAACGGTTCTTTCAGAAATTCGATTTTAAAAACCCAACTCACAGCCGAGTTTTGAGACCTGGCTATGATACCATTAAATGTAACACCCCAAACCCGGCCTAGAAGTTAGGCCCAAATCTGGCGTGTCACATTGAAGAGTCTCTTTGAAAACTACGCGTTCATTGAAAACCCTTCTTACAATTTAAAACTTTCTTCCTTTAAAACTTTCTCTTTTAAAACATTATTATCTTTAAAACCTTGCTTATTGCGAAAACTTAATTTAAAACAGTTGCGGAAGCATGATATTTTGAAAAACAGTAGTTAATTTGGAAAACCATGTTCTACTTCTAGCAATTAGAAAACCATAACAAAAAACCCACAACTTCACTTACAAGGCCTTATTACAAAAATTAAAACCCAAACTAGATTCTCAAATATATAGTCCAAAGTATAAAGAAACTGTAGACGTGTGGCCATCTCCGAGTCCCTCACAACACCGATCCTCCTAAAGCTGGGGATTACCTGTACAGTTATGAACGGGGCGAGTTTACGAAAACTTAGTATGCAATCCCCTATTACGGTCATGGTCTGGGCCAAAGCCCTATTCGGTGATAATCTGGGCCTAAGCCTTATTCAGTAACAATCTGGGCCTAAGCCCTATTCGGTAACAATTTGGGCCTAAGCCCTATTCGGTAACAATCTGGGCCTAAGCCCTAAATCATATCAATGCAAAACATGCATGTACCCCAACCCTGTCCAGCCAACTCTCCACCCGTACCAACCATCTCTCCATGTGGTGACCACGTCGACCCACCCAGCCAATCTCTCCAATAATGCAGCCTAGCTGCTAGTATTTATACGTCTTTAAGCCTTCAATAACGGTCTCATAATTGGCACATAGCCATCGGTAACTTTAATAAGACCGGCACATAGCCATCAGCTACGGTAACATAACCGGCACACAGCCACGGGTAAATATGATCGACACAAAGTCATCAGTATATATGTTAGGCACATAGCCACGGGTAAATACGATTGGCACAAAGCCATAATCAAGATGGCACAGAGCCATATTTAGGTTGGCACAGAGCCATAATCGGATTACGCGGCTTTAAGCCGTCCGTCGGTACACAGTCGCCATGCGACCCGTGCGACCTTAATGTAACATCCTGAATTGGGGCCTTTTCATTTTATGTGTTGTGTGTGAATGTTATGTTTATCATGCTAGTTTAGGGTATTTTAGGGTCCAAGAGTGACTTAGGGAAAAGTCAGAGTCTTGGTGGGAATTTTCTTTTTAAGCACTTTAGGGGAGGAGCTTGTTGAAATGGGACTTAAGGGATTATGTTGATGTGTGGTTGACACAAGTAAGGTGTCTTGGCAAGGTGGCAAGGTGACGCCACATAAGGGTTGGAAGGTGACGCCACAAGAGTAGGAGAGGAGCAAGTTCAAGTCGCAAGAAGAGCTCATTTTGGGATTCTTTTTGGCGCGTCGGGAGAGAGCAGAGGCAGAGGTTGACTGGGACACTTGAGGATAGAGGGTGGACTGAGTCAAATAGTTTGAATGGATGGCAAGGAGGAAAAAGTGGAGTTTGAAATATTTAAAATATTTCAAACGAGTGATTAGGAGAAATTTGTGGAGGAAAAGAAGGGATGGACATCTGAGCATTGTGCTGGCCGAATTTCAAAGACTAAGGTGAGGGGGGGAATCGGTTTTAGAGTGGCTTAGGTGTGCCGAAATTCTTTTTGTTCATTTTCGACATTTAGGGTCTTCATCCATTCTCTTTTTCTTCTTTTCCAAGTGTGAGCCGAAACCCTCTTAAGCATTCCTTCTCTTTATATTTTTCTACCATAGCCGAATCTACCCCAAATCTTGCCGAAATCATTCTTTTTCTTTATTGATTCTATTGATTCTTTTCATTCCATTTTACTCTTCTTCTCTCAATCATCTCGTTCTCAAAAGTCGAAACCCTTAACTCTATTTTCATCTCCATATCTACGCCATGGCCGAATATCCTATGATCTTCATTCTCTCCTCCATTCTTTCCCTATAAGCCGAATCCCTATAGATTTTGCTGCACCATCTTTTCTTTTGATCTTCTTAAAGCCGAAACTCCCACATCTCACCTATATACCTCTTTATTTAATTTACGACTCTTTCATCTTCTTCCCTAACCTTTGCCAAAATTCTTCTTCTAGGGTGCTAAGTGTCGAAATCTATTAGGATTAGCCGAATCTACTGTATTAAGGTAAGTGACATTTTCTTCTATAATTCACCTTTCTCTTTCAGTTTTTGGAAGCCAAAGCCGAAAGGCTAATTGGCTTGGTAAGGTTATCTTTTGATTAATGTTTGACCGTTCTTGTGTTCTCTTTTTGGGGTGTCACGTCGAGAATCGAAGTAGATCAAATCGTCTAGATCCTTAAGCTGGAAATCGTGAGTTTCTGAACCCTATCTCTTTTGGGATTTCAAGGTAAGGGTGTTCTCCTTAGACTTATTAGACCCGTTATCGTATTATTACCTTAACCCAATGTTATGGTTTAACAACCATATGTCATGATGGTAGCGACTGATAAGGTCTTTTGATGGAATCAAGTACCGATCAGGCAAAGGAGGGGATTGGACCCGTGAACTCAATCTCTAAGTTTAAGAAGCAAGCGGTGTCGTGATCCGAGACCGCCACCGGGGTTGTGGGCGACCGGAGCGGAGTAGCAGATAGATAGCAGTGGTTTCCATTAGTGATAGTGTCGACATAGAAAGCGTCGTATTGCGTGTTATCATGTGTGTAATTATCACACTATTCCGTTAATTTTATATATGTATGTGTTATGCTTGTAAGCCTAGAATAGCGGCAGTGGTGGGTGAATTACCTATGTTGGGTAACCGGTAAACCAGGTTAGTATACTACCTTCATTAACAATCGTGGATAACTTGTGGTGGATGCATATGAGTATGATATATATATATGTCTTATCATGTTGCCTACCTGTCATATTATGTTGCATGTGCATGGGGTATTGGGTTATAAATGATGTGAAAGGGGAAGTGTATATATATATGGGTGACTTCGTCACGGTTGATGATGGCCTCGAGCCTCATTGTGGATATGGTGATTTAATCGCGTGTGGATTCAGTGGCTAGACCACTTATGTGGACTTTGAGCAGTGTGTCTGTCAGCATGACTGCCAAAGAGGTGTGTAGCGGATGGAGGGTTGATTGTAGAAATCCCCAGGTGTGTATGAGGATGGATGTATGGAGCGGTGTGTAGAGGATGGATATTAGGTTAGGTTGGGCTATCATACTGGTTATTATGCTTGATATGATGTTTCGATGATGATATGGGGCCTAAGCCCACTTGTGGAATCTTGTAGTATAATTGCACACTAAGTCTGGTGACTCACCCTATTTTCTTAACACAACGCAGGTAGCTCATGACTCATTGGACCGGGTTGGAGTGGACTCGAGGTGGCCATGTAGGAGTTATTTTAGTAAACGTTACTTTAAACTACTAGTTGCTATTCTCTTTTGGGATATTTTATTTAATATGTAATAAGGCCACTTTGGATTTTGGTAAATTTTGGATTTTTAAGTTGGTTTTATCATTTAATCTTTATTTAAGATATGACTTTACTATAAATTAACATGGGACTTAAAATGGAGCTTTCAAAACTTGGGTAACATAAAAACAACCGTTTTTCTCTCAATAGGAAGAATAACAAACAGAACTTTACCCAATTCAGAAATTCTCCCTCATTTGTAAACCACCATTTTCAAAACATTACCTAAAGCGAGAGGTTTTCAAACTTACGGTATTTTTTTTTGCATCAAAAATAAAAATTCATTTTTACACCTTTTCCCTAGTAACATGCTAGATCCGGTCGTGGTGTTTGGGCCGGGTTTGGGATGTTACAATTTGGTATTAGTGCCAAGTTTTAAACTCGGCCTTGGGTTTTGGGGGTCACAACGTTTTCAAATTATATATTATAGTTAGTCTAAAAGAAATTATAGTCACAACGAAAGGAATGGCACTCGAGTTCCCAGCCCAGGTCCACCAAGTAAGTCTTCTGACTGTTAAATAAATTGTATGAGGTGGTTACATGATGCATTGTTATGGATGTTAAAATTTAGAATATTTACTATAGAGGTAGAAACCCTTATGGATGTATGTGTTTTACGAAGGAACAACTTGAAATTCTGTGTCATAAAACTATTCGTTAATAAACAAGTGGAAAGATATACTGACTCATAAAATTTATAACCAGAGTAAGGGCAGAGCGTTAGCTATGAGTACTAGGGGACGTGGACGTAATGCGCATGGACGTGGTAGAGGTAGGATTGCTGTGTCGAAACTAATAGGGTCTGGTCATGGGTCAGGGAACGAGATGCCGCTGCCGCCAGCCGCGAAAGCAGAGTTTCAGGATCAAATGGGTGGAGATGATGCGGTGTCTCAGGCAATGTTACGAGTTTTGGAGAGAGTTACGGGGGCAGGCATGGGTACTGGGGCGAATGGAGCCAAAATATTTAGGGGTGTCTCTGGGGTAGCTCCAGTATTGGCTAGAGGCAGTCGAGAGAATTATGGATGACTTGGACTGCACAGCTGAAGAGAAGCTGAAGGGCGCGGTTTCCCTACTTCGGGATGAGGCCTACCAGTGGTGGCTCACCGTCAGAGAGGGTACTCCGGCAGACCGAGTAGATTGGGATTTCTTTAAGATGAAGTTTCAAGGAAAATACGTTGGGGCCAGTTATGTAGATGCTCAGAGGAAGGCATTCCTGAATTTAGTTCAATGAGGTAAGACGGTAGCTGAGTATGAGGCAGAATTTTTGCAGTTAAGTCGGTACGCCCGAGGGATTGTTACAACCGATTACGAGTGTTGTGTGAGATTCGAAGATGGGCTGCGAGATGAGCTGCGAGTGTTGGTAGCTCTTCAGCGGGAGAGGGACTTTGCTATTTTGGTGGAGAAAGCTAAGATAGCTGAGGAAGTAAAGCAAATTGAGAAGAAAAATAGGGATAAGGACAGAGGAAAGAATAAGAGGAGTTATGGACCGTCAGGATCATCGGGAGGTTTTCAGAATAGGCCTAGGGTTGAGGGACCTGTTCGCGTTACTACTCCGGCTGCTGTGGGGCAATTTCGACAGTGTGCTCATTGTGAGAGATCACATGCGGGGGAGTGCTGGGGAAGAAATAAGGAGTGCTTCAGGTGTGGGTCAAAGGATCATTTGATTAAGAATTGTCCGCAAGACATAACCAGGGCTTGGATGGTAGGTCAGAGGTATGTGCTGCCAGAAAGGGGTGGTCAACAGATGCCGAGGGGTCGTGGTCGGAACCGAGGAGGGAATGGTTTTGGTCAGGGTCGTGGAACAGGCGGCAGAGGAACAGGAATGCGAGGCTAGAGGCGGCTGGGTTGGTTTACGCTACCAGACATCGTGAAGAGGGGGATGCACCAGACGTTATAACGGGTACGTTTCTCATTTTTGGGTTACCCTTTACTGCACTAATTGATGTTGGGTCGACTCACTCCTATGTTGCTAGTATGGTGTCTGGAACTTTGAATATGAATCCTGAAACTGCCTCTAGGGAGAAGAAATTGTACGCCAAATTTAGCAAGTGCAAATTTTGGTTAAGAGAAGTTACTTTTCTGGGTCATGTGGTATCTGCTGAAGGAATAAGAGTTGATCCTCAGAAGATCGAGACGGTGCTGGATTGGAAACCACCTAAGTCTGTGGTAGAGATTCGAAGTTTCTTGGGATTAGCAGGATATTACAAAAGGTTTGTCGAGGGTTTTTCCTCAATTACAGCACCCCTGACTAAGTTGTTGAGAAAGGAGCTACCTTTTGTGTGGACAGGCAAGTAGCAAGAGAGTTTCGATAAGCTAAAAAGGATTTTGATGGAGGCTCCGGTTTTAATTTAGCTTGAGGCTGAGAAGGATTTTGTAGTGTATTGTGATGCTTCACACACGGGATTAGGTTGTGTGCTGATGCAGGAGGGAAAAGTTGTTGCTTATGCATCCCGGCAATTAAGACCGCATGGGATTAACTATCCCACGCATGATCTGGAATTGGCGGATGTGGTTTTCACTTTAAAAGTATGGAGACATTATTTGTATGGAGAGAAGTCTGTTATCTACACCAACCACAAGAGTTTAAAGTATCTGTTGACTCAGAAGGAGTTGAACTTGAGGCAGCGAAGGTGGATAGAGCTGTTGAAGGATTATGACTGCTCGATTGAATATCACCCAGGTAAGGCGAATGTGGTGGCAGATGCGTTAAGCCGAAAGGTAATATCATATTTGAGGGCAATGTTTGCTCATCTTAGTCTATATGATGACGGGAGTTTATTAGCTGAGCTGTAAGTGAAGCCGACATGGGTAAATCAAGTTAAAGAGAAACAGTTATCGGATGATGTTTTGAGTACTCGACTTCTGCAAGTGCAGGATGGTGGAATAGAGGATTACAGTTTGAACAACGATAGGGTTTTGTGTTTCCGTGAGAAGGTTTGCATGCCGAATGATGTGAAGTTAAGGCAGATGATTCTGCAAGAAGCGCATAGTAGCCCTTACGCTAAGCATCCTGGAGGAAGTAAGATGTATCGAGATCTACGAGAATAGTTTTGGTGGCCTGGATTGAAGCGAGAAGTTACGGAATTTGTGGGAAAGTGTTTAACGTGTCAGCAGGTCAAAGCCTAACACCAGTTGCCTATGGGGTTGTTACAGCCAGTGAAGATTACACAGTGGAAGTGGGAGAGAATCACTATGGACTTTGTTAGTGGGCTACCCCTTACGCCTACTAAGAAAGACTCAGTATGGGTGATCATGGATCGGTTGACAAAATCTACTCATTTCATACCTGTTCATGTTGACTATTCTCTTCAAAGGTTGGCTAAGCTGTATGTGGCAGAAATTGGGAGGCTTCATGGGGTACCAGTGTCAATCATATCAGATATGGATCCTAGATTTACGTCGCAGTTTTGGAGGGCGTTGCATCAGGCTTTGGGCACAAGGCTAGACTTTAGCACAGCGTTTCATCCACAGACGGATGGCCAGTCTGAAAGGGTAATTCAGGTTTTGGAGGATATGTTGAGGGGTTGTGTCATTGATTTCAGAGGCAGTTGGGAAGAATTCTTACCGTTGGCAGAGTTCGCGTGCAACAACAGTTACCAAGCTAGTATTCAGATGGCGCCGTATGAAGCATTGTATGGTCGGAAGTGTCGTACTCCAACTTGTTGGACTGAGTTGGGTGAGCGTCAGATGTTGGGCCCAGAATTGGTTGTTGAGACAGAAGAGAAGGTTAAGCTAGTTAGAACTCGGTTGAAAGAAGCATCCGATAGGCAGAAGTCTTATGCAGACCTGAAACGGAGGGAGGTAGAATTCGCGGTGGGTGACCGGGTCTTCTTGAAGGTTTCACCGTGGAAGAAGGTGTTAAGGTTTGGACGGAAGGGTAAGTTAAGCCCCAGGTTCATCGGGCCCTATCGAGTGCTGAAGCGTGTGGGACCAGTAGCCTATCAGCTCGAGCTACCTTCAGAGTTGAGTCAAATCCACAATGTATTTCATGATTCTATGTTAAGACGCTACCGTTCGGATCCAACTCATGTTGTGTCGATAGAAGAGATTGAAGTAAGGCCTAACCTATATTTCGAAGAGGAACCAGTTCGGATTTTGGATCGTGATGTCAGAGTGTTGCGTAGAAAGACAATCCCGTTGGTTAAGGTTCTGTGGCATAATCACGGTTCCGAGGATGCCACGTGGGAACCCAAAGAGTCGATGCGACAACAATACCCTCATCTCTTTTGACCAGGTAATTTCGAGGCTGAAATTATTTTAAGGGGGTAGAACTGTAACATCCTGAATTGGGGCCTTTGCATTTTATGTGTTGTGTGTGAATGTTATGTTTATCATGCTAGTTTAGGGTATTTTAGGGTCCAAGAGTGACTTAGGGAAAAGCCGGAGTCTTGGTGGGAATTTTCTTTTTAAGCACTTTAGGGGAGGAGCTTGTTGAAATGGGACTTAAGGGATTATGTTGATGTGTGCTTGACACAAGTAAGGTGCTGGCAAGGGGGCAAGGTGACGCCACATAAGGGTTGGAAGGTGACGCCACAAGAGTAGGAGAGGGAGAAAGTTCAAGTCGCGAAGAGGTCATTTTGGGATTCTTTTTAGCGTCAGGGAGAGCAGAGGCAAAGGTTGACTGGGACACTTCAAGATAGAGGGTGGACTGAGTCAAATAGTTTGAATGGATGGCAAGGAGGAAAAAGTGGAGTTTAAAATATTTAAAATATTTCAAACGAGTGATCAGGAGAAATTTGTCGAGGAAAAGAAGGGATGGACATCTGAGCATTGTGTTGGCCGAATTTCAAACACTAAGGTGGGGGGAATCAGTTTTAGAGTGGCTTAGGTGTGCCGAAATTCTTCTTGTTCATTTTCGACATTTAGGGTCTTCATCCATTCTCTTTTTCTTCTTTTCCAAGTGTGAGCCGAAACCCTCTTAAGCATTCCTTCTCTTTACATTTTTCTGCCATAGCCGAATCTACCCCAAATCTTGCCGAAATCATTCTTTTTCTTTATTGATTCTATTGATTCTTTTCATTCCATTTTACTCTTCTTCTCTCAATCATCTCGTTCTCAAAAGTCGAAACCCTTAACTCTATTTTCATCTCCATATCTATGCCATGGCCGAATATCCTATAATCTTCATTCTCTCCTCCATTCTTTCCCTATAAGCCGAATCCCTATAGATTTTGCTGCACCATCTTTTCTTTTGATCTTCTTAAAGCCGAAACTCCCACATCTCACCTCTATACCTCTTTGTTTAATTTACGACTCTTTCATCTTCTTCCCTAACCTTTGTCGAAATTCTTCTTCTAGGGTGCTAAGTGCCAAAATCTATTAGGATTAGTCGAATCTTCTGTATTAAGGTAAGTGATGTTTTCTTCTATAATTCACCTTTCTCTTTCGGTTTTTGGAAGCCAAAGCCGAAAGGCTAATTTGCTTGGTAAGGTTATCTTTTGATGAATGTTTGATCGTTCTTGTGTTCTCTTTTTGGGGCGTCACGTCGGGAATCAAAGTACAGCAAATCGTCTAGATCCCTAAGCCGAAAATCATGAGTTTTTGAACCCTATCTCTTTTGGGATTTCAAGGTAAGGGTGTTCTCCTTAGACTTATTAGACTCGTTATCGTATTATTACCTTAACCCAATGTTATGGTTTAACAACCATATGTCATGATGGTAGCGACTGACAAGGTCTTTTGATGGAATCAAGTACCGATCAGGCAAAGGAAGGGATTGGACCCGTGAACTCAATCTCTAAGTTTAAGAAGCGAGCGGTGTCAGCAGTCTGAGACTAGCCACCGGGTTGTGGGCTGGCTTCAGAGCGGAGTAGCAGATAGATAGCAGTGGTTTCCATTAGTGATAGTGTCGACATAGAAAGTGTCGTATTGCGTGTTATCAGGTGTGTAATTATCACACTATTCCCTTAATTTTATATATGTATGTGTTATGCTTGTAAGCCTAGAATAGCGGCAGTGGTGGGTGAATTACCTATGTTGGGTAACCGGTAAACCAAGTTAGTATACTACCTTCATTAAAAATCGTGGATAACTTGTGGTGGATGCATATGAGTATGATATATATATATATGTCTTATCATGTTGCCTACCTGTCATATTATGTTGCATGTCCATGGGGTATTGGGTTATAAATGATGTGAAAGGGGAAGTGTATATATATATGGGTGACTTCGTCACGGTTGATGATGGCCTCAAGCCTCATTGTGGATATGGTGATTTAATCGCGTGTGGATTCATTGGCTAGACCACTTATGTGGACTTTGAGCAGTGTGTCTGTCAGCA
This sequence comes from Gossypium sturtianum, assembly GCA_025698515.1. Lineage (NCBI taxonomy): Eukaryota > Viridiplantae > Streptophyta > Magnoliopsida > Malvales > Malvaceae > Gossypium > Gossypium sturtianum. The sequence goes on along the minus strand of CM046946.1, from coordinate 41,797,608 downwards.
TGACTGCCAAAGAGGTGTGTAGCGGATGGAGGGTTGATTGTAGAAATCCCCAGGTGTGTATGAGGATGGATGCACGGAGCGGTGTGTAGAGGATGGATATTAGGTTGGGTTAGGCTATTATACTGGTTATTGTGCATGATATGATGTTTCGATGATGATATGGGGCCTAAGCCCACTTGTGGAATCTTGTAGTATAATTGCACACTGAGTCTGGTGACTCACCCTATTTTCTTAACACAACGCAAGTAGCTCATGACTCATTGGACCGGGTTGGAGTGGACTCGAGGTGGCCATGCAGGAGTTATTTTAGTAAACATTACTTTAAACTACTAGTTGCTATTCTCTTTTGGGATATTTTATTTAATATGTAATAAGGCCACTTTGGATTTTGGTAAATTTTGGATTTTTAAGTTGGTTTTATCATTTAATCTTTATTTAAGATATGACTTTACTATAAATTAACATGGGACTTAAAATGGAGCTTTCAAAACTTGGGTAAACTAAAAACAACTGTTTTTCTCTCAATAGCAAGAATAACAAACAGAACTTAACCTAATTCAGAAATTCTCCCTCATTTGCAAACCACCGTTTTCAAAACATTACCTAAAGCGAGAGGTTTTCAAACTTACAGTATTTTTTTTTTTGCATCAAAAATAAAAATTCATTTTTACACCTTTTCCCTAGTAACATGCTAGATCCGGTCGTGGTGTTTGGGTCGGGTTTGGGATGTTACAATTAATATATTAATACTGGATCCACAGTCGTCATGCGACCCGTGCGACCCTATCAGAACTTCCTCCGTATCAAAGTCCCAACCCCATGCAATATTTCGTGTATGTCATTCTCAATCATTACACGTGTATGCAAAATGGCCATGCTCAGAAACAGTCATTTACACACATATTGAAAACATATCACCATATAATCCCGAGTCAAATCGGTTAAAACACGATCATACATTCACGATTAGATCAATCATAGTCCTAATCATCGATTTGCAAGGGCAAAATAGTCATTTTACCCTATAAGGGTATTTCGGTAATCCTACCCTATAGAGGTATTTCAGTAATTCTACCCTACAGGTGTATTTCGGTAATTCTACCCTACAGGGGTATTTCGGTAATTCTACCTTATAGGGGTATTTCACAAATCAGGGGTACTTTGGTAATTTTGAAAACTGAGGGTATTTTGGTGATTTTGTAAATAGGGGGTATTTCGATAATTTTGTAAATCGAGGGTATTTCGGTAATTTTAGAAATCGAGGGTATTTCGGTAATTTTGCAAATTAGGGGTACTTTGGTAATTTCAGAAACTGAGGGTATTTCGGTAATTGTACAAACTGGGGGTACTTCGGTAATTTTACAAGTCGATGGTGTTTCAGTAACTTTGTAAACCAAGGGTATTTCAGTAATTTTGTAAATCAAGGGTATTTCAGTAATATTGTAAACCAAGGGTATTTCAGTAATTTTGTAAACCAAGGGTATTTCAATAATTTTGTAAACCAAGGGTATTCTAAACAAAGATAACGATGCGAATGGGACTAGGGCCCATTCTCGGCCCAAATGGTCCCACACGCTCGTGTGGCCCATTTAGCCCAAATATAGCCACAGATATGAGATTCACATAGTCCAGTCCAATATCTACTATACAAACATATAATTTATTCATATGGCCCACGGGCCCACTGGGCCCACATGGCCCCTTTCGCCCAAACAACATAAACCCACAAGAATACTCACGATGGCCTCAACTATCGCGTCGAAGCTCCCATACGTGCGCTCGCACGCTCGTGTGGCTACAATTGTCGTGTGACCGGCGTTTCGGCATTTGCCGCTCTATACTTAGAGTAGTGTGAAATACACACCTGATAGGAATCTGAAGTTAATCCGCGCTCTAACAACTATTCTGCGCAGAAGCCAACAATGATCGTACCCTTGACCCCCAAGGGGTGTGTCGTTCAACTTCGGTCACCACCACAGCGACCCAACGGCATACAGATCAACGAATGATCCAATGCCTAACCCAAACGAGCACGCCACAAAGTGAAAGGGATAAGCCAAGAAAGGTATGCTTACTCTCCTCATGGTTTGCTCTATTTAAAGCTAGCTTCTTGCCTATCCTCATGCTAGCTTCCCTATGTGGGATCCCACCTTCAGCAGAGTTTAAATCCAACACAAACTCTAGCCGTCCAATCCGCAAAATAAACACTCCCTTGCTTGACATGAGATTTGAACCCTTGCCCTCTCCTATGCTCCAGACGCTACATGCCACCACAACACAAGCTCCTTTTGTGACTTAGAACATGCGCAACTAAATATAAGCCTATGGGCCAAAGTCTAAGTTCACTTAAAAGAAAAACAAAATGAATTGCAAGAGCCAAGACTTGAACCTTGGACCCCTTGCTTCCTCTATGGCGTCACTTCCTTGTCTCCCATGTGGCGCCATTTGCCACTAGACCACAACTCCTTTTGTGTGTTTTTCTTCCACAATTTATTCTTAAAGCCTACTTACTTACCCCCAGAGCTTTATTCACCTAAAACCAAAATTTTTCCTAAAGCCCAAGTTTGAACCCGGGACTTCATGAAAGCCCCCTAACCTTCCAAAATCACTAACCTAATAGGTCCAACTTGCTTTAGTGCCATTCTCTTATTCCCAAAAATTTTAAATGCTCCCATTCTCAAGGCCCAATGGGCCCAACTCTACTAGGCCCAAATTCGGGGCGTTACAATTCTACCCCCTTAAAGAAATTTCGTCCTCAAAATTTCCAACTCTTAGAACAGTCGCACAACCCAACTACACAACTGCGCTTCCACTGCGCACTCTATTTCCAAAACCTTACCTCTTACGCACACCCAAAATATCAATTCACTAGAGCAGATAGATATCATACAAATACAATTTCCATATCCACAACATCACACTGAATAAATACAAAATCTAAATTTAACCATCACATTGTAGTCTAATATCTAGGGTAATCACAGTGTTTCCTATTGCATAACAGCAGACAATGGTTTTCAGAAAACTTACGGATTTGGCGCCGGAGACTCGGTGAACCATACTTTCAGAAGAATATTCAGTAAAACATTTCACATACTTCAAATCTTTTGAAACGTTTCTTTCATAAATTTAATTTTAAAAACCCAACCCACAGCCGAGTTTTGCAACCTGGCTATGATACCATTAAATGTAACACCCCAAACCCGGCCTAGAAGTTATGCCCAAATCTGGCGTGTCACATTGAAGAGTCTTTTTGAAAACTACGCGTTCATTGAAAACCCTTCTTACAATTTAAAACTTTCTGCCTTTAAAACCTCAGATTTCATTTGCTTAGTTTCAAAACATGGTTTATTAAAAGTCATTCTCTTTTAAATCATTATTATCTTTAAAACCTTGCTTGTTGCGGAAACTTAATTTAAAACAATTGCGGAAGCATGATATTTTGAAAAATAGTAGTTAATTTGGAAAACCATGTTCTACTTCTAGCAATTATAAAACCATAACAAAAAACCCACAACTTCACTTACAAGGCCTTATTACAAAAATTAAAACCCAAACTAGATTCTCAAAAATATAGTCTAAAGTATAAAGAAACTGTAGATGTGTGGCCATCTCTGAGTCCCTCACAACACCGATCCTCCTAAAGCCGGGATTACACCTTTTGATTAAAAATGGGGTGAGTTTACAAAAACTCAGTGTGCAATCCCCTATTACGGTCATGGTCTGGGCCCAAGCCCTATTCGGTGACAATCTGGGCCTAAGCCCTATTCAGTAACAATCTGGGCCTAAGCCCTATTCGGTAACAATCTGGGCCTAAGCCCTATTCGATAACAATCTGGGCCTAAACCCTAAATCATATCAATGCAAAACATGCATGTACCCCAACCCTGTCCAGCCAACTCTCCACGCATTTCAACCATCTCTCCATGTGGGGACTACGCCGACCCACCCACCAATCTCTCCAATAATGTAGCCTAGTCGCTAGTATTTATACGGCTTTAAGCCTTCAATAACGGTCTCATAATTGGCACATAGCCATCGGAAACGTAATAAGATCGGCACATAGCCATCAGCTACGATAATATAACCGCGGCACACACCACGGGTAAATATGATCGACACAAAGTCATCGGTATATATGTTAGGCACATAGCCACGGGTAAATACGATTGGCACAAAGCCATAATCAAGATGGCACAGAGCCATATTTAGGTTGGCACAGAGCCATAATCGGATTACGCGGCTTTAAGCCGTCCGTCGGTCCATAGTCGTCATGTGACCCGTGCGACCCTATAAGAACTTCCTCCGTATCAAAGTCCCAACCCCATGCAATATGTCGTGTATGTCATGCTCAATCATTACACGTGTATGCAAAATGGCCATGCTTTAAAGCAGATCATTTACACACATATTGAAAACATATCACCATATAATCGGCCAAATCGGTTAAAACACAGTCATACATTCACAGTTAGATCAATCATAGTCCTAATCAGTCAGTTACCTGCAAGGGCAAAATAGTCATTTTACCCTATAAGGGTATTTCGGTAATCCTACCCTACAGAGGTATTTTAGTAATTCTACCCTACAGGGGTATTTCGGTAATTCTACCCTATAGGGGTATTTCACAAATCAGGGGTATTTTGGTAATTTTATAAATTGGGGGTATTTCGGTAATTTTGCAAATTAGGGGTACTTTGGTAATTTCAAAAACTGAGGGTATTTTGGTGATTTTGCAAATAGGGGGTATTTCGGTAATTTTGCAAATCGAGGGTATTTCGGTACTTTTACAAATCGAGGGTATTTTAGTAATTTTGCAAATTAAGGGTACTTTGGTTATTTTGCAAGCTGAGGGTATTTCGGTAATTGTACAAATCGGGGGTACTTCGGTAATTTTACAAGTCGATGGAGTTTCAGTAATTTTGTAAACCAAGGGTATTTCAGTAATTTTGTAAACCAAGGGTATTTCAGTAATTTTGTATACCAAGGGTATTTCAGTAATTATGTAAACCAAGGGTATTTCAATAATTTTGTAAACCAAGGGTATTCTAAACAGAGATAACGATGCGAATGCGCCTAGGGCCCATTCTCGGTCCAAATGGGCCCACGCGCTCGTGTGGCCCATTTAGCCCAAATCTAGCCACAGATATGAGATTCACATAGTCCAGTCCAATATCTACTACACGAACATACAATTTATTCATATGGGCCCACGGGCCCATTGGGCCCACATGGCCCCTTTCGGCCCAAACAGCCTAAACCCACAAGAACACTCATGATGGCCTCAACTAACGCGTCAAAGCTCCCACACGTGCGCTGGCACGCTCATGTGGCTACCATCGCCGTGTGACCGGCACTTCGGCATTTGACACTCTACAGCTAGAGTAGTGCGAAATACACACCTGATAGGAACCTGAATTTAATCCGCGCTCTGAACACTGCTCTGCGCAGAAGCCAACAATGATCGCACCCTTGACCCCCAAGGGGTGTGTCGATCAACTTCAGTCACCACCACCGCGACCCAACGGCATACAGATCAACGAATGATCCAACGCCTAACCCAAACGAGCACGCCACAAAGCGAAAGGGATAAGCCAAGAAAGGTATGCTTACTCTCCTCATGGTTTGCTCTATTTAAAGCCAGCTTCTTGCCTATCCTCATGCTAGCTTCCCTATGTGGGATCCCACCTTTAGCAGACTTTAAATCCAACACAAACTCTGGCCGTCCAATCCGCAAAATAAACACTCCCTTGCTTGTCATGAGATTCGAACCCTTGCCCTCTCCTATGCTCCAGACGCTACATGCCACCACAACACAAGCTCCTTTTGTGACTTAGAACATGCGCAACTAAATATAAGCCTATGGGCTAAAGTCTAAGTTCATTTAAAAGAAAAACAAAATGAATTGGAAGCGCCAAGACTTGAACCTTGGACCCCTTGCTTTCTCTATGGCGTCACTTCCTTGTCTCCCATGTGGCGCCATTTGCCACTAGACCACAACTCCTTTTGTGTCTTTCTTTTCCATAATTTATTCTTAAAGCCTACTTACTTACCCCTAGGGCTTTATTAACCTAAAACCAAAATTTTTCCTAAAGCCCAGGTTTGAACCCGGGACTTTATGGAAGCCCCCTAACCTTCCAAAATCACTCACCTAATAGGTCCAACTTGCACTAATGTCGTTCTCTTATTCCCAAAAATTTTAAATGCTCCCAGTCCCAAGGCCCAATGGGCCCAATTCTACTAGGCCCAAATTCGGGGCGTTACACTTTTTTGAAAAATAAATATGTTAAGTGATTTTTGATGAAATTGCATTTAGGGATTTATTTGTGAAAATAGTAAAATTTCATGTTAAATTTGTGAAATAATGGTTATAGTGGGTTGATATGAGTCCTTTAGAAATTTGGTTAGCCTATGTGGAGGATTAAAATCGTTAAATTTCTAATTTTGAGCTTAGGGACTAAATTGTGAAAAAGTTAAAATGTTAGGGGCAAATTAGAAATTTTGTATAAATATGTAATATTGACTAAACTGAATTCTAGAAGTACTTAATTGACTGAAATTATCTATTTAGATTAAGATAAACCATATTCGGACCTAGTTCGAGGAAAAGCTAAAGCTTCGGATGAGCTTGATCTTACTTTTACATCCTAGTTATCGAGGTAAGTTCATATGAACTGTAATCGCTTTTATGCTAGTTAAATTGAATGTTCATTATGTTGATTTGATATAAACGAACTTATATATATACAAATGTATCAATGCTATGATGAATTGATAGATATCGAGTCCTGGTTGAACCTTAGGAATTCTTAAGATACAAATGACATGTCATTAGGGATTTCATGTTTCAGGTGCTGGTCATAAATGTACTACCGATGGCTGAGGTCCTGCATTTGTTGCGGATTCTCCACAGCTTGTGTGAGCAGCATCGTGTAGCTTACATTCCGACCCACAGCTCTTGTGAGCAGGCCCATTTCACAGCTCGTGTGAGCATTGATGTAAAGGAAAGGTTACGGTTATATGTAAAAGCACACTTCGTGTGATCTTTCCCGAGTATTCGATGTAATTCTAGATGGTTCAACGGGTAAGAAAAGGAAAAGGAAATGGTAAGTATGCAAATGCTATGAAACATGACATTATGGTAACATTAATGATGTAAAATGTTATGTTTATACATGGTTGACCAGATATCTTATGGTTGATTTCATATATATATGAACAAGTATACTAACTTGTAAGTTTTGATGATGTTGTATGGGCTCATATTAAGCTTATGGCATTGGTTTTGGTTTATACTTATTCTATGAATTATATTATAGAAATGGTATATAACACCCCTAACCCATATCCGTCGCCGGAACAGGGTTACGGAGCATTACCGAACAAACAGAATAGTAAACCATTCAATTAATATATCAATGCAATACATATTCTATTTTCATTCGAATACATTCATAATGTCCCTTAATCAAGCCCTCGAGGCCCTAAAAATACAATAGAAACAGTCCGGGACAAAATGGGAAACATTTAGACAGTTTTGGAAAAAGTTTGAAAAATTTACACTGCAGGAGTCACACGGTCGTGTGACCAAGCCGTGTGGCTCACACAGCTAAGACACACGTCCGTGTCTCAGGCCATGTAACATTCAAAAAACAACCATTAACAACCTATAAGGGACACATGGCCGTGTTGCCTGGCCGTGTGTGACAGACGCACGCCCGTGTCTTAGGCCATGTGGACAAGAAATAGGCCAAAAGCAAGCCTTTTCTTTCACCCAATTTTAACAAGTACCAACACATCAAATGAACCTATGATCAAGGCACCAAACATGCCAAAATATGCATAATAAGACCATTTCAATATACCATAAGTTCATTCAACCAATATGTCATTTAGGCACCTCAATTACAACCAAGCATTCATACTTACATTTGCATCAAAATGATCATGTTTCATCCAAACAACCTTAACTAAATTCCATATCAAAACATAACCTAATAGACCACATTTCAACCGTGCCAACACATACCACTTTGGTCATTTAACCCATGCATCAATTTGGCAATAAAAACACCAACCAAATTACCATATTTACAAGCCAAACAAAACAACTAGTTCATCAAACACAAGTCCACCTATACATGCCATTATAACCTTGATCAAGACATCAAAAAAAAACTACCGATATAATCGCTGGATAGTGTGATAGATCTTCGACAAGCTTCCAACCCGACCGAGCTTCCGATAATCTATAAAGTAAAGAAAAATAATTATGTAAGCAATGTAACAGCCCGGTTTAGACCCTAGTCGGAATAGTGGTTTCGAGACCACAAATCCGAGGTCAGAATAATATTTTAATGTTATTTTTGGTGTTGATTGTATGAGATATAGTTTGTGTGAAAATTTTGTGTGGTAATTTTGTCGACTGTGTGCCGAATTAAGAGAAAGGACTTAATCGCGTAAAGTGTAAAAGCTGTGTGCTGATTGATAAAGTGTCTACTTGTAGTTGGCTTTGAAATGGGAAGCCCTTAATAGGCAAATAGCCCATTAATAGGATGAGTGGGTGGTAATGGTCAAGAATGACCTTGCATTATATGTTGTATATATTTATTAGTAAAGGTTAAAACTGTAAAATGATAATTAAGTTATTATTTCATGAAACATAAAAGAAATAAGCATGATAGTGGATTTTATTCATCCATCTATCATCGAAATTATAAAAGAGGAAGAAAAGAGAAAGCAAAGCTAGGTTTCGGCTCTTGTCTTCCTTGATTGAGGTATGAGTTTTGCTCGGTTTTTGATAATTTCTATGTTTTTGCAATCGTTGCTTCGTAAACTTTGAAACCCATGTTGTAATTTTGAGAATTGATGATTTTTTTGAAATATGTCATTGATGAACATGTTGGTTCTTAAATGTTTGATGGTGGAAAATGAAAGATATGTGTTTGATTAATATAGTTTGTCTTTAGAGTTTTGATGAATTTGTGCTATTTGGGCTAAATTGAGAAAAGTGTAAATTGAGGGACTAAAATGTGAAATAAATGAGATGTGTGGACTTGTATGAATATAGAGAGAATTCGGATAGGCATGGGTGAAAGGAAATTATGTGTATTTCGTGATTTTGTGAATTAGGGACTAAAGTGTCGAAATGTGAAAATGTGAGGCCTATTATGTAAAATGCCCTAAATATGTGTGTTTGGACTAAAATGAATGATTTGGTGATTGAATGGATTGAATTTGAATGTGTATAGACCAAGAGAGAAGAGGTTCGGATCGAGATCGAGGCAAAGATAAAGTGCTCGATTAATCAACCGTTTCAGTATTTCGACGTCCAAGGTAAGTTCAGATATAATACAAGTTGTTAATTTATGTTCTCTGTAATGTGAATTGAATGATTATCTATATAACTATGAGATTAGAAATGCTATGTGCTGGATTGAATTAGAGGGCACTAAGTGTGCGAAATTAGAAATGGGATAAAGATGATTGGGACTGTGTGTGCGACATGATAGAAGCTTCGGCTTATTGAATTGGCACTGTGTGTGCGATACCGATAAAAGCTCGATTTAATGTATTGGCACTAAGTGTTCGATGACAATTATGTTTGTCTATAAGTTGGTACTAAGTGTGTGAATAAAGAAAGAGAATAGTGAAGGTTGATCGAAATGTAAAGTCGAATGGTGAGTAGCATTGTTGGTGACTAACTATGTGTTGGCAAAGGTATGTATGATACCTATGTGGTTGATGGAATTTAAAATAGACGAATGGGATGCTATGTGAGTATTGGATAAGATTGAATTTGTGTGACATTGATAAATTACCTATGTGATGGTTTAATGTGCATATTGATTTGATTCAATGAATTAATTGTATTGTATTTCGAACTTACTAAGCTTTTGAAAGCTTACTGTGTGATTGTTTCTCTGTTTTACAGTGTCAGTAAAGCTAGCTCGAATCCAGGGATCGTCAGCATCTCTATCACACTATCGGCAATCTATTTTGGTACTTTTGAAGATGTGTATATTCGAATATGGCATGTATAGGCTAGTTGTTTTGAAATACATTTGAGATGTGTAAATAGCCATGTGATGTGGCTAGATATATGTTGGAATTATGCATATGTAGATGTGGTATGTGAAGTATGCTTTGGTATGTTTTAATGGCAATGAAAGTGTCTTATAAATGGTAAGCTTATTGATGGCTTGATGCTCTTGTAACCTAGTGATGTTGTTGATGAATCATGCTTGGTAATGCATGTGTTTAGTTGTGAATTTGGTTTATAAATTGGCATGATTAGAAATGAGATCTGACAAGATGGAATGTGATCATTTGACATGTATTTGGTTGCCAAATTTTGTGAGAAAATATGCTTAATTGTGCTTGTAGGTTGACCCTTGTATGGATGGCAAATTGGCCTTGCAAATGGCCTATTTTGCATACATGGCCAAGAGACATGGACGTGTGTCTCTGTCGTGTGGTTTAAGGATCACTTCTAGGTGTGTCTGGACAGGTCACACGGCCGAGGCTCATGGGCGTGCTTGGTGGCCTTGTGAATAAGTCAGTAGCTAGCCTATTTGCCCACGGCCATGGCACACGGGCGTGTCTAGTGATCGTGTGAACAAGTCAGTATGCATGCTCTATTTTGGCACGACCTAGACACATGGGCGTGTCTGGTAGTCGTGTGTAGCACACGGCCCAACTACACGGGCGTGTGACTTTTGCAGTGTTGAAAAATGTTTAAGTTTCTGAAGATTTTCGGAAGTGTTTGGTTTAGTCCCGACCTCTTTCTAACGTGAGTATGAGGTCTCGTAGACCTCAATAAGGGACTATATGGTTGTGATTGAAGGTGTATGATTGATGATTGACTTTGTGTCGTGAAGTGAATGTAAATTATTCCGATGATTCGGTAATGCCTCTTAACCCTAGTCCGGCGACGGTTACGGGTTAGGGGTTTTAGAAGCAATGAATGCTTAGTAAGATCATATGAATATTAAACATAACATTTCATCATATATATGAAATTTATACGACAAATGTAAAGCTTTACCAGTGCCACAAGATTTATCAAACTATAAAACTATCAACTCACATATACTTTCTATTCATAACATAATAAAATCTTATAAGTTGTACTACATAATCATCAATCTTTTCTTAAAATGATGAATCACTCTACTTACTTTCTGTTACATTTACTTAGCATAAGCTTAATTACATTATGAATTCATGAATTAGTATGATTATTCATGACATAGATAAATTCACATTTAGCATAAGTAAATTTCTCGCACATAGGTAAGTCATTTAATTCATCAATCCTTTTATCTTATCACATTACATTTCAATTGTGAACTTACCATTTCATTACCTTTTCTCACCCGTTTCATTTGCATAACACAAGACATAAACATAAACATCAACCATAACCACAAGCTTGATACAAGCCTAATCGTTATCATCAATACATAAGTTAGTACATTTATACACAACCCTTTTGGGATCAAGTACATGATAAATCATTTCATAAGAAATTACATTTTTTTATTTGCATAGTACAAAGTATAAACACAAAAATTAACCATATGTGTTCCTGTCATCCACAATCTCAACCGGAGAATTGAAACATTCAATTCAAGCTTAAATTTATGGCAATTCCATCAACATCAATAAACAAGTTACCTTACCGAGATTTACAGTCAGATGAATTCATCTATGTTCAAATCAATATTAAATAAGGAACAAATCGTTTAAATTCATTAAACAGATTACCTTACCAAGATTTTCCATTTGAAGAACGACTTACGAATAAGAGTACATCGTCAGTCCAACCAAACACACCAGATACTCACACGAGCCAATCCCTCCAACACACCAATGCTCATAAGATCTAATCCAACCAACACACCAATGCTCATAAGAGCTAATCCAACCAACACACCAATGCTCATAAGAGCTAAGCCAACCAACACACCAAACAGAGAGTATAACACGAGAGTTCACAAAAAATGTTGAACCTCGGTTTACTTGGGTAATATGAATTGATATCACTCCGTAGCCATCTCCACTCCAATCCCTAGTAACACACCAAATCACGATTGTACTCTATCCTGCGTTCAACCCAAACCGAGCATCAAATTCAGTAATATATCTCAATTTACTATTTAGCATCAACAATTAAAAATAAATATAGAAGTTGTTCCATGATAATCTACTCAACAATTCATATTGATATTAAATCTCAAACCGTACGAACTTACCTGACCAAATCGCAGAAATGTCAAAGTATAGGGGCTTTTTGGTAATTTTTCATTCTCCTCGATTTTCCACTCGATCTTGATCTAAATTAATAATTTCATTAAATTTATTAATTTAGATAGTAAAACAATTTATTTTATGCAATTTAGACATTATGGCATTTTACAAAATTGCCCCTAATATTTTACTTTTATTCAATTTAGTCCCTGAGTCTAAAACATGCAATTTAACCATTTTTATTTCAAATTCCTAAAAACTGAATATTGTTAGCTTCCATTTTAGCCTATTTTTGCAACAATTTCACACAAAGTCCTTATATTTTTACTATTTCAACAATTTAATTCCTAATAAGCAAATTCATCAAAAATCACTTAATAAAATACTTATAAATAACAACTAATACTTAAAATTCATCCATTAACATCTAAAATCCCAAAGATTCATAAATGGAAACACTCAAAATCATTAATAGTTTCAAAAATGAAGGTACGGGCTAGCTAGACCTAGTTGCAACGATCTCAAAACCATAAAAATTACAAGAAACAAAATCAATATGGGCTTACATGCAAGAATTAAAAATGGCCAAACCTCCCAAGTTGAGTTCCCATGGTGTTTTCGGATGGTGAAATGAAAAGATGAAGAAGAAATGACTTTTTCTTCTTTTAATTTTGTTTTAATTTCATAAAATCTACCATTTTGCCATTAAATCATATAATATTTTATAATTTTAATACATAGTGCCATCCAATGTCAATACTAAGGATTATTTATTACAATAGTTCTTTCTAATTTAATAGTCAAGCCATTAAATCACAAAAATGCTATTTTTACTATATTTTGTACCTTTTACAATTTAGTCTTTTTCCTTTAATTAAGTATTTCAATGTTAAAATTTCTTAACCAAAATTTAATACAAATTTAATAATACTCCGTAAATATTTATTAAAATATTTATGGCTCAGTTTATAGAAATGAGGTCTCGATACCTCATTTTCTAAAACCACTTGACTTTAGGGTCATACCACTTGAACGTAATTATTCATTCAAATAGCATAAATTGCCAATTCAAAATTTATTTTAATACCATATTTCACTCGAAAATATTAAATAATAATATTTACGAACTTATTTGTCAAATTTGTGGCCCCGAAACCATTATTTCCGTTACCACTAAAAAATAGGCTGTTACATGGTAAGTTATGTTTATGGTTTATACAAGCTTACTAAGCACTCACTGCTTACGTAGTTTCTTTCTTTTGTTTTATAGATTATCGGAAGCTCGATCGGTTCAAATATTTGTCAGAGATCTATCATACTATCCAGAAGTCGATTCGATAGTTTTTGGGTATTTTGACCAAGGTTTATAATGGCATGTATAGAATGTTGTGTAATGGTGCTTTGATATGTTTATGTTTTGAAGATTATGTTTGGTTGGTGCACTAAAGTGTTTTCCAAAGGTTCTCATTTTTGGTCACTTGTTAAGGCTTGTAAATAAGGCTCTTTTGATATGCTTTGAATGGTTTGAAAATGGTTATATGTGGTATGTTTTAGTACCTATATGGACTAGGTTTGTATGCATGAAATGTAGCATATGGACATGTTTGGGTAAGTGATGTTTGGATGCAAATTGTGGTGCCTTTGAATGGCATATTAGTTAGGTGATTTAGGATGCTTGAAATGGTATGTTTATGCAAGTTTTAATGGTGTTTGAACCCCTTGAATGTGTGCTTAAGTAGTTTGAGAAGTTATGCATGAAATGATTTGATTTTAGGTAAATTTTTGGTTCACACGGCTTGGGACACGGGCGTGTGACATAGCTGTGTGAGGCACACGGCCTGGCGACATGACCATGTGTCATCTGAGGATTTTTTTAGGGTCCAAGTCAGTTAGTTACACGGTCTGACACACGGGCGTGTGGGGCAACTCAGATTGTTACACGCCTGGCACACAGGCATGTGACACGACCATGTGAACCTACTCAGTGAGTTACATGGGTGAGGACACGGGCTGGAACACAGCTTGTGTCCCTTGTTAAAAAGTTAGACGACATGGAGTGGATCGATACGGCTTGGCAACATGGCCGTGTGACCCCTCTTTCCAATTTTTGCATCTTTTTCCTAAACTTTCCAAATTGTTTCAAATTAGTCTCAAATTGCTTCTAAGTTATTCCTAGGGCCTCGAATGCTTGATTTAGGGACGATATGTATGATAATGAATGGTTTATAATATATTGAAATTATTAAATGTTATTATGTTTAAATGTTTTTGATTGTACGGTAATGCTCCGTAACCCTAATTCGGTGGCAGAGACGGGTTAGGGGTGTTACATTGTGTTTCACCCCATACCTATGCAAAACATTGGCGACGAGTTTGAAATCAAAATGAGACCCCTCATCACTGATGTTGGCTCGAAGTGTACCAAATCTCTTGAGGATGTTATTGTACAAGAACTTCATCACTGACTTGGCATCATTGGTAGGAAGGGCTACAGCTTCTACCCACTTAGAGATGTAGTCAACTGCCACTAGTATGTATAGGTTTCCAAATCAGGGTGAAAATGGACCCATAAAGTATATTCCCCATACATCAAACAACTCAACCTCTAGAATGTTTTGCATTGGCATTTCATGTCTTCTTGAAACATTACCAGTTCTTTGACATCGATCACATGCATTATAAAAGATATGGGCATCTTTAAGTACACTTGGCCAATAAAATCCTAACTGAAGTACTTTGGCAACAGTTCTCATTCCTCCAAAGTGTCCTCCATAAGGGGCTAAATGACAATGTTGCAAAATGTTGTGTATTTCATCATCAGGGACACACTTCCTAATTACCTGATTAGCACATTACTTGAATAGGAAGGGTTCATCCTAGTAATAATATCTTGCATCATGAAGGAATTTCCTCTTTTTTTTGGCTGTTAAATCAGGTGGAAGCAGACTGCTTACTATAAAGTTCACTATATCGACATACCAAGGTAATGATGTGGCGGCCAATAGTTGCTCATTTGGGAAGTCTTCCTTAATAAGCTTGACATTTCCATCCTTATTTTTAGCTTCTAACCTAGATAAATGGTTTGCTACTTGATTCTCTATTCCTCTTCTGTCTCAAATTTCAGGATCAAATTCTTCTAGCAAAAGAATCCATCTGATTAGTTTCGATTTTGCATCTTTCGTGGCTGCTAAGTATTTAATTGTAGAGTGACCGGTATACACTATGACCCTAGTGCCTCCAAGATATGATCTAAAGTTATCAAATGCAAACACAATAGCCAATAATTCTTTCTTAGTGGTAGTGTAATTTAGCTGTGCTTCTGTTAGAGTGCGCTGGCATAGTAAATAGTGTAACACCCCAAAATAGGGCCTATGAGTTTTAGGGGTATTTTAGGAATTTTAGCCTTAGAGTGTTCGGAATTTTGCAACATGGTTTATCCGTAATGTTTTCAATTATGGTTTTTAGAAAATTAAATTAATTTTTGGAAATGAGTTTTATATACCTATAATTTTAGAAAAGGGACTGATTTGTAAGAAGGTCTAAGGTCTAAGTCTTTATGAAGCAATTAAACCAAACTACAAAAATCAACCTATTTTTCTCTCCATATTTATAAAACCCAAGATAGTTCCTTCCACCCTTTATGTTTTGACGTCCCTTGCTCCTCCACACCCAATCACTCAATTTTCATTCCCAACCTTCATTCTATTGATTTTTTTCATTCCTATAACATTAAACCTTCATAGAATTTCAAGAAAACACGAAAAAACACCATAGTTTTCTCCATTGTCAAGCTTTCAGGTTTTTTTTTATGGAACACTTAGTTTTTCGTCATCTAAGGTAGCGATTCAACTTCTAATTAGTTTTAAATGTTATTTAGTCTTTAAAACTAAGTTTTTAGCCATTAAATTGTATGTTTTAAATAAAAGCTGAGAATTGGGTTGTTAATAGTGAAATTCAAGATTTTGAGTAAAAGCGTGGTTTCAAAGCTTTTTTTTTCAATTAGTTTTGACATGTTAAAAGGTTTCTAAACTTGCTTTGAAGTTTCGTTCAGGATTTATTGTGTTTTAATGAATTTTCAAAAAATAGCCATAAAACATGTCGAAAAGGTCGATATCATGAATTGAGTAGTTTTGTGTATTTTAAAGGTTGAGAATTAGTCATAGGTGAATTATTCGATGAAAAAAATCAATTTTAGGTGAAAAGATTAAGTGTAGATCGAGATATTTGGATTTTAAGTTGGTTATGTTAAAAGTTTAGGCAACATGAGAACATAGCTTAAGCTTATGTTTTTGATTGCTTATGGTGAGTCCTTAGCTGATTTTTTAATGTACTATTGTGTGAATTATTGTGTTGAAGCTTCGGATTCGTTAGGACCTTCTACCAGTAGAGATAAATACAAGGAAAAGCAAGTTTAAGCTTTCAACTTTTCGGCGAAAATGTAATTGGTGAGTGGTTGGGATAATTACTTGTGGACATGATTCAATGCATTATTTGGGAATTTAGTAGTAGCCTAAACCGCTACTCTAAATTTTGAGTGTAAGCTTTCTCATACCTACGTTATCTTGTGAATAAAGTGCTTATGTGTTTGTGAATATGTTAATTGAGATGAGATGCTATTACATGTGATATGTGGTTTTGGTAACTATTGTGGAAGTGCAAATATGTACATGTTATGTATATATTAAATGTTAGTGATAGTATTTTGCTAAAGATGAAAATATGCAATGATTGTGCACGGATAATCGGTAAGTGATATATGTTTGACTTCGAATATTTTGGCCTTGTGATCTTGAAACTGTTGGATATAGTTGGCATGCCATAGGATTATGAGTACTCACCTATATGTACAGTGATTTTAGGTGTTGAGGCTCTCAGACATTTTGGAGGGTTAAGGGAATGTGAGCTAAGCTCTATTCAGCGGGACATGTGAGGGGCAATAAGGAGAGTGTTAGCTTTATGCTTCACTTTTGGGACATGTTTGACTCTATGAGTTTATGTTTGGTGTGTTGGAGATCCGCCTATCTGATGAGTGATGATAGAGGTCACTTTTATGTTTTATAGCTCAAGTGCCAAATTATCTTAAAATGTATATATGTGTAACGTGATGTATGCCTAAATGAGTATGTGACCATTGTGCAACTTATCTATAAAGATGTTTTGGATATTGTGATATATGCTTGAACATTAGGTGATTATATTTGTAATAAGATATATGCTTTTAAGTGAATATGTTACCATGTAAAAGAACTAGTAATAATGCACGAGTAAGTATAATATGGCACTAGAATTGGAACTATTGAGGTTATTCCATATGGTTGTTTCGTTGATGCTTGATGAATTGTTTGCATTGTGGTTATTCTGATCAGTCACTGAGCTTATTAAGCTCATCCACTCATTTTAAACCCTTGCAGATTAGTAGAGAGCCAATGTGAGCGGTGTGGTTTTTGAGAGGTGATTAGTAACAACCCATTTTTCAATGGTGTCAGAAACAGTGGTTTCGGGGCCACAAATCTAACGAGTAAGTTTGCAAATGTTATTATTAAATATTTACGAGTCAAATATAGTATTAAAATAAATTAGGAATTGGAAATTTATGCTATTTGAATGAATAATTAGGTTCAAGTGGTATGACCCTAAAGTTAAGTGGTTTTAGAAAATAAGGTATTGGGACCTCGTTTCTATAAACTGAGCCGTAAATATTTAGTGTTATTAAGGTTGTATTAAAATTTGGTTAAGAAATGTTAATGTTTAGATAGTTAATTAATCAAAAAGGACTAAATTGTAATAGTTGAAAAAGTCAATTGCTATTAGTTTAAAGGTACTAATTTATTAAAGGAACATAATTGGATGGCCTTAATTTGTAAATTAACCATTCTTAATGTAACACCCCTTACCCGGGTTCTACGCCGGAGCCGGGCCCGAGGCGTTACCGAACTTAAACCACTTGATCGCCACTTAGGCTCGTCGTAACTACTCTCTGAAGTCATCTCAACAACCTCATTCTCGACTTACGAGGCCTCACACATACACACGAGGACTCTCGAGACTAAACCAGAACTTTTCCAATCTTAAAAATTTTCTCTTTATACAAGTCTCACACGCTCGTGCAAGATTAGACACGCCCGTGCATGGACACACACGCCCATGTCCCCAAACCGTGCCTAAAAACCCAGCATTCTGCCAATGCCCCACGACCAAGGCACACGCCCGTGCTTACCTCCCGTGGTGCACACTGACTACTTTAACACGGCCTAGAGTCTAGACACACGCCCGTGTGGCTAGCCCGTGGCCAACACTGGATAATCCCATACGCCCTAGACACACGCCCGTGCAGCTAGTCCGTGGTCTATTCTGATTTATAATACTAACATGCAGGGGACGACGCCAAAGCGAACACCGTGGGCTGACCGTGTGTCACACATGGCCTAGACACACGCCTGCGTGTGTCTATCCACATGGACAAGAACAAAGCTATGTGCCAAGCTCTTTTCACCCTCTAGCATACACAACATATACTCATCTAACACCATCAAAATAAACTCAAATTGAAGTGCATTCTCACATAGAAAACTACATCTTTCTTTCATATAATGTAATAGCCAACAACCATGACATTATACAAAATAAGCTATCCATCTAAAGGCCAACACATCTTAGCCATTTACAACAAAATCCACTAACTTGTCTAGCCCCTATACATGCCATATACAAAACATTAAGTTTCATGTACCAAAGTGTGTCTTTGATATGTGGTCTGTCTTCTGATGATCCTCGTATCTCGATTCAACGCTTTTAATCTATAAGACAAGGAAAAAGAAAGAGAGTAAGCTTTGAGCTTAGTAAGTTTACACATAAACAATTAAGCAACATAGTATAAGCTAAGAAACAATTAGCATTATACCAACAAGTAATTCACAACTATGCTTACTCTTCTATCCCTTACCACATTTCCAACACATCATGAGTCACATACTCATAACCATCGAAATGCACCCCTGCATTCAATGTCACATTTACACAATATACAACACATCATTATTTCTTAATAATTCATCCACACAGCTAATTAACTTAATAATACATCCACACAGCTATTTTACTCAATAATGCAATCACATGGCTAATCCACACAGTTAACCCACACAGCAAATGTCTCGGTGGTTTCGCACTTAGCACACCACAATCGATTAATAAGGTGGTATCGCACTTAGCCTACCACAAAGGTAATCATAGGGGTTTCTCAGTTAGCCCACTAAACGATATACCTCACGATAGCATCGCACATAGCCACTCATCGTCAATATGCATTAGGATGGTATCGCACTTAGCCTACCATCTAGCATTATCACTACACATTCACATGTCTACTTACTCAATTAAACATCCATTCACAATTCTACTACATTCATTCTACTTGGACCACATAGGTTCTCAATCAATCTCGAACAAGCTACACACTAGCCATCATCAACAATTTGTAAGTATGAATACATTGTTTATGCATAGACTTACCTCAATACTCAAAAGTATAGAAATATGCAATTTAGTCCACCACCTTGCTTTTGCCTCGGTTTCGATCCGGGCTTCGTCTTTCTTGATCTATAATGAATAAATCAGCTTATTCAATACATACATTGACTAAATTGACCCACATCTCATACTTTAGAAAAATTACTATTTTGCCTCTAAACTTTCTCATATTTACACTTTAGTCCCAAAGGCTCATAAAGTGATTTTTATTCAACTTTCTAGTCTTTCATGCTTAGCTGAATCACTTATTCAACTAAAGCTATCATCAATTCTCACTAAACCACATATGTATGACCAAACTAAAGTTTTTCACAAACTAGTCCCTACATGCATTTTCATGGAAAATCACTTAGCAAAAGATGTTTCTACTACATCAAGCTTTCATATTCTTCCATAAAACAACAAAATACATGCATGTCATACATATGTACATTTTTGAACATCCATAATAGCTCACCAAAAAGCTAAAAATAGCTTACTCATGCTACTAGGACTTCAACAATACGAAGAATATCAAAAACCGGGCTTAGGAGCACTTACTAGCAAGCTTGAAAAATTGAAAGAGCCCTAACAATGGCTATTGAAATTTTCGGCAACTTGGGGGAGAAGATGAGTGAATTTTTGTCATCTTTTCACCTATTTAATCACTTAATAACTAAATGACCAAAATACCCTTTTTGATAAACTTCAAATTTTAACTCATCCATGCCCATTTTTGTCCAAAAATTAGAATTTAGATAAATTACTATTTAAGGACCTCTAATTAATAATCTAAAGCTATTTCACACATATAGCTTCTAGAAACACGCATTTTGCAACTTTTGCAATTTAGTCCTTTTGGACAATTCAACCACAATTTCACAAAATTGCTTCATGAAACTTCCACACTAGCATGCATACATAATATAAACCTCAAAAACTCATTCATAACCCTCGGATTTGTGGTCTCGTACCACTATTCCGACTAGGCCCTAAATCGGGATGTTACAACTCTCCCCCCTTTAGAGATTTTTATCCCCGAAAATCTTACCAGTAAAGAGGTTTGGATGTTGCTCTCTCATAGCTTCTTCCGTTTCCCATGTAGCCTCTTCCACCCCATGTTTCTGCCATAACACTTTCACTAGTGCTATGCTCTTATTTCTCAACTGTTTCACTTCTCAAGCCAAGATCTTAATCGGCTCCTCTTCATAAGACATATCCGGTCTTATCTCAATTTCCGTCGAAGGAATCACATGTGAAGGATCGGAGCGATACCGTCACAACATCGACACATAGAACATGTTATGAATCTTTTCCAACTCTACCGGCAAAGCCAACCAGTATGCTACAGGCCCAACTCTATCTGTAATCTCATACGGCCCTATGAACCTTGGACTCAATTTCCCTTTTCGTCTAAATCTCATAATCTTCTTCCACGGGGACACTTTTAAAAACACTTTGTCGCCCACTTCAAACTCAATTTCTTTTCTTTTCAAATCCGCATACGACTTCTGTCGGTCTAAAGCAGCTCTCAGACTATTACGGATTACTTTCACCTTCTCTTCGGTTTCTTTCATTAGATCGACCCCATGGATCTGCTTCTCACTAAGCTCGGTCCAATACAAAGGAGTCCGACACTTACGACCATACAAAGCCTCATACGGTGCCATCTGTATACTCGACTGATAACTGTTGTTATAGGCGAATTCGACCAAAGGTAGATATCTCTCCCAATTACCTTTGAATTCTAGCACACAGCATCGAAGCATATCTTCAAGAACCTGAATCACTCTTTCAGACTGACCATAGGTTTGCGGATGGAACGCAGTGCTAAAATTCAATCTCGTACCCATGGCCTCTTGCAACTTCTTCCAAAATCTCGAAGTAAACCTCGGATCTCTATCCGATATAATAGACACAGGTACACCATGCAATCTCACTATCTCTGCAACATACAACTCAGCTAACTTATCCAGTGAATAATCAACACGTACTGGAATAAAGTGGGTCGACTTTGTCAATCTATCCACAACAACCCACACAGCATCTCTCTTTCTCAGAGTCATCGGCAACCCCGTCACAAAATCCATGGTAACCCGATCCCATTTCCATTATGGAACCATCACTGGCTGAAGCAATCCCGAAGGCACTTGATGCTCAGCTTTCACTTGTTGACAAATTAGACATTTTGCCACAAACCCTGAAATCTCTCTTTTCATTCCTGGCCACCAATAAAACTTCCTCAAATCGTTGTACATTTTCGTACTGCCCGGATGTACTGACAAACATCCACTGTGGGCCTCATGCAAAACCTTTCGAATCAACTCCTCATCTTTATGAACATAAATTCTTTCACGAAACATCAGACAACCATTCAAATCCACTCGAAAATCAAAATCACTTTCTGATCCGCACTTAGCTATCTTAGCTTGCATCTCACTGTCATTTCTCTGAGCCTCACACATTTGTTGAACAAATAGTGGCTTAGCTCTCAACTCTGCCAAAATAGCACCATCATCAGACAATGCTAAACTCGCTCTCATAACTCTTAGAGCATACAAGGATTTCCTAGTCAAGGCATCCGTAACCACATTCGCTTTTCCCGGGTGGTAATCAATGACTAACTCATAGTCTTTCAACAACTCAAGCCACCGTCTCTGTCTCAGATTCAGATCCTTCTGATCCATCAAATACTTTAAACTCTTGTGACCCGTAAAGATTCGACACTTCTCACCATACAAGTAATGTCGCCAAATCTTTAATGCAAAAACAATCTCAGCCAACTCTAAATCATGAGTCGAATAATTCTTCTCGTGCGGCTTTAGCTGCCTCGAGGCATAAGCGACTACCTTACCCTCTTGCATCAACACTCAACCGAGACCATTAAATGATGCATCACTGTAAACCATGAACTCTTTCCCCAATTCTGGTTGAACCTAAATCGGTGCCTCAGTCAACATTGTTTTCAGTCTCTCGAAGCTTTGTTGACATGTCTCAGTCTCTTGAAGCTTTGTTGACATGTCTCAGTCCATTCAAACTTGACATATTTATGCAATAGTTTCGTCATCGGGGTGGCAATCACAGAGAACCCCTTTACGAAACGTCTGTAATATCCCGCTAATCCCAAGAAAGTTCTAATTTTTGACACGTTCCTCGGCAATTTCCAATCCACAACAGCCGATATCTTACTCGGGTCAACTCTGACACCATCACCTGACACCATGTGTCCTAGAAATCTGACCTCTCAGAGCCAAAACTCACTCTTGCTAAACTTAGCATACAACTGATTATCTCTTAAAGTTTGCAAGATAATTCTCAAATGCTCTTCATGATCGTTCTCATCCTGAGAATAGATCAATATGTCGTCAATGAAGACAACTACAAACTTGTCCACATACGGTCTGAAAACACGGTTCATCAGATCCATAAAAATTGCAGGTGCATTCGTCAAACCAAACGGCATAACCAAAAACTCATAATGGCCATACCTTGCCCGAAATACAGTTTTTAACACATCTTGCTCTTTCACTCTGAGCTGATAATAACCAGACCTCAAGTCTATCTTGGAGAACATTGTAGCTCCCTTTAGTTGATCAAAGAGATCATCAATCCTTGGTAAAGGATACTTGTTCTTCACCGTCACCTTGTTGAGTTGTCTATAGTCTATACACAACCTCATAGACCCATCTTTCTTCTTCACGAATAATACCGGAGCACCCCACAGTGAGTAGCTCGGTCTTGCAAAACCCTTATCTGTCAACTCTTGCAACTGAACCTTCAGTTCTTTCAACTCTATTGGTGCCATTCTGTACGGAGCAATCGAAATAGGTGCCGTTCCCGGAACCAACTCAATTCTAAATTCAACCTCTCTCACTGGAGGTAATCCGGGTAACTCTTCCGAAAATACATCTGGGTACTCACATACCACTGGCACTGCTTCAGACTCTACTCCAACCTCTTGAGTATTCAACACAAAAGCAAGATAGGACTCACATCCTTTTCTCAAACATTTCTCAGCCACTAGGGAAGAAATCATCAATGGTAGACTATCCGATCCACCTGATTCATCCCGAACCACATCTCCACTCTCACATTTCAATTCAATAAACTTACTACCACAGTTCACTAAGACACTATGGGTAGTCAACCAATCCATGCCAAGGATTAAATCAAACTCATCAAACGGAAACAACATAAGGTTTGCTGGAAAACAATGATTCTCAATCAATAAAGGACAATTCTTACACATTCTGTCCACTAACACATGCTTTCCTAATGGGTTTGACACCTTAACCACTATGTCCGTAGACTCAACGGTCATACTCAAACTAGATGCTAACCTCATGCAAATATAAGAATGAGTAGACCCTGGATCTATTAAAGCAATAACAAAGGTGTCATAGAGAGAAAAAGTACCCGTTATCACATTAGGGGAGGATGCTTCTTCGCGAGCGCGAATAGCATACGTCCTCGCAGGTGCCCGACCCTCTGGTCTCACAACAGAAACTCTGGGCGCACCTCTACCACTATTCCCACCTCTCGGGTTCCTTGGTGGTCTACCCCTCGTAGACACATCACTAGGTCTCAGCTCTTGCCTCTCTTCCTTTTCATCCCTCTCGGGACAGTTACGGATAAAGTGGTCAGGGGAACCACACTTATAACATTTTTGAATATTTCCCCAACACTCTCCGGTGTGATACCTACCACAACTTGGACACTCCGGTTTACTCTTTGTATTGCCCACACTTTCCATCGAGGGAGCTTGGGCTCTCGAACCTGAGCGAGTATTGCCCAAGTCTCGATGCGAATAACCAATTGGTGCTATTGTCCGAGGATTCACTTCCTTGGATCTTTTCGACTGGGCTTGATATGACTTGCCCATTGGCCTCTTTCTAGCATCTCAGGCTTCACTCACAGCCCTCCTCTTTTTTGAACTCAGCTCTTCGGCCTTACTTGCCCTCTCAACTAATACCACAAATTCTTTCAACTCCAAAATGCCCACTAGGAGTTTGATGTCCTCATTCAGCCCATCTTCAAACCTCTTACACAATATGGTCTCAGTCGATACACATTTTTGAGCGTATTTGCTAAGCCTAACAAACTCACGCTCATATTCTGCCACTGTCATTCTTCCTTGTTTCAACTCAAGGAATTCCTTCCTTTTTCGATTAGTAAACCTCTGGCTTATATACTTGTTCCGGAACTCTTCTAGAAAGAAGTTCCACGTCACCCGCTCTCCCAGGACCACTAGCGTCAACGTCTTGCACCAATGGTATGCTGAATCTCTTAGCAAGGATATGGCACACTTCAAACTCTCTTCAGGTGCACATGAGAGTTTATCGAACACCCTCATCGAGTTCTCCAACCAGAACTCCGCTCTCTCAGGGTCATCATCTACCTTAGCTCTAAACTCCTCAGCCCCGTGCTTCCTAATCTTATCCACCGGGGGCTTCGATATCCTCACTACATTCATACCTTGAGGAGCCACTGGATTTGGCTGAGGTATAGGAGGAGGAGGTCGAGGAGGTTGAGCATTAGGGTTCGCTCGAACATAATCCGAGTACCAATTGCTCATCATTTGGAGAAAGGCTTCCCGTGCCTCTTCTCCTTGACCACTAACCTCGGGTCCACTCTCAACGGGTGCGGTTCCTTGCGCAGAGCCGCGCAGATTACTAGTCTGCTTCATCGCAAGATCAATGGATCGAAATCCATATACTATATAAAACAAGATTTAAATCATCAAAAACCACCACACTGTCATTGTACATTTATGGCATGTATAGCTAGACTCTTACACCCGCTACGGTAGTCCTAGAAACGGCTAAACCATAGCTCTGATACCACTAAATGTAACACCCCTTACCCGGGTTCTATGCTGGAACTGGGCCCGAGGTGTTACCGAACTCAAACCACTTGATCGCCACTTAGGCTCGTCGTAACTACTCTCTGAAGTCATCTCAACAACCTCATTCTCGACTTACGAGGCCTCACTCATACACACGAGGACTCTAGAGACTAAAACAGAACTTTTTTTAATCTTAAAAATTTTCTCTTTATACAAGTCTCACACGCCCGTGCAAGATTAGAAACGCCCGTGCATGGACACACACGCCCATGTCCCCAAACCGTGCCTAAAAACCCAGCATTCTGCCAATGCCCCACGGCCAAGGCACACGCCCGTGCTTACCACCCGTGGTGCACACTGACTACTTTAACACGGCCTAGAGTCTAGACACACGCCCGTGTGGCTAGCCCGTGGCCAACACTGGATAATCCCACACGCCCTAGACACATGCCCGTGCAGCTAGTCCGTGGTCTATTCTGATTTATAATACTAACATGCAGGGAACGCATGGCCAAAGCGAACACCCATGGGCTGACCGTGTGTCACACATGGCCCAGACACACGCCCGTGTGTCTATCCACATGGACAAGAACAAAGCTATGTGCCAAGCTCTTTTCACCGCTCTAGCATACACAACATATACTCATCTAACACCATCAAAATAAACTCAAATTGAAGTGCATTCTCACATAGAAAACTACATCTTTCTTTCATATAATGTAATAGCCAACAACCATGGCATTATACAAAATAAGCTATCCATCTAAAGGCCAACACATCTTAGCCATTTACAACAAAATCCACTAACTTGTCTAGCCCCTATACATGCCATATACAAAACATTAAGTTTCATGTACCAAAGTGTGCTGATATGTGGGTTGTCTTCTGATGATCCTCTTATCTCGATTCAACGCTTTTAATCTATAAGACAAGGGAAAAGAAAGAGAGTAAGCTTTGAGCTTAGTAAGTTTACACATAAATAATTAAGCAACATAGTATAAGCTAAGAAATAATTAGCATTATACCAACAAGTAATTCACAACTATGCTTACTCTTCTATCCCTTACCATATTTCCAACACATCATGAGTCACATACTCATAACCATCGAAATGCACCCCTGCATTCAATGTCACATTTACACAATATACAACACATCATTATTTCTTAATAATTCATCCACACAGCTAATTAACTTAATAATACATCCACACAGCTATTTTACTCAATAATGCAATCACATGGCTAATCCACACAGTTAACCCACACAGCAAATGTCTCGGTGGTTTCGCACTTAGCACACCATAATCGATTAATAAGGTGGTATCGCACTTAGCCTACCACAAAGGTAATCATAGGGGTTTCTCAGTTAGCCCACTAAACGATATACCTCACGATAGCATCGCACATAGCCAGCTCATCGTCAATATGCATTAGGATGGTATCGCACTTAGCCTACCATCTAGCATTATCACTACACATTCACATGTCTACTTACTCAATTAAACATCCATTCACAATTCTACTACATTCATTCTACTTGGACCATATAGGTTCTCAATCAATCTCGAACAAGCTACACACTAGCCATCATCAACAATTTGTAAGTATGAATACATTGTTTATGCATAGACTTACCTCGATACTCAAAAGTATAGAAATATGCAATTTAGTCCACCACTTTACTTTTGCCTCGGTTTCGATCCGGGCTTCGTCTTTCTTGATCTATAATGAATAAATCAGCTTATTCAATACATACATTGACTAAATTGACCCACATCTCATACTTTAGCAAAATTACTATTTTGCCCCTAAAATTTCTCATATTTACACTTTAGTCCCAAAGGCTCATAAAGTGATTTTTATTCAACTTTCTAGTCTTTCATGCTTAGCCGAATCACTTATTCAACTAAAGCTATCATCAATTCTCACTAAACCACATATGTATGACCAAACTAAAGTTTTTCACAAACTAGTCCCTACATGCATTTTCATGGAAAATCACTTAGCAAAAGATGTTTCTACTACATCAAGCTTTCATATTCTTCCATAAAACAACAAAATACATGCATGTCATACATATGTAAATTTTTGAACATCCATAATAGCTCACCAAAAAGCTAAAAATAGCTTACTCATGCTACTAGGACTTCAAAAATACGAAGAATATTAAAAACCTGGCTTAGGAGCACTTACTAGCAAGCTTGAAAAATTGAAAGAGCCCTAAAAATGGCTATTGAAATTTTCGGCAGTTTGGGGGAGAAGATGAGTGAATTTTTGTCATCTTTTCACCTATTTAATCACTTAATAACTAAATGACCAAAATGCCCTTTTTGATAAACTTCAAATTTTAACTCATCCATGCCCATTTTTGTCCAAAAATTAGAATTTGAATAAATTACTATTTAAAGACCTCTAATTAATAATATAAAGCTATTTCACACATATAGCTTCTAGAAACACATATTTTGCAACTTTTGCAATTTAGTCCTTTTAGACAATTCAACCATAATTTCACAAAATTGCTTCATGAAATTTCCACACTAGCATGCATACATAATATAAACCTCAAAAACTCATTCATAACCCTCAGATTTGTGGTCTCGCACCACTATTCCGACTAGGCCCTAAACCGGGATGTTACACTTTAAATAGTGGGACGGTGTGGGCTTGAATTTACTTTAAATTTATATGTTATTTTTATTATTAAAATAAAGTAAAAGGATAAAATATGAAACATAAAGCCATCTTCCTAATTTATTTTCCTTTTCTTCTACCGGACGCCATTGTTGGGAGATTGAAGCTTCGGTCTTGATATGGTTAATGCATGTAAGTCCATTTTTTTATTTATTTCTTATATTTTTTATGTTTTTGAGATCGTTGCAATTGGACCTAGCTAACCCGTACCATTGTTTTCAAAATTATCCAATGTTTTAGAATGTGCCATGGATGAATTTGAGGTGTTTGTGAAAGTTTATGATAGATTGTAAAGCTTTTTTTGTGAAATAGAACTATTTTATTAAGTAAATATTGATGATTTTAAGGTATAAGGACTTATTTATGAAAATGGTAAAATTAAGGGAAAATATTACAAATGGATGATAAATATGGGCTATTATAAAAATAGGTAAAAATTGGTTTGCATGAATTTTATTTAGAAATGATGAATTTGAAAGATTAAGGTTTAGGGACTAAATTGCGAAAACGGGTAAACTTTGAGGGTGTAACAGCTCGATTTAGACCCTAGTCAGAATGGTGGTTTTGAGACCACAAATCCGACGTCAGAAAGATATTTTAATATTATTTTTGGTGATTATAGTGTGTGATTAAGCATGTGTGAAATTTCTGTGTGAAAATTTTATCGATTGTGTGCTTAATTTGTAAAAAGGACTTAATCGCATAAAATGCAAAAGCTGTGTGCTGATTGTTAAAGTGCTTAATTTTCATGGCTTGTTAAATGAGGAGTCCTTATATTGTTATTAAGCCATTAATAGATTGGATGGACATATATAGGCTTATAATTGATAATTAAATGGTTTAATAACAAAGGGTAAATTGGTAAAAAGTATATAAATGTTATTATAATAAAAATAATGAATAAATGGTGGCCATTCTTAGTGTTCATCCACCAAAAATACAAAGAAAAGAAAAAGAAAAAGGCTAGCTAGGTTTCGGTTATGCTCAAGCAAAATTGAGGTATGTTTTTAATTCGGTTTTTGATAATTTCTACGTTTTTGTGATCGTTGCTTCGTGTTCTATCAAACCCATGCTTTAATTTTGGAATTTTATGAAGATTGTGAGATGTGCCATTGATGAATGTTTAAGCTTTGTGATGCTAGTTGATGAAATATGAAATATATGTGTTAGATTAACATGTTTTGTCTTGGGATTTTTGATGAATTGGAGTAATTTGGATTAAATTGTGAAAGAAATATTTTGAGGGACTAAAATGTTAAATAAATGAAATATATGGGTTTATATAAAGCATGTGAAAATTCGGCTAGGCATGGGTACAAGGAAATTATGCTTATTTTGTGATTTTATGAAATAGGGACTAAAGTGTCAAAATGTGAAAATGTGAGGGGTATTTTGTAAAATGCCTTAAATATGTGTGTTTGGATTAAATTGAATGATTTGGTGAATTAATGAGTTAATTTTGAATATGTATAGACCAAGAAAAGGGAGATTTGGATCGAAATCGAGGCAAAGACAAGGTGCTCGATTGATCGACTTGTTTTGTTATTTCGACGTCCGAGGTAAGTTCAGATATAATACGAGTTGTTAAATTATGTTTAAGTGCTATGAAATGAATGGTTATGTGATTATTGAATTAGATATGTTATATGTGGAATTTAGGAATGTGGCACTAAGTGTGCGTAATTAGAATCGGAATAGAGGTGAATAGCACTGTGTGTGCGAGGTAATGGAAGCTTCGAGTTTATTGATTAGCACTGTGTGTGCAATACCGAGATAAATTTGGTTAAATGTAAAGGCACTAAGTGTGCGATGATATTTAAGCTTCGGCTATGAAATTGGCACTAAGTGTTCGATTTAAACGATTGAATAATGAAGATTGATCGAAAGGTGGTATCAAGCATTTAGTAGTAAGAATGAATGTTAAGTAAGTGTTAGCAAAGGTACGTTCGAAACCTATGTGGTTGATGATATCATTTATGGACAAATGGTTAGTTGTGTAAGCATATGACTAAGGATGAGATTATGCATTCTTGTAATATAATCTATGTGATGGTTTATTTTGTATATTCATTTTGAATCATAGAGTTAAATGTATTATATTACGAACTTACTAAGCTTTAGAGCTTACTGTGTAAAATGTTTCTCTGTTTTACAGAGTATTTAAAGCTTGCTCGGATTTGGGGATCGTCAGCGACTCAATCACACTATCGACTATCTATTTTGGTACTTTTGAAAGATGTATAGATTTGAATATGGCATGCATAGGCTAGTAGATATGGTATATTTTGAGTTGTATAGTTCTTTCCATGTGATATGGCTTGAAAGATGAATAATTTTGGTATAAGCCTTAGATGTGCAAAAAGAATGGTTAATATGTGAATGTGTGCTCTATTTGAATGGTTTTTATGAGTAGTCTTGGAGATATGGAAGTAGTATGATCATGCTTTGAAATGGTATGAATTTGATGATACATAAATTTCATGTTTTTGAATGTGTAATTGATATTTGTGGTAGTAAGTTGAGAGGGATTTGTATAGAAAAATGATTGATGATGTTATGAGGTTATAAAGATGCATAATTGGTATATTTTGATTGCATTTGTGGCATGGTTTGGAATTGGTTTGATGCTTGTAGGTGATTCTTAAGTGTGGGTGGCAAGTTTGGCCTTGCAAATGGCCTTTAATTGCCCTCACGGTTGAGCACACTGGCGTGTGGCTCGACCGTGTCCCTCGTGTTTGTATTTCAAAATAAGTCAAACTCGACCACGGGCTGGACACACGGGCGTGTGATTGGCCGTGTGGTGTAAATCAGTGTTGACCACGGGTGAGGCACACGCGTGTGTCTCAAGCTGTGTGGACAAGTCAGTATGTATGCCCTGTTTTGCCACGGCTCGAACACATGGGCGTGTCTGAGGTCGTGTGAGGCACACGGCCTGCCCACACGGGCGTGTGACCTCTGTAGCTTTGAAAAATATTTGATTTTTGGAAAAAAAATTATGATACCGGTTTAGTCCCGACTCCTTTCTAGTGCATGTTTAAGGTCTCGTAGATCTCGTTAAGGAACTATATGTATATATCTTGATATGTTTGAATGATGAAATACTTTGTGTTGTAAAAGGATTATAAATGATCCGGATTGTTTGGTAATGCCTCTTAACCCTATTCTGGCGACGGTTATGGGTTAGGGGTGTTACATTTTATTAGTATCAGAGCTACGGTTTAGCCGATTCTAGGACTAACGTAACGCGTGTGAGTCTAGCTATACATGCCATATATATAATTGCAATAATGTCATGAATCCTGACAGGTAAAAATGTGTTTTCGTATAGTAAATGAATCCCAAACGAGCAGTTGCTGATGATGTTGAGAGCAATGCGCCTTCTCCCGCTCAAGGGACAGCGCCAGCCGAATCTAGGCCGATTGCTAGTAGCCAAGAGAGAGAGGCTAAGCAAGCCTTCTTCCGAATGATGAGGGAGTGGTTTTCAGAGTTCGTTTGAACGAATCCGGCTGCTCAACAACCTCCACCCCCACAAGTACCTGTAGTGCCACAAGTTTTAGATCCGATCCGATTGAGTAAACCTCTTGTGTATAAAATCTGAAAGTACGGGGCCGAAGAGTTTAGAGCCACCGTTGATGATGATGCTGAACGAGCTGAGTTTTGGCTCGAGAATACCATTTGAGTATTTGATGAGATGTCATTGACTCCTGAAGAATGCTTAAAATGTGCTATTTCATTGTTGAGAGCTATGGCATACAATTGGTGGAAAACGTTGATATCCATGGTTTCGAGAGAGAGAATCACTTGGGATTTCTTTCAAGTTAAATTTCAGAAGAAATATATCTGTCAACGATTCATAGATCAGAAACGTAAAGAGTTTCTAGAGCTGAAACAGGGCCGCATGTCTGTTACTGAGTACGAGTGGGAATTTGTGAGATTGAGCCAATACGTGCAGGAATGTGTTTTGACTGAAACTACTATGTGTAAACACTTCATTGAAGGGCTGAATGAAGACATTAAATTGTTGGTTGGAATACTTGATTTGAATGAATTTGTAGTGTTAGTTGAAAGAGCCTGCAAAGCCGAGGAGCTTAGCAAAGAAAAGAAGAGAGCGAATTCTGAAGCTAGAGATGAAAGAAAAAGATCGATGAGTAAGTCGTATCAACCTTCATCTAAGAGATTCCGAGATGCAACTAATCGCTCAAATGTTTCGATTGGACATTCGAGTAGAGATCGAGTGAGACCAAATTTCAGTTCCAAAACTTAAATTCCGATTGAATCGAGTGTTGGAAGTGTCAAAAGCAACAAGCCTAAGTGTAGACAGTGTGGGAGGTGACATGTTGGAGAATACTGGGGCAAGTAAAATAATAGAGTTTGCTATAAATGTGGATCACGAGACCACTTCATTCGTGATTGCCCAGAGTTAGTAGAGAAAGACAATTTACAGAATGCGAGACCGAGTAATGTGACAGCTAGAGGTAGACCACCCAAAAACACAGGGAATGTAAGTGGTAGTCAGAGAGGGACGATGGATATAGCTGTGAAATCCGAGGCGAGAGCACCTACTCGAGCTTACGCTATTCAAGCACGAGAAGAAGCATCATCTCTAGACGTCATTACTGGTACTTTTACTCTATTTGATACTGATGTGATTGCATTGATAGATCCAGGATCTACTCATTCATATGTGTGTGTGAATCTAGTATCTAGTAAGACTCTGCCTGTTGAGTCTACTGAATTTGTAATTAGAGTATCGAACCCCTTAGGCAAGTGTGCTTTGGTTGATAAAGTGTGCAAGAACTGTCCGTTGATATTTCGAGATATTTGTTTTTCGGCTAATTAGATGCTGCTACCATTCGATGAATTTGATATAATTTTGGGTATGGATTGGCTCACTTTGCATAATGCTATTGTGAATTGTAAATGAAAGAGTATTGATTTGAGAAGTCAGAATGGTGAGATAGTTCGAATTGAATCCAATGATTTGAATGGGTTACCGGCTGTGATCTCAGTGATGAAAGCTCAGAGTTATGTGAAAAGGGGTTGTGAAACCTATCTTGCGTATGTGATAGATGCAAAAGTGACTGAAAAGAAAGTTGAATCTGTACCTGTAGTTTGCGAGTTCCCAAATGTGTTTCCTGAAGAACTATCGGGATTACCTCCGGTACGAGAAGTTGAGTTTGGTATTGACTTAGTGCCGGGAACAGCTCTGTATAGAATGGCACCGATAGAATTGAAGGAGTTGAAGTCTCAGTTGCAAGAGTTGACAGATAGAGGATTTGCTCAACCGAGTTTCTCGCCCTAGGGTGCTCCTGTGTTGTTTGCGAAAAAGAAAGATAGAACTATGAGGATGTGTATTGATTATCGACAGTTGAACAAAGTGACGATAAAGAATAAATATCCTCTACCACGAATCGATGATTTGTTTGATCAGCTGAAATGAGCTACAGTGTTTTCTAAGATAGATTTGAGATCG
The DNA here is from genome assembly GCA_025698515.1 of Gossypium sturtianum. NCBI lineage: Eukaryota > Viridiplantae > Streptophyta > Magnoliopsida > Malvales > Malvaceae > Gossypium > Gossypium sturtianum. Next base: position 41,763,833 of record CM046946.1, on the reverse strand, counting down.
GGCTATTATCAGCTACGAGTTAAAGAATCAGATGTGCCGAAAACTGCTTTTAGAACGAGGTACGGACATTATGAATTCTTAGTTATTCCATTTAGACTAACGAATGCTCCTGCAGTATTTATGGATTTGATGAATCAAATATTTAGACCGTATTTGGATCGATTTGTCGTGGTGTTTATTGATGACATTTTGATTTATTCTTGTGATGAGACGCAACATACCGAGCATTTGAGAATCATGTTACAGACTCTGTGTGAGAGGCAATTGTATGAAAAGTTTATCAAATGTGAGTTTTGGTTGCGTGAAGTTGGTTTTCTAGGACATATTGTGTCAGCATTTGGTATACGAGTTGATCCGAGCAAAATTTTAGCTATTTTGGAGTGGAAGCCTCCAAGAAATGTGTCTGAAGTCCGTAGTTTTCTGGGACTAGCGGGTTTGTGAAAGGATTCTCGATGATTGCGACTTTGTTGATGAAATTGTTACAGAAAGATGTTAAATTTGAGTGGTCAGAAAAGTGCCAGCAGAGTTTTGAACAGTTGAAAGCATTATTGACAGAGGCACCAGTGTTAGTCCAACCTGAATCGGGTAAAGAGTTTTAGTTTATAGTGATGCATCGTTGACTGGTTTGGGCTATGTGCTGATGCAAGAGGGCAAAGTTATAGCTTATGCTTCGAGACAGTTAAAGCCGAATGAAAAGAACTACCCGACACATGATCTTGAATTAGATGCGATTGTATTTGCATTGAAGATTTGGCGTCATTACCTATTTGGTGAGAAATGTCACATTTATACTGATCGTAAGATTTTGAAATATTTGATGACTCAGAAAGAATTAAATTTGAGACAGCGGAGATAGTTAGAATTATTAAAAGACCATGAATTAGTAATTGATTATCATTCGGGAAAAGCTAATGTTGTTGCTGACGCTTTGAGCCGAAAGTTTTTATTTGCTTTACGAGCAATGAGTACTCAAATAGATCTGTGTGATGATCGTTCGGTTTTGGCTAAGTTGAAAGTGAGGCTGATGTTTATACGTCAGATTTGTAATGCCCAGAAAAGTGATAATGAGATGATGACAAAACGAGCTCAATGTGGTTTAAATTCTGATTCAGAATTTTAAGTGGATAATGATGATAGTTTGAGATTCAGAGATCGGATTTGTGTTCTGAGGAATTCAGAGTTGATTCAATTGATTTTGAATGAAGCTCATAATAGTCGTTTAACTGTTCATCTGGGAAGTACAAAAATGTATAATGATCTGAAATAGTTCTATTGGTGGCATGGTATGAAACAGGATATCTCAGAGTTTATTTCGAAATGTTTAATATGTCAGCAAGTTAAAGCTGAATATCAGATTCCATCAAGTTTGTTACAACCGATTATGATTCTTGAGTGGAAATAGGAGAGAATCATGATGGACTTTGTGTCGGGACTACCTTTATCTCTGAGAAAGAAAGATGCAATCTGGGTGATAGTTGACAGATTGACGAAATCAGCTCATTTTGTTCCGGTGAGAATAGATTATTCACTTGATAAATTAGCTGAATTGTATATTTCAAAGATTGTGAGATTGCACGGGGTACCACTATCTATTGTATCTGACAGAGATCCGAGATTTACCTTGCGGTTTTGGAAGAAATTACAAGAGGCTTTAGGCACAAAGCTGCATTTCAGTAGTGCATTTCATCCGCAAACGGATGGTCAATCCGAGCGGATCATTCAGATTCTTAAAGATATGTTGAGATGTTGTGTACTTGAATTTGAAAGTACGTGGGAAAAGCATTTTCCGTTGATTGAATTCGCATACAATAATAGTTTTCAATTTAGCATCAAAATGGCACCATATGAGGCTCTTTGCGGTCAAAAATGCCGAAATCCATTATACTGGACTGAGCTTAGCGAGAATAAGATTCACGGGGTCGATTTGATCAAAGAGACCGAGCAGAAAGTGAAAGTGATTCGTGACAGTTTGAAAGCGGCTTCAGATCATCAGAAGTCCTATGCAGATTTGAAATGGAAAGATATTGAATTTGAGATCAGTGATAAAGTGTTTTTGAAAGTGTCTCCGTGGAAGAAAATAATCTGTTTTGGCAGAAAAGGCAAGTTGAGTCCGTGGTTCATCGGGCCGTATGAAATTATTGAACGAATTGAGCCGGTTGCTTATAAATTGGTGTTGCCACTTGAGTTAGAGAAAATTCATAATGTGTTTCATGTATCGATGCTTCGACGATACAAATCTGATCCATCTCATGTGATTGCTCCTACTGAGGTCGAGATTCAGTCAGATTTATCGTATAGTGAAGAATCGATCTGAATTTTGGCACGAGAGACTAAAGAGTTGAGAAACAAGAAAATTTCTTTAGTAAAAGTGTTGTGGCACAAAAACGGAGTTGAAGAGGCTACGTGGGAGCCTGAAGATGTTATGAGAGAGCAATATTCGAACCTATTCACTGGTAAGATTTTCGGGGACGAAAATCCCTAAGGGGGAGAGTTGTAACAGCCCGGTTTAGACCCTAGTCGGAATAGTGGTTTTGAGACCACAAATTTGAGGTCGAAAAAATATTTTAATGTTATTTTTGGTGATTATAGTGTGTGATTAAGCATGTGTGAAATTTCTGTGTGAATTTTATCAATTGTGTGCTTAATTTGCAAAAAGGACTTAATCGCATAAAATGCAAAAGCTGTGTGCTGATTGTTAAAGTGCTTAATTGTCATGGCTTTTTAAATGAGGAGTCCTTATGTTGTTATTAAGCCATTAATAGATTGGATGGACATATATAAGCTTATAATTGATAATTAAATGGTTTAATAACAAAGGGTGAAATGGTAAAAAGTATATAAATGTTATTATAATAAAAAAATGAATAAATGATAGCCATTCATAGTGTTCATCCACCGAAAATACAAAGAAAAGAAAAAGAAAAATGCTAGCTAGGTTTCGGTTATGCTCAAGCAAAATTGAGGTATGTTTTTTATTCGGTTTTTGATAATTTCTACGTTTTTGTGATCATTGCTTCGTGTTCTCTCAAACCCATGCTTTAATTTTGGAATTTTATAAAGATTGTGAGATGTGCCATTGATGAATGTTTAAGCTTTGTGATGTTAGCTGATGAAATATGAAATATATGTGTTAGATTAACATGTTTTGTCTTGGGATTTTTGATGAATTTGAGTAATTTGGAATAAATTGTGAAAGAAATATTTTGAGGGACTAAAATGAGAAATAAATGAAATATATGGGCTTATATGAAGCTTGTGAAAATTTGGCTAGGCATGGGTACAAGGAAATTATGCTTATTTTTTGATTTTATGAAATAGGGACTAAAGTGTCAAAATGTAAAAATGTGAGGGGTATTTTGTAAAATGCCTTAAATATGTGTGTTTGGATTAAACTGAATGATTTGGTGAATGAATGAGTTAATTTTGAATATGTATAGACCAAGAAAAGAGAGATTTGGATCGAGATCGAGGAAAAGACAAGGTGCTCGATTGATCGACTTGTTTTGTTATTTCAACGTCCGAGGTAAGTTCAGATATAATACGAGTTGTTAAATTATGTTTAAATGCTATGAAATGAATGGTTATGTGATTATTGAATTAGATATGTTATATGTGGAATTGGGGAATGTGGCACTCAGTGTGCATAAATAGAACCGGGAGAGAGGTGAATAGCACTGTGTGTACGAAGTAATGGAAGCCTCGGCTTTATTGATTGGCACTGTGTATGCGATACCGAGATTAATTTAGTTAAATTTAAAGGCACTAAGTGTGCGATGATATTTAAGCTTTGGCAATGAAATTGGCACTAAGTGTGTGATTTAAACGATTGAATAATAAAGATTGATCGAAAGGTGGTATCAAGCATTTAGTAGCAAGAATGAATGTTAACTAAGTGTTGGAAAAGGTACGTTCGAAACCTATGTGGTTGATGATATCATTTATGGACAAATGGTTAGTTGTGTAAGCATATGACTAAGGATGAGATTATGCATTCTTGTAATATAATCTATGTGATGGTTTATTTTGTATATTGATTTTGAATAATAGAGTTAAATGTATTATATTACGAACTTACTAAGGTTTAGAGCTTACTGTGTGAAATGTTTCTCTATTTTACAGAGTATTTAAAGCTTGCTCGGATTTGGGGATCGTCAGTGACTCAATCACACTATCGGCTATCTATTTTGGTACTTTTGGAAGATGTATATATTTGAATATGGCATGTATAGGCTAGTAGATATGGTATATTTTGAGTTGTATAGTTCTTTCCATGTGATATGGCTTGAAAGATGAATAATTTTGGTATAAGCCTTAGATGTACAAAAAGAATGGTTAATATGTGAATGTGTGCTCTATTTGAATGGTTTTTATGAGTAGTCTTGGAGATATGGAAGTAGTATGATCATGCTTTGAAATGGTATGAATTTGATGATACATAAATTTCATGTTTTTGAATATGTAATTGATATTTGTGGTAGTAAGTTGAGAGGGATTTGTATAGGAAAATGATTAATGAGGTTATGAGGTTATAAAGATGCATAATTGGTATATTTTGATTGCACTTGTGGCATGGTTTGGAATTGGTTTGATGCTTGTAGGTGATTCTTAAGTGTGGGTGGAAAGTTTTGTCTTGCAAATGGCTTATAATTGCCCACACGGTTGAGCACACGGGCGTGTGGCTCGACCGTGTCCTTCGTGGTTGTATTTCAAAATAAGTCAGACTCGACCATTGGTTAGACACACGGGCGTGTGACTGGCCGTGTGGTGCAAGTTAGTGTCGACCACAGGTGAGGCACACGGGCGTGTCTCAAACCGTGTGGACAAGTCAGTATGTATGCCCTGTTTTGCCACGACTCAGACACATGGGCGTGTCTGAGGCTGTGTGAGGCACACGGCCTGCCCACACGGGCTTGTGACATATGTAGCTTTGAAAAATATTTGATTTTCGGAAAAAATTTGTATGATCCTGGTTTATTCCCGACTCCTTTCTACTACATGTTTAAGGTCTCTTAGGTCTCGTTCAGGGACTGTATGTATATATCTTGATATGTTTGAATGATGAAATACTTTGTGTTGTAAAAGGATTGTAAATGTTCTGGATTGTTCAGTAATGCCTCTTAACTCTATTCCGGCGACGGTTACAGGTTAGGGGTGTTACAGAGGGTAATTTTGTAAATTTCATTATTATGGGTTATAAGCTAAATTAATTATTATAAATGCTAGAATGGGATAAATTGAATAAAAATGGTTAATTTGCATGTTTTGAACTTAGGGACTAAATTGTATAAAAGTAAAATGTTGGGGGCAATTTTGTAAAAATGTCAAAAAGGGCATAATTGCATAAAATGAATTTATTTTTCTATTAGAATTAATTAATTGAATTAAATTATTAATGTAGATCAAGAACGAGTGAAAAATTGAGGAAAAGAGAAAATTACCAAATAGCCCCTGAATTTAGTTATTGTTGGAATTTAGTCAGGTAAGTTCGTATGAACTGCAATCACTTAAATGTTGTTTAAATTGGATGTTTATTATATTGTTTAATGTAAATGGATCAATATATAAACATATCAATGCTATGATGAATTAACGGATATCGAGTCCCTGTTGAACCTTAGGAATTCTTAGGATACAAATGACATGTTATTAGGGATTTCATGTTTCGGGTGCTGGTCTTAAATGTCTTACCGTTGGCTGAGGTCCTGCATTTGTTGTGGATTCTCCCCAACTTGTGTGAGCAGCGTTGTGTAGCTTACATTTTGACCCACAGCTCGTCTGAGCAGGCCCATTTCACAGCTCGTGTGAGCATTCATGTAAAGGAAAGGTTACAGTTATATGTAAAGGCACACTTCGTGTGAGCTTTCCCGAGTATTCGATGTAATTTTAGATGGTTTAATGGGTAAGAAAAGGGAATGAAATGGTAAGTTCACAATTGAGATGTAACATGATGTTATAAAAAGATTGATGAATTAAATGACGTATTTATATATGGGAAATCTACTTATGCTATGGATGAAATCATTTATATTATGGACAAGTGTACTAACTTGTGATTTGGTGATGTTGTTTAGGCTTATACTAAGAGTTTGGAAATGACAAGTAAGCTAATGGAATGAAACATGATCATATGGTAACAATGATGAATTAAATGTTATGTTTATATATATATGGTTGATTTCATATGTATCATGAAAAAGTATGCTAACTTGTAAGTTTGATGGTGTTATATAGGCTTTATTAATCTTATGGCATTGGTAAAGGTTTATACTTATTTTATGAAGTTCATTATTTAAATGGAATATTATGTTTAAATTTTATATGAGCTTACTAAGCATTCATTGCTTACATAGTTATTTTCCTTTACAGATTATCAGAAGCTAAATCGATGGAAAGTTCATCAGAGATCTATCACACTATCCAGTGGACAATTCGGTAGTTTTTGAGTAAATTTATTAAGGTTTATAATGGCATGTATAGGGTGCTTTGTGATGGTATTATGGTGTATGTTTGAATAGTGTTTTGACATGTACAAGCTTTGGAAAGCTAGGTTGGTTTGGTACATTTTGATGCCTTACCAAGTTATGTGATATTGGTTACTTTGAAGTGCTTGTTTTTAGGTTATCTTGGCATGTTGATAATGACTTGAAAATGATTACTTGAGACATGGTTAAGTTCCTTTATGAGCTAAATTATCATGTATGGAAATGGCAATATTATCATGTATATGTCTATTGTATTGATGGCTCATGGTAGTATTAATTGTTGTTTTATTATGCTTGTGTCTTTGAAGTTTATGTTATATGATGGACTTGTAATGCTTGTTAAGTAAAGTCATCTTAACCACTTTTAGTTATTGAGATAAGTTCTTTTGGTCTTTTGGTAGGCTTGTAATGGTTGAGAACGGATAAATTGCGATATGTTTTGGTAAGGAATTAAGTTAGATTATGATGCTTGAAATAAGGAAATGTTGACTTATGTTGGCACGTTATGATTTGGTATGTTTGCGGTGACTTTGGATGGCATATTGGTTAAGTAAATTAGGATGCTTGAAATGGTATGCTTATGCAAGTTTGAACCCCTTGATTGTGTGCACAAATGGTTTATATAGTTATGCAATAAATGGTCTTGGAAATGGTTTGATTTTAGGTAGATTTGGGTCCATGCGGCCTGAGACATGGGCGTGTGACTCAATCGTGTGAGACACACAACCTGGCGACATGGCCGTGCGTCATCTGATGATTTCTTTAAGGTGCAAGTTAGTGAGGTACATGGCCTGACACGCGGGCATGTGACACGACCGTGTGGCGCTACTCAGAGAGTTTTACGGGTGAGGACACGGGCTAGGACACGGCCGTGTGTCGCTAGTTCAAAGGTTACATGGCTTGAGACACGGGCGTGTCTCTTAGTTGTGTGAGGCACATGGCCGTGTGGCCTTTGTAACAGCCCGAATTAGACCCTAGTCGGAATAGTGGTCTCGAGACCAAAAATCCGAGGTCGGAATAATATTTTAATATTATTTTTGGTGTTGATTATATGTGTTATAACCTGTGTGAAAATTCTGTGTGATAATTTTATCGACTGTGTGTCAAATTGTGAGAAAGGACTTAATCGCATAAAAAGTAAAAGCTGTGTGCTGATTGTTTCAATGTCTATTTGTTATGGCTTTCTAAATGAGGAGTCCTTATGAGGTTAATAAACTATTTGTTAGTTAGTGGAAGATGATAGCATGGTTTTAGTGTTATTATTAATGTTTACTAAGGGCAATTATGGAAATGAACAATTAAAATGATAATTTAATGAAACAAAAGCATGAAAGTGGTCATCTTTTGTTCATCTTGGCACCAAAAATAGCAAAGAAAATAAAAGAAAAAGAACACTAGGGTTCGGCTAGTTTGAAACTTGATTAAGGTATGTTTTGACTTTGGTTTTTGATGATTTTTATGTTTTTGAGATTGTTGCTTAGTCTACTATCAAACCCATATTGTAATTTGAAGAATTTATGATGTTTATGAGATGTGCCATTGATGAAATGGTGAGCTTTGTGATGAATATTGGTGTTAAATGGAAGATATGTGTTTAATGAACATATTTTGTTCTTGGATTTTTGGTAAATTTAGCTAATTAGGGCTAAATTATGAAAATGATAAGTTGAAGGACTAAAATGTGAAATAAATGAAATATGTGGGCTTGAATGAACTCAAGGAAAATTCGGCTAGGCTTGTGTGAATTTGATGATTTTGTGAAATAGGGACTAAAGTGTCGAAATGTGAAAATGTGAGGGCTATTTTGTAAAATGCCCTAAAAATGTGTGTTTGGACTAAAATGAATGATTTGGTGATTGAATGGATTGAATATGAATGTGTATAGACCAAGAGAGGACAGGTTCGGATCGAGATCGAGGCAAAGATAAAGTGCTCGATTGACCGACCGTTGCGATAGTTCAACGTCCGAGGTAAGTTTGGACATAATACGAACATTTAGTTATGTTAAATTTTATGAAATGAATGTTATAATGATATTGAAATGTAGATGCTATGTGAGAGTTGAGTTTGAGTTATGTGGCACTAAGTGTGCGTATTCAAAAACGTGATCGAGATGATCAGCACTATGTGTGCGAAATAATATAAGCTTCGACTTTGTGGTTGGCACTGTGTGTGCGATACCGATTGAAGAGCGGTTTGATATAAATGCACTATGTGTGCAATGATAATTAAGCTTCGGCTAAATATCGGGGCACTAAGTGTGCGATTGAATCAAAGAAGAGACGGAAGTTGATCGAAAGGGAAAAGTGAGTATTGAGTAGTAAATGTAATTGACTACTAGGTGTTGGCTAAGGTACGCTCGGAACCTATGTGGTTGATGAATCTATGAATGAGATTATGATTTGTTAAATGAGCATTTTAGTTTTGGATGGCATGATATATATGTATATGTGAAATAATCTATGTGATGATTTGTTTTATTATAATGTATTATGTTAAGAACTTACTAAGCTTTGAAAGCTTACTGTGTGATTTGTTTCTCTACATTGCAGTGTCAGTAAAGCTTGCTCGGATCCTGGAATCGTCAGCATCTCAATCACACTATCGGTAATCTATTTTGGTACTCTTGGGAAAGATGTACATAGTTGAAATATGGCATGTATAGGCTAGTTTTGTAAGATATGTTTGAGATGTTTAAATAGCCTTGTGATGTGGCTAGATATGTGTTGGCTTTAAACATGTATGGATTTGATATATGATGCATATTTTGGTATAGTTTGTGGGTAAAGAAAATGTCTTATGAATGGTAATCTTAGTGATGGTATGATGCTAGTATGATTTAGTGAATTTGGGGATGAATCATGTTTGGTATTGAATGTGTTCAAGTTGTCTAATTTAGTTCCTAAGTTGACGTGTTTAGAAATGAGATTATATGAGATGATATGTTGATCACTTGAAATGAAAATTGGTTGCCAATTTGTGTGTGAAAGTATGCTTAAATGTGCTTGTAGGTTTGACCCTTGTGTGGGTGGCAAATTGGCCTTGCAAATGGCCTGTTTTGCCTACACGGTTAAGACACACGGGCGTGTCTAATGACCATGGGGTAAAGTCAGTAGCTAGCTTAGTTGTACACGGCCATGGCACACGGGTGTACCTAGTAGCCGTGTGAATAAGTCAGTATGTGGCTTAAGGGCACACGGGCGTGCTTGGTGGCCGTGTGGAGAAGTCAAAATGCTTGCTCTATTTTGGCACGGCTTAGACACATGGGGGTGTCTAGTGACCGTGTGGGGCACGCGGCCTGGTTACACGGGCGTGTGACCTCAACAAACTTGGTGAATAGTTAAAATTTTGAAACATTTCGTAAGTGTTTGGTTTAGTCCCGACCCTATTCTAGCATGTGTTTAAGGTCTTATAGACCTCAATAAGGGACCATATGGTTGATAATGAGTATAGTTGATGGATGAATGACTTAGTGTCGTGAAATGGTTGTGTAATGATTCAAATGATCGGTAACGCTTCTTAACCCTATTCCGGCGACGATTTCGGGTTAGGTGTGTTACATTTTGTTGGTATCAGAGCTACGGTTTAGTCTATTCTCGGACTAACGTACCATATATGAAATTACGATAGTGTGATGAATACTGACAGTTGAAAATGTGTTTTATTATAGTAATGGATCCCAATCGAGTAGTTGCTGACGACATAGAGAGTAACGCGCCTGCTCCCGCTCAAGGGACAGTGCCGGCCACATCTAGGCCGAATGAAAGTAGTGAGGGAGGAGAGGCTAAGCAAGCCTTCTTCCGTATGATGAGTGAGTGGTTTTCAGAATTCGTTCGAACGAATCCGGTTGCTCCACAACCTCCACCCCCACAAGTACCTGTTATGCCACAAGTGATAGATCCGATTCGATTGAATAAACCTCCTGTGGATAAGATCCAGAAGTATGGGGCCGAAGAGTTTAGGGCCATAGCTGATAACAATGCCAAGCGGGCCGAGTTTTGGCTCGAAAATACAATTCGAGTATTCGATGAAATGTCGTTGACTCCTGATGAGTGTATTAAGTGTGATGTTTCATTGTTGAGAGATACAACCTATAGTTGGTGGAAAACATTTATTTCCGTGGTTTCGAGAGAGAGAATCACTTGGGACTTCTTTCAAGTTGAGTTCAGAAAGAAGTATATCATTCAACGCTTCATTGATCAGAAACGTAAAGAGTTTTTAGAGCTGAAACAGGGCTGCTTGTCAATTGCTGAGTACGAGCGAGAATTTGTGAGACTGAGCCAGTATGCTTGGGAATGTGTTTCGACCGAAACCACTATGTGTAAACGCTTCATAGAAGGGTTGAACGAGGATATTAAGTTATTGGTTGGAATACTTGATATAAATGACTTTGTTGTGTTAGTTGAAAGAGCTTGTAAAGCCGAGGAGCTTAGTAAAGAAAAGAAGAAAGCTAATTCTGAAGCTCGTGATGAAAGAAAAAGATCGATGAGTAAGTTTTCTCAACCTTCGATGAAGAGATTCAGAGATGCAAGCAACCGATCAAATGCTTCGTTTGGGCATCCGAATAGAGATCGCGCAAGACTAAGTGTTGGTCCGAGAACTCAAGCTCCAATGGAATCAAGTGTCGATAGTGCCAAAAGCAAAAAACCTGAGTGTAGATAGTGTGGAAGGCGACATGTGGGAGAATGCTGGGGCAAGTACAACAATAGAGTTTGCTATAAATATGGATCACGAGATCACTTCATCCGAAAGTGCCCAAAGATGGTTGAAGAAGAAAATGTTCAGAATGTGAGATCAAGTAATAATGCGATGGCTAGAGGTAGACAACCCAGAAATGTTGGGAATGTCAGTTGAAGTCAAAGAGGGACTACTGACACAGCTGTGAGGTCAGAGGCGAGAGCACCTGCCCGAGCTTATGCTATACGTGCACGAGAGGAAGCATCATCTCTAGACGTCATCTCCGGTACTTTCACTTTATTTGATACTGATGTCATTGCATTGATAGATCCAGGATATACTCATTCATATGTGTGTGTGAATCTAGTATCAAGTAAGACTCTACCTGTTGAGTCTACTGAATTCGTGATTAGAGTATCGAATCCCTTAGGCAAGTGTGTTTTGGTGGATAAGGTGTGCAAGGATTGTCCATTGATGTTTCGGGATGTTTGTTTTTTAGTTAATTTGATGTTACCACCATTCGATGAGTTTGACATAATTCTGGCTATGGATTGGCTTACTCTGCATAATGCCATCGTGAATTGTAAAAGAAAGAGTATTGAGTTGAAAAGTCAGAATGGTGAGCTAGTTCGAATAGAATCCAATTATATGAAAGGATTACTAGCTGTTGTATCTGCGATGAAACCTATGAACTATGTGAAAAAGGGTTGTGAAGCTTATTTGGCGTACGTGATTGATACAAAAGTGTCGGAAAAGAAAGTTGAATCTGCGCTCGTGGTATGTGAGTTTCAGATGTGTTTCTGAAGAGTTACCGGATTACCTCCAATTCGGGAAGTCGAATTTGGTATTGAATTAGTGTCGGGGACCACTCCCATTTCGATAGCTCCGTATAGAATGGAACCAACAGAATTGAAAGAGTTAAAGTCTCAGTTGCAGGACTTGACTGACAGAGGATTTGCACGACCGAGTTTCTCACCCTGGGGAGCTCCTGTGTTATTTGTGAAAAAGAAAGATGGAACTATGAGAATGTGTATTGATTATCGACAGTTGAACAAAGTAACGATAAAGAAAAAATCTTGGTTGCCTCGTATTGATGATTTGTTTGATCAGCTGAGAGGAGCTACAGTGTTTTCAAAGATAGATTTGAGATCAGGTTACTATCAGTTAAGAGTTAAAGAATTCGATGTGCCAAAAACTACTTTCAGAACGAGGTACAGACATTACGAATTCTTAGTGATGCCTTTCAGACTAACAAATGCTCCTGCAGTGTTTATGGATCTAATGAATCGGATATTCAGACCGTATTTGGATCGCTTTGTAGTGGTGTTCATTGATGATATTTTAATCTATTCGTTTGATGAGACGCAGCATACCGAGCATTTGAGAACTGTGCTACAAACTCTGCGTGAGAAATAGTTGTATGCTAAGTTTAGTAAATGTGAATTTTGGATGCGTGAAGTTGGTTTTCTGGGTCATATCGTGTCAGCTGCTGGGATACGAGTTGATCCTAGTAAAATCTCTGTTATATTAGAATGGAAGCCTCCTAGAATTGTGTCTGAAGTCCGTAGTTTTCTGGGACTAGCAGGATATTATAGACGGTTTGTGAAAGGCTTCTCGATGATTGCGACTCTGTTGACGAAGTTTCTACAGAAAGATGTTAGATTCGACTGGTCAAAAAAATGTCATCAGAGTTTTGAACAATTGAAAGTGTTGTTGACAGAAGCACCAGTGTTGGTTCAACCTGAATCGGGCAAAGAATTCATAGTTTACAGTGATGCCTCATTGAATGGTTTGGGTTGTGTGCTGATGCAAGAAGGTAAAGTCATTGCTTATGCTTCGAAGCAACTAAAGCCGCATGAAAAGAACTACCCAACGCACGACCTTGAATTGGCCGCGATTGTGTTCGAATTAAAAATATGGCTTCATTATTTATTTGGTGAGAAGTGTCATATTTTTACAGATCATAAGAGTTTGAAGTACTTGATGACTCAGAAAGAATTGAATTTGTGACAGAGAAGATGGTTAGAGTTGTTAAAAGATTATGAACTTGTGATAGATTACCACCCGGGTAAAGCTAATGTTGTAGCTAATGCTTTGAGCCAAAAGTCCATATGTGCTTTGCGAGCAATGAATGCTCAGAAAGATCTGTGTGATGATAGTGCAGTTATGGCCAAGTTGAAAATAAAGCCGATGTTTGTACATCAGATTTGTGATGCTCAGAAAAGTGATGTTGAAATGATGGCTAAACAAACTCAATGTGAATCGAATGCTGAATCAGAATTTTGAGTTGATAGTGATGATTGTTTGAGATTTAGAGATCGAATTTGTCTTCCTAGAAATTCAGAGTTGATTCAAGCGATTTTAAAAGAGGCTCATAATAGTCGATTAACTGTACATCCTGGCAGTATGAAAATGTATAATGATCTGAAATAGTTTTATTGGTGGCATGGTATGAAACGAGGCATCTCTGACTTTGTGTCGAAATGTTTAATTTGTCAGCAAGTTAAAGCCGAACATCAGGTTCTGTCTGGATTGTTGCAACCGATTATGATTCTTGAGTGGAAATGGGAAAGGATCACGATAGACTTTGTGTCGGGATTGCCTTTATCTCCAGGAAAGAAAGATGCGATCTGGGTGATAGTTGACAGATTGACGAAATCGGCTCATTTTGTTCCGGTGAGAACAGATTATTCACTCAGTAGATTGGCTGAATTGTATGTTACTGAAATTGTGAGATTACACGGGGTGCCACTATCTATTGTGTCGGACAGAGATCCGAGATTTACCTCACAATTTTGGAAGAAATTGCAAGAGGCTTTAGGCACAAAATTACATTTCAGTACTGCGTTTCATCCACAAACGGATGGTCAGTCCGAGCGAATCGTTCAGATTCTTGAAGATATGTTGAGACGTTGTATACTTGAGTTCGAAACTACGTGGGAAAAACATTTACCGTTGATTGAATTCGCGTACAACAACAGTTTTCAATCTAGTATCAAAATGGCACCGTATGAGGCTCTTTACGGTCAAAAATGTCGAACTCCATTGTATTGGACTGAGCTGAGTGAGAATAAGATTCATGGGGTCGATCTTATAAAAGAGACTGAGTAGAAAGTGAAAGTGATTCGAGATAGTTTGGAAGCGGCCTCAGATCGTCAGAAGTCTTATGCAGATTTGAAACGAAAAGATATTGAATTTGAGGTGGGTGATAAAGTGTTTTTGAAAGTATCTCCGTGGAAGAAGATACTTCGATTTGGCCGGAAGGGCAAGCTGAGTCCGAGGTTCATTGGACCGTATGAGATTATTGAACGAGTTGGCCCGGTTGCTTACATATTGATGTTGCCACCTGAGTTAGAAAAGATTCAAAACGTGTTTCATGTGTCAATGCTTCGACGGTACAAATCAGACCCGTCTCATGTGATTGCTCCTACTGAGGTTGAGATCCAGTCAGACTTGTCATATAGTGAAGAACCGATCTGAATTTTGGCACGAGAGACCAAAGAATTGAGAAATAAGAAAATCTCTTAAGTGAAAGTATTGTGGCACAAGCACGGAATTGAAGAGGCTACGTGGGAGCCTGAGAATGTTATGAGAGAGCAATATCCACAGCTATTTACCGGTAAGATTTTCGGGGACAAAAATCCCTAAAGGGGGGAGAGTTGTAATAGCCCGAATTAGACCCTAGTCAGAATAGTGGTTTCAAGACCACAAATCCGAGGTTAGAATAATATTTTAATATTATTTTTGGTGTTGATTATATGTGTTATAACCTATGTGAAAATTCTGTGTGATAATTTTATCGACTGTGTGTCAAATTGTGAGAAAGGACTTAATCGCATAAAAAGTAAAAGTTGTGTGCTGATTGTTTAAATGTCTATTTGTTATGGCTTTCTAAATGAGGAGTCCTTATGAGGTTAATAAACCATTTGTTAGTTAGTGGAAGATGATAGCATGGTTTTAGTGTTATTATTAATGTTTACTAAGGGCAATTATGGAAATGAACAATTAAAATGATAATTTAATGAAACAAAAGCATGAAAGTGGTCATCTTTTGTTCATCTTGGTGCCGAAAATAGCAAAGAAAATAAAAAAAAAGAACACTAGGGTTCGGCTAGTTTGAAGCTTGATTAAGGTATGTTTTGACTTTGGTTTTTGATGATTTTTATGTTTTTGAGATTGTTGCTTAGTCTACTATCAAGCCCATGTTGTAATTTGAAGAATTTATGATGTTTATGAGATGTGCCATTGATGAAATGTGAGCTTTGTGATGAATATTGGTGTTAAATGGAAGATATGTGTTTAATGAACATATTTTGTTCTTGGATTTTTGGTGCATTTAGCTAATTAGGGCTAAATTGTTAAAATGATAAGTTGAAGGACTAAAATGTGAAATAAATGAAATGTGTGGGCTTGAATGAACTCAAGGAAAATTCGGCTAGGCTTGTGTGAAAAGAAATTGTGTGAATTTGATGATTTTGTGAAATAGGGACTAAAGTGTCGAAATGTGAAAATATGAGGGCTATTTTGTAAAATGCCCTAAAAATGTGTGTTTGGACTAAAATGAATGATTTGGTGATTGAATGGATTGAATTTGAATGTGTATAGACCAAGAGAGGAGAGGTTCGGATCGAGATCGAGGCAAAGATAAAGTGCTCGATTGACCGACCATTGCGATAGTTCAACGTCCGAGGTAAGTTCGGACATAATACGAACATTTAGTTATGTTAAATTTTATGAAATGAATGTTATAATGATATTGAAATGTGGATGCTATGTGAGAGTTGAGTTTGAGTTATGTGGCACTAAGTGTGCGTATTCAAAAACGTGATCGAGATGATCAGCACTATGTGTACGAAATAATATAAGCTTCGACTTTGTGGTTGGCACTGTGTGTGCGATACTGATTGAAGAGCGGTTTGATATAAATGCACTATGTGTGCAATGATAATTAAGCTTCGGCTAAATATCGGGGCACTAAGTGTGCGATTGAATCAAAGAAGAGACGAAAGTTGATCGAAAGGGAAAAGTGAGTATTGAGTAGTAAATGTAATTGACTACTAGGTGTTGGCTAAGGTACGCTCGGAACCTATGTGGTTGATGAATCTATGAATGAGATTATGAAATGTTAAATGAGCATTTTAGTTTTGGATGGCATGGTATATATGTATATGTGAAATAATCTATGTGATGATTTGTTTTATTATAATGTATTATGTTAAGAACTTACTAAGCTTTGAAAGCTTACTGTGTGATTTGTGTCTCTGCTTTGCAGTGTCAGTAAAGCTTGCTCGGATCCGGGGATCGTCAGCATCTCAATCACACTATCGGCAATCTATTTTGGTACTCTTGGGAAAGATGTACATAGTTGAAATATGGCATGTATAGGTGTAACAACCCGGTTTTGGGGCTAGTCGGAACAGTGGTTATGAGACCACTAAACCGAGGTCGAGGAAAATTATTTTGATGTCATTTTATGTGCTGTTGCATAACTTTATGGACGCATGAAAATTTTGGTGTTCTAATTTGAGTGAAAGCATGCTTGATTTCGAAAAAGGACTACATCGCATAAAGTGCGGAAGTTCTATTTTATAGGATAAAGGTACCTAATGGCTATAGAATGTAATTTGGAGGATTTTAAAGTGCAATTAGGCCATTTATTTAGTGATGGCCGGCCATAGGGTGCATAGGGGACAAGAACATTAATTTTTAGTCAAATTTGGTGATAGTTGTTGACTAGTTGACTAAAATATGATAAAATAAGGGAAGGCTATCATCATTTTCCCTTCTCTTCTTCTTCCACCGATTTTTACACTCAAAAGAAGGGTTTTGAAGGCTTTGAAATTTCAGCAACTTGTCCTCAATCTAGTAAGTAATTTTTGGTGGTGTTAATTGATAGTTTTTTGTGTTTTTGGAGTCCCCAAAGCTTAAGCTAGCTATTGAGGGGACTAATTTGTGATATGGTTGAAAGTCTAGGGACTTACCATGAGAGAAATTATGTTGATAGCTGAGTTTTTATGTAAGAAAATGAATGTTAGGGAGGTGAGAGACAACTTTTATGAACGGTGTTAGCATGAAAACACCTAAATAGGGCTTGAATGCAAAGATTTAATTTGTGTCATAAATGCATGAAATAGTTGGAATGGTGAGTAGTTGCAAGAGAAATAAATGTTCATCTATTCTTGTTTATTTAGAAAATGTGTGAAAAATGATTCACGAGCCTAGGGGCAAAATCGTAAATTTTGACATGGTATGAGGGCAAAATGGTCATTTTTGCCTAAGTATAGATTTTGGTGCATCATGATCGTAAAATGTTTTAAATGAATGAATTTTATTGTTATAGATCAAGAAGAACGCGGGATTAACCTTGACCGGGGAAAAGGCAAGGTTACGGAATAAACCGCAAATCGACACGTTTTGCACCGAGGTAAGTTTACGTGTAAACGATGCATTTTATATGCACATTATTGTTGTTAATTAGCGCATGACACAATTGGGAATATATATGATTCAAGTAGATAAAAAGTGGTAGTTATTGAGTAACTCTGATATGAATGATGGAATGGATATGTGAGTGTGTTATATCAATATTTGATGGTGGGTTAAGTGCGATACCACCGTAATTAATCCTTTGGTGGGCTGTGTGCGATACCACCGTAATTAATCTTTTGGTGGGCTGTGTGCGATACCACCGGGTAACGTGAACATGAGTAATGTATTTTGATATAGTGATGCGTTGTATTATGTGACCTTGTGACGCTAAGTGCAGGGAAACTGTTAATGAATGTATGCATCATGCTTGAAATGTGGTTGGAATGTGTGAATGGAAGAAATGAGTAAGCCTGATCTTGAATGTAGATTGTTTCTTGCTTAGTAAATAATGCTATGGAAGTGTTTATTTCATGTTAAAATGTTATATTGTTTACATGTAAACTTACTAAGCTTAAAGCTTACTCCCTTACTTTCCCTTGTTTTATAGAGCTTAAGATTTGAGCGGGATACGTCGATAACTGTAAGACCGCCCACACTATCACTCATCTCGGTATACCTAGACTTAATGATTTTGTAAATGGCATGTATAGGGGCTCGACTAGTAAAATTATTTTGTTATTTTGGCCAAAGGTGTAATGGCTCTTGTTAAGACATTTAATTTGTAAATTGCCATGCATGATGGCTCATTTTACCATTTATGAAATTACAAGTTATCTATGGGAGTTCATGTTGAAGTTATGAGATGTTTACTAGTATGTTGAATGGATTCATGTAGTGTAAGCTATAGGGGTATAGAGAGCTTGGCAAACAGCCTTGTTCTTGTCCACATGGGTAGACACACGGGCGTGTGTCTAGGCCGTGTGCGACACACGATCAAGCCATGGGCGTGTGCCCAGGCCGTGTGAAGTCTGCACCTTGAAATTTTAAATTTGAATGGTCACACGGTTAAAGCACACGGGCGTGCCTAGACCGTGGGGAAATAGTCAGAGGCGACCGAGGCTCGCACGCTCGTGTGGCTACTATCACCGTGTGACCGGCATTCAGCATTTTCCGCTCTACAACTAGAGTAGAGAGAATACACACCTAATAGGAATCTGGTGCTAATCTGCACTCCGAATGCTCCTATGCCCAATGCCAACCAGGTGCTTCCTCCCATCATAGATAGCTCTATTTATAGCCAGCTTCTCACCTTCCCTCTTTGTATCTTTCCGATGTGTGATCCCCCCGTTAGCAGAGTTTAAATCCAACTCAAACTCTTGCCGTCCAATCCGGAAAATAAATACTCCCTTGCTTGTCCTGAGATTCGAACCCTTGCTCCCTTCAATAGCTCAACACGCCACTTGCCACCAAGCCACAAGCTCATCTTGTGTCTTAAAACATGCCCAACTAAAGATAAGTCTATGGCCAAGGTCTAAATCCATTTAATAAAATAATCTAAAAGAAATGCAAGTTCCACGCCTTGAACCTTGGACCTCCTTCCTTCCTTGTGGCGTCACCCCCTTGCTCCCTAAGTGGCGTCACTTTGCCACTACACCACACATTCCACTTGTGACATTTTTCTCCACATTTTATTCTTAAAGCCTACCTACTAACTCCCAGGGTTTTTTTCACCTAAAACCAAAATTTTCCTAAAGCTCAAGTTTGATCCTGAGACTTCATAGAAGCCCCCTAACCTTCCAAAATCACACACCTACTAGGTCCAACTTGCATAAGAGCTGATCTCTTGATCTAAAAAATTTTAAACGCTACTAAGCTCAAGGCCCATTGGGCCCAATTCTACTAGGCCCAATTTTGGGATGTTACAAATCTACCCTCCTTAAAAAAATTTCGTCCTCGAAATTTCCAACTAACTAACAGTCGTACATCCTAACCTATAACACTATGCTCACGCTGCGCACTCTGATTCCAATAACACTAATTCGCTTTCTATCTTAATCTTGGAACCTCTTCACACAACCAACATCTAACCACAGAAGCAAGCAGTTTCTCATACTCAACCAATTGCTATATCAAAACATCACATCCAAACCAAACACACAGAATAAATATCAGAAATACAGTCATTTTAGCACAAAATATAGTATAGTAAAAAGGGGACTTACGAATTTGGTGCCGGAGACTCGGGTGCCATACTTCAAGAAAACATGTATTTTTCTAAATCATATTTCAAACCAATTTTTGGAAAACGTTGTCGAACCCATTCCACAGCCGAGTTTTGCAACCTAGGCTCTGATACCATAGTTGTAACACCCCAAACCCGGCCTACACGTTATGACCGGATCTGGTATGTCACAAGGAAAGGTTGTTTTAAATAACTTTGAAAATTTAAAGGAGAAACATTCTTCGCATTGTGCTAACCCTTTTTGAAAATCAAATTCGGTCAGGTTCTGTATTACGAAAACTGAAATCTAGTGGTATTCCGAAACGTGATATGTTGAAAGCAGTGTTTGTTGGTTTAAGAAAAAATTCTAAATTTAGTTAATTAACCGTTTACTATCTTTTGTTAACACTTGGAAACATGATTGTTTAGATTTTTATCTTAGAAAACTCCGTATTTGACAGTTCATAAAACATGCTATAACAAATTTAAAGCAAAAACCCAAATTAAAGTTATGGAGGCCTTATTACATTGCAAAAATCCCAAAATGAAAAAGTAAGTTTAAATAAGAAACAAAAGTTTACGAGAAAATAACGCATGGCCACCTCAAAGTCCGCCTCGGCTCCAAATCCGCGATCTAGGGATTACCTACAAAATTAAGCAGAGGGGGTGAGTCACTGAGACTCAGTGTGTAACTCCCCTTATAACGCAATCGGGCTTTAAGCCCACAGATGCACATTGGGACTTAACCCTCACAATATAGCATATTAAAAATGTATGCAATGCAGCCTAGCCCAACCTATTTTTCCATCCTCTAGGTCACCTGAATCAGCCAAACACCCGTGGCATCAAGCCACTGTGGTCCCAGACAACTTGTGACAGAGTCACAGAATATATATGAACGTGGGGCCAACCCACTATGGTCCGAGACCACTGTGACAATCCCTGATAAGTATACGTGGGGCCAACCCACTGTGGTCCCAGACCACTGAGATAAGTCACTGATAAATATGTATACGTGGTTCCAAACCACCGTGGTCCCAGACCACTGTGACAGAAGTCACTGAATAACACTTCCCCTTTCAATCATATCCCAAAGCCCATACAATATGACATAATAATTCGTGTATGCAGTATGTCATGTATGCAAAACATATATCAAATATAACGTATAACATGAATTACCATCATAATCAGATAAACAGAATACAACGTAATCAAGCTAATCAGCCTCTAAGGGTATACAGTAATTTTACCTACCAAGGGTATTTTCGTAATTTACCTATCAAGGGTATTTCAATAATTTCGCACCTGCAATGGCCTTTTCGAAGGCCTAAGTTGCCCCGAGCGACTCGGCTACCATTTTCGGTCATTACCGGACTATTGGGCCTGAAACCCGATTTCGGCCCATTCGGGCCCACACGCTCGTGTGGCCCAACTAGCACAAATTAAGCCACAGATATGAGATTCACCTAGTCCAGTCTAATATATACTACACAATCATACAATCTACTCATATGGGCCCACTCGACCCCTTATCATCCCATCGTGGCCCAAACAACATCAACCTACAAGAATACTAACAATGGCCTCAACTATTGCGTCGAAGCCCCCCACACGTGCGCTCGCACGCTCGTGTGGCTACTATCATCATGTGACCGGCATTCGGCATTTGCCGCTCTACAACTAGAGTAGAGAGAATACACACCTAATAGGAATCTGGTGCTAATCCGCGCTCCGAATGCTCCTATGCCCAACGCCAACCAGGTGCTTCCTCCCATCATAGATAGCTCTATTTATAGCCAGCTTCTCACCTTCCCTCTTTGTATCTTTCCGATGTGTGATCCCCCCGTTAGCAGAGTTTAAATCCAACTCAAACTCTGGCCGTCCAATCTGGAAAATAAATACTCTCTTGCTTGTAATGAGATTCGAACCCTTGCTCCCTTTAATAGCTCAACACGCTACTTGCCACCACGCCACAAGCTCCTCTTGTGTCTTAAAACATGCCCAACTAAAGATAAGTCTATGGCCAAGGTCTAAATCCATTTAATAAAATAATCTAAAAGAAATGCAAGTTCTACGCCTTGAACCTTGGACCTCCTTCCTTCCTTGTGGCATCACCCCCTTGCTCCCTAAGTGGCTTCACTTTGCCACTACACCACACACTCCACTTGTGACATTTTTCTCCACATTTTATTCTTAAAGCCTACCTACTAACTCCCAGGATTTTTTTCACCTAAAACCAAAATTTTCCTAAAGCTCAAGTTTGATCCTGGGACTTCATAGAAGCCCCATAACCTTCCAAAATCACACACCTACTAGGTCCAACTTGCATAAGAGCCGATCTCTTGATCTTAAAAATTTTAAACGCTACTACGCTCATGGCCCATTGGGCCCAATTCTACTAAGCCCAATTTCGGGATGGTACAAGTTATACGCCCGTGTGCCCCTAAGACATGCCCGTGTCTACCACCTGTGGTCGAAACTGACTAATTTCACACGGCCTTGACACGGTCACGGCCTTGGCCCGTGTGCCAAACCTTGGGATTCTGCCTAATCCACACGGTCCACACACACGCCCGTGTGTTTCAACCATGTGGCGATTTAAATTCCAAGTACATGGTGCAGACTTCACAAGGCCTGGGCACACGCCCACGTGCTAGCCGTGCCGCTCACGCGATCTAGACACACGCCCGTGTGTCTACCCATGTAGAAAATTAGAAGACTATCTACCAAGCCCTTTGCCCGTGTGTCTACCCATGTAGAAAATTAGAATACTATCTACCAAGCCCTTTGCCACCCTACATTGAAAACGTACATACTCCAATTCCATTCAACGTAATTCATGACCCAAAGACACATCTAAATACTCAATTCAACATTCATACACAAGGGCATACACTTCAAGAAAATCACTTTCATTAAACAAAATAATTTGCCAAGTATTTGCCTAACTTAAGGCCATTTACAAAATGACTTTAGTAATATGCATAGCCAACACTTTGGCTAACAATTACAACTTAACAAAATACTCAAGTCATATACATGCCATACTCAAAATAAGTCTAAATTGTTATACCAAAGTGATGTCGGTAGTGTGATTTCCGAACTCCTACGTCCACGATCCTCGAGTTATCTTGGCAATACTATAAGGAAGAAGGGCAATGAAAGGGGTAAGCATAAAGCTTAGTAAGTTTGCATGAATATAAATAGCAATAATAAGCTCATAAAATAATCCATCCATGATATTAACTAACCATACACAAATCATAGGCATCTTGCCATACTTATAATTGCCCTTATTTAGCACATACCATGCCACATGTCGTAAACGTTTCTTCGTGACTCATTCATGAGTACTTGTATTCACTCATTCATATGACTTTAGTGCAAATTTCATTTCTACTTTTAAACTCATCTACTTATCCCTTTAATCACTAGGGATAGTCAAAGACGTATATTCGACGTCATTCATGTAGAGACGAAGCCAATGCCACATCCCCGAGGTGGTCTTACATGGAGTTACTTCTAAACGCCAATTCCATATCCCGGATATGGTCTTATACAATTTCTCAACTTAGTACCGGGGCCATGTCCTAGACATGGTCTTATACGGGACCTTACCTATTTCATATCTCGATGATAGGATTTTCATATTCACATGGTCCACTAGGACTTCAACACCTCATTCAACATTAATTTAATGGAGTTTCATGCATCAATATGATATCAAGCATTCTCAATTATGCTAACGTAAATATTGCATTAATCACATACAAACTTACCTCGATTCCAAAATGAGCTAACTCGTCGGTTTAGTCCAAGACTTTGTTCTTTCCCCGATCGTGGCAGATTCTCGGTTCTTCTTGCTCTATAATAGAAATTTAGCTCATTTTAATCACCTCATTAATAAAAGCATTTCAATAATCATGCTTAGGCAAAATTACTATTTTGCCCCTAGGCTTTGGCAAAAATGACCGTTTTGCCCCTAGGCTCGGAAATAATTCTAATCACATTTCTACCTTCCATAAGCCTAGGTGAACATTTAATACTCTTATAGCTATTATCAAAACTCATCATTTCACATAATTACCAAAATTTTGTAATCTTTTCATCAAGGTCCAATTAGGTGTTTTCATGGCAACACCTTTCACAAGAGTTGTTCATCTAACAACCAGGTCTCATTTTCTCCCATAAAAATGCAGCAAATAACTATGATAGCTCTCATGGAAAAACTCTAAACTTTTCACCATATTGCACAATAGTCCCCTCATTTGAAAGCTTAAGCTTTAGGGGTCCCAAAAGTACAACTATTTTCAAGAAAAGATCACTAGAACACTTACTTATGAAAAGAAGAGTGTGCTAAAATTTTGAAGCTTTCTTCCCTCTATTTGCTGCTAATTTTCAGTGGAAGAGTGAAAGAGAAAAGATGATATCTTTTCTTTCCTTATTTTATTAATACTAGTCAAATTAGTCCACCTACTATCACCAACTTTGACCATCATTGACAAATTTGACTCCTATGCTAGTCTATGGCCGGCCAAGCAAGTATTGGGGGTATAATTTCCTTTTAAAGACCTCCAATCATCAATCTATGGCTATTTGGTACCTTTAGCTTATAAAATGGAACTTTCGCACTTTATGCGATTTAGTCCTTTTTCACGATTGTACATGAAATCGCTAAAATTAAAGCACCAAAATTCTCATGTACATATATTATCATGCTTTGACTCTTAATATAACCTGAAAATAAATTTCTCAAATCTCATATTAGTGATCCCGAGATCACTGTTCCGGCTAGCCCCTAAATCGGGCTGTTACAATTCTCCCCCTTAAGGATTTTCGTCCCCAAAAATCTTTCCAGTAAAAAGGTTGGGATATTGGTTTCTCATCAATTCCTCGGGCTCCCATGTAGCCTCTTCTATTCCGTGCCTTTTCCATAAAACTTTCACAAGGGCTATGCTCTTGTTTCTCAACTGCTTGACCTCTCGCGCCAAAATCTTAACCGGCTCGTCACCATAAGTCAAGTCCGGTTGTATCTCTACCTCTGTTGGTACAATGACATGTGAAGGATCTGAACGGTATCCGTGCAACATGGATACGTGAAAAACATCATGAATCTTTTCTAGTTCAGGTGGTAAGGCTAACCGATAAGCTACCGGTCCTATCCTCTCGGTAATTTCATAAGGTCCTATAAAGCGCGGACTTAATTTACCCTTCCGGCCAAATCTGAGGACTTTCCTCCAAGGTCATACTTTCAAGAACACTTTATCACTGACTTTGAATTCTATCTCTTTCCTTTTAAAATCTGAATAGGACTTCTGCCTATCTGAGGCGACTTTTAGACAATCACGTATCACTTTTACTTTTTCATCAGTTTCCTTAACCAAATCGACCCCGTGTATCTGTTTCTCTCTGAGTTCTGACCAATACAAGGGCGTGCGGCACTTACGCCCATACAATGCCTCATAAGGCGCCATCTTCAAACTTGACTGAAAACTGTTGTTGTAGGCAAATTCCACCAACGGTAAGTATTTCTCCCAACTACCTTGGAATTATAAAACACAACATCGAAGCATGTCCTCAAGTATCTGGATTACCCTCTTCGACTGTCCGTCGGTTTGTGGATGGAAGGCTGTACTAAAATTTAATTTTGTGCCCAAGGCTTCTTGCAACTTTTTCCAAAATCGTGACGTGAATCTCGGATCTCTATCCGAAATGATCAACAACGATACACCATGGAGTCTTACTATCTCTGACATGTACAAGTCTGCCAATTTATCAAGCGAATAGTCGACTCGTACTGGTATAAAATGGGCTGACTTTGTGAGTCTATCAACCACTACCCATACTGCATCTTTTTTCTTCGGAGCCCGTCACGAAGTCCATGGTAATTGTAAGAGTATGCCCAAAGATCAATCATGAGATGGTTGTAATAACATACTTGATTTACCATGTTTATTAATATAAAGCGTTGTCATTATTATTTTAGTTTTTCTTTCTGTGTGTACAAATAAACTGTTTTATAATAATGTCTTGAGAATAATATGATTATTCTTAAAAGATCCTTAGTCAAGTATTATTGTTGACTAGGACAACAATAATGCATTAAGACTAACATGTAGTTGATTGATGATAAAGAGTTGTCATTGATATGGAGTGTCAAAATCAATGCATGAATATGTGTGTTAGAGAACAACATATTGGACTGACTCGCTATGAGTATGTTTCTTGGATTATTATGTAATTGTCACAACATTACTCATAGTGATTAATATGTATATGATCCTCAGACTTGAGATCATCATCATCCCAACATCGTGAGTTGTATATTTTGATACAGTCAAACGTACACCATAACTGGTTGTTCTATAAAGGCTGAAGTTGGATATACCACAATCTATGTAGAGGGATATGGTTGATCAATATAGGATAAGTCCCTCATACATAATGGGAGTAATATCTTAGGCCACTTGATTGAGTGAGACTAGAAATGCATGGCCATGCTCAAATAAGTTGACATGAGATGTCATACTAATTTGTATATCATAGTCTACTCAAGATATCAAGAAACAAGGGATGGACTATACAAGTGTGACTATTCCATGACTTGTGTCCATTCCAGAGATAAAGGACTTAAGGATTAACGCATGAAAGATTAATCACAAAAAGGTTATGTCGAATCATGACTCCTTGTAACTTAGGTAGCAATGATGCATTGCTAGATGCCACTCATTGTTTGTAACATTAGAATCATTCTAGTATTATCGCTAACGTTACAAGAACCTCACTGTGGTCACACCCTATGGTTGAAATGAACGGAATAAAACATAGTTGGTATTGTGTTTGATTGTCACATGAATTAAATTAATTAAAGAATTAATTTAAATTGGGCAATCAAATATTGAACATATTATATGTACAAGGATGTTGTACACATAATGAGAATTAATATATGAATTTGGTTCGTATATAGATTTAAATAAATATAGTTTACCGAAATCCATGTTATAATTAATGCAATTATAATTTGTTTTTGGATATAATTAATGTAATTATAATTTTTGGTTAAAACATTATTATATTTATTTAATTTTATGATTCATTAAAAAGATATCGATTATAAAAGGTAATAGGTTATATAGAGCTTATTAAGAAAAAACCCTAATAGATTGCTTTAAGGTCTAGCAGCCGTCAAGCAAGAAAAACCTCCAAAACAGTTTTGGAGATTTCTTCCGTTCATAGTCAAACCGGGTGGATTACGTAGAGGCCGACACTGGAAAAGGTTGTGGCTTGGTTCGACAGTGGATCAAAGTTCGTGTTACCGAGGCATCGCTGTCTACTCAGATTGAAGTTTTGGTAATTTCGAAACCTTTATTTCACCTCGATTCATTTCTCACACATGGATTCATGGTTTGGATCTCCGGAATTTAATTTTATTTTGCTACGCCAATGGGTGCCGGTGTTCCAATAGTAATACGGTCCCATTTCCACTCAGGAACCATAATGGGCTGAAGTAAACCCGAAGGTACTTGATGTTCAGCTTTCACTTGCTGACAAATAAGGCATTTCGATACAAACTCGAAAATGTCTTTCTTCATACCAAGCCACCAATACCATTTCTTCAAATCATTGTACATCTTCGTGCTGCCTGGGTGTACATTCAAACATCTGCTATGCGCTTCATGCAAGATTTTATGAATAATCTCATCATTTTTGGGTACACAGACCCTATCTCGAAATGTCATACATCCATCAGGATTTACCCAAAATTCTGACCCCACGCTCGACTCACATAAAATTCTCTTGGCTTACAAACTATTATCATCTTTCTGAGCTTCAAAGATTTCTTGGAGAAACAAGGGTTTAGCCCTCAATTCGGCTAAAACGGAACCATCATCCAAAAAGGTCATCTGAGTATTCATGGCTCTTAGTGCAAACAATAATTTTCTACTCAAAATATCGGCGACTACGTTCGCCCTTCCCGGATGGTAGTCAATTTCCAACTCATAATCCTTAATCAACTCTAACCACCTTCGTTGCCTCAAATTCAAATCCTTTTGACTCATCAAATATTTTAGGCTTTTATGGTCGGTGAATATCTGACACCTTTCACCATATAAATGATGCCTCCAAATTTTTAACGCAAACACAATTGCTGTAACAGCCCGATTTAGACCCTAGACGGAGTAGTGGTTTCAAGACCACGAATCTGAGGTCGTAAAAATATTTTAATATTATTTTTGGTTTTGATTATATGTGATATAGTCTGTGCGAAAATTCTGTGTGATAATTTTATCGATTGTGCGTCAAATTATGAAAAAGGATTAAATTGCATAAGGTGTAAAATGTTGTGTGCTGATTGTTAAGTGCTTAATTATTGTTGTTTTTATAATGATAAGGACTTATGATGCAATTTGGCCATAATTGAGTATAGTGGACGGCATAATGATAACATACATTTTTTTATATGTTAAAATTTTACGTTAAAATTTATATTATATATTATAAAGAGAGAATAAAATAAAATTAAGAGATAGTGGAGGTGTTCATATTCTTCCACCGAATGTTGAAGAATAAATAAAAGGTTTGAAGCTTTGAAACATTCGGCCACATCAAGCTTCAATCGGGTATGTGTTTTTGATCGGTTTTTGATAATTTCTACGTTTTCGTAATCGTTGCTTCGTGCTCTAGCTAACCCATGTTGTAATTTTGTGAGTCGATGATGTCTTTGTGATGAGCCATTGATGAATTCTTGAGCTATGTTCTAGTTGATAGTGAAATATGAAAACTTGGTGTGGGTTAACATAGTTTGTATTTGGTTTTTTGATGAAATTAAGTAAATTGGGTTAAATTGAGAAAAGTGTAAATTAAGGGACTAAATTGTGAAATAAATGAAATGTGTGGGCTTGAATGAACACAAGAGAAATTCAGCTAAGCTTATGTGAAAGGAAATTATGTGAATTTGATGATTTTGTGAATTAGGGACTAAAGTGTCGAAATGTAAAAATGTGAGGGCTATTTTGTAAAATGCCCTAAATATGTGTGTTTGGATGAAATTAAATGAATTGGTAATTGAATAGATTGAATTTGAATGTGTATAGACCAAGAAAAGAGAGGTTCAGATCGAGATCGAGGCAAAGACAAAGTACTCGATTAATCGACCGTTTCGGTATTTCGACGTCGGAGGTAAGTTCGGATATAATACTAGTCATTAAATTTATATCTATGTGATGAGAAATGAATAAATGTATAGAGTTGTATTAATACTGTATTACATATGAGATCGAGTATTGAGGCACTAAGTGTGCAAAATTAGATAAGATACAGAAATGAATAGCACTGTGTGTGCGAAAAGATTGAAGCTTCGACTTACCAAATTGGCACTGTGTGTGCGATATCGATATAAGTTTGGCTTACCGAATTAGCACTGTGTGTGCGATATCGATATAAGTTCGGCTTACCGAATTGGCACTGTGTGTGCGATACCGATATAAGTTCGGCTTACCAAATTGGCACTATGTGTGCGACACCAATATAAGTTCGGCTTATCGAATTGGCACTGTGTGTGCAATACCGTTATAAGTTCAGTTTATTGAATTGGCACTAAGTGTACGTTGACAATTATGCTTTGATTACGAAATTAGCACTAAGTGTACGAATAAAACAAAAGAGTAGCAATGATTTATCGGAATGTAGAACCGAGTGGTTGAGAAGCATAGTTGGTGAGTAACTATGTGTTGACAAAAAGGTATGTATTTAACCTTTGTGGTTGATGAGATTGTGTATGTTTTTGTGAATGATTGAGTAGGATTATTGGCTATGAATGATGGTAGGTATGATACCTATGTGGTTGGTGAATTTGGAAGTAAATGAATTGAATGTTATGTGAGTATTGGATATAGTTGAATTTGTGTATCATTGGTAAATTATCTAAGTGATGGTTCAATTTATACATTGATTTGATTCAACGAATTAATTGTATTGTATCTCGAACTTACTAAGCTTTGAAAGCTAACTGTGTGATTTGTTTCTCTATTTTACAGTGTCAGCAAAGCTAGCTCGGATTCGGGGATCGTCAGCATTCTCTATCACACTATCGGCAATCTATTTTGGTACATTTTGGGAAAGATGTACGTAGTTGAAATATGGCATGTATAGGCTAGTTTTGTAAGACATGTTTGAGATGTGTAAATAGCCATGTGATGTGGCTAGATAAATGTTGGTAAAATGCATGTGTGGCTTTGATATATGGTGCATATTTTGGTATACCTTATGAGTAAAGAAAATGTCTTATGAATGGTAATCTTAGTGATGGTATGATGCTAGTATGATTTAGTGAATTTGGGGATGAATCATGTTTGATATTGAATGTGTTCAAGTTGTGTAATTTAGTTCCTAAGTTGACATGTTAGGAATGAGATGATATAAGATGATATGTTGATCATTTGACATGAAAATTGGTTGCTAATTTGTGTGTGGAAGTATGTTTAAATGTGCTTGTAGGTTTGACCCTTGTGTGGGTGGCAAATTGGCCTTGGAAATGGCCTATTTTGCCTACACGGTTAAGGCACAGGCGTGCCTAGTGACCGTGGGGCTAAGTCGAGAGCTAGCCTAATAGCACACACTGGCAAAGACACACAGCGTGTCTCGTAGCCGTGAGAAAGTCGATATATGGCCTAAGAGTACACGGCCTTAGCACACGGGTCTTTGGGTGGCCGTGGGTGTAAAGTCGATTCGACCACGGCCCAAGGCACACGGGCGTGCTTGGTGGCCGTGGATGTGAAGTCGATTCGACCACGGCCAAGGCACACGCGGCGTGCTTGGTGGTCGTGGATGTGAGGTCGGGCCGACGACCACGGGGAGGACACACGGGGTGTCCAAAGCGATGGAAGTGGGAGGCACACACGGCTTGCCTACACGGGCGTGTAACCCCTGAAACTTAGAAAAGTTTTAAATTTTTGTGAAATTTTGTATGTGTTCCAGTTTAGTCCCGACCCGGTTTATAAGCATGTTTTAGGTCTCGTTGACCGTATTAAGGGACATTATGTTTGAGATTGATGGATGAATGTATGAACACGAAAATGTTTTCGATACGCTCAGAACGCCTTTAACCCTATTCCGGCGACGGTTTCGGGTTAGGGTGTTACATTTTATTGGTATCAGAGCTACGGTTTAGTTGATTCTCAAACTAACGTAGTGTGTGTGAGTCTAGCTATACATGCCATATATGAAATTCCGATAATGTGATGAATTTTGGCAGTTATAAATGTGTTTTCATATAGTAATGGATCCCGATCGAGCAGTTGCTGAATATGTAGAGAGTAACGCGCCTGGTCCCGCTCAAGGGACAGCGCCGGCCACATCTAGGCCAAATGAAAGTAGTGAGGGAGGAGAGGCTAAGCAAGCCTTCTTTCGTATGATGAGTGAGTGGTTTTCGGAGTTCGTTCGAACGAATCCGGCTGCTCCACAACCTCCACCCCCACAAGTACCTGTTGTGCAACAAGTCATAGATCCGATTCGATTGAATAAACCTCTTGTGGATAAGATCCGGAAGTATGGGGCCGAAGAGTTTAGGGCCACCGCTGACGACGATGCTGAACGAGCTGGGTTTTGGATCGAGAACACAATTCGGGTATTTGATGAGATGTCATTAACCACTGATGAATGTATCAAGTGTGCAGTTTCTTTGTTGAGAGATACGGCTTATAATTGGTGGAAAACATTGACATCCGTGGTTCCGAGAGAGAGAATCACTTGGGATTTCTTTCAAGTTGAGTTTAGAAAGAAGTATATCAGTCAACGCTTCATTGATCAAAAACATAAAGAGTTCCTTGAACTAAAATAAGGTCGTTTGTCTGTTACTGAATATGAGCGAGAATTCGTAAGATTTAGTCAATACGCGAGAGAATGTGTTTCGACCGAAGCTACTATGTGCAAATGCTTCATAGAGGGATTGAATGAAGATATTAAATTGTTAATAGGAATACTTGATATAAATGAATTTGTTGTGTTAGTTGAAAGAGCATGCAAAGCTGAGGAGCTTAGTAAAGAAAAGAAGAAAGTCGATTCTGAAGCTCGAGATGAAAGAAAAAGATTAATGAGTAAGTCATCTCAGCCTTCGACAAAGAAATTTAGAGGTGCAAGCAACCGATCAAATACTTCATTTGAACATCCATATAAAGATCACGCAAGACTAAGTGTTGGTCTAAGAACTCAAGCTCAAATTGAATCAAAGGTTGAAAATGATAAAAGCAACAAACCTGAGTGTAGACAGTGTGGAAGACAACATGTAAGAGAATGCTAGGGCAAATACAACAATAGAGTTTGCTATAAATGTGGATCACGAGAACATTTCATTCGAGATTGCCCAAAGTTAGTTGAGAAAGAAAATGTTTAGAATGTGAGATCGATTAATGTGATGGCTAGGGGTAGACCACCCAGAAATGTCGGGAATGTGAGTGGAAGTTAAAAAGGGACTACTGATACAGCTGTGAGGTCAGAGGTTAGAGCACCTGCCCGAGCTTATGCTATACGTGCACGAGAGGAAGCATCATCTCCAAACGTCATTACTGGTACTTTTACTCTATTTGATACTGATGTGATTGCATTAATAAATCTGGGTTCAACTCATTTCTATGTGTGTGTGAATTTAGTATCAAGTAAGAATCTACCTGTTGAGTCTACTGAATTGGTAATTAGAATATCGAACCCTTAGATAAGTGTGTTTTTATGGATAAAGTGTGCAAGAATTGCCCTTAATGTTTCGGGATATATGCTTTTCGGCTAATGCGATAATGCTACCATTCGATAAATTTGATATAATTTTTAGTATGGATTGGCTCACTTTACATAATACCATTGTGAATTGTAAACGAAAGAGTATAGATTTGAGAAGTTAGAACGGTGAGATAGTTTAAATTGAATCTAGTGATATGAAAGGGTTACCAGTTGATGTATATGTGATGAAAGCTTTGAACTATGTGAGAAGGGGTTGCGAAGCTTATTTGACATATGTGATTGATATAAAAGTGACTGATAAGAAAGTTGAATGCGTGCTCGTGATTTATGAATTCTTAGCTATGCCTTTCGGATTAGCGAATGCTCTGCGCAGTGTTTATGGATTTGATGAATCTGTATATCGGACCATATTGAGATCGTTTTGTTGTAGTGTTATTGATGACATTCTGATTCATTTATGGGATGAGACACATCATGCCAAGCATTTGAGAATTGTGCTACAAACACTGCGTGAGAAACAGTTGTATACTAAGTTTAGCAAATGTGAATTTTGGTTGCGTGAGGTTGGTTTTCTGGGGCATATTGTGCCAACTGCGGGAATACGAGTTGATCCAAGTAAACTCTCTGCTATTTTAGAATAAAAGCCTCCGAGAAATGTGTTTGAAGTCCGTTGTTCTCTAGGACTAACGTGATATTATAGACAATTTGTGAAAGGCTTTTTGATGATTGCGACTCTATTGATAAAGTTGCTACAGAAAAATGTTAAATTTGAGTGGTCAGAAAAGTGCCAACAGAGTTTTGAACAGTTAAAAAATGTTGTTGACAGAAGCACCAGTGTTAGTTCAATTTGAATCAGGTAAAGGGTTTATAATTTATAGTGATGCATCGTTAAATGGTTTGGGTTGTGTGCTGATGCAAGAAGGCAAAGTCATTGCTTATGCTACGAGGCAGTTAAAGCCGCATGAAAAGAACTACCCGATGCACGACCTTGAATTAGCCGCAATCGTGTTTGTATTAAAGATTTGGCGTCACTATTTTTTTGGGGGGGGTGAGAAATGCCATATTATACCGATCATAAGAGTTTAAAGTACTTGATGACTTAGAAAGAATTGAATTTGCGATAAAGAAGATGGTTGGAATTGTTGGAAGACTACGAGCTTGTGATAGATTACCACCCGGGTAAAGCTAATGTTGTAGCTGATGCCTTGAGTCGAAAATCATTATGTGTTTTGCGAACTATGAGTATTCAGATAAATCTGTGTGATGATAGTATGGATTTGGTCGAGTTGAAAGTAAAGCCGATGTTTGTACGTCAGAATTGTGATCCTCAGAAAAGTGATGTTGAAATGATGGCTAAATGAACTCAGTGTGAATTGAATATTGATTCAGAATTTCGAGTTGATAGTGATGATTGTCTGAGATTTAGAGATCGGAATTGTATTTCGAATAAGTCAGAGTTGATTCAGTTAATTTTGAATGAAGCTTACAACAGTCGTTTAACTGTTCACCCTGGGAGTAAAAAAATGTACAATGATTTGAAACAGTATTATTGGTGGCATGGTATGAAACGGGACATCTCTGACTTTGTGTCGAAATGTTTAGTTTGTCAGCAAGTTAAAGTTGCACAGCAGGTTCCGTCCAAATTGTTACAACCGATTATGATTCCTGAGTGGAAATGGAAAAGGATTACAATGGACTTTATGTCGGGATTACCTTTATCCCCGAGAAAGAAAGATGTGATATGAGGTTCTTTAAGGTCAAAAATGCTGAACTCTATTGTATTGAACTGAGCTGCATGAAAATGAAATTTACGAGATTAATTTGATAAACGAGACTGAACAGAAAGTGAAAGTGTTGT
Organism: Gossypium sturtianum; assembly: GCA_025698515.1. NCBI lineage: Eukaryota > Viridiplantae > Streptophyta > Magnoliopsida > Malvales > Malvaceae > Gossypium > Gossypium sturtianum. Next base: position 41,729,488 of record CM046946.1, on the reverse strand, counting down.
GACACAAACACTGAGCAGAAGAGGCTACGTGGGAGCCTGAGAATATTATGAGAGAGCATTATCCTCACCTATTCACTGGTAAGATTTTCGGGGACGAAAATCCCTAAGGGGGGAGACTTGTAACAGCCCGGTTTAGACTTTAGACGGAACAGTGGTTTCGAGACCATGAATCTGAGGTCGTAAAAATATTTTAATATTATTTTTGGTGTTGATTCTATGTGATATAGTCTGTGAGAAAATTCTATGTGATAATTTTATCGACTGTGTGTCAAATTATGAAAAATGATTAAATTGCATAAGGTGTAAAATGTTGTGCGTTGATTGTTAAGTGCTTAATTGTTGTTGTCTTTATAATGAGAAGGACTTATGATGCAATTTGGCCATAATTGAGTATAGTGGACGGCATAATGATACCATACATGTTTTTATATGTTAAAATTTTAAGTTAAAATTTATATTATATATTATAAGGTGAGAATAAAACAAAATTAAGAGATAGTGGAGGTGTGCATCTTCTTCCACCGAATGTTGAAGAAGAAATAAAAGGTTTGAAGCTTTGAAACATTCGGCCACATCAAGCTTCAATCGGGTATGTGTTTTTTATCGGTTTTTGATAATTTCTATGTTTTCGTAATCGTTGCTTCGTGCTCTAGCTAACCCATGTTTTAATTTTGTGATTTGATGATGTCTTTGTGATGAGCCATTGATGAATTCTTGAGCTATGTTCTAGTTGATAGTGAAATATGAAAACTTGGTGTTGGGTTAACATAGTTTGTATTTGGTTTTTTGATGAAATTGAGTAAATTGGGTTAAATTGAGAAAAGTGTAAATTGAGGGACTAAATTGTGAAATAAATGAAATGTGTGGCCTTGAATGAACACAAGGGAAATTCAGCTAAGCTTATGTGAAAGGAAATTATGTGAATTTGATGATTTTGTGAATTAGGGACTAAAGTGTCGAAATGTAAAAATGTGAGGGCTATTTTGTAAAATGCCCTAAATATGTGTGTTTGGATGAAATTAAATGAATTGGTAATTGAATAGATTGAATTTGAATGTGTATAGACCAAGAAAGGAGAGGTTCGGATCGAGATCGAGGCAAAGACAAAGTACTCGATTAATCGACCATTTCGGTATTTCGACGTCCGAGGTAAGTTCGGATATAATACTAGTCATTAAATTTATATCTATGTGATGAGAAATGAATAAATGTATAGAGTTGTATTAATACTGTATTACATATGAGATCGAGTATTGAGGCACTAAGTGTGCGAAATTAGATAAGATACAGAAATGAATAGCACTGTGTGTCCGAAAAGATTGAAGCTTCGGCTTACCGAATTGACAATGTGTGTGCGATATCGATATAAGTTCGGCTTACCGAATTGGCACTGTGTGTGCGATACCGATATAAGTTCAGCTTACCGAATTGGCACTGTGTGTGCGATACCGATATAATTTCGGCTTACCAAATTGGCACTGTGTGTGCGACACTGATATAAGTTCGGCTTACCGAATTGGCACTGTGTGTGCGATACCATTATAAGTTCGGTTTATTGAATTGGCACTAAGTGTACGTTGACAATTTTGCTTTGATTACGAAATTATCACTAAGTGTGCGAATAAAACAAAAGAGTAGCAATGATTGATCGGAATGTAGAACCGAGTGGTTGAGAAGCATAGTTGGTGAGTAACTATGTGTTGACAAAAAGGTATGTATTTAACCTTTGTGGTTGATGAGATTGTGTATGTTTTTGTGAATGATTGAGTAGGATTATTGGCTATGAATGATGGTAGGTATGATACCTATGTGGTTTGTGAATTTGGAAGTAAATGAATGGAATGTTATGTGAGTATTGGATATAGTTGAATTTGTGTATCATTGGTAAATTATCTAAGTGATGGTTCAATTTATACATTGATTTGATTCAACGAATTAATTGTATTGTATCTCAAACTTACTAAGCTTTGAACGCTTACTGTGTGATTTGTTTCTCTATTTTACAGTGTCAGCAAAGCTAGCTCGGATCCGGGATCGTCAGCATTCTCTATCACACTATCGACAATCTATTTTGGTACATTTTGGGAAAGATGTACATAGTTGAAATATGGCATGTATAGGCTAGTTTTGTAAGACATGTTTGAGATGTGTAAATAGCCATGTGATGTGGCTAGATAAATGTTGGTAAAATGCATGTGTGGCTTTGATATATGGTGCATATTTTGGTATACCTTGTGAGTAAAGAAAATGTCTTATGAATGGTAATCTTAGTGATGGTATGATGCTAGTATGATTTAGTGAATTTGGGGATGAATCATGTTTGATATTGAATGTGTTCAAGTTGTGTAATTTAGTTCCTAAGTTGACATGTTAGAAATGAGATGATATAAGATGATATGTTGATCATTTGACATGAAAATTGGTTGCTAATTTGTGTGTGGAAGTATGTTTAAATGTGCTTGTAGGTTTGACCCTTGTGTGGGTGGCAAATTGGCCTTGCAAATGGCCTGTTTTGCCTACACGGTTAAGGCACACGGGCGTGCCTAGTGACCGTGGGGCTAAGTCAGTAGCTAGCCTAATAGCACACGGTCAAGACACACGGGTGTGTCTCGTAGCCATGTGAGAAAGTCGGTATATGGCCTAAGAGTACACGGCCTTAGCACACGGGGTGCTGGGTGGCCGTGGGTGTAAAGTCAAATTCGACCACAGCCAAGGCACACGAGCGTGCTTGGTGGCCGTGGATGTGAAGTCAGATTCGACCACGGCCAAGGCACATGGGTGTGCTTGGTGGCCGTGGATGTGAGGTCAGTTTCGACCACGGGGAGGACACACGGGGGTGTCCAGCAGCTGTGGGAGGCACACGGCTTGCCTACACGGGCATGTAACCCTTGAAACTAAGAAAAGTTTTAAATTTTTGTAAAATTTTGTATGTGTTCCGGTTTAGTCCCGACCCGGTTTATAAGCATGTTTTAGGTCTCGTTGACCGTATTAAGGGACATTATGTTTGAGATTGATGGATGAATGTATGAACTTCTGAAATTATTTTCGATCTGTCCGGTAACGCCTTTAACCCTATTCTGGTAACGGTTTTGGGTTAGGGGTGTTACAATTGCGGCCAACTCTAAATCATGAGTCGGGTAATTCTTCTCGTGCGGCTTCAATTGCCTAGAGGCGTAAGTAATCACCTTACCCTCTTGCATGAGTACACAACCCAATCCGCTCAAGGACACGTCACTATAAACCACAAATTCTCTTTCCAGCTCAGGTTGTACCAAAACAGGGGCCTCAGTCAACAGTGTCTTCAGTTTCTCAAAACTCTGTTGACACTTTTCTGTCCAATCGAACTTCACATCTTTTTGCAAAAGTTTAGTCATCGGGGTAGCTATCATGGAAAACCCCTTGACAAAACGCCTATAATAGCCAGCTAGGCCTAGAAAACTCCTTACTTCAGTTACGCTCCTTGGCGGTTTCCATTCAACAATTGCTGAAACCTTACTTGGGTCAAGTCTAATCCCGTCTCCGGAGACAATGTGTCCTAAAAATCCCACCTCCTTGAGCCAAAATTCACTCTTACTGAATTTGGCATACAATTTCTCTTCTCTCAGAACTTGCAGAACTGTACTCAAGTGCTCGGCGTGTTCGTTCTCATCTCGAGAGTAGATCAATATGTCGTCGATGAAGACCACGACAAATTTATCCAAGTATGGCCGAAAAACACGATTCATCAAATCCATGAAGATCGCAGGGGCATTCGTTAGACCAAAAGGCATGACCAAAAATTCATAGTGGCCATACCTAGTCCTAAATGCGATTTTTGGCACATCCGAGTCCTTGACTCTTAGCTGGTAGTACCCTGACCTCAAATCTATCTTGGAAAACACCGTGGCTCCCTTCAATTGATCAAATAGAACGTTGATCCTTGGCAACGGGTACTTGTTCTTCACAGTTACCTTATTGAGTTGCCGATAATCTATGCATAGTCTCATAGAACCATCTTTCTTCTTCACGAATAAAACGGGAGCACCCCACGGAGAAAAACTCAGCCTTGCAATACCTTTATCTATCAGCTCTTGCAACTGTTCTTTTAGCTCCTTTAACTCGGTTGGAGCCATTCTAAAGGGAGTAATAGAAATAGGGGCAGTACCCGGAGCTAACTCAATCCCAAATTTGATCTCTCTAACCGGGGGTAGTCCTGGCAACTCTTCCGGGAAAACATCTAGGTACTCGCATACTATGGGTACCGACTCAATTCTCAAATCAGTCTCTTTAGTGTTCAACATAAAGGCAAGGTAAGCCTCGTACCCCTTTCTCAAATACTTTTGAGTCGACAGGGTTGATATCACTACTAGTGATCTATTTGGCTTATCTGATTTAACACGAATAAAATCCCTATTTTCACTTCTCAACTATATAAGCTTCTCCCCACAGTTCACAATTACCTCATGAGTGACTAACCAATCCATCCCAAGGATGACATCAAACTCATCAAATGGCAATAGCATATGGTCAACAGGGAAACAATGATTCTTAATCATCAAAGGGCATCCTTTGCACACTTTATCTACTAACACATGCTTGCCTAGGGGATTAGACATTCTTATGATGAATTCGGTAGACTCTATAGGCATGCTCATGCTAGAGACTAATTTCATGCATATGTATGAGTGGGTGGATCCCGGATCAATTAAAGCTATAACACGAGTATTATGGAGAGAAAAGGTACCCGTGATTACGTTGGGGGAAGATGCCTCTTCACAAGCACGAATGGCATATGTCCTCATCGGTGCTCTACCCTCGACTCTAGCAGCTTGCTCTCTAGATGGATTCTTGCTACCCATCTCATTTCCCAGTTTTCTCAGTGGTCTTCCCCTAGCAGTACTTCTCGATCTTGCATACTGAGGCTTTTCTTTCTAGCCCACCTTGGGGCAGTCTCTAATAAAGTGGTCTAAGGACCCACATCTGAAACAAGCTTTCTCGTTAGCTCGACACTCACCAGAATGGTGCCTACCACACTGAGGGCATTCTGGTTTACTAGGTCAGACGTTGCCCACACTAGCAACTGATGTGGTCTGCCCTTTCAACCCCGAAAATTGCTTGCCTTTACTTCGAGTTGAAAACCCCGCTGAAGTGACTGATCGAGTAGCGAAATCCCTCGATTTCTTAGATGAGGATTGGTGAGACTTATTCAGTTGTCTCTTCCTCGAGTCATGAGACTCATTCTCAGCTCTTCTCTTCTCTTTAGCCAACTCTTCGACTTTACAGGCTCTATCTACCAACACTACAAATTCCTTTATTTCGAGGACTCCCACATATAAACGGATATCTTCATTTAATCCGTCCCCGAATCTCTTGCACATGATGGCTTCGGTAGACACGCACTCCCGTGCATACTTACTAAGCCTTACGAACTCCCGTTCATATTCGGTTACTGACATACGGCCTTGCTTCAGTTCCAAGAACTCCTGCCTCTTATGGTCGATGAACTGCTGACTGATGTACTTTTTCCGGTATTCCTCTTGGAAAAATTCCCAGCTAACTCTCTCCCTTGGCACTACCGACACCAAGGTGTTCCACCATCGAGAGGCTGAATCTCTCAGGAGAGATACCGCACACTTTAAGCACTCTTCAGGTGTGCAGGATAACTCATCGAATACCCTGATGGTATTCTCGAGCCAGAATTTCGCTTTCTCCAGATCATCGTCCTTATTTGCCCGGAATTCCTCGGCTCCTTGCTTCTGGATCTTATCCACCGGAGGTCTTTCTCTTCTCACCACCTCAACTACTTGAGGAGCTACTGGAGCAGGTTAAAGGATTGGTGAGGGTGGAGAGGGTTGAGCATTTGGATTTGCTCGGGTATACTCATTATACCAGTTGCTCATCATGTGGAGAAAGGCTTCTCGAGCCTCTTCCCCCTGACCCAAGGTCTTGGGTCTACTATTAGTCAGCGCGGTCCCTTGAGTGGGAGCCGACACGTTACTCGCAGCATCATCGGCTGCAGTTCGGTCTGGATCAGAATCCATATACTACATAAAACACAATTTCATACATCAGGAGCCGTCACACTATCATTACTCAGACACCCTTACATATGGCATGTATAGCTAGACTCGTACTTACGCTACGTTAGTCCTAGAACTGACTAAAACATAGCTCTGATACCAATAAATGTAACACCCCTTACCCGTGCCCGAAGCCGAGACCGGGATTGAGGTTTTACCTAACTAATCTCACTTGACATCTTGAAACGGGCTATAAAATTTCATTTAAACCCATCACTTGCACATACTCGGCCTAAGAGGCCCTAAACATGCTTCCGAGAGGTATCGGGACTATTCTTGGGACATTTACACATTCGAGAAACTTTTCAACAAAACAGGGGTTACACGTCCGTGTGAGTCTAGGAACATGCCCGTGTGCCCCTAAGACATGCCCGTGTCTACCACCCGTGGTTGAAACTGACTAATTTCACACGGCCCGTGGCCTTGACCCGTGTGCCAAACCTTGGGATTCTGCCTAACCCACACGGTCCACACACACGCCCGTGTGTTTCAACCGTGTGGCGATTTAAATTCCAAGTACATGGTGCAGACTTCACACGGCCTGGGCACACGCCCACGTGCTAGTCGTGCCACTCACACGGTCTAGACACACGCCCGTGTGTCTACCCATGTAGAAAATCAGAAGGCTATCTACCAAGCCCTTTGCCACCCTACATTGAAAACATACATACTCCAATTCCATTCAACGTAATTCATGACCCAAAGACATATCTAAATACTCAATTCAACATTCATACACAAGGGCATACACTTCAAGAAAATCACTTTCATTAAATAAAAGAATTTTCCAAGTATTTGCCTAACTTAAGCCCATTTACAAAATGACTTGAGTAACATGCATAGCCAACACTTTGGCTAACAATTTCAACTTAACAAAATACTCAAGTCCTATACATGCCATACTCAAAATAAGTCTAAATTGTTATACCAAAGTGATGTCGATAGTGTGGTTTCCGAACTCCTACGTCCACGATCCTCGAGTTATCTTGGCAATACTATAAGGAAGAAGGGCAATGAAAGGGGTAAGCATAAAGCTTAGTAAGTTTGCATGAATATAAATACCAACAATAAGCTCATAAAATAATCCATCCATGATATTAACTAACCATACACAAATCATAGACATCTTGCCATACTTACTCACAATTGCCCTTATTTAGCACATACCATGCCACATGTCGTAAGCGTTTCTTCGTGACTCATTCACGAGTACCTGTATTCACTCATTCATATGACTTTAGTGCAAATCTCATTTCTACTTCTAAACTCATCTACTTATCCCTTTAATCACTAGGGATAGTCAAAGACGTATATTCGACATCGTTCATGTAGAGACGAAGCCAATGCCACATCCCCGAGGTGGTCTTACATGGAGTTACTTCTAAACGCCAATGCCATATCCCGGATATGGTCTTATATGGACTTTCACATCAACTATCGATGCCATATCCTGGATATGGTCTTATACGATTTCTCAACTTAGTGTCGGGGCCATGTCCCGGACATGGTCTTATACGGGACCTTAACTATTTCATATCTCGATGATAGCATTTTCATATTCACATGGTCCACTAGGACTTCAACACCTCATTCAACATCAATTTAATGGAGTGTCATGCATCAATATGATATCAAGCATTCTTAATTATGCTAACATAAATATTGCATTAATCACATACAAACTTACCTCGATTCCAAAATGAGCTAACTCGTCGGTTTAGTCCAAGACTTTGTTCTTTCCCCGATCGAGGCAGATTCTCGGTTCTTCTTGCTCTATAATAGCAATTTAGCTCATTTTAATCACCTCATTAATAAAAGCATTTCAATAATCATGCTTAGGAAAAATTACTATTTTACCCCTAGGCTTTGGCAAAAATGACCATTTTACCCCTAGGCTCGGAAATAATTCTAATCACATTTCTACCTTCCATAGTCCTAGATGAACATTTAATACTCTTATAGCTATTATCAAAACTCATCATTTCACATAATTACCAAAATTTTGTAACCTTTTCATCAAGGTCCAATTAGGTGTTTTCATGGCAACACCTTCCACAAGAGTTGTTCATCTAACAACCAGGACTCATTTTCTCCCAAAAAAATGCAGCAAATAACTATGATAGCTCTCATGGAAAAACTCTAAACTTTTCACCATATTGCACAATAGCCCCCTCATTTGAAAGCTTAAGCTTTAGGGGTCCCAAAAGTACAACTATTTTCAAGAAAAGATCACTAGAACACTTACTTATGAAGAGAAGAGTGTGCTGAAATTTTGAAGCTTTCTTCCCTCTATTTGCTGCTAATTTTCGGTGGAAGAGTGAAATAGAAAAGATGATATCTTTTCTTTCCTTATTTTATTAATACTAGTCAAATTAGTCCACCTACTATCACCAACTTTGACAATCATTGACAAATTTGTCTCCTATGCTAGTCTACGGCCGGCCAAGCAAGTATTGGGGGTCTAATTGCCTTTTAAAGACCTCCAATTATCAATCAATGGCTATTTGGTACCTTTAGCTTATAAAATGGAACTTTCAAACTTTATGCAATTTAGTCCTTTTTCACGATTATACATGAAATCGCTAAAATTAAAGCACAAAAATTCTCATGTACATATATTATCATGCTTTGACTCATAATATAACCTGAAAATGAATTTCTCAAATCTCAGATTAGTGATCCCGAGATCACTGTTCCGACTATCCCCTAAATCGGGCTGTTACATCAGAACTGGGTACGAGGCATTACCGTACATAACTTGCTCAAACATACAACATCGAGCAAAAAATATCATTTCAACTTAAAACTTCTCATTCAAGATCATAACATCCCTCTTATAGGTCTACGAGACCTTAAACACACTTACGGAGTGGTTCGGGACTGAACCGAAAACTTTTGAACACTTAGAAAATTTTTACTTAAAATAGGGCCACACGCCCGTGTGGAGAGGGACACGCCCGTGTAGGCAGGCCGTATGGTCACACACGCCCATGTCCCTAGTCCGTATGGATTTTATTTTTCCTTTCAAACCTATAGAGGTTTTCACACGGCTGGACACACGCCCATGTCCATGGCCCGTTTCCCTCACACGGCCACGACACGCCCATGTCTTAGCCCGTGTGCAAAAACCTTGACATACTATTTCTGACGTCATCACCCCATAAATGTCACACGGTAAAGGCACACTCTCATGTACTATGGTCGTGTCTTCCACACGATTGAAACACACGGCCATGTCTTAGACCGTGTGTTTACTACTGGGCATTTTGACTTGACAAACTAGCATGCAGAGGGACACACGGCCTATCAACACGCCCATGGGGTTGACCGTGTAACACACGGCCTAGACACACGCCCGTGTGTCTACCCGTGTGGCCAATTGTAGGGCTATCTACCAAGCCAATTTCAACCCTACAAAACAACAACACTTATGCCATTTCAATGAAACATACATCAAGACCATAAGGCACTTCTAATACCCAAAATCAAGACATCCACACATAAGTTTACACTACATTTATCATGTAAATATTTTACTCATTACTCGTCCCATCACACAAGCATGTACTCCATGAACTTCATCATTGATTATATAAAACTTATCAAGTATTGGCCAATTTCCAATGGCCATTTAAAAAATGAATTGCATGACATTAATAGCCACACATTGGCTAACCAATATGACATATCACAAAAAAAATAACCATGTTTCCTATACATACCATACTCAAAATAAACACAAATTTGCTATACCAAAGAGAAGTTGATAGTGTGATCTGAACTCCGACGTCCTACGATCCCCGAGTTAGCTTGGTGATACTACAAGGAAGAGGGAAATGAGAGGGGTAAGCATAAAGCTTAGTAAGTTTGCATGAATAAATAGCAACATAAAGGCTCATGATAACATTCATTCATCACACTAATTAATACACAAGTCTCAAGCACATCGACTTAACTTACGCATGCTTACTCTTACCAAATCACATATCGCAATTTGCATTCATTTCTCATAAGTTACTCATGGGTACCTGTATCACTTCATCACATAACTTTAGCACTTTTATTCTCTTGAACATAGACTTAGCTCTCGTCATCTTTAACATAAACTTAGCCCTTTTTTGCTCGTTGAACTACTTGGAATATTGTAGGATACTAAATCTCATTATACATGTAGCACGATGCCAATGCCATATCCCAGATATGGTCTTAGATGGGATCACATCTCGATGCTGATGCCATATCTCAGATATGGTCTTACACGGGATCTCATATCTCGATATCGATGCCATATCCCAGATATGGTCTGATACGAGATCGTATATCAATAACGATCCCATGTCCCAGACATGGTCTTACACGAGATCTCCTTTTGGTGCCGAGGCCATGTCCCAGACATGGTCTTATACGGGACCTTCTTTATCTTATGTTATGACAATGGTATCCTTACTAATCCTATTGTTCAACCGGGACTTCAATTCAACATAATATCATTATACTTCCATCGAGGCATCATTACTCAATTTCATAGAAATAATATACATTTCTCATGATATCAAGAAATTAAGAATTTAATAGCATTATGTAGCTTTAATTTCACACAAACTTACCTCGGCTCCAAAATAGGCCAATTTGTCGATCTAGTCCGAAACCTTGCGTTTTCCTCGGTCAAGGTTAATTCCTCTTTCTTCTTGATCTATAATAATCAATTCATTCATTTAATTACCACATTAATCAATACATTTCAATAATCATACTTTGGCAAAATTACCATTTTGCCCTTAGACTTTCACAAAATTATGATTTTTACCCCTAGGCTCGTAAATCGATTCTAATCAAATTTCCTCCTTTAACAAGCCTAGCTGAACATTTATTACTCTTATAGCAACTCCCAATACTCATTATTTCACACATTTACCATCTATTTTACAACCTTTACAAAAAGGTCCTTTTAGGTGTTTTCATGGAAACACATTTCACAAAAGTTGTTTATTTAACAACTAAGACTCATTTTCTTCCATAAAATTTCAAAAATCAACACTAATTCTCTCATTGAAAAACCATAGGTTTTCAACCATTTTGCAAAATAGTCCTCTCATTGGCTAGCTCAAGCTACAAGGGTCTCAAAAGTACAAAAATTATCAAAGAATGACCATTAAAACACTTACTTGCAAGGAGAAAAGCTTGGCTGAAATTTTTGAGTTCTAAACCCCTTATTTTGCTGAAAATTTTGGTGGAGAAGATGGAGAGAAAAGATGATATCTTTCTTTTCCTTATTTTATGATTAAAAATCAATTTAGTCACCAAATTTTTACCTAGCCAATGACCAAGTCTTTTCTTTGTCCTTATGGCCGGCCACCACCCTAAACAAGGCCTAATTGCATATTAGGGACCTCCAATTAATATTATATAGCTATTAGACACCTTTTGCTTGTAGAACAACACTTTCGCACTTTATGCGATTTAGTCCTTTTTCGCAATTATGCATGAAATCGCTAAAATTAATGCACCAAAATTTTCATACACTCATATAATCATGCTATATCACATACACAATTATAAAACTAATTTTCTCAAACCTCGGATTAGTGGTTTCGAAACCACTGTTCTGACTAGCCCCTAAATCGGGCTGTTACAATTCTCCCCCTTAGGGATTTTCGTCCCCGAAAATCTTACCAGTAAAAAGGTTGGGATATTGGTTTCTCATAGCTTCCTCGGGCTCCCATGTAGCCTCTTCTAGTCCATGCCTTTTCCATAGTACTTTCACAAGGGCTATACTTTTTTTCTCAACTGTTTGACTTCTCGTGCCAAAATATTAACTGGCTCTTCGCCATAAGTCATGTCTGGTTGAATTTCTACCTCTGTTGGTACAATCACATGCGAAGGGTCTGTTCGGTAGCGACGCAACATAGACACGTGGAAAAAATCATGAATCTTTTCCAACTCAGATGGTAAAGCCAAATGATAAGCTACCAGCATTATCCTCTCAGTAATCTCATACGGACCGATAAAGCGCGGACTCAATTTGCCTTTCCGGCCAAATCTGAGGACTTTTTTCCATGGTGACACTTTAAAAAATACTTTATCACCAACTTGAAACTCAATCTCTTTCCGTTTTAAATCCGCGTAAGACTTTTGTCTATTTGAGGCAGCTTTTAAACAATCGCGATCACCTTTACTTTCTCTTCAGTGTCTCTAACCAAATCGACCCCGTAAATCTGGTTCTATCTGAGTTCAGTCCAATATAAAGGCGTTCGGCACTTACGCCCATACAATGCCTCTTAAGGCGCCATTTTCAAGCTTGACTGAAAACTGTTATTGTAGGCAAATTCTACTAATGGTAAGTACTTTTCCCTACTGCCTTGAAATTCCAAAACACAGCATCGGAGCATGTCTTCTAATATCTGTATTACTCTTTTTGACTGACCGTCGGTCTGCAGATGAAAAGCTGTACTAAAACTCAACTTTGTGCCTAAGGCTTCTTGCAACTTTTTCCAAAATCGTGATGTAAATCTCGGATCTCTATCCAAAATAATCGACAATGGTACTCCGTGAAGTCTTATTATTTCTGACACATACAAATTCGCCAACTTATCAAGCAAATAATCAATGTGTACCGGTATAAAATGGGCCAACTTTGTGAGTCTATCAACCACAACCCATACCGCATCTTTCTTTTTCAGTGACAAAGGCAAACCCGTCACAAAATCCATAGCAATACGGTCCCATTTCCACTCGGGAACCATAATAGGCTGAAGCAAACCCGAGGGTACTTGGTGTTTAGCCTTCACTTGTTGAAAAATTAGACATCTCGATACAAACTTAGAAATGTCTTTCTTCATACTCGGCCACCAATACCATTTCTTCAAGTCGTTATACATTTTTGTGCTGTCTAGATGTACAGATAAACATCCGCTATGTGCCTCATGTAAAATTTTCTGAATAAGCTCATCATCTCTCGGAACACAGACTCTATCTCGGAACATCAAACATTCATCAGAATTAATCCGAAAGTTTGACTCAACACTCGACTCACATTGAACTCTTTTAGCTTGCAAATCAAGGTCGCCTTTCTGAGCCTTACAAATCTCCTGGAGAAACATCGGTCTAGCCCTTAACTCGCTAGAATAGAACCATCATCTGACAAAGCTATCTGTATATTCATAGCTCTCAATGCAAACAGGGATTTCCTACTCAAGGCATCGACAACCACGTTCGCCTTTCCAGGATGGTAGTCAATCATTAGCTCATAATCCTTTATTAGCTCTAACCATCTTCTCTACCTTAAATTCAATTCTTTTTGAGTCATCAAGTACTTTAGGCTCTTATAATCCGTGAACACTCGACATTTCTCACCATACAAATGGTGTCCCCATATCTTTAGTGCAAATACAATTGCGGCTAATTCTAAATCATGGGTCAGGTATTTCTTCTCGTGCGGCTTTAATTGTCTAGAGGCATATGCTATCACCTTGCCATCTTGCATGAGTACACAACCCAATCCATTCAAGGATGCATCGCTGTAGACCACAATTTCCTTTCTCTGCTCAGGTTGTACTAGAACTGGAGCCTCGGTCAACAATGCCTTTATTTTCTCAAAACTTTGCTAGCACTTTTCTGTCCTCTCAAACTTCACATCTTTTTGTAGTAGCCTCGTCATCGGGGTAGCTATCATGGAAAATCCCTTGACAAAACGTCTGTAATAGCCAGCTAGGCCCAGAAAACTCTTAACCTCGGTTACGTTCCTTGGCAGTTTCCAATCAACAATTGCTGAGATCTTACTCGGGTCAACTCTAATTCAGTCTCCCGAGACAATGTGCCCCAAGAATCCAACTTCTTTAAGCCAAAATTCACTTTTACTAAGATTGACATATAATTGTTTATCTCTCAAGATTTGCAGAACCGTTCTCAAATGTTCAGTACGCTTGTTCTCATCCCGAGAGTAAATCAATATATCGTCAATAAAGACTACAAAAAATTTATCCAAATATGGCCGAAAGATGCGATTCATAAAATCCATGAAAACTGCAGGGGCATTTGTTAAACCGAAAGGCATGACCAAAAATTCATAGTGACCGTACCTTGTCTGAAATGCGGTTTTCGGCACATCTGAGTCTTTGAGTCTCAACTGATGATATCCAGACCTCAAGTTTATCTTGGAGAACACCGTGGCTCCCTTCAATTGATCAAACAAATCATCGATCCTTGGCAACGGGTATTTGTTCTTCACGGTTACCTTATTAAGCTGCCGATAATCTATACATAACCTCATGGATCCATCTTTCTTCTTCACAAATAATACGAGAGCACCCCACGAAGAATAACTCAGTCTTGCAAAGCCTTTATCCGTTAATTCTTGTAACTGTGCCTTCAATTCTTTCAACTCAGTTGGAGCCATCCTATACGGAGCAATTGAAATAGGTGCCGTACCAGGAGCTAACTCAATCCCAAATTCAATCTCTCTAACCAGAGGCAACCCTGGCAATTCTTCTTGGAAAACATTTGGATACTCAAATACTATGGGCACTGATTCAATTATTAACTCAGTCTCTTTAGCATTCATCACCAAGGCAAGATAAGCTTCATATCCCTTTCTTACACACTTCTGAGCAAACATATGAGAAATCACTACCGGCAACTTGTCCTGTTCATCTGATTCAACACAAAGAATATCCCCATTTTTGTATTTTAACTCAATAAATTTCCTTCCACAATTCACTATCACATCATGAGTATTTAACCAATCCATACCAAGGATTACATCAAATTCATCGAACGGCAATAACATAAGATTAGCCGAAAAGAAATGACCTCTAATCCTCAAAGGGAAATCTTTGCATACTCTATCGACTAACACACATTTGCCTAGGGGATTTGACACTTTTATAACGAATTATGTAGACTCTACAGGCATATCCATGCTAGATACTGATTTCATGCAAACATATGAGTGGGTAGATCCCAGGTCAATTAAAGCTATAACATGAGTATCATGGAGAGAAAATGTACCCGTGATCACGTCAGGGGAAGACGCCTCTTCGCGAGCGTGAATGGCATATGTTCTCACCGGTGCTCTACCCTCAGATCTTACAGTCTACTCTCTAGATGTATTCTTACTACTCATTTCATTTTTCGGGTTTCTCTGCGGCCTTCCTCTAGTAGTATTTCTCTGAAATTTCTCTTTCTCACCCATCTCGGGGCAATCTCTGATAAAATGATCTAGGGATCCACACTTGAAACAAGCTTTCTCGCTTGCTCGACACTTCTCGGGGTGACGTCTACCATATCGTAGACATTTCGGTCTACTTGGCCGAGCGTTGCCAACACTAGCAACCAAAGTGGTCTGACCTTTAGACCCCGAGTATTATTTACCCTTACCTATGTTAAAAAACCCAGCTGGAGTGGCTGATTGAGTAGTAAAATCTCTTGACTTCTTGGATGAAGATTGGAATGACTTACTCAATTGTCTCTTTCTCGAGTCACGTGACTCAATTTCAGTTTTTCTTTTCTCTTTGGCCAACTTCTCGGCCTTACAAGCTCTATCTACTAACACCATAAATTCTTTTAGTTCTAGGACACCAGCATACAATCGGATATCCTCATATAATTCATCTTTAAACCTTTTGCACATTATGGCCTCAGTGGACACGCACTCTCGAGCATATTTATTAAGCCTTACGAACTCACGTTCGTATTCAGTCACCGTCATTCGACCTTGCTTTAACTCGAGGAATTCCTTTCTCTTCTAATCATTAAATCTTTGGCTAATGTACTTCTTCCGGAATTCCTCTTGAAAGAATTCCCAGTTAACTTTCTCCCTTGGTACAACCGACATAAGGGTGTTCCACCACTGATAAGCCGAATCTCTTAAGAGAGACACGACACACTTCACACACTCTTTGGGTGTGCAAGATAATTCGTCAAATACCCTGATGGTATTTTCAAGCCAGAATTCTGCTCTTTCTGGATAATCATCTTTGTTAGCTCAAAATTCCTCGGCTCCTTGTTTCTGGATTTTATCAACCGGACGCTTTTCTCTTTTTACTGCCTCTACCACTTGGGGAGCTACAGGGGTAGGCTGAGGAATAGGTGGGGGTGGAGGAGGTTGAGCATTAGGATTTGCTCAAACAAATTCAGTGTACTAGTTGCTCATCATATGGAGAAAGGCTTCTCGAGCCTCTTCTCCCTGACCCAAAGTCTCGAGTCTACTTTCTGCTAGCGCGGTCCCTTGCGCTGGAGCCGGCGCATTACTTGCAGCATCATCGGTCGCAGCTCGATCAGGATCTATTTACTATATAAAAACACAATTTAAATCGTCAGGAGTCGTCACACTATCATTATGTATAAACTCATACATATGGCATGTATAGCTAGACTCATACTTACGCTACGTTAGCCCGAGAATCGACTAAATTGTAGCTCTGATACCACTAAATGTAACACCCCTTACCCGTATCTGACGCTGGAACTGGGTACGAGGCATTATCGTACATAACTTGCTCAAACATACAACATCGAGCCAAAAAAAATTCATTTTAACTTTAAACTTCTCATTCGAGATCATAACATCCCTCTTATAGGTCTGCGAGACCTTAAACACACTTACAGAGTGGTTCGGGACTAAACCGGAAACTTTTGAACACTTAGAAAATTTTTACTTAAAATAGGGCCACACGCCCGTGTAGTGAGGGACACGCCCGTGTAGGCAGGCCGTGTGGTCACACACGCCAATGTCCCTAGTCTGTGTGGATTTTATTTTTCCTTTCAAACCTACAGAGGTTTTCACACGGCCACGACACGCCCGTGTCTTAACCCGTGTGCAAAAACCTTGACATTCTATTTCTGACGTCATCACCCCATAAATGTCACATGGTCAAGGCACACGCCTGTGTCCTTCGACCGTGTGGTGAATTAAATTCCTAATTCAGGTGCAGACTTCACACGGCCTAGGCACACGCCCATGTACTATGGCCCTGTCTTCCACACGGTTGAGACACACGGCCGTGTCTCAGCCCGTGTGTTTACTACTGGGCATTTTGACTTGACAACCTAGCATGCAGAGGGACACACGGCCTATCAAAACGCCCATGGGGCTGACCGTGTGTAACACACGGCCTAGACACACGCTCGTGTGTCTACCCGTGTGGATAATTGTAAGGCTATCTACCAAGCCAATCTCCACCCTACAAAGCAACAACACTTATACCATTTCAATGCAACATACATCAAGACCATAAAGCACTTCTAATACCCAAAATCAAGACATCCACACATAGGTTTACACTACATTCATCATGTGAATATTTTACTCATTACTCGTCCCATCACACAAGCATGTACTTCATGAACTTCATCATTGATTATATAACACTTACCAAGTATTGGCCAATTTCCAATGGCCATTTACAAAATGAATTGAATGACATTAATAGCCACACATTGGCTAACCAATATGACATATCACAAAAAAAAACAAAGTTTCCTATACATGCCATACTCAAAATAAACCAAACTTTGCTATACCAAAGAGAAGTTGATAATGTGATCCGAACTCTGACGTCCTACGATCCCCGAGTTAGCTTGGCGATACTACAAGGAAGAGGGAAATGAGAGGGGTAAGCATAAAGCTTAGTAAGTTTGCATGAATAAATAGCAACATAAAGGCTCATGATAACATTCATTCATCACACTAATTAATACACAAGTCTCAAGCACATCGACTTAACTTACTCATGCTTACTCTTACCAAATCACATATCGCATTTTGCATTCATTTCTCGTAAGTTACTCATGGGTACCTGTATCACTTCATCACATAACTTTAGCACTTTTATTCTCTTGAACATAGACTTAGCTCTTGTCATCTTTAACATAAACTTAGCCCTTTTTGCCCATTGAACTACTTGGAATATTGTAGGATAATAAATCTCATTATACATGTAGCATGATGCCAATGCCATATCCCATATATGGTCTTACATGGGATCACATCTCGATACTGATGCCATATCCCAGATATGGTCTTACACGGGATCTCATATCTTGATGTTGATGCCACATCCCAGATATGGTCTCATACGAGATCGTATATCAATGAGGATGCCATGTCCCAGACATGGTCTTACACGAGATCTCCTTTCGGTGTCGATGCCATGTCCCAGACATGGTCTTATACGGGACCTTCTTTATCTTATGTTATGACAATGGTATCCTTACTATTCCTATTGTTCAACCGGGACTTCAATTCAACATAATATCATTATACTTCCATCGAGGCATCATTACTCAATTTTATAGAAATAATATACATTTCTCATGATATCAAGAAATTAAGAATTTAATAGCATTATGTAGCTTTAATTTCACACAAACTTACCTCGGTTCCAAAATAGGCCAATTTACCGATCTAGTCCGAAACCTTGCCTTTTCCTCGGTCAAGGTTAATTCTTCGTTCTTCTTGATCTATAATAACAAATTCACTCATTTAATTACCACATTAATCAATATATTTCAATAATCATACTTTGGCAAAATTATAATTTTGCCCTTAGACTTTCACAAAATTACGATTTTTACCCCTAGGCTCGTAAATTGATTCTAATCAAATTTCCTCCTTTAACAATCCTAGCTGAACATTTATTACTCTTATAGAAACTCCCAATACTCATTATTTCACACATTTACCATCTATTTTACAACCTTTACAAAAAGGTCCTTTTAGGTGTTTTCATGGAAACACATTTCACAAAAGTTATTTATTTAACAACTAAGACTCATTTTGTTCCATAAAATTTCAGAAATCAACACTAAAGCTCTCATTTCAAAACCCTAGGTGTTCAACCATTTTGCAAAATAGTCCCCTCATTAGCTAGCTCAAGCTACAAGGGTCTCAAAAGTACAAAAATTATCAAAGAATGACCATTAAAACACTTACTTGCAAGGAGAAAAGCTTGGCTGAAATTTTTGAGTTCTCAACCCCTTATTTTGCTTAAAATTTAGGTGGAGAAGATGGAGAGAAAAGATGATATCTTTCTTTTCCTTATTTTATGATTAAAAATTAATTTAGTCACCAAAATTTTACCTAACCAATTGACCAAGTCTTTTCTTTGTCCCTATGGCCGGCCACCACCCTAAACAAGGCCTAATTTCACATTAGGGACCTCCAATTAATATTCTATAGCTATTAGACACCTTTTGCTTGTAGAACAACACTTTCACACTTTATGCGATTTAGTTCTTTTTCACAATTAAGCATGAAATCGCTAAAATTAATGCACCAAAATTTTCATACACTCATATAATCATGCTATATCACATACACAATTATAAAAATAATTTTCTCCGGTCTCGAATTAGTGGTTCCGAAACCACTGTTCCGACTAGCCCCTAAATCGGGCTGTTACAAGTAATATCAGTATCAAGTAGAGAAAATGTTCCAGTAATGACGTCTGGTGCATAGGCATCTTCTCTAGCACGAATAGCATATGTCCTTTTAGGTGATCGTGCCTCAAATCTAACTGATGTATCCTTGGTAGTACATCGACTACCACCAACATTGTCAGGATGACGGGGTGGTCTACCTCTCGAGGCAGTATTACTAGGCTTTGGAGCTGGTTCTATTTCTTTTTCAACTCTTTCGGGACAATCCCTGAGAAAATGGTCAAGTGAACCACATCCAAAACAAGATCCACTTCTAGACCGACATTCGCCATGATGAAATTTGTTACAACATTTACATTTCAGCTTGGGATTACCAACACTACCCACATTGGTCACAGATGGAGATGAAAACCTCGGGTTAGAATGTTGAGAGCCCCGCTCTCTTCTAGAATATCTCGTAGAGGTGGTCACATGATCATAATACTTCTTTAATTTCTTAGAAGCAAATGATTGTGACTTACTCATAGTTTTTTTTCCAGAAACCCAAGCCTATCTTTCAGCTTGCTTCTTTTCTTTACTCCATTCCTCAGCTTTGTGGGCTCGATCGGCTAACACCAAAAATTCCCTTATTTCGAGAATTTCGATCAGTAACTTGATATCTTCATTTAAACCCTCTTTAAAGCGATTACACATCTCAGCCTCGGTTAGAACCCATTCTCTGGCATATTTGCTCAACCGAACAAATTCCCGTTCATATTCGAATACAGTCATGTTTCCCTGCTTGAGTTCTAAAAATTCTTTCTTCTTCTGATCCATGAATCTCTGACTAACATATTTCTTCCTGAATTCAGCTTGGAAGAATTCCCATGTAACGTTCTCTCTCGGCATAACTGAAGTTATGGTATTCCACCAATGGAAACTTGTATCTTTTAGTAGAGACACTACACATTTCGGACATTCGGTAGGTGTACAGGATAATTCATCAAAACCCCGAATGGTATTTTCCAACCAAAATTTAGCCCTTTCCGGATCATCATCTGCGGTAGCTCTAAATTCTTCCGCCCCATGCTTGCGGATTTTATCTATTGAAGGCTTACCAATTCTAGCGGGTTCAGCACCCTGTGGTACCTCAGGAACCGGTTGAGGAGCAGGTGGGGGAGGTCGTTGTATAGCAGGGCTTGTTCTTAAGTACTCGGTAAACCACTCATTCATCAATTGAAAGAAGGCTTGTTTTGCCTCCTCACCGTGGCCCTTAGACACGAGCCTTTCACTACCAGATGCAGACGCAACTCTTTGAACTAAAGCTGAAGCATTGCTCTCAGCTTCCTCAGATTCAGCTCTAACTCGGTTGGATGACATTACTATATGAAAAACATTTTTAAAATGATCAGGAGTCATCACACTATCACAATAATTTATATAATGGCATGTATAGCTAAACTCGTGTTTGCTACGTTAAATCCGATAATCGACTAAATTGTAGCTCTGATACCACTAAATGTAACACCCCTAACCTGTGTCCGTCACCGAAACAGAGTTACAGAGTATTACAGGAACTTTCAGAACATTTTCAGATAATCCATAACAATTACTATTTATTATTCGGGATTATTCAAAACGTCCCTTAATTGGACCCTCGAGGCCCAATACGAGCATTAGAATTGAGTCGGGACTTAATCGGGAACTCTAAGAATTTTTCACGAATTTTCAAAAAAAATTCAAGGTACAGGGCTCACACGCCCGTGTGGTCTAAGGGACACGCCTTTGCTGGGGCCGTGTTCGATCCCGTGTAACTCTCTGACTTGTGCACACGGCCATGCCAAACGCCCGTGTGCTAGGCCGTGTGGTCAATTATTTCATTTCGAAATTAGGTGCAGATTTCACATGGCCAAGACACACGCTCGTGTTCTAGGCCGTGTAGCACACACGGCTGAGACACACGACCGTGTCTCTGCCCGTGTGCTCAATTCTGAGCCTTCTGTTTCTCAAAATTAAAGTGTAGGGGACACACGGCCTAACCACAGGCCCGTATACCAGGCCATGTGTCACACACGGTCTAGACACACGCCCGTGTATCTGCCCGTGTGGACACAATAAAGTCATTTCCTAGCCTCATTTGTCACCCAAATTTACCATTTACCTGCACTAAAACATACCAAGTACAATCCAACCATTCCAAGCATTCAATTTAAGCAAATTCCATCATTCATCATGGCATACCATTACATGGATATATGTTTATAAACTTACCTTGGATTAAATTAGGCTTTAACATCTTTTGATCACATATACTTAACATAACACATATGAATATATCATAATAGCCTACTTAATCATACCAAAATAAGCCATCACTAGCCATTCCAATGGCTAGGTTACAAAACATCATTTTCAAGCCACTATTGGTCAAGTTGTCCTATACATGCCATTATACCAAAATGATTCTACTAAGTATACCCAAAATAACGAGTTGATAGTGTGACGATGCTCCAATGATCTCCAACCTTCGCGAGCCTTCGAGCACTATAAAACAGGGGAAAATAAAATAGAGTAAGCATTACATGCTTAGTAAGTTCGTATAACGAAAACTAAACTTACCAAATCCATTTATTAAATCTAAGTATACAATATTATGTTTTCCAACCATTAGCAAAATTGCCTAAACACATGTATTCAATCAACCATGTTAGTCACAAAAATCTTCATATCAATCAAGTAAACATAGATGAGCTCATCAAGTAATATTCTTTCAAGTCATTATCATTTCATCCCAAAATTCTCATACCAGGTCAAGAGTTGTGTCCGTTAAATCATTGAAATTCCGATGGATGCTCAAGTAGTATACTCGAGGTGTACGATTCAATAATCCGTCAATTCTTATTCTAGGGTACCCATTAGGGCACTTAACCAAGGAATACACTCTCGAGCCACATATCGTACAACAGGATTACCAGTCCAGGCTAAATCTTTTATATAACGTATGCTCAGAGGAGCTCGATTAGAATTACCAGTCTAGGCTAAATCCTTTCTATAATGAGGACAATAGGATTACTCATCCGTGCTAAATCTCGTCCGCAACAAATGCAGGACCTCATCCATTTCGGGAAAGCACATATGTTCATCGGAATTCAATATTCAGATGGGACATAACCCCTTTTTCACCATTTCCAAGCATGTATTAAATTCTCCATTATAGCATTCAAGCAATTCATATCAATATAAATCACATTACCTACATACACAACATTCAATTAACATAATTACATGCTCAATTAAGTTACACGAACTTACCTCAACACTTGTTCGCGTATATAATCTGCTAATCCGAAACCTTTTCTTTTCCTCGGTCTAACCTCAAATTTGTGTTGTCTGGATCTATATAAATAGCTTAAATCATCAATTTCTCATATTTCATATTCATTCGGACTTAATTTATGTTCTAGGTAAAATTACTATTTTGCCCCTAACTTTTCAATAAATTTCAATTTCGTCTCTAGGCTCGGAAAATGAAACTTGTGCAAATTTACTCCCTATTCCAAGCCTAAGCAAAATCCCATTACAAAATTTACAGCACATGCATTCATAAAAAAATTAGAAGTTTTCATCAAATTTCACAACTTTACATTTTAGTCCCTAAATCATGTTTTCATCAAAAATCACTTTGTAAAAGTTGTTTATCTATCTACAGCCTTTCATTTTCTACCATAAATTTCTAATTTTCAGTATATTCATCCATGACCCAAATTTCATACATTGATAACTTTTCAAATTAATCCCACAAATAGATAGATTAGACTATCCCGATTTCAAAAATATCAAAATTATGAAAAACGGGACAAGGAAACTTACCCAATTAAGCCTTAAAAGTTTCTTCTCTCTCTCCTAAGGTTTCCATATAATTTTGGGGTTGAAGATGACAAAATAATAAGATGATATCTTTTATCATCTTTTTAATTAATTAATTATTTCCATTTCCAATTTAGTCCTTGCCCTTTTTTAAATTTTTCCATGGATGAGTCACCAAAAATCTACATACTTTTCTTTAATGTTCTAATTACCATATAAGGACCTCTAGTTTTGAATTCCATAGCTATTTAATCCTTATAGCTACTAGAATTTAACTTTCGCATTTTATGCGATTTAGTCCTCGTAATTAAACACTTAATCGATAAAATTTCCGTATCAAAATTTTCACACGATATGCCTATCATAATACGGACCATATAATAAAATAAAAATAAACTTTATTTTCGGATTGAATTTGTGGTCTCGAAATCACTATTCTGATTTCACTAAAAAATGAGTTGTTACACAAATACATCACCCTATCGCAGGTTTATATGGCATGTAATTTCTAAACTCTAAACACGCTACGTTCAATCCAAGAACCGACTCAACCGTAGCTCTGATACCACTAAATATAACACCCCTCGCTTGCCTCTGTCAATAGATTAGGGTTATAGGATGCTACGGTAAACAACAGGACCAACATTTTCAATTTCAATTTAAAATACGATTAAAAAAATCATTAATAGACATGTATTCATTAAATATAGTATTCATACAAAAAACGGGCTTAAATCAAGCTTTAAGACACAAAAGGTTGGACTCGAGCATGAAAATGACCAAATTATAAACTTTTCAAATCTTGAACAAAGTATCAATATCTTTGTCATAAGTATCGATATTTTTGTATTCAGTATCGATACCAAATAAAATATCGATACCATTTAGACATTCTGCCAAAACTTGAAATTTTGATTCAAAACATTTTATCGATACCTTTTTGGAGGTATCGATATTTTTAAAGATTTATTGATATTGGATGAAAAGTACCGATACCAAATTGGCATTCTGTCAAATTTTAAAATTGTTTATTTGGTTTGGTATCGATACCTTGATCCTTTTTATCGATACTTTCTTCAAAATGGTAAAAAAATCATAAGTTATTTAAGCACACTTCAAAACATATAAAAACATGCCACATACCTAAGTCAAACCAATATGCCATATAACACCATCACAAACAACAATTAAATCCAACATTCAAGGTCATTTCTATCTAATTCAAACTTGCCTAACCATGTTATACGTAATGACAAGTTATTACCATTTCATTACCACAACATTCATTCAAACCATCACTAATTATTCATTCTATCACAAATCACATATATGCACATTTCCTATCATACTTTCTTATACAATTTATAATTCACATACAAGCTTTCATGCATTAGTTAGTAACAACTTGCCATTAATCCATCCAACTTATATACATAACTTGAACTAGCACAAGCATATATACTTCACAAACAAATATGTACATATCTTAAGCACACACCTATTACATGCCACAAAACCAACTATAACGGTTTCAAAGTCTACCAAAATAAAGTTGGATAGTGTGATATTCAATTTGATTCAATCGCCTGATTCCACAAAACGAGATCTACAAGAAAACAGGAAAATAACATGAGTAAGCTTTTACGAGCTTAGTATGTTCACAAGTTGAAATGTTATAACTTATCATATAATCAAAGTTTTATAATTAAGAAAAATTAATAGCTAACATTTACCCTGTCAACCACAACTATTCAATAGGTGAGTTTCGAAATTATGAGTCATTTAATCACCTCATTTACATAGTATTAACAATTATCAAGTCACGATATAATATCGAAAAACATGAACACATGTACAACTCTTTCACAAAGAAACATAACCAAATTTAAATTACAAGTCATCCTTAAATCATTTAACCATTAAAATTTAGCCCGATGAATAGTATTGTAACACCCCTAACTTGTCTCCATCGCCTAATTAGGGTTACTGAGCATTACCGTACAATCAAAAACATTTAACATCATAATATTTAAATAAATTAAACTCATTATAAACCAATCAATCATATGCATTTTATCCCTTAATCGAGCCTTCGAGGCCCTAAAAATAACTTATAAGCAATTCGGGACTAATTCGAAACAAATTAGAAGTTTTAAGAAAAAGATGCAAAAATGTGAAAATAGGGGTCACACAGCCATGTGGCCAGGCCGTGTAACATTCGAATAAGGGACACACGATCGTGTCTCAGCCCGTGTCCTCACCCATGTAGCTCACTGAGTTGCCACACACGCCCGTGTGTCAGGCCGTGTGCTAGGCTGTGTAACTCTCTGAGTTGCCACACACGTCCGTGTGTCAGGCCGTGTGCTAGGCCGTGTAACTCACTGACTTGAAACACTAAAAATTTTCAATTGACACATGGCCGTGTGACAGCCCGTGTCCCAGGCAGTGTGAACCCAAAAATTTACCTAAGAACAAGCCATTTCAAGTCCATTTCATGCATAACTAACCATTCCATTTGGGTACACATTTAAGTGTTTTAATCATCATACAAACACACATAAACATGCCATTTCAAACACCCTAATTCAACTAACCAATATTTCAATCAAAGGCACCACAATTGTGTCAAAACATCAATTACAAAAACATGCCAAAATTTCTATTTCTCAAACATAATAACCTAGTTCAATTAACTACCACACATGACCATTTTCAAGCCATCAAAACATACCAAAAGGACCTTATTTACAAGCACTTAAAAGTGACCAATATGACATAACTTGGTAAGGCATCAAAGTACACCAAACCAACATAACTTCAAAGGCTTAAACATACCAAAACTTACATTAACACATTCACTAAATACCATTACAAAATAACCTATACATGCCATTATTAATCTTGGCCAAAATATTCAAAAACTATCAAAATGGTTGTTGGATAGTGTGATAGGTCTCCGACAAGCTTCCAACAGATCGAGATTCCAACCGGTTGAGTTTTCGATAATCTATAAAACAAAGGAAAAAAAACTATGTAAGCAACGAATGCTTAGTAAGCTCGTATAAACTTAAACATAACTTACCACCCTAATAGCACAATTCATAAATTAAGCATAAACCATTACCAATGCCATGAGCTTAATATAATCCTATTCAAGCATCATCAAGCTCACATGTTAGTAGGTTCATCAACATCACATATAAGCTCATTTATATCATAAGTAGATTTCATAAAATAAATTACATATGCATCAACCTTTTCATAAAGTCATGAACATTTCCATTAACTTACTTACCGTTCCATTCCTTTTCTTACCCATTGAACATCTAAAATTACATCAGATACTTGGGAAAGCTCACACATAGTGTGCCTTTACATATAACTATAACATTTCCTTTACATCAATGCTCACACGAGCTATGAAATGGGCCTGCTCACACGAGTTGTGGGTCGGAATGTAAGCTACAGGATGCTGCTCACATGAGCTGTGGAGAATCGGCAACAAATGTAGGACCTCAGCCATTGGTAGGATATTCAAGACAAGCACCCGAAACATGAAATCCCTAATGACATGTCATTTGTATCCTAAGAATTCTTAAGGTTCAACCGGGACTCGTTATCCGTCAATTAATCATACCATTGATACATTTGTATTCAAATTCACTTATATTTAAAAAAAAAACCACAGTAATTAACCAATTTAACTAACATTAAAATGATTGTAGTTCACATGAACTTACCTCGATAACTAGGGCGTAGAAGTAGAATCGAACACTAATCCTAAGCTTTAGTTTTTCCTCGATTTAAGTCCAAATGTGGTGTATCTTGATCTAAATAGATAATTTCAATCAATTAAGTATTTCTAGTATTCAATTTAATCCATAGTTCATATTTATGAAAAATTACAAATTTGCCCCTAACATTTTAACTCTTCACAATTTAGTCCTTAAGCTCATAACTTGAATATAACTCATTTTAGCCTAAATCCAACTTAACCAATGTTACAAGGGACCTTGAAAGAACCCATTATTACCAAAAGTTCATAACAAAGCCCATTGATTTATACATTTAACAATTTAATCCCTATTTCCAAAATTCCTCAAAAATCACTTAACAAAACATGCTTATTTTACAACAAAGATTAATAATCTATCAACTAACATCAAAACACATTAAAAAACATCCATGAAAAGTCCCTCAACCTTTAAAAATTTTGCAAATTAACCCCCGATATAACTAGATTAAGCTAAAATGAACTCAAAAACATAAAAATCATTAAAAAGAGGATCGAAATCACTTACCATGCAAGAACTTATGCTAGTCGAACCTTCAAACCCTAAAATGGCTATTTGTTTCTTTAATTTTCGGTGGTGAAGAAGATTAGAGAAGATGAAACCAATTTGTTTTATTTAGTTTAGGTTTAATTTATTCAATTACTATTTTAACCTTTCAAAACTATCAAAATTTCAATAAAACCTTGTCCATGCACATCCACTAACACTTTAAATGGTATGATTACCATTCAAGTACCTTAGTTTAAGATTTCATAGCCATTGGACCCCTTTAAATAATAGAACTCAACTGTTACACCTTTTTACGATTTAGTCCTTTTTACCTAATTAACCATTTAAACATCAAAATTTCTTAATGAAATTTTACAATGACCTTAATATAATATTGTAGGCATTAAATAAATAATAAAATAATTATTCACTCGTTAAAATTGTGGTCCCAAAACCACTGCTTCCAACACCACTGAAAACGAGTTGTTACAGGTATAAACAGATACGAATACGCTATTTTCCATCCAGGACATACCAGAATGCTCAACTGAGCAATTCCTTCCAAGAACACGCCTGGGAACCAAGTGCCTAGCCCGTAGGCTAACATCCCTCCGGTAACACGCCTGGGCACCAAGTGCCAAGCCCGTAGGCTTTACATCCACCCCAAGAAACACGCCAGAATCACTGTAAATATAACTTGATAATCTGCAACAAATGCTAGACTCCAGTATATTCATTGTATAATAACAAGTAAAGAATCATCATCTCATCACAAGTCAATCCCGTACAACGCGTAAAATAACATATTGGCTTGCCAATTGTATCCTATCCTATGTTCATCCGAACTCGATACACAAGATCTTATAACACTTTACAATTCAATCACTTTCTCACCTTGTATCATTTTGTAACAGTTAAAATATACATATATTAAAACATATCACAACTCATAAACCAAATATAACATTACAAATTATATCAAATTACACTATATAAACTTACCAAGCTAAACTGCAGAAATAATAATATCAGGGACTAGTCAGCAATTTTCCCTTTTCCATGATTTTCTACCAATTCTTGACAAGTTGAATCTTCCCAAGCTTTTTCAATGGAGTTTTCAGTTGAACAAAACAAGAAAACGAAAAAGATGATAGTGGTTTACCATTTATTTAATTATTATATTAGCTTTAATAATTAAATTAAAACATATAACATACAACATATAATATAAACTAATGTTCAACCGCCCATTAACCTTATTATGGTCTATTTAAAACATAAAACCTCCCACTTTTACTTTTTATACTCAATTGGCACTTAAACATTAATAGCGATTGACTTTTGAAATTTTTACAATTTAGTCCTTTTTCTTTGATTAACTAATCCGACATAAAAAAATTTGGACCAAATTTTAATATGATAGTAATAACCTCATAGATATTAAATAATTAATATTTACGGACTCACACATCAAAATTATGGTCCCGAAACCATTGTTTCTAACACCACTGAAAAACGGGTTGCTACACATCCAGTATGTCACTCATGCGAAGACCTATTGTTTCGGGTTATAGAGTTTGATAGACCGGACCAAGGTATTTTCAGGGGACGTACCGTGTAGACCTAAGACAACAGACCTGCAATTGTGGGAGATTTGACGCACTTCATTTTCTATGCGCTCATGCAATTGCAGCATGTAACAATTAATGTTTGGATCATATGAGCTTTGTAGATGAAGTGTACAAACTAGAACATATGTATAATGTGTGGAGAAACATATTCCCACCGGTCCCAGATGAATATATGTGGACGACTACCAAAAGTTCGACCGATATCGACTCGGATACGCGACAACATGGACATTTAGGAGAAGTCAAACCAATCGAGGTTATGCGAGTGGTGTAGGAACCCAGGGAATACAATGTCGTCATGCCCACATCAACGGGATGATATAAGGACAACACCTCATTAACATATTTATTAAATTGTTCCATTCATTTACAATTTTTTTTGTTATTGTAAACACGTGGTTTTATTATACCATACAAATAATAAAATACAACTTTGTTCCATTATTCCCATGCATCGACATTTTAATAATATGAAATGATAACGACAATCAATTTTGATGCAAAAACGATATTTATTTAAAAGCATAAGGATGTAAAACATCGATACAATAAAAAAAACATTTCATATTTATTTGAAAACTTTACATGACAAGTACAAAAAAAAAATCAATCCAATCCCTAGTCAGAATGTGTGCCACATCGGCGTGGTCAACAGTTGCGAGTCAAATTCCTTCTTGGTTCAACCTCCAATATAGGTTGTATGAAGGAGACCAACTCATGTGGCCCCAAGCATGGCCGTGTGGCTATTCCACACGCCCGTGTGGCTATTCCACACGCCCGTGTTCTCAAACCATTGACAATTCAAATATAGGGTCACACGGCCATGTCGCTAAACTGCGTAACTTTCAGAGAACATGTGGACAAATCCTGCACCAAAATTAAATAGGCCACACGGCCGTATGGAGTGACTGTGTGACAGCTCGTGTCCTAGGCCGTGTGCACCTAAATAACTTCCAAAACAAGTCACATTAACAACAATTTCTTAGGTACCAAGCCAAACCATTTCCAACCACTTTCATATGTTCAAAACACATTTAAACATACCAAAATCATTCAACCTATATGCGTAACCAATATGCCCTCATTGGCACCACAAATCAACCATCAATCTAAATTCACATTAGAAAATCACAAGTTTCTAACTTTCAATCATATCGAACATACCATTTCATCCAATTCATTCACATCCATTTTACCATAAAGCATAATCAAGTGACCAAAAGTAGTTATATACACACAAGAGTCAAAATACCAAATATATATATACAACCAGAAGTCATACTTAACCAAAGTTATAAACAACATCATCATACGCAAAAGAACTTAAGGGCTCCTAGTACATGCCATTTATAACCTAACTTCAAAATGATCAAAATTTCTACCAAATTGAAGAATGGATAGTGTGTGTACTCTAACTTGAATTTCCAACTGACCTTGACTTTTGATGATCTACAAAGAATGAAATGCAACAAACATAAGCAATCAATGCTTAGTAAACTCGTATATAACACCGAATAGAATTTTATTTAAACAATTCATGCATACATTCATTCAATAGCTTGTAAGCTTGTAACACCCCTTACCCATATCCAACGCCGGAACAGGGTACGAGGCGTAACCGAACTTAAAATTTCTTGAACATGTAAAATCGGGTCATAAAATTTTGTCAAATTTAAAACTTTTCTAACACATGCATTTTGTCCCTTATATGGGCTTATAAAGCTCAAAATATCCTTTAGGATGGTTCAGGACTAAACCGAGAACTTTGGAAACTTTTGGGAAAATTTGGAAAATTTTGTCAAAACAGGGGTCACACGCCCGTGTGGTCTGGGACACGCCCGTGTCCCTAACCCGTGTAACTCTTTGTTTATGACGCCATCATCAAAATAGGGTCACACGGCCTTGGCACACGCCCATGCCCTTAGATCGTGTCTGTCACATGGCTGAGACACATGGCCGTGTCTCTACCCGTGTGGCCTGGAAGTTGGCTATTTTCCAAGCCAGTTCCCCACTCTAAAACAAAAACTCTCTTGTATCCATTTCATCAACATGTATCATGCTATAATTGGACATCCGAATATCCAATTCTGCATACACATTCCCATACATATCGTCATTCATGAAATCATTTGTAAACCACATCCACAACATCTCAATTATGCAATTACCACATACATGAATAACCACATCATAGGCGTATAACAACCATCAATATTGGCCATCTCCAAATAGACTTAATCAAAATGAACATTTATTAAATCAGGGCCAACCTTTTAGGCCATAAGAAATATGACATATATGACAAAATGACCAAGCCTACTATACATGCCATAACCCAAAAATTAATGTATCTAGATATACCAAGTGTTCCAATTGATAGTGTGAGCGAATCTCCGACGTCCACCGATCCCCGAGCTAACTTGGCGATACTACAAGGCAAGGGAAAAGAGAGGGGAAGTAAGCATAAATGCTTAGTAAGTTCATATGCAAATAATAAGAAATTAATAAACTTGTATGGATAAATCCTCACAATAATTTCTTAAGATGATATAATCATTATATCACATGCTTACACCTTATTACTCATGTTCACATTAATCTGTCTACTTGATTCACTGTCACTAAATTATTTATTTCTCAATCTACAGAGCTCTGAATGAAGAACCGTTAATTTTCCCTGAAACTAGACTCACATAAATTCTTACCATAGAAATTTCAGAATTTTTTTCCTAGCCAATTAGTACAGTTTATTCATTAAATTTACCCATGTTTCACTGTCCAACAGTTCTGACACTTCTTCACTACGAATCAATTTTATCCTCGTATAAAATTCATATGATGTTCTAGTTTATTTAACTTGAAAATATACTTATTAAGTATTTCAAATATATGAATTATACTCCATAATTATTTTTGTACAATTTTTACTGATTTTCCAAAGTTGGAACAGGGGATTTTGAAACTCATTCTGAACATGTCTCACTAAAATTCAAATATCTCATAATTCACACTTTTTTTTCTTACTCTGTTTCTTTTATAAAAAAAATAGACTCATTAAGCTTTAATTTCATATCTCACCCAGCCTTTAATTCAATTTTCACCATTTTTGGTGATTTTTCAAAGTTATACTAATGCTACTGCCTACAACTGTTTTAATGTCAATTTCACTCATTCATTAGTTCTTTGTGTTCACTTTCATTTATACACACTTACATTAAAGCATACTATAACTTGGCACATAACAATCAAGTGATCATAGACACGTCTTACTCGTTTTCATCCTTATCAATAATGTATCATAATCCGAGCACATTATTTATGAGTCTCGTATACATACCTGTGCCTAGTCATAATACTCACATATCCTATTCTTACTTATCTTGAGCATACTCCTTGAATTTCCCATTGAACTACTTGTAATATTAGGGATGTTCGGGATATCTCGTACACCTGGTAGGACGCCAATGCCATATCCCAGATATGGTCTTACATGGGATCACATATCGGTGTCGATGCCATGCCCCAGACATGGTCTTACACTGGCACTTATCTCGAGCCGATGCCATGTCCCTGCACATGGTCTTACACTAGCTCATACTCATCTCGATTGTCGATGCCATGTCCCGGACATGGTCTTAAAATCGACACAACTTGAGGCCAATTCCATGTCCGGACATGGTCTTACACCGCACACTCACCGCCATGGTCCAACCATGGCCTTTTCCATCAATTCATCACGAGTCGTAGTACGAATGTACTTGACCTCGCATTTCTCACGATTGATCCTTCAATCCAATCTCGCA
Organism: Gossypium sturtianum; assembly: GCA_025698515.1. Lineage (NCBI taxonomy): Eukaryota > Viridiplantae > Streptophyta > Magnoliopsida > Malvales > Malvaceae > Gossypium > Gossypium sturtianum. The sequence continues at coordinate 41,696,489 of CM046946.1, read as the reverse complement.
TTTGCATAAAGTCATGATTAGATAACAAACATATATAAAATAATACATCATCTCAATTCAAATTTAATAATCGTTCACTATAGACTAACCATATGAACTTACCTCGACGCGAATCGGTTATTTTGATTGACATTTCCCCGTACTTGGTCCAAATCTCGATTTCTTTGATCTAAAATGTCACATTTCACTTAATTATCACTCACATTACTCATTTTAATACAAAAATTATACTACGGCAAATTTACAAGTTTGCCCCTAAACTTTCTCATAATTACGATTTTGCCCCTAGGCTCGTAATATGATTTTTATTCAATTTCTATAAAATTCAAGGTCAGCCGAACCTTTTTCTCTTCCAAAGCAACCTCAAATTCTTATTATTTGACACTTTTAGGAGCATTTACAACTTTTACTAATTAACCCGTTTTAACCATTTTCAACAAAAATCACTTAGCAAAAATCGTTCTCCTAACCTCGTGCACCCTTATTCTACCATTAAACATCAAAACGCACAAATATCTAGCATAGGTCAATTTTTAATCTTCATTTTTCATGCAAATAAATGGTAAAAATAGAAAGGTTAAGCTTCTAGGATCTCAAAAATACGAAGAACATTAAAAACGGGGCTCAAATGCACTTACAATTGAGCTTTGAAAAAGCTTGAAACCCTAGCCATGGCTTCTTGAAAATTTCAGCAGCATGGAGAAGAGAATGAGCAGATTTTTGGGTTTCAATTTTGTCTTTTATGCCTTAAAACACCCAAATGACAAAAATGCCCTTTTTACTAAACTTTCAATTTTTACCCTTCCATGACTAGTTTTGTCCATAACAAAATATGATGGTCTATTTGCCATTTAAAGACCTCTAGTTTAACCCCATTTAAAACAAGTACTTATGTTCTAGAACTCATATTTTTTCAATTAATGCAATTTAATCCCAATAATAAAATTGGGCACTTTATCGATAAAAATTACTTAACAAAATTTGCACACCATCACCCAAACATATCATAGACTCTAAAACAATCATAAATTAAATATTTTTACTTCGAGTTTGTGGTATCGAAACCACTGTTTCGACTAGGCCCTATTTTGGGCTGTTACAAAGCTCATTTGTCTCCTATGCACAACATAACCTCACAAGGTCAGTAAATCACAAATATAAAACTTATAACCACACTATGCCATGTAACATCTATAAATAACACATATAACTCAATTTGTTCAACTCATGTTCACATTTTACATCACATTCCATTTCAAAATACCATGTCAAGTTTCTCCATTCAATGCCTAATTTCATATAGCAAATTAATATATATCTATTTCATAAGTCAATTTCCATATAGCCATTTCATATAACTTGTTCATATATCATTTTGTACCCGATGAACTACAGTGAAATAACATTGGATACGCAAGAAAATGCTCACACAAGCTGTGAAATGGGCCTGCTCACACGAGCTGTGGGTCGAGATATTAAGCTACACGATGCTACTCATACGAGCTGTGGAGAATCCGCAACAAATGCAGGGCCTCAACCATTGGTAGGACATCCAAAACCAACACCTGAAACTGTAATAACCCCTAGTGACATGTCATTTGTATCCTAAGCACTCACAAGGTTCAAACGGGCCATTTCTTATCCAAACTGTATAATTATTTACACATCATTTCATCACAAGTACTTAACCATGAAATTTCTATTCTCAATCATAACCTTCAATTTAACTAACATTAAAATTTAATCCAAATTACTAATTATCGCATAACAATCATTTTAAGCTATATATAACACAAATATTAATCAACATTTCACCGAAAACAACAATTAAAAAACTTATTTAAGATACGAACTTACTTAGATGAAAACAATTATGAATACGATGCCGACGACTCATCCCCTAACTTAGCTTTTCCACAGTTTGAGTCTGATTTATTTGTTTCTTGATCTAAATAATAATTTTCATTCAATTAATCAATTCAAATATTTTAAATAATTAAACTTATGCTTATAAGCCATTACATTATCAATTTACAAAATTGCCCCAACATTTTATCCTTTAAGTAATTTAGTCCCTAAACCTGAAACTTACAAATTAACCACATGTTGTAACACCCCTTACCCACATTCAACGCCAGAACAGGGTACGAGGTATTACCGGACTTACATCATAAGCATTCAAACAATTCCGTGTCATAAATTTTGCGTCCAAATTAAAACCATTCATATTCGATCATAAAGTCCCTAATACGGGCCTACGAGGCCCAAAACGTACTTTAGAAGTGGTTCGGTACTAAACCGAGAACTCAAGATTTTTTTACAAAACTTAGAAAATTTTTGCTAACTGCAGGGCTCACACGCCTGTGTGGTCCAAGGGACACGCCCGTGTGACCTTGGGATACGCCCGTGCTTCAGACCGTGTTCAATTTAGGGTGCTCTCTGACTTGTGCCGCACGGCCGTGCCACACGCCCTTGTGCTAGGTCATGTAGTTATTTAATTTAATTCGAATTAAGTGCAGGTTTCACACGGCCAAGACACACGCCCGTGTTCTAGGCCGTGTAGCACACACGGCTGAGACACACGCCTGTGTCTCTGCCCGTGTGCTATATTCTGGACATTCAATTTTTCAAAATTAAGGTGCATGGGACACACGACCAATACACACGCCCATGGGGCAAGCCGTGTGTCACGCACGGCCTAGACACACGCTCGTGTGTCTGCCCGTGTGGACAAAATAAGGCTATTTACCAAGCCTTTTTGCCACCCTTCCATGCATATACCTACACAACATCATATAATACAAATTCAAGCATATACAAGCAACCAAAACAATCACAACCCAGATATTAACATCTCATCCACATGCTAACATCTATCAGGCTTTAACATCATAATATATCAACACAAATCTTGCAAGTTTCCACGTTCATGAATGGTATCAACATATAAATATACTTCCACCAACATAAGCCATCATTCATGGCCATATACAAAATGAAACCATTAACCATTATAAGCCAATGCATTTGGCCACATTTCCAATGACACATATAACAAAATAACCAAGTCCATATACATGCCATAACTCAAAATATTGACATTTCAATGGTACCCAAAATAATGGTTGATAGTGTGAATGGATCTCCGACGATCTCCAATCCCGAGCTAGCTTGGTGACACTATAAGATAAGGGCAAGAAAGGGGAGTAAGCTATATATCTTAGTAAGTTCATATACAAATAATAAACAACATTAATTATACATTTATTATATGCATAACATAACATAAATCAACATAAATGTCATTAAAACCTCATGAACATAACATACTCAATCATATTCTTACCAATAGTTTATCATATATTGAATCTATTTCCTTTGAGTTTTTCGTACATACCTGTACTAACTCGTAACATAATCACATTCTTTCTCATCTTTGACATACCCGTTGAACCACTTGGAATACTATCGGATACACGAAAAGATTTGCACATAGGTGCCACATATGTAGCCAATGCTACCACAATTTTCATAACACATATAGGTTCGCTCTCGAGCTATCCACTGGCCTGCTCACACAAGCTGTCAGTCGAGACGTAGCTACGCAGTGCTACTACACAAGCTATCAGGTATCCGCAACATATGCCGGTATACCCAACCACTGGTAGGATGTACAGGACTAGCACCCGGGACACATAAATCACATAATTACATATTCACATGGGTTCCTAGTGACATGTCACTTGTATCCTAATCTATTCCTAAGGTTCAACCGGGATTTTCTCGCTTGTCGAAACTTTGTCAATTACATCCATAGAGTCAATCATACAATTCATGCAATATCAAAACATTATAAATACAATTGTAACATTGAATTATTAACATTCGAACTTACCTCGGCACAAAAATATTAGAAATGGATCTAATCGTCAAACACTTTATTTTTCCCCCGATCTAGGTCCGAACTTCGTTTTTCTTGATAATCGAGCTTGAAAGCTTGGCCAAAACCCTAGCTATGGTGACCCTTGAAATTCGGCTATGGGGGATGAAATTAGAAAGATGGACATCTTTTATTTGTTTTATTTAGTCTTTATTTACCAAATAACCAAAATGCCCTTAATGCCTAATTTCAAAATTTCACCTAACCATATCCATTTTTGTCCATACTAGAGTATAATGGTCTAATTACCATCTAAGGACCTCTAATTTAAGATCTCATAGCAATTGGACACCTTTAACATATAGAATTCAAGTTTTCCACTTTTTGCAATTTAGTCCCTTTAACTAGATTGAGTGCCCAAACGTCAAATTTTCAAACGAAATTTTCACGAAATCGTTCCATAAAATTGTAGACCATAAAAATATAATAAAAATAAATTTTACTACGTCAAATTTGTGGTCTCGAAACCACTGTTCCGACTAGACCCAAAATCGGGTTGTTACAACTCTCCCCCCTTAAGGATTTTCGTCCCCGAAAATCTAACCAGAAAAGACATGTGGTACTGTTTTCTCATAGTTTCCTCGGGTTCCCACGTATCCTCTTCGACCCCATATTGTTGCCATAAAACTTTCACTAGAGCTATACATTTATTTCTCAACTGTTTGACTTCCCGAGCCAAAATCTTGATCGGTTCTTCACTATAAGTCATATCGGGTCGAATTTCAACCTCTGTTGGTGAAATTATGTACGAAGGATCTGATCAGAATCGTCGAGACACCGACACGTAAAATACATTGTGAATCCTTTCCAACTTTGTCGGTAAAGCTAACCGGTATGCCACTGGCCCTATCCTTTCAATAACCTCATACGGCACGATAAAACGCGGACTCAACTTGCCTTTGCGACCAAATCTCAGAATTTTCTTCCACAGAGATACTTTCAGAAATACTTTATCACCAACTTGAAACTCAATCTCTTTTCTTTTCAAATCCGCGTACGATTTCAATCTATTCGAAGTTGCTTTCAAACAATCGCGAATTACTTTCACTTTTTCTTCGGTTTCTCTAACCAAATCAACCCCATGAATCTGTTTCTCACTAAGTTCGGTCCAGTACAATGGAATTCGACACTTGCGGTCATACAATGCCTCATATGGTGACATCTTAATACTCGACTGAAAACTGTTGTTATATGCGAATTCGACTAAAGGTAGATATTTTTCCCAACTACCTTTGAATTCTAAAACACAACATCGGAGCATATCTTCGAGAATCTGAATCACTCTCTTGGATTGACCGTCGGTTTGCAGATGAAATGCAGTACTAAAATTTAACTTCGTACCCAAAGCTTCTTGCAACTTCTTCCAAAAACGCGAGGTAAACCTCGGATCTCTGTCCGAAATCATAGAAATAGGCACCCTGTACAATCTAACAATCTCAGCAATGTACAATTCAGCTAGCTTATCAAGTGAATAGTCAGCACGTACTGGAATACAATGAGTCGATTTCGTCAATCTATCAACAGCGACCCAAACGGCATCTTTCTTTTTCGGAGTCAGAGGTAATCCAGTTACGAAATCCATCGTAATTCTGTCCTATTTCCATTCGGGTACCATCACTGGGTGAAGTAAACTCGAAGGTACTTGGTGTTCAGCTTTTACTTGTAGACAAATCAAACATCTCGAAACAAATTCTAAAATATCTCGTTTCATGCCCGATCACCAATACAATTTCTTCAAGTCATTATACATTTTCGTACTGCCCGGATGAACAGATAAACAACCATTACGTGCCTTATGAAGAATTTTTTGAATAATCTCATCATTTTTCGGTACACATACTCTATCTCGGAACATTAAGCAATCATCAGAACCGATCCGAAAGTCTGAATCACTACCCGATTCACACTGAGCTCTTTTGGCTTGCAATTCACTATCACTTTTCTGAGCTTCACAAACTTGCTGAAGAAATACCGGTCTAGCTCTCAAATCAGCTAGAATCGAACTATCCTCAGATAAAGTCAATCTCGTATTCATAGCTCTCAAGGCAAACAAGGACTTTCTGCTCAAAGCGTTTGCGACTATATTTGCCTTTTCGGGATGGTAGTCAATTACCAACTCATAATCTTTTAGCAACTCGAGCCATCTCCGTTGTCGCAAATTCAAATCCTTTTGAGTCATCAAGTACTTTAAACTCTTATGATTGGTAAAGATACGACACTTCTCACCATACAAATGATGTCTCCAAATCTTCAAAGCAAACACAATGGCAGCCAATTCTAGATCGTGCTTCAAATAATTCTTCTCATGCGGTTCCAACTGTCTCGAGGCATAGGCTATCACTTTGCCCTCTTGCATCAATACACATCCTAATCCATTCAGTGACGCATCGCTATAAATCACACACTCTTTTCTCGGTTCAGGTTGCACTAAAATCAGCGCCTTAGTCAATAAGGCTTTCAACTATTCAAAACTCTTTTGGCATTTCTCAGACCATTCAAACTTAACATCTTTTTGCAACAGCTTAGTCATAAGAGTAGCAATCATCTAAAAACCCTTAACAAAACATTTATAATAGCCGGCTAAGCCCAAAAAGCTTCTAACCTCTGAAACATTTCTCGGCAGTTTCCAATCAACAATTGCCGAAATCTTACTCGGATCAACCCGAATACCATCTCCTGAAACAATATGTCCCAAAAATCTGACTTCTCGAAGTCAAAACTCACTTTTACTGAATTTAGCAAATAATTTCTTATCTCTCAAAGTCTGCAATACAGTTCTTAAGTGCTCGGCATGCTCATTCTCATCTCAAAAATAAATCAGGATATCGTCAATAAATACAACCACAAATTTGTCTAAATATGGTCGCAAGATTCGGTTCATCAAGTCCATAAAAACAGCATGGGCATTAGTTAGTCCGAAAGGCATAACAAGAAATTCATAAAGCCCGTACCTTGTTTTGAAAGCGGTTTTCGGTACATCCGACTCTTTTAACTCTCAACTGGTAGTAGCCAAAACTCAAATCAATCTTCGAGAACATTGTTTCAACTGATCAAACAAGTCATCAATTCTTGGCAAAGGATACTTGTTCTTTATCGTTACCTTATTGATTTGTCAATAATCGATACAAAGTCTCATAGATACGTCTTTATTCTTTACAAATAATACCGGTGCACCCCAAGGTGAAAAACTCGGCCTTGCAAATCCCTTATCTGTCAACTCTTACAACTGAGCTTTTAATTCTTTCAATTAGGTCGGAGCCATTCTATACGGAGCAATCGATATTGGTGAAGTCCCTGGCACTAAATCAATACCAAATTCAACTTCTCTAATCGGTGGCAACCCAGGCAACTCTTCTGGAAAAACATTCGGATATTCACAAACTACCGGCACGGATTCAATTTTCAATTCAGACACTTTTGTATTCAACACATAAGCTAGATAAGCTTCACAACCTTTTCTTGCATATCTTTGGGCAGACATCGAAGAGATTACAATAGGTAACTCACCCGACTCATCTGAATCAATCCGAAGAATTTCACCATTTTCACATTTCAATCCAATAATTTTCTGTCTACAATTCACTACCGCATCATGCAGTGTTAACCAATCCATACCCAAAATAACGTCAAACTCATCAAATGGCAACAACATTAAATCAGCCAAAAAACAGTGATCTCGAATCATCAAGGGACAATTCTTGCAAACTCTATCAACTAATACATGTTTGCCTAAGTGGTTTGACACTTTAATCACAAACTCAGTAAACTCAACAGGCAAGCTCTTACTAGCTACCAATTTCATTCAAACATAAGAATGAGTTGATCTAGGATTAATCAATGCAACTACATTAGTATTATAGAGAAAAAAAGTACCAATGATAACATCGGGAGATGTCGCTTCTTCGCGAGCACGGATAGCATAGGCTCTAGCAGGTCCTCTATCCTCGGATCTTACAGTTGAATCTTTAGTTACACCTTTACTACTGGTCGCATTCCCCGTATTCCTCGGGAGTCTCCCTCTAGTGGAATTTTTGCCCGATCTTGCATTCTGAATCTTGTCTTTCTCAGCCATCTCAGGGTAGTCCCGAATAAAGTGGTCTTGTGAGCCACACTTAAAGCAAGCCCGGTCATTCATTTTACATTCACTGGGATGTCTCCTACCACAGTGTTGACATTCAGGTTGATTTGATCTAACATTACCAACACTCGCTATCGACGTAGTTTGGGCTTTAGAACCCGAATATTGTTTCCCACGATCTCTGTTGGAATACCCAGCTGAAGCACTCGAATGAGCATACAAATCTCTCGATTTCTTAGATAGAGATTGAATTGACTTACTCATCAGCCTTTTTCTTGTATCTCTAGCCTCAGACTCAGCTTTCCTCTTCTCCTTGCTTAATTCGTCAGCTTTACAAGCTCAGTCGAATAGCACCACAAATTCTTTCAGCTCAAGAACTCCAACTAACAATCGAATTTCCTCATTCAACCCATCTTCGAACCTTTTGTACATGATAGCCTCGGTGGAAACACATTCCTGAGCATACTTATTGAGCCTAACAAACTCTTTCTCATACTCGGTCACTGACATTCCACCCTGTTTCAGCTCTAAAAACTCCTTACGCTTTTTATCAATGATGTAACAGCCCGGTTTTAGCTAAATTAGAACAGTGGTTTCGAAACCACAAATTTGAAATCGTAAAAAAATTATTATTTTAATATTATTTTTAGTGTTTACAGTATGTGAGTTAATATGTGTGAAAATTTCGTGTGAAAATTTTATCGTTTGTGTGCTCAATTTGATAAAAGGACTTAATCGCGTAAAATGAAAAAGTAGCATGCTTTTTGTTAAAGTGCTATATTACTATGGCTTTTATAATGTAGGGTCCTTATGTTGAAATTTGACCATTGAATAATAGCATGGACGGTATTGGGCTTATAATTGATGATTTTATAATGTTTAATTAATGGACAAAATGGTAAATGATATATTATTATGAATTAAATAAACAAAACATGAAAATGGCCATGCATGTTTATCATTTTGGCCGAAACTTGAGAAAGAAAAAGAACTCTTGAACTTTTGTGTATTCGGCACCTTGGAAGCTTGAATTAGGTGTAACACCCCTAACCCGTATCCGTTGTCGGATTAGGGTTAAGAGGCGTTACCGGACAAACAGAATCTTTTACGGACATTTCATAATATAATTCAACCTAACGGATCAAAGCGTCCCTTAAATGGGTCATCGAGACTTCAAGCATGCTTTAGAAAAGTGTCGGGACTAAACCGAACACATACGAAAATTCTCGAAAATTTAAAAATTTCTCAAAGTTACAGAGGTCACACGCCCGTATGGGCAGGCCGTATGCCTCCCACGGCCTCAGACACGCCCGTGTGTCTAAGCCGTGTCAAAACAGGGCATACATACTAACTTGACCACATGGCCTGAGACACGCCCGTGTGCCTCACCCGTGGTCGAACCTGACTTGCACCACACGACCAGTCACACGCCCGTGTATCCAGCCCGTGGTCGAGTCTGACTTGATTTTGAAATGCAACCACGAGGGACACGGTCGAGCTACACGCCCGTGTGCTCAATCGTGTGGGCAATTATAGGCCATTTGTAAGGCCAAATTGCCACCCACACATTGGGTCATCCCAACAACCCCACATGAGCATCAATCCAAACATAATTGGCAACCAAAAACATACCAAATGATCATCATATCATCTCATTCAATTTCATTTCCATACGTAACATCTTATATGCAAAATAACTCAACTAATTCACATATAAACGAAGCATGATTCATCCACAACTTACCATCAATAATATGCTAACTTTGCATCATAAAGCTTACCATTCATTTGATCACTTTACTAGCCATTAAACTTTACCAAACAAGGCATCATGCAACATAGCATCTCATTCATAACAAAACCATTTATCTAGCCATATCACATGGCTATGTACACATATCTCAAACATAACTCAAGGTGACTAGCCTATAAATGCCATACTTTAGTATTTACACTTCCAACAAGGTACCAAAATAGTTTGAGTAGTGTGATGACGATCCTCGACGGTTTTCGAGCCTTCAATAGCTTTGACGATCTGAAACGGATATACAAATCACATAGTCATTCATTTCCCGGGCTTTCCCGTTGAACCGTTCGGAATCTAATAGAATACTTGGAATGCTCAGAATAGTCGTACAATTCCAACGTCCCAGACGAGGTCTTACATGTACTCGGATATCGATGCCACTCTCCTAGACAGGGTCTTACACGAATCAAATACGATGCCAATGTCCCAGACATGGTCTTACACGTAAACCTCATATCGACGCCAACATCCCAGATGTGGTCTTATAAGAAATCTCGAATCAATGCCAACGTCCCAGACGTGGTCTTACATGATATCACATATCGGACACCTATGTCAAGACATATGTAATCCTATCTATTTCTAGGTTCGTACGGGACTTCTCGGACATTAATAACTTGTCAACATTTTCTCGGATTTCATACACATAACCTCTCGAGCATTATTCACAGCAATCTGAATTTCATAGATGCATAAATACTCAATTAAAATACATTTATTTGTATATTGACTTACCTCGGATTCGGATAAACAGAAAAACGAACTCGGCTACTCAACTACTTTCGATTTCCCGCGATCTAAGTCTGTTTTCTTCGGTTCTTGATCTATACATATTCAAATTTAACTCATTTATTCACTAATTCATTCAATTCAATCCAAAGACACATATTTAGGGCAATTTACAAATTAGCCCTCTCATTTTCACATTTTGACAATTTAGTCCTTATTTCTCAAAATCACAAAATACACAAAATCTCAATACACCCATGCTTAGCCGAATGCTCATGTATCTCATACAAGTCCATACATTTCATTTATTTCACAATTTAGTCCTTCAAAGTATTATTCTTTCAATTTAATCCAAATTACTCAAAATCATCAAAACTCCAAAGACAAACTATATTATTCTATCACATATAATTCATATTTCACCATCAAACATCCAAAAACTCATAGGTTCATCAATGGCACATTTCAAAATATTCATCAATTCACAAAATTGAAGCATGGGTTTTGAAGTATACAAAGCAACGATTACAAAAACGTAGAAATTATCAAAAACAGAACAAAAACTAACTTTAAATCAAAGACTTCAATAGTCGAATATTTGAAGAGCTCAAACCCTTTCTTTTCTTTCACAAATCGGTGGAAAAAGATGAACATCTCCACTATCTAATTTTCTTTTGTTTTATTATAAGCTTTAATAAACTTATTAATCAATTTACAATTTTAACCTTTATTAATACATTATAAATTCCCACTAACTCATGGCATTAATGTCCATCCATTTCAATTGGTCCAATTGCATTATAAGGACCCCATATTTATAAAGCCATGTCAAATAGGTATCTTTTCATAAAGCATGCAAATTTTGCATCTTTCACAATTTAATCCTTATGTCAAATTAAGCACACAAACGTACAATTTAATTCACAGAAATTTCGCACATGCTTAATCATGTATCATAGGCACAAAAAATAATATTAAAATATTTTTTGACTCGGATTTGTGGTCCTGAAACCACTGTTCTGACTAGGGTCTAATCTGGACTGTTACAATTCTCCCCCCTTAGGGATTTTCGTCCCCAAAAATCTTACTGTTAAACAGATTCGGATATTGCTGTCTCACTGAATCTTCAGGCTCCCACGTAGCCTCTTCCACTCTGTGTCGATGCCATAATACTTTAACTAACGGGATTTTCTTATTTCTCAATTCTTTCATTTCACGAGCTAAGATACAGATCGGTTCTTCCTCATAAGTCATATCGGATCAGATTTCAATCTCAGACAGAGGAATCACATGTGACGGATCGGATCGGTATCGTCTAAGCATCGATACGTGAAATACATTATGAATCTTTTCTAACTCAGGTGGCAACAACAATCTATACGCAACTGGTCCAACACGCTCAATGATCTCATACGGTCCGATGAACCTTAGACTCAACTTACCTTTACGTCCGAATCTGAGTACTTTCTTCCACGGAGATACTTTCAAGAACACTTTGTCACCGATCTCAAACTCAATACCCTTTCGTTTCAAATCTGCATAAGATTTCTGACGATCAGACGCTGCTTTCAGACTATCATGGATTACTTTCACTTTCTGTTCAGTGTCTTTTATCAAATCAACCCCGTGTATCTTATTTTCACTGAGTTCTGACAAGTACAAAGGTGTTCGACATTTACGTCTGTACAAAACTTCATAAGTTGCCATTTTGATGCTCGACTGAAAACTATTATTGTACGTGAATTCAATCAATGGTAAATACTATTCCCACATACCGTTAAACTCAAGAATGCAACATCTCAACATATCTTCGAGTATCTGAATGATCCGCTCAGACTGACCATCAGTCTGCGGGTGAAAAGTGGTACTGAAATGCAATTTTGTACCTAAATCTTCTTGCAATTTCTTCCAGAACCGTGAAGTAAATCTCGGGTCTTTGTCAGACACAATAGACAATGGCACTCCGTGCAATCTCACAATATCAGAAATGTAAAGCTCAGCTAACTTATCAAGTGAATAATTAGATCTCACCGGAATGAAATGGACGGATTTCGTCAATCGATCAACTACGACCCAAATTGCATCTTTCTTTCTCGGAGTCAATGGCAATGCAGAAACAAAATCCATCGTCCCATTTCCACTCAAGAATCAGAATTGGTTGTAACAAACCAGATGGAACTTGATGTTCAGCCTTAACTTGCTAACAAACTAAACATTTCGAGACATAATCCGAAATATCCCTTTTCATGTCAGACCACCAATAGTGTTGCTTCAAATCATGATACATCTTTGTACTTCCCGGATGAACAGATAGTCGACTATTATGAGCTTCATTCAGAATCAGCTGAATCAACTCTGGATTTCTAGGAACACATAGTCGATTTCAGAATCTCAAGCAATCATCAACATCAACTCGATATTCAGAATCAGAGTACAGATCATACTGAGCTCGTTTCGCTAATATTTCTTTGTCAATCTTTTGAGCATCACATATGTGTTGTAGAAATAATGGTTTCGCTTTCAATTCAGCTAACACTGAACCATCATTAGGCAGATCTAAATGAGCATTCATTGCACGTAATGCAAATAATGATTTGCGACTCAATGCATCAGCAACGGCATTTGCTTTACCCGGATGATAATCAATCACAAGCTCGTAGTCTTTCAAAAGCTCTAACCATCTTCTCTGTCGCAGGTTCAAATCTTTTTGAGTCATCAAATATTTTAGACTTTTATGATCCAAAAATACATGAAATTTTTCACCGAAGAGATAGTGACGCCAAATCTTTAAAGAAAACACAATCGCAGCTAACTCAAGATCGTGAGTCAGATAATTCTTTTCATGCGACTTCAATTGTCTCGAGGCATATGCTATAACTTTGTCTTCCTGCATCAAAACACATCCCAGACCATTCAATGAAGCATCACTGTAAATCACGAATTCTTTACCTGATTTTGGCTGTGTCAAAACTGGAGCTTCGGTTAAAAAAGTTTTCAACTGATCAAAGCTTTTCTGACATTTATCAGACCATTCAAACCTCACATCTTTCTGAATTAATCTCGTCATAGGAGTTGTAATCATTGAAAAGCCTTTTACAAATCGACGATAATAACCAGCAAGTCCCAGAAAGCTACAGACTTCAGACACATTCTTCGGAGGTTTCCATTCCAGAATAGCAGAAATCTTACTAGGATCAACTCGTATTCTGGAGGCCGATACAATATATCCCAGAAAACTAACTTCACCCAACCAGAATTTACATTTGCTAAATTTGACATACAATTATTTTTCTCGCAGAGTTTGCAACACAACTCTCAGATGCTCGGCATGCTCATTTTCATCACGTGAATAAATCAAAATGTCGTCAATGAAAACAACAACAAATCGATCTAGGTACGGTCTAAAAATTCTGTTCATCAGATCCATAAAGACTGTAGGAGCATTTGTTAGTCCAAAAGGCATAACTAAAAACTCATAATGCTCGTACCTCGTTCTGAAAGCAGTTTTTGGAATATCTGAATCTTTTACCCTCAACTGGTAATATCCCGATCTCAGATCTATCTTTGAAAACACAGTGGCTCATTTAAGCTGATCAAATAAATCATCAATTCTAGGCAAAGGATATTTATTCTTTATAGTCACCTTGTTCAACTGACGACAATCAATGCACATTCTCATCGTACCATCTTTCTTTTTAACAAATAGAACAGGAGCACCCCAAGGTGAGAAACTCGGTCTTGCAAACCCTCTATCTTTCAACTCTTGCAACTGTGACTTTAACTCTTTCAACTCTATTGGTGGCATTCTATACGGAGCTATCGAAATAGGAGTTGTTCCCGGATACAAATTAATACCAAATTCAACTTCACGTATCGGAGGCAATCCCGGTAGTTCTTCAGGGAACACATCAGAGAATTCACAGACAACAGGCACTGATTCAACTTTCCTTTCAGACACTTTCGAATCAATTACATAAGCAAAATAAGCTTCATATCTTTTTTTCAAATAATTTTGAGCTTTTAACACAGATATCACAGCAGGTAACCCATTCAAATCATTAGACTCAGCCCGAACTATTTCATCATTCTGACATCTCAAATCAATAGTATTTCTTTTGCAGTTCACAACAGCATCATGCAAGGTTAACCAGTCCATACCCAAAATTATATCAAACTCATCAAATGGTTGTAACATCAGATCAGCCGGAAAACAAACATCTCGAAACATCAACGGACAGTTCTTGCATACTTTATCAACCAGGACACTTTTACCTAAGGGGTTCGATACTCTAATAACAAATTCAGTAGACTCTACAGGCAAAGTCTTACTGGATACTAAGTTCATGCATATATACGAATGTGTAGAACCAAGGTCTATCAATGCAATCACAGAAGTATCATAAAGAGTAAATGTACCCGTAATAATATCTGGTGATGAAGCTTCCTCATGAGCTCGGATAGCATACGCTCTGGCAGGCGCTCTAGCTTCAGATCTTGCAACTGAATCTTTCGTAGTTCTCTGATTACCACTGATATTTCTTGCATTTCGGGAAGGTCTACTTCTCGCTGAAACATTCTCAGATCTCAGATTCTGAACAATCTCTTGCTCAACAGATTCTGGGCAACCACGAATGAAATGATCTAACGATCCACATCTGAAACAAGCTCGGTCATTCAATCTACAACTACCCGGATGTCTTTTACCACAGAGCTTACATTCAGGTCACTCGGATCGAACATTTCCAACACTAGCCATTGAAGTTGCTGGAGCTTTAGAATTCAACTGTGATCTAGCTCGCTCTCTCGGATTCGAATATCCCACATTAGTTCTGGAACGGCTATGCTCATCTCTGAATTTCTTTAAAGTAAACTGAAATGATTTGCTTGAAAATCTCTTTCTCGCATTTCTGACTTTAGACTCAGCTTTTCTTTTATCTTTCCCAAGTGCCTCAGCCTTGCATGCTCGATCAACAAGCACAACAAACTCTCTTATCTCCAGAATCCCTACTAGTAATCGGATATCTTCATTTAGGCCGTCTTCAAATCTTTTGCACATTATTGCCTCGGTTGATACACATTCTCGAGCATACAGACTTAATCTCACGAACTCCCGTTCATACTCAGTCACGGTCATCCGACCCTATTTCAACTCAAGAAATTCTTTTCGTTTCTGATCAATAAACCTCTAACTGATGTATTTCTTTCTGAACTCAGACTGAAAGAAATCCCATGTAATCCATTCTTTCAAAACAATGGAAATTAAGGTCTTCTGCCATTGATAAGCTGCGTCTCGTAGCAAAGAAACAACACACTTTATACATTCTTCGGGACTCAGTGACATCTCATCAAATACCCAGATTATGTTCTCTAACCAAAACTCAGCTTTCTCGGCATCGTCATCATTAATGGCCCTGAACTCTTCAGCCCCATATTTACGGATTTTTTCGACTGGAGGCTTATTCAATAGATTCAGATTCATAATCGGAGGCACAACTGAAGTCTGGGGAGGATTAGATGGGGGCGGAGGTTGTGAAACAACCGGATTATTTCTTAAAAACTGAGTGAACCACTCACTCATCATTTGGAATAAAGCTTGTTTAGCTTCTCCCTCTTGACCGCTAGTAGCCGATCTCGAATAAGAGGGCGCTGTCCCTTGAGCGGGAGCAGGCGCATTGCTTTCAACATCGTCAGCTACGGCTCTTTCGGGATGCATTACTATACGATAAACACATTTTACACGTCAGGATTCATCACATTATCACAGTTCAGATATATGGCATGTATAGCTAGACTCTTTCACGCTATGTTAGTCTGAGAATCGACTAAACTGTAGCTCTGATACCAATCAAATGTAACACCCCTAACCTGTATCCGTTGCCGGATTAGGGTTAAGAGGCATTACCAGACAAACAGAATCTATTACGGACATTTCATAATATAATACAACCTATCGGATCAAAGCGTCCCTTAAATGGGTCATCGAGACCTCAAGCATGCTTTAGAAAAGGGCCGGGACTAAACCGAACACATACGAAAATTCTCAAAAATTTAAAAATTTCTCAAAGTTACAGAGGTCACACGCCCGTGTGGGTAGGCCGTATGCCTCCCACAGCCTCAGACACGCTTGTGTGTCTAAGCCGTGTCAAAACAGGGCATACATACTGACTTGACCGCACGGCCTGAGACACGCCTGTGTGCCTCACACGTGGTTGAACCTGACTTGCACCACACGGCCAGTCACACGCCCGTGTGTCCAACTTGTGGTCGAGTCTGACTTGATTTTCAAATGCAACCATGAGGGACACGGTCGAGCCACACGCCCGTGTGCTCAACCGTGTAGGCAATTATAGGCCATTTGCAAGGCCAAATTGCCACCCACACATTGAGTCATCCCTACAACCACACATGAGCATCAATCCAAACATAATTGGCAACCAAAAACATACCATATGATCATCATATCATCTCATTCAATTTCATTTCCATACGTAACATCTTATATGCCAAATTACTCAACTATTTAACATATAAACTAAGCATGATTCATCCACAACTTACCATCAATAATATGCTAACTTTGCATCATAAAGCTTACCATTCATTTGATCACTTTACTAGCCATTAAACTTTACCAAACAAGGCATCATGCAACATAGCATCTCATTCATAACATAACCATTTATCTAGCCATATCACATGGCATGTACACATATCTCAAACATAACTCAAGGTGACTAGCCTATACATGTCATACTTTAGTATTTACACTTCCAACAAGGTACCAAAATAGTTTGAGTAGTGTGATGACGATCCTCGACGGTTCCCGAGCCTTCAGTAGCTTTGACGATCTGAAACGGATATACAAATCACATAGTCATTCATTTCCCGGACTTGCCCATTGAACCGTTTGAAATCTAATAGGATACTCGGAATGCTCAGAATAGTCGTACAATGCCAACATCCCAGACGAGGTCTTACATGTACTCGAATATCGATGCCACTATCCCAGACAGGGTCTTACACGAATCAAATATGATGCCAATATCTCAGACATGGTCTTACACGTAAACCTCATATCGATGCCAACGTCCCAGATGTGGTCTTATACGAAATCTCGAATCAATGCCAACGTCCCAGACGTGGTCTTACATGATATCACATATCGGACACCTATGTCATGACATATGTAATCCTATCTATTCCTAGGTTCGTACGGGACTTCTCGGACATTAATAACTTGTCGACACTTTCTCGGATTTCATACACATAACCTCTCGAGCATTATTCATAGAAATCTAAATTTCATAGATGCATAAATACTCAATTAAAATACATTTATTTGTATATCGACTTACCTCAGATTCGGATAAACAGAAACGAACTCGGCTACTCAACTACTTTCGATTTCCCACGATCTAAGTCTGTTTTCTTTGGTTCTTGATCTATACATATTCAAATTTAACTCATTTATTCACTAATTCATTCAATTCAATCCAAAGACACATATTTAGGGCAATTTACAAATTAGCCCTCTCATTTTCACATTTTGACAATTTAGTCCTTATTTCTCAAAATCACAAAATACACAAAATCTCAATACACCCATACTTAGCCGAATGTTCATGTATCTCATACAAGTCCATACATTTCATTTATTTCACAATTTAGTCCTTCAAAGTATTATTCTTTCAATTTAATCCAAATTACTCAAAATCATCAAAACTCCAAAGACAAACTATGTTATTTTATCACATATAATTCATATTTCACCATCAAACATCCAAAAACTCACATGTTCATCAATGGCACATTTCAAAATATTCATCAATTCAAAAAATTGAAGCATGGGTTTTGAAGTATACAAAGCAACGATTACAAAAACGTAGAAATTATCAAAAACCGAACAAAAACTAACCTTAAATCAAAGACTTCAATAGCTGAATATTTGAAGAGCTCAAACCCTTTCTTTTCTTTCACAAATCGGTGGAAAAAGATGAACATCTCCACTATCTAATTTTCTTTTGTTTTATTATAAGCTTTAATAAACTTATTAATCAATTTACAATTTTAACCTTTATTAATACATTAAAAATTCCCACTAACTCATGGCATTAATGTCCATCCATTTCAATTGGTCTAATTGCATTATAAGGACCCCATATTTATAAATCCATGTCAAATAGGTATGTTTTCAAAAGCATGCAAATTTTGCATCTTTCACAATTTAATCCTTATGTCAAATTAAGCACACAAACGTACAATTTAATTCACAAAAAATTCACACATGCTTAATCACATATCATAGGCACGAAAAATAATATTAAAATATTTTTTTGACTCAGATTTGTGGTCCCAAAACCACTGTTCTGACTAGGGTCTAAACCGGACTGTTACATTAGGTATGTGTTTTGCTCGATTTTTGATAATTTTACGTTTTTGATATTGTTGCTTCGAATACAGCTAACTCATGCTTAAATTTTTGAATTGGTTGATGTATTCATGAAATGCCATTGATGAGTATTTAAGCTTTTTGATGTTTGATGATGGATTATGAGAGCTTGATGTTAGATTATCATGTTTTACGAAGTAATTTTTTTGATAAAAATGTGTATTAAGGATTAAATTGTGAAATTTGTAAATTTAGGGGTCAAAATGTGAAATAAATGAAAGAAATGGGCTGCTAGGGACCTAGGGAGAATTCGGCCTAACATGGGTTTAGTGAAATTTTGTGTTATTTTGAAATAGGGACTAAATTGAGAAAATATGAAATGTTAGGGGCTAAAGTGCAAAATGCTCAAATTATGTATTTTTGGATGAATTTGAGTGAATATGTTATTAAAAAAGTCAAGTTTGTATTAATTTAGATCAAGAAAAGAGGAAATCGGATTTGGATCGGGGAAAACAAAAGTTGTCGAATAGTCATCCCAGTTCGTTTGTCTCCGTACAAGGTAAGTTCATAAGTAAATAATTGTTGTTAAATTCATATGAAAATGTATTTAATTGTGTCGAATTGAATTTTAGTAACGATATATGTGTATGCCGAATTGATATAAGTATGGGAGAAGTAACTACGAGCTTGAAACGATCGAATTACGACGTCCGAAAGCCCCGTACGAACCATAGGAATAGTTAGGATACATATGTCATGACATAGGATTCTATTATGTGATTTTGTGTAAGACCACGTCTGGGACGTTGGCATCGATTTGAGATTTACGTGTAAGAACGTCTGGGACATTGGCATCGTATATGATTTCGTGTAAGACCTTGTCTGGGACAATAGCATCGATATTTGATTACATGTAAGACCTCGTCTGGGACGTTGGCATTGTACGAGCTTTTCGAGCTATCCGAGTATTCTTATTGATTCCGAATAGTTCAACGGGCAATGTTGAGTTAAGATCGAATGTGAAATCGAGCTAAATAGTTCAGGTACGTGCGAAGTTAAATGTTCATGAAAATAAGGTAAGTATAGTACTTGAGATGATTATATGAACTATGTATGTTAAAGGTGTAATCATTATGTACATGAGATTGTTCATATTCGGCCAAGTTGAAATAATAATGCTAATGTTCATTTGATAATTTATTTGCTTATGACTTACTAAGCTATTTAAGCTTACTGTGTGTGTTTGTTCGTTGTTTTATAGATTTTGGAAAGCAAGTTACGAGCTCGGGGATCGTCAAGAAAGTCCGTCACACTATCGATCGTTATTTTGGTATTTTAGAAGCTTGAATTATAAACTTATGGTATGTATAGGCTAGCATATGTTTTGGTTGGTTTTGAAATTGTAAATATAAAGCCATGCGAAAATGGCTAGAAATGATGCTTATGTTTATGCAGTTTTGATCATGATATAAGTTCTTGTTGGAATTTATGTTTCATGGTACTTATGTGTGGTGTGCTTGATATATGAATCGGTTTGATGTAATATATTGGTTGATGTATGTGTTTGAGTTGTGGTTTATTGTTGAATTGTTAAAGATGTATATGTATTATCTTGTGAATTGGCTTAGAAATAGAAAAGAGTGCACACTTAGGTTCGGTTAGAAATGGATAATTTGATTATATATATAAACAGGTATATGACATGTTGTTTTTGTCTTGGTATTTGATAGTCAATTTGGTTAGTTTAAGGTTAGATTTTATTTATGTGTATAATGTGATAGACGAATTAATAGTAGTATGGCCACATTAATTTGGTTATTTATTAATGAAAATTTGCTATGTCTAGGTATGCATTCGGTTATAAAATAGGATGATTTGGTTTGGTCACATGATTATGTTATAAGCATGTTTCGTTGGTTATATGATTAATTATTAAGTGATTTAGTAAGCATGTTTATATTCGGCTAGTAGTAGGTAAGACCAATAAATATATGCCTATGATATCATTGGTTGTGAATTGATCATTCTATTAAGGATAGCAAATGGCTTAATTTAGCTTATGATTGAATGGAAAAATTTGTACCATTTATGTGGTTAACCTTGTTGGCCGAATAGACAAGGAATGAATTTAGAAAGCATGTGTAATTTTGACAAGATGCATAGCTCTTGAAAATTTGGTATGTTTGATTCAGAAAATGTATTTAGGAAATGGCTAATATTAGTCAAATGAGTAGTGCATGAATTGGGTATAGTTTTATATAGTATCTTGCTAGCCGAATAGAAGATAGAATGAATGGCAATGTGTGCACATGATCATGCTTGAATGATTCATTTCGATGTGGTTAAATGCACATAAGATTTTAATGTTTAATGAAATATGTAACAGCCTGATTTAGGGCCTAGTCTGAATAGTGGTGCGAGACCACAAATCTGAGGTGAATTTATGAGTTTTTAAGGTTCAGGCCATGTTTGCATGTTAGTGTGAAAGTTTCATGAAGCAATTTTGCTAAATTGAAGTTGAATGGTCAAAAAGGACCAAATTGCAAAAGTTGTAAAATGTGAGTTTCTAGAAGCATTTTGTATGAAATAGCTTTAGAATAGAAATTATAAGTCCTTAAATAGCAATTTGCCCAAATTATAAATTTTAGACAAAATTGGACATGAGTTAGTAAAATAGAAATTTTTAAAGAGAAGGGCATTTTGGTCATTTGTCTAATAAGTGATTAAAATAGGAAAAAGATGATAAAATTTCATTCATCTTCTTCCTTCCATTGCCGAAAATTTGAAGACTCCATAGCTAGGGTTATTCATTTTTTTCAAGCTTGCTAGTAAGTTCATCTTAGCCCCGTTTTTAATATTCTTCGTGTTTTTGAAGTCCTCGTATTATGAATTAGCTATTTTAGCTATAAAATAAGCTAAGATGCATGTTCAAAAATTTCATCTATGAATGACATGCTTGTTAAATGATGTTTTATGGAATATTATGAGAGTTTGATGTTAGATAAACATCTTTTCCTTAATGAATTTCATGAAATATGATAGTATGGACTAGTTTGTAATAGTTATGAAATTAGTCATACCTATTAGAAATAATGGGAATTGATGATTGCTATAGTAGAGAAAATGAATCAGCTAAGCATGAAGTTTAAGAAAGTCGAATGAAATTCATTTTACGAGCCTTGGGGCAAAAGTGCAAATATGAGAAAGTACAGAGGCAAAATAGTAATTTTGCCCAAGTATGAGTAAAGGGTCAATTTAGTCATTGTGAATATTAAATGGTCTATTTATGACTATAGATCAAGAAAAATGAAGCCCGGATCGAAACCGAGGCAAGAACAAGGTCGAGGACTAAATTGCATACCTAGCTACATTTTGTATATTGAGGTAAGTTTGTATGATTTCTAAGCTTTATGATTTATATCATTGAATTGCTTAGTATAATGTACAATGTTATTATGAAAATGTTTAATGTTGTTAAATAAAGAAATTAATGAAACCAAGCATGAGAAAGCACCGATTGAAGTTGAATAGCTTAGGATACTCGATCTACCACATGAAACAAGAAAGTCCGTATAAGACCAAGCCGAGGCATGGCATCGGCAAGCAAGTAAGTTATCATGTAAGTCCAAGGCAAGCTTGGCATTGAGTAAGTTATCATGTAAGTCCAAGGCAAGCTTGGCATTGAACAAGTTATCATGTAAGACCAAGGCAAGCTTGGCATTGAAAAGTTATCAAGAGAAAGAGATCCCATATAAGTCCAAGTTAAGGCATGGCATTGGTGAGAACAAGAAAGACTTTGTATAAGTCCATGTTAAGTCATGGCCTCGAAATTTAGATGAGATTTAGTATCCTCGGTTATTCATATAAATTCATCGGGCAAACGAGTTTAGCTCCAAAGAGATAACAAGAAAGCTAAGTAAGTAAAGTTATTATCAAGTGAAAACGAGTATTATTCATGTTATGAATGATAAATTAGAAATTATGATTATTATGTTCAAGTATCTTTGATCAATGTGATCTAGTGATACAGTACCTTGTTTACCTCACAAGTATGAGACTAGTAAGTATCATGAGATATGTAAGAATCAAGTATGAGCAAGTAAGCTTTATAGCTGAAATTATGATACCATTGTTTATGTAAAATAGGTTAATTTAAGCAAGTATGTTGTTATGTGCATTATATGCAAACTTACTAAGCTAAATGCTTACGTATTTTATTCTTTCTTTCTATGTAGTTCCGCCAAGCTAATCTCGTAGATCATTGTCATCGGAGCTCGGAGCACACTATCAATCGCTATTTTGGTATAGCCAAGTTGTTTATATTAAGTGTGGCATGTATAGGAAACATTTCATTTTGAGTATATGTCTTAGAAAGGGGCAAAAGTATGGGAACATCAAGTTTATTATTCTTTTGTAAATGGCTAAGTGATTGGCCAAGTTTGACTAAGTATGTATGTTATTATTATCAATGAAGCATGTTATATTGTTCATGAAAAATGTAATAATTGAGTTGCTGAATTGAGCTTGAGTTTGGTCTTAATTTCAGGATGGCAATTGGCTTGGTAAATAGTCTCTAAGTGCCCACACGGTTAGACACACGGGCGTGTGTCTAGGCCGTGCATAAACTGCACCTTTGTCTTATAAGTAAGAATAGGCCACGGACAAATCCCACGGCCGTGTGTTAAGGCCGTGCATGACACACGGTCTAAGTCCACGGGTGTGTCATGGCCGTGTGTTATAAGTCAGAATGCTAAGGTTTTTCACACGGGATAGGACCACGGGCGTGCCATGGCCGTGTGAAATTTGGCAGTAAGCTCGAGTTTTAAGCACGGTTGGGAGACATGGGCGTGTCTCAGGGTTACACGGGCGTGTCCCAACTCACATAGGCGTGTGACCCCTATTTCAATGAAAATTTTTCGATTGAGTTACGAAAGTTTACGAACATGAGTTTAAGGCCTCGTAGGCCCATGAAAAGTACAAGTTGATTAAGAAAGAGAAGTCTTTATTTCAGAACGAAATTTTATAGCCCGTAAGTACATGATTAAGCAAGTTCAAGCATAGTAATGTCTCGTATCCGGCCTAAGCCTCGGACTCAGGTATAGGGTGTTACATTTAGTGGTATCAGAGCTACGGTTTAGTCGATTCTAGGACTAACGTAGCATGAGTACGAGTCTAGCTATACATGCCATACGTAAGAATGCTTTTATAATGATAGTGTGACGACTCCTGACGACTTAAATTATGTTTATATATATAGTAAATGGATCCTGAAAGAGTTATAGCAGATGACGTAGAAAGCAACGCGCCGGCTCTCGCTGAAGGGACGGTGCCGAATGAGAACAAGAATAGACCCACTACGGTGAGTCAAGGAGGAGGAGAAGAGGCTAGAGAAGCCTTCCTTCATATGATGAACACATGGTACACGGAGTTCGTTCGTACGAACCCAAATGCACAACCCCCTCCACCCCTACCTATTCCTCAACCTATCCCAATAACCCCTCAAGTAGTAGAGGTGGTAAGAGGAGAGAAGCCTCCGGTTGATAGAATCAGGAAAAGACGATGATCCGGAAAGAGCTGAATTCTGGTTAGAAAATACCATCAGAGTATTTAATGAGCTGTCATGTACACCTGAAGAGTGCATGAAGTGCGTAGTTTCTCTTTTAAGAGATTCTGCCTATCAATGGTGGAACACCTTGGTATCAGTAGTCCCAAGAGAAAAGATCACATGGGAGTTCTTCCAAGAAGAGTTCAAGAAAAAGTATATCAGTCAAAGGTTCGTGGATCAGAAAAGGAAGGAATTCCTGGAATTAAAGAAGGCAAGATGTCAGTGACTGATTACGAGCGTGAGTTTGTACGACTCAGTAAATACGCTCGAGAATGCGTATCCACCGAGGCCATCATGAGTAAGAGATTTGAAGATGGGCTAAATGAAGACATCAAAGCGTTTATCATTTGTCCTAGAACTAAAGGAATTTGTGGTACTAGTAGAGAGGGCTTGTAAAGCCGAGGAGCTAGTAAAAGAGAAGAGAAAGTCTGAAATGGAGTCTCGTGACTCGAGAAAGAGACAGTGGAATAAGCCATTCCAATCTTCATCCAAGAAGTCAAGAGATTTCCCTGCCCGGTCGGCTACTTCCACTGGATTTTCCAAGAAAGACAAGAGTAGGCAGACGGGAAACAAAGCGCAGAACTACCGATTGCGGTGTAGGGAATATTCGATCACAGAGACACAATGCCCACAAGTGTGGCGACTTCATCTCGGTGAATGTCGAGCGCATAAAAATGCATGTTTCAAATGTGGTTCCCAGGACCACTACATAAAAGATTGTCCAGAGATGATGAAAGAGGACAAAACTCAGAACCCAAGATCCGGGAGTATGGTCAGAGGAAGGCCACGCAGAGAAACCCGGAAGTGGGGCTAGTGGAAGAGGTAACCCTAGAGAAGCAGCCGTGAGGCCCGAGGGTAGGCGCCTACACGGACTTATGCCGTTCGCGCGCCGTGAAGAGGCATCTTCCCATGATGTTATCACGGTACCTTTTCTCTTCATGATGTTAAAGTTATTGCTTTAATAGATCCCGGATCTACACACTCTTACATTTGCATGAAATTGGTATCCGATTTGAGTATGCCTATAGAGTTCTGAAGTTGTGATTAGAGTGTCTAATCCTTTAGGCAAGAGTGTGTTAGTGAATGAAGTATGTAGAGAATGTCCATTAATGATTAGAGGTCATTATTTTAAAGCAAACCTTATGTTGTTACCATTTGACGAGTTTGATCTCATTCTCGATATGGACTGGTTAACTGCCCATAATGTAATAGTTAATTGTGGGAAGAAATACATTGAAATGAGATGTGAGGATGGGGACACCCTTCACATAGAATCAGATGAATAGAGTAGATTGTCAGAATTGATTTCTCACGTGACAGCACAAAGATACATGAGAAAGGGATATGAAGCATATTTGGCTTTTTGTGATGAATGAAAAAGAAACAGATTTAAGGATTGAGTCAGTGCCAATAGTATGTGAGTACGTGGATGTGTTTCCTGAGGAATTGCCAGGACTACCACCAGTTAGAGAGGTTGAGTTCAGCATTGAACTAGCTCTGCATCTTGTACCAATATCTATTACTCCTCATGAGAATGGCTCCAAGGGAGTTGAAGGAGTGAAGTCGCAGATTACAAGAGTTGTGAGATAAAGGTTTTGCAAGGTCAAGTTGTTCTCCCTGGGGTGCTCCGGTTTTATTTGTGAAAAAGAAAGATGGCACTATGAGATTGTGCATAGATTACCGTCAACTTAATAAAGTGACAGTAAATAATAAGGACCCATTGCCTAGAATCGATGATTTGTTCGATCATTTGAAAGGAGCCACTGTGTTCTCCAAAATAGACTTGAGACCAGGGTACTACCAGCTACGAGTAAAAGAATCAGATGTGCCTAAAACAGCCTTTCGAACTAGGTATGGGCATTATGAATTTTTAGTCATGCCCTTTGGTTTGACAAATGCTCCGACGGTATTCATGGACTTCATGAACCGCATGTTTAGACCATACCTTGACAAGTTTGTAGTCGTTTTCATTGACGACATACTGATTTATTCCCAATATGAGAATGAGCATACTGAGCACCTACGGATAGTTTTACAGATTCTTCGAGAAAATCAGTTGTATGCCAAGTTCAGTAAAAGTGAGTTTTGGCTCAATGAAGTAGGATTTCTAGGCATTTTGTCTCAGGAGAAGGGGTTCGAGTAGACCCAAGTAAGATCTCGGCTATTACGGATTGGAAACCACTGAGGAATATCTCTGAGGTTAGAAGTTTCATAGGCCTAGCCGGCTATTATAGACGATTTTTCAAGGGGTTTTCCATGATTGCAACCACGATGACGAAGTTATTCTGAGAAAAATGTGAAGTTCGAGTGGGCGAGAAATATGCCAACAAAGTTTCAAAAATTGAAAGCATTATTGATGAAGCTCAGGTTTAGTACAACTTTGAGACGGGGAAAGAATTTGTGATTTCTGATGCATCCTTAAATGGATTAGGTTGTGTACTTATGCAAGAAGACAAAGTTATTGCTTATGCCTCTAGGCAGTTGAAGCCTCATGAGAAGAATTATCCGACGCATGATTTAGAATTGGCTGCCATAGTCTTCGCATTGAAGATATGGAGACATCACCTATATAGTGAGAAATGTCGGATTTTCACTGATCATAAAAGTTTGAAGTACTTGATGACGCAGAAAGAGTTGAACTTAAGACAACGGAGATGGTTAGAGTTGATGAAAGATTATGAGATGGTCATTGATTACCATCCCGGGAAGGCGAATGTGGTCACCGACGCTTTGAGCAGAAAATCCTTATTTACATTAAGGGCAATGAATTCACGGATGACTTTATCCAACGATGGTTCTATTCTAGCTGAGTTGAGAGCTAGACCAATTTTCCTCCAATAGATTATTGAAGCCCAAAAAGAGGATAGTGAATTGCAAGTTCAGAGAGATAAGTGCGAGACAGATGTTGAGTCTGACTTCCGGATTAGTCCCAATGGAAGTCTGATATTCAAAGACAGAGTTTGTGTACCGAGAAAAGAAGAGCTTATTCAGAAAATTTTGCATGAGGCTCATAATGGATGTTTATCTGTACATCCGGGTAGTACCAAGATGTATAATGACTTGAAGCAATGAGATTGGTGGCGAGAATGAAGAAAGATATTTCAGAATTTGTTTCCAAATGCTTGATTTGTCAGCAAGTAAAGGCTAAACACCAAGTACCTTTGGGTTTGCTTCAACCCATTTTAATTAGGAGTGGAAGTGGGACCGTATTACTATGGATTTTGTAACGGGTTTTACTATATCTCGAGCAAGAAAGATGCCGTATGGGTTGTAGTTGATAGACTCACGAAATCAGCCCATTTTATACATGTTCTAGTGGATTACTCCCTCGACAAGTTGGCAAACTTGTATGTTTCAGAAATAGTAAGACTTCATGGTGTTCCCTTGTCAATCATATCGGATAGAGATTCGAGATTCACATCCAAGTTTTGGAAGAAGTTACAAGAGGCCTTGGGTACAAAGTTGAACTTTAGCACCGCTTTTCATCCTCAAACTGACGGTCAATCCGAGAGGTTAATTCAAGTACTCGAGGATATGCTCAGATGTTGTATTCTTGAATTCTGAGGCAGTTGGGAAAAGTTTCTCCTATTAGTAGAGTTTGCCTACAATAATAGTTTTCAGTCGAGCTTAAAGATGGCGCCTTACGAGGCTTTATATGGGCGTAAGTGCGAACGCCTCTTTATTGGGTGAACTTAAAGAAAACCAAATTCACGGGGTTGATTTGGTTAGAGAAGTCAAGAGAAAGTGAAAGTGATACGAGAAAGTTTAAAAGCTGCATCAGATGCATGAAATCCTATTCGGACTTAAAGAGAAAAGAGATAGAGTATCAAGTCGGAGATAAAGTTTTCTTGAAAGTGTCACCTTGGGAAAAGTTCTCGATTTGGCGAGAAGGCAAGTTGAGTCCACGTTTTATTGGACCGTATGAGATTACCGAGAAGGTTGGGCTCAGTAGCTTACTGATTGGCTTTGCCATCGAGTTAGAAAAGATACATGATGTGTTTCATGTGTCAATGTTAAGACGCTACCGATCAAACCCTTCGCATGTAATTCCCCAGTCAGAGGTAGAGATTCATCCCGACATGACTTATGGTGAAGAACCAGTCAAGATATTAGCTCAGGAAGTGAAGCAGCTAAGAAAGAAAAGTATTGCCTTAGTGAAAGTATTGTGGCAAAGACATGGAATAGAAGAAGCCACATGGGAACCAGAAGAGAGTATGAGAAACCAGTATCCAAACCTTTTTGCTGGTAAGATTTTCGAGGACGAAAATCCCTAAGGGGGGAGAATTATAGCAGCCTGATTTAGGGCCTAGTCGGAATAGTGGTGCGAGACCATGAATCCGAGGTGAATTTATGAGTTTTTAAGGTTCAGGCCATGTTTGCATGTTAGTGCGAAAGTTTCATGAAGCAATTTTGCTAAATTGAAGTTGAATGGTCAAAAAGGACCAAATTGAAAAAGTTGTAAAATGTGAGTTTCTAGAAGCATTTTGTATGAAATAGCTTTAGAATAGCAATTATAAGTCCTTAAATAGCAATTTGCCCAAATTATAAATTTTGGACAAAATTGGACATGAGTTAGTAAAATAGAAATTTTTAAAGAGAATGGCATTTTGGTAATTTGTCTAATAAGTGATTAAAATAGGAAAAAGATGATAAAATTTCATTCATCTTCTTCCTTCCATTCTTAGAAAATTTGAAGACTCCATAGCTAGGGTTCTTCATTTTTTCAAGCTTGCTAGTAAGTTCATCTTAGCCCCGTTTTTAATATTCTTCGTGTTTTTGAAGTCCCCGTATTATGAATTAGCTATTTTTAGCTATAAAATAAGCTAAGATGCATGTTCAAAAATTTCATCTATGAATGACATGCTTGTTAAATGATGTTTTATGGAAGATTATGAGAGTTTGATGTTAGATAAACATCTTTTCCTTAATGAATTTCATGAAATATGATAGTATGGACTAGTTTGTAATAGTTATGAAATTAGTCATACCTATTAGAAATAATGGTAATTGATGATTGCTATAGTAGAGAAAATGAATCAGCTAATCATGAAGTTTAAGAAAGTCGAATGAAATTCATTTTACGAGCCTTGGGGCAAAAGTGCAAATATGAGAAAGTACAGGGGCAAAATAGTAATTTTGCCCAAGTATGAGTAAAGGGTCAATTTAGTCAATGTGAATATTAAATGATCTATTTATGACTATAGATCAAGAAAAACAAAGCCCGGATCGAAACCGAGGCAAGAACAAGGTCGAGGACTAAATTGCATACCTAGCTACATTTTGTATATTGAGGTAAGTTTGTATGATTTCTAAGCTTTATGATTTATATCATTGAATTGCTTAGTATAATGTACAATGTTATTATGAAAATTTTTAATGTTGTTAAACAAAGAAATTAATGAAACCAAGCATGAGAAAGCCCCGATTGAATTTGAATAGCTTAGGATACTCGATCTACCACATGAAACAAGAAAGTCCGTATAAGACCAAGCCGAGGCATGGCATCGGCAAGCAAGTAAGTTATCATGTAAGTCCAAGGCAAGCTTGGCATTGAGTAAGTTATCATGTAAGTCCAAGGCAAGCTTGGCATTGAGTAAGTTATCATGTAAGTCCAAGGCAAGCTTGGCATTGAACAAGTTATCATGTAAGACCAAGGCAAGCTTGGCATTGAAAAGTTATCAAGAGAAAGAGATCCCATATAAGTCCAAGTTAAGGCATGGCATTGGTGAGAATAAGAAAGACTTCGTATAAGTCCATGTTAAGTCATGGCCTCGAAATTTAGATGAGATTTAGTATCCTCGGTTATTCATATAAATTCATCGGGCAAACGAGTTTAGCTCTAAAGAGATAACAAGAAAGCTAAGTAAGTAAAGTTATTATCAAGTGAAAATGAGTATTATTCACGTTATGAATGATAAATTAGAAATTATGAGTATTATGTTCAAGTATGCTGATCAATGTGATCTAGTGATACAGGTACCTTGTTTACCTCACAAGTATGAGACTAGTAAGTATCATGAGATATGTAAGAATCAAGTATGAGCAAGTAAGCTTTATAGCTGAAATTATGATACCATTGTTTATGTCAAATGGGTTAATTTAAGCAAGTATGTTGTTATGTGCATTATATGCAAACTTACTAAGCTAAATGCTTACGTCTTTTATTCTTTCTTTCCATGTAGTTCCACCAAGCTAATCTAGTGGATCATTGTCATCGGAGCTCGGAGCACACTATCAATCGCTATTTTGGTATAGCCAAGTTGTTTACATTAAGTGTGGCATGTATAGGAAACATTTCATTTTGAGTATATGTCTTAGAAAGGGCAAAAGTATGGGTCATCAAGTTTATTATTCTTTTGTAAATGGCTAAGTGATTGGCCAAGTTTGACTAAGTATGTATGTTATTAATATCAATGAAGCATGTTATATTGTTCATGAAAAATGTAATAATTGAGTTCTTTGAATTGAGCTTGAGTTTGGTCTTAATTTCGGGATGGCAATTGGCTTGGTAAATAGCCTCTAAGTGCCCCTGCGGTTAGACACTGCAGGCGTGTGTCTAGGCGTGCATAAACCGCACCTTAGTCTTATAAGTAAGAATAGGCCACGGACAAATCCCACGGCCGTGTGTTAAGGCCGTGCGTGACACACGGTCTAAGTCCACGGGCATGCCATGGCCGTGTGTTATAAGCCAGAATGCTAAGGTTTTTCACACGGGCTAGGACCACGGGCGTGCCATGGCCTGTGAAATTTGGCAGTAAGCTCGAGTTTTAAGCACGGTTGGGAGACATGGGCGTGTCTCAGGGTTACACGGGCGTGTCCCAACTCACATGGGCGTGTGACCCCTGTTTCAATGAAAAGTTTTCGATTGAGTTACGAAAGTTTACGGACATGAATTTAAGGCCTCGTAGGCCCATGAAAAGTACAAGTTGATTAAGAAAGAGAAGTCCTTATTTCAAAATGAAATTTTATAGCCCGTAAGTACATGATTAAGCAAGTTCAAGCATAGTAATGTCTCATATCCGGCCTAAGCCTCAGACTCGGGTATGGGGTGTTACAAAATATGCTTGATCATAATATGCTTATGGACATTAAGCCGTGTATAAGCATGTACAGAACTATGAAATAAAGTGTTTAATTTATGTTAGGTATCCGAATACTATTAAGGTGATGTACATATGATTCGAGTTATGTGTTTTGTAAAGAATGTATATATTGTATAGCTTTGAGGCGTGTCTATTTGTTTGAAAATATGATTATATACATGGTATGGGTTCGGGTAAATTTTGAGGTATGATTCGTAATTGTAATATGAGTAATAATGTATGTTTAAAATTTAATTAGCTATATGCTTTATATATATGAATATGACTTGTGTGAATGTTCGAATCTGCACTTGTGTTCGGTAATACCTCGTGACCCTAATCCGGTGACGGATATGTGTTAGGGGTGTTACAAATGAACTGTTGGCTAATATATTTCTTCTTAAATTTATCTTGGAAGAATTCCCAGTTAACCCTTTCTCTTGGTACTACTGACACAAGAGTTTTCCACCACTGGTATGCTGAGTCTCTCAGAAGTGATACAGCACATTTCAGACATTCATCCGGTGTGCAAGACAGTTCATCGAATACCCTGATGGAATTTTCGACCCAAAACTCTACGCTCTCGGGATCATCATCGACATTAGCTCTGAAATCTTCAACCCCATGCTTTCGGATCTTATCAACCGGAGGCTTACTCAATCTTACAAATTCCATACCTTGTGGAGCTACGAGATCCGGCTGAGGAATAGGTGGGGGTAGAGGGGGTTGAGCAGTTGGATTTGTTCAAACAAACTCCGTATACCACTCGTTCATCATGTGGAGGAAGGCTTCCCTAGCCCCTTCTCCTTGACCAATTGTCACTGGTCTACTTTCAGATGGCGCGGTCCCTTGAACGAGAGCTGGCGCATTACTTTCTATGTCATCAGCTTCAGCTCGATTGGGATCCATTTACTATATAAAAACACAATTAAAAGTTGTCAGGAGTCATCACACTATCACGGTTTATTTATGGCATGTATAGCTAGACTCTTACACATGCTACATTAGTCTGAGAATCGACTAAACCATAGCTCTGATACCACTAAATGTAACACCCTTTACCCATATTCAATGCTGGAACAGGGTACGAGGTATTACCGAACTTACATCACAAGCATTCACACAATTCTGTGTCATAAACTTTGCGTCCAAATTAAAACCATTCATATTCGATCATAAAGTCCCTAATACGGGCCTATGAGGCCCAAAACATACTTTAGAAGTGGTTCGGTACTAAACCGAGAACTCAATAATTTTTTACAAAACTTAGAAAATTTTTGCTAACTACAGGGCTCACACGCCCGTGTGGTCCAAGGGACACGCCCGTGTGACCCTGGGACACGCCCGTGCTTCAGACTGTGTTCAATTTAGGGTGCTCTCTGACTTGTGCCACACGGCCGTGCCACACACCTGTGTGCTAGGTCGTGTGGTTATTTAATTTAATTCAAATTAAGTGCAGGTTTCACATGGCCAAGACACACGCCCGTGTTCTAGGCCGTGTAGCACACACGGCTGAGACACACACTCGTGTCTTTGCCCGTGTGCTATATTCTGGGCATTCTGTTTTTCAAAATTAAGATGCAAGGGACACACGGCCAATACACACGCCCATGGGGCAAGCCGTGTGTCGCACACGGCCTAGATACACGCCCGTGTGTCTGCCCGTGTGGACAAAATAAGGCTATTTACCAAGCCTTTTTGCCACCCTTCCATGCATATACCTACACAACATCATATAATACAAACTCAAGCATATACAAGCAACCAAAACAATCAAAACCAAGATATTAACATCTCATCCACATGCTAACATCTATCATGCTTTAACATCATAATATATCAACACAAATCTTACAAGTTTCCACATTCATGAATGGTATCAACATATAAATATACTTCCACCAACATAAGCCATCATTCATGGCCATATACAAAATGAAATCATTAACCATTATAAGCCAATGCATTTGGCCACATTTCCAATGACACATATAACAAAATGACTAAGTCCCTATACATGTCATAACTCAAAATATTGACATTTCAATGGTACCCAAAATAATGGTTGATAGTGTGAATGGATCTCCGACGATCTCCAATCCCGAGCTAGCTTGGTGACACTATAAGATAAGGGCAAGAAAGGGGAGTAAGCTATATAGCTTAGTAAGTTCATATGCAAATAATAAACAACATTACTTATACATTTATTATATGCATAACATAACAGAAATCAACATAAATGTCATTAAAACCTCATGGACATAACATACTCAATCATATTCTTACCAATAGTTCATCATATACTGAATCTATTTCCTTTGAGTTTTTTGTACCTGTACTAACTCGTAACATAATCACATTCTTTCTCATCTTTGACATACCCGTTGAAACACTTGGAATACTATCGGATACACGAAAATATTTGCACATAGGTGCCACATATGCAGTCAATGCTACCACAATTCTCATAACACATATAGGATCACTCTCGAGCTATCCACGGGCCTGCTCACACAAGCTGTCAGTCAAGACGTAGCTACGCAGTGCTGCTACACAAGCTATCAGGTATCCGTAACATATGTCGGTATACCCAGCCACCGATAGGACGTACAGGACCAGCACCCGGGACACATAAATCACATAATTACATATTCACATGGGTTCCTAGTGACATGTCACTTGTATCCTAATCTATTCCTAAGGTTCAACCGGGATTTTCTCGCTTGTCGAAACTTCGTCAATTACATCCATAG
Source organism: Gossypium sturtianum (assembly GCA_025698515.1). Lineage (NCBI taxonomy): Eukaryota > Viridiplantae > Streptophyta > Magnoliopsida > Malvales > Malvaceae > Gossypium > Gossypium sturtianum. The sequence goes on along the minus strand of CM046946.1, from coordinate 41,662,106 downwards.
AGTCAATCATACAATTCATGCAATATCAAAACATTATAAAAACAATTGTAACATTGCATTATTAACATACGAACTTACCTCGGTACAAAAATAGTAGAAATGGACCTAATCGTCAAACACTTTGTTTTTCCCCCGATCTAGGTCTAAACTTCGTTTTTCTTGATAATCGAGCTTGAAATCTTGGCCAAAACCCTAGCTATGGTGACCCTTGAAATTCGGCTAATGGGGATGAAATTAGAAAGATGAACATCTTTTATTTGTTTTATTTAGTCTTTATTTACCAAATGACCAAAATGCCATTAATGCCTAATTTCAAAAATTTCACCTAACCATATCCATTTTTGTCCATACTATAGTATAATGGTCTAATTACCATCTAAGGACCTCTAATTTAAGATCTCATAGCAATTGGACACCTTTAACATATAGAATTCAAGTTTTGCACTTTTTGCAATTTAGTCCCTTTAACTAGATTGAGTGCCTAAACGTCAAATTTTTGAACGAAATTTTCACGAAATCATTCCATAAAATTGTAGACCATAAAAATATAATAAAAATAAATTTTACTGCGTCAGATTTGTGGTCCCGAAACTACTGTTCCGACTAGACCCAAAATCGGGTTGTTACACATTTAACCACAAATCATGCTAGCCAAATTTCTTAGGGTATCTCTAAATCCCATATCTATCATGTTTTTACAAAAAAATCATGAAGTTTTACCATTTAACAATTTAGTCCTTTAACATTAAAATCATTAAAAACTACTTTACAAAATAGTCCTATTTAACAACCAAGCTTAATAATCTGTCATTGACCTTCAAAAATACCTCAAACTCATCAATGGAATAATCTATAACATTTAACAACTTTACAAATTAACCCTCGAGTTAGCTAGACTAAGCTAAAAGGATCACAAAAACATAAAAATCATTAAAAACGGGAATCAAACACATACCATGCATGAAGAACAAAGCTTGGTCGAATCTTCCTTGTACAAAAATGGTGTTTTCGATTAGGAAATGTTTGAATGAAGAAGATGTTGTTTTCTTTTGTTTTTTTGTTTTTGTTTTTAATTACCTATTTACCATTTCACCCTTTTAATATAACCTTAATAATTAAGTAAACAATGCCCATAACTGTCCACTATCTATCTATATGGTATAATTACCACTAAAGTTCATCCATTCATTTTTCTATCGCCATTTAACACATTTAGCTAATATAAACTAAATTTTACAGCTTTTATGAATTAGTCATTTTTACCTAATTAACTATTTAAACATTAAAATTTCTTAATTGAATTTTAATATGACACTATAATAGACTCGTAAATATTAAATAAATAATAGTTATTGGCTAGCTAGGTAGAATTGTGGTCCAAAAACCACTGTTTTCGACACCATTAAAAAGCGGGTTGTTACATCGGTCACCCGACACATCTCTCGGTACAACATCACTAACACAGCTGACCCCCAACTGAGTTCACCCGCTTTTCTAAATTCGATGAGTTCTAGAAGCCACCTTAAATGGATGAGATTTTGTGAGTTATCGGGCATTAGGAGACCCTTAATAATCATAAGGGTGTAAACCTGAGCGTGTTATTGTCTTTGGACTTTAGTTGAATCCTCATCAAGCCCACCAAAATTTCTTTTTAGCCAATTCATATCTATCCGGGCTCCATAAATGGTTTCTAGAACCTGCCCCAAAAGTTGCTTGCATACACCTCTCCAATCAGGTGCGTGAACTGACCCAGTAACTACTGACCCATCCATTGGTAACCCGAGCTGTAACTGCACATCCTCCAGAGTTATAGTGCACTCACCACATGGAATATGGAATGTGTGTCTCGGGTCTCCAACTTTCCACCAATGCGCTTACAAGTGGAGGGTCAAATTTAAACCCCCGACCAATAAGGGCCACATGCAAAAATTCGGCTTCTCTTAAGTACAGATCGATTACGGGTGATGGAGGAGTGGGTAAATTACAAATATAAGTCTCCAAAATTTGATTTTTCGCCTATATATAAAAAAATACAAAATATAAAATTTCAATATAAAAATAAAATATTTAAATTAAACTACATTAAATGTAAAAAAATTCTTACTATTTGTAATTGATCGACGAAAATGTGCTTGTTATCCAAACGGATTAGAGATTGTTCATTGTTAATTTCAGAAAACACATAATAAATTGTAATATAAAAATATTTTACGAAAAACATAAGACAATTTCTTTAAAAAAAAATAGAGTTGAGAGAGAAATAAATTTTTAGTGAGAAATTATGAGGGAATTGAGAGATATTTGAGAATGTGAGAGAGAGAGTTGAGATTAAATTGAAGAAAAAATGAAATTGGTGGGGATTTATATAGAAAATGGGATATGATCGTTGGGGGTTGGGGGTGAGGGAGTCGTTGGACCCAACAGCTATTTAAATAGTCGTTAGGGTAAGTGATCGTTGAGGAAAAGCGTTTCCAGCTGGAAGCGTTTTCAACTTATGTGGTGAAAACACTTCTAGCTGAAAGCGTTTTCTTGCAATTACGCTTAAAACTCTTCTAGCTGGAAACGCTTTTCTGCATATCACCTGGAAACATTTTCGTAAAATCGACCTATTCCCATAATTTTTCGAGAAAATAGGCTGATCTCTTAATTTTTTTTAAAAAATTTTGGCATTTTTAAATAATTTAGTCTTTATTTTACGCTGGGCTGAGAGTGAAAGAAAGAGTGAGAATAAAATAAATAAAATATTTCTATAACAACCTTTTAAGTTTTTTCAATAAATATTTTATATTATATATAATAAATTATATTAACTATTAAGAATGCTAAATTTTATTTAAAAAATTATTGTTTAACATAATTATTTTTAATTTTAGTTAAATATTTAGTAATATCAATAAAACATTATTTATTTAAATATAAATGATATTTCAAAATATTATTATATTTTAATTCATTTATATTATAATTATAAAAATTAATAAGTTATATTAAAAAGCTCATTAATAATTTTTATAATATTTTTATTTTACTAATAAATATAATGCAATTAAAAGTTTTATAAGATATTACTAATAGAAGTAAACTATTATTTTTAACTTAAAAGTAAAATTTTCATTTTTTGTCTATTTCTAGCTTATTCACAATATCTTTCTATCCAACTAATAATATAATACCTATTACATGTCTATTCCATTCAACACAACCAAATTGTTATTATACTCATTCTATTTCTCACAAAATAATTTTCTTTGAACCGAATGCACCATCAATATATGATTGAATTGATATCATAAATTAATCGAGCAGTAAATTAACTGGATAATGATTAAAAGTATATTCACTTTACAATGTAAACTATATTTTTTATAATATTTTTTTTTACATCTTTTATATACAAATATAAAATACACACATGACAAAATTAGAACCTAAAATATTATGATTTTCAATATACCTATTTTATCATTTTAACTAAAGTCCCATTTTCTTTTTTTATATTAATTTTTTATAAATATATTTATTACATAATTTTATTTTTTTACTCTTATTATTAATGTGTTATAATTTAATTTTGTTTAAGTGGCTTTTATTAAACCGTCAGGCCCAAAGTCCGAACCAATAGGTTTGGTCCAAACGAACGCCGCATAGACGACAAATGGTTTAGGAGTTTAATCCGAAGAAAGCATACTTTATGGAAGCCTCTTTTATTTCAAAATGCAACCATGGTTGAACAATTTTTGTTTCCAAAATGCACCAATAGAATTTATAAATTCCATCAATTGAGAATAATAATAATAATAATAATAATAATAATAATAATAATAATAATAGATTATTTGATAATTAATATATATTTAAAGTTCAATTTAAATTAAATTGAAATACTATAATGATTTATTTGGCTCTTTAACTTTATAAAAAATCATTTTAATTATCCATTTAATTTTTCGTTCTTTCTAGCCCTTGAACTTACATTTTTTTTCAAATCATCTCAAAATAGATTAAAAAATTAACGTTATTGAATTTTGTTGATGTGATATACATGTGGATCGCCACGTGGATGACATATCAACATTTAATTATTTTTTTAAAATTTTAAACCTTCAAAAATAAAAAAAATAAAAACATTAAATTTATTTAAAAAAATATAAAAATATTTTTTAATATTTTAAAATTTTAAAAAATCAATTAAATATTGATGTGTCATCCATATAAAAATTCATGTGTATGCCACGTTAACAAAGTTAACAAGTATTAATTTTTTCATTCATTTTGAGATGATTTAACAAAAAATACAAGTTAAAGAGATAAAAGAGATGAAAAATTAAATAGAGTACTAAAATATATATATAATAAATATATATTTAAATTGAAAGATCAAAAAAATTATTATACCAATCAAAATATATCAAGACTTAAACTAGACACTAAAATTTTAAACTAGATTATAAAATTTTAGAAAAAAAATATTTTTAAATGTATATAAAAATTAATATTTGTTACTTTATAAAAAATTGATTATTTTCAAGTTAATTAATATTAAAATATAATATAGATATAAAAATATTAAACTGGGGACTACAACTGTGGGTTACAGACTAGAAGTGTGATTGGTGTGCAGTGCAAGTGGGTTGAATTTGATGATAAATACGGGAAAAAGGAGCCATCGAGAAAAGGGACGAAAGAGGGTGAGAAATGGGACCACTTGCTCTTTCTTTAATCCCTTTTGTCTCTTTTTATATCTTCTTTTTTGACTAAAATTGTAATGAACAATGAACTACTACTTTAATTTTTTCTATTTCACAGTACTTTCTCACCTACCCATCCAACGGCTGTAATGAGAGAACCATAATAAAATAATATTGTATTGGGTTTCACTCAGTCAAAGCATCTGATTAATTTCATTTTCAGGTGGAAATCAGTGAAATCTTGTACAAGCATTCATGGATTCTAGCACTTCATCATATTCCTAGATACTAGTGCCAATCACATGATTACTTAAGTAAAAACTCAAAAGCCCAACATCATGAGATGCTGCCAAGTGCAGGTAAAAGAAAAAGAGAAATGATGATTGGGTCATGAATAAGAGGCCTGGTAGTAATAGCATCAAATACTGAATGAATGTGTCCATCAGAAGAGAGCTTCCCAAATACCAATTGTTAAGTCAAATGTTTAGCTTTTTATTATGTCATATAACACTAGTCAATTGGGCTCACATTAGCAACTAACCCAGAATTCAACTAATTCTTTATAGAAACTAAAGTAAGTTGAATAGATTGCACAATATGGTTTCCAGCATTATCATCACTAATCTGATATGGATATATTCTCCATGGAACAAGTCTGTAATATTATGTCCATATTTCTTTCTACTTCTCTGCACAACGGCCTTCATCTAAACTTTAGTAAACAAATAGTTTTCAAATGAAATCTTGTTTTTAAATTAATATTTTAACCAAAATTAACTTATAAAAAGTAGTGTTTTTTTAATCTCTGCCATAGCTTTGTCTCTTTTATTTCACTCTGCCAAAACAAAACAACATTTACTTTGGTTTTGGATTTCTATCTTCTTCACGGCTCTCACTCATGATTCAAGGTATGTTTTTTTCTCTGAATCGGAAAATAATGTGCTCTTTTCGATATAATTATTTATGGTTTTAAAATTTATTTCGCATATATACTTTAATTTGTAAGGGTTATATCTGTAAGTGAATTTTATTATAATTTAAGTTTATATATTTCAAATATTATTTAAATATATTTCTCTTTTATTTTTTAATATATGTTTAAAATGAACATTTTATCTTTTCAAAATCATTGTTTTGATGATAAACACCATCAAGCTTTTCAAAAATGCAATTTCGCCATTTGAATAGCCTATATTTTTATAATTTTTAAAGGATTAAATCAAATTTTTATTATTTTTAGGGGGTAAAGTGTAATTTTAACTTTAATAATTTAAGCTTTTAAAATTTTTAAAAGGTCTAAATAGAAAATTTTCTGTTTTAGGGGTGGAGCCTAGATACTCTCCTGTAATAAATTGAAATATGAGATAATTCTTTTTGATTTGTATCAATAAATTTTATTTCATTTTACTCGAATCGGTATCAATTGAAATAATGTGTAGTGACCGGCACATAAAAAATAAATTTGAAGGAAGCTAAAAAAAATATAATATTTTAATTAAATTTGAACGGGTTGAATTTCATCTAATTAGACTACTTTTGTATTTACAGTGTGAAACAAATTTAAAACTTCACAACCGAGTTATACTAATGTAAGTAAACCCTTCTTTTTAATACGCATTAAAAGGTTACATATATATTTAAAATAAATTCATTAATATGATAATGGTGGACGAATTTTCAATTTGATACCCATAGAAGAACGGGATAAAATAATTCGGATGCATCTCCATCGTTGATAAATAAGAGAAATTATATGGATTGAACTCTAATATCTGAAAATGACAAGCAGCCATAAGCAGAGAGTATTATTTAACAAAAGCTTGATAAAAGCTTTGGATATAAAAGCTTGTATGCAACAAAATCTCTCAAACCTAACACACCTGATATATATATAGTTTATTCATTGCAACTCTATGCACACATCACGCCTCACCAATCTCTTAATAGGGTTCAACCGGAGCACGGAAGCTTGCTCCTGCATACACTACTTCCGCCCCAAGCTCCTCCTCAATCCGCAATAGCTGATTGTACTTGGCTAGTCGCTCAGACCTGCACGGAGCTCCCGTCTTTATTTGACCCTGATTTAACAAACAATAACAAAGTTAAAGATCCTATATTTGCAACAATTATTTAAACTTTGGGACTTCAGATTTCATTAAGACTATTTATTTTGTTACCGTTGCTAAACCCACTGAAAGATCAGCGATGAAAGTATCCTCGGTCTCACCACTGCAAGCAAGTAATTTTTTAAACATTCTGAGTAACTCAGATTCTGATTTTTACTAATCAAATCAACAACTTCAGTATTCACACCTGCGGTGGCTGGCCATCACACCCCATCCAGCTTTCTTCGACATTTTCACAGCTTCAATGCTTTCCGTAACAGATCCAATTTGATTCACCTGTTTCCAACTCATACCAACATACAATGTACGGATTAATATCTTTCAAGGAACATGAATCACCTATATAACAAAACAATCCATGGTGTACCTTGAGAAGAAGCGCATTGCAAGTCTTTTCCTTGATAGCTTTCCTTGATAGCCATGTACCCCTTGGGGATATGCATTCCAAAGACCCCAATGGAAATGCCAATTCTAACCTTGGGGTTTGTGACCAAGAGATCATCTCCCACAATCTGAACTTTCTCTCCAATTTCTGTGGTGAGTTTGGAGTAGTGCTCCCAATCATCTTGGTCGAATGGATCTTCAATCGACACAATGGGATACTCGGATGCAAATGACTTGTATAAATCTTTGAGAGCATCTCCCGAAATCTTTTTTGAGCCATCATTGTTCTGCACGTATAAAGAAACAGAAATAAATGAAAGAGCAAACAAAATTAGCATAACATATACTGAACAATTTTATAAACTAGATTATCATATATTAACAACATATTATTAGTCGTGAGTTGTGACGAAGTTCACCTCTTCTTTGAAGTTCAGGTCATAGGTTTTATCTGTTCCATAAAATTCAGATGCAGCAACATCCATTCCGATAACCACCTATAATATTGAAGGAACATTCAATTAGCCATCTTCTAACATCAAAACTACTAGGGAATTTGAGTACTAAGAAGGGGAACTAACTTTGCCTGTGTAACCAGCTTTAGCAATGGCAGTATTCAACAATTCAAGTCCTTCCTTGTTCTCCTAAACTCGCACAAAAACAACGTCAGATAACTAGTAATTAAATGAAAATTAAACTAACAAGTATATATGGCGTTAAAACAACAAGGCCTTGCTAGTGAGGTGAAAATTAACCTGAACATTCGGAGCGAAACCACCTTCATCACCAACATTGGTTGCATCTTGACCATACTTCTTCTTAATCACAGCTTTCAAGTGGTGGTAGACTTCCACACCCATCTTCATGGCCTCCTTGAAGGATGAAGCTCCTACAGGGAGAATCATGAACTCCTGCAGACACGGATGAGATAAAACATCAATTATCAAGAAATCACCTAAGAAAATCGAAAGGAATATCAAGATCTATACCTGCATAGCAAGTTTGTTTCCTGCATGCGAACCGCCATTGATAACATTGAAAGCAGTGACAGGAAGAACCAACTTCTTGTTGCCGGAAAGGTTAGCAATGTGCTGCACCCAAAAGTGGGTTTACTAGATTCAGATGACGAGAACATAGAAAATTCCGTATACTAAATCATCCACACAAGATTAAGTGGTTTTAAGGCCATAACAGAAATCTTTCTACCATTCAATATTCGCACACTTGCATGCAACTACAAAAAGGGGGTAGAATGAGAGAAAGAAGTCCAAAAGCCAGAATATACCTTGTAAAGGGGTATGCTCTTGACTTCAGCTCCAGCTTTGCAAACTGCAAGGGACACTGCAAGGATGGCGTTTGCACCGAGCTAAAGGAAATCAACAGAGAGAAACGTAAGACAATCATCAAATGAAGACGTTAATAAGCCTCTAAAACAAAAGTTATTTGAAAGACATTAAAAAAGCAATCGGCTAGGTTACCTTTTGTTTGCACCAACCCCACTCATTTTGAGTTCCATCAAGTTGTTGAACCATGAAATTGTCAATAGCAGCTCAGTTGGGTCCTATAGAAGAACAAAGAAACAGAGAACTTTCAACACTAAGGTCCCATTTACTCATGCATGATTCTACTTTTCGGAACCATTTTTTTTTTAAAAAACGGGTCGACTTTAAAAAGAAAAATAGAGTCGCCACCAATCTTTTTTGAAGTGTGATTGGATCACCTTATAAAACATTTGGTCTACGAATTTTAAGAAAACGGGTCCGGGAGTCGGTTACGCACGAGGAAGGATTAGCACCCTCGCAACGCCCAAAATTGGTACCTTATTGACTGATTAATGTCCTAGTATCGAAAAATTGGAAGAGATTTTAAAACACGAATCCTTTAAAAATGTTTGGATAATTCAAATTGGATATCGAAATTCTCTTATTCCGAAAAGATGAAACACCACATCCAGCACGATAGGACACGATGTTTCAAAACCCCCATACCAAGATCATTTCATGATTTCCAAATTTCATGCATTGCACTTTAAAAGGGTTTTCCATTATTTGGCCAAACTAAAACCGAAACCCAGCACGATTGGGCACAGTTCCTTGAATTTCCACACATGAAATATTGCCCTTATTTAAGAAAACCCAGTCAAAATCTCTGAAGGATATTTGGTCATTTGGATGAATAAAAAATCGAAACCCAGCACGATTGGGCACGATCTCTCGAACTTCCAAACACGAAACATTGCCTTATTTAAGAAAACACGATCAAAATCTTTAAAGGATATTTAGTCATCTAGACGAATGAAAAATCGAAACCCAGCACGATTGGGCACAATTTCTCGAACTTCCAAACACGAAATATCACTTTTGTGAAACCATTTTTATGAATTTTGGAAAAAAGCAAAAATAAAAATGTCGAAATGCGATTCAAAATCGTCGATCTACATGAAATGATAGGGACGAGAATAAACAGAACATAATAATAAGAAAAAAGTAATATATAAAAAAAATATATTAAGAATAATAAATATAAGCATAACAATAATATGTATATATAAAAAAGTGACAAGAGAAAAAAATGATAAAAAAAACAATACTAATATAACTAATGAATATAGTAATAAAAGAAGGGTAAATATAGTATTAAAATAATAAATATAATAATAGATTAATAATAACAATAAGCAAAAATAAAAAATATTAATAAGAAAATAATAGTAATAAGTTTAAAATAAAAAAAATATTAATAATAAAATAGTAATAATATTAAAATAATAGTATTAATAAAAATTAGTAGTAGTAAAAATAGAAGTATATTGATAATAATAAAAATAATAGATATAATAATAATATATAATAAAATAATTAAAGTAAACAATAATATATATAATAATAAATATATTAGAAAGAATATAATTATAATTATAATAATACACATATAAAAAAATAGTAGTAATAAAAATATTTAAAAATAATTAATTTAATGGTAAAATAGCAAAAATTGTAAAAAATGGACTAAATTGGATTGAAAACAGAAGTTTTGGGGTAAAATCAGAAATAAAATAGAGTGGAAGGACCGGATTAAAACACGCGCAAAATAGGGGGGACCCAAAGCGAAATTATTCCACCCTTCGAAACGGCGCCGTTCAAATTAGGACCAAATTGAAACAATGTAAAATTTTTTGGGCAAAATCAAAAAAAAAATTGATTGTGAAACTATAAAAAGCGGAGGGGCTAAATGCGCAATTAGCCCTTTTCTAAAAAAAAGCGCGGATCCTTGTCTCTATGCGGGTCAGGTCTCGGGTCCAACATCAAAACGACGCCGTTTTGGCACTTGGGAATAGGGCCCAAAACGACGTCGTATCATACCCCTATAAATAATAAAATTTTGACAAAAAAATCACTTTTACCCTCATTCAAAAAAATAGTTTTTAACTCTCTCAAACTCTCCCTCTCCCCTCCAAATCCGGCCAGGGTTCCGACCATCGGCCACCGCGCCGGCCACCGCCAGCCGCCATCGTCGGTGCCCGGAATTCGAAAAAGGTGAGTTTTTTTATTCCGTATACTGTATATTATATATATTATGTATGGGTTTAGAAAGAAACAAAAAATAAAGCAAAATAAAATAATAAAAAGTGTTCGAAAGTGAAAAAAAGGAAGATAACTAAAAGAAAACCTTTGTTCTTTAGTACCGATCTCTGTATATTCTGTGTATTTGATTGTGTGTATTCGAAAAAAAATATTGCTTTCGGATCTATACAAATCCTCTCAATATTCTCTCGTATCTATCTCAAAAGATCCCCCCCACTTTTACATGTTTGATTTCGGCTTTTAAAGCCTCTTTTACAAACGGTTTTTTTCTATTTCGTAGGTACGCGGACGACTACATCTTTGACGTGGCGTGGTGGAGAGGCGCACGTCGCGGGGTGGTGGCGTCCGGTGCGCAAGGGGGCTGCTGGTGCGTGGAGGGTGGTTGCGGCTAGGGTTTCTGACTTTGTGTTTAGGTAGTGGGCTAGGGTTAGTGTTAATTTTTGGGCCTGGGCTATTTGGGCTTATTTATTTTATTTGGTTTATTTTAGGCTGTTAGTACTGGGCTCGGGCAAAATTTAGGCCCAACAGCTGCCCCTCTTTATTCGTTGTCGTGTAACGAGAATAGAGCAAAGACATAAAAGGGCCAATTTTGCCCGATTTTGCCGAATCTTGATTTCTTGATACTTCATTTTTTTCAGGTAGCTTCATTCGATCCACTGCATCTTCAGGGGTATAGGAATTTTCGTTTCAATCTACTCCGCTACTGCTTATGATTTGTAATCTTTAGCCCGTTTCCCTACTGCTTAGGGGGATAAGGCTCACTGTCTTCAACCTACTCCACTTCTGCTTAGGGAGATAAGATCTGTAATTTTCAGCCTATTACCCTACTGCTTAGGGGATTAAGGCTCATCGTCTTCGATCTGCTCCACTACTGCTTAGGGAGATAAGATTTGTAATTTTCAGCCATTACCCTACTGCTTAGGGGATTAAGGCTCGTCGTCTTCGATCTGCTCCACTACTGCTTTGGGAGATAAGATCTGTTATTTTTGGCTTGTTACCCTACTGCTTAGGGGATTAAGGCTCATCATCTTCAGTCTGTTACCCTATTGCTTAGGGAATTAAGATCTGTAATTTTTGGCCTGTTACCCTACTGCTTAGGGGATTAAGGCTCATCATCTTCAGTCTGTTACCCTACTGCTTAGGGAATTAAGATCTGTGATTTTTGGCCTGTTACTCTACTGCTTAGGGGATTAAGGCTCATCATCTTCGATCTGCTCCACTCCTGCTCAGTGGAGGTAAGATCTGTTCTCTTTAGCCTGTTACCTTACTGCTTAGGGGATTAAGGCTTACTGTTTTCAATCTGCTCTACTCCTGCTCAGTAGAGATAAGATCTGCTTCTTCAGCCTGTTACCCTACTGCTTAGGGAATTAAGGCTCATCGTCTTCGATCTGTTACCCTACTGCTTAGGGAATTAAGACTCATCATCTTCAGTCTGTTACCCTACTGCTTAGGGAATTAAGATCTGTAATTTTCGACTGTTGTTACCCTACCGCTTGGGGATTAAGGCTCATCATCTTCGGTCTGTTACCATACTGCTTAGGGAATTAAGATCTGTAATTTTTGGCCTGTTACCCTACTGCTTAGGGGATTAAGGCTCATCGTCTTCGATCTACTCCACTACTGCTTAGGGAGATAAGATCTGTAATTTTCAGCCGTTACCCTACTGCTTAGAGGATTAAGGCTCATCGTCTTCGATCTGCTCCACTACTGCTTAGGGAGATAAGATCTGTAATTTTTGGCCTCATACCCCTACCGCTTAGGGGATTAAGGCTCATCATCTTGATCTCATTACCCCTTTGCTAGGGAATTAAGATCTGTAATTTTTGGCATATTACCCCATCGCTAGGGGATTAAGGCTCATCATCTTCAGTCTGTTACCCTACTGCTTAGGGAATTAAGATCTGTAATTTTTGGCCTGTTACCCTACTGCTTAGGGAATTAAGACTCATCATCTTCAGTCTGTTACCCTACTACTTAGGGAATTAAAATCTGCTAACTTCTGTAACTCCCATCAATTTTGCTACATTGTCCGCTGGGGAACCTACCTGTAGAATTGATTTCATGGGGTTTATGTTTACGCCAAATGATTAGGATGTCATGAAAAATGCTCCTAACCATATGTATTATGAATGTTATGAATGAATACAAAATGTCATGAGAATGATCCATTTTAACATCAGGCTATCATTGTTATTTGTTTGTTAGGGCAATATTCCCGATGTATGTCTTCTTGTTCCGCTGATACTTCTAACAGAGAATCTGAAGATGTCGTCACTACTTAGACCCCTATTTTAAGGGTTCCGAGCCCTTTAAGCCTGGTGATTTCTAAATAATTGTCCTGTTTTGGATTCTTGTATTATTTAGAGACTTTCAGAATAACACGCAAAACTTTTTTTTTGCGAAAGCATTTATTAGTTCATTAATCATTATTTCAATGCAAAACGCTTGAAAAAAAATCATTACAATGGACAAGAAGGAAATTACTTAGGAGCATTGCTCGAAACAAACAAGTTAAGCAAGGATAGCAAATGCAATCAAGAAGGAAATTTATTGGTAGTGTAAAATAAAATGATTAAAGATGGCAAGGTAAGATGAAAACTAGGTGCCCCAGATATCGCAGCCTTAGCTTCACTGTTCAAACTTCTTGAGGACCATTTTAAACTCGATATGTGTTTAGGGATCCGGAGTACTTTGTCGATGCCCCAAGACGTAACATACTTCCTCATTGTTAATTCAAGCCTAGCAAGACTACTGTATGTCCCATCATAATTTGATCACAATTTGAGCCGCCATTTTCGGGTTTTCAACTCAAAGCCCATTTGGTCTCAAAGCGCCATTTGCGGGTTTTCACCTTGGCCTCTCCTCTTTTTTTTTATTTTTTTATTTTTTTATTTTTGAACTCAAGACGCCCCTTTTGCGGGTTTTCACATCATTTTCCTTCTTAAGCGAAGTGTTTCCTGACTGAGTCTGCATTAACTGGGTTCGGCTGACTCTTGCCGTCCATCTCGGCTAGTACCAATGCTCCTCCAGAAAAGGCCTTCTTTTCAACATAAGGTCCCTCTCAATTAGGCATCCACTTTCCTCTGAAGTCCTTTTACATAGGGAGGATATTTTTCAATATCAAGTCTCTTTCATGGAACATTCTGGGGTGGATTTTTTTTTGTAAGCCCGCATCATTCGCTTCTGGTACATTTGACCATGACGGATGGCTCTTAACCTTTTTCCTCGATCAGATTCAGTTGATCATACCGAGATTGAACCCATTCCGCTTCATCCAACTTTAGCTCTGACAAAATCCGGAGAGAAGGAATTTTAGCTTCGATGGGCAGGGCTGCCTCCATCCCATAAGCCAATGAGAAAGGTGTTACCCCGGTGGAGGTCTTGACCAACACTCGAGAAGCATAGAGGGTAAATGGTAATTTCTCCCTGCCAATCTTTACAAGTCTCAATCATCTTTCGGAATCTTTTTGGATTTTTTTCTTTTTTTTTTTGAATTCGAATTCGAATTTTGAATTTGAATTCGATGACTGTTGACTTTGTAACTTTGGCCCATGAAGCGACCTTCACCCTCTTAGCGAAGTAATTTGACAATCGCGAAGATGAATTGGTGTCGACTAGATGCTTTTGACGAGATCGTCCCCATAACATCTATGCCCCCCGTATAGGGGAAGAAAAAAAATGGAGGAATCACATAAGTCTTGTCTTTCTCAATTTGGCGTTCACGGCATAACTGATTCAACCTCCCTTTTATGGTAGACCAGCAGTACCCGAACCTTATAATCGGCCTAGCTATCAGAAAACTCTTAGCATGTGCTTTTTCGAACACTCCATAGCCTCATCGCGCCTAGGCATATCTTGATACGATCATGCAAAGATATCTTTGAATTCTTGGAATAACTCAATGACGTCTCGCTTCGTTTCTGTGGTGGGCAAGACTTCGATCTTCACTCCTTTCCTAGATTCGCAATATCCACTGACCCTTTGTACGGTAGAGTCTATTTTCATCTTGTTCTACCATCCTTAACAAATCAAAAGGTAAGTTATAATCTCTGACATCTTCAAAATCCTTAGATCCTTTTATACCCATATCTCACTTAAAAGGGAGTCCGTAACAGCGTTGCTCATGTCTTGATATCTGTGTACCTATTGTAGGTAAGAAGGCAAATTCCAAAGAATAAACGATTCTAAGGATGATTATCTATGATCACGAATGATGAAAGAAAGAACATTTCAGATAATAAAAGAATATATGGTATGACATGGAAGAAAATATTTGCTCAGCATGAACACAAAAATGCATTTTTATTGAAAATAAATGATGTTTGAACATGAGCCTATTTCACAAAAGATTCTTATTGTTTTTAGGCTTAAAACAACAAGTGTGTTTTGAACATTACTCTGTGTTAGCTCTAAAAACTACAGGAATTTCCTCTGCAGTCCAGTTGTTAAGAACACTTCCAGGCTCATAGGGCAGAAGCTTGGAAAAGTCTATTCCCTAATTCCCTCTTCGAATATGTCGTTAATGTTTAGATTCCCTCAACGTTCCCACTGGGTCTTTGATCTCTTCAAGTTATTATCCATCAAGTCTTGCACTAGGTCCCTAGGCTCGATGCATTCTTGGATCTCATGCCCCTATCTATCATGGAACTCATAATGTTTACCCCTTTAACAGAAATGTTGGATAACAGATTTTCTGCACCAGAGGGATCATCAAATTTTATGATACCCAATTTGATGAGTCTTTCGATCATCTTTTTAAAAGCGCTGCAATTCTCGATCGAATGCCCTGTGATTCCCCCATGGTATTCGCATTGGGCATTTACGTCGTACCATTTAGGGTATGGGGACCGTATTGGTTCTACATAAAAAGGGGCCACAACATGTATGTCAGAAAAAATTTGGTATAACTCCCTATACGTGATTGGGATGGGTGTGTACTGGGGTTTTTCTGAGTTTGGTCTTGGACTGGGTTCTTGCCTTGGTGAGGATTGCTGGCCTGCAGTTACTGTCCTTGGCTGGCTTATTGTAATCGGCTCCGAATAGCCCTTGTTATAACCATTCGCTTCATTTTCCTTCTTCTTCGGGGCCTTTAAAGTCCACTCTCCCCTTTCCTTTATTCCTGCCAGGACAACTGGTTTGGCTCGATCATCCTTCGGGTTAAAACCTGAACCTATCAGGAAGTTTAACAGGGCCGAGGTGTCAGTCTGACGTTGGGGTCCGATAATGACGGGTACCCCATGCGGATGCGTGTCTAGTTGGATCGGGACACTTATCGGGAAAAAAAATTGGGGAATAAATGATGTCTTCATTATCATCCTCACTGTTGACCACTGAGCCACTTATTTTTTAAAGTCCTGTGGCTAGTAGCTGGGTTAACTGGCCCATCATATTCTTTTGGAATTCCAGCATTTGCTCCCGTATTTCTTGTTGAATTTTGGTCAATTGCTCCTGCATCTGTATTTGTATTTGCTCTATTCTTCCCAATCTTTGATTCATGGCTTTTGTTTTTCTTCGAGTGTAGTAGCGATGTTCCAGGGTAACTATAATACGATCTCTAGTTAATAGGGTTCTTTTATGACATTTAATTCATATGATGCGATGTAATGCAAATGCATGAAATGCAATGTAAATGAATGAATGCAAAAAGAAAGAGAGGCGTTGATTCCGAACTCAATTTCATTAGAAGAACTTTTGTAGAAAATGAATCTCTTTACATAAAACGGATTACATATGCGGCTTCGTCCTCATAGTCCAGGTGAAGACACTAATCATTTCCTTCGTATCCAGATGTTATGGTCGTGTCCCATGAACCTTCTCAA
The DNA here is from genome assembly GCA_025698515.1 of Gossypium sturtianum. Classification (NCBI taxonomy): domain Eukaryota; kingdom Viridiplantae; phylum Streptophyta; class Magnoliopsida; order Malvales; family Malvaceae; genus Gossypium; species Gossypium sturtianum. The sequence continues at coordinate 41,645,505 of CM046946.1, read as the reverse complement.
TAGAAGCCTCTTCTAGCTCCTTGTTGCTTGATCCAGGCCGTGACTCTTCACTCACTTATCCTCCGCGACGCTCATAAGCTTCTTTAAGAAAGTCGAGACGTGACGGCTATTGAATAGTCTTTGTCAGCTTGAATCCTCAAGCAAAGTCTTGTATTCTTCTGCGGACTATCAACCTTCTCTCGTTGTTTACCTGGACTATATTTGAACGACCGTATTATAACCCACTTTATCAAGTAATCCATTTCCTTATGACAAACTCTTCTATTTAGCAATCGAATATGAATCAACACCTCCTTTCTATGATGATGAAATGTAATGTGGTCATAAACAAAAGAAAATACGTTAGTGTCATATACAGATGGTAAAAATCAAACACCCATCCAGATGACTGCTAGGGTTCAACATAGTTCTACCTAAAGTGGGCTCTTAGGGTTTACTATATGTGGTTTGGTTCTAAGAAAAAAAGGGTACTTGAACCAGTAGATTCCTCAATCCTCACCCATTATAGGCTCATATGGATCGAGTTCGGTTCAGGGGAATACATTTCCCTATGGCCATGCGGAGGTGAAAACCTCACGAAGACATAGGTACGGATGTATCCGGAAGAGCGATCTACTAGCCCATGAGGTGAAAACCTCACGAAGGCATAGTTTCTCACTCCCACTTAAAAGGTGTGACCACAACGGTCATGCAATATGAATGCGTAAATATCCTTCGAGACTCAAACCACACAAGCAGATAGCGTAACACGAGCTCATGCAATGAAAGAATCGAAATCAAATTTTAATTTTCGATAAAAAGCGTTAATCAACCAATTTTACTGACTTGACTCTCTTATTGCCCCGATGGAGTCGTCTAAAGTCGTCGGAACCATTTTTTGTTTGAAAAAGCGGGTCGACTTTAAAAGGAAAATGAAGTCGCCACCAATCTTTTTTGAAGTGTGATTGGATCACCTTATAAAACATTTGGTCTACGAATTTAAAAAAATGGGTGCGGGAGTCGATGCATTTGCGAGGAAGGATTAGCACCCGCATAGCGCCCAAAATTGGTACCTTATTGATGATTAATGTCCTAGTATCGAAAAATTGGAAGCGATTTTAAAATACGAATCCTTTAAAAATGTTTGGATAATTCAAATTGGATATCGAAATTCTCTTGTTCCGAAAAGATGAAACACCACATCCAGCACGATAGGACACGATGTTTCAAAACCCCCGATACCAAGATCATTTCATGATTTCCAAATTTCATGCATTGCACTTTAAAAGGGTTTTCCATTATTTGGCCAAACTAAAACCGAAACCCAGCACGATTGGGCACGGTTCCTTGAATTTCCACACATGAAATATTGCCTTTATTTAAGAAAACCCGGTCAAAATCTCTGAAGGATATTTGGTCATTTGGACGAATAAAAAATCGAAACCCAGCACGATTGGGCACGATCTCTCGAACTTCCAAACATGAAACATTGCCTTATTTAAGAAAACACGATCAAAATATTTAAAGGATATTTAGTCATCTAGACGAACGAAAAATCGAAACCCAGCACGATTGGGCACAATTTCTCGAACTTCCAAACACGAAATATCACTTTTGTGAAACCCTTTTTATGAATTTTGGAAAAAAGCAAAAATAAAAATGTTGAAATGCGATTCAAAATCGTCGATCTACATGAAATGATAGGGACGAGAATAAACAGAACATAATAATAAGAAAAAAGTAATATATAAAAAAAAAATATTAAGAATAATAAATATAAGCATAACAATAATATGTATATATAAAAAAGTGACAAGAGAAAAAAATGGTAAAAAAACAATACTAATATAACTAATGAATATAGTAATAAAAGAAGGGTAAATATAGTATTAAAATAATAAATATAATAATAGATTAATAATAACAATAAGCAAAAATAAAAAATATTAATAAGAAAATAATAGTAATAAGTTTAAAATAAAAAAATATTAATAATAAAATAGTAATAATATTAAAATAATAGTATTAATAAAAATTAGTAGTAGTAAAAAAATAGAAGTATATTGATAATAATAAAAATAATAGATATAATAATAATATATAATAAAACAATTAAAGTAAACAATAATATATATAATAGTAGATATATTAGAAAGAATATAATTATAATAATAATAATACACATATAAAAAAATAGTAGTAATAAAATTTTTTAAAAATAATTAATTTAATGGTAAAATAGCAAAAATAGTAAAAAAGGGACTAAATTGGATTGAAAATAGAAGTTTTGGGGTAAAATCAGAAATAAAATAGAGTGGAAGGACCGGATTAAAACACGCGCAAAACAGGGGGGACCCAAAGCGAAATTATTCCACCCTTCGAAACGGCGCCGTTCAAATTAGGACCAAATTGAAACAATGTAAAAATTTTTGGGCAAAATCGAAATAAAAAAATTGATTGTGAAACTATAAAAGCGAAGGGGCTAAATGCGCAATTAGCCCTTTTCTAAAAAAAAGCGCGGATCCTTGTCTCTATGCGGGTTGGGTCTCGGGTCCAACATCAAAACGACGCCGTTTTGGCGCCTGGGAATAGGGCCCAAAATGACGTCGTATCATAACCCTATAAATAATAAAATTTTGACAAAAAAAATCACTTTTACACTCATTCAAAAAAACAGTTTTTAACTCTCTCAAACTCTCCCTCTCCCCTCCAAATCCGGCGGGAGTTAGACCATCGGCCATATGCACAGCCACACGCACCACCGCCATCGTCGGTGGTCGGAATTCGAAAAAGGTGAGTTTTTTTATTCCGTATACTGTATATTATATATATTATGTATGGGTTTAGAAAGAAACAAAAAATAAAGCAAAATAAAATAATAAAAAGTGTTCGAAAATGAAAAAAAAAGGAAGATAACTAAAAGAAAACCTTTGTTCTTTAGTACCGATCTCTGTATATCCTGTGTATTTGATTGTGTGTATTCGAAAAAAAATATTGCTTTCGGATCTGTACAAATCCTCTCAATATTCTCTCGTATCTATCTCAAAAGATCCCCCCTCCACTTTTACTTGTTTGATTTCGGCTTTTAAAGCCTCTTTTACAAACGGTTTTTTTTATTTCGTAGGTACGTGGGCAACTACATCTCTGACGTGGCGTGGTGGAGAGGCGCACGTCGCGGGGTGATGGCGTCCGGCGCGCAAGGGGGCTGCTGGTGCGTGGAGGGTGGTTGCGGCTAGGGTTTCTGACTTTGTGTTTAGGTAGTGGGCTAGGGTTAGTGTTAATTTTTGGGCCTGGGCTATTTGAGCTTATTTATTTTATTTAGTTTATTTTTGGCTATTAGTACTGGGCTTGGGCAAAATTTAGGCCCAACACTACTTATAAGTGAAACAGAATTTATATTATATACTAATAAGTTTTATGGAAGACAAAGAAAATAACAATCAAATGGAGTTATGAATCCAAGTTAAACGTCAATTTAAACAATCTTCAGTTCACGAAACATTATAAACACGAAATCAAGTTAGGGACAAACCTTGCCAATCAATGCAGGTCCGATGATTGTGTTAACATTAGCAACAGCCTACGTATGACAGGAACAAATTGTTAATAAAATAAATTGTTGAAAAAATTGACTGGAATGTAAAAGTAAATTGGCAATCTAATTCACCTTCGATACACCTTTACCAAGGTAATCGGAACCTCCATCTCTCAATTCAAGAGCCTCGTAAATTCCTAATGAAATTAAGTAAATGACATTATGGAGTTGAAAAAAAAACCTCACAGTGGACAGAATAAATATCCCAGAAATAAATTATTAACGTACCTGTGGATGCACCGCTTGGAACTGCGGCTCTAACCTTTTTACCGTTCGATGTTTCCACAGCAACCTATCGTTAATTAATAAAAAAAATCCCGTTAAAATATATTTACAAATTCGAGGGATTTATCATTTGAATTGCTCCTGTGGATACTTGACAAATCAATATATATAACACAAAAAACTTTAATAAACTTGAGATTTCAAATAGCATTAATTTTATGCAAACAGGAAAAGTGATTAGAAAAACTTAAGTAGTCGATCGACTCGACTCGTGAAGCCGTAAAATCCAAAAGCAAAAAGATCGAAGAATATTTCATCGGGAAACGAGTGACATACATGCTTATACATATACGTATACTGATCGGTGACAGAAAAAAAAAAAAAAACCCTTAGAAATAGCAGGAAAATAAAGAGAGAAGATAGGATGAAGAGCCGAACCTCAACCGTTGGATTTCCGCGGCTGTCGAAGATCTGCCTAGCTTTGACGGAGGCGATGGTAACAGCCATGTTTTCCTGGAGAGCTAAAGGGCGAAGAAATGAAATAACGAGAGTCTTCTTTTAAGCCAACACTTAAAAAGTGAGGTGTTTGTGTTTATAAATGACATTTTAAAGTTATGAAGTGGAATTTAAAATAAATAAAGTTCTTACATCGAGTTTTTTTTAATATTAATCTTACTATAGGTTTATATAGCATCTCTCTAACTTATAAATAGAAGAATAATATGCTTTAACGGCAACAATATTTATACCAGTTGAGCTAAGATTCAATCTGACTCTTAAGTGAGATTTTTAAAAATATTATATCACCATAACATACTAAAAATAATATTTGATACATTGCTAATAAAATTTTTAAACTTTACAAATAGGATTAGGTTAAGAATTGACAAATATCTTATAATATAAAAAGGTACAATCCCAATTTACCTAATATTAACCCAAAATACTAATATAACACAAAAAAAATAAAAAATAAAAAGTAACATAATATAATATAATATAATATAATAATTTAATTATCTACTACTTCACAACGAGTTATGTCCTGTTCTGATATACATTTTATGTGTTGACAAAAATAACAGCAAGATTTGCAGATCAATTACTATTTGTTTTTCACCTTGCTATACCTCAGAATTATATATAATAGGTTAAAAGTATGCTCTAACTCTAATTCCCTATAAAAAAACATGAGGTGATTAGTCTGCCACAGTACAAGGTTTTCGTTTGTCTCAATGCAAGATTTTTGTCTGCCGGTGTGCACGAGTTTGTTTCCTTTTATCTGGGTAGTTTTTTAGTTCTCATTTATGTCTATGGAAACTGGGCTTAGTAACCTCTCCTTGGAAGAGAAGGAAGATACAGAGTTGGTAGTGGCTCCGAATATAGCTGTTGGGGCTAGGGTCAACTATGAGTGTTTGGTGGGAAAGTTTTTGGTGAGTGTACTATCAAATTTATGGCTATGGAGCTTACTGTCTTTCTGGTGGCCGATTCAAGGAGCGACGATCAAACTCATCGATGATACAGGGTTTTATCTAACCTAATTTTATCATACTGTAGATTTGCGAAAGCTACTTTCTAAGGGGCCTTGGTCTTTCAATAATTGTATCCTTTTAGTCCATCATCTCTCTGAAGGTGAGAGGTCGAGATTCAATAGAGGTGGTTAAAGGATATTCGTGCGGAGGTCCGGTGTTAGAATCATTCGGTACCAATGCCATGGAGGAGGGAGGTGGGGGTACCGTGAGGATCAATAGTTGACTTGGTCAATGGGGTATAAAATTCAATTTGTGGGGATAAGACTAAGCATATTGATATCGGTTATATTATTTGAAATCACAAGAGTTTAAATCTTTCAGGATTCTTAAGGTCGATTTGATGGGCCCCTCTTTGGTTAGTTTTGGTCAAAATTTGCATGGGGCATGCAATGCCACGCAAAGCAACGTAGGAGACATGGAAGGTTCGATTATAGACGTAGATGAGAGTAAGAAGCGGTCACGGGATGATTTGGGCAATGGTGGGGTGACAGTTAATTTGACCAATTCCCTTTCTACTACTTTGACAACAGATTTATCGATTGACCTCTAAACAATGGCCCGCTGAGAGCCATGATTCTTTTATCTTGGAATTATTGAGGCTTAGGCAACCCCTGGGCAGTTTTGTCCCTTCGAGACCTTATAACATCGGATGAGCCTGATATTGTATTTTTATGGAAACTTTAGTTCATGCAAATAAAATAGAGGAGTTACGGGTTTCACTCAAGTTTGATTTTTGTTTTTGTGTGGAGCAGTTAGATATGAGTGGTGGTTTGGCTCTGTTCTGGAATAATTATTTTTCAGTTTTGGTTATTGGGTATTCTTATAATTACATAGATGCTACTATGAAAAAGCTATAAGAGCTCATTGGAGGCTTACTAAGGCTTCCTTTGGTTCACCGTTTAACGTCAGTGAGGTGCAGTTGGGCTACCAATCTCACTGTACTGCTGTTTGGTTCAGCATTCCAGTGTAGTGAAAATTAGTTTCAACCTCACTGCTGTGCTGAAACGGGACTGGAGATGAGAGCAGCAGTTAAAGGCAATTGGGGCAGTAGGTATTTTTAGCAGACAAAAATACCCCGTTCTTCATCTTCCTTCTTCTCCATCCAGGTACTTTCCTCCTACTTCTTCTATTTTTCATCTTTAGTTTCAATTCAAATTCTTTAGTTTCTGTTTTACCCAAATCATTGGCTTTTGAAGTGACTCATAAAAATTTCCTGGGGTTTTCAGTTTTGGGTTCGTTTTTTGTTCTTCTTTTGTTGAAGCAAAAGGGTGAAAGTCATGGGTGAGAATAATCAGATAATAGGAGAAGATGATTACATTTTGTTGAAGGATTTCAACGTGGAAACTGAAGTTGATGAAGAAAAGAGTTTTATACTATGTTTCTGGGTTTATATTTTCAACTCTAATGCCTTCCCTTCCACCATTCTTAAAACAGGTTTAGAAAGCTGCTGCACCTTTTTATTTGAGTTTCTCTTTTTCTCTTAAAATTTAACCTTTTTGGATTAAGGAAATTACCCATCGCTCATTTTTTTTTGTGAGTTTTATTAAAAGAAATTGTTTTTGTTCAAGGTAATTGTTAAAAGGGGCTAAAAACAGCTCCTTTTGCCTTTTGTATTCTTCCTCACTCAAAATTTCTTTGTTTGGTTGTTAGGAAAATACCCATGTCTAATTTAGTGTTTCTTTTAATGGTTTTGTGAAAGTTTTTTGAAACTGCCATTTTCAATGCTTGTAAGAAATAAGAAAAATTTGCATCCAAATGTGGTTTTTAATTTCTTTTGTTGCTTGACTCTATTTCATTATCTATTAGAGCAACACTCATCATCCCAATTTCATTATCGTGATGATTTTTTCCCCTTAAAGTTGTATCATCATGTAGCTTTACTAGAGCTTTCAATTCCCATTTGTTTTTAATAACTTGATTTGTTTTTCTGTTTATAGGTATATGCAGAGACTAACAAAGTGATCCTCCTTTACTTGTTCTTAATGAAAAGACATTGATGATTTTTCCATTGACTTGTCTACTCAATGAAGCTCTTGGTCCCGGGAACACTGATTTACCTTCGAAGTTCCTAAAGTGTCCGCAGAGATTGATCACACTCAAAACAACTGGATACATGTTGGATATGAGGTATGCCTTTAATATCTCGATGAATTACTAACATAAGGACATGATTGGTTTGAGAGTGCATCTTGATTTGTAGCTTCATATGTTGCTTTAACATCTTGCCATAATGTTTGAATTGTTTGAGATAGTTTTGGGAATGAGTGAACTAAATGGACTTGTATTTATTTGGTCCATTTAGTTGCCTTGGTTTCTAAACATGATCTCATGGATAATAGGCTCTTACATTTGTTATCTATTTTGTGTGTAACTTAAAACATTTTATTGGGTGACATTGAATACGAATGAATTGGGGCTAGACAAACAAAGCATTTCTATGTAAATTCTATAAATACAAGGCCGATTGGACCATCATCCCCCTTCTTTTTCTTTTGAGAATCCATCCTGTATAACTACAAGTTATCTTTTTCATTTTAGTTTGATAAGTGGTTGATTGTTTAGAATATTTGAGAATGAGCAACACCAAAAGAAGAACCGAAAAGAAAAAAAGAGAGCAAAGAGGAATTAGGCAAGTGTGTGTATGAAACTTTGAGGTTATATTGTGTACATCACCAATGACCAATTTCTCAAGGCATAAGAGAAAAAAAGAAAAAGGGGTAAAGACAAGTTAAATTTAACATCAGATAGGAGCGGGGAAAAATGTTGTTTGAGGCAACAAGTGCTCAATTTGCATATCACTCTGTTTGTTTTTCTTCTTTTCAAATGGAGACATTACACGTAGCTTTCTGCCTAAGGTTTTACTAAAGTATACTTTCAACTATACTTGATAGATGGATACTAATTTTATTTCCTAGCTGTTACCATATACGTAAACATTTCTGTTTTTCTTTTCTTGTCATGTTTCTTCTGATTTTGTGCGGCTTTACATTAATGGGGAGATTGCAGGAGAGCTGCATCTCTCGTCCCTGTCAAATGACAGCTCCATGCCAAATGGTTCTAGGAAGAGGACATTAATTGGTATTACTGGTGATAGTAATTTGCAGGGCTTTATCCATGATGCAAAAGTCTTGCCTTCAACCTTGTCTATAAAGGAGCAGTATGTTAAGGTGGCTTTTACTTGTAGTTCTCATGCTTACTTGTAGTTCTCCTATTTCTATTTTTCCTTGTAGTTCTTCATGATTCCAGTGAATGTCCTGTTTGATTTAAACACTAAAATGTACCCACCCCAAGTTATCAAATTTGTTGTGAGTTCAGATACCTCATTTCTTTTCAACCACACCACAACACACAACAAATGAGCCAGGATGTTTGTATTTCTGCCATGTTTTTATTTATGTCTTGGATGCCATTAATACAGAATATGTAGTTATTGTTTTTGAAATTCCAGAGTGATGCTTTCTCCACTTTTCCTACAAATCTAAGGATCATGAGTCATCAAACACAACTATTTCGTCTTTGGTGTTATTGATGATTGAACCGCAAAGAGGATTAAAACTAATGTTGTAAGATTATGAAGAGTGTTATTTCATGTATGCAATATGAACTTTTTTTGGTTAAGATTTGATATTTGGGAAAATCATATTTATCTTTGTTATAAAAGAATATTTAATTATAAAAAATTAAAAATAATTTTCATTTTATCTAATAAATAATTTAAATTGATTATATAATTCATTAAAATATTTATAATCAAATATTGAAAGATACATTTTAATATTTTATTAAATAAATTTATAAATTTACATATTTTAATAATTTTATATAAGTAAAATAATTTAAAACTTCTATTATATACCAATTCTAATCTGATTTCTTTAATAGTCATTTTTTTATTTTCACCTCACCGCTACAGCTGCGTTTGAATCCAAACACACACTCCACCGCTGTTTCTAATCTCACTGCTACAGTATCCAATCTCACCGCTACAGTAACTAATCTCACTGCCACCGCTGTTTTTAACCTCACTGGAGGTAAACACACCGCCCATCCAAACTAAGCCTAAGTTCTACGTATACTCAGAGTCTCACAGAAAGTAGGATTCTTGGGCTTTGTTACGATCGTTAGCCAGTGTTTTTAATTTGCCTTGGGCCTATATAGGAGATTTCAACAATTTACTCTTTACAAAGGACAAGCAGAGAGGTGGGTATTATCCGATATCTCTCTTAAATGGTTTCCAACAATATGTTCTTGATTGTGAACTTATGGATCTGTTGTTACTTGATTATAAGTTCACTTGGGAGCATGGGTGGGGTTTTGACTCTTTCGTTATAAACCGGTTAGACAGGGCGTTGGTTACTTAGAGGTGGGTGAACCTTTTTGCCTATCATAAGTTGTTTAACTTGGTTAGTGGCACTTCAGATCATTTTCCAATAAAGTTGGTTGCTCATCATTTGTTGTCGTCTCGTCGAGCTTGACAATTGCTATTTGAGAACATGTGTGGCTTGTCGAGGAGGGTTTTCACGATGTTGTACGTTAAGGCTGGTAAGAGGGGCTTGGTACTGATGTTTTGAGTCGATTGCAAGGGTGTATGCACCACTTGCCTGATTGGCAGCGCAACTTAAGAAGTAATTTTACGACTCAGTTAAACTTCATTAAGTGATAGCTCGAAGCGACACAACATGCTAGAGTGATTTGCGGCTTTAGGAACTGCACACTAAGCTTAATAATCGCCTTGCTCAGGATTCTGTTTACTGGCGGAAAAGATCTAAACTTTTTTGAATGAGGTATGGAGAGACAAATTCCAAATTCTTTCATGCCCAAGCTTCACAACTTTGTCGTACGAACCACATTCTTTTGTTGTATGATGATCTTCGTCAGGCCCACATGGATAACAACAATATGGGTAATATGGCTCTTGCTTATTTTGATAAGTTATTTTCTTCTTCTGGTATTCCCAATTTCGAAGCATTTTCCTCTTTTCTTTCAGTTGTTACTAATGCTGATAACGAGCTATTGCTTGCTCCATTTTCTGTAGATGATTTCCGTACAGTTGATCGCCTCCAAATGTGCAAACATTTAAAGTAAAAATCGTGCTAATAAAATATATAAAATTAAGTGCAGTATCTGCAAGTGAACAGGTTAAAATGTAATATAGATTTCTGTTACAACGAAATATCAGTAAGTATTCCGAGGATCGTACTCAAGGGATTGCAGATTGGAGAAATTTATTATTAAATTAATTACTGAAAATAATTACTAATCTAATTGAGTTACAAGTTAGTAATGTTAATCCAAATCAAAGTATTAATTAAACTAATGATATTAATTAATCTAAAATTAACCTAAAAGAATTTCCTATTTCTAATGTCAACGATGCGAGCTTTAGCCTATGTCCGATTAACAGGTAAAAGATTAACTTGCTTCAATGGTTGTAATTAGAAAGAGAACTTGGGTTTTAATGATGAATTAATTATTAACTAGACAGTATTACCTCTCGGCCTCTACTGCCTAACTAATTGACTAGTACACGCTTATCTCTCGGCCTCACTTTCCTGATCGAGATAAATCCACGATTTACTTGGTAACCTCATCTCTCGATTCGTTTACCTATATTACTTCCTAGGGTCGTCAATCTTAGGGTTTAAACACATATAAAATTATACCAACTAATTCGTAAGAGAAACCCTCGTGAATCCTCTAACTACACACACATCCATTCATTAAACTACTTAATCAATTAAACAGTTCCATAATCGAAACATGCTAGATATAAATAAAGCACATGATTTTATCCCAATAATCATACAAACATTAGTTGATCAGACTAAAGAAATTAAACAATGGAATAAAATAAAGAGATAAGGAAATTGCTCATTGATAAATCATTGAAGCGTGGTTCCGGAACAATATCCACTTGCAAATGTCTTCACATCGGAATAGAAAAATTCTGACTAAGCGAACATAATAAAAACTAAAAGAAAAACTAAAGAAAAATTGTATCTCCAAATTGACTCCCCCTCTAATGGGGTTATAAGGGTGTTTATATAGGCAAATATTAGGGTTTTAGGTGCTTAAAATACCATTGATACTTTGAGTGTAAGTAAGAAATAAAATCTAAAAAAATCTATCCAAAATACGGTTGTTGACGTCAGAACTGTGTCATGATGTCGTCCAGGCCGTGTTGCAACACTGAGTTCTGGTGTTGCCTATTTCGTTCTAGGATTTTGTTTTTGCTTCGATCTTCGGTGTCATGACATGGTTGTCGTCCTTTGTGTTTTTAGGCTTAAAATGACACCCTACACACTCAAATAACCTGTTAGTCATTCTCGAGGCCCGAGTTGGCCTAATGGGTCATCGAAACGCTATAAAATGCATAAAAATGCTTCTTTTGATAATAATTATGTCTAAGCTACTAAAATAGAAAACGAAACAAACTAACATAAAACAACTTGAAATCAAGCTCATTAAGTGCTGAAAATAGTTTAATTTGACACAACAAATTGTGGTAGATCAAACTCCCCCACACTTAACTCGTTGCTTGTCCTCAAGCAAACAAGACAAACATAAAAACAAAGAAAAAAGAAACACGCAATAAGTACTTGAGCATTATTCATACACGAGATTAGTTCGAAACATTATAAACAAGACAATGTGACTAAACATGTAACTTTAGCAAGATATATAATTGACTCCCGATTTACAATATCAAACACGTTAGTTCACTATGTTACAAAACAAACAAATGCAAGAATGCTAAACATAGTATTCTATTGAAACAAGTTCACAAAATTTACATTCATGTTCAAAGAATACAATTGGTCAAAAATGTCAATTTTTAGATTAATTTTCATCCGTGAGTTGTATCACTTAGATGATATAGAACTTTTTGGCTTGTAACGTTCTGTGGTTTAGGTTGGTTCAGAATTTGAAGGACTGACTCTACAAAATGGGTTAAGCACAAAAATAGTTTGGCACATTATATTGACCCCAATGCTACCCCATTTATATCCCTTAGCTCACCATCTTATATCCACTTCTCTCATCTTCCTTTTTTTTTTCTCTATTTCCTAAGGTACAATATAATATTTATGAGTACAATCATCTTAGCTAGTCTTTTGTGCAAAACTGAGTATTTTCTTTCTCTTTTTTTTTTTAATTTTCTTTCTTTTTTTTTCCACTCACTTTGCTTTTTGTTCGTTAGATTTTCTCACTTGGCTTTTAGCCTTCACAAAGCTTTTGTTCACTTGATTTTTCTTCATTCACACACAACTTTACAAGAATCTTATACTCATTATACTATACTATCCATTAGTTTTTCACTCTCAATTATTTTGAAATCTCCGTGATGTATCTACCTAACCCTCAATATTAATTTCTCGATGTCTAAGTTCGTGCTGGGACCAGAAAGAAAAGGATTAAGAAATCATGCATTAGGCTCATAGTTTCAATCAAGGTTCATCAAGAAAATGGAATTAGGCTAAAAAATTAGGTACTAGGGAATTTACATATAGGGTCAACTTTTTGGCTTTAGTGGAGACCAAACAATGCCTTAGTTCATCATTAAGTGTCTCAATTCATGGATTCAATTAACTAAATTTTAACATTTTAACAACTTATAATTCAAACAAACATATGTACTTTTTCATATACTTATTTTTCATTTGGTATACTTAACACACTTTTACCTATTTACAGTGTAACAATGTGAACTAATTAGTTTAACATTAAACAACCTAAAATCAATTACTATCAAGCTAAATTTACAGTTTATTCACAAAATCCTATTTACATGCTCTTAACCAATCACTTATATTTCTACAAGATTGAGCACAAACAAGCACACAAAATTTCAAATCAAACTACTAGATCAATTAAAAACAAGGAACAAAAATTAAAAAAAAATTGAAAAATTCTATGTTACCCCCACACTTTATTTGGCACATTGTCCCTAATGTGCACAAAAAAATAAATAAAGAATAGAATTACCCATTTTGGCATGATAGTTCCGCGAACGATGCTAGGTAGTCTCGTCCTCCCTAGTTTAGCTCCAACAAATTGTGTCATCCACAATATGGGGTTCCTACATATGATTCATTTTTAAATCCTGACTCGATGTTGCAAAACCATTCTTGGTGTCGCGACATTAAACTTCAAAGTTCCATGTCACCATGTCAGGGTTCATCGTCATGACTTTGAATCCAGTTCTGGTCTTCTTCAAATTTTTTATTGAGTTGTTCCACAATATCAACACTTGTTTGTGGAAAACAACACAAACAATCAAAACTAACAAATAAAATTAAATAAACAAAAACATAGATTAAATAAATAAAAATAAAATAAAAGGAAATAAAACTAGAGAAAAACAAAAGTCTTTTTAAAAATCGAGACAATCCGTATCACCACCATAGAAGAACTTCTAGCTGGTCATCGACATTCTGATCCTTTGTTTGTTCTTCCGTTGAGATATATAAACTAGCACCCTCGATCGATCCCATTGATGTTGCCTTATCTTTGATCGGCATGACATCTACATCACGAGCCATTTAATGCCAAATTCGAGTCAACCCCAAATGGTTTTTTGAGGTATTATTACCTCGAGCATTTCCACCTCAATATCGCATGAGAATCGATCAACTCGAGTTTTGCCATTGTCGTTAAACGAGAATGATATGAACTCGTTGACTTCTTTGGTCGACGTTTCCTCTTCTATGGCCAGAAGGTGAGTCGGCTCGTTGACACCTTCATTCAAAATTGGTTTAAGATTTAAGTTAGTGGTTAATTTGTACCTCTACGTCTATTATTACATCTATGACAAAGTTAATTGGATCGGAGACTTCTTCGGCGATCTTCAATTCTTTTTTGTCTCCGATTCCAAACTCTTGTTGACTTTCGTAATCTACTTTCGGATGGTCGATGGTGCTACTATGAGTTTCATAATTACAGTTGAGGGCATCATGTCTGACCTTTTCCAATAGGATTTCTATTTCTTCTTGCCTTTGAAGCAATTTCTCTAACTAGTCCACCCATTTTTGAGTTCTTTCTAGGTTAGTTTGAAATGTATCCGACTCAGAAGGGAATGTGGATGAATATTCTCCACACTTTCAATCTGACTCCGCTGGTTCATTGAAACTTCGTTTTTTTGACATGATCTTTGATTGCTCTTATGTTGTTCATTCAAATACCGGTATACATCGTCATCCATGGTTAACTCTAATTCTTGTTGAACTGAATGTCTCGACATACTGGATTCTTCGTCATAACTCCAATGGTTTGTCAAAGCTCCGTTCATCAAACTTGATGCTTTGCTAATGTTCCTATCCAATGATTTCATACAATCTGGTTTCGAATGGTTAATCGCAATACAAGGGTCTTTGCGATCGAAGTTAGGAACATCATGCACGACCTAATCCAATGGGGTGTTTGCAGCTCCATCATGAGCAATCTTTGGTTCTCCTCCATCTCCCATTCTTCGTAAAATCCTTCCTCGTATACTTCGTCATCATACAATGCAAACATTTTGTGTTCCTTATCCCAACTGTTATTGTCAACAAACTCATAATCAACCCAATCCATGTGTAAATTAGTTAGTCAACAAGGTAGCTAAAAATAAAATAAAAATAACTAAAGATAATGAAAAGTGAATGAAAAATAAAGTTAATACACTATCGAAATCGTTTATATTTTGATTAATATTATTTTACAAATCAGTTAACTAAATAACAATTTTCACCATCGCAATCCCTAGCAACGATGCCAACATTTTGACTGCCTCCAAACGTGTGAATGTTTAGAGTAAAAATCGTGCAAATAAAATATATAAAATTAAGTGTGGTAACTGCAAGCGAACAAGTCAAATTGTAATATAGATTTGTGTTACAACGAAATATCGGTAAGTATTTCGAGGATCGTACCCAAGAGATTGTAGATTGAAGAAATTTATTATTAAATTAATTATTAAAAATAATTACGAATCTAATCAAGTTACAAGTTAGTAATGTGAATCCAAAACAAATTAATTAAACTAATGAAATTATTTAATCTAAAATCAACCTAATGGAATTTCCTATTCCTAGTGTCAATGATGTGAGCTTTAGCCTATGTCTGATTAACAAGTAGAAGATTAACTTGCTCCAATGGTTGTAATTAGTAGGAGAACTCGAGTTTTAATGATGAATTAATTATTAACTAGACATTATTACCTCTTGGCCTCTACTGCCTAACTAATTGACCAGTACACGCTTACCTCTTGGGTTCACTTTCTTGACTGGGATAAACCCACAATTTACTTGGTAACCTCGTCTCTCTATTCATTTACTTATATTACTTCTTAGGGCCGTCAATCCTAGGGTTTAAACACACATGAAATTATACCAACTAATTCGTATGAGAAACCCATGTGAATCCGCTAACCACGCACACATCCACTCATTAAACTACTTAATCAATTAAACAGTTCCATAACTGAAACATGCTGGATATAAATAAAGCACATGAGTTTATCCTAATATTCATACAAACATTAGTTGATAAGGATAACAGAATATAAACAATGGAATAAAAGAACGAGAAAAGGAAATTGCTCATTGATAAATCATTAAAGCGTGGTTCCGGAACAATCTCCGCTCGCAAACGTCTTCACATCAGAATAGAAAAATTTCGAATAAGTGGACATGATAAAAACTACAATAAAAACTAAAGAAAAATTGTATCTCCAAGTCGACTCCCCCTCTAATGAGGTTATAAGGGTGTTTATATAGGCAAAAATTAAGATTTTAGGTTCCTAAAATACCTTTGATACTTTGAGTGCAAGTAAGAAATAAAATCTAAGAAAATCTACCCAAAATATAGCTGCTAACATCAGCACTGCATCATGATGTTGTCCAGGCTGTGTTGCAATACTAGGTTTCGATATTGCGACACAGGAGGCGATGTCGTGACATTAGGTTTTGGTGTTGCAACACCGATGCCTATTTCGTTCCAGGATTTTTTTTTTTGCTTTGATCTTCGGTGTCGTGACATGGTTGTCATCCTTTGTGTTTTGGGGCCAAAAATGGCACCTTACACACTTAAATAACCCGTTAGTCATTCCCAAAGCCCGAGTTGACCTAACAGGTCGTCAAAACACTAAAAAATGCATAAAAATGCATATTTTGCTAATAATTATGTCTAAGTTACTAAAACATAAAACGAAACAAACTAACATAAAATGACTTGAAATCAAGCTAATTAAGTGCTGAAAATAGTCTAATTTGCCACGATAAATTATGGCAGATCAATAGCTATTTTTTATATGCACCCAAACAAATCTTCGGGGTTGAATGGATTAAATGCATTTATTTTCAGAAATGTTGGCCATTGGTTAGAGATGGGATTTTTATGCACTGTTGCTATCGGTTGAATAAGGGTCGCTTTCCTGATTCTTTGAATGACACTATTATAGTTCTTCTATCGAAGAAAGATCGTTCGTCCTGTATGAAGGACTTGAGGCCTATAGTATTGCGTAATGTGTTGTATAAGCTTGTTACTAAAGTTTTGGCCAATCGGCGGAAACAACTTCTTCCTAAGATAATTTCGCCAATTCAATCGACTTTTGTTCCAGGTTGGTTAATTATAGACAACATTATGATTTCCTTTGAAGTGATCCATTACATGAAAAACAAAGGTCAAGGACAGGTTGGGGAGGTTGCTCTGAAGGTTGACATAAGTAAAGCTTATGATTGGATCGGCTAGAATTATTTAAGGTATATTTTGGTAAAGTTCGATTTTGCTAATCGTTGGGTGCAATGGCTCATGCTATGTGTGACCTTAGTTAAGTACACATCGCTTTAAATGGGATGGAGTTGAGGCCGGTTCAACTGCATCGAGGCCTTCTTCAAGGGATCCATTATCGCCATACTTGTTTGTTCTTTGTGCTTAAGGGTTGTCTTTTCTCTTACAACAAGTAAAGGCTAAAGGTGATCTTCATGGTATTTTGATTTGTTGTTCTAGTCCTCTAGTTTCCTATTTTTTATTCGCGGATGATCGTGTTTTCTTTTTCCAAGCTCGAGAAGTTGAATGTCGATGTATGCAATAGATTCTGACGATTTATAAGCTAACTTCTGGTCAAGCTATAAATTTGCAGAAATCGGGGATTTTTTTTAGTTCTAACACTTCTCTTCCAGACTGTCTCCTAGATCAATCTATTCTGAGGGTTGATGCTCTTTTTTATCATGGGCATCATCTGAGGTTGCCTTCTTTAATTGGACGTAATAAGAAACGAATCTTCTCTTTTATCCGGGACAAGCTTTGTAAACGTATCTTTAGTTGGAAAAACCAGTTACTTTTGAAGCTTGATAAGGAGGTGGTTCTAAAAATTGTGGCATAGGCTCTTCCGATGTTTTCTATGAATGTATTTTTGCTCCTGTTTAGTACTTGTGAAAGGCTTTAGCAATTAATGAATGGTTTTTGGTGGGGTGCTAATATAGGAGACATGTTATGGATTCAATAAGCATTTTGGGATCGACTTTGTGTGGCTAAAAAGTATGGTGGTATGGACTTTCGTATTCTCTACTGTTTTTTAACTTGGCTATGCTGGACAAGCAATGTTGGCGGATTCTTGAGAATCCAAATTCTCTCATGGCTCAGATTTTCAAAGCTAGATACTTCCCGAGGGAGGATTGGTTGATGGCTACGTTGGGTACAAATCCCTTATTTGTTTGGCATAGTTTTTGCATGGCTAAAGATTTATTTATAAGGGGTTATCCTTGTAGATTTGGGGATGGTGCATCCATACATGTTTTTTTTCTGATCTATGACTTACTGACGATTCCACCTATTTTATCGAATCAGCTCCTTTAACAAGCATGTAGGACTTGCTTGCCAAAGACCTGCTTGATGTCAATGGCATGGCTTAGGATAAGGACTTTGTTGAGGGATTTATGGGCCAACTGATGTTGCTAGAATTTTGAGAGTACCGGTCAGACCATTTTCAAGGCCAAACAAGCTAATTTGGCATTTTGAATCGCTACACAGTCAGTTCTGGTTATCATTTTGTTTTCAATTTACTGTATCCTTCCTATCAGAACTAGTTTGCAGCCTAAAGTTATGGATTTTCTGTAGAGATGCTTGCATAATCATATTCGGACTTGTTACGCTTATATGAGAAGGGTTGTTTAGTGCCAATACAATGTGTTCAATGTGGTGAGACGGACTTAGATCACGTTTTATTACACTATTCAGCTACGGTAGCGGTCTAGGCTACTATTGGCATTGCACCTTCGGCAACGATTTTTAAGGGCTAGCTTAGGTCTAGTTTGGCAATGCTTTTGAAAAGTATTGTGGAGAAGTGCTTTTGAAAAGTTTTGTTTAAAATTTGAGTGTTAAGCATTGCTGTCAAAAAGTGCTTTTGAGAAATATAAAAAAATATTATAACTTGTTAATATTTTAATATGTGAAACTAAATTTTAAATATTTTTAAGTAATAAATATTAATTATTTATAAAATTTAATTAGAATATATAAATTATATTTTAAATATTTAAATATAACCATTAAATATTTTTAATTAGCATTTTAAAAAATATTTTTTATTTTTAATTAATGATTTTAACATATTTGTAATTAAGCACCAAGGAAAAAAAAAGAAAGTACTATGTTATTGGAGGGATGAAAAAGTAATTAAGCACTAAAAATACTTTTAGGAGAGGAAAAGCTAAAAATTTTAGCTTCTCCTTTTCAGAAGTACTTTTGAAAAACACTTCTGAAAAGCCAAAAATTTCTGCCAAAAACAGCTTATTTCGTACAACTTTTCTTCCAAAAATATTTTTGGAGCCAGAAGTACTTTTTTTAAACACTGCAAAACAGGCCCTTAGTTTGTTGTTGCAAGCCGGGGACGCGGTTGTATTTCAGCAGGTGGCAGTGCTTCTTTGGAGCCTTTTGTTTTTTCAGAACCAACATGTTTGAAAGGGTGAGAAGGCTTCCCCGCAACATGTTTGAAAGGATAAGATTTCTTATCCTTATATTTCATATTCTATTAAGATAGATTATAAATACCAAATTTTGAATAAAATAAAATTGCTTGATTATTTATTTTATTGAAAAAAATTAATTACTAAATATATATTAATAAATTAGGTAATGTTCTAAATTGGTATTATAAATATACTAAATTATTCAAAAACTTATAGTTATAATTACATTAATAAAATTAATAATTAAATTGTAAAAATATTAATCATAAAAATTATAAAATTACTCGGTTTTAAGTGTATCTCCCCTAAATAAAGAATATTCAGTAAGCAAGCATGCCCTCCAAAACCAATGAAGTCAACTCTATATGAGGACGTATGACAAGAAAATCCAGAGAATTGTTTATTTCATTTGGGATGGATGCATGCTTCACCTCTTAAATAATTTCATAATTTTTGGTAGTTTCAACAAAATTCGCATGTTGGATGACGATAATTTTCCAGTTTCATAGCTTCAATTAATTGAGCCATTAATTTTTGTTTGGGTATTTTTGCCAAACCAAAACAACCTTACTTTAATAAATACGTTACACTTAATTTAATATTGTCGATTGAGTCTTAATTTGATTAGTACGTGTATTATTGTCAATGCAAAAAGATGTAAATTCAAATACACGGTAATATATTATCTTCCTATTTATAAGTTAAAGGGACTATAAATAATTTTAAATATTATCTAAAAAAGAACAGATTAAATTTAATAACTAAATAATTAACCACTAATAGTAATATATGTTTTGCGATTTTAATATGTTAATCGGATAATGAATTAACAATAATATTTTCTTTTTAGATATTATTGAAAGAATACTTGAAATTCCACGGTGTGATTTGTATATCTTAATTTGTATTACTCACTCCCTATTTTTTATATTGAAAGCTTGATAGCTTGTGTTGTGTGACGACATTTCCCTTTCATTATTTTCATTTTGTAGTTCTTAAAATGGTGTTAAATATTAATCCCACCTCATATATTTGAATTTTGAACTCAAATAATTATTAGTAGTGTTCAAAAACTAATGATTGACAAAAAAAAAGTTAATTTTGCTATTAGTATTTGTAGTTTACAAAAGTTAAAAGATTTAATTTTTATATTCTTTAAAATTTTAAAAATATAAAGATTAAAAATGACTAAATAAAAGTATAAAATAAAATCTGTAACTTTTATAAAGTACATGGACTAATAACAATATTTAACAATAAAAAATAACTAACGGCTGGAAATTGTTTTCTTTGAAAATATGTATGGATTGTCCCTTTCAGGCGTGAAAGAGGATGAGATTATGTTTTTATCGTGTTTTATGTCCTTTTTTTATAATTACTTAAAATATTTTAGATTAATATAAATTTTGATAAATAATAATTTTTATTATATAAAATTAATAGTGCGATATTTAAATTATTTTTCTGTTATATATTTCTATAATATACATAATACATGTATGTCCAACAATACCGAATTCATTCACTCAAATATGTATATATCGGATTCATAATGATGTAGGCAGCAGGGATCTTTTTGTCCTTTTATTCTATTTATTGCCAGGAATCATTTACTTGAACCTACCCTCCTACCCCTATTTGAACCCAAAACAAAACCTACCCACCAACCTCTGGAAAGTGGAAACAGATTGCTATTGCCAAAGGGAATAAATAAGGCATATATTTTTATCCTCAATTACAACAAAAAAAAAAAACTATTAGATTTGTAAAATAAATCTGAAATAAAATTTAATAAGTCAAAATCTATCATGTCAATTCATCAAGAATAAATCAAAAACAAAATTAAATGCGAAAGCGTACCTGAATCCATGAATTCCTTGAAGTTTTATCGAATCTTGGGAATTTGATCTTCTAAATTAGCACACAAGAAATTCAAAGAATATGTGCTCTCTTTTTCCTAATAATGAGATATTAGAAAAGATATCTTGTGTATAATTTGGGGATCATAACCCTAATATTTATAACCTTGGCATATTAGTTCTAATCAATTTCTATTTAGCCCATCATTAATTAGAATTTGATTAGAACTCAATTACTAGAGTATCTACACATATTTGCCCCATACTTTATTTAATAATTAAAGCCCAATAAAATTCTAACCAAATTAGATCACTTTTAATTTGGGCTAACCTATCATGATACTAAATAATAATATGTAATTACCTTTATTATATATGTGATGTCCATATTTTCCATCAATCTCCCACTTAGACCACATATATATATATATATATACTAATTACTCTATAATTACATGTCATTATATAGCCTTATGAGCTCAAAATTTTACTATCATATCCAAAAGGTATCCCGAACAATCTCGTCCATTAATTATGTTAACATAGAACCAAGGCGACTTTCATTACATATATCATAACTAAATCCATCCATGATCACGTATATTAACACAACCAAATGACATAGATCAAGTATGGATGTGTAGCATGGAAATTACATGCAATATGATCTAAACATGTCTATTTCCAACTGGTCCTCCTTAGTGAGATCAAACCTTACCAATATCAGAGTGTGAATAAACCAAATAAACTTTATTTCTGCAGAAAATAAACTTAATATCTTTAAACTAAAATAACTGAAAATGTGTCTATAACATAAAAGCATTTAAAAATACAAACTCCCACTAAAACCAAATATCCTTTAAATGACATTACAAACATATAAGCAGTGTACTCTTATAAAACCTTAGGTGTAGTTCCTTAGTAGGCGGATCCGCAATCATGGAGTTTGTCCTAATATGCTTTATAAACACCTAACCACTCTGAACTTTTATTTTAACAACCAGGAACTTAAAGTCTATGTGTTTTTACTTTGATGTGCTCCCGTTGCTATTGGAATAAAAGAATGCAATTTATTTTCACAATTTGCACCTTAGTGACAAAATCTTGTATCCATATTCCATCAAAATCGGAGTCTATACACCTGATGACCTCTAACTGATTAGACCTCCGATATGTGAGTATGTAATCTTTTGTTCTCTGAAAATACCTTATAACCCTCTTGGATGCTATCCAATGGTCCAAACCAGGGTTGCTTAAAATATCTACCTAACATCCCAATAGTGTACACAATATTCCATTGTATACAAACCTGAACATACATTAGGCTTTCTACTGTTAAAATGTAAAAAATCTAATGCATTTTTTTGTAATCTCAAAATCATTCTTAGGGTATTGATTGAGGCTATACTTGTAACACCCCAAACCCGGCCTAAACGTTATGGCCGTATCTGGCAATGTCACACGATAGTGTTTTTGAAACCTCGTTGTTACGATGAAAACATTCCATGTTATTATCTTTAGTAAACCTTTGTTAGAACTTAGGAAGTCGTCTTTATTCATTTAAAACATTTGTTTCTAAACATCCCTCATTGCGGAAGCTTTAATAAAATAGTCTAGGTGATCATGCGTTTAGAAATTACTTTAACTTTTTGAAAACCGAATTTCCTACGACCAGCAGGTATAAATCCATAACGTAAAATAAATAAATAAAAACCCAAATTTAAAACAAAAGTCCCAGAGGGTCCTTAAATTACAACCCAAATAATCAATAATAATCAAATCATAAATCGTAAATTGAAAACCATGAAGTCCAAAAATTACCGTGGTCACTGGCCGAGTCCTCCGTCATGACCGATCCGTCTAAGTCCGGGGATTACTCGTGCACATTAAACAAAAAGGGTGAGTTTACGTAAACTCGGTGTGTAATCCCACGTAAACAAATAAACAATCGTATTCATAGTGCACGTTGAGCAGTCTTGGGCCTAAGCCCTTTTCGAGATCTCGATGGTGATTTGGGCCTTAGCCCATCTCAAGACAATGTCAAAAATGCGAGAGGGCCTTAGCCCATCACGAGACGTGAGTAACAACAGATTATGCAGTAGCAAAATCCTACCCAACCAGCCTCTACACACCATCTCCGTCCAACCCTACACTCCATGTGGGGATATAATCAACTCACCCATCCCTACACTCCAAGTGTAACACCCCTTACCCGTATTCGACATCTGAACTGGGTAACAAGGCATTACCGTACTTAGCTTACTCAAATATACCACAACGGTTCATAAAATTTCATTTCAAAATTAAAACTTTTTATTAAAGACCATAATTTCCTTATTAAAGGTCTACAAGACCCTAAACTTGTACCCGAAATGATTCGGGACCAAACTGGAAACTTTTGAACACTTATACAAATTTGACATAAAACAGAGTCACACGTCCGTGTGGAGGAAGGGACACGCCCGTGTGGCACATCACATGCCCGTGTTCCACACCCGTGTGGATTTATTTTCTAATCCGAACCTACAGGGGTTTTCACAAGGCCTAACACACGCCCGTGTCTTCACCCGTGTGTGAAAACCTTGGCATTCTGTTTATGACATCAGCATCTCAATAAGGGCACACGGCCAAGGCACACGCCCGTGTCTTAGGTCGTGCCTCCCACCCGGTCGAGACACACGATCGTGTCTCTGCCCGTGTGTTTACTACTGAGCATAATAGCATGCATGGGGACACACGGCCAATCAACACGCCCATGGGGCTGACCGTGTGTCACGCACAGCCTAGAAACATGCCCGTGTGTCTACCCGTGTGGACATTTGAAAGGCTATCTACCAAGCCAAATGCCACCCTACACGGAAACCAAACTTATACCAATTCAATCTAACATATATTGTGACATAAGGCACTTATAAGAACTCAAAGTCAAAACAACCATACAAGCAAGCACTTAATGAATTTCATCATCTTTGAATATATATAAGCTTGTCAAGTTTTGGCCAATTTCCAATGGCCTTTTACAAAATGAATTTAACAACATTAATTGCCAACACTTTGGCTAACAATTATGACATAACAAAATGACCAAGTCCTATACATGCCATACTCAAAATGAAACTAACTTGGTTATACCAAAAAGTAGTCGATAGTGTGATTTTCGAACTCCGACGTTCCATGAATTCTCGAGCTAACTTGGCAATGCTACAAGGAAAAGGGAAATGAGAGGGGTAAGCATAAAGCTTAGTAAGTTTGCATGAAATAAACAGCAACATAAAGCTCGTAATGTCATCCATCCATTGCATTGAAATAAAACACAAGTCTCAAGCTCATTTCCATAACTTACTCATACTTATCTTTACCGATTACATATCATGCCACATATCATAAACCATTCTCGTGAATTATTCACATATACCTGTATCACTTCATCACATAGTCTTAGCATTAGTCTCATCTCTATCATAAGCTTAACTATTTACCCCATGGAATCACTTGGGATATTCGAAGATACATGATCCTTCTCATTCACATAATTATGACGCCGATGCCACATCCCAGATGTGGTCTTACGTGGGGTCACTTCTAGATGCCGATGCCATATCCCAGATATGGTCTTATACGGAATTTCAATTTGGTGCCGAGGCCATGTCCTGGACATGGTCTTATACGGGACCTTACTCATCTCAAATCTTGATGATATTATTCTCTCATTTATTTAAGTCCAACCGGGACTTCAACGTAATAATTCTCATCATTTTCTCATTCAACATCATTACTCAAATTCATAGAAATAATGTTCATCATCACTAATATCAAAAATTTTAAAACTAAATAACATGATGTTGAATTTATTACACACAAACTTACCTCGATATCAAAATAGGCCAATTTGCCGATCTAGTCCGATACCTTGCCCTTTCCTCGGTCAAGGTTAATTCCTCGTTCTTATTGATCTATATTAGCAAATTAGCTCATTTAATTATCACATTAATTAATACAATTCAATAATCATACTTGGGCAAAATTACCATTTTGCCCTTAGATTTTCATAAGATGACCATTTTACCCCTAAGCTCGTAATTCGATTTTAATCAAATTTCCTCCTCTTAAAAGCCTAGATGAACATTTATTTCTCTTATGGCAACCATCAAAACTCAATATTTCACACATTTACCTCTTATTTTACAACCTTTACAAAAAGGTCCTTTTTGGTGTTTTCATGGAAACATCTTTCACCAAAGTTGTCTATCTAACTACTATGATTCATTTTATTCCATAAAAATGCAACAAACAACATACATGCTCACATGGAAAAACCCTAAACTTTTAACCATTTTGCAAAATAGTCCCCTCTTTAGCTAGCTTAAGCTTTAGGGGTTTCAAAAGTACAAATATCATCAAGAAAAACCATTAAAATCACTTACTTGAAAGTTGAAGAGCTTGCTGAAATTTTTGGGTTTTCAAACCCCTATTTGTTGCTAATTTTCGATGGAAGAAGATGAGTGAATAGAAGGATATCATCTTTTCTTTATTTTATTCTATTTCATCAATTTAATCCACCTACTACACCCACTTTGACTAATTTTGACTTCTTTGTCCCCCTATGGCCGACCACCCTATATCTAAGGGTCAATTTGCACATTAAAGGCCTCCAATTAATATTCTATGGCTATTAGGCACCTTTAACTTGTAAAATAGAACTTTCGCACTTTATGCGATTTAGTCCTTTTTTCGCGATTAAGCATGAAATCGCTAAAATTAAAGCACCAAAATTTTCATGCACCCATATAATCATGCTATAACTCATAATGTAATATTAAAATAATTTTCTTCAACTTCGAATTAGTGGTTCCGAAACTACTATTCCGACTAGCCTCTAAATCAGGCTGTTACACCAAGTAGTACCGAATGCGGCACAATACAGTAGTTTGCAGCTGAACTACTAGTAAATTAGGCTTAAAGCCTTTCAGTACACTTCCTCCGAATAACAACCCCCAACCCAATGCAATGCAACACACAATGGATGACATACTATTATACAATTTCAGTACATATATTCAGTTCAGATATTAACATACCCAGTATAGATATCATTCAGTCAATAGGGGTCTAAGTAGCGCTTACCGACCCTACAGTAGGTTCACAATCAACTTGGGCGACCCGTGCAACCTTAAAAACATTTCGGTAAAAATGGGCCCACACGCCCATGTGATCTGCCCGTGTGGGCCCACACGCCCGTGTGGCCCACTCGACCCAAATTGGCCTTGGCCGTGTGATCCATTTTTAAAGTAACCCATGCTAGCTCAATACTCATATATGTTTTCACTATTTAGTTATATGTTCATTCAGAGCTGTCTACTTGAGTCATTATCACTAAATTATTTATATCTTGATCTACAGAATTCCAAATTAAGATCCTCCTGATGTTTTTGAAACTAGACTCAAATACCTTTCTACCATAAAATTTTCAGAATTTATAGTTTATCAAATAAATACAGTAAAATCTTTAAAGTTATCCCTATTCTTCTGTTTGACATCTTCATTCTTTCCTTACTAAAAATTATTTATCTCTTAGTACGGAATTTAGATGAAGTTTCCGTTTGTTTCTCTTGAAAATAGACTCATTAAGGATTTAAAAATATAAATTTAAGCCCCTAATTATTTTTTTACATTTTTGATGATTTTCCTAATTCAGAACAAGGGAACCCAAAATTATTCTGACCTTACCTCACAAAATTTATTATATCTCATGATTTACAATTCCATTGCTTACACTGTTTATTCCATGAAAAACTACACTCAATAAAATTTAATTTCATATTTTATTCAACCTCTAACTCAATTCCTACTATTTTTGATGATTTTTCAAAGTTAGACTACTGCTACTGTCCAAAACTATTTTAGTGCAAAATGTTGATTTCCAAGTTTATAACACCCTTATTTCCTTTCTCTACAATTTTTCGCATCATTTTCTTTTATTTCTCTTATTTCTCGACAGCAAGCAATTTCGAATTTTCACCGAATCCCATTTTCTACATTTCGAGTACACACCTGGTATAGTTTCTGATGCGTAAGCACTCCTAAGCCTCCAGAACCTAAAAATCGACCAACATATCTCTAGATTAATCACTTAATTCATTTTTAATCAACCAGTTTCAGAAGGAACTCGACTAAAAACCTAGCAAAACCCTTACCTCACTTGAGTAACCACGACTTCGCATAATCACGGCATCGATTCAAAACCACCAGCCCCTTGATTAACTCCTAAACACCAAAAAGGAATCCCCCTTTTAGAGATTAACCAAGAACGATTAACAATAGACAAAACTGTTACTTACCGAACACGCGAAAACAACGATGAACAATCGAATCAATTGGAAAAAAAGATAAAGAAATGGAAGGGGAAAAATAATGGAAATTTCGGCAGCAACTAGGGGAAAGAATCACAGAGAAGGGAAAAGAAGAAGAAGAAAAAAACGTCAGAAAAAGTTTGGGGAATTGGAGAGAAAACCGAAACTCTACTTTTTTTTTTCAACAAAAAGATAATCAGATTATTTTCTGATAACCTCTCCCCAATTATCTCCTAAAATCACTCCCTATTAACCCACTAAAACACAACTACTCAGAATATTTCCCCAACACAACTCTTACCCGAAATTGGAGCAAAAATACTGTCTCCACGCCCTCACAGAGAATTGAACACAGGATCTCACACACTCTAACACTCCACTTAACCACCAGACCAATAGGCCTATTCTGATATAAACTTACCAACAATTAAACTTAAGCCCTTTGCACAAGGTTAAGGCTTTATTTATAAAAATACCAAAATTTGCCCAAGTAAGGCTTGAATTTGGGACCTCTCACACACACCCAGAACACATAACCACTGAAGCAGATAGACATTGTGTATCACACATACACGAAATCAAAAATTAAAATTTTAGGGCGTTACAATACTTATTATTGACTAGTAGTATGTCATTAATATATAAAACCAAATATAGAACCTTACTCCCACTAAACTTACGGTATATATGATTATCAATAAAATTCATCTCTAAACCGAATGAGATAATCATTTGGTAAAATTTGTAATATTATTGACGAGAAGTTTGTTTAAGCCCATAGATGAAGTTCTTTGCAAATCATTAACTTTGCATCATTAGACACAAAGCTTTCTAATTACTCCATATAAATGTATGATCAATGTTACCATTGAGAAACCATTAACTTAATATTCATCTGATGTATCTTAATGTCAAAATATTCCACTAAAGCCATTATAACTGAAACACCCCACACCCAGCCCACGAGCCTGAACCGGATCTGGTATGTTCCTTGAGTAAACCGGTTTCAAAATTCTTTGTTTCTTAGAGAAAGTTTGTGTATTTTCAGGAAGATTTCGTTTTGGGTTGGGCTTAGATTAAAAACCCATTTATTTAATTTTATAAATCCAATTTAATTAAGGTGACAAAAGAATTTTTGATTTCATTTTTAAGAAAAGTAATTTTGTACTTACTTACATCCAAATTAGTTCGTGACATAATATCCAATAGTAAAGCAAAAAGAAATAAAGAAATTCACTTGGGCCTTATGGCCTTATTACATCAATCAAAACCCCAAAATAATAAAATTTAAGTACTTAATATAAATAATGATCCCAAATAATAAAAGTCTTTCCTTGCTATGCATGGCCACCTTGACTCCCGTAGGCCGATCCATTATTGATCATCTCCTGAAAAATATTCCCCAACGGGTGAGTCAACAGACTCAATGTGTACACAAACTAACATTCAACAATTTAGGCATACATGTTCATATCAAAGGCATATTCATAAAGAGAATGATGCAACCCAAACCCAAGCCTATTTGTCCATCCGCTACACACCACCCGTACCTGCCAATCACACCGTGGGGACTACTAAGTCAACCCTCCATCCGCTACACACCATCGAAAGGCGATCATTTGTGATCGACGTGCTCATCGCCCATATAATTTGTGTCATTAGACACCATATTCAAATAATGTAACCGAAGTTACCAAATTTAGATAATGTAACCGAAGTTACCATATTCAAATTTTGTGACCGTAGTCACCATATTCCGTTGGTGAGACCGAAGTCAACACCTTCTTCCCCTTTCTCATATATCCCGAATGCCCCATAAATGCATAACATACTTAATTTCTCATTATTCACATGTTAACAATATAACATATTCGTAATCCTATAGAAAGTAGGAAGCGTGCACTGGTACTCTTACCACATTTGTGGTACTTAGCCACATTCACATTCTTATGCATATTCATATATTAAAATAATTGCCATATGATATATTGAAAGTTAGTGTGAGTACACACTGATTGGCTTAATAGATTCCTTGAAATCCTGAAGAACGATCTACCGATCTAAAGTTTAGATCTGTTAATTCCTATATTTGGCCCATCATACAAAAACACATTAATAACCTTTTCGATTTTAAAACCAAATCCCAATAGGAATGGTATTACTAATACTTACCTTGTTTGCCGATTGGATTGATCAAGTTCCCAAAAATTACTAGTATCCCTTTTCCTTGAAATCGGCTAACACTAAATCATGTAATTTTGTCATTTCGACTTTTGGATCAATGAAAAATAATTCTAAATACCAAAAATAAGCCTTGGCCGATTAGATCTATGTGACTTACCTTACGCTTTCCAAATCAAGAGGATTCCTTGCCCTATATGTCTGTCGAAATCTTCATGTTAGATTTAATCTAACATATACATCATAACCTTTAATCAAATAAATTTATCTTACCTTAGATCCTTGATCCTTATATTCGATGTGCTTGTAGACCCCTTTAGATGTCGTAGTTGATTGCTCCTTTACTTAGAATCAACAAAGATTCGGCTTTGACAAAGAGAAACAGAGAAGAAAATAGAAGAAGAGGAGATGGATTTTGCTTAAAGAAAAATTCGCAGAGAGGGGGAGAGAGCTAGGAAAATTTTGCACAGAGGAAGAGAAAGCAAAAGTTGATGAGTAACCCTCCCGCCTCCTTTTATAGCCGAAATTATCAGCCTAGGAGTCCCTTACTTGGCCACCACTCCTCTTTTGATAATATTATCTCTTTTATTTAAAAGATAAAAGCCTTTAATCCATCAATTATCTCCTCAATTTTCTTAAAAGAAAATCCTTTATTTATCACTTATTATTCACATATTTATGCAAATAAAACTCATCCTTTTCTAGAAACCCATGCCGTCCACCTCACCTTTCCTGGAAGCAAAAATAAAACTTATTTATTTGCTTCTCAAGTGACTCGAACTCAGTGCCTATTTCCCCGCATGTGACGCCACTTCCTTAGGCCCTAAGTGGCATCTTGTGCCACTTTTCCAAGCCTGTTTGTGTGTCAAACTTCTCCAACTTTTTCTTTTAAGGCCCTCTAGCCCTTATTTCCTATTTTGAATTTTAAAATTTGTCATTTTGGCATCATTTCTAAGTTTCCTAAAATTTTCGATCGGCTTTCTGTTTATTTGACCATTTTCTTACATTTCGTGTTTCCAGAAATGTTCAAGTTTTCAAAATGCTCGAGTTTCCAAAATGTTCATTTCCATTTCTATGCATTTCTAGAATTCCAAAATACCAAAAATTATTCATAGTGCTTAAGACTTGTCATTTCGTACAATTAAACTGAAAATGCATAGGCCCTTTCCAGGATGTTACAGCTTCTACCCTCTTAAAATAATTTCGTCCTCGAAATTACTTACTAATGATCGTGCAATCCTTCTCACCGCACTATGCTTACGCTCGCGCACTCGATCTTAATAGAACCATCATACTTTCTAGGCACAATCTCTAAGTTCACGTCCCTTAGAACTCATTTCTAACGTCGCGATTTAATCCGATTAAAGAGTTTTATGCATCAGAATTTTTGTTCCACTGATTATTCGCGAACAGTTTTATGAAAAGAGATGTTCAGAAGTAGTTCTTTCGATCAACCAAAGTTTCTAGTTCAAGTTCACTACTCTAACTCAGGGAGTCACATTCACATTCATAAGTAGAGACACATGAAGTCACATTCATTCACAACATCATTCACTACACTTTTATGGCCATTCCATCCATTTCCCTACCCAGGGGTAATTTTGTCATTTTCCCTACAGGGGTATTTTGGTAATTAACCAGGGTAAATTTGTAAAGTTTAATAAATCAGGGATATTTCAAAATTTGCAAAACTTTGAGGGTTCTTTTTGAGAATTTTACTTTCCAAAACGGTGATGTTGCAAAAATTTTGAAAATCAGGGTCATTTTGGTAATTTTGTGAGTTAAGGGCAATTTCGTAATTTTTTCTCCAAATCAAGGTATTTTTGATAATTTGCAAATTAGGGTTTTTGAACATTTTATAAAGTAATGAAAATTTTGATAAGAACTATGGGTATTTTGGGAATTTCATAAACCAAAGGTATTTTTATAATTTACCACTAGGGGTATTTTTGTAATTTTATAAATCAAAAATTTTTCGAAAGAATTTTGTAAAAATAGTTCTCACAAATTAAAAGGTAATTTTAAGAGTTTTAAAACTAGGGTTTATAAAAACACGGCTAGTTCCCTTCGGGTTTTAGTGATTGTGTTTAGCCTATGACCGAGTCCTCTTGGTTAGGGTGAACCGGCTACGCACCAGCAGGATTCCAAACGAAGAGGAGGTGAGTCACTAGGACCGCTTAAGTACCTGTGCTCTTCCGGATCCAATCCTAGACATGCGCACAATGGTTACCACACCCTAACTCAAGCGCCTTAGTCATAGGTTTGTTTAATGGTCCTTAAGTCTTATGCAATAGTTGGGGTAGACTAGTCCTAGGGTTCAAGTTCCTATCATGCTATTCTACATTCCATTCCTCTTCTACCCTTCCATAATTCATAACATAAACCACATAATCACACAAATGGTTAGGGGTACTTACCTGGTGGATCATGGTCGGAGACTTAGGTGCCATGCCGTAAAACCCGCTCATTTTCAAAAATACTTTCATAAAACTCATTTGGGCTCGATTTGAAAACGTTTTGGGCCTTAGCCCACAAAGCCGAGAGTTTAAAACCTGGCTCGATATCAATTTGAAACACTCCCACACCCGCCCACGAGCCCGAACCGGATCCGTATGTTCCTTGAGTAAACCAGTTTCAAAATTCTTTGTTTCTTAGAGAAAGTTTTGTGTATTTCGGTGAAGATTTCATTTTGGGTTGGGCTTAGATTAAAAACCCATTTATTTAATTTTATAAATCCAATTTAATTAAGGTGACAAAAGAATTTTTGATTTCATTTTTAAGAAAAGTAATTTTGTACTTACTTACATCCAAATTAGTTCGTGACATAATATCCAATAGTAAAGCAAAAGAAATAAAGAAATTCACTTGGTCCTTATGGCCTTATTACATCAATCAAAACCCCAAAAATAATAAAATTTAAGTACTTAATATAAATAATAGTCCCAAATAATAAAAGTCTTTCCTTGCTATGCATGGCCACCTTGACTCTCCCGCCAACCTTGGTCCATTACCGATCATCTCACGAAAAATATTCCCCAACGGGTGAGTCAACAGACTCAATGTGTACACAAACTAACATTCAACAATTTAGGCATACATGTTCATATCAAAGGCATATTCATAAAGAGAATGATGCAACCCAAACCCAAGCCTATTTGTCCATCCGCTACACACCACCCGTGCATTCGCCAATCACACCGTGGGGACTACTAAGTCAACCCTCCATTCGCTACACACCATCGAAGGCGTCATTGCCGTCAATGACGTGCTCATCGCCCATATAATTTGTGTCATTAGACACCATATTCAAATAATGTAACCGGTTACCAAATTTAGATAATGTAACCGGTTACCATATTCAAATTTTGTGACCGTAGTCACCATATTCCGTTGGTGAGACCGAAGTCAACACCTTCTTCCCCTTTCTCATATATCCCGAATGCCCCATAAATGCATAACATACTTAATTTCTCATTATTCACATGTTAACAATATAACATATTCGTAATCCTATTGAAAGTAGGAAACGTACCTGGGTACTCTTACCACATTTGTGGTACTTAGCCACATTCACATTCTTATGCATATTCATATATTAAAATAATTGCCATATGATATATTGAAAGTTAGTGTGAGTACACACCTGATTGGCTTAATAGATTCCTTGAAATCCCGAAGAACGATCTACTGATCTAAAGTTTA
The DNA here is from genome assembly GCA_025698515.1 of Gossypium sturtianum. Lineage (NCBI taxonomy): Eukaryota > Viridiplantae > Streptophyta > Magnoliopsida > Malvales > Malvaceae > Gossypium > Gossypium sturtianum. The sequence continues at coordinate 41,612,133 of CM046946.1, read as the reverse complement.
GATCTGTTAATTCCTATATTTGGCCCATCATACAAAAACACATTAATAACCTTTTCGATTTTAAAACCAAATCCCAATAGGAATGGTATTACTAATACTTACCTTGTTTGCCGATTGGATTGATCAAGTTCCCAAAAATTACTAGTATCCTGTAACACCCTGGTTTAGGGGCTATGCAGGTTGGGTATAATTCGTGTTATAGCAGGTTTTGGGTATGCTTAGATGTGTTTGAGAGGTGTTGGGAATGCTCGGATTAAAGGGGAGGACTTTGGAAAATTTTAGTTTTTAAGTGCTAAAAGGGAGCTTGGTGATGTGGTCTTAAGAGAAATTTTAGTGGGATTAAGGCACAAAAGATGGGTGGTGGAGTGGCAAGGAGACGCCACTAAGAGCTTGAAGAAGTGACGCCTCGTGTGCAAGGGAAGGGGCGTGTTCGAGCCATGAGGTAGCATCTTGGGTTTGTTTTTGCGTCATGAGAGAGGGGGAGATGTTGGATTGGTTTGGGCGCTTAAAAGATGGAGAAGACTTGGTCTTTGCTTTTGAAAATTGGCTAGGTGGAGGTTTGACTCATTCAAACTTTTTGAATGGATGTTGGGGAGGAATTGTAGGAGGAAATAATGGGATTTGAAGGGGAGTTGAGTGTTTGGCCGAATTTTGTTTCTTTTAGGGGGGAGCTTGGCCGAATATTATAAATAGGGGGAGGGGTGCTCACCTTTTAGTTTTTCCCACTTGATTTCTTGCCGAAAGTTTCTCCATTGTTCTCCCACTCTCCTAAACCGAAACCTCCATTTCTAGTTTCCCTTTTTCTTTTCCTTAAAGACCCTTAGCCGAACCACCCACTCTTGCATCCCTCTTCTTCCATTTTGACCGAAAGTACACCCCCACACTTTTCTTTCCCTCTTCTCAAACCTCCTTGGCCGAAACTACTATTCCCTCTCCTTGATTTTCTTGTTAGCCGAATCCACACCACCTTTGTGCCGAATTTTCCTTCCCTCAATTTGGTAGTACTATTGGCCGAATGTTAGCATAGACCTCTTCGGGTTCCATAGCAATCGATTTTGGTAAGGCTTTGTTTTAATAAGCTATGTATTTAGTATTCGTTTTAACCTAAGGTTTTGATGCCAAGGCCGGTTGTAGGGGAGGAGAGCCTAGCGCAGGAGATCTTTTCGGGATTCGTTTAGTCAGCTTTTGCAGAGGCATTAAGTAGCATTTCGGGTTTTGATTGGTTGTGCTAGAAGGTGCGTAATCATCGCACTATTTCTCGGTTTGCTTGCTAATTATTAAACATATGTATTATGTGTGGAAGCAGATTATAATGGCTTAAGTGATGAGAACTGGTGATGGTAAGATTATTTGTGATGTATTTATGTATGTATATATATTTATATTCTTATGTGATATGATGACTTAACATGTAGCATCTACATATTTGCATGAGGTGGGGCTTGATTCGATGAAGGAGGAAGTGTACACACAAGGTGTCGTGGTCTAATGATAGCTCCGGCTACATTAGCGCTTGATGGTTAGCTTGCTACCTCAAGGAGATGTTGGCTAGGTGCCCATCTCGGCGGTTGATGGCTATGTGCATCACCGTGAGATGATATTGAGGTTGAGATCATTTTGGTTGATTGGTGGCTCACCACGGCCTTGTCTGAGCAGAGTTGCCAAGGTAATGTTTTGGATCACGAGGTGATCGGTGGTGGTTTATCCACGGCCTTAGGCGTGGAGTCCGCTAAGGTTGGCGACGGTTGGATAGTAGGTTGGGTTGAAGTGCATCTTTGCATGATTTGTTTTGAGGATTGTGTGGGTATGGGCCAAGCCCATACGTGTGGGAAATTTGTGTTGTGGTTATGCATTGAGTCCGTGGACTCACCCAATTATTTTCCTAACATTTCGGGTGATTCATGAGATGGACCAGGGATCGGAGAGGATACATGGTGGCCCATGCCGAAGGAGATGTTTTTGGCTATATTAAATATTAAGTATTTCATTCAAATAATGGTTGTAATAAGGATTTATTTTATTATTTTGGTATCATTTTATTATTAACTCTATTATGGTTTGTTTAAATTGAAACACTATGTGAAGATGGTTATATTTTTATAACTTACTTATTCAAATATGGAATTATTAAACATGTGGCTATAATTTCAAAAGAACACGGTTTCCAAGAGCAAATAAATTTGTACTATTTTATTCTAAGTCTAAAATATTTTCACTAACATAACCAGATTCGGTCGTAGTGAATGGGCCGGGTTTGGGGATGTTACATATCCCTTTTCCTTGAAATCGGCTAACACTAAATCATGTAATTTTGTCAGTTTCTGACTTTTGGATCAATGAAAAATAATTCTAAATACCAAAAATAAGCCTTGGCCGATTAGATCTATGTACTTACCTTACGCTTTCCAAATCTGAAGAGGATTCCTTGCCCTATATGTCTGTCGAAATCTTCATGTTAGATTTAATCTAACATATACATCATAACCTTTAATCAAATAAATTTATCTTACCTTAGATCCTTGATCCTTATATTCGACGCTTGTAGACCCCTTTAGATGTCGTAGTTGATTGCTCCTTTACTTAGAATCAACAAAGATTCGGCTTTGACAAAGAGAAACAGAGAAGAAAATAGAAGAAGAGGAGATGGATTTTGCTTAAAGAAAAATTCGCAGAGAGGGAGAGAGCTAGGAAAATTTCGGCACAGACAGAGGAAGAGAAAGCAAAAGTTGATGAGTAGCCCTCCCGCCCTCCTTTTATAGCCAAAATTATCAGCCTAGGAGTCCCTTACTTGGCCACCACTCCTCTTTTGATAATATTATCTCTTTTATTTAAAAGATAAAAGCCTTTAATCCATCAATTATCTCCTCAATTTTCTTAAAAGAAAATCCTTTATTTATCACTTATTATTCACATATTTATGCAAATAAAACTCTTCCTTTTCTAGAAACCCATGCCGTCCACCTCACCTTTTGGAAGCAAAAATAAAACTTATTTATTTGCTTCTCAAGTGACTCAAACTCAGGCCTATTTCCTCGCATGTGACGCCACTTCCTTAGGCCCTAAGTGGCATCTTGAGCCACTTTTCCAAGCCTGTTTGTGTGTCAAACTTCTCCAACTTTTTCTTTTAAGGCCCTCTAGCCCTTATTTCCTATTTTGAATTTTAAAATTTGTCATTTTGGCATCATTTCTAAGTTTCCTAAAATTTTCGATCGGCTCTGTTTGTTGACCATTTTCTTACATTTTCGTGTTTCGTAAATGTTCAAGTTTCCAAAAATGCTCGTGGTTTCAAAAATGTTCATTTCCATTTCTATGCATTTCTAGAATTCCAAAAATACCAAAAAATTATTCATAGTGCTTAAGACTTGTCATTTCGTACAATTAAACTGAAAATGCATAGGCCCTTTCCAGGATGTTACAGTTCTACCCCCTTAAAATAATTTCGTCCTCGAAATTACTTACTAACAGTCGTGCAATCCTTCTCACCGCACTATGCTTACGCTGCGCACTCTGATCTTAATAGAACCATCATACTTTCTAGGCACAATCTCTAAGTTCACGTCCCTTAGAACTCATTTCTAACGTCGCGATTTAATCCGATTAAAGAGTTTTATGCATCAGAATTTTTGTTCCACTGATTATTCGCGGACAGTTTTATGAAAAGAGATGTTGTAAGTAGTTCTTTCGATCAACCAAAGTTTCTAGTTCAAGTTCACTACTCTAACTCAGGAGTCACATTCACATTCATAGCAGAGACACATGAAGTCACATTCATTCACAACATCATTCACTACACTTTTATGGCCATTCCATCCATTTCCCTACCCAGGGGTAATTTCGTCATTTTCCCTACAGGGGTATTTTGGTAATTAACCAGGGTAAATTTGTAAAGTTTAATAAATCAGGGATATTTCAAAATTTGCAAAACTTTGAGGGTTCTTTTTGAGAATTTTACTTTCCAAAAGCGGTGATGTTGCAAAATTTTTGAAAATCGTGGTCATTTTGGTAATTTTGTGAGTTAAGGGCAATTTCGTAATTTTTCTCCAAATCAAGGTATTTTTGATAATTTGCAAATTAGGGTTTTTGAACATTTTATAAAGTAATGAAAATTTTGATAAGAACTATGGGTATTTTGGGAATTTCATAAACCAAAGGTATTTTTGTAATTTACCACTGTGGTATTTTTGTAATTTTATAAATCAAAAATTTTTGAAAGAATTTTGTAAAAATAGTTCTCACAAATTAAAAAGGTAATTTTAAGAGTTTTAAAACTAGGGTTTATAAAAACACGGCTAGTTCCCTTTCGGGTTTTAGTGATTGTGTTTAGCCTATGACCGAGTCCTCTTGGTTAGGGTGAACCGAAGCTACGAACCAGGCAGGATTCCAGCGAAGAGGAGGTGAGTCACTAGGACTCGCTTAAGTACTGTGCTCTTCCGGATCCAATCCTAGACATGCGGACAATGGTTACCACACCCTAACTCGGCGTCTTAGTCATAGGTTTGTTTAATGGTCCTTAAGTCTTATGCAATAGTTGGGGTAGACTAGTCCTAGGGTTCAAGTTCCTATCATGCTATTCTACGTTCCATTCCTCTTCTACCCTTCCATAATTCATAACATAAACCACATAATCACACAAATGGTTAGGGGTACTTACCGTGGATCATGGGTGGGAGACTTAGGTGCCATGCCAGAAAACCTGCTCATTTTCAAAAATACTTTCATAAAACTCATTTGGCCTCGATTTGAAAACGTTTTGGGCCTTAGCCCACAGGCCGAGAGTTTAAAACCTGGCTCTGATACCAATTTGAAACACCCCACACCCGGCCCACGAGCCTGAACCGGATCTGGTATGTTCCTTGAGTAAACCGGTTTCAAAATTCTTTGTTTCTTAGAGAAAGTTTGTGTATTTTCAGGAAGATTTCGTTTTGGGTTGGGCTTAGATTAAAAACCCATTTATTTAATTTTATAAATCCAATTTAATTAAGGTGACAAAAGAATTTTTGATTTCATTTTTAAGAAAAGTAATTTTGTACTTACTTACATCCAAATTAGTTCGTGACATAATATCCAATAGTAAAGCAAAAAGAAATAAAGAAATTCACTTGGGCCTTATGGCCTTATTACATCAATCAAAACCCCAAAAATAATAAAATTTAAGTACTTAATATAAATAACAGTCCCAAATAATAAAAGTCTTTCCTTGCTATGCATGGCCACCTTGACTCCTGCCGACCCGGCCCATTATCGATCATCTCTCTGAAAAATATTCCCAACGGGTGAGTCAACAGACTCAATGTGTACACAAACTAACATTCAACAATTTAGGCATACATGTTCATATCAAAGGCATATTCATAAAGAGAATGATGCAACCCAAACCCAAGCCTATTTGTCCATCCGCTACACACCACCACGCACTCGCCAATCACACCGTGGGGACTACTAAGTCAACCCTCCATCCGCTACACACCATCGGCGCGCCATCATCATCGACGTGCTCATCGCCCATATAATTTGTGTCATTAGACACCATATTCAAATAATGTAACCGGTTACCAAATTTAGATAATGTAACCGGTTACCATATTCAAATTTTGTGACCGTAGTCACCATATTCCGTTGGTGAGACCAAGTCAACACCTTCTTCCCCTTTCTCATATATCCCGAATGCCCCATAAATGCATAACATACTTAATTTCTCATTATTCACATGTTAACAATATAACATATTCGTAATCCTATCGAAAGTAGGAAACGTACCTAGGTACTCTTACCACATTTGTGGTACTTAGCCACATTCACATTCTTATGCATATTCATATATTAAAATAATTGCCATATGATATATTGAAAGTTAGTGTGAGTACACACGATTGGCTTAATAGATTCCTTGAAATCCCGAAGAACGATCTACCGATCTAAAGTTTAGATCTGTTAATTCCTATATTTGGCCCATCATACAAAAACACATTAATAACCTTTTCGATTTTAAAACCAAATCCCAATAGGAATGGTATTACTAATACTTACCTTGTTTGCCGATTGGATTGATCAAGTTCCCAAAAATTACTAGTATCCCTTTTCCTTGAAATCGGCTAACACTAAATCATGTAATTTTGTCGTTTCGACTTTTGGATCAATGAAAAATAATTCTAAATACCAAAAATAAGCCTTGGCCGATTAGATCTATGTACCTACCTTACGCTTTCCAAATCTGAAGAGGATTCCTTGCCCTATATGTCTGTCGAAATCTTCATGTTAGATTTAATCTAACATATACATCATAACCTTTAATCAAATAAATTTATCTTACCTTAGATCCTTGATCCTTATATTCGACAGATTGTAGACCCCTTTAGATGTCGTAGTTGATTGCTCCTTTACTTAGAATCAACAAAGATTCGGCTTTGACAAAGAGAAACAGAGAAGAAAATAGAAGAAGAGGAGATGGATTTTGCTTAAAGAAAAAATTCGGCAGAGAGGGGGAGAGAGCTAGGAAAATTTCGGCACAGAGGAAGAGAAAGCAAAAGTTGATGAGTAGCCCTCCCGCCCTCCTTTTATAGCCGAAATTATCAGCCTAGGAGTCCCTTACTTGGCCACCACTCCTCTTTTGATAATATTATCTCTTTTATTTAAAAGATAAAAGCCTTTAATCCATCAATTATCTCCTCAATTTTCTTAAAAGAAAATCCTTTATTTATCACTTATTATTCACATATTTATGCAAATAAAACTCTTCCTTTTCTAGAAACCCATGCCGTCCACCTCAAATTTTCCTGGAAGCAAAAATAAAACTTATTTATTTGCTTCTCAAGTGACTCGAACTCAGCCTATTTCCCTGCATGTGACACCACTTCCTTAGGCCCTAAGTGGCATCTTCAGGCCATTTTTCCAAGCCTGTTTGTGTGTCAAACTTCTCCAACTTTTTCTTTTAAGGCCCTCTAGCCCTTATTTCCTATTTTGAATTTTAAAATTTGTCATTTCGGCATCATTTCTAAGTTTCCTAAAATTTTCAATCGGCTCTGTTTGCTGACCATTTTCTTACATTTCCAGGTTTCCAGAAATGTTCAAGTTTCCAAAAATGCTCAGGTTTCCAAAAATGTTCATTTCCATTTCTATGCATTTCTAGAATTCCAAAAATACCAAAAATTTATTCATAGTGCTTAAGACTTGTCATTTCGTACAATTAAACTGAAAATGCATAGGCCCTTTCCAGGATGTTACAATAACCATTTCTCTAGTGGACCTTTTTAATGACATTCATTCTTGAGGTTTTTGAGTTTGTTCTTCTGGAACAATTACCTCATCTTAAATAGAGAGTTGTTCAACATTGTCTTGTTGAGGTTCTAGATTCACTTCATAATAAATAATAGGTATGAGAACCTAAACATCATCAAAAGCTATAGTAGGAACTGAGTTAGAATCCAATTCCTCCTCAAAAGCAATGTCTCTAACCTTATTTCTCCCTTCAAACTCAACATCCTAAAAGAATGTTGCAATTCTCATCTCAAAAATATTCCTAATTGTGGGATCATAAAACTCATAACCCTTAGATCACACATAATTTTCTTGATCCTTATACTTTATAGACATCAAAGAAGTCAGAAGTGAAGTCATTTCAACATTATCGTTTTTAGCAAAACGTTTCTCAATTTCGTCAAGCAAACTTTGGCCTGAGTAATCTTTTTATATTATTTGCCCCTAAAGGCTTCTGAAATGTTGTGCTTCATGATCATTAGACTCTTGCAATTTGAACGATCCCACCTCTCAAAATCCCTTTTAACATAGGGGGTGTTTTCTGCAGTGAGAGGTGCAAGTTGTTCTTCCCTTAGTGCAAGGTCTATGTTCATACAGCGAAGCACTATAGGTAAGTGCCTTTTCCATTCATTGAAATTAGTCCTATTAAGCATGAGTATAGGATTTATATTAGCAGATATTGTGGCAATAGAAGATGAATTAGCTGAATATAGAACAAGAAATAAATAAAAATAAGCTCACATCAATATTCATAAGTAAACAATAAATTCAAGATAATGGCTAATCCCATCTCAAGATACCAAACACAACATTAATATCAAGTCTTGGGACAGTAATATGAACAGTAAGCGGTACTCTTGTTGTAGCAATCAAACATTGACAATAAATTATGTCAAACAATTAATTAATCTTTGGACTAACTTATTGCTCACATAAAATACCTTATAATTGTCACACATTTATCACCACAGATGTCATTGAAATTCTGCCAAATATTAACTTACCTTTGGGTCAATTAATAAATGCATGAATCACAAAAACATATAATCATCTTGCTATTTCAAATAAACTAATCTACACAAAAGAGGCCACTTTGGCGGCATTTTGTTTCAACTAATCTATTTAAAATATTAGACATCCTTAATTAAAACCCAAAGCCAAAATTTGAATTTATTTGTTTCAAAATATTTCTTTTAATTTCATCTTTCAATCAAATTAAAAGATACTAGTATAAATATGTATATATAGTTATCCCAAAACAACATACAGTGATGTTGGCAAATATAATAATAGTTGAATAAATCATAAACCATAAACAACTTCACATAAGACTTCAAATTTAAACTAAAATAATTTGAATAAAGGTAAACCTCATCTTAAGATATCGGACACTCCATTAATATTTCATCTTTGGACAAAATATTAACTTGTAAGTGATATCTTGGTGTAGTAATCAAACATTGACAATAAGAACATGTCGAACAATAAATCTTCCTTTGGGCCGATTTATTACTCACATGTAAAACCGAATAATCGTTACATGTTTATCACCATAGTTGCACATGTAATATTATTAACCTTTATTTGGGCCGATCAATATCAACATTACTTAAGTTACATGCACACAAACTTTTATATTTTAAAACAAAATAATTTATACAAAAAAAAATCACTTTGGTGACTTATTGCTTCAATTAAGTTATTTTAAAATATATATAAACATACCAATATTCAAAATTAAAATTTCCCCAATAGTCAAATGTCAAAACTATTTTTTTATTGCTTTATAAACTCTGAAATAACCCAAAATAAGGTTGTCTTAATAATGCAATAAAAAACTGAAAACCTTAATTTTTTGACTATTTCTTTTTTTTGTTCCAAAACCATATATATCAAAACCAAACAGAAATAATGAAGTGGTTCAAAACCAAATAATTAACAAGCACATGTATTCATAATTTTGGCATAAATAAAAACACCAAAAAAATTCACGCATATACATGTATTCATAATCAAATAGAAAAACTTACCCTAAATTTACCATGTAAATCCAAAGTTATATTTATGATTAAACAGATATTCACATGCATACTTGAGAAATATTTTCAAGCCAATAAATCTCAAAAAAAAAAAATCATAATAGTTGGCATATCCCACAATTCATACAATAAACCGTATCATCATAATTTAACCAAATATTTGGAACCATAAGATGCCAAAACCTAAGATTATAGAACCAAACTTAAAACCAAAATATTTAAAAATATATATATATAGTTGACATGAATTTACACTAAAGCACCCATAAAATTGAATATATAACCATAACAAAAAAAAAAAAATTAACTTCAACGATATCCATCAAAACTTAATTTCACCAATTAAACTATAAAAGATATCTTATTGAATAATGGTTATAAATACCTATTCACACAAACTATAATCATGCATTAATCCTCAAAATCATTGATATGCATATAATATATATACACACAATTATAATAATATAAAAATAATTTTGGCTTGCCTTACATATTTCATGTAAACTCAAATTTATATTCATGACTAAAGACATTATCATAAAACTTCTTTATACGCACAAATACTTAAAAAAAATCCATAACCACTAAATATAAAAAGAATCCCAAATTATATAAAAGCCTTTATATGCGCAACTACTTATGAAAATTCATAGCCACCATATTTAAAAAAAAATCCCAAATATTTTAATTTTAGTCGGGTTCCATAAGGACTAAAACTTATATAAAATAATTATAACAGAAACCAAAAGTAATCATTCGTATATATGAATTGAATTCAATGGTGAATATAATTCATCATGAATAAAGACAAAAGATGATAATTCCATATACATTCAACCACAAACAAAACATTTAAAACAAATAGTGCGAAAAAAAAACATCTTAACAACATTCATTTATTCAATTATCAAGTGAATTAAATTTTAAAACCAATTATACAACCCAATTGGAATTCTTCAATTGCAAAAAGTTGTAAGTCTGTAACTTTAACTTAATAATGACTTTAACTAAAATTTATAAAATAATTGTGTGAAAAGAAGAGAAAGAAATCTCACAAATCATTTTTTATCATTTGATTATAAATAAATAAATAAACCTTCATCTTTCGAATAGCATATGGAAATATTAAACTAGATTATATTTATAAAACCTTAAAATTTTATTTAAAGAATCAAAACCCAAAAATTTATCAAGAATCTCAAAGATTCAACATAATATATAATTAAAATATCAAATTCATAAAATTAAAAAAATAAAAACGAATCAATTCAAAAATAATAAAGAATCAATTCATTCTCAATGATTCAACATGACAAAGCTTTGATACCACTTGTTAGATTTGTAAAATAAATCTGAAATAAAATTTAATAAACCAAGATCTATCATGTCAATTCATCAAGAATAAATCAAGAACAAAACTAGATGCGGAAGTGTACCTGGATCCATGAATTCCTTGAAGTTTTACTGAATCTTAGGGATTTGATCTTCTAAATTAGCACACAAGAAATTCAGAGAATATGTGCTCCTTCTTTCCTGATGATGGGATATTAGAAAAGATATATTGTGTATAATTTGGGGACCATAACCCTAATATTTATAACCTTGGCATATTAGTTCTAATCAATTTCTATTTAGCCCATCATTAATTAGAATTTGATTAGAACTCAATTACTAGAGTATCTACACATATTTGCCCCATACTTTATTTAATAATTAAAGCCCAATAAAATTCTAACCAAATTAGATCACTTTTAATTTGGGCTAACCTATCATGATAGAAAATAATAATATGTAATTACCTTTATTATATATGTGATGTCCATATTTTCCATCAATCTCCCACTTGGACCACATATATATATACACTAATTACTCTATAATTACATGTCATTATATAACCGTATGAGCTCAAAATTTTACTATCATATCCAAAAGGTATCCCGAACAATCTCGTCCATTAATTATGTTAACATAGAACCAAGGCGACTTTCATTACATATATCGTAACTAAATCCATCCATGATCACGTATATTAACACAACCAAATGACATAGATCAAGTATGGATGTGTAGCATGGAAATTACATGAAATATGATCTAAACATGTCTATTTCCAACTGGTCCTCCTTAGTTAGATCAAACTTTACCAATATCAGAGTGTGAATAAACTAAATAAACTTTATTTCTACAGAAAATAAACTTAATATCTTTAAACTGAAATAACTGAAAATGTGTCTATAACATAAAAGCATTTAAAAATACAAACTCCCACTAAAACCAAATATCCTTTAAATGACATTACAAACATATGAGCAATGTGCTTTTATAAAACCTTAGGTGTAGTTCCTTAGTAGGCGGATCCGCAATCATGGAGTTTGTCCTAATATGCTTTATAAACACCTAACCACTCTGAACTTTTACTTTAACAACCAGGAACTTAAAGTCTATGTGTTTTTACTTTGATGTGCTCCCGTTGCTATTGGAATTGTAACATCCTAAAATTTGGAATTTTATGTGTTGCATTGTTTTTGGTGTTAAGCTAGTTAAATTATTAATTGTGTATGTTTAGGAGGTCCTGAGAAGACTCGGGGTTCATTTGGACCTAGTGAAAATTTTTGGCATTTAGTACTTTAAGGAGATGGAGTAAGTGACCTTAAAGCATATGGAAATAATTGAGTAAGTAGCTAGCATAAATGAATAATTGATAAGAAGGATATGGCGCCATATGTAGTACCTTGAGGGAAGAGGTTCGAATCCCTTGTGTGCATATTTGACTTTTATTTTTGCATTTCTTCCTTAAAGTGTCAGCCAAGGAGTATTTAAGGCAAGTTTGACTTCATTATTTTGGTAAGGTGGCTATATGAATAAGGCAAGGTTGAAGTTGGGGAAAGGAATCAAGGGAAATAGGAAAGAAAGGGGGACATGAGGCTTATTTCGTGGGTGATGTTTTGGAAAGCTTGGGTGGCCAAACTCTTATCCTAAGGGGGGATGCATGTGGACGGTTTTGGGGAGAATAGGTAGCTGAATTTTTAGTTGGCATTTGGTAAAGACTTAGTAGTGTTTTGGCAAAAATTCCCTTTGGCAACTTTGTGTCATTTTTTCTCTTTTCTTTGGTCACATACTCATTTTCTTTCCACCTTCCTTGATAGTCGAATTCTCCTTTGCCTTTTGATTGAATTATTGGTGCTTGTTAGGCCAAAACCTTTCTCTTTGCACTATTTGGTATTCTCCAAATTTCTTTCTACCTTGTGCCGAAATTTCAAGCCACTAAAGAACATATTTTCTTCCTCCTTTCTTCTTGTTGCCGAAAGTATCCAACCTTTGTGACCAAATCATCTTTCTTATCATCCTTTGGAGAAACCGAAACTAGTTTGCACCTTTTCTCTCCCTTTTCTCTTCTTTTAATCACCTTTCAATTCTTCTTCCATTTCTTAAAAATAAAACTCCATCTTGATCAAAACTTTTTCTTTCATTCATTTCCTCCATAACCGAATCTAATAGCAAATTAACCCTCCACTATTTCTTCTTTTTCCTTCATGTTTGAACATTATCTTTTGACAAATTGGTAAGTAATATTTTCTTCTCAATTTCTTCTCTATGGACGAATGTATGTTTTTGTCTTGGGATGATTCTATTAATCGGAATCATCATTCCCTTTTCTCTCTCACAACATGATCATTTTTCCTTTTGGTAGAATCCTAGCGGGAGGCCGAACATCACTCTAAGTCTTAAGTCGAACGACGAACATCGGATTCAATATCGTACGGTAAGAAATCGTTATGGATTATTGATAGTAACCAATAAACCGATTGATGATCTAAGGAGTAATAAATTGTTGACTTTATGTTTTAGGGAATAAATCATTTGATCCATCCAATTGTTGATCATTCGGGATTAGTGGTAAGCTGATTTTCACCCTTTTTGACAAATCTGTACTTATCATAATACTAATCGATGGAGGCTTGTGGTAACGATTCAAAAGGGAACCCGAGTGGAGATCTCAAAAGGAGCGGGTTAGCGATCCCTACTCCTAAATTCAAGCGAAGGGCTGTTTTGGCTATTCGGGATTTTCCATCGGGTTGTGGACCCTCATCCCGTGAGAATTAACTATTCGAGGTTGTTCGCAATTGTGAGGCATTAGCGATTCAGGATTTTCCACCGGGTTGTGGACCATCAACCGGGGAGAACCGACAAATCGTAGTTGTTCCTGACTCCGAGGGTAATTGTTAGATCGTTTGTTTTTAAATAGATTTATTAAATCACGTATGTCGACTAATCAAACGTTATAAAATTTTAGGTGTCAACGATCGAGAAAGCGTAGTGCTAACTGTAATCAGGTGTGTAATCTCACACCGTATTTCATGGGTTAGATATTTTAAAAACGTGTTAGTGGTAAATTGCCTGATTAAATCATATTTTGGTGAAATGGGGTAACATGACATAGTTGTCACTATTTTGGTAAAGAATATGAAATTGGTATTAAGACTGTGAAAATTACGAAAATACCCTTATTGGGCCATTTGATATTTGCTATATGGGCCAAATTGAGATATTTGCTATATGGGCCAAATTAAGATATTTGCTATATGGGCCAAATTGAGATATTTGCTATATGGGTCAAATTGAGATATTTGTTATATGGGCCAAATTGAGATATTTGCTATATGGGCCATTGGATATTTGCTATGTGGGCCAAATTGAGATATTTGTTATATGGGCCGATTTGATATAAATTGTTATAATGGGCCATAATGTTTGTAAGAAATATCTGAATAAATTGTTGTGAATGGCTATGCATTATATACATGATTTGCATGGGATGGGATATGAGATGAAGAGAAGTTCCGTAGCTCGCTATATGTATTACTGGGTGGCTCGCCACAAATATGAAAAATGGCAATGCCATGTAAATTCTGTTAATCTGGTGGCTTGTCCACAAACTTGATATATACGGCTTAATGCCTACTTTTGGTGTGTTGGTGGGGTAGGTGACTAAAGCTCCCACGTGTGTTTGGTTGGTACTGTGGTGTGTGTAGCAGATGGAAATTAGGTTTGGTTTGGGAATTTCATATCACATGCATATTATATATGATATATTTTCTTTTGTAAATGGGCTTTGGCCCAAATAAATGTTTAATTGGAATTTTGGCCCAGTGGACAATGGTAAGTGGGTTACACACTGAGTTTTAGTAACTCACCCCCATTTTCCTTACCCCTTTCAGGTAATGATCAGTGATGGAGACTTGGGCCGTGGATGACTCGGTGGAGGCCATACTTCGTAAACGGTTAAATTTGGATTTTGGATTTCTTTTAGTATTTTTAATTATTTTACTATTTTGAATTAAGGTTGTAATAAGGCCTCTGGATTAATTTTTATTTTGTTTATCGTGTGAAGAATTTTATAAACTGATTAAAGTATTTCAAATTATAATATTATTTTTCTAAAAACTTAAATAAATGATTTATTCTAAAATGAATATTTAGAAAAAATTTCATAATAATTTTTCATGTTTTAAACCGGAAAAATTACTCTCAAGATTTTCATCGAATCTTTTCTAAAAAATACATTTTTATTTCTTTTAAAATTTTCTCGAACTGTTAACGCTATTTTCAAAACTTCGATATATAAGATCTTACATCTCAAATTGCTGATTTATCAATCAAATCTTTTACCCGATAAATACTTCGTCAAAACTTTGAAATCTGTTTCACTTAAAAAGGAATCAAAGTATATTTATTTTGTGTAACATGTCAAATCTAGCCTTGACGCATAGGCTGAGTTTGGGGTGTTACATTTTATGGTATCTGAGCCTGGTTCAAAACTCGGCTGTGGTTTGGGTTCAAAAATATTTTTTTTAAGTTGCTTTAAATTTTCGACATATGTTTTAAAGGAAGTATGGCACCACGAGTATCCGGCACCAACTCAAGTAAGTGTATGTTAATTGAATGATTATTATTATTGTGATATGACTATAGGAACACTCTAGAACTTTTAGTTTTAGGTGTTGAAACTATAGAGATTGAGACTATAGGATGCGTTTACGGAAACAACTCTACTTCTTATATCTCATAAAATATTGTTTAATAAATATCGAAATAGTATACTAATTCATAAGACTTTTAATCAGATTAGATCAAATTTGCTAATATGAGCGCTAGAGGATGTGGACGTGGTAGACGTGACCGTGGTAGAGGCCGAGGTGCTAGGGTTGCGTCTGAAGCGTCGGGACATATGCCGGAAATGGACGCACCTGCGTTACCCGGGACTGAAACTGGATCACATGATCGTATGAGAGAAGACATTACTTTGTCCCAAGCAATGTTACGAGTCTTGGAAAGGGTTGCTGGGGCCAGATCGGGGCCAGTAGCTCGTGGGTCAATATCGAAGCAACTCAGATCAAATGGTGCTGAGGTTTTTAGGGGTATCTCGGGTGTAGCCCCAAATGTAGCAGAGTATTGGCTCGAGGCAGTGGAATGGATTATGGATGATTTGGAGTGCACCACCAAGCAGAAACTGAGAGGAGCTGTGTCCTTGTTGAGGGACGAGGCATATCAATGGTGGCTTACTGTTCGGGAGGATACTCAGGCCGATCTCGTTACTTGGGATTTCTTCAAAACTGCATTCCAAGGAAAGTATGTCGGGGCTAGCTATGTGGATGCCCGAAGGAAGGAATTCCTTAATCTGGTTCAAGGAAGTAAGATCGTGGCAACTTATGAAGCGAAATTTCTGCGTCTGAGCCGTTATGCCCGAGGTATTGTGCCAACTGACTACGAACGCTACGTGCGTTTTGAAGACAGGTTGAGTGATGAGTTGCGGGTATTGATAGCCCCACAACAAGAAAGGAATTTTGCCACACTGGTGGAGAAAGCGAAGATAGCCGAAGAGGCTAAGCACTCGGAGCGGCAAAACTGAGAAAGAGATAGAGGCAAGAGCAAGAGGGACTTTAAGTACTCAGGTCCTGCTAGAAGGTTTCAGAAGAGGCCCAGGAATGATGAGCCAGCTCAAGCTAGAGCACCAGCTGCTACTAATCAGATACAACCATGTGCTGACTGTGGAAGATGACACTCTGGTGAATGCTGGAAGAGAACCGGTGGTTGTTTCAAATGTGGTTCCAAGGATCATCAGCTTAAGAATTATCCTCGATGGACTGCTCCGACTCAGGAAGCTCGTAACCATGATGCACAGCTAGCTAGAGGCACTCAGCAGCCACCGAGGGGCCGTGGACCAGGTCGAGGTGGTAATGGCGCAGGTCGAGGTCAAGGTGCACCGGGTAGAGGTAATGGCTTCAGGGGTAACGCAGAGGCGAGGCAGCTAGTGTTAGTTTATGCGGTTAGACACCAAGAGGATGGCGATGCACCTGACGTGATAACCGGTACGTTCTTCATATCTGATGTACCTGTTACTGCTTTGATAGATATCGGATCTACCCATTCGTATGTTGCTAGTGCTATATCTGGAAATTTGAACATTAGATCTGAGATTACTGCTAGGGAGATGACAGTAATTAGTCCTTTAGGACAATCTGTGATAGTAAATAAATTGTTTAGAGATGTACCCATAGAAGTTCAAGGAGAAACATTTTTGGTGGATTTGATGGAGTTGCCTTTTGGCGAGTTCGACCTTATTTTGGGCATGGACTGGTTGGTGAAGCACCGTGCGAACTTGGATTTTACTGCAAAGCAGATGATGATAAGAACTTCGGAAGAGAAAGAAGTAGTGATGATAGGTGATAGGAGAAACTATCTATCAAATGTGGTATCTGCTTTAAAGAAAGAAAAGTTGGTACGAAAAGGGTGTGGAGCATTCCTAGCCTTCATTAGTGCATTGGATGCCAAGGAATTATCGGTGGAAGGTGTTAGAACGGTGAAAGAATTTTTGGACGTCTTTCCCGAGGAACTTTCGGGTTTGCCTCCAGACCGGGAGGTAGAGTTTGGCATTGAGCTATTGCCCGGAACGGCTCCGGTGTCTATTGCTCCTTATAGAATGGCGCCGAAAGAGTTAGCAGAGCTTAAAGCTCAAATTCAGGAGTTGTTGGATCGGGGATTCATTTGACCGAGTGTGTCACCGTAGGGAGCACCGGTCTTGTTCGTCAAGAAGAAGGATGGGTCGATGCGTATGTGCATCGATTATAGGTAGTTGAATAAGTTGACGATCAAGAATAGGTATCCGTTGCCAAGAATCGATGATCTATTTGACCAGTTGCGAGGAGCTTCAGTTTGTCAAAGATAGATTTGAGATCGTGTTATCACCAACTCAAGGTTAAGGAGGCGGATATTCATAAGATGACATTTCGAACTCGTTATGGACATTATGAGTTCTTGGTGATGCCGTTTGGATTGACCAATGCACCAGCTGTATTTATGGACATGATGAACCGAGTCTTTCAACCCTATTTAGACCGGTTCGTGGTGGTATTCATAGATGACATCTTGGTATACTCGAAGAATGAAGAAGAGCATGATTCACATCTGCGAATAGTATTGCAAATATTACGGGAAAAGCAACTCTATGCCAAATTCAGTAAGTTTGAATTTTGGCTGAAGGAAGTAACTTTCTTGGGACATGTTGTGTCAGCCGAAGGAATTAGAGTTGATCCTCGGAAAGTAGAGGCTGTGTTGGATTGGAAACCACCAAAGTCAGTGGCTGAAATTTGGAGTTTCTTAGGATTGGCTGGTTATTATCGGTGTTTTGTTGAGGGGTTTTCGTTGATTGCTGCACCCCTAACTAATCTGTTGCGCAAGGGAGTACCATTTGTGTGGTCAGATCAACAGCAAGAAAGTTTCGAGAAATTAAAGAAGATTCTGACGGAAGTGCCAGTATTGATTCAACCTGTGGCTAGAAAAGAATTTATTGTTTACTGTGATGCATCACACACGGGTTTAGGATGTGTGTTGATGCAAGGTGGAAAAGTGGTGGCTTATGCATCTCGTCAGTTAAGACCGCACGAAGTAAATTATCCTACCCATGATTTGGAGTTGGCTGCAGTGGTATTTGCTTTGAAGATTTGGAGACACTACCTGTACAGTGAGAAGTCAATCATTTATACGGATCATAAGAGTCTAAAGTACCTCCTTACCCCAAAGGAGTTAAACTTAAGACAGCGGAGGTGGATAGAACTGTTGAAGGATTACGACTTCTCAATCGAGTATCATCCCGGAAAGGCTAACGTGGTGGCAGACGCGTTGAGTCGTAAGGTGATATCAGATTTGAGAGCGATGTTTGCTTAATTCAGTTTGTATGAAGATGGTAGTCTGCTAGTCGAACTTCAGGTGAAGCCTATGTGGTTAGGTCAGATTAAGGAAAAGCAGTTATCAGATGAAAAGTTGGGTTTCTTACTTCAGCAAGTGGAAAGTGGTGTGAAAGGGGATTTCGGAATGAATAATGATGGAGTATTGTGTTTTCGCGAAAGAATTTGTATGCCCAAAGATTCAGAATTGAGGCAAATGATTCTGCGAGAGGCGCATAGTAGCCCATATGCTATGCACCCCGAGGGAAATAAAATGTATCAAGATCTTCGTGAGCAGTATTGGTGGCCAGGGTTGAAGCGAGAAGTTACTGATTTCGTGAGTAGGTGCCTGACATGTAAACAAGTAAAGGCGGAACATCAATTACCGTTGGGACTACTACAATCAGTGAAGATTCCCTTATAGAAATGGGAACGGATAACGATGGACTTCGTTAGTGGGCTACCCTTATCGCCTACTAAGAAAGATTCTGTTTGGGTGATAGTGGATCGGTTGACGAAGACCGCCCATTTCCTACTGCTCGCGTTGAATTACTCATTACGTGAAGTTGGCCAAGTTGTGCGTGAGCGAGAGATTGTGAGGTTACATGGGGTACCAGTGTCTATTATTTCGGACAGGGACCCTAGGTTTACATCACGGTTTTGGAAAGCTTTACATGAAGCTTTGGGAACCAAGTTGAATTTCAGCATGGCATTTCATCCTCAGTCAGATGGTCAGTCGGAGAGAGTAATCCAGATTCTGGAAGACATGCTAAGGGGTTGCGTGATAGACTTTAGGGGTAGTTGGGAAGATTTCCTACCATTGGCAGAGTTTGCGTATAACAATAGCTATCAATTCAGCATCCAGATGGCACCTTACGAGACATTGTATGGTCGTAGGTGTCGTACTCCTACTTGTTGGACTGAATTGGGAGAACGACAGTTACTGGGTCCTGAGCTGATATTAGAGACAGAGGAAAAGGTAAAGGTAATTCGGGCACAGGTAAAGGAAGCTTCGGATAGACAAAAATCATGTGCAGATCTGAAGCGTAAGGATATTGAGTTTGCGGTGGGAGATCAAGTCTTTCTAAAGGTCTCACCTTGGAAGAAGATCTTCAGATTTGGAAGGAAGGGCAAGTTGAGCCCTAGGTTCATCGGACCGTACCGTGTGTTGAAACGTGTTGGGCCAGTGGCTTATCAGCTTGAGTTACCTCCGGAGTTGAGTCAGATACATAGTGTATTTCATGTCTCAATGTTAAGACGTTACCGATCGGATCCGTCTCATATAGTACCGGTAGAGGAAATTGAGATAAGACCTGATTTTTCGTTCGAGGAGGAACCAGTACAAATTCTAGATCGGGACATTAAGGTACTGAGAAGGAAGACCGTGTCGTTAGTCAAGGTTCTATGGCGTAATCACGGATCGGAGAAAGCTACATGGGAGCCTGAGGACGTGATTCGGCAGCAATATCCTCACCTCTTTTAATCAGGTAAATTTCGAGGACAAAATTTTCTTTAAGGGGGGTAGAATTGTAACATCCTAAAATTTCAAATTTTATGTGTTGCATTGTTTTTGGTGTTAAGCTAGTTAAATTATTAATTGTGTATGTTTAGGAGGTTCTGAGAAGACTCGGGGTTCATTTGGACCTAGTGAAAATTTTTGGCATTTAGTACTTTAAGGAGATGGAGTAAGTGACCTTAAAGCATATGGAAATAATTGAGTAAGTAGCTAGCATAAATGAACAATTGATAAGAAGGATATGGCGCCATATGTAGTACCTTGAGGGAAGAGGTTCGAATCCCTTGTGTGCATATTTGACTTTTATTTTTGCATTTCTTCCTTAAAGAGTCGGCCAAGGAGTATTTAAGGCAAGTTTGACTTCATTATTTTGGTAAGGTGGCTATATGAATAAGGCAAGGTTGAAGTTGGGGAAAGGAATCAAGGGAAATAGGAAAGAAAATGGGACATGAGGCTTATTTCGTGGGTGATGTTTTGGAAAGCTTGGGTGGCCAAACTCTTATCCTAAGGGGGGATGCATGTGGACGGTTTTGGGGAGAATAGGTAGCTGAATTTTTAGTTGGCATTTGGTAAAGACTTAGTAGTGTTTTGGCAAAAATTCCCTTTGGCAACTTTGTGTCATTTCTCCCAATTTGCAACCCTCCTTGCCGAAACATATTAGCACAATAGTGCATTGTTTTTCTCTTTTGTTTGGTCACATACTCATTTTCTTTCCACCATCCTTGATAGCCGAATTCTCCATTGCCTTTTGATTGAATTTTTGGTGCTTGTTAGGCCAAAACCTTTCTCTTTGCACTATTTGGTATTCTCCAAATTTCTTTCTACCTTGTGCCGAAATTTCAAGCCACTTAAGAACATATTTTCTTCCTCCTTTCTTCTTGTTGCCGAAAGTATCCAACCTTTGTGACCAAATCATCTTTTCTTATCATCTTTTGGAGAAACCGAAACTATTTTGCACCTTTTCTCTCCCTTTTCTCTTGTTTTAATCACCTTTCAATTCTTCTTCCATTTCTTAAAAATAAAACTCCATCTTGATCAAAACTTTTTCTTTCATTCATTTCCTCCATAACCGAATCTAATAGCAAATTAACCCTCCACTATTTCTTCTTTTTCCTTCATGTTTGAACATTATCTTTTGACAAATCGGTAAGTAATATTTTCTTCTCAATTTCTTCTCTATGGCCAAATGTATGTTTTTGTCTTGGGATGATTCTATTAATCGGAATCATCATTCCCTTTTCTCTCTCACAACATGATCATTTTTCCTTTTGGTAGAATCCTAGCGGGAGGCCGAACATCACTCTAAGTCTTAAGTCGAACGACGAACCTCGGATTCAATATCGTACGGTAAGAAATCGTTATGGATTATTGATAGTAACCAATAAACCGATTGATGATCTAAGGAGTAATAAATTGTTGACTTTATGTTTTAAGGAATAAATCGTTTGATCCATCCAATTGTTGATCATTTGGGATTAGTGGTAAGCCGATCTTCACCCTTTTTGAAAAATCTGTACTTATCATAATACTAATCGATGGAGGCTTGTGGTAACGATTCAAAAGGGAAGCCGAGTGGAGATCTCAAAAGGAGCGGGTTAGCGATCCCTACTCCTAAATTTAAGCGAAGGGCTGTTTCGGCTATTCGGGATTTTCCACCGGGTTGTGGACCCTCATCCGGTGAGAATCAACTATTCGAGGTTGTTCGCAATTGTGAGGCATCAGCGATTCGGGATTTTCCACCGGGTTGTGGACCGTCAACCGGGGAGAACCGATAAATCGTAGTTGTTCCTGACTCCGAGGGTAATTGTTAGATCGTTTGTTTTTAAATAGATTTATTAAATCACATATGTCGACTAATCAAACGTTATAAAATTTTAGGTGTCAACGATCGAGAAAGCGTAGTGCTAACTGTAATCAGGTGTGTAATCTCACACCGTATTTCATGGGTTAGATATTTTAAAAACGTGTTAGTGGTAAATCGCCTGATTAAATCATATTTTGGTGAAATGGGGTAACATGGCATAGTTGTCACTATTTTGGTAAAGACTATGAAATTGATATTAAGACTGTGAAAATTTCGAAAATACCCTTAATGGGCCATTTGATATTTTCTATATGGGCCAAATTGAGATATTTGCTATATGGGCCAAATTGAGATATTTGCTATATGGGCCATTGGATATTTGCTATGTGGGCCAAATTGAGATATTTGTTATATGGGCCGATTTGATATAAATTGTTATAATGGGCCATAATGTTTGTAAGAAATATCTGAATAAATTGTTGTGAATGGCTATGCATTATATACATGATTTGCATGGGATGGGATATTGATGAAGAGAAGTTCTGGTAGCTCGCTCACGTAATGCAGTGGCTCGCCACAAATATGAAAAATGGCAATGCCATGTAAATTCTGTTAATCTGGTGGCTTGTCCACAAACTTGATATATACGGCTTAATGGCTACTTTTGGTGTGTTGGCGGGGTGGGTGACTAAAGCTCCCCACAGGTGTGCTGGTTGGTACGGGTGGTGTGTAGCGGATGAAAATTAGGTTTGGTTTGGGAATTTCATATCACATGCATATTATATATGATATCTTTTCTTTTGTAAATGGGCTTTGGCCCAAATAAATGTTTAATTGGAATTTTTTGTGATGGACAATGGTAAGTGTGTTACACATCGAGTTCTAGTAACTCACCCCATTTTCCTTACCCCTTTCAGTAATGATCGATGATGGAGACTTGGGCGTGTGGATGACTCGGTGGAGGCCATACTGTAAGCAGTTAAATTTGGATTTTGGATTTCTTTTAGTATTTTTAATTATTTTACTATTTTGAATTAAGGTTGTAATAAGGCCTCTGGATTAATTTTTGTTTTGTTTATTGTGTGAAGAATTTTATAAACTGATTAAAGTATTTCAAATTATAATATTATTTTTCTAAAAACTTAAATAAATGATTTATTCTAAAATGAATATTTAGAAAGGATTTCATAATAATTTTTTATGTTTTAAACCGGAAAAATTACTCTCAAGATTTTCATTGATTCTTTTCTAAAAAATACATTTTTATTTCTTTTAAATTTTTCTCAAACTGTTAACGCTATTTTCAAAACTTCGATATATAAGATCTTACATCTCAAATTGCTGATTTATGAATCAAATCTTTTACCCGATAAATACTTTGTCAAAACTTTGAAATCTGTTTCACTTAAAAAGGAATCAAAGTATATTTATTTTGTGTAACATGTCAAATCTGGCCTTAATGCATAGGCCGGGTTTGGGGTGTTACATTTTTTTTTAAAAACAGGGTGCAAATGAATTTTTTTTTCTTCTGAAAATTGACTTATATAGCAGTATAAAAACGACGCCGTTTTTGCTTAAGCCAATAAGCGTTAAAACGACATCGTTTAAAGGGCCAGGATCCGCGAGTTGACCCGACTCGGGGAGGATCCGCACATTTTTATGAAAGGGTCTAATTGCCTCTTTAATCCTTCCGCAATTTCATTTTGTTCAAATTAATTTTTTATTATTTTTAGTTCAGCCTCGAAAGTTTGTTTCTGTTTCAATTCGACCCCTTAAGCACTTAATGGCTAATATCAGAACGACGTCGTTTAGGAGATAAGGCGTAATTGCCTAATGGGTCCCTACAGTGTGACGCGTGTTTTGATTTAGTCCTTCTACATTCACTTTTTATTTCTATTTAATCCCTATTTCTTTGTTTATTTTAAATCATTTTTTTTAGTTTTATTTTTTAATTATTTTAACTTCATATTAAATTATTTCATGATATAAAATTCTATATTTTTTAATATTTGTATATTAATCTATTAATAGTATAAAGTTTTTATGTGTTGTTAATTTTAAATATGTACTATTTTTTACTATTTATTATTTATATTAGGTTATTTAATTTAGTTTAATATTATATATTACATATTATTTTATAATTTATATATTAATTATTATATTATACATTTTTAAATTATATGTTATTATATTATATATATAATTTAAATTATTTTATCCTTCATATTATATAAATTTTTTTGTATATTGTATAATGTATATTATTTATGTAGTTTTTATAAATATTATATTATAAATATATTTTTATTTAAAGTTATATATGTTATTTATTCAAAATCTGTTTCTTTCACATATTATTGTTTATACTTATATGTACTAAATTATTAAATTATATATTTATTATAAGTATCCCTATATTTTTCATATACTTTAAGATTTTATATTATTCATTTAAAATATATTGTTTATACATGTTAATCGTTTTAGAAATTATCATATTTTATTTTATTTTTTTAAATATTTATTCAATGTTTAAATACATTATTCATTTATTTACTTTTATGTTTAATCTTCTTTATAAAGTTTAATGTTCATTTCTTAAATTTTATCTTTCATATAGATTTTTTATTATTGTTGATTATTTATATGTTGTATTTATTCATATATGTTCTTTTATTGGTTTATTATTGCTTTAGCATAGTCCTTTTATTATATGTATCACTTGCTATGTTATGTTGCTTTCCTTTTAATTGTCTATATTAATATGAAATGTTAGTATATCATGTAATTTTATTGCTTTTGGTATTTATGTTTTATGATGTATCAATGTGATATTCTTACTTGGATCATCGTTTAAAATGAAAATACATTTTGCAAAATTACTATATCTCATCCAAATGTTTTTTAAATAAGGCAATGTTTTGTATTTAGAAATTCGGGGAATAGTGCCCTAACGTGCTGGGTTTCGATTTTCCATTTGACTAAATAACTAAATATCCTTTTAATAAATTTTGTAAATAATGAGATGATTTTGGTTACAATGGTTTAAAATATTATGTCCTAACGTGCTGGATGTGATGTTTGTATTCTTTCGGAACAAAGAAATCTCAAATTCCAACTCAAATTGTTCAAGTTTTTAAAGAAATCATGTTTACAAATCTTTTTGAGTTTTCGACATTAGGACAATAACTAATCAATCCGGTACCAATTTTGGGCGTTACGAGGGTGTTAATCCTTCCTCGTACGTAATCGACTCCCGAACCCTTTTTCTTGAATTTCGTAGGCCAAAACCAATGTTTTGAAAATAAAACGTTTTATAAGGTGATCCAATCACACCTAAGCAAAAAAGGATTGGTGGCGACTCCATTTTCGTTTAAAAGTCGATCCCCGTTTTTTTTTAAATTTAAAAATGGTTTTGACACTAACCACGTCAACACTTTTCAGTAGAAATGGATGAAATTTTTAACAAAAGGACTAGTTTGCTATTTGATCTAATGTACATAGATTAATTTGCCTATTTTTTGAGTAAAGGGGGAAAATGCAATTTGACTCATAGTATAGGGGCCTCCATGATACTTTTACCTAATCCTACTCATCCTTTAATTCCACGTCATTTAGATAATCTTTTCTTGAAAAAAAAGCCAAATCATTACTTAACAACATATATGGATGGAACTTTAACAAGAAGAACCAATATGTATTTTTTCTAACGTATAGGGGCTAATTTTTTTTTTGGGTATAGAGGGCAAAATGCAATTTGCCTCCTAGTATAGAGACCTCTATGGTACTTTTACCTAATGTGATATTAGCACAACTTTTCTTATTTCAAAGTTCTATAATTACCAAATATTTTATAATTAGAAATTAAGTTTATAAATATTTATACTTATTATTTAAAGTCTTGACTGTATTGCTATCATGAGTCAGCTGAACACCATGGTTATGAAAATTACTAAAACATCTATCTGTATTTAAAATAAATTATATTATTCAATGGTAGTTTAACCTTTTTAATTTTAAAAAAAAAATAATGTTAGCAAAAAGGGCATTGCTAAGAGTAGAAACAACACAAAGAAATTGGTGCCTAAATTGGTGGGCATTTCTCTAGGCACTAAATGAGAAAGCAACAAAATACATAGAACACATGAAGATAATTACATAGTTTGGTTACCTTACGTCTGCGGAGCCTAACTCAATGAAGTATGTACTTTCTTTAACAATTACAATGTGAACTTACTCAATCACATTGTAACAACCCGATTTTCAATGGTACCGAGAAATGCGATTTTGAAACCTAATTTCCGTAAATAAGATGAAAATATATTAAAGATTGGTCCAAAAAATTTTCCGAATTAATAGTGAATTAAGACTCAGGGACTAAATTGTAGAAGTCCAATATCTATAGATTTTTAATTGACAAAAAGCTTGGGGATTATGTAACACCCTAAACCCATTTTTATTGCCAAATTAAGGTTACAGAGTGTTACTGCATAAAACAAAACCTTTGAATTCAAAACAAAACAAATAATTCAACTTAAGCATAAACTTCAATATTTTAATTCAATCATAGCAAACATACATATTTGGGCCTAAAATCGGGCTTTCAAGGCCCTAAAAATAATTTAGGGACCAAAACAAAACAAATCAGAAAGTTTAGGCAAAACATGAAAAGTGGTGAAACAGGGGTCACACGACCGTGTGACATAACCTAGACCATGTGGATATTCGAAGTAGGGACACATGGCCGTGTCCTATCTCGTGTGTCTGCTTGTGTATGCATTCGAGATAGGGCCACACGGCCGTGTCGTAGACCATGTGACTATTCAAAGTTGGGTCACACGGCCGTGTCAGCAGGCCGTGTAACTATCTAATGCCATGTGGTTCAGCTTGCACTTAAAATTTAAAAGACACATGGCCATGTGGGTTGGCCATGTGTGGCACATGGCCGTGTGACAGCCCATGTCCTAGGCCTTGTGTAGCATAATTTGCCTCTAAAACAAGCCATTTCAAACACCACTTCTTAACTTTCAAGCCATACCATCTATAGCTACTTTCACATGCTTAAAATCTCATTGAAAACACCAACAACATGCCAAACATTCATCCATCCTATGTCTAACCAATATGCCATTCAAAGGAACCACATTTCACACACCATAGTCCCATTCACCATCTCAAAGTCCTAATTTGAACCTATGCCAACCATTCCAAAACATGTCATCATCTATCAACATTAATCACAACAAGCTTGGCACCACTCAAAACAAGCCACATCACTTGAATAAATTTTAACCTATTACATGCCATTTATAACCATTACTACTTTAACCAGAGACTACCAAAAGGATTGAGGGATAGTGTGATCATGCTCCAACACAATTCCAACCTATTAAGCTTTTCGATGACCTAAAAAACATAGAAAACAAATACGTAAGCAACTAGTGCTTAGTAAGCTCGTATTTGGAACTTGGACTTACCGAACATAAATGATTAAAAATTAAAACATTGCTCATTTAAAATTATGCATACTTTTCCTTCCAATTCACAACACATCACAAGGTTAATAGGTGTATTAAAAAGCATATCCAACCAATAAAACATGATACATATCAATATAAAGTTCAATACATGATTTCTCAATCTTTTAAACAATTTGTTTCCTTTTCATTTCATATTCATATACCATCATTTTCCATTCCATGTTTCCATAACACAGTTCTTTCGTATACGCATCCATTCATTACAACTTAAATTGTCTGGTGAATAAAATGAAATAACATCAAATACTTGGAAAATACTCATATAACCATTTAATTCTTTAAACACCACAAACATAATTAGTTAACATATTTATAGACAAATGAAACATATAATCACACCAAGGCATAATATTCATTTCAAATTATACTAGTTTAAACATTCATCTATCAAAATATATCACAAATCCCACATGGTGAGTATTAATCCTTTTCTTATTCTCATCAACTCCTTCGCATTTCATAACATTTACATTTCTTACTATCATAATGCATAACCTCTTTAACATATTATGATAATACAACATTTACCTCTTTCACACATTTATACTATTACGAATTGCTTCCCGTTTTACATATCACATTTAGATCCTTATTTGTTTCCATCCGATAAACACTGGAAAGATGATTGAAACCTCGGTACATGTTTCATATTGTGCCATAGTCCAACTATGGTCTTACATGTGCACTGCCATGGCCTTGCCATGGTCTTACGCTCATAGTGCCATAACTCAGTTATGGTCTTATCATCAGAATGCCATAGCTCAACTATGATCTTACATATATATATATACACTGCCATGGTCCAACTATGGTCTTATGTTTGAACAACTGCCATAGCCTCGCTATGGTCTTACGTAAACATTGCCATGGTCCAACCATGGTCTTGTACATTTTTACGTCGTGTTGCCATAGTGTATTTCAACCATGGTCTTATTCATTTCCTTCAAGCTGACAAATTGGATTAACATATATACACAAATAGATAATAATTTATCAAAATAGTAATTAATTGAATTAACCAAGTTACGAACTTACCTCGACAAATACAGTTGTAAAAACAAAACCGAGAATTAATTTGATATCTTAGCTTATCCTCAATTTAACTCTGTCTCATTTCTCGATCTATATATAATAAGTTTATTCAATTAAGTCAATTTCAGCACTTATATAATCAAATTTACACAATTTAACATTTCCATAAAATTACAAAATTACCCCTAATATTTTACCCTTTTTGCAATTTAGTCCCTAAACCTAAAATTCAGAAATTAACAAAATTTTACAATTTTCCATTCTAGTCGAATTTATTCACATACTAGGTAGTCCATATTCATTGAAATTTCACAAAAAATTCTTGTAAATTTTTAACATTTTATCAAATTTGTCCTTTAACTAAAAACTATCAAAAATTACTTTACAAAATAGTCCTGATCAACAACCAACACTTCAAATTCATCACTTAACATAAAAAATAACAAAAATTCTGTAACATCCTAAATCGGGGCCTTTGCATTTTATCTGATTGCATGTAAATAGTATGGTTGTCATGCTAGTTTAGGGTATTTTGCGGACCAGGCATGAGCTAGGGGTAGGCTAGAGTCTTAGCGAAAATTTTCTTTTGGGCACTTTGAAGGGGGAGCTGAATGGGACAGGAGTTAAGGGTAATTGGTGGTATGTTTTGAAACAAGGAATGCCTTGGTAAAGTGGCAAGAAGGCGCCACTGAGGGCACAAGGGAGTGACACCTCGGGAAGTGAAGGGGACTTGGTTGAGTGCGGGAATCTCCTTTTGAGCATTTCTTTTGACGCCAAGACCAGAAGTGTTGTACTCAGTTGGGACTCTGGTGGATGAGTATTGAAGGAGTCAACAGATTTGAATAAGTGGAGAAGAGAAATCTTAGGAGTTTGAAACATTCAAATTAGTTTGAATGAGTGAATAGGAGGAAATTTAGGAGGAAAAGAAGGGATTGAGGAGAGTGGAGGTTTAGCCGAATTTTGAAGCTAGTAGGTGGTGTTGGGCATTCGGTTCTTGTGTGTTTAGGGGTGTGCTGAAATTTGGGTGTGGGTTTCTTCCATTTTTGGTTTTTGTAAGTGCTAGTTGGGGGGTGGCCGAATGTTGGTAAAGGCCTTGGGGAAGTGTTGCATATTCGGCTAGATAGGGAGCCTTAGGGTGTTTTTTTTTCCTCTCATTCTTTTGTGCCGAAACCAAACTTCTTATTTGGCATTCTTCTTTTCTCTCAAATACCAAAAGTGAGTGGCCTTCCAAGTTTCTTTTTCTTCTTCTCTTGGTACATAGCCGAATCCTCCTAGCACCTTACCATCTCTTCTTTCTTTCTTTTGGGTGCAACAAGAGCCGAAACTTCATTTTCCATCT
Source organism: Gossypium sturtianum (assembly GCA_025698515.1). Lineage (NCBI taxonomy): Eukaryota > Viridiplantae > Streptophyta > Magnoliopsida > Malvales > Malvaceae > Gossypium > Gossypium sturtianum. Next base: position 41,582,376 of record CM046946.1, on the reverse strand, counting down.
ATTCTCTTCACCTCTTTTCTTTGTTAGCCAAAACCTTCTGAAGCATTAACCTTTGTCAAAAACTTTGATACTCTCCTCTCTTCTCATTCAGCACTTTAGCCGAATATCTCTTGTTAAAGGGTACCTTTCTGTTTCATCTCTTTTCTTTTCATAGCAGAACGATTTCGGCATTTGGGGTAAGTTCTTAGTATTTTGGCTGAATCTCCCTAACTCTCTCTCATTCTCTTTTCTCTTTCCCTATCGTTTTCTTTGGAAGGAAAATCCGAAATCCCGGGGCACTCAAACCTTCTCTTTTGACTCTTGGTTGCAGTGGATCGCCGTCTTTGAGCTGTCGTCATTCCCAATCAATTTTGCTGGTGTTGTGGTAAGTGTTCTGTCGATTTAATCATCTCTTATAGCGTTAAATGCCGAAGGCAGAGATCCAATTCTATTTGATGCTTGGCCGAATATAGGTGGTGTGGTGACGCCTTCTTGTGGAGACTTTCGGGATTCGTTGGTTTGTGAATCAAGTCTGAGCCTCGGGATTTCTCGATTTAGGTAAGGGTTTAACTTTGGGTCTTAGTTCCTTACGATTCGTTTCACCACTTTAATTCATTTAGTGATCAAGGTATGTTCATGGACCCTAATGCCAGCCAAGCGGTAGGAGGGGTTGGATCTGTAAACCCAGCCCCTAAGTTTAAGAAACGGGCAGTGTCAACGGTTCGGGATTGGCCATCGGGTTGTGGGCTGACATCTGAGCAAATAGCAGTAGTGTCGATTAACGAGAGTGTCGACGTATAAAGTATCGTGTTACGAGTAATCAGGTGTGTAACTCTTACACACTTCATATGTTTAATGTGCTGTTATTTGTGATTTGTCAAAAGTCGAAATAACTGTAGAAATCGATAAGTTACCCTTGTGGGTAAAAGTGAGGACTCCGGGTAAGTCCATCTTGGTGGCTAACGTTAATTGCCTCTGTTAAATCTGCATATGCCATATTAGATTACTCCTAAATGTTAAGCATGATTATATTGTATTGAAAAGCATGTTTAGGGAAATGGGTATGATGAGAGGAGGGGGAAGGTATGATTATCAGACTGTCACCAGTGGTTAGGTACCACACGTGGTTTGGCCCCACATATTAATATTTTGTGACTAAGTCTCAGTGGTTTGGAACCACCAGTGGTTAGGTACCACATATGCTTATTCTGTGACTCGTCCCAGTGGTTTGGCACCACAGTGGGTTGGCCCCACATATTGATATACGAGATCGTCACCAGTGGTTAGGTACCACAAGTGGGTTGACCCCACACATGATTATTTGTGACTCGGTCACCAGTGGTTTTGAACCACCAATGGTTAGGTACCATCAGTGGCTAGGTGCCACAAGGGGTAGAATTGGGAGTTCGGATGGATAGGTTGGATGGGTTGCATGACATACATATTTGCATATGAAACCGTGTAAGAGCTTAGAATCTTTCGGATGGGGATTTATACACTGAGTCTCGGTGACTCACCCCTTCCATTACTTTTTGAGGTAGTTCTTAGTTCGTGGATATGGAGCCGGGATTGGACTCGAGGTGGCCATGCACAGTAATTTCGATTTTTAGTTTAAAAGGTTAATTCAGGTTTATTTTACTTTAAGTTTGGATTTCTGTTATGTAATAATGCCATTCAGATTTTATTTTGGGATTATTCATTTTTTTAAATTTCTTTAAACCGACGTTTAAACACTAAAGGCATGCCTAATAAACTCGTAAAATGGACGTTTTTAAAACTTTAACGAATTTTCAGAATTTCCAAAATTTTTACCGTCGGGTATTTATCAAACACGCAATAATAACAAGGCAACACTGTCTTCTTTAAAACTAAGTTTTGAAATTTTTTTTTAACAATTGGCTTAACACAATTCGGGTTTTATAAAATCAAAGGTTTTCTTTTCAACATTGAGACGACAACTTGTTTTCCAAAAATGTTTTCTTCCTTGTGACATGCCAAATTCGGTCGTAGCATTTTGACCAGGTTTGGGGTGTTACAATTGTGGTATCAGAGCCAAGTTCAAAAGCTCGGCTGTGGGCATAAGGCCCAAATTGTTTTTCAAAGAAGGGGTATGCAAAATGGTTTGAATGAGAAACATGTTTTGGGAAGCATGTCACCAAGAGTCTCGGCACCAATCGCGCGACGGTAAGTCTCCTAACTATCGCATTTTATATGGTTTAAATGCTTGCACTATGAATGCTAGTAGTAGGACCTTTACCTTAGAGACCAAGCCCGTAGGATTGTATGAACTTGCGAGAACAACTACTTTAATAAATTGCTCATAAGGCGTGCAGTAATAAATAGTGGAAGAAAGCTAACTCATAAAATTCTTAAATCAGATTAAATCGAACGCGCTAGTCATGAGCACTCGGGACGCGCGTAATGTACGTGGTCGTGGTAGGGGTAGGATTACCGTGTCGAACCGGTAGGGTTTGGTCATGGGTCGAGAATGAGTGCCGCCGCCGCCACCGGTGTGGGCGTGGAATTTCAGGACCAAGCGGGTGGTGATGACGCTGTATCACAGCGATGCTCTGCGGGTTCTGGAGAGAGTTGCGGGTGCAGGTGTTAGAACGGGTGCTCAGAAATCTGTGTCTGAATGACTCCGGGCTAATGGAGCAGAAGTATTTAGAGGTATTTCCGGTGTAGCTCCCAACACACGGTGATCGGCTAGAGGCGATCGAGCGCATAATGGACGATTTGGACTTTACGACTGAGGAGAAGCTGAAAGGGATAGTGTCTCTTCTCCGAGATGAGTCTTATCAGTGGTGGCTCACAGTCAGGGATGGTGCGATGGTCGATGATATCACTTGGGATTTCTTTAAGGCGGCTTACCAGAGGAAGTACGTTGGGTCTAGTTATATAGATGCACAGCGCAGGGAGTTCTTGAATCTGGTCCAGGGGAGTAAGTCAGTATCTGAATATGAGGCAGAATTCTTAAGGTTGAGCCGTTATGCCCGGGGTATCGTGGCTACGAAACACGAGCGCTGTGTCAGATTTGAGGACGGGCTGAGAGATGAGCTGCGGGTGTTAATTGCTCCACAACGGGAGAGAGAATTTACTATCCTGGTGGAGAAGGCCAAGATAACCGAGGAGGTGAAACGGACCGAGAGGCAGAATTAGAATAGGAATAGGGGTAAGAGGAGTTTTGGGCCATCAGGGTCCGCTGGAAATTCTCAGAAAAGGGTTAGATTTGGCGGATCGAGTCAAGCTGCAAAGCCTGCTGCTGCTACTCAATGGCCGCCACAGTGCGCTCGATGTGGGAAGTCTCATTCGGGGGAGTGTTGGACAGGTAACAGAGGGTGCTTCGAGTGTGGGTCGATGGATCACCGGATAAGGGATTGTCCGTGGAGGCCAGCTAGGACTCAGTCTGAGGGTCAAGAACGTACACAATTCAGAAGGGATTGTCAGCAACCGCAGAGGGGTCGAGGATCAGCCAGGGGTGGTAACGGTAACGGGCGAGGTCGTGGGGCACCGGGCAGAGGTGCCAGGAATACTGATGCAAGACAGCCAGGGTTGGTCTATGCAGCGAGGCATCGAGAGGAGGGCGACGCACCGGACGTCATAACTGGTACATTTTTAATTTACGGATTGCCCTATACTACTTTGATTTATGTTGGTTTTACGCACTCTTATGTTGCCAGTTGTATAGCTGGAACTCTGAACTTAGCCTATGAGATTTCTTCTAGGGAGATGACTCGTAATTAGCCCTCTAGGTCATTACTGTGGTAGTGAATAAATCAGTATAAGGATGTACCCCTAGAACTTCAAGGGTAGTGTTTAAATTTTATGCATGATGGAAGCGCCATTTGAGGAGTTCGATTTAATCTTAGGGATGGATTGGTTAGTGGAGTATCAAGCAAGTTTGGATGTGCGACCAAGCGCATGGTGTCTTTGAAGCTATCGAGGTGAAGAGGTGGTGATGATAGGTTAGAGAAGGAACTACCTATTTAATGTAGTGTCCGCTTTGAAAGCTGAGAAAATGGTGAGGAAAGGATGTAAGGCGTTTGTGGCTTATGTGTGTGCCTTGGAGGCTAAGGAATCAACGGTGGGGGATGTCCGAATGGTGAGAGAGTTTTCTAATGTTTTCCCAGAAGAGCTTTCGGGTTTGCCTCCAGATCGCGAGGTTGAGTTTGGTATTGACCTTCTACCTGGAACCGCGCCAGTGTCTGTTACCCCATATAGAATGGCGCCGAAAGAGTTAGTGGAGCTGAAAGCGCAGATTCAGGAGTTGTTACATCGGGGTTTTATCCGGCCAAGTATATCTCCTTGGGGAGCACCCGTGCTTTTTGTTAAGAAGAAGGACGGATCGATGCGAATGTGTATAGACCACCGTCAGCTGAATAAGTTGACAATTAAGAATAAGTATCCGTTGCCGAGGATAGACGACCTGTTCGATCAACTTAAAGGAGCATCAGTTTTCTCGAAGATAGATCTGCGATCGGGGTATCATCAACTTAAGGTTAAGGAGGCGGATATCCATAAGACGACGTTTCGTACTCGTTACGGTCACTATGAATTTTTGGTGATGCCGTTTGGATTGACCAACGCACCAGCAGCGTTTATGGATATGATGAATCAGGTTTTCCAACCGTATTTGGATCGGTTCGTTATGGTGTTTATAGATGATATTCTGGTGTACTCGAAGTCCGAGGAGGAGCATGATGCATATCTTCGTGTAGTTTTGCAAATTCTGAGGGAAAAGCAGCTATTTGCAAAGTTTAGTAAATGCGAGTTCGCTAAGGGAAGTTACTTTCTTGGGTCATGTGGTGTCGGTGAGGATTAGAGTAGACCCTCGGAAGATTGAAGTCATCTTGGACTGAAACCACCTAATTTCGTGGCGGAGGTTCGGAGTTTTTGGGTTTAGCGGGGTACTCTGAGAAGGTTTGTGGAAGGGTTTTCCTTGATTGCGTGGCTGTTAACCAAGTTGTTGAGGAAAGGGGTTCCGTTTGTCTGGTCAGACAAACAACAAGAAAGTTTCGAGAAGTTAAAAAGGATTTTAATAGAAGCCCCGGTATTGATTCAGCCTAAAGCAGGGAAGGAGTTTACGGTTTATTGTGATGCATCGTATCTTGAGTGCAGGATGTGTCTTTGATGCAAGAGGGGAAGGTAGTGGCGTATGCTTCTCGTGATTGAGACCTCACGAAGTGAATTACCCGACGCATGATCTGGAGTTGGTTTGTAGTGGTTTCGCCACGAAAATTTGGAGACATTACCTGTATGGGGAGAAGTCTATCGTGTATACGGATTATAAGAGTTTGAAATACCTTCTCACTCAGAAGGAATTGAATTTAAGGTAGCGAAGGTGGATCGAGTTGTTGAAGGATTACGACTGCTCGATTGAGTACCATCCGGGTAAGGCTAACGTGGTAGCGGATGGGTTGAGCCGCAAAGTGGTAGTAGGCTTAAGAGCAATGTTTGCCCACCTTAGTCTGTATGATGACGGAAGTCTGTTAGCGGAACTGCAATTGAAGCCGACATGGGTAAACCAGGTTAAGGAGAAACAGTTAGTAGATGAAGTCTTAAGTGCTCGATGTTTGCAAGTGCAGAATGGTGGATTGGAGGGGTATAGCTTGAGCAACGATGGAGTGTTATGTTTTCAGGGAAAAGTTTGCATGCCAAAAGATGTGGAGTTAAGGCAGAGGATTCTTCAGGAGGCACATAGCAGTCCATACGCTATGCACCTTGGAGGTAGTAAGATGTACCAGGATTTGCGGGAGCAGTTTTGGTGGCCAGGTCTAAAATGAGAGGTAACTGAATTTGTGGGCAAGTGTTTGACGTGTCAGTAGGTGAAGGCAGAACATCAGTTACCTTAGGGATTGTTGCAACCGGTGAAGATTCCGCAGTGGAAATGGGAAAGGATTACGATGGATTTTGTCAGTGGGCTACCCCTTACGCCTAGCAAGAAGGATTCAGTTTGGGTGATTGTTGATCATCTGACAAAGTCTACTCACTTCATACCTATGCGTGTGGATTACTCTCTTCAGAAGTTAGCTAGATTATATATAGCAGAGATAGTAAGGTTGCATGGGGTGCCAGTGTCGATTATTTCAGACAGAGACCCTAGATTTACATCAAGATTCTAGAAGGCACTGCATCAGGCATTGGGTACAAGGTTGGATTTCAGTACGGCGTTTCATCCACAGTCAGATGGGCAGTCGAAGAGGGTGATTCAGATTCTGGAAGATATGTTAAGGGGTTGTGTCTTGGATTTTAGAGGTACTTGGGAGGAATTTCTACCATTGGCAGAGTTCGCGTATAACAACAGTTACCAGGCAAGTATTCAGATGGCACCGTATGAAGCGTTATATAGGCGGAAGTGTCGTACCCCTACGTGTTGGACGGAGTTGGGTAAATGGCAATTGTTGGGTCCAGAGTTGGTTGCTGAAACGGAATATAAGGTTAAGCTGATTCGAGCTCGTCTGAAGGAAGCTTCGGACAGTCAGAAGTCCTATGCCGATCTTAAGTGGAAAGATGTAGAATTTGAAGTGGGTAACAAGGTTTTCTTGAAGGTGTCGCCGTGGAAGAAGGTGCTGAGATTTGGTCGGAAGGGCAAACTTAGCCCTAGGTTTATCGGGCCTTATCTAGTGTTGAAACGTGTGGGACCAGTAGCTTACTAGCTCGAGTTACCATCAGAATTGAGTTAGATCCATGACGTATTTCATGTTTCGATGCTTAGACACTATCATTCAGATCCGTCTCATGTTGTGCCGATAGAAGAAATCGAAGTAAGCCCAGACTTGTCTTTTGAGGAAGAACCAGTGCGAATTTTGGATCGGGATACCAAAATGTTGCGTAGGAAAACCGTTCCTTTGGTGAAGGTGTTGTGACGGAATCATGGAACAGAGGATGTAACACCCCAAACCCGGTCAAAACGCTACGACCGAATCTGGCATGTCACAGGGAAGAAAATGTTTTTGGAAAACAAGTTGTCGTCTCAATGTTGAAAAGAAAACCTTTGATTTTATAAAACCCGAATTGTGTTAAGCCATTTGTTAAATTTTTTTTCGAAACTTAGTTTTAAAGAAGACAGTGTTGCCTTGTTATTATTGCGTGTTTGTTAAATACCCAACGGTAAAAATTTTGAAAATTCCAAAAATTCGTTAAAGTTTTAAAAACGTCCATTTTACGAGTTTATTAGGCATGCCTTTAGTGTTTAAACGTCGGTTTAAAGAAATTTAACAAAATGAATAATCCCAAAATAAAATTTGAATGGCCTTATTACATAGCGGAAATCCAAACTTAAAGAAAATAAACCCGAATTAACCTTTTAAACTAAAAACTAAAATTACTATGCATGGCCACCTCGAGTCCAATCCCGGCTCCATATCCATGAACTAGGAATTACCTACAAAAAGTAATGGAAGGGGTGAGTCACCGAGACTCAGTGTATAAATCCCCATCCGAAAGATTCTAAGCTCTTACACAGTTTCATATGCAAATATGTATGTCATGCAACCCATCCAACCTATCCATCCGAACTCCCAATTCTACCCCCTTGTGGCACCTAGCCACTTTGGTGGTACCTAACCACCTGGTGGTTCCAAACCTTTAGTGACCGAAGTCACAAATAATCATGTGTGGGGCCAACCCACTTGTGGTACCTAACCACCGTGACGATCTCGTATATCAATATGTGGGGCCAACCCATTGTGGTGCCAAACCACTGGGACGAGTCTGAGAATAAGCATATGTGGTACCTAAACCTTTGGTGGTTCCAAACCACTTTGAGACTTAGTCACAAAATATTAATATGTGGGGCCAACCCACATGTGGTACCTAACCACTTGGTGTGATCGATAATCATACATTCCCCCTCCTCTCATCATACCCATTTCCCTAAACATGCTTTTCAATACAATATAATCATGCTTAACATTTAGGAGTAATCTAATATGGCATATGCCGATTTAATGAGAGGCAATTAACGTTAGCCACCAAGATGGACTTACCCGAGTCCTCGCTTACCCACAAGGGTAACTTATCGATTTCTACAGATTATTTTGGCTTTTGACAAATCACAAATAACAACACATTAAACATATGAAGTGTGTAAGAGTTACACACACGATTACTCGTAACACGATACTTTCTCGTCGACACTCGTTAATCGAAACTACTGCTATTTTCTAAGATGCCGGCCCACAACCTGGTGGCCAATCCCGAACGCGACACTCGCCGTTTCTTAAACTTAGGGAAATTTGGGTTTCTGAGATCCAACCCCTCCTACCGCTTGGCTGGCATTAGGGTCCATGAACACACCTTGATCACTAAACGGATTAAAACAGTGAAACGAATCATAAGGAACTAAGACCCAAAGTTAAACCCTTACCTAAATCAGAAAATCCCGAGGCTCAGACTTGATTCACAAACCAACGAATCCCGAAAGTCTCCACAAGAAGGCGTCACCACACCACCTATATTCGGCCAAGCATCAAATAGAATTGGATCTCTGCCTTCGGCATTTAACGCTATAAGAGATGATTGAATTGACAAAACACTTACCACAACACTAGTAAAACTGATTGGGAATGACGACAGCTCAAAGACGGCGATCCACTGCAACCAAGAGTCAAAAGAGAAGGTTTGAGTGCCCTGGGATTTCAGATTTTCCTTCCAAAGAAAACGATAGGGAAAGAGAAAAGAGAATGAGAGAGAGTTAGGGAGATTTGGCCAAAATACTAAGAACTTACCCCAAATGCCGAAATCGTTCTGCTATGAAAAGAAAAGAGATGAAACAGAAAGGTACCCTTTAACAAGAGATATTCAGCTAAAGTGCTGAATGAGAAGAGAGGAGAGTATCAAAGTTTTCGATAAAGGTTAATGCTTCAGAAGGTTTCGGCTAACAAAGAAAAGAGGTGAAGAGAAGAGATGGAAAATGAAGTTTCGGCTCTTGCTGCACCCAAAAGAAAGAAAGAAGAGATGGTAAGGTGCTAGGAGGATTCAGCTATGCACCAAGAGAAGAAGAAAAAGAAACTTCGAAGGCCACTCACTTTTGGTATTTGAGAGAAAAGAAGAATGCCAAATAAGAAGTGTGGTTTCGGTACAAAAGAATGGGAGGAAAAAAAAAACCCTAAGACTCCCTATCTAGCCGAATATGCAACACTTCCCCAAGGCCTTTACCAAGATTCAGCCACCCCCAACTAGCACTTACAAAAATCGAAAATGGAAGAAACCCACACCCAAATTTCAGCACACCCCTAAACACACAAGAACCGAATGCCCAACACCACCTACTACCTTCAAAATTTGGCGAAACCTCCACTCTCCTCAATCCCTTCTTTTTCTCCTAAATTTCCTCTTATTCACTCATTCAAACCAATTTGAATGTTTCAAACTCCTAAGATTTCTCTTCTCCACTTATTCAAATCTGTTGAATCATTCAATACTCATCCACCAGAGTCCCAACTGAGTACAACACTTCCTGGTATTGGTGTCAAAAAGAAATGCTCAAAAGGAGATTCCCGCAGCTCGAACCAAGTCCCCTTCAGCTTCCCTGAGGCGTCACTCCCTTGTGCCCTAAGTGGTGCCTCCTTGCCACTTTACCAAGGCATTCCTTGTGTCAAAACATACCACCAATTACCCTTAACTCATGTCCCATTTAGCTCCCCCTTCAAAGTGCCCAAAAGAAAATTTTCGCTAAGACTCTGGCCTACCCTTAGCTCATGCCTGGTCCCCAAAATACCCTAAACTAGCATGACAACCATACTATCTACATGCAATCAGATAAAATGCAAAGGCCCTAATTTAGGATGTTACAGTTCTACCCCTCTTAAAAATAATTTCGGCCTCGAAATTACCTGGTCAAAAGAGTTGAGGGTATTGCTGCCGCATCACATCCTCTGGCTCCCACGTGGCCTCCTTTGTAACATCCTAAATCGGGGCCTTTGCATTTTATCCGATTGCATGTAGATAGTATGGTTGTCATGCTAGTTTAGGGTATTTTGGGACCAAGCATGAGCTAGGGTAGGCTAGAGTCTTAGCGAAAATTTTCTTTTGGGCACTTTGAAGGGGAGTGAAATGGGACAGGAGTTAAGGGTAAGTGGTGGTATGTTTTGACACAAGGAATGACTTGGTAAAGTGGCAAGGAGGCACCACTTAGGCACAAGGGAGTGACGCCTCAGTGAAGTCAAGGGACTTGGTTCGAGATGCGAGAATCTCCTTTTGAGCATTTCTTTGACGCCAAGACCAGAAGTGTTGTACTGGATTGGGACTCGTGTGATGAGTATTGAAGGAGTCAGCAGATTTGAATAAGTGGAGAAGAGAAATCTTAGGAGTTTGAAACATTCAAATTGGTTTGAATGAATGAATAGGAGGAAATTTAGGAGGAAAGAAGGGATTGAAGAGAGTGGAGGTTTAGCTAAATTTTGAAGGTAGTAGGTGGTGTTGGGCATTCGATTCTTGTGTGTTTAGGGGTGTGACGAAATTTGGGTGTGGGTTTCTTCCATTTTCAGTTTTTGTAAGTACTAGTTGGGGGGTGGCCGAATGTTGGTAAAGGCCTTGGGGAAGTGTTGCATATTCGACTAGATAGTGAGCCTTAGGGTGTTTTTTTCCTCTCATTCTTTTGTGCCGAAACCGAACTTCTTATTTGGCATTCTTCTTTTCTCTCAAATACCAAAAGTGAGTGGCCTTCCAAGTTTCTTTTTCTTCTTCTCTTGGTGCATAGCCGAATCCTCCTAGCACCTTACCATCTTTTCTTTCTTTCTTTTGGGTGCAGCAAGAGCCGAAACTTCATTTTCCATCTCTTCTCTTCACCATCTGAATCATTAACCTTTGTCGAAAAATTTGATACTCTCCTCTCTTCTCATTCAGCACTTTAGTCGAATATCTCTTGTTAAAGGGTACCTTTCTGTTTCATCTCTTTTCTTTTCATAGCAGAACGATTTCAGCATTTGGGGTAAATTCTTAGTATTTTGGCCAAATCTCCCTAACTCTCTCTCATTCTCTTTTCTCTTTCCCTATCATTTTCTTTGGAAGGAAAAGCCAAAATCTCGGGGCACTCAAACCTTCTCTTTCGACTCTTGGTTGCAGTGGATCGCCGTCTTTGAGCTGTCGTCATGCCCAATCGGTTTTGCTAGTATTGTGGTAAGTGTTCTGTCGATTCAATCATCTCTTATAGCATTAAATGCCGAAGGCAGAGATCCAATTCTATTTGATGCTTGGTCGAATATAGGTGGTGTGGTGACGCCTTCTTGTGGAGACTTTCGGGATTCGTTGGTTTGTGAATCAAGTCTGAGCCTCGGGATTTGCCGATTTAGGTAAAGGTTTAACTTTGGGTCTTAGTTCCTTACGATTCGTTTCACTTTGCTTTAATCCGTTTAGTGATCAAGGTGTGTTCATGGACCCTAATGCCGACCAAGCGGTAGGAGGGGTTGGATCGTAAACCCGGCCCCTAAGTTTAAGAAAGCAGGCGATGTCGTGGTTCGAGATTGGCCACCGGGTTGTGGGTCGGTATCTTAGCAAATAGCAGTAGTGTCGATTAACGAGAGTGTCGACGTAGAAAGTATTGTGTTACGAGTAATCAGGTGTGTAACTCTTACACACTTCATATGTTTAATGTGCTGTTATTTATGATTTGTCAAAAGCCGAAATAACTGTAGAAATTGATAAGTTACCCTTGTGGGTAAAAGTGAGGACTCTGGGTAAGTCAATCTTTGTGGCTAACGTTAATTGCCTCTGTTAAATATGCATATGCCATATTAGATTACTCCTAAATGTTAAGCATGATTATATTATATTGAAAAGCATGTTTAGGGAAATGGGTATGATGAGAGGAGGGGGAAGGTATGATTATCAGATTGTCACCAGTGGTTAGGTACCACACGTGGGTTGGCCCCACATATTAATATTTTGTGACTAAGTCTTAGTGGTTTGGAACCACCAGTGGTTAGGTACCACATATGCTTATTCTGTGACTCGTCCCAGTGGTTTGGCACCACAGTGGGTTGGCCCCACATATTGATATACGGGATCATCACCAGTGGTTAGGTACCACAAGTGGGTTGGCCCCACACATGATTATTTGTGACCGGTCACCAAGTGGTTTGGAACCACCGGTGGTTAGTACCACCAGTGGCTAGGTGCCACAAAGGGTAGAAGTGGGAGTTCGGATGGATAGGTTGGATGGGTTGCATGACATACATATTTGCATATGAAACTGTGTAAGAGCTTAGAATCTTTCGGATGGGTATTTATACACTGAGTCTCGGTGACTCACCCCTTCCATTACTTTTTGCAGGTAATTCCTAGTTCGTGGATATAGAGCCGGGATTGGACTCGAGGTGGCCATGCACAGTAATTTCAGTTTTTAGTTTAAAAGGTTAATTCGGGTTTATTTTACTTTAAGTTTGGATTTCCGCTATGTAATAAGGCCATTGAGATTTTATTTTGAGATTATTCATTTTGTTAAATTTCTTTAAACCGACGTTTAAACACTAAAGGCATGCCTAATAAACTCGTAAAATGGACATTTTTAAAACTTTAATGAATTTTTGGAATTTCCAAAATGTAACATCCCGGGTTAGGGGCTGTTTTGTTGTTGCATGACATTGCATGTTTCTAGTGTGCTGCGTGGCTATTTCTATGTTTTGGGGGCTTAATTGAAGTCTAAGTGTATGCCTGAGTGAATGGGAAAATTTTGATTTTTGGGTGTTAAGTCAGGGGAGCTGTTGGAGCTAGGGTATAAGAGTTTTATTTGGTGTTTTGTTGAACAAGAAAGGAGCTGGTGGAGTGGCAGGATAGGCGCCACTAAGGCTTGTGTGTGTGGCGTCATTTGCGGGAGGGAGAGATCTTGTGTTCAAGCTGCGGAGTGGCCACATTTTGCATCCTTTTGGCATGGCATGGAGGAGGAGAGTTGTAGGCGGTTCAAACTCGCCTTGGACTTAGTCTACTCATTTGAATGGTGGGTGGAGAGTGGATTGAGGAGGAAGACTTGTTCAACTAATTTGAAATGATGGTGTGGAGTGTTTGTGGGGATTTGGCCAAATTTTAGGAGAGTTTGTGGGGAGTGGGACGGTTTGGGTAGTGTGGGAGAGGAGTAGTGCGAATTTCTTTTGGCAATTTTCTTAGTATTTTCGGTCACCATTTTGGGTAAACCGAATTCTCTCCTTTGTTAATAGCCAACAGAAACTTCATTTGTTTTCTCTCATTTTTCTTCTTGGAAACCGAAAGTGCAAGCGGCATGTCTTTGAATTAGTTTATTTCTTTTAGTTCTCTTAATAGCCGAATGCCCTTTTGTGCCACCATTTCCACTTTGCTTTTATTTCTTTTCTTCTTGTGATTCCTTGGCGAACCATATATCCTCCCCATCATTTCTTTTTCTTTATCATTTAGGTGTCGAAGCCATCATCCTTTTCCTCTCATACATTCTCTCATTTCTTGAAAACATTTGAGTAGAATCTTCCCGCAACTTGTGGCGATTTCTCTTCTTTTCTTGAACCACACTTCTTTGTTTTGCTTTCAAGTTTATAGCCGAATCCCTTGGTATTGCCGAAATTGCCTTCTATCACTTGTTCTTATTTTGGCGAATATCAACCCCTCCCTTTTCATCCTTTTCTTGCGTTTTCTTTCTTGGGTTAGGCCGAATCTCTCCTCTCTCTTAGTAGATCTCTTTTGGCCGAATATCAGTGAAGGGTTGATCTGGGTTGGTTGTTCAATCATTGAACAAGGTAAGTGGGTGGCCGAATGGCCATTTTCCCCTCTCTTGTTCTCTATTGATTGTGGTTTGGTTAATAGCCGATCTTGGGCATGTGTTGAAGGGGGTTAATCTTTTGTGTTGAACCGTTTTCCTACTAGGGCCTTGGATTGTGGTGGTGATCGGGTGAAGCAGTCAATTGAAGCCTTGATCGTGAGTGACCGATTGGTAAGTTAGGGGGTAAGTGATTGGTATTATTATTATTAGTTCAATCTTTTGATTTCGATTAAGTCAAAGGTGACTAAGGATTAACTATTTGTCTTAATAGGGTGTGCCGATTGTTAAAGAATAACCACTGTTGGTTCGAGGTTTGGTAGGAAACCAAACCATCTGCAAGGTAAGGATTAAGCGATACACCCTTTGGTTTAATTGGTCATAGCCGAATGGTCTTGGTTACTAACCCTGGTTTGGCCGATTCTAGGGCAAGTTGATCGAGGATTTAGGCGGGGTCTTTGGGATTTAGACTTGCGATTTACCGGTGTGTAACTAACACACCCATACTTAGTGATATTGTTATTAAACCTGTTTGCCTATTAAAATCATGTGAGTATGATGGATTATTGGATACCCAAAGCGGGGTATGTGTGCGTATCCGGGTAAGTCGGTATTGTTACTAGATTCTTGATGATCTATATGGTATCATGACTATGTATGTATGTGATATGGGGCATGAGTCAAACATATTAGCATGATATGCATAATTTGTATGATATGCATGATTACATGAGTTGGTTTGTTGATGGGTGATATGAGTGGAGGGAGCGGTGATGATTTGTCTTGTGAGCACCAGTGTTTTGGTAACACACTTTGTGACTTTGGGTCACGGTGCTTTGGTAGCACATTTGTGTCTTTGGGACACCAGAGGTTGGGCACCTCATTGCGACTTGTCCCCGTGGTTAACACCACCGTGGGTTGGCCCCACTTTGAGATATGGGATCGTCGCTAGTGATTGGGTATCACACGATGGGTTGGCCCCATCATTCGATTATTGTGACTACGGTCACCAGTGCTTTGGTAGCACATTTGTGTCTTTGGGACACCAGAGGTTGGGCACCTCATTGCGACTTGTCCCTGTGGTTAACACCACCGTGGGTTGGCCCCACATGAGATATGGGATAAATGCGCTAGTGATTGGGTATCACACGATGGGTTGGCCCCATCAATTGATTTGTGACTACGGTCACGGTGCTTTGGTAGCACATTTGTGTCTTTGGGACACCGGTGTTTTAGTAACACATTGTGACTATATGTCACGGTGGTTTAGCACCACCGGTGGTTTGGTACCACGGGGTAGAAAAGGAGATACGGATGGTTAGGATCGGGTTGCATTAATTATGTTGCTATGTATGATGTGTGTTAGCATGTTGTTTCATCGGGAGCGGGATTTATGCACTGAGTCATTCGACTCACCCTCTCCTTTGACATTTCAGGTGACTCGTAGACGCGGACATGGAGCCGGGATGGACTCGGGGTGCTCATGCCATGCTTAATAAAGTTTTACTCCAACTCTATCATTTGGGTACTTTAATTTAATTACTTTTATTTGGGTTCTAATTTGGATTTGTAAAAGGCCTTTAAACTATGTTTTTTTTATGGTTATGTTTTAATTAGATTCTCAACCTGCTTAACAAATAACTTGGCATGAAATTTTACTAAAACTTGGAAGGACAACGTTTTCAAAATTATATCGCAATGTGTTTTAAACTATACCATCGGGTATCTCGCTATGTTTTGCTATACAATAAACTCAAATGATTTCCAAATCGAACTTGATTTTCTACTAAGTCTAAAATGTTCCAAAATGGCACTAAGAAGCTATTGGAAGTGCTAAATGAAATCAACTCGTTTTGACTATATACTTTAGATAAGTCTTCAAAATCTAATCAAACAAGCCTACTCAAATTTTCCTCAAATTCACTATGTTTTCACCCCGCTTTTTTTAAAAAAAAAGATCACTCAAAGAGCGTTTTTCCGTAACATACCAGATTCGGTCGTGGTGTATTGTCCGAGTTTGGGGTGTTACAATTGTGATATCGAGCCAAGTTCAAAGGCTCTATTTGTGGGCCGAGGCCCAAAATGTTTTCAAAAGATTGTTTTGTTAGTCTTTATTCTTAAAGTATGGTTTGAAAGGCGTGGCACCGAGTCTCCGGCACTGATTCGCCGGTAAGTACCCGTACTATTGCTTGTGAATTGATTGGATGTGATATGATTTGATGAATAGCAATAGTATACTACTTTAGAGATTGAAACGATAGGATTACGTGAACTCGCGAGAACAAATCCTCTTAAAATGTTCATAAGACTTGCTTTTAAACAAGTGGAATAAATCTTCGATGCATAAAAATTTTTAATCGGATCACGTAGGAAGATTAGTCATGAGCGCTAGAGGTGGGCGTGGTCGTGGGCGAGGTCGTGGTAGGATGACGGTTTACGAGCCCGTAGGATCAGTCGGGGTTGAGAAAATGAGATACCGGTTCCGCCACCGGTGGAGGTGGTGAGTTCCAAGACCGGCCCGGGGCGACGCAGCGGTGTCACAGCGATCTTTGCGAGTGTTGGAAAGAGTAGCTGGTGTAGGTGGTAATGCGGGAGTTAGGAAATCGGTTCTGAGCAACCGGGCAAATGGGGCGAATTCTTCCGAGGTGTTTCTGGTGTTGCTCCAGCCTTTGCTTGAATTGGCTAGAGGCAATCGAGCGGATCATGGATGATCTGGATTTGGCTAGCTTGAAGAGAAGTGAAGGGCATCGTATCGCTTCTCCGTGATGAGTCATATCGGTGGTGGCTCACGGTTCGAGAGCAGTGTGGCGGAAGAGGATCTAACATGGGATTATTTGGTTTGCATATCAAAGGAAATACATCGGAGCTAGTTATATTGACTCCCAGCGGAAGGCTTTTACGAGGCTTGTTCAGGAGTAAATCGGTTGGCCGAAGTCGCAGGTGAGTTTCCCGGTGAGTAGGTATGCGAGGCATTGTGGCCACTTGAGCATGAGAGGTGTGTTCGTTTCGAGGATGGCTCGCGAGACGACTTGAGGTGCTGATTGCTCCTCGGCCAGAGCGCGAGTTTCTTTGTCTTAGTTGAGAAGGCTAAGGTAGCCGAGGGTGTTAAGGAGTCGTGAGACAAGGCATGGGCGAGAAATAGGCATAAGAGGAGCTTTGGGTCTTACGGATGCGTCGGGTAATCCGCGAGAAGAGAGCTAGACCCGAGTGGGCGAACCACCTGCTAGGTTTGTTTCTTTGCTAGGCGAGGGACCGCCGCAGATGTGATCGATGTGGAAAATCTCATTGGGGTGGTTCTTTGGGTGGAGGAAAAGGCTACTTGAGTGTGGTTCTCGAGCACCGTGTAAGGGACTGTCCGCGTAGGTTGGCGTGATTGATCGAGAGGCGGGGCCGTGTCGATTCGAGGTAATGGACCGCCACCGCAGAGGGGCCGTGGTAATGGCAGAGGTGGTAATGGGTGCGGTCGGGGCCGTGGAGCAGGCGAGAGGTGCGAGTAGCTCGATGCTAGACACTGGATTAGTGTATCTTTGCGAGGCACCGAGAGGAGGCGGCGCACGCACCGGACGTCATAACCCGTGACGTTTTTGATTTTTGGTTCTCCTTATCTTTGCTTTGATTGATGTGGGTTCAACGCACTCTTATGTTGCCAGTAGTATAGTAGAGACCATGGATTTAGACTCTGAGATATCTTCTAGGCAGATGACTGTGATTAGCCCTCTAGGTCACTCTGTAGTAGTAGATAAACTGTTTAGAGAGGTACCCCTAGAACTCCAAGGGGTAGTGTTATTTCGATCCGATGGGAGTGCCGTTTGGGGAGTTCGATCTGATTCTTGGGATGGATTGGTTGGTCAAGTACCAGGCGAGGTTGGATTGCGCGGCCAAGCGCATGGTTCTTAAGACGGTTGAGGGTGAAGAGGTGGCTATGATAGGTAATAGGAGAGATTACTTATCAAATGTGGTATCTGCTCTGAAAGCAGAGAAGATGGTCAGGAAGGGCTGTGAAGCGTATGTGGTTCATGTGTATGCCTTGGAGGCTAAAGAGAGTGGTGTGGAGAAGGTTCGCACCGTTAAGGAGTTGCTGATGTTTTTCCGAGGAGCTTCCGGGTTTGCCGCGATCGCGAGGTGGAGTTCGGGATTGATCATTGAGGCTGCGCCGGTGTCTATTGCTCCGTATAGGATGGCGCCAAAGGAGTTGGTGGAGCTTAAGGCTCAGATCCAGGAGTTATTGGATAGAGGTTTCATCAGGCCAAGTGTTTCGTCGTAAGTGCGCCGGTACTCTTTGTCAAGAAGAAAGATGGCACGATGCGGATGTGTATAGACTACCGCTTGATTGAACAAGTCGACGATTAAAAACAAGTATCCGTTGCCACGGATAGATGACTTGTTTGATCAGTTTGAAGGTGCTGCGCGGTATTTTCAAGATCGACTTGAGATTTGGGTATCACCGGTTAAAGGTTAAGGAGGTGATATCCATAAAACAGCGTTTGAGACTCGGTATGGGCACTACGATTTCTCGGTAATGCCATTCGGGTTGACTAACGCATGCCGCGGCGTTTATGGATATGATGAATAGGGTGTTTCAATGAGATCTGGATCGGTTCGTCGCGGGTTTCATAGACGACATCTTAGTGTACTCAAGGATAGAGGAAGAGCATGATAAGCATTTGCAGTGGTGTTGCAGATTTTGAGGAAAAGCAACTCTATGCTAAGTTCGGTAAGTGCGAGTTACGCTTAGAGAAGTGACTTTCTTGGGTCATGTAGTGTCGGCTGAGGGGATTCGAGTAGATCCTCGTAAGATTGAGGCAGTTTTGGATTGGAAGCCGCCTAAGTCAGTGGCTGAGATTCGGAGTTTTTACAGGTTTGGCCGGATACTACCGAAGGTTTGTTGAGGGTTTTTCGTTGATAGCAGCGCCGATGACCAAGTTGCTGAGGAAAGAAGTTCCGTTTGTATGGACTGAGAAACAGCAGGAAAGCTTCGATAAGTTAAAGAAGATTTTGACCGAGGCTCGGTTCTAATTCAACTTTGAGGTCTGGTAAGGAATTCACATCTATTGCGATGCATCACATACGGGCTTGGGTTGTGTCTTTGATGCAAGAAGGTAAGGTTGTGGCTTACGCTTCGGCGCGGTGAGGCCACATGAGGTCAATTATCCGGACTTACGATTTGGAGCTAGCATTTTGTAGTCTTCGCTTTAAAGATTTGGAGGCACTACTTGTGCGGAGAGAGATCGATAGTCTACACACGGATCATAAGAGTCTAAAGTATCTACCGACTCGGAAGGATTTGAATTTGAGGCGTATGCAGATGGGTTGAGTTCTTTGAAAGATTACGATCGCTCGATTGAGTATCATCCGGGCAAGGCTAACGTGGTGGCGCACGCGTTGAGCCGTAAGGTTGTTTCGAGTTAAGAGCATTGTTTACCCACTTGAGTTTGTATGACGATGGGAGTATTCGCGAGTTGCGAGTTAAGCCTACTTGGGTTGAGCGGATCGAGAGAAACAGATTATTGGATGAGGTTACGAGTGCGCGGAGGTTACAAGTGTAGGATGGTGGTTTGGAGGGTTCTGACTTGTGCAGTGATGGGGTTCTGTGTTTTCAAGGTAAGGCTTGTATGCCTAAAGATGTTGAGTGAGGCGAGAAGATTCTTCAGACGCACATAGCAGCCCTTATGCTATGCATCCCGGAGGTAGTAAGATGTATAGGGATCTTAGAGAGAGCGATTTTGGTGGCTGGCTTGAAGAAAGAGGTGTGAGTTTGTTGGGAAGTGTCGACTTGTCACAGTAGTCAAGGCCGAACATCGATTTGCCGTCGGGTTTGCTTCAGCCTGTGAAGATTCCTCAGTGGAAGTGGGAAAGGATAACCATGGATTTCGTCAGTGGGTTACCGCTTACGCCAAGCAAGAAGGATTCAGTTTGGGTAGTGGTGGATCGACTGACTAAATCAGCTCACTTTATTCCGGTGAGGGTTGACTACTCACTTCAGAAGCTAGCGAAGCTATATGTGTCAGAGATAGTGAGGTTGCACGGCGTGCCAGTCTCGATCATCTCGGATAGGGATCCCAGATTCACGTCAAGGTTCTGGAAAGCGTTGCATCAAGCTCTGGGTACTCGTTTGGATTTCAAAGACGGCTTTTCACTGCGATCGACGGTCAATCGTAAAGGGTCATTCGTGTCTTAGAGGATATCTTTGAGAGGTTGTATCTTGGATTTTGAGGTAGTTGGGAGGAGTTTTTGCCATTAGTCGAGTTTGCCTACAACAACAGATTACCAAGCGAGCATCGAGGATGGCACCGTATGAGGCGTTGTATGGCAGAAGTGTCGCTCACCTACGTGTTGGGCGGAGTTAGGTGAACGTCGCTTGTTGGGACCCGAGTTGGTTGGTCGAGACCGAAGACAAGGTTAAGTTGATTCGGATCTAGATTGAAGGAAGCTTCGGACGGCAAAAGTCTTATGCCGATCTTAAGCGACGAGATATAGAGTTATTTGTGGGGATCGAGTGTTCTGAAGGTCTCGCCTTGGAAGAAGGTGTTGAGGTTCGGGAAGAAAGGCAAGCTAAGTCCAAGGTTCATTGGGCCGTATAAGGTTACGAGACGAGTTGGACCGATGGCGTATCGGCTTGAGTTGCCGCAGAGCTTAGTCGATTCACGACGTATTCCACGCTTCGATGCTTCGACGTTATCGCGCTCGGATCCGTCGCATGTGGTATGATGGAAGAGATCGAGGTAAATCCAGATTTGACCATGGAGGAGGAACCTGTGCAGATTCTTGATCGAGATGTGAAGGTTCTGCGTAAGAAGTCTGTGCCTTTGGTTAAGGTTCTTTGGCGGAATCATGGCATAGAAGAAGCTACGTGGGAACCCGAGGATATGATGAGACAGCAATACCCGCAACTCTTCTGATCAGGTAATTTCGAGGTCGAAATTATTTTAAGGGGGGTAGAACTGTAACATCCCGGGTTAGGGGCTGTTTTGTTGTTGCATGACATTGCATGTGTCTAGTGTGCTGCGTGGCTATTTCTATGTTTTGGGGGCTTAATTGAAGTCTAAGTGTATGCCTGAGTGAATGGGAAAATTTTGATTTTTGGGTGTTAAGTCGGGGATTTGTTGGAGCTAGGGTATAAGAGTTTTATTTGGTGTTTTGTTGAACAAGAAAGGAGCTGGTGGAGTGGCGGGATAGGCGCCACTAAGGCTTGTGTGTGTGGCGTAATTTGGGAGGAGAGATCTTGTGTTCAAGCTGCGGAGTGGCCACATTTTGCATCCTTTTGTGGCATGGAGGAGGAGAGTTGTAGGGTTCAAACTCGCCTTGGACTTAGTCTACTCATTTGAATGGTGGGTGGAGAGTGGATTGAGGAGGAAGACTTGTTCAACTAATTTGAAATGATGGTGTGGAGTGTTTGTGGGGATTTGGCCAAATTTTAGGAGAGTTTGTGGGAGTGGAGCGGTTTGGGTAGTGTGGGAGAGGAGTAGTGCCGAATTTCTTTTGGCAATTTTCTTAGTATTTTGGTCACCATTTTGGGTAAACCGAATTCTCTCCTTTGTTAATAGCCAACCGAAACTTCATTTGTTTTCTCATTTTTCTTCTTGGAAACCAGAAAGTGCAAGCGAGTATGTCTTTGAATTAGTTTATTTCTTTTAGTTCTCTTAATAGCCGAATGCCCTTTTGTGCCACCATTTCCACTTTGCTTTTATTTCTTTTCTTCTTGTGATTCCTTGGCAGAACCATATATCCTCCCCATCATTTCTTTTTCTTTATCATTTAGGTAAGTGAAGCCATCATCCTTTTCCTCTCATACATTCTCTCATTTCTTGAAAACATTTGAGCCGAATCTTCCGCAACTTGTGGCGATTTCTCTTCTTTTCTTGAACCACACTTCTTTGTTTTGCTTTCAAGTTTATAGCCGAATCCCTTGGTATTGCCGAAATTGCCTTCTATCACTTGTTCTTATTTTGGCCGAATATCAACCCCTCCCTTTTCATCCTTTTCTTGCGTTTTCTTTCTTGGGTTAGCCGAATCTCTCTCTCTCTTAGTAGATCTCTTTTGGCCGAATATCGGTGAAGGGTTGATTCAGGTTGGTTGTTCAATCATTGAACAAGGTAAGTGGGTGGCCGAATGGCCATTTCCCCTCTCTTGTTCTCTATTGATTGTGGTTTGGTTAATAGCCGATCTTGGGCATGTGTTGAAGGGGGTTAATCTTTTGTGTTGAACCGTTTTCCTACTAGGGCCTTGGATTGTGGTGGTGATCGGGTGAAGCAGTCAATTGAAGCCTTGACTGTGAGTGACCGATTGGTAAGTTAGGGGTAAGTGATTGGTATTATTATTATTAGTTCAATCTTTTGATTTCGATTAAGTCAAAGGTGACTAAGGATTAACTATTTGTCTTAATAGGGTGTGCCGATTGTTAAAGAATAACCACTGTTGGTTCGAGGTTTGGTAGGAAACCAAACCATCTGCAAGGTAAGGATTAAGCGATACACCCTTTGGTTTAATTGGTCATAGCCGAATGGTCTTGGTTACTAACCCCTGGTTTGGCCGATTCTAGGGGCAAGTTGATCGAGGGATTTAGGCGGGGTCTTTGGGATTTAGACTTGCGATTTACGGTGTGTAACTAACACACCCATACTTAGTGATATTGTTATTAAACTTTGTTTGCCTATTAAAATCATGTGATTATGATGGATTATTGGATACCCAAGCGGGGTATGTGTGCGTATCCGGGTAAGTAAGTCGGTATTGTTACTAGATTCTTGATGATCTATATGGTATCATGACTATGTATGTATGTGATATGGGGCATGAGTCAAACATATTAGCATGATATGCATAATTTGTATGATATGCATGATTACATGAGTTGGTTTGTTGATGGGTGATATGAGTGGAGGGAGCGGTGATGATTTGTCTTGTGAGCACCAGTGTTTTGGTAACACACTTTGTGACTTTGGGTCACGGTGCTTTGGTAGCACATTTGTGTCTTTGGGACACGAGAGGTTGGGCACCTCATTGCGACTTGTCCCCGTGGTTAACACCACCGTGGGTTGGCCCCACTTTGAGATATGGGATCGTGCGCTAGTGATTGGGTATCACACGATGGGTTGGCCCCATCATTCGATTATTGTGACTACGGTCACCGGTGCTTTGGTAGCACATTTGTGTCTTTGGGACACCGGAGGTTGGGCACCTCATTGCGACTTGTCCCCGTGGTTAACACCACCAGTGGGTTGGCCCCACATGAGATATGGGATAAATCTGCTAGTGATTGGGTATCACACGATGGGTTGGCCCCATCAATTGATTTGTGACTACGGTCACCAAAGTGCTTTGGTAGCACATTTGTGTCTTTGGGACACGGTGTTTTAGTAACACATTGTGACTATATGTCACCGGTGGTTTGGCACCACCCGGTGGTTTGGTACCACACGGGGTAGAAAAGGAGATACGGATGGTTAGGATCGGGTTGCATTAATTATGTTGCTATGTATGATGTGTGTTAGCATGTTGTTTCATCGAGAGCGGGATTTATGCATCTTTGAGTCATTCGACTCACCCTCTCCTTTGACATTCGGGGTGACTCGTGAGACGCGGACATGGAGCAGGATGGACTCGGGGTGCTCATGCCATGCTTAATAAAGTTTTACTCCAACTCTATCATTTGGGTACTTTAATTTAATTACTTTTATTTGGGTTCTAATTTGGATTTGTAAAAGGCCTTTAAACTATGTTTTTTTTATGGTTATGTTTTAATTAGATTCTCAACCTGCTTAACAAATAACTTGGCATGAAATTTTACTAAAACTTGGAAGGACAACGTTTTCAAAATTATATCGCAATGTGTTTTAAACTATACCATCGGGTATCTCGCTATGTTTTGCTATACAATAAACTCAAATGATTTCCAAATCGAACTTGATTTTCTACTAAGTCTAAAATGTTCCAAAATGGCACTAAGAAGCTATTGGAAGTGCTAAATGAAATCAACTCGTTTTGACTATATACTTTAGATAAGTCTTCAAAATCTAATCAAACAAGCCTACTCAAATTTTCCTCAAATTCACTATGTTTTCACCCCGCTTTTAAACGAAAAAAAAAGATCACTCAAAGACGTTTTTCCGTAACATACCAGATTCGGTCGTGGTGTATTGTCCGAGTTTGGGGTGTTACACAAAATTTTTACCGTCGGGTATTTATCAAACACGCAATAATAACAAGGCAACACTGTCTTCTTTAAAACTAAGTTTCGAAAAAAAATTTAACAAATGGCTTAACACAATTCGGGTTTTATAAAATCAAAGGTTTTCTTTTCAACATTGAGACGACAACTTGTTTTCCAAAAACGTTTTCTTCCCCGTGACATGCCAGATTCGGTCGTAGCGTTTTGACCGGGTTTGGGGTGTTACAAATTCATCAATGGAAAAATCCAATATATTTAACAGTTTCGAAAATAGACGTATGGGTTAGCTGGACTTAGTTGTAACGATCTCAAAGCGTAAAAATTACAAGAAATAATTGAGAAAACCACTTACATGCAATGGTTTATTCATGGCTGGATGTTTAGCTTGACAATGGTGTTTTCACTCTTCCATTTTCGGTTGTTCTTGCATTTGGGAAGATGATAGTATTTTATTTTATTTTTACTTAAGTTTTATTTTACTTTCAACATATATTTTAATATTCTAATTAACATATTTTTACTTAAAAATTCTTACACTAACCACCACTATCTTTTAAAAGTGGAAATATTCCATATTAACACTTGCAATAATAACATTTAATCCATTTAGGACAAATAACCTAATAATGGCTTACTTTTGCAACCTTTATAATTTAGTCCTTTTTACTCAATTAACTATCAAGTTACTAAAATTTACAGACCAAACTTTGATATACCTAAATAATCATTTTGTAAATATTTAATAAAAATATTTACGAGCTCAATTTATAGAAACGAGGTCCCAACACCTCATTTTTGAAAATCGCTCAACTTTCGAAACAAACCACTTGTCTTTATCTATTTATTCATAAACTAAAATTTTTCAAATTCAAAATTTAATATAAAAATATAATTGACTCATATAAATTAATTAATAATTATTACGGACTTACTTGTCGGATTTGTTGTCCCGAAACTACTGTTTCTTACACTACTGAAAAACAGGCAGCTACAGATTAAAATAGCAATTAACCAAAGGTAAAAAATGGTAAACAAACCATTTTCCAATAAGAATTAGTGGATGATGATGACATTTCCACTAAATAAGTTTAGAGATTAACATAAATTAATTGAGTTATGTTTAAGTTAGTTAAACTAAATTAATTAAACATTAATCCTACTATATTTGTGAAATTAGTGGTGACAAAGTCATCTTGTTCATCTACCCACCATTTTCATCCAAAAGGAGAAGAAAACCTAAGAAATTTCTAAAACTTTCAGCCATTATTTGGTAAGCAAATTCAAGTCCTTTTACTTGTATTTTTTATGGATTTGAGGTCATAAGAGCTTGATTTAGCTAGCCCATGTACCAATTTGTAAAACTGTTACAGTTTTAGAAAGTTTTCATTGTTAATTTCTTGAAGAATTAGGCTTGAAATTGATAGATTTTAAGCTTAGATTATGGAAAGGACTAGATTGTAAAGTTAATTTAGCTTGTTTGTCAACTTTGTTACATTAGGGACCAAATTGAATAAATGTAAAACTTTTCATGAAATTATGATAGAAATAGAAAGTATAAGGTCTCTAATGAGAATATATAAAATCATATTTTAATCCGAAGCTAGGAATTGAAAGTTATAACTATTTCGAGTTTAGAGACTAAATTGAATAAAATGAAAAATTTGAGGGAAATCGAAAAGTACATTTTTATAGTATCATGCATATCATAGCATATTATGAAAATGTTTGGTATTGGTTGGTGTTATAAAGTAATTTTTTAGATGAAGAATTGGATAGAAGTGGAGTTAATCAAGAAAAGCTAAAATTGTTGATTAGTTCTTGAAGAATCAACTAGTTTTTGGTGTTTCGAATAGGTAAGTTCACTTGGAGATTACTAACTCATTTTTTGTGATTTACACATATATACTTACATTGAACTTGATATATGTATGTATATGTATGTTTGAGTATATAGTGATATCTAGTAGTTTGACTCATATGGCTAGTATGGATCGAATTGAAATATGTGAACAACTACAGGGTACAAATGTATGTAAGTGGTCAACTACAAGACGTGTAAATGAAAAATGTGATCATGTAAATGGATTCTGTCACACCCTAGAATTGGAAAATATAATTGAGAGTGAGATAATGCATGTTAATTCTATTTTGGTGCACTATGATATCATGATCCACCTTTCAGCTAGTTGGTTAGTGAGATAGAGATTTTGCGCATACTAACAAAGAAACCGCCTGTTGTCGGTACCTAAAGATTTAATTTTAGGGTGTTTTCAAGAAAAGAAAGACTTCGCTCGAGAATGAATACACTTAAGGAATAGTACGCCCGATTTGCATAAATAATGTCCAAGTGGATCTTGTATTGGGTTTAGTTGGAAGTTATTTAGATTCTACAGTAACAGAAGCAAATATCAGAGTAAAGAGTATAGTAGAAAAATGTATGAAATATTGCTTGTACACTAAAACAAGCCAACTAAATACATCATCACAGTGACATGGTTGGCCATTTCTCAACAAGAATAAATTGGATTGATTTGATCCTCCGCATGACTAGTCAACAATAAGGTAAACCTTCGCCAGACTTTCTTTTACCTACCTTGGATTTAGTAGGAAATTAGGGGGGACTGATAGTATATTTATGAGAGGGGGATGTTTCAGATGGTTTTTCTTTCTGCTTAGTGATCAAGTTCTTCTTTCTAACCTTAACATTCTATTTGTTAAGATCAAACTAAGATCTCATTTAATTAATGTATGATTTAACTTTCTGGTATGTCTTATAGCCCTATATGTTACGATTGTTGATGGGTAAGGATGTTAAAAAGGTGTAGGAACAATAGGGTATGAGTAAAAAACCCTACATGATGGTCGTATGTAATTGAAATGTTAGTAAAATGTCTACAATGAGGATTCTAATGGAAATTTTATAATCTTTTAAGAAGTTATTACTACTGGTTGGGAGCAAACATTTGAAATGGAAACTCCGGGCTGAGGTTAAGGTGAGTCTCTGGACTCGATTTCTACACGTTATGTTATCATGATTCTTGTTTGATTGTCGTACACTTAGATAAGCATGTCTTCTTGAGAAGCTGTAGTATGTATACATGTTCGTGTGTTATATGTGAAGCATCTGCATGTATGATTTGACATGTACGATGTTTTGAATGGTAATGACGATGTGTGGTAAGCGTGTATGGGAATTTGTGTGTTTGGAAGTAAGATCTGGTTAAGAGGGGGAGTGAATTTGTATAAATTTGTTCATTAGGTCATTTAAGTGATGCATGAAAATGTATGTTGGCATTAAGGGGGTTCAGGCAGAGTGTGGAAAAACATGGGGTATGACAATAGACCCCGCAATGGTGCTTTGATGATGTCCGTTGGGACTGTAAACATGAGGAAAGGCTAGTGTGGCAATTATGTGCAAATACCATGGCCATGGCATATTTTGGAAATGGTGGATAAGTCACAATTGTCTACTAGGGTTTCTGCGTGTACTTGGGGCGATGATGGGCAAACATCAGGAAATCTGAGTTTAGGCAAATCCATATCATCAAACATGACACTATCTGGGAAACCTTTGTGGCTAATCCTGTGAAAAACCTTTGTGGCGTATTGTTTGGGAAGCCTTTGTGGCTAATCTTGTGAAAAGCCATTGTTGTGTATTATCTTGGAAGCCATTGTGGCTAATCTTGTGAAAAACCTTTGTGGCGTATTCTTTGGGAAGCCTTTGTGGCTAATTTTGTGAAAAGCCTTTGTGCCATATTATCTGACAATCCTTTGTGACTAATCTTGTGAAAAGC
Source organism: Gossypium sturtianum (assembly GCA_025698515.1). Classification (NCBI taxonomy): domain Eukaryota; kingdom Viridiplantae; phylum Streptophyta; class Magnoliopsida; order Malvales; family Malvaceae; genus Gossypium; species Gossypium sturtianum. The sequence continues at coordinate 41,554,712 of CM046946.1, read as the reverse complement.
CCTTATGGCATATTATCTAGCAAAACCTTTGTGGCTAATCTTTTAAGAATCCTTTGTGGAGAAGTATAAGAAAAGTCCTTGTGGCGTATTGTATAAAAAGACTGTATGATGAATTTTGTAGCGCCTAAATGGCAAGTAGTTAGACCTCTTTTACCATGAAATCTGGGTATGTCTCAAAATTAGATTCTGAGAGAGTTCTCAGCATTGTATCTGACTGAGAAATCCACCTTAGTAATCCACTAAGATGGTGAGCTTGTCGTATTCGGAGGTATGGTGGTGTAAGAGCCCACCAAATTTGAGAATTTTAAAGCTATGTATCAAAGCTATCTGGACTTCTATCGAGTGATCAAAACCTTACATTCATCCCAGTAAGTATGGGTTAATGTGAAGATACGGTGTGAATGGCATTTGACAGCCGCAAGAGTTAACATAAGAATCAGTTAAGATTTGTACCAACATAAATATCATTTTGATGAGTATATCTCACTACTATCTTTTAAGAGGTTTTGTAATAGGATTTGATATATGTTGTGAGTTTGTGATCCACCGATCAAGTGGTCCATCTTTAAAGTGTAGAGGCTGTTGTATATTTTACCTCCAGCCAAAGATTCGAAAGGTTTCAGCCAAGGTTTGAAAGGAAGTCCAGGTTCTCAAATTGGAGGATTTCTTTAGAGACGATAAAAATGTAAAATTGTTGAGAATCATTAAGTTCCATTGGACTTATGGGTGTTTAATTGTAATGCAAGTTCTTGGGTTGATCCAGTTCACTAGGAGGGACCAAGCCAGGAATGTGCCAAGATGGTGAGTTGTAGTGCGATATTATACATACAAGAGGAACACTGTTAGGAATATGTTTTCAATTGGCGAACATTATTATAGCCACGATTGAGTCTATTTTTGATAAAGATTTAAGTTTTAATGTTTTATGCTAGTATTTGAGAAGTTGTTGTACTTAATAAATGTTTCAGTCAAAATCTATTAACTAAGAAATAAATAAATATATAAGTGGAATGTTCAGTAGAGTCTTCGTCAGTTCTTGAGAATTGTTTGTAAGTATTGTGACATCATGTATTAAGATCCAGTAAATCAGATCGAGTATAGCGTGTTACAAGTTAATTGGTATTAGAGTTTTCGATTTAGCCAATCCTTTGAAAGTTAAGTGAGAGTCAGCCCTGTATGCATAATACAACAGACCTAGCTTAGTTCATCAGATAAGTTAAAGACTTTTGTGTGGAGTATACTTTGGTATACTGTTAGAATTGGGGTAAATGAGACGTTGGGAAGGAAAACAATAATTTCATTGATAAGATAAGAAAAATCGTACAATCCGAACAAAGAAATTGAAAACAAGAAAAGAAGAAAACTTTTAGTTTCCCTCATTGACTGGTTGGTCGGTTGGTTCTATGGGGCCCCTTCTGTATTAGGGTGTTCTCTAGGGACTTCTTCCAGATTAGTCAAATCTTCTGAGTCCTCCTCCTCTACTTCTAGCCCAGTGGGAATGAAGAAGTCGACTGATTACTTCCATTCCATTTTGAACTTTTCCCAGTCTTTGCCCTCAGGATTATAAAAGTTGAAGTTCAAGGAACCAGGGGTGACCTTCTGTAGATAGTTGAAGTTCACATGACTCAAATTGAGAGGACCCACAACAATTTGGGCGTGAACGACTAGGTTGGATCGCAGCTTAGGCAAGGCCTCTACTAGGTTTTTCTTTGTGTCCTATTGTTACTTTCTTAGAGTTTCCTCGTTGGATTGGCGTAGGCATTCCAACTCAAAACAGTGACATTGTTCGTGGGACTTGAGTTTCATCTCCCAAGAGAACTCTCTGGCTTTTAGCTGTTTGATCTTATCCTCCATCTGTCTGGCCTAACTTTCTAGACTTACATATTTGGTCTTTCAAGCGAAGACACAAGAGGCAATATCTTTAATTTGGCCGAAGGCTACCTCATGAGCTTAGCCTAGTTGAGCTATGGACTATTCTCCAGAACGCATAGTTTCTTCCAAACCTTCAATTTGACATTTTTTTTGCTTACAAGTCTCATGAAAAGCCCAACTCATAAGCATGTATTCAACTGCTTAAACTTGGGAAGCCCTTTCTAGTACAAAGAGTGGGGATAATTAAAGATCCGAGGAAATAGATGAGAGGAAGGTCTCTTTCACCTGTTGAGGCAAGTTGTTGTTTTGTTGCTGTTGAATGGCGACTAGGAAGAAGGGATGTTGCCCTAACCTTAAGAGATCTCGTAAGGGGAAAAGTCTATCTGCTTCGTTAGATGGAGCATCTGTAACAACCCATTTTCAGTGAAATCGGAACAGTGGTTTTGGAACCACAAATCTGAGTCAGAAAGAAAATTTATTTTAATATTATTGCATGAATTGCATTATGATAGAAATAACGTATGAAAATTTCATTAAGAAAAATTTACCGATTTCATGTTTAATTATGGAAAGGACCAAATTGCATAGAGTGTAAAAGTTGAGTTCTAGTAGCTATAAGTATCAAATAGTTATGGAATTCAAAACTTGAGGTCCTTATATGGTAATTAGACCATTAAGAAAAGTTAGTAGATATTTTTGGTGAATCATCCATGGAAAATTAGAAAAAGAAAAGGATTAAATTGGAATGTTGAAAAATTAATGGATGATAATTAAATTAAATAGAAATAACATATTATTATTATCATCTTCCTCCCTAAAAATACATGGAAACCCTAGGAAAGAGAAAAACATTCAAGCAAGCTTTCTTGGCTTAATTGGGTAAGTAATCTTGTCCCGTTTTTAGTAATTTTTATATTTTTGAGATCGTAGTAACTTAATTTATCTATTTTGGGGATTAATTTGTAAAGATATCAAAGTATAGAAATTTTCCATGGATGTAAATGCTAAAATTTTGAAATATATGGGAGAAAATGAAAGGTTGTTGATAGATAAACAACTTTTAGAAAGAGAATTTTGATGAAATTCTGATTTAGGGACTAAATTGTAAAGATGTAAAACCCATGGAAAAATTATGAATTTTGTGAAATTCATGGGCTGTTATTGTAAAATGTAAAATTCGATTTGGCTTGAAATAAGGATTAAATTGCATGAATTTCATTTTCCAAGCTTAGGGACAAAATTGTCATTTATGAAAAGTATAGAGGCAAAATGGTAATTTTGCCTAATATGTGAATTGAATTCAATTGAGTATGAAGTGAATTAAATTGATTCTAAATTCATTTATATAGATCCAAAAAGATCAAATAAATAGTTAGATCAAGGAAAAGAAAAGGTGTTAGATTAGTAGATTTTCATAAACGAACAAGTGTCGAGATAAGCTCGTGTGACTAACTTGTGTATATTTATATGCTTGAATTGAATATTTTGTATGAGAATTATGTAGTTTTCATGCATATGAAATTGAATATATATGTATCTAATAAAGCCCGATAAAATTTAAATCCTGTTTGAATAATGAAAGTCGATGGATACATGATTTCCTGTATTGATTGTGGTCCTGCATATGTTGCAGACATTATAGCTCGGACGAGCATCCTGTTAAAAGCCTTCTCGAGCATTCCTGTTACATGGTTCCTACAAGCATCCTGATCGGTAGTGATCCTGCATGTGTTGTGCACTACCGCAGCTCTTTGTGAGCATCCTGTTACACGATTCGATCGGTTGTGATCCATCATTTATTGCGAACAGAGACGCAGCTCTTCGTGAGTGTCCTGATATAGGCTCTTATGAGCTTCCTGACATGGCTCGCTTGAACTTCCTGTTATATTATCCGGAGCTCCTTGATGATAACTCTTCGGAGTTACCTGTTAAGCTCAATGAGCTTCCTGTTCTAAACTCTTATGAGTTTCCTGTTTAGCCCAGATAAGCTTCCTGTTACATGGCTCACATGAGCATCCTGATATATGGCTCGAGAGTGTGCTTCCTGATTATGTGCCCTTATGGGTACCCCTAAACATGAGTTAACGGATAATTGATTTGTATACCTCGAGTATATTACCTGGGCATCCATCGACATTTAAATAATTCAATGGATAAAATTTCTGTTAAAAGAAAACATGGGATTAATATGATTTATTTCTTGAATACCTTTGAAATACTCAAAAATTATTATACGGTGAGCTCATCTCTATTATCTTGATATACATATGAAATATATGACTAACTTGTTTAATGAGTGTATGTGATTAGGCAATTGGCGAAAATGAATTGGATGCTTGTTTTATATGCTTATTATATATGAATAAAAGTGGTAAGTTAAATTCCTGTTATGCGAACTTACTAAGTATTAAATGCTTACTCTGTTTTATATTCCTCTTTTTTATAGTAATCAGAAGCTCGTGAAGGTTGGATCCTGGTCGGAGACACATCACACTATCTCTTGGACTTCTCGGTATATGAATCAAGCTTACTTTTGGTATAATGGCATGTATAGGCTAAATTAGTTCAAATGATGAAATATTTTGGTTGTAATTAGCCATTGGAATGATATATTTATATAAGGGCTTAACATGTTTGATATGTGTTGGAAATGGTCGATAGTGAAAGGTATATAAATCAAGTGATGAATGGATTTAAGCTAGTATAATGGATAAAATTTCATATAAATATGAATACAAATTTGGTAATTTTTATCACTTGGACATATGTGTTAGTATATCATACACCATACTTGTATTTGACTTGATTAAAATGTAACACCCCATACCCGAGTCTGAGGCTCAGACCAGATACGAGATATTACTATGCTTGAACTTGCTTAATCATGACATTACGGGCTATAAAATTTCATTCCGAAATTAAAACTTCTCATTCTTAAACAATTCGTACATTTCATGGGCCTACGAGGCCTTAAACTTTATCTTGGTAAACTTTGAAACCTTATCGAAAAACTTTTCTTTGAAACAGGGGTTACACGCCCGTGTAATATAAGACACGCCCGTGCATAGGCATACACGCCCATGTCCTCAGACCGTGCCTTAAAACTCAGTATTCTGCCAATTTTCACACGGCCATGACACACTCGTGGACTTAGACCGTGTACTACATCTATATATACTGACTTATTTCACACGACCGGGCACACGCCCATATTCTAACCTTGTGTCATGCACGGCCTTAACACACGGCCGTTGGATTAGTCCGTGGCCTATTCTTACCTATAAGACTAAGGTGCAGTTTACGCACGGCCTAGAAACACGCCCGTGTGTCCAACCGTGTGGGCACTTAGAGGTTATTTACCAAGCCAATTGCCACCCTGAAATTAAGATCCAATTCATACTCATTTCAACAACTCAATACTACATCATTCTTGAATAATACTACATGTGTAATATCCAGGGTTGGGGGGTTATTTTGTTGTTGCATGATTTGCATGCTAGGAGCTTGCTATGTTGCTGTTTTGGTGTTTTAGGGGCTTAGTTGTGAGCTAGAAGTAAGCTTGAGCAGGTAGGAAAAATTTAGTTTTTGAGCTTTAGGTGTAGGGAGCTGATGGAGCTGAGGGATATGTATTTTATTTGGTGCTTGTTGCACAAGTGAGGAGCTGGCAAAGTGGCAAGGCATGCGCTACTTGGGAGCTAGGTGTGGCGTCAACTGCATGAGGTGGAGGTCTTGTGTTCAAGCCGCAAAGACCTCACATTTTGGCTTCCATTTTGATGGCATGGAAGGAAGAGTTTGTAGGCAGTTCAAACTCTGCCTTGGACTTGGTCTACCCATTTGAATGGTGGGTGGAGAGGGATTTTAGGAGGAAGACTTGTTCAACTCATTTGAATTGAGTGGTGTGGAGTGTTAGTGGGGATATGGCCGAATTTTAGGAGAGTTTTGGGGGGGGGAGTGACGGCTTGGTAGTGTGGGTGTGGGGTAGTGCCGAAATCCATTTTGAGTTTTGGTGTTTTTCGGTCAAAATCTTTAGAAGCAAATTTTCTCTTTTTGCCATACCAAAACCGAAAGTGTAAGCTCTCAAATTGCCGAACCTGTGTTGCCTTTTGAGAAGGTGTTAGCCGAAATTCATCTTGGTATTTTTGGGCATTTTTATTCGGTCACCTTGTTTCAAAACAAAGTTCTTTCTTTTGTCAAGAGCCTAAGCCGAATTTCCTCCAAGTAAGTCTCTCTTTTCCCTTTTCAAAACCGAAAGCTTTAAGCAACTTCATCCTTGCCGAATTTGGCTTTGTGTTTTCTCTCAAAATCCCTTGTTAAGCTAACCTAGCACCCCACTTCCATTTCTTATCTCTTTTGAAACCTTGTGGCCAGAAACTCCACCTCTCCAAAACACCTTTTCCATCTTTATTCCCCTTCTTTTCCCTAAACCCAATTGCCGATTCCTCCATTTCTTTCCACCTCTATTTCTTCTTTCCTTTTACATTCAAAGCCAAAAGTAGGAGTGTTAAACACCTAGGGCCGAATATTGGTATAGTGTTGGTGTTCATCTGTGTTGGGCAATCGGTTAGCGAAGGTGAGTATTTGGGCGAAAGGCTATCTCTTCTCCCCTACTTCTCTAACGATTTTGGTAAGGCAAAAGGATGATTTTAAACTACGTTAGAAGAGAACTAATCTCTTGTGTAACCAACTTCTTTTAGGGCCTTCGGGATTGAAAGCGATCAACAAGGCCGTTATCTGAACTCGATTGATTGGTAAGTGATGGTGAGAGGTTGTTCATGGTTTATTCGTTTAGTTCTATTAAGCCAAGTTATTAAAGGTGTGACTATTGTTGTTATAGGAGTTGGCCACTGCTTGGTTCGAGATTTGGTAGGAAACCAAATCAAATATTAGGAGCAAGTAATCAAGGGGCCTTAGATCGATTCTTTTGGTACTAAAGATGCGTTTTTAACAGTGTGTAAACTAACACACTACATTTTAGTAATATGATTAATAACCTAATTACTTATTAAAGTGAAACAATATGATCGATGGATTTGGTACCGATGGGGTATAAGCACGGATACGGGTAAGTCCGTTTCATTACGAGATCTGTAGTGATATATGTGATAACATGTTTTATGATGTAAATACCATGAGATGTCATTTGAGCATGTTAGCATGATTGCATGTTTTATATCATTTGCATTAGTACGACATGTGTGGGTGATATGAGAGGAGGGGGAATATGATATCCGTGTCTTTGGGACACTTTGTGTCTTTGGGACACGGAGGTTTGGCACCTCCGGTGGTTTGGTACCTGAGTTGATTTTGTGACTTCGGTCACGGTGGTTTGGTACCACATTTGTGTCTTTGGGACACGGAGGTTTGGCACCTCATTGCGACTCGTCGTCCGTGGTTAACACCACCGTGGGTTGGCCCCACTTTGAGATATGGGATTGTCTGCTAGTGATTTGGTATCACACGATGGGTTGGCCCCATCGCCGGATTTGTGGATTGTGGTCACCGGTGATTTGGTATCTGCTTGTGTCTTTGGGACACGGAGGTTTGACACCTCATTGCGACTCGTCCACGTGGTTAACACCACCGTGGGTTGGCCCCACTTTGAGATATGGGATCGTCTGCTAGTGATTTGGTATCACACGATGGGTTGGCCCCATCATTGGATTACTCGTGACTTTGGGTCACGGTGGTTTGGCACCACACTTATGGATATCGTGACTTTGGGTCACGGTGGTTTAGCACCACCGGTGGTTTGGTACCACCACGGGGTAGAAAGGTGATATGGATGGTTAGGATCGGGGTGCATTGATAATGTTGCTATGATATGATGTGTGTTAGCATGTTGTTTTATCGGGGGGGGGATTTATGCACTGAGTCTTGCGACTCACCCTCTCCTTTGACATTTCAGGTGACACTTAGACGCGGACATGGAGTCGGGATGGACTCGAGGTGCTCATGCCATGCTTTAATAAAGATTTGCTCAGACTCTATAAAATTCGGTACTTTAGCTTATTTATTACTATTCGGTTTTGTTTTGGGTTGTAAATGGCCATTAAATTAGGTTTTACTATGTTTATGCTTAAAGTAGCTTTCTAATATGCCTTAACAAATTAATTGAGTTAAAATTTGCTAAAAACTTGGAAGGACAACGGTTTCAAAACTATAACGCAATGTGTTTTAAACTATACCATCGGGTATCACACTATGATTTGGTGTCAAGGAAACTCAAATGATTTTCAAACCTAAACTCGATTTCCTACTAAGTCTAAATGTTTGAGTAACATCAAGAAGCAACTTGAATTTCTAAATGAAATAAACTTGTTTAACTTCTTAATTGATTAAGTTTCTGAAATCTCTGAGTTTTCAAAATGATGCATGAAGTTTTCAACAATCATGCCCAAGATTTCTACACGTTCAAAACTTTTCACAAAATTTTTATCAAGTTTTTAAACGAAAACCCAACTTCTCAAATACGTTTTCCTCGTAACATACCAGATTCGGTCGTGGTGTCTTGACCGTGTTTGGGGTGTTACAATTGTGGTATCAGAGCCAAGTTCAAAGGCTCGGCTGTGGGCCTGAGGCCCAAAATGCTTTCAAAAGTCATTTTAAGTGTTTTGTTTGGAGTAAATGGTTTGAAGGGCATGACACCGAGTCTCAGCTGGGCCGATCCTGAGGTAAGTACCCTTACTATTGCTTGTGATTTATTGATGTGATTGGATGATTGCAATAGTGGATTACTTTAGAAAGCCCAAACCGATAGGATTACGTGAACTCATGAAAACAAAGCTTCTTTACTATTCGTAAGACTTTGCTTTAAAGCAGTGGAATAAATCTCGATGCATAAAACTCCTAAATCGGATCACGAGAGAATTTAGTCATGAGCGCTAGAGGTGGATGTGGTCGTGGGCCAGGTCGTGGTAGGATGACGGTTTCTAAACCCGTAGGAGTGCAGTCGAAGTCGTCGAAAATGAGATACCGCATCGCCACCGGTGGAGGTGGTGAGTTTCAAGATCAAAGCGGGGATGACGCAGTGTCTGAGCGATCTTTGCGAGTGTTGGAAAGGGTAGTTGGAGTAGGTGGTGGTGCGGGAGCTAGAAATCGGTGCTGGCGACTTCGGGCAAATGGGGTGAATTCTTTCGAGGTGTTTCGGTGTTGCTCCAGCCTTTGCTTGAGTATTGGTGGAGGCAACGGAGCGGATCATGGATGATCTGGACTTGGCTGCGAGGAGAAGTGAAGGGCATAGTATCGCTTCTTCGGGATGAGTCATACGATGGTGGCTCACGGTTCGGGACGATGTGGCGTGAGAGGATCCGACATGGGATTATTTCAGTGCATTTGAGAAAAAGTACATTGGAGCTAGCTACATCGGCGCTTGTGGAAAAGCATTTTGAGGCTAGTCCAAGGAGTAAGTCTGCATTTTAGAGCACTGAGGTGAGTTCTTGAAGGTGAGCCGGTATGCTAGGGGTATTGTGGCTACCGAACACGAGAGGTGTGTTCGTTTCGAGGATGGTCCGAGAGCGAGTTGAGGCTGGCCGATTGCTCCTCGGCAGGGCGTGAGTTCTTTGTCTTGGTTGAAAAGGCTAAGGTAGCCGAGGGTGTTAAGGAGTCCGTAAGGCGGGGCATGGGCAGAGCAGGCATAAGAGGAGCTTTGGGTCTTACGGGTCGTCGGGTAATCCTCGAGAAAAGGGCTAGAGCAGAGTGGGCGAATCGATCTGGTAGGGTTGTTCTTTGCTAGTCGGGGACCGCCGCGGTGTAACCATTGTGGGAGATATCATTGGGAGAAATTCTTTGGACCGGTGGAAAAGGTTGTTTTGAGTGTGGTTCTGCGGATCATCGCGTGAGGGACCGTCCGCGTAAGTTGGCGAGATTGATCCCGAGAGTCGGGCCGTACTCGATTCGAGAATAATGTACCGCCACCGCAGAGGGCCGTGGTAATGGCAGAGGTAGTAATGGGATGCAGGGGCCGTGGAGCACCGGGCGAGGAGTGCGAGTAGTTCGCGCGCCGCGGCTGGGTTAGTGTATGCGGCAAGGCGCCGAGAGGAGGCGGCGCACCGGACGTCATAACCGAGTGCGTTCTTAATCTTTGGTTCTCCTTTATCGCTTTGATTGATGTGGGTTCGACGCATTCTTACATGGCGATAGTATAGTAGAGACCATGGACTTAGACTACGAGATATCTTCTAGGCGGATGAGCGTAATTAGCCCCTTTAGGTCACTCTGTGGTAGTAGATAATTTGTTTAGAGATGTACCCCTAGAACTCCAAGGGGTAGTGTTTCTTCAGCGATCCGATGGAAGCGCCATTTGGGGAGTTCAATTTGATTCTTAGGATGGGTGGTTGGTTAAGTACCGGCGAAGTTGGATTCTTGTGACTAAGCGCATGGTTCTAAAGACGACTAAGGGTGATGAAGTGGCTATGATAGGTAATAGGAGAGATTGCTTATCTAATGTGGTATCTGCTCTAAAAGCGAGAAGATGGTGAGAAAGGTGTGTGAAGCGTATGTGGTTCATGTGTATGCCTTGGAGGCTAAAAGTGCGGTAGAAAAAGTCCGAACAGTTAAGGAATTTCTTTGATGTGTTTCGGAAGAACTTAGGGTTTGCCGCCGGATCGTGAGGTAGAGTTTGGGATAGATCATTGCAGGCTTAATGCGCCCGGTGTCTATTGCTCCGTATAGGATGGCGCCAAAGGAATTGGTGGAGCTTAAGGCTCGAGATCCGGGAGTTATTGGATCGGGGTTTTATTAGGCCAAGTGTTTCGCCGTAAGTGCGCCGGTACTTTTTGTTAAGAAGAAAGATGGTACGATGCGGATGTGTATAGACTACGCCGGTGAATAAGTCGACGATCAAAAACAAGTATCCGTTGCCACGGATAGATGACTTGTTTGATCATTTGAAGAAGTGCGGTGGTATTTTCTAAGATTGACACGAGGTGCAGGTATCACCGATTAAAGGTGAAAGAAGCGGATATTCACAAGACAGCGTTTGGACTCGATATGGGCACTCACGAATTCTGGTAATGCCGTTCGGGTTGACTAACGCGGCGGCATTCATGGATATGATGAATAGGGTGTTTCAATGATAGATGGACCGATTCGTAGTAGTTTTTATTGGCGACATCCTGGTGTATTCAAGAAACGAGAAGAAGAGCATGATGCGCATTTGCGTGTGGTGCTGCAGATTTTGAGGAGAAGCGACTTTACGCTAAGTTCGGTAAGTGCGAGTTCGGCTTAGAAGTGACTTTCTTGGGACATGTAGTGTCGGTGAGGATTAGAGTGGATCCTCGAAAAATTGAGGCGATTTTGGATTGGAAACCGCCTAAGTCGGTGGTCGTGATTCGGAGTTTTCGGGTTTGGCGAGGATACTCTGCGAAGAAGGTTTGTAGAGGGTTTCTCGTTGATTGCGGCACCAATGACCAAGTTGTTAAGGAAAGAGGTTCCGTTTGTTTGGGTGAGAAGCAGCGGGAGAGTTTCGACAAGCTTAAGAAGATTCTAATGAAGCTCGGTTTTAATTCAACCCGAGGTGGTAAGGAATTCACGGTCTCTGCGATGCATCACATACTGAGGTTGGGTTGTGTCTTTGATGCGGAAGGTAAGGTTGTGGCTTACGCGTCTCGGCGGTGAGGCCACATGAGGTCAACTATCCGACGCACGATCGGAGTTAGCGGTGTAGTCTTTGCGTTGAAGATTTGGAGGCACTACTTGTGCGGAGAGAGATTAATAGTCTACACCGATCATCCAGTCTGAAGTACCTCTTGACTCGAAGGATTTGAATTTGAGGCAGCGCATGAGATGGGTTGAGTTCTTTGAAAGATTACGATTGTTCGATTGAGTATCATCCGGCAAGGCTAACGTGGTGGCGACGCTATGTTGAGCCGTAAGGTTGTTTCGGACTTAAGAGCGATGTTTGCTCACTTGAGTTTGTATGGCGACGGAAGTATTACAGCGAGTTGCAGATTAAGCCTTCTTGGGTTGAGCGATCGAGAAAGCAGTTAGAGGATGAGGTTACGAGTGCGCGGAGGTTGCAGTGCAGGTGGTGGTTTGGAAGGTTACAACTTGTCTAGTGATGGGGTCTTTGTGTTTTCAAGGTAAAGCTTGTATGCCCAAGGATGTTGAGGAGGCGAGAGGATTCTTGGGGCGCACATAGCGAGCCCTTATGCTATGCATCACGGAGGTAGTAAGATGTATAGGGATCTCGAGAGCGATTTTGGTGGCACAGTGCGAAGAAAGAAGTGACAGAGTTTGTTGGGAAGTGTCGACATGTCGTAGTCAAGGTGAACATCGATTGCCGTCGTGGTTGCTTGACCTCTGAAGATTCCTCGATGGAAGTGGGAAAGGATAACCATGGATTTCGTCGGTGGGTTACGCTTACGCCAAGCAAGAAGGATTCAATTTGGGTAATTGTGGATCGATTGACTAAATCAGCTCATTTCATTCGGTGAGGTTGACTACTCACTTCGGAGGTTGGCGTTTGTATGTTTGAGAGATAGTGAGGTTGCACGGTGTGCGATGATCGATCATCTCGGATAGGGATCCCGATTTACGTCAAGGTTCGGAAAGCGTTGCATCGAGCTCTGGAGCACGCGGTTGGATTTCAAAACACGGCTTTTCACCATGATCGGCGGACAATCGGAAAGGGTTATTCGAGATCTTGGAGGATATCTTTGAGGGGTTGTGTTCGGATTTTAGAGGTAGTTGGGAGGAGTTTCTACCATTAGTGAGTTTGCCTACAACAACGATTACCAAGCGAGCATCAAGATGGCACCATATGAGGCGTTGTATGGTAGGAAGTGTCGATCACCTACGTGTTGGACGGAATTAGGTGAACGCCGATTGTTAGGACCCGAGAGTTGGTTCTTTGAGACCGAAAACAAGGTTAAGTTGATTCGAGGCTCGATTGAAGGAAGCTTGGACCGTGCAGAAGTCTTATCTCGATCTTAAGCGGAGAGACATAGAGTTTCTTTGTGGGGATCGAGTTTTCTGAAGGTCTCGCCTTGGAAGAAGGTGTTGAGATTCGGAAGGAAAGGCAAGCTAAGTCCGAGGTTTATTGGGCGTATAAGGTTTTGAGGCGAGTGGGACCGATGGCGTATCAAGCTGGAGTTGCCGTGAGCTTAGTCGATTCACGGCGTATTTCACGTTTCGATGCTTCGGCGTTATCGTTCGGATCCGTCGCATGTGGTAGCGATGGAAGAGATCGAGGTAAATCCGATTTGACTTTGGAAGAAGAACACATGCGGATTACGGATCGGGATGTGAAGGTTCTGCGTAAGAAGTCTGTGCCTTTGGTAAGGTATGCGTGGCGGAATCATGGCGTGGAAGAAACCACGTGGGAACCCGAGGATATGATGAGACAGCAATGAGTACGCAACTCTTTGATCGAGGTAATTTGAGAGGTGAAATTATTTTAAGGGGGTAGAACTGTAATATCCGGGTTGGGGTTATTTTGTTGTTGCATGATTTGTATGCTAGGAGCTTGCTATGTTCTTTGTTTTGGTGTTTTAGGGGCTTAGTTGTGAGCTAGAAGTAAGCTTGAGCGGGTAGGAAAAATTTAGTTTTGAGCTTTAGGTGTAGGGAGTGATGGAGTGAGGATATGTATTTTATTTGGTGCTTGTTGCACAAGTGAGGAGCTGGCAAAGTGGCAAGGCATGCGCTACTTGGGAGCTAGGTGTGGCGTCAATCGCATGAGGTGGAGGTCTTGTGTTCAAGCCGCAAATACCTCACATTTTGGCTTCCATTTTTGTGGCATGGAAGGAAGAGTTTGTAGGCGGTTCAAACTCGCCTTGGACAGTCTACCCATTTGAATGGTGGGTGGAGAGGGATTTTAGGAGGAAGACTTGTTCAACTCATTTGAATTGAGTGGTGTGGAGTGTTAGTGGGGATATGGCCAAATTTTAGGAGAGTTTTGGGGGGAGTGACGGCTTGGTAGTGTGGGTGTGGGGTAGTGCCGAAATCCATTTTGAGTTTTGGTGTTTTTAGGTCAAAATCTTTAGAAGCAAATTTTCTCTTTTGCCATACCAAAACAGAAAGTGTAAGCTCTCAAATTGCCGAACACTGTGTTGCCTTTTGAGAAGGTGTTAGCGAAATTCATCTTGGTATTTTTGGGCATTTTTATTCGGTCACCTTGTTTCAAAACAAAGTTCTTTCTTTTGTCAAGAGCCTAAGCGAATTTCCTCCAAGTAAGTCTCTCTTTTCCCTTTTCAAAACCGAAAGCTTTAAGCAATTTCATCCTTGCCGAATTTGGCTTTGTGTTTTCTCTCAAAATCCCTTGTTAAGCCGAACCTAGCACCCCACTTCCATTTCTTATCTCTTTTGAAACCTTGTGTGAAACTCCACCTCTCCAAAACACCTTTTCCATCTTTATTCCCCTTCTTTTCCCTAAACCCAATTGCCGATTCCTCCATTTCTTTCCACCTCTATTTCTTCTTTCCTTTTACATTCAAAGTAGAAAGTAGGAGTGTTAAACACCTAGGGCCGAATATTGGTATAGTGTTGGTGTTCATCTGTGTTGGGCAATCGGTTAGTGAAGGTGAGTATTTGGACGAAAGGCTATCTCTTCTCCCCTTACTTCTCTAACGATTTTGGTAAGGCAAAAGGATGATTTTAAACACTGTTAGAAGAGAACTAATCTCTTGTGTAACCAACTTCTTTTTAGGGCCTTCGGATTGAAGGCGATCAACAAGGCCGTTATCCGAACTCGATTGATTGGTAAGTGATGGTGAGAGGTTGTTCATGGTTTATTCGTTTAGTTCTATTAAGCCAAGTTATTAAAAGGTGTATTGTTGTTGTTATAGGAGTTGGCCATTGCTTGGTTCGAGATTTGGTAGGAAACCAAATCAAATATTAGGAGCAAGTAATCAAGGGGCCTTAGATCGATTCTTTTGGTACTAAAGATGCGTTTTAACAGTGTGTAAACTAACACACTACTGTTTAGTAATATGATTAATAACCTAATTACTTATTAAAGTGAAACAATATGATCGATGGATTTGGTACCAGATGGGGTATAAGCACGGATCTGGGTAAGTCCGTTTCATTACGAGATCTGTAGTGATATATGTGATAACATGTTTTATGATGTAAATACCATGAGATGTCATTTGAGCATGTTAGCATGATTGCATGTTTTATATCATTTGCATTAGTATGACATGTGTGGGTGATATGAGAGGAGGGGGAATATGATATCCGTGTCTTTGGGACACTTTGTGTCTTTGGGACACGGAGGTTTGGCACCTCCGGTGGTTTGGTACCACTGATTGATTTTGTGACTTCGGTCACGGTGGTTTGGTACCACATTTGTGTCTTTGGGACACGGAGGTTTGGCACCTCATTGCGACTCGTCCACGTGGTTAACACCACCGTGGGTTGGCCCCACTTTGAGATATGGGATCGTCTTCTAGTGATTTGGTATCACACGATGGGTTGGCCCCATCATCGGATTTGTATTTGCGATCACCGGTGATTTGGTATCTGCTTGTGTCTTTGGGACACGGAGGTTTGGCACCTCATTGCGACTCGTCCCTGTGGTTAACACCATGTGGGTTGGCCCCACTTTGAGATATGGGCTCGTCGCTAGTGATTTGGTATCACCACGATGGGTTGGCCCCATCATTGGATTACTCGTGACTTTGGGTCACGGTGGTTTGGCACCACACTTATGGATATCGTGACTTTGGGTCACCGGTGGTTTTGGTACCACCACGGGGTAGAAAGGTGATATGGATGGTTAGGATCGGGGTGCATTGATAATGTTGCTATGATATGATGTGTGTTAGCATGTTGTTTTATCGGGGATTTATGCCTTTGAGTCTTGCGACTCACCCTCTCCTTTGACATTTCGAGTGACACTTAGCGCGGACATGGAGCAGGATGGACTCGAGGTGCTCATGCCATGCTTTAATAAAGATTTGCTCAGACTTTATAAAATTCGGCACTTTAGCTTATTTATTACTATTCGGTTTTGTTTTGGGTTGTAAATGGCCATTAAATTAGGTTTTACTATGTTTATGCTTAAAGTAGCTTTCTAATATGCCTTAACAAATTAATTGAGTTAAAATTTGCTAAAAACTTGGAAGGACAACGGTTTCAAAACTATAACGCAATGTGTTTTAAACTATACCATCGGGTATCACACTATGATTTGGTGTCAAGGAAACTCAAATGATTTTCAAACCTAAACTCGATTTCCTACTAAGTCTAAATGTTTGAGTAACATCAAGAAGCAACTTGAATTTCTAAATGAAATAAACTTGTTTAACTTCTTAATTGATTAAGTTTCCGAAATCTTTGAGTTTTCAAAATGATGCATGAAGTTTTCAACAATCATGCCCAAGATTTCTACACGTTCAAAACTTTTCACAAAATTTTCATCAAGTTTTTAAACGAAAACCCAACTTCTCAAATACGTTTTCCTCGTAACATACCAGATTCGGTCGTGGTGTCTTGACCGGGTTTGGGGTGTTACAACATGCTTCATTGATAATTATAAACATATACACTTGGCCAATCACTTAGCCATATACAAAAGAATAACAAACTTAATAGCCTATACTTTTGCTCTTCTTAAAACATTTACTCAAAATGTAATGCTACCTCTACATGCCATACTTAATAAAACAACTTGGCTATACCAAAATAGCGATTGGTAGTGTGCTTCGAGCTCCGATGATGGTGATCCTCGATATTAGCTTGGTGGGACTACATGGAAAGAAAGAATGAAAGACATAAGCATTTAGCTTAGTAAGTTTGCATAATACACATAGCAACATTCTTACTTAATATAGACCATTTGATATAAACAATGGCATCATAAATTTAGCTATATAAAGCTTACTTACTCATACTTGATTCTTACATAACTCATGAAACTTACTAGTCTCATACTTGATAGGCAAACAAAGTACCTGTATCACTAGATCACATTGATCAGCATACTTGAACATAATACTCATAATTTCTAATTCATCATTCATAACATGAATAATATTCTTTTTCACTTGATAATAACCTTACTTACTTAGCTTTCTTGTTCTCTCTTTGGAGCTTAACTCGTTTGCCCGATGAATTTATATGAATAACCGAGGATACTAAATCTTATCTAAATTTCGAGGCCATGACTTAACATGGACTTATACGAAGTCTTTCTTGTTCTCACCAATGCCATGCCTTAACTTGGACTTATATGAGATCTCTTTCTCTTGATAACTTTTCAATGCCAAGCTTGCCTTGGTCTTACATGATAACTTGTTCAATGCCAAGCTTGCCTTGGACTTACATGATAACTTACTCAATGCCAAGCTTGCCTTGGACTTACATGATATCTTATTCAATGCCAAGCTTGCCTTGGACTTACATGATAACTTACTCAATGCCAAGCTTGCCTTGGACTTACATGATATCTTGCTTGCTTGCCGATGCCATGCCTCGGCTTGGTCTTATACGGACTTTCTTATTTCACGTGGTAGATCGAGTATCCTAAGTTATTCAACTTCAATCGGGGCTTTCTCATGCTTGATCTCATTAATTTCTTTGTTTAACATAACATTAAACATTTTTCATAATAACATTGTACATTATACTAAGCAATTCAATGATATAAATCATAAAGCTTAGAAATCATACAAAATGTAGCTAGGTATGCAATTTAGTCCTCGACCTTGTTCTTGCCTCGGTTTCGATCTGGGCTTCATTTTTCTTGATCTATAGTCATAAATAGATCATTTAATATTCACATTGACTAAATTGACCCTTTACTCATACTTGGGCAAAATTACTATTTTGCCCCTATACTTTCTCATATTTGCACTTTTGCCCCAAGGCTCGTAAAATAATTTTCATTCAAATTTCTTAGACTACATGCTTAGCTGATTCATTTTCTCTACTATAGCAATCATCAATTCTCATTATTTCTAGTAGGTATGACTAATTTCATTACTATTACAAACTAGTCCAAACTATCATATTTCATGAAATTCATTAAGGAAAAGATGTTTATCTAACATCAAACTCTTATAATCTTCCATAAAACATCATTTAACAAGCATGTCATTCATAGATGAAATTTTTGAACATGCATCTTAGCTTATTTTATAGCTAAAAATAGCTAATTCATAATACGAGGACTTCAAAAACACGAAGAATATTAAAAACGGGGCTAAGATGAACTTACTAGCAAGCTTGAAAAAAATGAAGAACCCTAGCTATGGAGTCTTCAAATTTTCGGCAATGGAAGGAAGAAGATGAATGAAATTTTATCATCTTTTCCCATTTTAATCATTTATTTACTAAATGACCAAAATGCCCTTCTCTTTAAAATTTTACAAACTACTAACTCATGTCCATTTTTGTCCAAAAATTATGATTTGGGAAAATTGCTATTTAAGGACTTATAATTGCTATTCTAAAGCTATTTCATACAAAATGCTTCTAGAAACTCATATTTTACAACTTTTGCAATTTGGTCCTTTTTGACCATTTAACTTCAATTTAGAAAAATTGCTTCATGAAACTTTCACACTAACATGCAAACATGGCATGAACCTTAAAAACTCATAAATCCACCTCGGATTTGTGGTCTCGCACCACTATTCTGACTAGGCCCTAAATCGGGCTGTTACAATTCTCCCCCCTTAGGGATTTTTGTCCTCGAAAATCTTACCAGTAAAAAGGTTTGGATACTGGTTTCTCATACTCTCTTCTGGTTCTCATGTGGCTTCTTCTATTCCATGTCTTTGCCAAAATACTTTCACTAAGGCAATACTTTTCTTTCTTAGCTGCTTCACTTCCCGAGCTAATATCTTGACTGGTTCTTCACCATAAGTCATGTCGGAATGAATCTCTACCTCTGACTGGTGAATTACATGCGAAGGGTATAATCAGTAGCGTCTTAACATTGACACGCGAAACACATCATGTATCTTTTCTAACTCTGATGGCAAAGCCAATCTGTAAGCTACAGGCCCAACTTTCTCAGTAATCTCATACGGTCCAATAAAACATGGACTCAACTTGCCTTTTCGGCCAAATCTGAGAACTTTTCTCCAAGGTGACACTTTCAAGAAAAGCGTAATATCCGGGTTAGGGGCTATTTTTGTTATGGCATAATTTGCATGTTAGGAGCTTGCTATGTTCTTTGTTTTGGTGTCTTAGGGGCTTAATTGTAGGCTAGGACTATGCTGAGCGGTAGGAAAATTTTAGTTTTTAAGCCTTAGGTGAGAGGAGCTGAGGAGCTGGGGTTTTATATTTTATTTGGTGTTTTAGAGTACAAAAGAGGAGCTGGTGGAGTGGCAAAGCATGCGCCACTTGGAGCTGGTGTTGGCGTCAGTGCGGGAGGCGGAGGTCCTGAGTTCAAGCTGCGAAATTCCCATTTTGGCTTCCATTTTGGCGGCTCAAGGAGGAGGAGTTGTTGGTAGTTCAAACTCTACCATGGACCAAGTCAAATTATTCAAAAGAAAGGTGGAGAGTGAATTTAGGAGGAAGACTAGTTCAACTAGTTTGAATTGGGTGGTTGTAAGTGATTGGAGGTAGTGGCCGAATATTGGGGTGTGTGTGGAGTGAGTGGCCGGTTTTGGTAGTGGGTAGGAGAGGTGTGCGAATTTCATTTTGGCATTTTGGTGTTTTCGGTCAAGGGTTAGTAAGCTAAGTTCTTTCTCTTTTTGTCAATTTAAAGTGAATTTTCCAAGGTTTTCCTCTCATTTTCTTCACTTCTTGAAACCAGAAAATTCAAGTGAGTTTCTCCATCTTTTCTTTTGCAAACCGAAAGTCAAGTTCTCATTTGCCGAATTTGTGTTGCCCTTTTGAGTTGGTGTGGCGAAAGTTCTCAACCATCTCCCTTCTTTTATTCATTTGTTGAAGCCGAAACTAGTAATCCTTCTTTTTCATATTCCCATTCTTTTACAACTCTTGTGTAGAATCCATATCTCCTTCTTAGTGAATCTTTCATTTGTTTCTTACCATTTCATTAAGCCGAAACCATCTTATTTTGTTCCCTAATCTTCATTTTCTTTTCTCAATACTATCTTGCCAAAGCTATACTCCCTATTCACATATTTTCTTTTCTCTTCTCACCTAAGCCGAACATAGGAGTGCAGAATCTTCTTCTCCCTCGGGTTCAAGGTGGTGACCAGAACCTATCCCCTCACCTAGTGTGTTGTTGGGCGAATATAGTTGGTGTTGGGTAAGTGTGTGTTTGGCCGAATGGCCATTTCTCTCTTCTCTAGTACTATGTTGATTTCGGTTTGTTTAAAGCCTATGTTGGTTGTGGTTGAAAGGAGTTAATCACTGTTTAATCATCTCGTATAGGGTCTTTGGATATTGGAAGTAATCAAGAGGAGTCTTCCTTCTTTGTAAACCGATTGGTAAGTAGTGGTAGCGTTGGGTACTATTATTATTAGTTCAATCTTTTGGTTTCGATTAAGCTTAAGGGTTCAAAGAATTAACCGTTCTCTTTTTAAGGTGTAGCCGATTGTTGGGAGGAGAACCACTTTGTTGGTTCGAGAGGTTTGGTAGGAAACCAAACCAATAGCAAGGTAAGGGATCAAAGTTAAACCCTTTGGTTTATTTGGTCTTAGCCAAATGGTGTAGAAGGCTAACCTATGTTTTGGCCGATTGTTGTTAGGAGCAAGAGGATCGTGGGTTAGATCGGGTTCTTTGGGATTTAGGCTTGCTATATACCAGGTGTGTAACTAACACACTCCATACTTAGTAATCTTTATTAATAACTCGATTGCCTTGTTAAAACCAAAAGCAATTATGATGGATTATTTGGTACCCAAATGGGGTATATGTACGAATCAGGGTAAGTGCAGTAGCATTACGAGTTTTATTGATGATATATTTAATATTATGATCTATGCTATGTATGCTCACTTAAATGTAATGCTAAGCATGTTGGCATGATATGCATGACTTGTATGATATGCATAATTTACATGAGTATGGCATGATGATGGGTGAAATGAGAGGAGGGGGGATGATGATATCCGTGTCTTTGGGACACTGTGTCTTTGGGACACCAGAGGTTTGGCACCTCCAGTGGTTTGGTACCACAGATGATATATTTTGTGACTTTGGGTCACTAGAGGTTTGGCACCTCAGCGTCTCGTCCCAGTGGCTTAGTACCACGGTGGGTTGGCCCACGGTTGATTATACGGGATTGGCGCTAGTGATTTGGTATCACCACGATGGGTTGGCCCCATCATCGGATTTGTATTTGCGGTCACGGTGATTTGGTATCTGCTTTGTGTCTTTGGGACACGGAGGTTTGGCACCTCATTGCGACTCGTCCCTGTGGTTAACACCACCGTGGGTTGGCCCCACTTATGAGATACGGGATTGTCGCTAGTGATTTGGTATCACGCGATGGGTTGGCCCCATCATTGGATTATTCGTGACTTTGGGTCACCAGTGGTTTGGCACCACACTTATGGATATCGTGACTTTGGGTCACGGTGGTTTAGCACCATCGGTGGTTTGGTACCACACGGGGTAGAAAGGTGATATGGATGGTTAGGATTGGGGTGCATTGATTATGTTGCTATGATATGATGTGTGTTAGCATGTTGTATTATCGGGAGTGGGATTTATGCACCTTTGAGTCTTGCGACTCACCCTCTCCTTTGACATTTTGAGGTGACACTTAGACGCGGACATGGAGCCAGGATGGACTCGAGGTGCTCATGCCATGCTTTAATAAAGATTTGCTCAAACTTTATAAAATTTGGTACTTTAGCTTATTTATTACTATTTGGTTTTATTTTGGGTTGTAAATGGCCTTTAAATTAGGTTTTACTATGTTTATGCTTAAAGTAGCTTTCTAATATGCCTTAACAAATTAATTGAGTTAAAATTTGCTAAAAACTTGGAAGGACAACGGTTTCAAAACTATAGCATAATGTGTTTTAAACTATACCATCGGGTATCACACTATGATTTGGTATCAAGGAAACTCAAATGATTTTCAAACCTAAACTCGATTTCCTACTAAGTCTAAATGTTTGAGTAACATCAAGAAGCAACTTGAATTTCTAAATGAAATAAACTTGTTTAACTTCTTAATTGATTAAGTTTAGAAATCTCTAAGTTTTCAAAATGGCGCATGAAGTTTTCAACAATCATGCCCAAGATTTCTACGTTCAAAACTTTTCACAAAATTTTCATCAAGTTTTAAGCGAAAACCCAACTTCTCAAATACGTTTTCCTCGTAACATACCAGTTCGGTCGTGGTGTCTTGACCGGGTTTGGGGTGTTACAAATTGGTATCGAGCCAAGTTCAAAGGCTCATTTGTGGGCTGAGGCCCAAAATGTTTTCAAAAGTCTGTTTTAAGTGTTTTGTTTGAAATAAATGGTTTGAAAGGCATGACAGGAGTCTCTACGCACCACGATCGCCGAGGTAAGTACCCCTTACTATTGCTTGTGATTTATTGATGTGATTGGATGATTGCAATAGTGGATTACTTTAAGCCCTGGCCCGATAGGATTACGTGAACTCGCGAAAACAAAGCTTCTTAAATATTCATAAGACTTTGCTTTAAAATAGTGGAATAATTCTTTGATGCATAAAACTCCTAAATCGGATAAGTCGAATTCTAGTCATGAGCACTCGAGGTGGGCGTGGTCGTAATACTCGTGGGCGTGGCCGTGGTAGGATGACGGTATCTCGAACGATAGAGAGGAGTGCAGTCGGGGTCGAGAAAATGAGATACTGGTACCACCACCCGGTGGAGGTGGTGAGTTTCAAGATCGGCCCAGGGATGACGCAGATGTCACGAGCGATCTTTGCGAGTGTTGGAAAGGGTAGGTGGTGTAGGTGGTGGTGCGGGAGTTAGGAAATCTGTTCTGGCGACTCGCAAGCGGGGCCGAATTCTTCGAGGTGTTTCGGTGTTGCTCCCAGCCTTCTTGAGTTTTGTTTGAGGCGGACAGAGCGGATCATGGATGATACGGACTTGAGCTTGCGAAGAAGGCGAAGGGCATAGTATCGCTTCTTGGGATGAGTCATACGGTGGTGGCTCACGGTTCGGAGACGTGTGGCGGCAAAGGATCTTACGTGGGATTATTTTAGGGTACGCCTACGAGAAAAAAAAGTACATTGGAGCTAGCTACATCGGCGCTTACAATGAAAAGCATTTTGAGGCTAGTCGGGGAGTAAGTGCATTTAGAAGCACGAGGTGAGTTCTTGAAGCCGAGCCGGTATGCTAGGGGTATTGTGGCTACCGAACATGAGAGGTGTGTTCATTTCGAGGATGGTCCGAGAGAGGCGAGTTGAGATCTGGCGATTGCTCCTCGGCGGGAGCGTGAGTTTGTCTTGGTTGAAAAGGCTAAGGTAGCCGAGGGTGTTAAGGAGTCCGTAAGGCGGGGCATGGGCAGAAAGCAGGCATAAGAGGAGCTTTGGGTCTTTCGGGTCGTCGGGTAACCCTCGAGAAAAGGGCTGACAGCAGTGGGCGAATCGATCTCAGTAGGGTTGTTCTTTGCTAGTCGAGGGACCGCCGGTGTAACCATTGTGGGAAATATCATTGGGGAGAAATTTCTTGGGACCGGTGGAAAAGGTTGTTTTGAGTGTGGTTCTCTGGATCATCGCGTGAGGGACTGCCCGCGTAAGTTGGCGAGATTGATCGAGAGTCGAGGGCCGTACTCGATTCAGAATAATGTACCGCCACGCGAGAGGGCCGTGGTAATGGCAGAGGTAGTAATGGATCGGTCGGGTCGTGGAGCACCGGCAGGGTGCGGGTAGTTCGACGCCAAAGCGGCTGGGTTAGTGTATGCGGCAAAGGCGGCGAGAGAGAGCGGCGACGCCGGACGTCATAACCGATCGTTCTTGATCTTTGGTTCTCCTTTTCTTTGCTTTGATTGATGTGGGTTCGACGCATTCTTACATGGCGATGAGTATAATAGAGACCATGGATCTAGACTCGAGATATCTTCTAGGCGGATGACCGTAATTAGCCCTTTAGGTCACTCTGTGTAGTAGTAGATAATTTGTTTAGAGATGTACCCTAGAACTCCAAGGGGTAGTGTTTGCTCTCGATCCGATGGAAGCGCCATTTGGGAGTTCGATTTGATTCTTGGGATGGACTGGTTGGTTAAGTACCAGCGAAGTTGGATTGCGTGGCTAAGCGCATGGTTCTAAAACGATCGAGGGTGATGAAGTGGCTATGATAGGTAATAGGAGAGATTACTTATCTAATGTGGTATCTGCTCTAAAGCGAGAGAAGATGGTGAGAAAGAGGCATGTGAAGCGTATGTGGTTCATGTGTATGCCTTGGAGGCTAAAAGAGTCTCTTTGTAGAAAAAGTTCGAGCAGTTAAGGAATTTCTTGATGTGTTTCGAGAAGAACTTAGGGTTTGCCGCCGGATCGTGAGGTAGAGTTCGTGATAGATCTGTTGCGGAGGCTGCGCGGTGTCTATTGCTCGTATAGGATGGCGCCAAAGGAATTGGTGGAGCTTAAGGCTCGAGATCCAAGAGTTGTTGGACCGAGGTTTTATCGGGCCAAGTGTTTCACCGTGGGGTGCGCCGGTACTCTTTGTTAAGAAGAAAGATGGTACAATGCGGATGTGCATAGATTACCGCCAGTTGAATAAGCTGACGATCAAAAACAAGTATCCATTGCCACGGATAGATGACTTGTTTGATCAGCTGAAGGGTGCAGCGGTATTTTCTAAGATTGACACGAGTGCAGGTATCACCGATTAAAGGTGAAAGAAGCGGATATTCACAAGACGGCGTTTGGACTCGGTATGGGCACTCACGAATTTACAGTAATGCCGTTCGGGTTGACTAACGCGCGGCGGCATTCATGGATATGATGAATAGGGTGTTTAATGAGATCTGGACCGATTCGTGGTAGTTTTTATTGGCGACATCCTGGTGTATTCAAGAACAGAAGAAGAGCATGATGCGCATTTGCGTGTGGTACTGCAGATTTTGAGGGAGAAGCAGCTTTATGCTAAGTTCAGTAAGTGCGAGTTCTGGCTTAGAGAAGTGACTTTCTTGGGACATGTAGTGTCGGTGAGGGGATTAGAGTGGATCCTCGGAAAATTGAGGCGATTTTGGATTGGAAACCGCCTAAGTCGATGGGTGAGATTCGGAGTTTTAGGTTTGGCGGGGATACTACAGAAGGTTTGTAGAGGGTTTCTCGTTGATTGCGGCACCAATGACCAAGTTGTTAAGGAAAGAGGTTCCATTTGTTTGGGTGAGAAGCAGAAGGAGAGTTTCGATAAGCTTAAAAGATTTTGTGAAGCTCGGTTTTGATTCAACCTAAAGTGGTAAGGAATTCACGGCCTCTCTGCGATGCATCACATACTGGGTTGGGTTGTGTCTTTGGTGCGGGAAGGTAAGGTTGTGGCTTACGCATCTCGCGGTGAGGCCACATGAGGTCAACTATCCGGCCTTACGATCCGGAGTTAGCGGTTTGTAGTCTTTGCGTTGAAGATTTGGAGGCACTACTTATGCGGAGAGAGATCAATAGTCTACACCGATCATAAGAGTCCTGAAGTACCTCTTGACTCGAAGGATTTGAATTTGAGGCGCGCAGATGGGTTGAGTTGCTTAAAGACTACGATTGTTCGATTGAGTATCATCCGGGCAAGGCTAACGTGGTGGTGTGACGCGTTGAGCCGTAAGGTTGTTTCGGACTTAAGAGCGATGTTTGCCCACTTGAGTTTGTATGGCGATGGAAGTATTCAGCGAGTTGCGGGTTAAGCCTACTTGGGTTGAGCGATCGAGAGAAAGCAGATAGAGGATGAGGTTACGAGTGCGCGGAGGTTGCAGTGCAGAGTGGTGGTTTGGAAGGTTACAACTTGTCTAGTGATGGGGTCTTTGTGTTTTCAAGGTAAAGCTTGAATGCCCAAGGATGTTGAGTGAGGCAGAGGATTCTTGGGGCGCACATAGCGACCTCTTATGCTATGCATCCACGGAGGTAGTAAGATGTATAGGGATCTCGAGAGAGCGATTTTGGTGGTGGCAGTGCGAAGAAAGAAGTGCGAGGTTTGTTGGGAAGTGTTTGACATGTCAGTGAGTCAAGGTGAACATCGATTTGCCCGTCGGGGTTGCTTGACTGTGAAGATTCCTCGGTGGAAGTGGGAAAGGATAACCATGGATTTTCGTCGGTGGGTTACCGCCACGCCAAGCAAGAAGCATTCGATTTGGGTAATTGTGGATCGATCGACTAAATCAGCTCATTTCATTTCGGTGAGGGTTGACTACTCACTTGAGAGGTTGACGGTTGTATGTTTGAGAGATAGTGAGGTTGCGGTGTGCGATGATCGATCATCTCGGATAGGGATCCCGATTTACGTCAAGGTTACGAAAGCGTTGCATCGAGGCTGCAGGTGCACGCGGTTGGATTTCAAAGACGGCTTTTCACCCGCATGATCGACGGACAATCGGAAAGGGTTATTCAGATCTTGGAGGATATCTTTGAGGGGTTGTGTTCGGATTTGAGTTAGTTGGGAGGAGTTTCTACCATTGGTGAGTTTGCCTACAACAACGATTACCAAGCGAGCATCAAGATGGCACCATATGAGGCGTTGTATGGTAGGAAGTGTCGATCACCTACGTGTTGGGCGGAGTTAGGTGAGCGCCGGTTGTTAGGACCCGAGTTGGTTTCTTTGAGACCGAAGACAAGGTTAAGTTGATTCGAGCTCGGTTGAAGGAAGCTCGGACGGCAAAAGTCTTATGCCGATCTTAAGCGGAGAGACATAGAGTTTTCGTGGGGATCAAGTTTTTACGAAGGTCTCGCCATGGAAGAAGGTTTTGAGGTTCGGAAAGAAAGGCAAGCTAAGTCCGAGGTTTATTGGGCGTATAAGGTATTGAGGCGAGTGGGACGATGGCGTATCGGCTTGAGTTGCCAGCAGAGCTAAGTCGATCCACGACGTTTTCCATGTTTCGATGCTTGGCGTTATCGTTCGGATCCATCGCATGTGGTAGCGATGGAAGAGATCGAGGTAAATTCAGATTTGACCACGGAGGAAGAACACATGCAGATTCTAGATCGGGATGTGAAGGTTCTGCGCGAAGAAGTCTGTGCCTTTGGTTAAGGTACTTTGGCGGAATCATGGCGTAGAAGAAGCTACGTGGGAACCCGAGGATATGATGAGACAAGCAATACCCTCAACTTTTACGATCGGGTAATTTCGAGGTCGAAATTATTTTAAGGGGTAGAAGCTGTAATATCCGGGTTAGGGGCTATTTTTGTTATGGCATAATTTGCATGTTAGGAGCTTGCTATGTTCTTTGTTTTGGTGTCTTAGGGGCTTAATTGTAGGCTAGGACTATGCTGAGCAGGTAGGAAAATTTTAGTTTTTAAGCCTTAGGTGAGAGGAGCCGAGGTGTGGGTTTTATATTTTATTTGGTGTTTTAGAGTACAAAAGAGGAGCTGGTGGAGTGGCAAAGCATGCGCCACTTGGCGCTAGTGTTGGCGTCAATTGCGGGAGGCGAGAGGTCCACGAGTTCAAGCTGTGAAATTCCCATTTTGGCTTCCATTTTGGCGGCTCAAGGAGGAGGAGTTGTTGGTAGTTCAAACTCTACCATGGACCAAGTCAAATTATTCAAAAGAAAGGTGGAGAGTGAATTTAGGAGGAAGACTAGTTCAACTAGTTTGAATTGGGTGGTTGTGAGTGATTGGAGGTAGTGGCCGAATATTGGGGTGTGTGTGGAGTGAGTGGCGGTTTTGGTAGTGGGTAGGAGAGGTGTGCCGAATTTCATTTTGGCATTTTGGTGTTTTCGGTCAAGGGTTAGTAAGCTAAGTTCTTTCTCTTTTTGTCAATTGCGGCCCGAATTTTCCAAGGTTTTCCTCTCATTTTCTTCACTTCTTGAAACCGAAAATTCAAGTGAGTTTCTCCATCTTTTCTTTTGCAAACCGAAAGTCAAGTTCTCATTTGCCGAATCTGTGTTGCCCTTTTGAGTTGGTGTGGCGAAAGTTCTCAACCATCTCCTTCTTTTATTCATTTGTTGAAGCCGAAACTAGTAATCCTTCTTTTCATATTCCCATTCTTTTACAACTCTTGTGCCGAATCCATATCTCCTTCTTAGCTTGAATCTTTCATTTGTTTCTTACCATTTCATTAAGCCGAAACCATCTTATTTTGTTCCCTAATCTTCATTTTCTTTTCTCAATACTATCTTGCCGAAGCTATACTCCCTATTCACATATTTTCTTTTCTCTTCTCACCCTAAGCCGAACATAGGAGTGCCGAATCTTCTTCTCCCTCGGGTTCAAGGTGGTGACCGAACCTATCCCCTCACCTAGTGTGTTGTTGGCCGAATATAGTTGGTGTTGGGTAAGTGTGTGTTTGGCCGAATGGCCATTTCTCTCTTCTCTAGTACTATGTTGATTTCGGTTTGTTTAAAGCCTATGTTGGTTGTGGTTGAAAGGAGTTAATCACTGTTTAATCATCTCGTATAGGGTCTTTGGATATTGGAAGTAATCAAGAGAGTCTTCCTTCTTTGTAAACCGATTGGTAAGTAGTGGTAAGTGTTGGGTACTATTATTATTAGTTCAATCTTTTGATTTCGATTAAGCTTAAGGGTTCAAAGAATTAACCGTTCTCTTTTAAGGTGTAGCCGATTGTTGGGAGGAGAACCTTTGTTGGTTCGAGGTTTGGTAGGAAACCAAACCAATAGCAAGGTAAGGGATCAAAGTTAAACCCTTTGGTTTATTTGGTCTTAGCCGAATGGTGTAGAAGGCTAACCTATGTTTTGGCCGATTGTTGTTAGGAGCAAGAGGATCGTGGGTTAGATCGGGTTCTTTGGGATTTAGGCTTGCTATATACGGGTGTGTAACTAACACACTCCATACTTAGTAATATCTGTTAATAACTCTGATTGCCTTGTTAAAACCAAAAGCAGTATGATGGATTATTTGGTACCCAAATGGGGTATATGTACGGATCCGGGTAAGTCAGTAGCATTACGAGTTTTATTGATGATATATTTAATATTATGATCTATGCTATGTATGCTCTGAAATGTAATGCTAAGCATGTTGGCATGATATGCATGACTTGTATGATATGCATAATTTACATGAGTATGGCATGATGATGGGTGAAATGAGAGGAGGGGGATGATGATATCCGTGTCTTTGGGACACTTGTGTCTTTGGGACACTGAGAGGTTTGGCACCTCCGGTGGTTTGGTACCACAGATGATATATTTTGTGACTTTGGGTCACTAGAGGTTTGGCACCTCAGCGTCTCGTCCCAGTGGCTTAGTACCACGGTGGCTTGGCCCCACGGTTGATTATACGGGATTGACACTAGTGATTTGGTATCACACGATGGGTTGGCCCCATCATCGGATTTGTATTTGCGGTCACCGGTGATTTGGTATCACACTTGTGTCTTTGGGACACGGAGGTTTGGCACCTCATTGCGACTCGTCCCCGTGGTTAACACCACCGTGGGTTGGCCCCACTTATGAGATACGGGATTGTCGCTAGTGATTTGGTATCACGCGATGGGTTGGCCCCATCATTGGATTATTCGTGACTTTGGGTCACAAAGGTGGTTTGGCACCACACGGGGTAGAAAGGTGATATGGATGGTTAGGATCGAGGTGCATTGATTATGTTGCTATGATATGATGTGTGTTAGCATGTTGTATTATCGGGAGTGGGATTTATGCACCGAGTCTTGCGACTCACCCTCTCCTTTGACATTTCAGTGACACTTAGACGCGGACATGGGCGGGATGGACTCGAGGTGCTCATGCCATGCTTTAATAAAAATTTGCTCAGACTTTATAAAATTTGGTACTTTAGCTTATTTATTACTATTTGGTTTTATTTTGGGTTGTAAATGGCCTTTAAATTAGGTTTTACTATGTTTATGCTTAAAGTAGCTTTCTAATATGCCTTAACAAATTAATTGAGTTAAAATTTGCTAAAAACTTGGAAGGACAACGGTTTCAAAACTATAACGCAATGTGTTTTAAACTATACCATCGGGTATCACACTATGATTTGGTATCAAGGAAACTCAAATGATTTTCAAACCTAAACTCGATTTCCTACTAAGTCTAAATGTTTGAGTAACATCAAGAAGCAACTTGAATTTCTAAATGAAATAAACTTGTTTAACTTCTTAATTGATTAAGTTTCCGAAATCTCTGAGTTTTCAAAATGACGCATGAAGTTTTCAACAATCATGCCCAAGATTTCTACACGTTCAAAACTTTTCACAAAATTTTCATCAAGTTTTTAAACGAAAACCCAACTTCTCAAATACGTTTTCCTCGTAACATACCAGATTCAGTCGTGGTGTCTTGACCGGGTTTGGGGTGTTACAAAAACTTTATCTCCGACTTGATACTCTATCTCTTTTCTCTTTAAGTCCGAATAGGACTTTTGTTTGTCCGATGCAGCTTTTAAACTTTCTCGTATCACTTTCACTTTCTTTTCAGCTTCTCTAACCAAATCAACCCCGTGAATTTGGTTTTCTTTAAGTTCAGTCCAATATAAAGGCGTTCGGCACTTACGCCCATATAAATCCTCGTAAGGCGCCATCTTTAAGCTCGACTGAAAACTATTATTGTAGGCAAACTCTACTAATGGGAGAAACTTTTCCCAATTGCCTCGGAATTCAAGAATACAACATCCGAGCATATCCTCAGTACTTGAATTAACCTCTCGGATTGACCGTCGGTTTGAGGATGAAAAGTGTACTAAAGTTCAACTTTGTACCCAAGGCCTCTTGTAACTTCTTCAAAACACGGATGTGAATCTCGGATCTCTATCCGATATGATTGACAAGGGAACTCCATGAAGTCTTACTATTTCTGAAACATACAAGTTTGCCAACTTGTCTAGTGAGTAATCAACTCGTACATGTATAAAATGGGCTGGTTTCGTGAGTCTATCAACTACAACCCATACGGCATCTTTCTTGCTCGGAGATAGTGGTAAACCCGTTACAAAATCCATAGTAATATGGTCCCACTTCCACTTTGGAACTAAAATGGGTTGAAACAAACCCGAAGGTACTTGGTGTTCAGCCTTTACTTACTGATAAATCAAGCATTTGGAAACAAATTCTGAAATATCTTTCTTCATTCTCGGCCACCAATACTGTTGCTTCAAGTCATTATACATCTTGGTACTACCCGGATGTACAGATAAACATCCATTATGGGCCTCATGCAAAATTTTCTGAACAAACTCTTCTTTTCTCGGTACACAAACTCTGTCTTTGAACATCAGACTTCCATTGGGACTAATCCAAAAGTCAGACTCAACATCTGTCTCGCACTGATCTCTCTGAACTTGCAATTCACTATCCTCTTTTTGGGCTTCAATGATCTCTTGGAGGAAAATTGGTCTAGCTCTCAACTCAGCTAGAATAGAACCATCGTCGGATAAAGTCATCCGTGAATTCATTGCCCTTAATGCAAATAAGGATTTTCTGCTCAAAGCGTCGGCGACCACATTCGCCTTCCCGGGATGGTAATCAATGACCATCTCATAATGTTTTTTCAACTCTAACCATCTCCATTGTCTTAAGTTCAACTCTTTCTGCGTCATCAAGTACTTCAAACTTTTATGACCAGTGAAAATCCGACATTTCTCACCATATAGTTGATGTCTCCATATCTTCAATGCGAAGACTATGGCAGCCAACTCTAAATCATGCGTTGGATAATTATTCTCATGAGGCTTCAACTGTCTGGAGGCATAAGCAATAACTTTGCCTTCTTGCATAAGTATACAGCCTAATCCATTTAAGGATGCATCGTTGTAAATCACAAATTCTTTCCTGTCTCGAGTTGAACCAAAAGCGGGCTTCTGTCAACATCGCTTTCAGTTTCTCGAAACTTTGTTGGCATCTTCCAGTCCACTCAAATTTCACATTTTTCTGTAACAATTTAGTCACCGGGGTTGCAATAATAGAAAACCCCTTGACAAATCGTCTATAGTAGCCGGCTAGGCCTAGAAAGCTTCTAATCTCAGAGATATTCTTCGGTGGATTCCAGTCTATTATGGCCGAAATCTTACTGGGGTCTACTCGAACTCCTTCTTCAGAGACAATATGTCCCAGAAACCCTACTTCCTTGAGCCAAAATTCACTTTTACTGAACTTAGCATATAATTGATTTTATCGTAGAATCTGTAAAACTGTCCGTAGGTGCTCAGCATGCTCATCCTCATATTGGGAATAAATTAGTATGTCGTCAATGAAAACGACTACAAACTTTTCAAGGTATTGTCTAAACATGCGGTTCATTAAGTCCATGAATACCGCCGGAGCATTGGTCAAACCAAAGGGCATGACTAAAAATTCATAATGCCCATACCTTGTTCGGAAGAATTCATTTTAGGCACATCCGATTCTTTTACTCGTAGTTTATTAGTACCACGATCTCAAGTCTATTTTGGAGAACACGGTGGCTCCTTTCAACCGATCGAACAAATCATCGATTCTAGGCAATGGGTACTTATTCTTTACTGTCACTTTATTAAGTTGACGAAAATCTATGCACAATCTCATAGTGCCATCTTTCCTTTTCACAAATAAAACCGGAGAACCCCAGGGAGAACAACTTGACCTTGCAAAGCCTTTATCTGTCAACTCTTGTAATCTGCGACTTTGGCTCCTTCAACTCCGTCGGAGCCATTCTGTAAGGAGTAATAGATATTGGTACAAGATACGGGAGCTAGTTCAATCTTTGAACTCAACCTCTCTAGCGGTGGTAGTCCGGCAATTCCTCAGAAACACATCCACATACTCACATACTATTGGCATCGACTCAATCCTTAACTCTGTTTCTTTTTCATTCAACACAAAGGCCAAATATGCTTCATACCCCTTTCTCATGTATCTACGTGCTGTCACACGTGAGAAATTAATTTCGACAATCTATTATGTTCATCTGATTCTATGTGAAGGGTGTCCCCATCCCCACATCTCATTTCAATGTATTTCTTCCCACAATTAACTATTACATTATGGGCAGTTAACCAATCCATACCGAGAATGAGATCAAACTCGTCAAATGGTAACAACATAAGGTTTGCTTTAAAACAATGACCTCTAATCATTAATGGACATTCTCTACATACTTCATTCACTAACACACTCTTGCCTAAAGGATTAGACACTCTAATCACAAATTCTGTAAACTCTATAGGCATACTCAAATCGGATACCAATTTCATGCAAATGTAAGAGTGTGTAGATCCGCGATCTATTAAAGCAATAACTTTAACATCATGAAGAGAAAAGGTACCCATGATAACATCATGGGAAGATGCCTCTTCGAGAGCGCAAATGGCATAAGTCCGTACAGTCGCCCTACCCTCGGGTCTCACGGCCTGCTCTCTAGGGCTACCTCTTCCACTTGCCCCACTTTCGGGGTTTCTCTGCGGCATTCCTCTGACCATACTCCCAGATTTTGGGTTCTGAGTTCTGTCCTCTTTCATCATCTCTGGACAATCTTTTATGTAGTGGTCCTGGGAACCACATCTGAAACAAGCATTTTCTTGTGCTTGGCATTCTCCTAAATGACGTCTGCCACAATGTGGGCATTCGAGCCTATCAGATCGAACATTCCCCACACTAGCGACTGAAGTAGTCTGTGCTTTATTTCCCGGATACTGTTTACTCTTGTCCTTCCTGGAAAATCCAGTGGAAGTAGTCGATCGGGCAAGGAAATCTCTTGACTTCTTGGATGGAGATTGGAATGACTTGTTCCACTGCCTCTTTTTCGAGTCACGGGACTCTATTTTAGATTTCTTCTTCCCTTTTACTAGTTCTTCGGATTTACAAGCCCTCTCGACTAGCACAACAAATTCCTTTAATTCTAGGACAGCAACAAACAGTTTGATGTCCTCATTTAGCCCATCTTCAAATCTCTTACTCATGATGGCCTCGGTGGATACGCATTCTCGAGCGTATTTCTTTGAGTCTTACAAACTCTCACTCGTAGTCGATTCTGAGACATCTTGCCTTGTTTTGATTCTAGGAATTCCTTCCTTTTCTGGTCCACAAACCTTTGACTGATATACTTTTTCTTGAACTCTTCTTGGAAGAATTCCCATGTGATCTTTTCTCTTGGGACTACTGATACCAATGTGTTCCACCATTGATAGGCAGAATCTCTTAAAAGAGAAACTACGCACTTCATCCACTCTTCAAGTGTACATGACAGCTCATTAAATACCCTGATGGTATTTTCTAACCAGAATTCAGCTATTTCCGGATCGTCATCCTTTCTAGCCCGGAATTCTTCAGCCCCATGTTTCCTGATCCTATCAACTAGAGGCTTAACCCCTCTTGCCACCTCTATTACTTGAGGGGCTACTGGGATAGGTTGAGGGATAGGCGGGGGTGGAGGGGGTTGTGCATTCGGGTTCGTACGAACGAACTCTGTGTACCATGTGTTCATCATATGGAGGAAGGCTTCTCTAGCCTCTTCTCCTCCTCCTTGACTCACCGTAGTGGGTCTATTCTCGTTCTCATTCGGCATCGTCCCTTCAGCGGGAGTCGGCGCATTACTTTCTACATCATCCGCCATATCTCTTTCAGGATCCATTTACTATATATATAAACATAATTTAACTCGTCAGGAGTCGTCACACTATCATTATAAAAACATTCTTACGTATGGCATGTATAGCTAGACTCGTGCTCATGCTACGTTAGTCCTAGAACCGACTAAACCGTAGCTCTGATACCATTAAATGTAACACCCCATACCCGAGTTCGAGTGTAACACCCCTTACCCGTATCCAATACCAGAACGGGGTACGAGGCATTACCAGACTTAAGCCTCACGGTCGCTACTCAGGCTAATCGTGACTACTCTCTTCATTCACCTCAATCGCCTCATTCTCGACTTACGAGGCCTCACTAAATGTAACACCCCTTACCCGTATCCAATACCGGAATGGGGTACGAGGTGTTACCAGACTTAAGCCTCACGGTCGCTACTCAGGCTAATCGTGACTACTCTCTTCATTCACCTCAATCGCCTCATTCTCGACTTACGAGGCCTCACTCATACACACGAGGGCTCTCAAGACTAATCCGAAACTTTTACTATTCTTAAAATCTTTCTCTTCAATTAAAGGGCTCACACGTCCGTGTAGAACGAGACACTCCCGTGCATAGGCACACACGCCCATGTCCCCAGACCGTGCCTAAAAACCCAGTATTCTGCCAATTTGCCCACAGTTAAGGCACATGCCCATGCATTTTGGGAGCACGCCCGTGTACCCTATCACACGTCTGTGCCTTTCACCCGTGGTCGACACTGAATAATCACACACGGTTTTGACACGCCTGTGGGCCTAAACCGTGTGCCATACCTTAGTATTCTGACTTATTCAAAACGGCCTCGGCACGCCCGTGTGGTTTAACCGTGTGACCATTCTAATTCTAATTTTAAAGTGCAAACTTCACACGGCCTAGACACACGCCCGTGTGCCTACCCATGTGAACCAGAACAAGGCTATTTGACAAGCTCTTTGCATCCCTAGAGCTTACACAACTTATACTCATCCATCACATTCATAATCACTCAAGTTGAATTGCCATCCCACATAGATGAATACATCTTTTCATGTGACATAATAGCCAACAACTATGGCAATATACAATTATCCCATAACTCATTTAGGCCAACACATTTGGCACAATAACAATGACTTAATCAACCTCATGTACTAGCCCTATACATGCCATGACTCATAATGACTTGATACCTCATACCAAGTGTCTCCTTAATAGTGTGAAAGTATCTCCGGCGGTCTCCAACCCGAGCTAGCTAAATTAACCTATAAGAGATGAGAAAGAAAGAAGGGTAAGCAATAATGCTTAGTAAGTTCATATGCAATTAAGAATCAACTATTATTATCCATATGATTATACTCAATCACCAGGTATTAGAATGAGTCCCACTCTTGAACTCACAGTTACCTATTCAATCATTCATAATGCTTCCTCATATTGTCTTTTACCACATTCTAACCATATCTCGGCTTAATGCTCGCATTCATTAACTTACCACATTCTTACCATGCCACAAGCCAATTCGCTCGTTTAATTAGCATCCATTCATGCACTAATCATCACAAGGCCATATAAAACAACACATCACACAATCTCAATAAACCACTCATACTACCAATCTCTCGGTGGTTACGTACTTAGCCCACCATTGAATCTCTTATAGGGTGGTATCGCACACAGCCCACCAATCATTTATACTAATGGTGATTTCGCACTTAGCTCACCAATCATTTATAAGCGATGGTATCGCACACAGCCCATTGATTACTAATTTATCAGGTGGTAACGCACACAGCCCACCGATACTAGTGTATTTGATGGTATCACACACAGCCCATCAATTATTAATTTATCAGGTGGTAACGCACATAGCCCACCGATAATAATATAGTTGATGGTATCGCACACAGCCCATCAACAACCATCAATGAGGTGCATTTGCACAAGCTCACCGTTACTATACATTCATAAATATTTATCCACATACATTTCTCTAATTCAAATGTTAATCCGTGAACATCCTCACTCACTATCATTCTCACTTAACTTTCTACGATTCTCATTAGCGTCCACACAATACATCAACAAATCTATCTCATGCAACTAAAGTGCAATAATAACACATAGCCCACTAGGGATTCATCAGATATTGAATTCATCTCAATTCAGTTCCAACACGTACTTGTACTTCTCGTGGTACAACCACCTACATTCAAATTGTTATCTAACTCTCTTAAGTCTCATACACATAGTTCCCCTTGACATCATACCCCAATAGGGTCTTACACATATTAACATATCGATGCCATGTCCTTGACATGGTCTTATACGAACTCTTACACCGAGGCCATAATCAAATATGGTCTTACATCGAGACTTTAACCATCGTCCTATCGTGCTATACACTTTTCCCATCACTCTAAATTCAATTCATTGACATCTCATCAAGAGACATTTCATACATTCATATAGTAACATACATTCCATACAACATTGGAATACTAAATAAACTCATTCATAATTGCAACATTCGCACATGAACTTACCTCGATAATGAAAGGGTAGAAGAAAATCCATTTGTCCACATTTCTCTTTTCTCCCGTTCTAGGTCTGAATCTCTTCTCTTCGATCTATAACAATAGAATTTTAATCATTTAATCACTTACAATCATAATACATCATAATCTACACTTAGGCAAAAATGACTATTTTGCCCTTATACTTTGGCAAAATTACGATTTTGCCCCTAGGCTCGTAAATCACTTTTCATCACATTTCCTTATCAAATAAGCCTAGCTGAACAATTAATTCTCTTACAACATTTCATAATTCCAACTATTTCATGTACTAATGAATAAATTATAACATTTGCATCTTAGTCCTAATTAGGTGTTTTCATAACAACACTTTTCACAAAAGTTGTTTCTCATCACTTTAGCATTCATTTTCTTCCATAAAAACTCAGCCACCAACATAAAATCTTTCATGGCAAGTCCCTAGACTTTCAACCATAATGAAAACTAGTCCCCTCTTTAGAAAGCTTAAGCTTTAGGGACTCTAAAAGTACAATTTTTATCAAGAAAAATCAACAAAATCACTTACTAGAGAGGAGAATTGCTTGCTGAAATTTTAAGCTTCAAAAACCCCCTTGTTTGCTGAAACTTTCGGTGGAGAAGAAGAGAGAAAAAGATGATATCTTTTCCTTTCTTTATTTTAATATAAAACATCAATTTATCCCACCAACTTTGACCAAAAATTAAAAGCTCTTGTCCCCCCTTGTCAACATGGCCGCCCAACACATCTTAAATGGTCTAATTGTCCTTTAAAGACCTCCAATTTACATTTCGTGGCCATTTGGTACCTTTAGCCTATAGAATGGAACTTTCGTACTTTATGCGATTTAGTCCTTTTTCGCAATTAAGCCCTCAATTGCTAAAATAAAAGCACCAAAATTCTCATGCCTCTTTATAAACATGTTATAACACATAAAATAACATGAAAATAATTTCCTCTATCCTCGGTTTAGTGATTCTGAGATCACTATTCTGACTAGCCCCTAAATCAGGCTGTTACACCGAGGCTCAGACCGGATACGAGACATTACTATGCTTGAACTTGCTTAATCATGACATTACGGGCTATAAAATTTCTTTCTGAAATTAAAACTTCTCATTCTTAAACGATTCGTACATTTCATGGGCCTACGAGGCATTAAACTTGTACTGGTAAACTTTCGGAACCTTATCCAAAAACTTTTCTTTGAAATAGGGGTTACATGCCCGTTTAATATAAGACACGCCCGTGCATAGGCATACACGCCCATGTCCTCAGACCGTGCCCTAAAACTCAGTATTCTGCAAATTTCCACACGGCCATGACACGCCCGTGGACTTAGACCGTGTACTACATCTTGATATACTGACTTATTTCACATGACCGGGCACATGCCCATATTCTAACCGTGTGTCATGCACGGCCTTAACTGTAACACCCAAAACTCGGCCTAGAAGTTAGGCCCGAATCTGGCGTGTCACATGGAATAACTTGTTTGAGAATTACAGCCTCTTTGTTAAAACCCAAAACACTTAAGCAATTGTTAACTACTTGAAAATGTAATTATTTTTTTAAAACCTTTATGGTGGCGAAAGCATATTTGAAATAAACAATTTACAAAAATGTGATGTTTAGAAAAAGAGCTGTAGAAGTATTTTGAAATCGTTGCGGAAACGTAGATAAAATACAAGTATTTTTGAGAGATCGTTTGATGAGTTGAAAATCGAGGTAGTGAGCTTTAAAACCGTAGCTTTTGAAATATTGTTGATAATTCGAGAGAAAATTTTCGAGTTAAAATATTTGTAAAAGTTTGTTATAAACTCAATTTATTAATCAATTTTGGAAAACCATTATTTATGATTTTAGAAAATCCCCGTTAAAAAAATTCAAGCAATATTATAAGTACGACTAAACATAAAGCAATTTAAAACATATCCCAGAGGCCTTATTACAACTTAAACCAAAATAGAAAAATAATAAAATAAATCGAAATAGAAATTTAAAGTTCAATAAAACCATTTCTGAAGTATGGCCTCCACCGAGTCATCCATGGGCCCAAGTCCTCATTACGGAGCATTACCTACAAGGGTTAAGAAAAAAGGAGGGTGAGTTACAAGAACTTAGTGTGAAATCCCTTACCGTCATCCACTGGGCCTGAACCCATATAGCAACGTCTTGGGCCGGAGCCCAGTATCATAACAGAACATATATTTATGAAGCAAATGTATGCAACCCAACCCATCCAACCAGTCTCTCCCCCGTACAAACCAGTCTCTCCTGTGGGGATCAAGTCAACCCACCCCGCCAGTCTCTCCAATTTGCAGACAAGCTGCCATTTATAATAATTTTGTGGCTTAACAACCAGAGTATCATATACGGTAATATAATCGGCACACAACCTTAATCACGATGGCACAAAGCCATATTTAAATTGGCACATAGCCCATATCAGAATTTGTGGCAATGCCACCGGTCTATACTTCTCTTCATTCAAGTTTCCCATCCCATGCAATATGTGATGATGCAATACACATAACAACATAAAATATCCACATGTATAACAACCATTAGTCTAGTAGTTTAATACGATGAATCGGCCCGTTATTGAGCTTTGTAATTCATCCCACTAAGGCATTTTATCAATTCGGCCCATAGGGGCATTTCGGTAAATCGGTAATTTTACCCACTAAGGGTAATTTGGTAATCTCGCAACCCAGGGGTATTTCAGTAATTTACCCTCCAAGGCTATTTTGGTAATTCGGCAACCTAGACTTAACTACTAATGTGAGGCATAAAAATTGAAACTATCCATCTGCATCATACTGACTAAATTGACTATAACTCGAGTTAGGAAACTCGAAATTTAGATCCGTAAATTTTCCTTGAAACTAGACTCATATATCTTCTTTCTACAATTTTTCCAGAATTTTTATCATAGCCGTTTAGTAGAGTTTATTCATTAAATATTACCTTGTTACACTGTCCAACAGTTCTGACCTCTCTCACCCAAAATTCAAATATCTCACTGTACGGTTTTCATATGTTGCTCCCACTTATTTCTATTGAAAATAGGATCACTAAGGAATCTATACATATAGATAATAACTCATAATTCACTTTTTAAAATTTTAAACAATTTTTCCAATATAGAATAGGGAACCACGAAGTCAATCAGAACCAGTCTCACTAAAATTAAGATATCATAGAATATAAAATTCATCTCCCTTCTCCGTTTCTTTCATATAAAAATAGACACAGTAAGCCTTATTTCGATATCATTTTCACTTTCTAAATCCCTTTATCCTATTTTTTGTGATTTTTCAAAATCACGTCACTGCTGCTGACCAAACTGTTTCATTGCAAAATATGGTTACCACTACTAATATACGTACGCCCGAGTGGTCACGGATGCCGGTTTCTGATTTCCTTCGGTATTTCGACCAAATCATAGAACATTTCATGCAAAATTTTAGAGAGGTATGAGATTACACACCATTTCAAACAGGTATTCGGAAGGGTACGAGATTACACACCTTATTCGGAATCCGTAACACGATACTCTCGCGGCACCTAAAGGTACAATCGGTTAACAATTAGTCCAAAGCCCAAATTTTCAACTTCAACCAAGTATTGCGATTGATTAACAATCTATATCACTTACCAACAATCCGAGTCTCTTATTACGAAGGATAGGTGATCGGGCGATTTGGTTCTTATAGTGACCGATTAGTCCAAACTCTTAATCCATTTAGCAACCAATCGAATAATGAACGATATAAAATAATCCATAAAGAACTCCTTACCTTGTTGCGATTTCCACCACTTGACTTATGGCTAGAATGATATTCGGCCACCCACTAAGATCACTATGAAAGAGTATTGATCACAACATGAGAATGATGGAGAGAGTGACGTTTTGATAAGAAACAAAGTTGACTAACAGAATAACGATGAACATTCATATTCGATTAGGAAGAAAAAAACATAAAAATAGAAAGAGAGATATAAGATCACTTACCGATTCGATTAGAAGAGATTTTCCTACACGATGGGGAATGAAATGATGAAGAAATAGGATGATAAGGGGTTCGGCTATAGAGAAAATCGAACAGGAAATGTGATCACAAAGTGATGTCGATTAAAGAAGAAGAAAAGATTGATGAAATGGTCAAAAGAGAAAAATGAATGGAGAAAAGTGCTTTGGTAATTTCGGCTATCAAAGGGGAGATGAGCAAGGTGATTGTTTCGGCCAAACAAAAGAAAAGAATGCACAAATGTGTTGGGAGATTTCGGCCAAAGCTAAGAGTAAGATGGATTTGAAAAGAAGACACAAATGTTCAAAGAGAAAAGTGTACCTCTCATGCACCCAAAAACTAACAAAATGATCTAAAGAGAAAAGAGAATTTCGGCTCTTCCTTTCCCCCTGACAAAACCGTGTGAACTCTAGCCAAAAAGGGTGGATGTTGACCAACAAAAATCTTTCCAAAACATCACCCATGAAAAAGGCCAACATGCTCCCTTATCTTGCCTTTTTTTCTTCTGATTCCTTTCCTTACCTTCATCCTTTCCTAATATCCTTAGCCATCTTGCCAAACTTAAAAAGTCCAACTTGCCTTATTTATTAGCTTGGCCGACACTTAGGAAAGAATACAAAAATAATAGTCAAAACTTGTAAAAGATGGGATTTGAACCCCTTCCTTCCATGCTCTCCACTTGATGCCTTAACCTCCTTGCCATATGCTCTCTTATGCTAGCAAAATACACACTTATTACCTTAAGCCTTGATGCCACTTGCCTTTTCCCCTTAAGTGCTGAAATACAAAAATTTACCTATAGCCTAACTTGAACCCGTAACTTCCTAGAAACCTCATAACTTTCCAAAACCACCTTTCTAATAAGTCCAACTTGAAATAATGCCGTTCTCTTGTTCTCAAAAATTTTAAACACTCCTACGCCCAAGGACCATTGGGCCCAATCCTACTAGGCCCAATTTCGGGTCGTTACAATTCTACCCTCCTTAAAGAAATTTTATCCTCGAAATTTCCAACCAACTACTAAACGCATCGCTCAAATCACACCACTATGCTTTCGCTGCGCACTCTGATCTTAATAACACTAATGTACTTTTAACAAAATCTTGAATCCTCTTTCACTCAACCAAACATCTAACCACAGAAGCAAACAGTTATCTACCACTTATACCTAAAATTTTCTACATTCAATCATCATGTCCAACCAATATACCTGACTTGATGGTGACGAAACAATCCCGAGCCTTAGCTCCTTAGACCCGCATCTCAAGCATGCTCCTGACCTCCTCCAGCATTCTCCCGGATGACGCCTTCTGCAATAATCGCAAGCCAAAAAGTTTGGACGTGCCTTAACATGCTTTATGGAACGAGACTGCAACCCAAAAGAACCGCGATCTCTTTTCTTCTTACAGTCCACACACTCAACTC
The DNA here is from genome assembly GCA_025698515.1 of Gossypium sturtianum. Lineage (NCBI taxonomy): Eukaryota > Viridiplantae > Streptophyta > Magnoliopsida > Malvales > Malvaceae > Gossypium > Gossypium sturtianum. The sequence goes on along the minus strand of CM046946.1, from coordinate 41,512,339 downwards.
GAAGTGCTTCACTGATTCCTTTAACCTCCTCCAATACTTCCTTAACTATCTGAGTTAGCTCATCAACCCCAGCTCGATCATGAGATCCCATCTCAACCACTGGCGATGCCAGCGCCTCCCTTTCAGAAACATGCCCCGATGCTGAAGATCTAGCCTTAGCACCTCGGCCTCTACCAGGTCCACATCTATCGCGTCTACGTCCTTTAACGCTCATATTTGCTAAATCGATTTAATTTGATTACGAGTCTTATGAATCAGTATAATTATTCAATGTTTATTAAACAATGTTTTATGGAGTATAGGAAGTAAGGTTGTTTTTGCAATACGCATCCTAAAGTCACAATCTCTATAGGTTCAGCTCCTAAAACTAAAAGTTCTAGAGTATTCTATTTTGTGGAATTTTCTTACCACAGTACTAACACAATAATCATAAAATAAAAACACATACTTACTTGACTTGGTGCCGAATACCCGTGGTGCCATACTTCCTTTAGAACATACATGTATAATTTAAAATTTTAAACAGCTTTGAAAACGTGTTTGAACCCAAACAACAGCCGAGTTTTGCAACAGGGCTCTGATACCATAAAATGTAACACCCCAAACCCGGCCTAGAAGTTAGGCTCGAATCTGGTGTGTCACATGGAATAACTTGTTTGAGAATTACAGCCTCTTTGTTAAAACCCAAAACACTTAAGCAATTGTTAACTACTTGAAAACGTAATTATTTTTGTAAAACCTTTTTGGTGGTGAAAGCATATTTGAAATAAACAATTTACAAAAATGTGATGTTTAGAAAAAGAGCTGCAGAAGTATTTTGAAATCGTTGCGGAAACGTAGATAAAATACAAGTATTTTTGAGAGATCATTTGATGAGTTGAAAATCGAGGTAGTGAGCTTTAAAACCGTGGCTTTTGAAAATATTGTTGATAATTCGAGAGAAAATTTTCGAGTTAAAATATTTGTAAAAGTTTGTTATAAAATCCATTTATTAATAAATTTTGGAAAACTATTATTTATGATTTTAGAAAATCCCCGTTAAAACAATTCAAGCAATATTATAAGTACGACTAAACATAAAGCAATTTAAAACATATCCCAGAGGCCTTATTACAACTTAAATCGAAATAGAAATTTAAAGTTCAATAACACCATTTCTAAAGTATGGCCCCCACCGAGTCATCCATGGGCCCAAGTCCTCATTACGGAGCATTACCTACAAGGGTTAAGAAAAAAAGAGGGGGTGAGTTACAAGAACTCGCAGAAATCCCTCATTGTCATCCACTGGGCCTGAACCCATATAGCAACATCTTGGGCCGGAGCCCACTATCATAACAGAACATATATATATATATGAAGCAAATGTATGCAACCCAACCCATCCAACAAGTCTCTCCCCCGTACCAACCGGCCTATCTGTGGGGATCAAGTCAAGTCCACCCCGCCAGACCTTTCCAATTTGCGTGCACAAGCTGCCATTTATAATAATTTTGTGGCTTAACCACCAGAGTATCATATACAGTAATATAATCGGCACACAACCTTAATCACGATGGCACAAAGCCATATTTAAATTGGCACATAGCCCATATCAGAATTTGTGGCAATGCCACCGGTCTATACCTCTCTTCATTCAAGTTTCCCATCCCATGCAATATGTGATGATGCAATACACATAACAACATAAAATATCCACATGTATAACAACCATTAGTCTAGTAGTTTAATACGATGAATCGGCCCATTATTGAGCTTTGTAATTCAGCCCACTAAGGCATTCTATCAATTCGGCCCATAGGGGCATTTCGGTAATTCGGTAATTTTACCCACTAAGGGTAATTCGGTAATCTCGCAACCCAGGGGTATTTCGGTAATTTACCCTCCAAGGGTATTTTGGTAATTCGGCAACCTAGACTTAACTACTAATGTGAGGCATAAAAATTGAAACTGTCCATCTGCATCATACTGACTAAATTGACTATAACTCGAGTTAGGAAACTCGAAATTTAGATCCGTAAATTTTCCTTGAAAGTAGACTCATATATCTTTTTCCTACAATTTTTCCAGAATTTTTGGCTTAGTCGTTTAGTAGAGTTTATTCATTAAAAATTCCCTTGTTACACTGTCCAATGGTTCTGACCTCTTTTACCCAAAATTCAAATATCTCACTGTACGGTTTTCATATGTTGCTCCCACTTGTTTCTATTGAAAATAGGCTAACTAAGGAATATATACATATAGATCATAACTCATAATTCACTTTGTACAATTTTAAACGATTTTTCCAAGAAAGAATAGGGAACCACGAAGTCAATCAGAACCAGTCTCACTAAATTTAAGATATCACAGAATATACAATTCCTCTTCCTCCTCTGTTTCTTTCATATAAAAATAGACACAATAATATTTATTTCAATATCTTTTTTACTTTCTAACACCCTTTATCCTATTTTTCGTGATTTTTCAAAATCACGTCACTGCTGCTGACCAAACTGTTTCATTGCAAAATATGGTTACCACTACTAATATACGTACGCCCGAGTGGTCACGGATGCCGGTTTCCTATTTCCTTCGGTATTTCGACCAAATCACAGAACATTTCATGCAAACTTTCAGAAAGGTATGAGATTACACACCATTTCAAATAGGTATTCGGAAGGGTACGGGATTACACACCTTATTCGGAATCCGTAACACGATACTCTCCGCGGCACCTAAAGGTACAATCGGTTAATAATTAGTCCAAAGCCCAAATTTTCAACTTCAACCAAGTATTGCGATTGATTAAAAATCTAAATCACTTACCAACAATCTGAGTCTCTTATTACGAAGGATAGGTGATCGGGCAATTTGGTTCCTATAGTGACCGATTAGTCCAAACTATTAATCCATTTAGCAACCAATCGAATAATGAACGATATCAAATAATCCATAAAGAACTCCTTACCTTGTTGCGATTTCCACCACTTGACTTATGGCTAGAATGATATTCAGCCACCCACTAAGATCACTTCGAAAGAGTATTGATCACAACATGAGAATGATGGAGAGAGTGACATTTTGATAAGAAACAAAGTTGACTAATCGAATAACGATGGACATTCATATTCGATTAGGAAGAAAAAGAACATAAAAATAGAAAGAGGGATATAAGATCACTTACCGATTCGATTAAGAAGAGATTTTCCTACACGATGGGGAACGAAATGATGAAGAAATAAAATGATAAGGGGTTCGGCTATAGAGAAAATCAAACAGGAAATGTGATCACAAAGTGATGTCGATTAAAGAAGAAGAAAAGATTGATGAAATGGTCAAAAGAGAAAAATGAATGGAGAAAAGTGCTTTGGTAATTTCGGCTATCAAAGGGGAGATGAGCAAGGTGAGTGTTTCGACCAAACAAAAGAAAAGAATGCACAAATGTGTTGGGAGATTTCGGCCAAAGCTAAGAGGTAGATGGATTTGAAAAGAAGACACAAATGTTCAAAGAGAAAAGTGTACCTCTCATGCACCCAAAAATTAACAAAATGATCTAAAGAGAAAAGAGAAATTCGGCTCTTCCTTTCCCCCTAACAAAACCGTGTGAACTCTAGCCAAAAAGGGTGGATGTTGACCAACAAAAATCTTTCCAAAACATCACCCATGAAAAAGGCCAACATGCTCCCTTATCTTGCCCTTTTTTCTTCTGATTCCTTTCCTTACCTTCATTCTTTCCTAATATCCTTAGCCATCTTGCCAAACTTAAAAAGTCCAACTTGCCTTATTTATTAGCTTGGCTGACACTTAGGAAAGAATACAAAAATAATAGTCAAAATTTGCAAAAGATGGGATTTGAACCCCTTCCTTCCATGCTCTCCACTTGATGCCTTAACCTCCTTGCCATATGCTCTCTTATGCTAGCAGAATACACACTTATTACCTTAAGCCTTGAAGCCACTTGCCTTTTCCCCTTAAGTGCTCAAATACAAAAAATTACCTATAGTCTAACCTGAACCCGTAACTTCCTAGAAACCTCGTAACTTTCCAAAATCACCTTCCTAATAAGTCCAACTTGAAATAATGCCGTTCTCTTGTTCTCAAAAATTTTAAACACTCCTACGCCCAAGGCCTATTCGGCCCAATCCTACTAGGCCAAATTTCGGCTCGTTACATTAACACACGGCCGTGGGATTAGTCCGTGGCCTATTCTTACTTATAAGACTAAGGTGCAGTTTACGCACGACCTAGACACACGCTCATGTGTCCAACCGTGTGGGCACTTAGAGGCTATTTACCATGCCAATTGCCACCCTGAAATTAAGATCCAATTCATACTCATTTCAACAACTCAATACTACATCATTCTTGAATAATACTACATGCTTCATTGATAATTATAAACATATACACTTGGCCAATCACTTAGCCATATACAAAAGAATAACAAACTTAATAGCCTATACTTTGGCTCTTCTTAAAACATTTACTCAAAATGTAATGCTACCTATACATGCCATAATTAATAAAACAACTTGGCTATACCGAAATAGCGATTGATAGTGTGCTCTGAGCTCCGATGACGGTGATCCTCAATATTAGCTTGGCGGGACTACATGGAAAGAAAGAATGAAAGACATAAGCATTTAGCTTAGTAAGTTTGCATAATACACATAGCAACATTCTTACTTAATATAGACCATTTGATATAAACAATGGCATCATAAATTCAGCTATATAAAGCTTACTTACTCATACTTGATTCTTACATAACTCATGAAACTTACTAGTCTCATACTTGATAGGCAAACAAAGTACCTGTATCACTAGATCACATTGATCAACATACTTGAACATAATACTCATAATTTCTAATTCATCATTCATAACATGAATAATATTCTTTTTCACTTGATAATAACCTTACTTACTTAGCTCTCTTGTTCTCTCTTTTGAGCTTAACTCGTTTGCCTGATGAATTTATATGAATAACCAAGGATACTAAATCTCATCTAAATTTCGAGGCCATGACTTAACATGGACTTATACAAAGTCTTTCTTGTTCTCACCAATGCCATGCCTTAACTTGGACTTATATGGGATCTCTTTCTCTTGATAACTTTTCAATGCCAAGCTTGCCTTGGTCTTACATGATAACTTGTTCAATGCCAAGCTTGCCTTGGACTTACATGATAACTTACTCAATGCCAAGCTTGCCTTGGACTTACATGATATCTTATTCAATGCCTAGCTTGCCTTGGACTTACATGATATCTTATTCAATGCCAAGCTTGCCTTGGACTTACATGATAACTTACTCAATGCCAAGCTTGCCTTGGACTTACATGATAACTTACTCAATGCCAAGCTTGCCTTGGACTTACATGATATCTTGCTTGCTTGCCGATGCCATGCCTCGGGTTGGTCTTATACGGACTTTCTTGTTTCATGTGGTAGATCGAGTATCCTAAGTTATTCAACTTCAATCAGGGCTTTCTCATGCTTGATCTCATTAATTTCTTTGTTTAACATAACATTAAACATTTTTCATAATAACATTGTACATTATACTAAGCAATTCAATGATATAAATCATCAAGCTTAGAAATCATACAAACTTACCTCAATATACAAAATGTAGCTAGGTATGCAATTTAGTCCTCGACCTTGTTCTTGCCTCAGTTTCGATTCAGGCTTCGTTTTTCTTGATCTATAGTCATGAATAGATCATTTAATATTCACATTGACTAAATTGACCCTTTACTCATACTTGGGCAAAATTACTATTTTGCCCCTATACTTTCTCATATTTGCACTTTTGCCCCAAGGCTCGTAAAATAATTTTCATTCAAATTTCTTAGACTACATGCTTAGCTGATTCATTTTCTCTACTATAGCAATCATCAATTCTCATTATTTCTAGTAGGTATGACTAATTTCATAACTATTACAAACTAGTCCATACTATCATATTTCATGAAATTCATTAAGGAAAAGATGTTTATCTAACATCAAACTCTCATAATCTTCCATAAAACATCATTTAACAAGCATGTCATTCATAGATGAAATTTTTGAACATGCATCTTAGCTTATTTTATAGCTAAAAATAGCTAATTCATAATACGAGGACTTCAAAAACACGAAGAATATTAAAAACGGGGCTAAGATGAACTTACTAGCAAGCTTGAAAAAAATAAAGAACCCTAGCTATGGAGTCTTCAAATTTTCGACAATGGAAGGAAGAAGATGAATGAAATTTTATCATATTTTCCCATTTTAATCATTTATTTGCTAAATGACCAAAATGCCCTTCTCTTTAAAATTTTACAAACTACTAACTCAAGTCCATTTTTGTCCAAAAATTATGATTTGGGCAAATTTCTATTTAAGGACTTATAATTTCTATTCTAAAGCAATTTCATACAAAATGCTTCTAGAAACTCATATTTTACAACTTTTGCAATTTGGTCCTTTTTGACCATTTAACTTCAATTTAGAAAAATTGCTTCATGAAACTTTCACAATAACATGCAAACATGGCATGAACCTTAAAAAATCATAAATCCACCTCAGATTCGTGGTCTCGCACCACTATTCTGACTAGGCCCTAAATCGGGCTGTTACATAAAATGTCTTGAAATGGTTGGTGAAAATGTTTAAGTATTGTTGTAGGGTGATGGCAAATTTGGGTGAGAAATAAGGCTAGAAAATGGCTTTAAATTGTCCACACGGGCAGACACACGGGCAGAGACATGGGCGTGTGTCTCAACCGTGTATGTCACATGGCCTAGCACACGGGCGTGTAACTTGGCCGTGTGAAACCTGCACCTAATTTTTGAAAATTAAATTTACCACACGGCCTAGCACACGGGCGTGTGGCTAACTGTGTGACCTAAGCCAGAGAGTTACATGAGTAAGAACACGGGCTGGGACACGGCCGTGTGTCTGGGACACGGTCGTGTGTCTCACATCGAATGTCCACACGGCCTGGGACACGGGCGTGTCAATGGCTGTGTGAGCTACACGGCCTAGCCACACAGGCGTGTGTCCCCTGCACCTAAGAAAAATTTTGAGATTTTTTGAAAAAATTTCTATGATTCTGGTTTAGTCCTGACTCGATTTTAATATGTATTTTGGGCCTTGAGGACCCATATGAGGGAAATTATTATTAATTGTGATTGACTTTCAGAAATGAATAGTAAATGACATGAATTAACTGTAATTGAACTGTACACTCTGGTAATGCTTCATAACCCTGTTCTGGTGATGGATACGGGTTAGGGGTGTTACAGCATCATTGTGTAAGGAGGATAACCCTATAAATCTCTAGCTGGCTTGGGTGTATTGCTTCTGGTGGGATTTTAACTGCAGGAGGATCAACGATGTGGACTGGAGAGTGTGTAGAGTTGGCGGACTCTTTACTGGTAAGATTTTTGGGGACGAAAATCTCTAGAGGAGGGAGAGTTGTAACATCCCAGTTTAGGGCCTAGTCAGAATGGTGGTGCGAGACCACAAATTCGAGGGTTATGAATGAGTTTTTGAGGTTCATATTACGTATGCATGCTAGTGTGAAAGTTTCATGAAGCAATTCTGTTAAATTGTGGTTGAATTATCCAAAAGGACTAAATTGCAAAAGTTGCAAAATGTGTGTTTCTAGAAGCTATATGTGTGAAAAAGCTTTAGATTATTAATTAGAGGTCCTTAATGAGCAATTTTCCCTATTTTTAGTTTTTAGACCAAAATGGGCATGGATGAGTTAAATTAGAAAGTTTATCAAAAAGGGCATTTTAGTAATTTATCAAATAAGTGATTAAAAAGGAGAAAAGTTAATGTTTTGTATATGGCATGTATAGGGGCTAGACAAGTTAGTGAATTTTGTTGTAAATGGCTAAGATGTGTCGGCCTTTAGATGGATAGTGTATTTTGTATAATGCCATGGTTGTTAGCTATTACATTATATGAAACAAAGATGTAGTTTTCTATGTGAAATTGCACTTCAATTTGAGTTGATTATGGATGTGTTGTATGAGTGCATGTTATGTAAGCTCTAAGGGTGAGAAGAGCTTAGCAAATAGCTTTGTTCTTGGCTATGTGGATAGACACACGGGCATGTGTCTAGGTCATGTGTGACACACGGTCAGCCCACAGGCGTGTGCTTTGGCCGTGCATCCCCTGCATCTTAGTATTTTAAATCAGAATAGACCATGGACTAGCCGCACGGGCGTGTGTCTAGGGCGTGTGGGATTAACCAGTATTGGCCACGGGCTAGCCACACGGGTGTGTGTCTAGACTCTAGGCCGTGTTAAGGTAGTCAGTGTGCACCACGGGTGGTAAACACGGGCGCGTGCCTTGGCCGTGGGGCATTGGCAAAATGCTGGGGTTTTAGGCACGGTTGGGGGACATGGGCGTGTGTGTCCATGCACGGGCATGTCTAATCTTGCACGGGCGTGTGAGACCTGTATAGAAGAGGAAAATTTTAAGATTGGAAAAATTTCCGGTTTAGTCTCGAGAGCCCTCGTGTGTATGAGTGAGGCCTCGTAAGTCGATAATGAGGTTGTTGAGATGACTTCAGAGAGTAGTTACGACGAGCATAAGTGGCGATCAAGTGGTTTGAGTTCGGTAACGCCTCGGGCCCAGTTCCGGCGTAGAACTCGGGTAAGGGGTGTTACATTTAGTGGTATCAGAGCTATGGTTTAGTCGGTTCTAGGACTACCGTAGCAGGTGTAAGAGTCTAGCTATACATGCCATAAGTGTACAATGATAGTGTGGTGGTTTCTGACGATTTTAAATCTTGTTTTATATAGTATATGGATTCTGATCCATCGACTGCTGATGAAGCAGCTAGTAATACGCCAGCTCCTGCGCAAGGAACCATGACTGTTCAAAGTGGACCCGAGGTTAGGTGTCAAGGGGAAGAGGCACGAGAAGCCTTTCTCTAGATGATGAGTAATTGGTACTCGGATTATGTTCAACTCCACCTCCTCCACCTCCTCCTCCTATACCTCAGCCAAATCCAGTGGCTCCTCAAGGTATGGATGTAGTGAGGATATCGAAACCTCCGGTGGATAAGATTAGGAAACACGGGGCTGAGGAGTTTAGAGCTAAGGTAGATGATGACCCAGAGAGGGCGGAGTTCTGGTTGGAGAACACTATGAGGGTGTTCGATGAACTCTCATGTACGCCAGAAGAGAGTTTGAAGTGTGTCGTATCCTTGCTGAGAGATTCGGCATACCATTGGTGGAAAACATTGACGCTAGTGGTCCCGAGAGAGTGGGTGACGTGGGACTTCTTTCTGGAAGAGTTCCAGAAGAAGTATATAAGCCAGAGGTTTACTGATCAAAAAAGGAAGGAATTCCTTGAGTTGAAACAAGGAAGAATGACAGTGGCAGAATATGAGCGTGAGTTTGTTAGGCTTAGCAAATACGCTCAAGAATGTGTATCGACTGAGACCATCTTGTGTAAGAGGTTCGAAGATGGGCTGAATGAGGACATCAAACTCCTAGTGGGTATTTTAGAGTTGAAAGAATTTGTGGTATTAGTTAAGAGGGCAAGTAAGGCCGAAGAGCTGAGTTTAAAAAAGAAGAGGGCTGTGAGTGAAGCCCGAGATGCTAGAAAGAGGCCGATGGGCAAGTCATACCAAGCCCAGTCAAAAAGATCCAAGGAAGTGAATCCTCAGACAACAACACCAGTGGGTTATTTGCGTCGAGACTTGGGCAATACACGCTCAGGTTTGAGAGTCCAAGCTCCCTCGATGGAAAGTGTGGGCAATACAAAGAGTAAACCGGAGTGTACAAGTTGTGGTAGGTATCACACCGAAAAGTGTCGGGGAAATATTCAAAAATGTTATAAGTGTGGTTCCCCTGACCACTTCATCCGTAACTGTCCTGAGACGGATGAAAAGGAAGAGAGGCAAGAATTGAGACCTAGTGATATGTCTACGAGGGGTAGACCACCAAGGAACCCGAGAGGCGAGAATAGTGGTAGAGGTGCGCCCAGAGATTCTGCTGCGAGAACAGAGGGTCGGGCACTTGCGAGGACGTATGCTATTCGCGCTCGCGAAGAAACATCCTTCCTTGATGTGATAACGGGTACTTTTTCTCTCTATGACACCTTCGTTATTGCTTTAATAGATCCAGGGTCTACTCATTCTTATATTTGCATGAGGTTCGCATCTAGTTTGAGTATGACCGTTGAGTCTACGGACATAGTGGTTAAGGTGTCAAACCCGTTAGGGAAGCATGTGTTAGTGGACAGAGTGTGTAAGAATTGTCCTTTATTGATTGAGAATCATTGTTTTCCGGCAAACCTTATGTTGTTTCCGTTTGATGAGTTTGATTTAATCCTAGGTATAGATTGGTTGACTATGTAACACCCCAAACCCGGCCCATTCACTACGACCGAATTTGAAATGCCACTGCGGAACACGTTCGAAAATATTCTTACTTAAGAGTAAAAACCGTTAAAAATTTGTTGCCTTTAATAAAACATTTTTTTGTGACTTAAAATATTCTAAGTAAAAATTTAATTGTTATAAAATACCGGATTCAAAACTTTATTATGTATAGATTTAAGAAAATAAAACCATTGGCGATAGATACCTCAATTGTCAATCTATAATAAAACATAATAATAAAGATACTTAATAAAAATACTTAAATACTTTAATGGGCCTTATTACAATAAACACTTAATCAAAATACTGAAAATATAAATACTTAATTAATTAAAATATCTTTCTGCATGGGCCACCTTGTATCCACTCCAAACCCGGTCCAAGCATCACCTGAAATGTTGGTAAAAATTGGGTGAGTCATACAGACTCAGTGTGTAATTAAACCACTGAATTCCACCCACATGTTAACCACATATTATCCCATATATCAGATAACAAATATCATATTCACATATTACCACATTCTAGGCTTGGCCCATATTCATATCACATTCATATAATAGGGTAGTTAACCACAAAATTTCCACATACCGGGCTTAGCCCATTTCCACACCGATCCACACTCATATACGGCTTGGCCCTTTTCTTAATAATCCACATATCAACCGGCCTAGCCCATTTTCACATTAATCCACAAATCAAAATAATATGCAAAGTTATGCAATTATGAAGCCCAACCCAACCTAGGGTCCATCCGTTACTCCTACCTTAGCGGACTCCTCGCCCAAGGCCGTGGCTAATCCACCGCTCACATAGTGAACCACATATCTTACCTTGGCGACTTGCTGCTCAAGGCCGTGGCTAATCCACCGATCACATAGTGATCCACATATCTTACCTTGGCGCACTTGCTGCGCCAAGGCCGTGGTTAATCCACCGATCACATAGTGATCCACATATCTTTCACCCACGGTGATGCACACACTATCATCCGCCGCGAGATGGGCACCTAGCCAACACCTCCCTTGATGAAGCACATAGCTAACATCAAGCGCCAATGTAGCACAAGGCTAACATCGGACCACGCACATAATGTACACCCTTTCCTTCCTTCATATCCATATCCCACCCATGCACATGCAAGCATGTAATAGTGGCATAATAATAATAAATGCATGCACATGTTATTAAGGCAGACAATCACATTTTTATAGGCATTATCACATTCACATCGGCACTTTCACATTCTTATCAACAGATAATACTAACCTGATTATCGTTATACCCCTTTTCAGGGTAATCACCACATAACTGTCATTGCACTGGTTAGCACATAAATCACACATGCAAATATAGCAAAACCCGGAAAACGGTGGGTTAATCACACACCTTATAACTTGGAGAACTACGCTTTCGATACCGATGCTATTACTAGGCGACACTACTTCTATTTGCCTACTTTCTTGTTCTGACGCTGGTCCATACCCCGGTGGCCAATCTCGAACTACCGAAACAGCTCTTTTCTTAAACTTTGGGGTAGGGACCTTCTCTTTCCCCTCTTGACTGGCATCCATGTCCATTAATGATATCTTTAATCAGCACCATCGGTTAAACAGTAATACTTTAATCTAAATATTTTGAATCGAAACTATACTTACTAAATATCCTTACCACAATGATCTGAGTCTCAAGCTTGCTATACACTACATCGATTTTCCTAAATCACCATAGATAGAATCGGTCAACCATTTATTCCCATAAAGTGGCCTATGGCCGAATATCACAAGTCACTTACCTTGATGACTTCAATTCCCGAAAGGCTCCCCTAAAGTCGGCACTATACGTTGCTTACTCCTAGCGATAAATTTCCCGAATCACCCTCCTAGGTGCGGCCACAACCAAGAAATAGAACTAGATCATCAACCTTCGGCTTTTGAAACAGATTCGGCTAATATCCTAATTAACAAAGGCACATTCGGCTATTCAAGAAAAATATAATGAATTGGGTTGAAAGGAAGAAAAAGAAGGGAAAGTGAGAGATTACAAGAATTTCGGTAATGGTAACAAAGAAGATTCGGCTTTTCTAGAAAAAGAAGAACAAAAGAACTTTCTTGGCTTTAAAATTTTGGCAATGGAGAGATCAAGGAAAGAAATAAAAATAAAAATATGAACTCCCTCCTATTAAAATTCGGCACACATGGAAGAAAGAAAACCAAATTTAAGTGACTCTCTCCTTAAAAGCTTCAAGGTGAATAGCACACCTCAAGAGTCCTACAATGCCACCATCTAATCCCTATTAAAACTCTTATTTTATCCCCATATCGCCTATTCAAAAACAATTAAAATATCGCCACCCTTATCTTCTATCTTAACTAAATAACTAAATAAATAAAAGAAAAAAACAACATTTATCCAAATTAATTTAAAAACCAAAAGCTAGCTTAATCTTAATCTATTTGAAGATCCCATGTGCCGTCCATCGCCTCTCCAACTCTGCTGCAAAATGAAAATAAAAATAAAACACCCCTTATGTCGCCATTGAGCTTGAACCAGCGACCTCCCCGGAACCATAAACTGCAGACTAACGCCCCACCAATTTGCCAAGGTGCCATTTGTGATGTGATTCACCCAAAACTTCTTTTAACACCTCTTTCCCTAGCTCCCTTATCTCAACGCCAAAACCAAAAATAAAAACACGCTTGTCGCCGCTTGATTCGAACTGTGCCCTTATTGGCGCCCTTCCCAAGCCTTAAAGTAGCGCATGGAAGCCACCTTACGAAAGCCTTTCTTATGCTAAGAATGCCTACAAAAATTTCTTTAAAGCCTTCTTAGCCCAATTCCCTTTTAACGCTAAAAAAATTTAAAAGCCCATCCGCTTCCCATGTTACTCGAACCCCTTCCCTTGGCACTCCTTTGCACCTTAGCGCCTCAAGCCACTTTGCCAATTAATTTCTTGTGTCCTAATATTCCACAAAATTCTTTTAAGGCCTTCTTGCCTAGTTTCCCCTTTTTACTTAAAATTATAATATCTTCCAAAGTTTTTCCCCTTCACCTAAAGTTCTCAAAAACTCCTAAAATATATCCAACCACACTTAAAGCCTACTAATCACTCGAGTTATGCTCCAAACGCATAACCCCTAATTTAGGATGTTACAGACTACCCATAATGTCTTAGTGAACTGTGGTAGTAAGTTTATTGAATTGAAATGTGAGATTGGAGATGTGGTTCGGGTTGAATCAGGTGGATCAGATAGTCTACCAGTGATGATTTCTTCCCTAGTGGCTGAGAAATGTTTGAGAAAAGGATGTGAGTCCTATCTTGCTTTTGTGTTGAATACTCGAGAGGTTGGAGTAGAGTTTGGAACAGTGCCAGTGGTATGTGAGTATCCAGATGTATTTTCGGAAGAGTTACCCGGATTACCTCCAGTGAGAGAGGTCGAGTTTGGAATTGAGTTGGTTCTAGGAACGGCACCTATTTCAATTGCTCCATATAGAATGGCACCTGTAGAGTTGAAAGAACTAAAGGTTCAGTTGCAAGAGTTGACAGATAAAGGTTTTGCAAGACCGAGCTACTCGCCGTAGGGTGCTCCAGTATTATTCGTGAAGAAGAAAGATGGGTCTATGAGGTTGTGTATAGACTATAGACAACTGAACAAGGTGACGGTGAAGAATAAGTATCCTTTACTAAGGATTGATGATCTCTTTGATCAACTAAAGGGAGCTACAGTGTTCTCCAAGATAGACTTGAGGTCTGGTTATTATCAGCTCACAGTGAAAGAGCAAGATATGTTGAAAATTGCATTTCGGACAAGGGATGGCCATTATGAGTTTTTGGTTATGCCATTTGGTTTGACGAATGCACCTGCGATTTTTATGGATCTGATGAACCGTGTTTTCAGACCGTATGTGGACAAGTTTGTAGTTGTCTTCATTGACGACATATTGATCTATTCTCGGGATGAGAATGATCAAGAAGAGCATTTGAGAATTGTCTTGCAAACTTTGAGAGATAAGCAGTTGTATGCTAAGTTTAGCAAGAGTGAGTTTTGGCTCTGAGAGGTCGGATTCCTAGGACACATGATGTCAGGTGATGGTGTCAGAGTTGACCCGAGTAAGATATCGACTGTTGTGGATTGGAAACCACCGAGGAATGTGTCAGAAATTAGAAGTTTCTTGGGATTAGCGAGATATTACAGACGTTTCGTAAAGGGGTTCTCTATGATTGCCACCCCGATGACGAAACTATTGCATAAAGATGTCAAGTTTGAATGGACTGAGACATGCCAACAGAGCTTCGAGAGACTGAAAACAATGTTGACTGAGGTGCTAATTTTGGTTCAACCAGAATCGGGAAAAGAGTTCGTGGTTTACAGTGATGCGTCGTTTAATGGTCTCGGTTGCATGTTGATGCAAAAGGGTAAGGTAGTCGTTTACGCCTCGAGGCAGCTAAAGCCGCACGACAAGAATTATCCGACTCATGATTTAGAGTTGGCTGCGATTGTTTTTGCGTTAAAGATTTGGCGACATTACTTGTATGGTGAGAAGTGTCGAATATTTACGGATCACAAGAGTTTAAAGTATTTGATGGATCAGAAGGATCTGAATCTGAGACAGAGACGGTGGCTTGAGTTGTTGAAAGACTATGAGTTAGTCATTGACTACCACCCGGGAAAAGCGAATGTGGTTGCGGATGCCCTAAGTAGGAAATCCTTGTATGCTCTAAGAGTTATGAGCACGAGTTTAGCATTTTTTGATGATGGTGCTATTTTGGCAGAGTTGAGAGCTAAGCCGCTATTTTTTCAACAGATATGTGAGGCTCAAAAAAATGAAAGTGAGATGCAAGCTAAGATAGCTAAGTGCAGATCAGAAAGTGATTCTTATTTTTGAGTGGATTTGAATGGTTTTCTGATGTATCGTGACAGAATTTGTGTTCCTAAAGATGAGGAGTTGATTCGAAAGGTTTTGTATAAGGCCCACAGTAGATGTTTGTCAGTATATCTAGGCAGTACGAAAATGTACAATGACTTGAGGAAGTTGTATTGGTGGATGGGTATGAAAAGAGATATTTCAGAGTATGTGACAAAGTGTTTAATTTGTCAACAAGTGAAAGCTGAGCATCAAGTGCCTTCGGGATTGCTTCAGTCAGTAATGGTACCCGAATGGAAGTGGGATCGGATTACCATGGATTTTATAACGGGGTTGCCGATGACTCCGAGAAAGAGAGATGCTGTGTGGGTTGTTGTGGATAGATTGACAAAGTCGGCTCACTTTATTCCAGTACGTGTTGATTATTCACTGGATAAGTTAGCTGAGTTGTATGTGGAAGAGATAGTGGGATTGCATGGTGTACCTGTGTCTATTATATCGGATAGAGAACCGAGGTTTACTTCGAGATTTTGGAAGAAGTTGCAAGAGGCCATGGGTACGAGATTGAATTTTAGCACTGCGTTCCATCTGCAAATCGATGGTCAGTCTGAAAGAATGATTCAAGTTCTGGAAGATATGCTTCGATGCTGTGTGCTAGAATTCGAAGGTGGTTGGGAGAGATATCTACCTTTGGTCGAGTTCGCCTATAACAACAGTTATCAGTCGAGTATACAGATGGCACCGTATGAGGCTTTGTATGGTCGTAAGTGTCGGACTCCTTTGTATTGGACTAAGCTTAGTGAGAAGCGGATCCATGGGGTCGATCTAGTGAAAGAAACCAAAGAGAAGGTGAAAGTAATCTGTAATAGTCTGAAAGCTACTTTGGACTGACAGAAGTCGTACGCAGATTTGAAAAAGAAAAGAAATTGAGTTTGAAGTCGGCGACAAAGTGTTTTTGAAAGTGTCCCCGTGGAAGAAGATTATGAGATTTGGACAAAAAGGGAAATTGAGTCCAAGGTTATAGGGCCGTATGAGATCACAAACATAATTGGGCCTGTAGCGTACCGGTTGGCTTTGCCGATAGAGTTGGAAAAGGTTCATAATGTGTTCCATGTGTCGATGTTGCGACGGTATCGCTCCGATCCTTCACATGTGATTCCTTCGATGGAAATTGAGATAAGACCGGATATGTCTCATGAAGAAGAGCCGATTAAGATCTTAGCTCGAGAAGTGAAACAGTTGAGAAATAAGAGCATAGCACTAGTGAAAGTGTTATGGCAGAAACATGGTGTGGAAGAGGCTACATGGGAAACGGAAGAAGCTATGAGAGAGCAACATCCAAACCTCTTTACTGGTAAGATTTTCGGGGGCAAAAATATCTAAAGGGGGGAGAGTTCTAACATCTCGATTTAGGGCCTAGTCGGAATAGTGGTGCGAGACCACAAATCCGAGGGTTATAAATGAGTTATTGAGGTTTATGCCTTGTATGCATGCTAGTGTGAAAGTTTCATGAAGCAATTTTGTGAAATTGTGGTTGAATTGTCCAAAAGGACTAAATTGCAAAAGTTGCAAAATATGTGTTTCTAGAAGCTATATGTGTGAAATAGCTTTAGATTATTAATTAGAGGTCCTTAATGAGCAATTTTCCCAATTTTTAGTTTTTGGACAAAAATGGGCATGGATGAGTTAAATTAGAAAGTTTATCAAAAAGGGCATTTTAGTCATTTATCAAATAAGTGATTAAAAAGGAGAAAAGATGACAAAATCATGCTCATCTTCTCCCCCAAGCTACCGAAAATTCCAATAGCCATTGTTAGGGCTCTTTCAATTTTTCAAGCTTGCTAGTAAGTGCTCCTAAGCCCAATTTTTGATATTCTTTGTATTTTTGAAGTCCTAGTAGCATGAGTAAGCTATTTTTAGCTATTTGGTGAGCTATTATGGATGTTCAAAAATGTACAGATGTATGACATGCATGTATTTTGATGTTTTATGGAAGAATATTAAATCTTGATGTAGTAGAAACATCTTTTGCTAAGTGATTTTCCATGAAAATGCATGTAGGGACTAGTTTGTGAAAAACTTTAGTTTGGTCATACATATGTGATTTAGTGATAATTGATGAATGCTTTAGTTGAGCAAGTGGTTCGGCTAAGCATAAAAGGATGGAAAGTTGAATAAAAATCACTTTACAAGCCTTGGGGCTAAAGTGTAAATATGAGAAAGTTTAGGGGCAAAATAGTAATTTTGCTAAAGTATGAAATGTGGGTCAATTTAGTCAATGTGTGTATTGAATAAGCTGATTTATTCATTATAGATCAAGAAAGACGAAGCCCAGATCGTAACCGAGGCAAAAGCAAGGTGGTAGACTAAATTGCATATTTCTATACTTTTGAGTATCGAGGTAAGTCTATGCACAAATAATGTATTCATACTTACAATTTGTTAATGCTGGCTAGTGTGTAGCATGTTTGAGAACCTATGTGGGATGAATGTAGTAGAAATTGTGAATGAATGTATGATCGGGAATGATTGAGGACCTATGTGGTTTAAGTAGAATGATTAAGTAAGTAGACTTGTGCATGTGTTGTGATAATGCTAGATGGTGGGCTAAGTGCGATACCATCCTAATGCATATTGATGATGAGCTGGCTAAGTGCGATGCTATCGTGAGGTATATCGTTTAGTGGGCTAACTGAGAAACCCCTATGATTACCTTTGTGGTAGGCTAAGTGCGATACCACTTTATTAATCGATTGTAGTGTGCTAAGTGCAAAACCACCGAGACATTTGCTGTGTGGGTTAACTGTGTGGATTAGCTATGTGATTGCATTATTGATTAAAATAGCTGTGTGGATGTATAATTAAGTTAATTAGCTGTGTGGATGAATTGTTGAGAAATAATGATGTGCTGTATATTGTGTAAATGTGACATTGAATGCAGGGGTGCATTTCGATGGTTATGAGTATGTGACTCATGATGTGTTGGAAATGTGGTAAGGGATAGAAAGAGTAAGCATAGTTGTGAATTACTTATGTTGGTATAATGCTAATTGTTGCTTAGCTTATACTATGTTGCTTAATTGTTTATGTGTAAACTTACTAAGCTCAAAGCTTACTCTCTTTCTTTTCCCTTGTCTTATAGAGTAAATGTGTTGAATCGAGATACGAGGATCATTTGGAAGATCGCCCACACTATCAGCACACTCTGGTACATTAGACTTAATGTTTTGTATATGGCATGTATAGGGGCTAGACAAGTTAGTGAATTTTGTTGTAAATGGCTAAGATGTGTCGGCCTTTAGATGGATAGTGTATTTTGTATAATGCCATGGTTGTTGGCTATTACATTATATGAAACAAAGATGTAGTTTTCTATGTGAGATTGCACTTCAATTTGTGTTGATTATGGATGTGTTGTATGAGTGCATGTTGTGTAAGCTCTAAGGGTGAGAAGAGCTTAGCAAATAGCTTTATTCTTGGCCATGTGGATGGACACACGGGCGTGTGTCTAGGCCATGTGTGACACACGATCAGCCCACAGGCGTGTGCTTTGGCCGTGCATCCCCTGCATGTTAGTATTTTAAATCAGAATAGACCACGGACTAGCCGCACGGGCGTGTGTCTAGGGCATGTGGGATTAACCAGTGTTGGCCACGGGCTAGCCACACGGGCGTGTGTCTAGACTCTAGGCCGTGTTAAGGTAGTCAGTGTGCACCACGGGTGGTAAGCACGGGCGCGTGCCTTGGCCGTGGGGCATTGGCAGAATGCTGGGGTTTTAGGCACGGTTGGGGGACATGGGCGTGTGTGTCCATGCACGGGCGTGTCTAATCTTGCACGGGCGTGTGAGACCTGTATAAAAGAGGAAAATTTTAAGATTGGAAAAAGTTCCGGTTTAGTCTCGAGAGCCCTCGTGTGTATGAGTGAGGCCTCGTAAGTCGAGAATGAGGTTGTTGAGATGACTTCAGAGAGTAGTTACGACGAGCCTAAGTGGCGATCAAGTGGTTTGAGTTTGGTAACGCCTCGTGCCCGGTTTCAGCGTAGAACCCGGGTAAGGGGTGTTACAAGTCTACACCGAGTCAGTTGTGAGTGGACATTATCTTCTGTATGTTGAGTGCTTCCCTCCACCCTTGGCCTCTTTTGAGTTCTCCTATCAACTACTGTTCTAGATGGGGCAGTAGTAACACCTTAATTCTCGTGAACCTTATCTAATAAAGCTAAGACGTCCATATTGGATGCTGGAGCGGGCGTAGAGGTATGAGAACTAGAAGTAGACGCTATAGCATTAACATGAGAATTAACCTAACTCAGAGGAGTGGAAGACGTACCATGACAAATGATATTCCAATGGCATAAACGTAGTCCACAATGGTCATAGAAAAAGAAGGGAGGCTCCCTCATCGTCCCCACTAGAACTCGTGCTAGATCCTCATTGGAGTTGTGGGGCCAAACTGCTTCAGCAGAAGGAATAATTTGAGAATCCGCCCATAATAGAATGTGATTAGCTTGGAAGCCATTGGAACTTAGTCCTTGTAGACAGTATTAGAAGACATGTCTGATAGTGACGATTTTCCCAGTTCTAGGATATGCCCCCTCCTTAACCGTTTAAATTGTTTCCAAGCAACCCTTGAGTTAATAGGCTTCCTAAGGTAGGACTAATAGATGGGAAAGTCGAACCCAGTTTCGAGCTTACTGGTGTCCCTCACAAACTTGTCTTTTCTAGGATGTAGGTTTGAGGTCCAATCTTGGATTATGGGCTCAAAACCTTAACGTATATTAAAATGGGCATTTCCAATCTAGGCACCCTATCTTTTACTTTTTAACTAGTAAATCTTTTGAAATACGCCAAGCATCAGTGACTCGCGGTGCATACAAAAGTCAATGAAGAAAGCCCTAGTGTCCACTAGAAAGGGTAGAGAGTCGCTCTGGTGCAATACCATATTCGTTGAGCACTAACCAAAAAAAGGGGTGTAGACGCGGGTGGAAGCCAACTTCGAGCAGAAAAAGAGGAAGAATAAATCCCATGTTATTGTCACTCAATTGACACCCCTTCGGATTATTTGGAAGTTGAAGGTGTAGTTATTTTTAAGGATGCCTCGGGCCCCTGAGTATCAAATAAATTATTCATTGGTGGTGTGACATTCATACATAGGAGTGAGCGCATGTCGAGTATTATCGGGACCTTTGGGTCAGACCTTGACAGCGTTTCCAAGGTTGTCGTTTCCACTACTTTGGGAACAACCACCATGGCTTCTTCCACATGTGGTTGTTCTAAACATTTTGAATAATAAGGGAAAAAGGGAAAGGGGGATTACCTTTGAAGAAAATGTGAATCAAAGATGAAAAGACGCGAGAGACTTGGACAGAAAATGAAATTAGGGCTCCAAATTGATGCAGTAAAGTACATTCAAAGTACTGAACAATCAATATTTATAAAGAACCAAACGTTCATGAGAAGTTTTAAATTTGAATCCAACTGTTCAAATTCTTTAATCACAAATCGACACTTTTCAAGGTTGGAGTTACGGGACATTTGAAAACTCGGCAGTCCCTGCCAATTATTGCCCGCGAGCCTAGCATCTGCCATCGAGACTAACTATCTACATTAACACCTGTAAGAATCTTTAGAGTGTCTGCCACTGATTAGATATGTGCTGTGACTACGTTTGGGTTTATTGCAGAGCAAAATACTATGTTTGATCCAGGAAGTTGGTCACGCATCATTGGTAATGGTGTTGCTAGGATGATGGAAAAGGAAATTTTGAGGACGAAATATTCTTCAAAGAGGGGAGAGTTGTCACACCCCAGAATTGACGAATCCAATTAAGAGTGAGATAATGCATGTTAATTTTATTTTGGTGCACTATGATAGCATAATCCGCAACTCAGCTGGTTGGTTGGCGAGATAGAGTTTTGGCGTATACTAACAATGAATCCGCTTGTTGGAGTGCCTAAGGATTTAATTTTAGGGTGACTTCAAGTGAAGAAAGACTTTGCTCAAGAATGAGTACGCCTAAAGAATAACACACCCGATTTGCATAAAGACTGTTCAAGTGGATCTTGTATCAGCCTTAGTTGGGCATTGTTGAGATTCTACAGCAACAGAAGCAAAGATCAGAGTAAAGAGTAGAGTAGACATATGTATGAAAGATTGCTTACACTAAAACAAGCTAACTAAACACATAATCACAACGACATGGTTGACCACTTCTTTACAAGATTCAATTGGATTGATTTGAACCTCCCCATGACTAGTCAACAATAAGGTAAACCTTCGCCGAACTTTCTTTTACCTACTCTGGATTTGGTAGGAAACCAGAAGAGGGACCGAGAGTATATTTATGAGAGGGGGATATTTGAGATGGTTTTTCTTTCTACTTAATGTTTAGGTTCTTTCTAAACTCAACATTTTCTTTGTTAAGATCGACCTAAGATCTTGTTTAATCAATGGATGATTCAACTTTCTAGTAAGTCTTATAGCCCTGTATGGTACAATTATTGATGGTTAAGGATGTTAAAAAGGTGTAAGAATAGTAGGGTATGAGTGGAAAATAATACATAAGGGTCACATGTGATTAAAATGTTAGTAAAATGTTTGTAATGGGGATTCTAATGGAAATTTTATAATCTTTTAAGTAGTTGCTGCTGGTTTTGGACGAACATTTGAAATGGAAGCCCTAGACCAAGGTTAAGGTGAGTCTTGGACTCGACTTCGACGCGTTATGTTATCATGATTCTTGTTTGGTCGTCGTACACTTAGATAAACATGTCTTTTTGAGAAGTTGTAATATGTATACATGTTTGTGTGTTATCTGTGAAGCATCTGTATGTATGATTTGGCGTGTATGATGTGTTGCATGGTAATGATAATGTGTGGTAAGCGTATATAGGAATTTATGTGTTTGGAAGTAAGATCTAGTTAAGAGGGGGAGTGAATCTTTGTAAATTTGTTCATTAGGTCATTTGAATGATGCATGAAAACATATGTTGGCGTTAAGGGGGTTCAGACGGAGTGTCGGGAAAACATGGGGTATGACAACAAACATCTCAGTGCTACTGTGATGATGTTTGTCGAGACAGTAAAAATGAGTAAAGTCTAGTGTGGCAATTATGTGAAAAGACCATGGCCATGACATAAATTGGAAATGACGGATGAGCCGCAATTGTCTACTAGGGTTTCTGTGTGTCCTTGAGGCAATGATGAGAAAACCTCAGGAAATGTGAGTTTAGGAAAATCCATATTGTCAAACATGATAGTATCTCAGACGCCTTTATGGCTAATCTTTTGAAAAGCCTTTGTGGCGTATTATCTAAGAAGCCTGTATGGCTAATCTTGTGAAAAGCACTTGTGGCGTATTATCTTAGAAGCCTTTGTGGCTAATCTTGTGAAAAGCCTTTGTGGCTAGTCTTGTGAAAATCCGTAGTGGCGTATTATCTGTGAAGCCTTGGTTGCATAGTATTAGAAAAGTCCTTGTGGCATATTGTATGGAAAGATTGTATGATGAATTTCGTAGCATCTAAATGGCGGGTGGTTAGGTTGCCTTTACCATAAAATATGGGTATGGCTTGGAATTAGATTCTAAAAGAGTTTTATGCATTGTATTCGACTGAGGAATCCACCGTAGTAATCCACTAGGATGGTGAGCTTGTCATATCTGGAGGTATGGTGGTGTAAGAGTCTGCCAAACATGAGAATTTTCACACTATATATCAAAGCTATCTGGAATTCTACCGAGTGATCAAAACCTTACATTCGTCCAAGTAAGTACGAGTTAATGTGAAGATACAGTGTGAACAACATTTGGAAGCCGCAAGAGTTAACATAAGAATCAGTCAAGATTTGTACCCACATAAATATCATTCTAAGGAGTATATCTCACTACTATCTTTTAAGAAAGAGGCTTTGTAATAGGATTTGATATATGGTGTGAGTTTGTGATCCGCCAATCAGATGGTATGTCTTTAAAGTGTAGAGATTGGTGTATAGTTTACCATCGGGAGAAATCCAAAAGGTTTAAGCAACGGTCTGAAAGGAAGTAAAGGTTCACCTGACAGTGAGGAGTCAAGTAAAGAAGACTCATCTGACAGTAAAGAGTCTGGGCATAGAGTAGATTGTATGATGGTATCCTGTTTCTTGCCTTTTCTAGTGCATGTCCTTAAATCAGGCCTATCCAAACCACTAGTCTTCTTTTGAACCAAAGTCTCTGTTGGAACTAAATTCTCTCTTGGAAGAGTAACATAATAAGTTGGCATCTCTTCATTTTCAATAACCTCTCCTTGAGGAGATGGTTGTGATGAAGAAAAGTAGGGTTCATCCTCACGAAATGTTACATCCATACTTACATAATACTTTCTAGATGGCGGATGATAACATTTGTAACCCTTCAATGTAGGAGAGTATCTAATGAAAACACATTTGACTGCTCGAGGATCTAGTTTTCTCCCATGTTGAAGATGGACGAAGCAAACACAACCAAAGACCTTTGGTGAAACTAGGTACTCCATCTTGCCCTTTAAAATTTCTCTAGGACTTTTAAAATCAAGGACCCAAAGAGGCATCTGATTAATGAGATAAGCAGCAACCAAAATCGCATCCCCCCGGTAAGGCTTTGGGAGGTTCATAGTGAACATAAGTGATCTAGCAACCTCCAAAAGATGCCGATTTGTTATTTCAGCAGCACCATTCTGAGCACTTGTACTGGGACAACTGGTCTGATGCAAAGTCCCATATGATTCTATATAATTATTAAAGTTATAATCAATTGCAAAATCCCATATAATTATAAATAATCATTAAATTTATACCTGGTTTAATTATCAATTCGTAAAATCTCAACCTTAGCATCAAACTGAGCAGTATTCAATTTTTGAAAAGAATGGAAACATGATAAAAAAAAATTAGACTTCAATAAAAAAAAACCCCTGTCATCGGAGTGCAACAGTCAATAAATGTAACAAACCAACGATTACTAGATAAAGAAGTAAGGCGAGTAGGGCCCTAAACATCAGAATGAATAATTTCAAAAGGAGCAGTACTTCTTTTATTACGTAAAGGATAACTATTTCTTGTATGCTTAGAAAACTCAGATGCATCACAAAATCAATAGTCTAACTTAGTTCTTGAAAATAAAGTAGGAAACATCTTGGCAAGAGTAGTAAATGATGGATGTCCTGACCTTTTATGCCATTGAATTATCTCCTGATTGACATCTTTATTGTCACCAAATAAGGCTTGAGACATACTGGACAATCAATTCAGAAGATATAAGCCATCACACAATCTACCATTGTCAATCATCTTCCCTATCTGGAGGTCTTGAAAGACACAATGATCGGGAAAGAATTTAAGTTTACAATTTAAGGCTTTAGTGATAGTACTAATAGATAAAAGGTTAACCGAGAATTTAGAGACATAGAGGATAGAGGATAAAGTGATATTGGGAGTAAAAACAACAGAACTTCTTCCAGAGACAAAGGTAAGGGAGCCATCGGCTATTCGCACACTATCTTTAGATGGACAAGTAGTATAGTTAAATAAGCGTTTGTTTGACCCTATCATATGTCTATTTGCACTAGAACCAATTATCCATGATTCATAAGTAGAAGGAGAATTTGAAATAGTGCTTGATTTCACATGATTAGACTTAGCACCTGAGGTAGAGTCCAATTGAGACAAAAGACATCGGAGATGTTGAATCTCATCCGAGGTAAAACTCCTAGAAGAAGTGGACTTGTAACAGTCCGGTTTAGACCCTAGTCGGAATAGTGGTTTCGGGACCACAAATCCGAGTCAAAAAAATATTTTCATATTATTTTCTGTGTTTGCAGTATGTGATTAAGCATGTGTGAAATTTTCGTGAATTAATTTTATTGTTTGTGTGTTTAATTTGAGAAAAGGACTTAATCGCGTAAATTGTAAAAGTGGCATTCTAATGGTTAAAGTGCTTAATTGCTTTGAATTGTTAAAGATGGAACCCTTATGTTGTAATTTGGCCTTTAGACCATGGGATGGACGGTTATAGGCTTATTTTATATGGTTTGCTTATTAAATTTTAGAGGTTAATTTAGTAAATAATATATTAACATGAAATAAATAAAACAAATGAAAATGTTAGTGGGATGTTCATCTATTCTAGCCGAAAATAAGAAAAGAAAAAGGGTTTTAAGCTTCCTTAATATTCAGCCATTGAAGTGCTTTGATTGAGGTATGTTTTGATTCGGTTTTTGATAATTTCTACGTTTTTGTAATCGTTGCTTCGAGTACTACAAAGCCCATGCTTTAATTTTGGAATTTGATGAAGATTATGAGATGTTCCATTGATGAATGTTTAAGCTTTGTGATGTTAGTTGATGAAATATGAAATATATGTGTTAGATTAACATGTTTTGTCTTTGGATTTTTGACGAATTTGAGTAATTTGGACTAAATTGTGAAAATAATATTTTGAGGGACTAAAATGTGAAATAAATGAAATGTATGGACTTGTATGATCATGATGATTATTCGGATAAGCATGGGTACAAAGAAATTATGTGTATTTTGTGATTTTGTGAAATAGGGACTTAAATGTCAAAATGTAAAATTGTGAGGGCTAATTTGTAAATTGCCCTAAATGTGTGTTTTTGGATTGAATTGAATGATTTGGTGAATAAAAGAGTTAATTTTGAATATGTATAGATCAAGAACCAAAGAAAACGGATTTAGATCGAGGAAAGTCGAAAGTGATCGAGTAATCGAATCCGTCCGTTTATATCCGTACGAGGTAAGTCTATATACAAATAAATGTATTTGAACTGATTTCTTTATGTTCATATAAAATTGAATTGTGATGGATGACTACGGAAGATACACATATGTGAAATCCGAGGAAGTATCGACAATGTGTCAATGTTTGAAAAGTCCCGTACGAACCTTAGGAATAGTTAGGATATGTATGTCATGACATTGGGTTTCGATATGTGATATCGTGTAAGACCACGTCTGGGACGTTGGCGTCGATTTGAGAATTACGTGTAAGACCATGTCTAGGACATTGGCATCGTATATGATTTGTGTAAGACCCTGTCTGGGACAGTGGCACCGATATTTGATTACATGTAAGACCACGTCTGGGATGTTGGCATTGTATGAGTATTCCGAGTTATCCGAGTATCCTATTTGATTTCAAACGGTTCAATAGGCAATTCTGAGAAATGGAAGACTATGTCAAATGTGTAACCGATTCAGGTACGTTTGAAATGTATACTATGTTTGAGTATGAAAGGTAAGTATATGTGAATTTGCAAAAGTGAGATATGTGTATGGACTCGTTGAGACAAAATGTGATATATGTATGAATGTGCTATGATTAATTGTGATACATGGAGATGTAATTTTTTGTTAAGCAAATGGTTAGATACAATTGAGCTAAAGAAGAAATATGAATATACTATTGAGATATGTTAAAGTTCTTGTAATTGAAATGGTTATAAATGTTTTATATGTTAAGTTTATTTGTATATGTCTTACTAAGGTTTTGAAAGCTTACTCTTTGTGTGTTTGCATTGTTTTATAGATCATTAAAGCTACGGAAGGCTCGGGGATCGTCGAGGATCATTACCACACTATCAAACTCTATTTTGGTACCTTTTGAATGTGTACATATTTAAGTATGGCATGTATAGTCTAGTTGAATTGGATGATGTTTGGAGTTATATATATAAGCTATGTGATATGGCTTGTAACTGGGATGTGAATATGGTAAATTTTAGTCTATGTTTTGTGATGCAAGATTGGTATATTGTTGAAGAAAGGTTGTCATAATGAATTGGTAAGTTTTTGGATGGATTATACTTAGAAATGCTTGTGATGAGAATGAGATAAATGGTACATAAGTTGGCATGTTTGATATGCTCTTGAATGGTTAGAAAAGATGGTCATTTTGGTATGTTTTGGTTGCTTTTGGTGCTTGAAATGATGATTGTTTTTGCAGGTAGGTTTGACCCTAAAATGGGTGGCAAATTGGCCTTGAAAATGGCCTATATTTTCCCACACGGTTGAGCACACGGGCGTGTGGCTCGACCGTGTCATTTGAGTTTGTAATTCAAAACAAGTCAGTGTCGACCAAAGGCTGGACACACAGGCGTGTGACTGGCCGTGTGATGCAAGTCAGTGTCGACCACAGGTGAGGCACACGGGCGTGTCCTCGGCCCTGTGGACAAGTCAGTATGTATGCCCTTTTTTGCCACGGCTTAGACACACGGGTGTGTCTGAGGCCGTGTGAGGCACACGGCCTGCCCACACGGGCGTGTGACCTCTGTAACTTTGAAAAATGTTTGAATTTTAGAAAATTTCGTATGTGTTCGGTTTAGTCCCGATCCCTTTCTAATGCATGTTTAAGGTCTCGTAGACCTATATAAGGGACTCATTTATTATGAATTTTTAATTTATGATGTGAAATGTATGTAAAAGTTCCAAATTGTCTGGTAATGCCTCTTAACCTTAGACCGGCGTTGGTTACGGGTTAGGAGTGTTACAAGACTTGTCCTTTGTTGTCACAGAGCTTGAAAAATTTGCCTGAAAACGAGAATTACCCCCTCGCTTTCCATAACGACCTCGAGCAAGGCAACCATGTAACTTCCAAAACGAATCTTTAATGTGCTGAGGCTTACCCTAGTAGTCACACGTTAAGTGATCCTTTCAAACTTACCACCCGATAGACCATCCCGGTTAGTAATGAGGCCAAATTTCTCAATAGGTGGATTATAGAGCATAACAACACAATGACTCTCCTCCTGTTGTACATAAGAGTATGCCTCATGGAGAGACGGGAATAGAGTTTTGCTAAGAACTTGAACCCGAATCTAATCATACTCAGCATTCAACCCAACCAAGAAATAAAAAATATGCTCTTTTTCCACAATCTTCTGAAATTTTTCGGCATCACCGATACAAGTTTCCTGAAAATCTTGATAATAATCCAGTTCCTACCACAACCCATTCAATTCAACAAAATATAGAGAATTCGTTAGCTCCCCCTATTTTCTACCATAGACCTTATTACGAATCTAAAAAAATTGCACATCATTCCCAACCGAGTAGGTGAGAGTAGCAACATTCCAAATCTTTTCTGCAGTATCAAGCAACAAATAAGTTTTGGAAATATGGGGTCGCATAGAGTTGATAAGTCATTCCATAACAATAGAGTTTGCTGAACCCCACTAACTTAAAGTTGAATCAGTGAGTTCAGGTTTTAACGTGTTACCAGTGATGTATCCCTACAAGGCACAAGCCTTGATAAACAACAAGCAAGACCTTGACCAAGCAAGGTAATTATGTCCATCAACCTTTACAGGACTAATTTGCAACGAGGGATTGTTAGTTGGAATCACGAGCTTCTTATCCTTAGACATAATGCTGAAAAAACAACTAATACCCCCCAAAAAATCTGCTTGGAAAATTAGAACAAAAAACACCCCAAAAGAACACAAAAAAGATCCTACACAAAACAAAACTTAGCCAAAATACACCACCAACCAGAGGAGAATGATTGGAAGGGTGCAGAGAGCACAACGTCAGCGTCAGAAAAACACGGTGGTAACAGGTCAAGGCTATACGCGGCATTTGAGGCCCAAGCACGAGTCTTCTAGTCACCGGATTCTAAGGTTTCGCCAGCAAGTGGATGCCAACTCCAATGGTAGGGGCGGTGAGAGAGAAAATAAGGCTAGGATGGAAACTACCAATCTAGTGTTTCTAGGGTTTTTTTAACAAACTTTGAAAATAAAAAAAATTATCCCACAAATCGGGTCAAAAAACTGATACCATGATGAAATTAGAGACGAATACTCTAATGTATTGAGGAAAAACTAACTCAAAAGTATGTATTTCTTAGAAATATGTATTGTTATATATACATGAAGTGTTGAATTAATTAAAGAAAGAATATCTTTAATTAAAATCTCTAAAAATCAACTTTAATCTCTAAAGATTTAGCTATTCAATGCTGTCAAATAAATCAAAGATTCTCAACACATGTCCTTCGTCTAATTGAAAATGAGAAAATCGATTGAAAGACTAATATGTCGTCTATCAAATCCAATTGGGTAGATGCCTTATTTTGGGGAACAGAGCAAATGACTCCCAGAAGATAGGCACATAGATGTGACTGACTAGATTGACAATATATCAGACTAGACCCAAAAAGAATAGATCCTGATCCGTTTATGGATTTATGTACTTGTGACGTTCAAAGTGTGGCATACCATAATCCTGAGTGGATGACGAACTATGTATGCGTGACTAGTATTCTTTGATGTAAGTAAAAGCCTGAGTTCAAATAGATAAGGAATCAAAAGCTGGTGCGTTGGGTATACGACTTCTGCAGTATGTAGTGTCATTTACAATAGTAGAATTCATAGCTCAAGATATAGGTAAATGATATCTTCTCACTGGCATTACTTGATAGATGAAAATTAAACATGACCATGGGTCGTTCGTCTTTGTGAAGAATGTCTTGATTATTATTTGATAGTAATTTGTTTTTCATGAAGGAAGATTTAATGTTTACCATAAGATAAAATAGGATCATATTGGGAGAGTGGATTTATCCCAAATAGATTAAGGATATCCTATGAGGGTTACATACTTATGACAAGGTCATTGGACGAGCACTGATCGAGTTGCTTTTGTAATGGTATGACATTAGAGAGAGCTCGGACACAATACTATAGTGGAATGGCTTCATGACTAAATGAGTTTATAATTAATAGACAAAAAGTCGGAACTTAATTATAAATCATTTGAAGTCTTATCTCATATGTGCAATCGATCCCTCAGCTAGCTCGTTGAAACCAGAAATGAATTGCATGTTGAATCGAATGAAGTGAAATAGATAGAAATGGTAATGTTAGAGAAATAGCAAACATTTGTAAACGAATGTGATTTTCTCTAAATGGAAATGAACAAGAAATTAATTTGTTCTTTTTTGAATTATTATTTAATTAATTAAATAATTGAAGCTCTAAAATGAAAATAAATTAATTGGTCATAGTGAATCCATTGAATGTAGAAATATTAAAATAAATTTTTTCATAAATTCTTTTACAATAAAATGTCATGATTTTAACGAAATTAGAATTGGGTTGAGAAAATTATTTAATTGGGAAATTAATTTATTACATTTATTTTGGAAAATAGAAAAACAAGTATTGAGTTCGATTGAATTACAAAGTACTGGGTTAAAAGACCAGAAAGTACTTATAATTGGACCCAATATGGGAGAGGCCCAAAAGCCTCTCATGATGATACATGGGATAACAAACCCTAGTTTATTGAACTAGGGTTGCCGCCCACTAATGCTAATTAGACTAGAATTTAGTTTTTCTAATGAAATAGACTTCTACTAATTCAACAAGTGTAACAGCCCGTTTTTAGTCAAATTGGAACAGTGGTTTTGGCACCACAAATCCGAAGTCAAAATATTTAGTTTATTATTATTTTAATGTTTACAACATGATAGCATGTATGTGTGAAAATTTCGTGAAGAAAATTTATCGTTTGAATTGTCAATTTGATAAAAAGGACTAAATCGTGTAAAGTGTAAAACTTGAGTTCTAATAGCTAAAGGTGTCTAATAGCTATAGAACCTTAAAGTTAAGGTCCTTATGTTGTAATTAGACCATTTTATTAGTAAGTGGAAATTAATGGACATAAAATGGATGATATTAAATGGTTTTAAAATAATGTCATTTTTGTAATTTGTAAAAAAACATGTTAATAATTAATTAAACACAACAATGTTATCATCTTTTATGTTCATCATCAACTGAAATTTAGGGTTAAAAGAAGCCATTTCTTTTCTCTTCATTCAGCTATGCTATGTTTTCCAATTAAGATCAAGATAAGCTAAGATTGGGTTTAGATCAGGGAAAAGGAAAAGTGGACGAATAGTCGATAATTTCCATCCGAGCAACTCGAGGTAAGTTCGTATAATTAGAATTGAATCTTTAAATATTGTAAATTATTTGAAATGAAGTAGAATTGAATAAATGGTATTACTGAGTTCGAATGCCTAATTGATGAGAATTATTGAATACCAAGTCCCGTTTGAACAATAAAAAGTCGTAGGATACGAGTGACATGTCATTAGGGTTACCATTTTGGTTGAGATCCTGTATATGTTGAGGACTCACCACAGCTCGTATGAGCTTACTGATATATCACCAGAAGAGCTTATTATTTCACTCATCATCGAGCTATCGACCATCACCGAGGAGGAGCTTACTGTTCATAGCTCGAAAGAGCAGAAATGATAATGAATCGACGGATTACTGATTTATATACGTAAAGTATATCACCCGAGTATCCCTCGATATTTTATTAGGTTCAACGGGCATAAATTATGTTATTGGTTATGTGATAAAGCTATGTGTTTATACGGATGAATTATTGTTTATATGGATGAGTACTATTTATACGGATGAATTACTGTTTATATGGATGAAGTACTATTTATACGGATGAGTTACTGTTATCGAATGAATTATTGTTTATATGATTGAGAGTGAATTGTTACAAATGATGTATGTGATATATGAATTTGATGATACAATGTATTGAGTATTAAATTGAGATAATGGATGATTATATGCACCTATGTGACTAACTTGTTGATGAATGCTTGTGTTTAGGAATTTGGTAATTGAATTGAGTATACCTTAATTATTGACTTGATTATGTATAAATGGTAAGTTTAATTCTAAATTATATGGGCTCACTAACTATAAAGCTTACTCTGTTTCTTTTCCGTGTTTTATAGAGGTTTGATAGCTCGCTCGATTCGGATAAAGTCTGAGATACACATCACACTATCCAGTTGCCGATTGGTACTTTTGAACTCATGGATATATGTAAATATGGCATGTATAGGCTAGTTATAAAGATGATAGTTATGGTTACTTGAACTAGTGATTTTGGTACATGTTGTGGTATAAGATAAAGCCATTTGATTTGGCTTAACTTGGTATAATGCTTTGGTTCCATATAAGTATTCAAATATGTGTATGAAATGTTATGGATTACCTGCCTATTGAGTTACAAAATGTTGCAAATTATGCTTGTACAGGTATGTAAAAATAGGGTGGCGAAAATGGCTTTGCAAATAGCCTATTTTTGCCCATACGGGCAGAAACACGGGTGTGTGTCTCAGCCGTGTGTGACACACGGTTATGTTACACGCCCGTGTGTCCCCTGGTGTTGATATTGAAATGAAGTCAGTATACTCCACACGGCCTCACACACGGGCGTGTGATCGGTCGTGGGGCACAAGTCAGTATACCCCCTAATTGGCACACGACCTAGCACACGGGCGTGTGACTTGGCCGTGTTGCATAAGTCAGTATACCCTATAGGTTTGGCACGGCCTAGCACACGACCTTGAACACAGGCCTGTGTGGCCACTTCGAAGGGCACACGGGCTAGACATATGGGCATGTGGTTGGCTGTGTGACCCAAGTCAGTAACCTCAACTTGTTTGGACATGGGGTAGGACCCGAACTGGGACACAGCCATGTGCTCCCATTTCGAATGTCCACACGGTCTGTGACACGGGTGTGTCTGGTGGCCATGTGAGACACACGGCCTGGCTACACGAGCGTGTGTCCCCTGTTTTGAGAAAAAATTACTAAGTGTTGAAAAATTTCCTGAGTTATCAGTTTAGTCCCGAACCACTCCCAATGCATGTTTAAGGCCTCGTAGGCTCGTTTAAGGGACACTATGATTGGTTATGATTGAATTATATTTGGTTTGATAAATTGTATATGAATTGTATGTTTAAAAGTGTTGTAAGTCTAGTAATGCTCCGTAACCCTATTCTGGCATTGAATACGGGTGAGGGGTGTTACAACAAGGGTTTCACTTCTCCCTACAAATAGATGGCACAAGTTGGGCTAAATACACAACTTTGAGATATTGTTATTCTACCAAAAAATAGTTTAGAATTTATTTTCTAGGTATAATAGCTATTTTTCGGAATAAGGATTCTACCAATTTCTATTGAAGAGAGATTTTCTTTCCCACAGAAAGTAAAATAAATAATTTATGTTAGTGCTTAATTCGAATTCGTTCGAGCCCACACTCAAGAAATTCGTTGTACGAGAATAGCGAGGGTTGATCGGTTGAAGGCTGGGAACGACAAGGATCCTTTTAGCCGAAAAGACATGTGTGATTTAGGTAAAGAGTTTATTATTATAAATATCAGAAATCAGCTCAGTTTTCAAAATTTTAATTTTCCGTCGTACAAGAAAATTGTTTTCAAATAAGTTTTTTCCAACAATTGGTATTAGAGTCAGATTGTCCTATGTTTATAGTATAAATCGATATCGAAATTTTATCCTTGTGTTAGTTTCTTTTCGTTTAATTTTATGAAGTTAAAAAGAAAAGTTTTCATCTTTTCTGTTAAAGTTTGTGTTAATAACTTCCATAGTTGTTTCGTTCATGTTTGTTATCTTTAACATAGTAATGAGTAGATAAATATTTGGTTGTTGGTTGATGGAAGTGTTGTTTAGTTAGTCTTTGGGTTTAGGGACTAAATCACAAAAATTGGACTAAATTGAATAAATTGCAAAACTTAGGATTCACGCCCCTAAGTGAAAATCAAGATAAGTGAGACCGAGAGGTAATATTATTAGGCACCAATTCATTAGTCTCGGGATAGCCAATGAGATCGAGAGACAAACTAGACTAATCTGTCTAAGTTGGTAAAGTCGAGACCAAGAGGTAAAAGGGAGCCGATTTAGGAGTGTTAATGATTTAGATCCCTTATTTGTGGTTTAATTAACAACACAGAAATCAACCAACCAACAATTAGTAAGTAGCTAGCTAGACTCCTTTCTTACATGCTTTTTTGAATAGAAATCATTAAATTGTTGAATTCGTTGGGTTCAATCCTTGGAATACTCCAGTGTTCCATTATAACACTACAAATATTACAACTGACATGTTCGCTTTCAGTTAAAACCACTCTTTTAAATTTTTTTCCAAAATTGTTTGTTTTAATGTACACGCGCGCGGACGGTCAAGTTGTTGGCGCCGTTGTCAGGGAGTCAGTGCTAGATTTAGTTATTTTTATGTGATTGTTGCATGCTTGTTAGGGAGATAATTAGTGAAAGTTAAGTTTATAGATATGACACTTTATTTATATTTTTATGGTTTTCTTGATTTTGTCTTGTTGATAATTGACTGATAGTCATGTTTATTGATGCTTATAGGTGGCTCGAAGGTCCGTTCGTGTCTGATATTGATGGTACTTCAACACCTAGCTGGGATGATTACGACCCTTATGGGAGGCAAGGGTATGATCCATCTTACGATTCGTATAGTTATGCATGTCTGGCGGATAGCGACAACCAAGGATGGGAAGGTAGTCATCCAACATACGACCCGCATTCCTCGTATTTTTACGAGAAAGGGGGTGCATATTGGGAAGAGCCTAATGAAGATCACTACCAAACCACTTGGAGTAGCTCATTTAAGGATGGCATGTTTAAGTGCCAAGAAAATATGCAAGCCATACGGAATTAGCTGGGCCTTGTCTTAGAGGTCGTCAAACGTCGAGCTAAGGAGCAAGCTTCGGTGGACAAGTGTGTCAAATCAGAAAATTTTGAAGTGGAGAAGGAGGCCCCCTATTCCATTGTTCAACATGAAGACTCGAAGTTTGATTTTCAACGACAGATAAAGGTTGGAGAATTAAGTGAAGAGTTGAGCATTATCGAGGAAATCTCCAGCTCTAGTGAGGAAAGTGTAGAGGAGCCACCACAATTCTTGAACATCATAGAAAAATACCACCTCGAATCGGCCGAGGATGTGCCCCATGAAAGGAACATTCAAACGAAGATGGAGAACTCAGAAGAAGTTGAGTTTGTGATCCCATCATTGATGATCCCTTGGAAGGTGCGATGGAGTGGATTGGATTTTAGAGAGAAATGGCTCAACATGTATAAATCAAAATGACCTAAGTCAAGCGGGATCGATATGTGCATTTGTTGAATGAGGCCCTTATTAACCCGAATATGAACAAGAGAAGGGTCAAAGTCTTGAGGACTTCGTGGAAGTTCCACTTCAAGGGCATGACATATTGCTGGAGAGCGATTTTAAATTTAAACTTATTTTGTAAATAATTGAACTTTTTCAATCTGAGAATATTTAATTTTGTTTACTTTAGCTTTTAAATTT
This sequence comes from Gossypium sturtianum, assembly GCA_025698515.1. Classification (NCBI taxonomy): domain Eukaryota; kingdom Viridiplantae; phylum Streptophyta; class Magnoliopsida; order Malvales; family Malvaceae; genus Gossypium; species Gossypium sturtianum. The sequence goes on along the minus strand of CM046946.1, from coordinate 41,476,895 downwards.
GTTGCATGTTTAAATTTAGGAATTTTTAGGTTTAGTTTTTGTGTTGTTAGGAGTTTAAACTAAAAAATTATGACTTTGGAGGAATATTACAATGGTATCGCAATACCATGGGTCAGTATCGTGATACCACAGACAGTTTCAAGGGAAGGCCAAAACACCTTTTGATATCGCGATGCCAACCCTATAGTATTGCGATATCCCAAATGTTTTCAAAATAAATTTTTGGCCTGAAAATATGCTACCCTTTTTAAAACCTAACACTCACCCTAAAATGTCAATTTGACTTAGTTTCAAGCCTTAAATTCCCTACTTAGTTTAGACTATTGTTTTTTGTTTTTATTTAATTTTTTATTTGCATTTGTTTTCTTTTGTATGTTGTTTGTTTTTCTATGCAGGACACCCACTCGAAGATTACATTACAACTTCGAGCGTTAAAGTGAAGGTGGACGACTCGGCAATACCATCATGAACGATCACATTATTAGAGAAGTCTGGTAACCTTCTAATCTTTAGTATTAGGCTACATATTGAGGACAATGTGTAATACAAGTGTGGGGGGATGCACATTATTTTATTTTACCTTTTTATGTTTGTTTTGCATGTTTTCAAATTTTATGCAATTTTTTAAAAATTTTCAAAAATACTTTTCTTTTATTTTTTTTATTGTTGCATGGTGCTTGGACATGAATTGATTGATATTGTTGAATTGTGGTATGATATTGTTGATTAATTTCTTTGAATGTATAAATTTTAATAAATGCTTGATGAATTTCATGCTTTGTGAATAAATTATAGTTTAACTAATTACATTGCATAATAGGATAGAGGTAGTTGAAAAATTCTTTGTTTTTATCTAAATGACTAATAAGAATGAAGATAGGTGTATACATGCATGTTTTAGAAATTTCCATGATTCATTGAGATAAGTAGAAACATGTTTCGGTTTGGTATTCGTTGAAATGCTAAGGGATGACCTAAGGCATTGTTTGTGTAGCCTAGAGCCTAAAGGACCAACCTTAGAAGCTATATTATCTCTAGTTCCCGAATTTGAGCCTTACATTGTCCTTTCTTAATGATCTTTTATGTTTGAAACCTTGAGCCGAAATTGAGCTCAAAATTTAACCCTTCATAGTCCTTAAACTTTGTATTACACTATTGAATGGACGTCAGACCATGGATATCGAGGGTTAGGTAGGAACATTGCGGAGGTTTCTTACAAAATTTACTTAAGTGACTAGTGAAGAGAAGGTTGATTTAGCTCGTAATTGATTCTTAATAAAATTTGTGCATAAAAAGAAAGAAAATATAGTGCAGATCAAAAGCATTGTGAAAGAAAGGAACAAATGAATGAAAAATATGCTCAAATAATAAAAGGAAAAGAGCATAACATTAATGTCTCAAAATCATAGTGCACAAAAATGAGCTAAAATTGCCCCATCTCTTCCACATTATTGGAGAGATAAAGAACTTGGTACATAAGGCATGCCCATTTATCAATTATGAATGATTGAATTTCTTTTTGCATGTTTTGTGTGTTTTCTTGAGGACAAGCAAAGACTTAAGTGTGGGGGAGTTTGTTCCACTGTAATTTAACATGTTAAATATAACACCCCAAACCCGACCTAGACGTTACGACCAGATCTGGTATGTTCCAGGGTAAAAGTTATTCAAAAAGGGTTTCGAAACTTTGAAGAGATACTGTAAGTTTAAAAACTTTTCATTTGGTTGATGTTTTGGAAATAGTTGTTTGAGGTTTAAGGAAAAGGGAAACAAAAATGTTGAATTAAGTTAATCACGTACTGGTTGTCATTATTGGCATTTGAGAGAAAACGAATGCTTTATGTTGCTTAAGTTTTGAAAACTCCATCTTAATTATCAGGTTTTTAAACATACAATGATGTCATATCGTAATTAGATAATAAATAAGGAAAACTAATTATTAAACTAAGAAGGCCTTATTACATAATAAAATCTCTAATTAAAAATAATTTGTAAAAGAAAACGAGTTTACGAAAGAAACGTTTTATGGTCTCCACGAGTCTGCCTCGGCTCTCAGATCCACAATCTACTGATTACCTGCAACATTAAGCAAAAGGGGTGAGTCACCAAGACTCAGTGTGTAAATCCCCTATATCACATAAACGGCCCATGGCCCACAACCACATATTGGGCCTTAGCCCACTCAAGATGGCATACGAAAGAATTGAATGCAATATGTCCCAGCCCAACCTAATTTTTCCATCCTCTACACGCCACCCGTACCGGCCCATCACACCGTGGGGATTTCTACAATCAGCCCTCCATCCGCTACACGCCTCATACGTGGCAACAGGCCACTCGTGGTACCAGACCACCGTGATACCAGATCACCGTGATGCACTCACTATTACCGCACGAGGCCAACCCACCGTGGTATCAAACCACCGTGACAATCCCTAATGAATATATATATGTGGGGCCAACCCACTGTGGTACCAAACCACTAGGACGAGTCACTAAATCGTAGATACGTGGTGTTAAACCACCGTGGCATCAAGCCACCGAGACATGGTCACCAAATCAGATATACGTGGGGCCAACCCACTCGTGGTACCAAACCACTGTGACAGTCTCCAATTCTTCCCCTTTCACATCATAATCCAAGCCCATGCATAACATACATATCAAAATGAATGCAACATGTTATCAAGCAAAGTAATAGATTACCACATACATTCCTACTTCTAAAGAGAATGTTAAAGTCACGTACCTAGCATCCCTAGCCTTACCCACAAGGGTATTACGACTGTCTACACAGTCTTTCCAGCTTTTCAGCCCAAACAATTAGTAGTACAAATAAATAATAGAGTGTGAAGTTTTACACACCTGATAACACGCAATACTATGCTTTCTATGTCGACAGTATTGTTAGTAGGAACGACTGCTATTTGCCTACAATTCTGTTCTGAAGCTGGTCCACAACCTGGTGGCCAATCTCGAACAGCATACACCGCGCGTTTTTTGAACTTAGGGGCTGGGACTACGGGTCCAACCCCTTCCTTCGTTTGGCTGGCATTTGAATCCATGAAACGATCTTGGTCAGAAGATACTATAACCAAACAACAGTTGTTTAACAAAATAATGGGTTAAGGTCAGCGAATAACGAAAGGAGAACCCGATCAAATAACTAGAGAGAAAACTCTTACCTTGAGATCCAGAATAGAGAGATAGGATACAAAGATTGACTGGTTCTCAGGCTTGGAATTCAAATGATTCGGCTAGCAAAGTTTCCCGGAATAGGCGGCCCCAAAGAGGAAAGAAGATAAAAGAGTATGAGTCAAAACAATAGCATCACCAAGCCAATTAGCCATTCGGCTTTGGCTACTAAAAACCGGAAGAAGAACAGGAAAAGATGACAGCGTCCCTCTTACCTTAACAACCCAAATCGATGAGACATCCGAAGCAGATTCCTATCACCTTGTTCCACAGTACTCGGGCACCTATTTGGAAACAAAAATTCGACATCTACAATCCCCAAAATCGAAATGCACTTACAAGAGAACCAAAATGCCTTATAACCCTATTAGATTTTTGACACACGCTCTACAAACCAAAATCGATTCCTTCCCCCTCCCTGAATCATCCAAAATTTGGCCACTACCTTCACCAACCCTCAATCCCATACTTTCCTCCTAAAATCACTCTTGTTCACTCATTCAAAGTAGTTTGAATAATTCAAACTCCCTCTTCCTCTCCTGGCCACATATTCAAATCGTTTGACCCAATCAACACTCCCCCCTTGAAGTGTCCTAGCCGAACTCCACCTCCTCCCTTCCAGACGCCAAAAGAATTTTCAAAAAGCAAATTGTGCGACTCGAACCTGCTCCCACACTGCTTCCCTGTGGCGTCACCTACCAACACTTTAAGTAGCATCTCCTTACCACTTTGCCACTTCAATTCTTGTGTCAACAAACACAAGCAATAACCCTTAAGTCCTGCCCCAGTCAGCTCTCCCCTAAAAAGAAAATTTTGGCCAAGGCTTCAGTTTAACCCCGAGCCTTCCCTGGACCCCCAAAAACACCAAATTAACACACAAAGCATAGCATACACACACAACACACATTGAATGTAAAAACCCCCAAAATTTAGGATGTTACAGTTCTACCCCCTTAAAGAAATTTCGGCCTCGAAATTTACCTGATCAAAAGAGATGAGGGTATTGCTGTCGCATCACATCCTCTGTCTCCCACGTGGCTTCTTCTGAACCGTGATTTCGCCACAACACTTTAACCAACGGAACCGTCTTTCTCCGCAATACCTTAACGTCATGATCCAAGATTTAAACCGGTTCTTCCTCAAAAGATAAGTCAGGCTTTACTTTGATTTCTTCCACTGGCACTATATGAGATGGATCCGAACGATAGCGTCTTAACATTGACACATGGAACACATCATGAATCTGACTCAATTTCGAAGGTAACTCGAGCTGGTAAGCTACCGGTCCCACACGCTTCAACACACTATACGGTCTGATGAATCTGGGGCTCAGCTTGCCCTTCCGTCCAAACCTTAAGACTTTCTTCCACGGTGAAACCTTTAAGAATACCCGGTCACCCACTGCAAATTCTATGTCTTTACGCTTCAAGTCTGCATAAGATTTTTGCCTGTCAGAAGCTTCTTTCAAACGAGTCCGAATCAACTTAACTTTGTCCTCCGCTTCGTAAACCAACTCTGGACTCCAATAATCGCCGCCACTCAACTCGCCCAAAGAAGTAGGAGTGCGACACTTCCGACCATACAATGCCTCATACGGTGCCATCTGAATACTAGATTGGTAGCTGTTATTGTATGCGAATTCCGCCAACGGTAGAAACTCTTCCCAACTACCCCTGAAGTCTATGACGCAGCCTCTCAACATATCTTCTAATATCTGAATTACCCTCTCAGACTGACCACCAGACTGAGGATCTTGATGCAACACCTTCCAGAACCTTGATGTAATCCTAGGGTCTCTGTCTGATATGATAGACACTGGTACCCCATGCAACCTCACAATCTCTGCTACATACAGCTTAGCAAACTTCTGTAGAGAGTAGTCGACACGAACCGATATGAAATGGGCAGACTTTGTCAAACGATCAACAATTACCCATACCGAATCCTTCTTAGTAGGCGTAAGAGGTAGCCCACTAACAAAGTCCATCGTGATCCTTTCCCACTTCCACTACCGAATCTTCACCGGCTGCAACAACCCCGAAGGTAACTGATGTTTCGCTTTTACCTGCTAACACGTCAAACATTTACTCACAAATTCAATTACCTCTCGCTTCAGACCTGGCCACCAAAACTGTTCTCGCGAATCCCGATACATCTTACTTCCTCCAGAATGCATAGCGTATGGGCTGCTATGCGCTTCCTGTAAAATTTTACGTCTCAACTCATGATCCTTTGGCATGCAAATTTTTCCTCAAAAACATAATAACCCATCACTATTCATACTGAAATCCGCTGTCTCATCATCAGTTCCCAACTGAAACTTCGACTTTAACAACTCATCAGCCCACTGCTTCTCTTTAATCTGACTGACCCAAGAAGGTTTCACTTGAAGCTCAGCTAATAGACTTCCATCATCGTATAATCTGAGGTGAGCAAACATTGCTCTCAAGTCAGAGATCACCCTACGACTTAATGCATCCGCCACCACGTTAGCTTTACCCGGGTGGTACTCGATTGAGCAGTCATAATCTTTTAACAACTCGATCCATCTTCGCTGCCTTAAATTTAACTCCTTCTGAGTAAGGAGATATTTTAGGCTCTTGTGATCTCAGATAAATAATGACTTTCTCCCATACAGATAATGCCTCCAACTCTTTAGGGCAAACACTACTGCCGCCAATTCCAGATCGTGCATGGGATAATTCAACTCATGCGGTCTCAATTGCCGAGACGCATATGCTACCACTTTCCCCTCCTGCATCAACACATATCCCAGTCCTGTGTGCGACGCATCGCAATAAATAGCAAACTCTTTCCTAGCCTCAGGCTGTATCAACACTGGAGCCTCTGTCAAAATCTTCTTCAGCCTCTCAAAACTCTCCTGTTGCTTATCAGACCAAACAAACGGAACCCCTTTTCGCAACAACTTGGTTAATGGTGCCGCAATCAATGAGAAGCCCTCAACAAATCTTCTATAATACCCTGCCAGACCAAGAAAACTCCGGATCTCTGCCACAGACTTAGGTGGCTTCCAATCCAACATAGCTTCAATTTTCCGGGGATCAACCCTAATCCCCTCAGCAGACACCACATGACCCAAAAAGGTAACTTCCCTTAGCCAGAATTCACACTTACTGAATTTAGCGAACAACTGCTTCTCCCTCAGAATTTGTAAAACCACTCGAAGATGCGAATCATGCTCCTCCTCCGATTTTGAATAAACCAGGATATCGTCTATAAACACCACGACAAATCGGTCCAGATAGGGTTGGAATACCCGGTTCATCATGTCCATAAACGCTGCTAGTGCATTGGTCAACCCGAATAGCATCACCAAAAATTCGTAGTGGCCATAGCGAGTATGAAACGTTGTCTTATGAATATCCGCCTCCTTGACTCTAAGCTGATGATATCCTGACCTCAAATCTATCTTCGAGAAGAATGAAGCTCCCTTAAGTTGATCGAACAAATCATCAATCCTCGGCAGCGGGTACTTGTTATTGATAGTCAACTTGTTCAACTGGCGATAGTCAATGCACATACGCATTGATCCGCCTTTCTTCTTAATGAATAGCACTGGCACTCCCCAAGGTGATACACTCGGTCGAATAAAACCTCGATCTAGCAGTTCCTGAATTTGGGCTTTCAATTCCATCAACTCCTTTGGTGCCATCCTATATGGTGCAATAGACACAGGCGCTGTTCCCAGAAGAAGATCAATACCAAACTCCACCTCGCGTTCCGGAGGTAATCCCGGAAGCTCTTCTAGGAAAACATGAGAAAATTCCTTCACTGTTCGGATATTCCGCAGAGTTGATTCCTTGGCCTCCAGAGCACAAACAAATGTTATGAATGCCCTACATCCCTTCCTTACCATTCTTTCAGCCTTTAGAGCGGACACTACATTAGATAGGTAGTTCCTCCTCTCACCTATTACCACCACATCATCATTCTCAAGAGTCCTTAACAACATGCGCTTGGCAGCACAATCCAAGTTTGCTCGATACTTCACTAGCCAGTCCATACCTAAGATCAAATCGAACTCCCCGAACGGCAGTTCCATAAGATCACCCGGGAAAACCATCCCCTGAACTTCTAGAGGTACGTCCCTAAAGAGTTTGTTCACCACTACAGATTGCCCTAAAGGACTAAGTACAATCATCTCCCTAGAAGCAATCTCAGAGTCTATGCTTAAAGTTCCAGATACCACACTAGCAATATAGGAATGTGTCGACCCAATATCAATCAATGCAGTAAAAGGCAATCCAAAAATTAAGAACGTACCGGTTATGACATTCGGTGCATTTCCCTCCTCTCGACGTCTAGCTACATAGACCAACCCCAACTGTCTCGCGTCTGTGTTCCCTGCACCTCTGCCTGGTGTTCCACGGCCCCGACTGAAAACCATTACCTCCTTTGGCTGGACCACGACCTCTCTGTGGTTGCTGGCCACCTCTACCCGGTTGAACATAACCCCGACTCCATCGCCGCGCTCGCCCAGTTCGTGGGATGACCTCTTACCCGATGATCAGTAGACCCACATCTGAAACATCTTCTGTTACTCGTCCAACACTCGCCCAAATGAAATTTTCCACATCGAGTACACCTCTGAGGCTGACTATCAACAACAGGTCTCGCAACCCAACTCGGCCCATCCAACCTAGGTCTTTTCTGAAAACGCCCAACTAACCCCGACGATCCAAAATTCCTTTTATTTCTACCTCTATCCCTATCCTGATTCTGCTTTTCGGACCGCTCGACCTCCTCGGCTATCTTAGCCTTTTCCACTAAAATAGCAAATTCTCTTTCTCGCTGCGGAGCTATCAGCACTCGCAAATCATCCCTCAGACCATCTTCAAACCGAACACAACGCTCATGGTCTGTAGCAACAATATCCCGGGCATAACGACTTAGACGTAAGTATTCCGCCTCATATTCAGCCACTGACTTATTCCCTTGAACTCGATTTAGAAAAGCCTTACACTGAGCATCCACATAACTTGACCCAATGTATTTCCCTTGAAATGCCGATTTGAAGAAATCCCAAGTAATACGGTCAACCACTGTACCATCTCTGACCGTAAGCCACCACTGATACGCCTCGTCCCGAAGAAGAGACACAACTCCTTTCAACTTCTCTTCCACTGTAAAATCAAGATCATCCATAATGCGCTCTACTGCTTCTAGCCAATACTCAGCTACATTAGGAGCTACTCCAGATACACCCCTAAACATCTCTGCTCCATTCGCTCGAAGTCGTTCAGACACAGATTTCTGAGCCGCTGATCCTGTGCTCGCTCCAGCAACCCTCTCCAAAACTCGCAACATCGCCTGAGACACCGCATCATCTCCGCCTATTTGATCATAAAAATCTGCTTCCGCAGCTGGCGGTACTGGCATCTCATCTCCTGACCCATGTCCTGATTCCGAGGGTTCAGACCCAACACCTCGACCTCTACCACGACCGCACACAGCACGTCCACGTCTCCTAGTACTCATGGCTACCGATACGAATTAATCTGATTAAGGGTTTTATGAATTAGTACTTTCTTTCACTGTTTAATACCGAGCAGTTTTATGACAAATAGCATTAAAAAGTAATTCTCAAGATTTCACATCTAGGCCTAAAGGTTTCAGTCTCTAAAGTTTGAATCTCCTAACAATCGCAACACAACATAATTATTTCATGCAAAACAACTAATAATTAAAACACTTACCTCGTGGATCGGGTGCCGGTAGACTCGGATGCCATATTCCCAATCAAAACATTTCCTCCAAGTAACATTTAAATCGACTTTATAAAACACTATTGAACCCATTTCACAGCCCGAGTTTTTGCAACCTAGGCTCTGATACCAAAATTGTAACACCCCAAACCCGGCCTAGACGTTACGACCAAATCTGGTATGTTCCAGGGTAAAAATTATTCAAAGAGGGTTTCGAAACTTTGAAGAGATACTGCAAGTTTAAAAACTTTTCATTTGGTTGATGTTTTGGAAACAGTTGTTTGAGGTTTAAGAAAAAGGGAAACAAAAATGTTGAATTAAGTTAATCACGTACTGGTTGTAATTATTGGCATTTGAGAGAAAACGAATGCTTTATGTTGCTTAAGTTTTGAAAACTCTATCTTAATTATCAGGTTTTTAAACATACAATGATGTCATATCGTAATTAGATAATAAATAAGGAAAACCAATTATTAAACTAAGAAGGCCTTATTACATAATAAAATCCCCAATTAAAAATAATTTGTAAAAGAAAACGAGTTTACGAAAGAAACATTTTATGGTCTCCACGAGTCTGCCTCGGCTCCCAGATCCACAATCTATTGATTACCTGCAACATTAAGCAAAAGGGGTGAGTCACCAAGACTCAGTGTGTAAATCCCCTATATCACATAAACGGCCCATGGCTCACAACCGCATATTGGGCCTTAGCCCACTCAAAATGGCATACGAAAGAATTGAATGCAATATGTCCCAGCCCAACCTAAATTTTTCGTCCTCTACACGCCACCTGTACCAGCCCATCACACCGTGGGGATTTCTACAATCAACCCTCCATCCGCTACACGCCTCATACGTGGCAACAGGCCACTCGTGGCACCAGACCACTGTGATACCAGATAACCGTGACAGAGTCACTATTAACATACGTGGGGCCAGCCCACCATGGTATCAAACCACCGTGACAATCCCTGATGAATATATATATGTGGGGCCAACCCACTGTGGTACCAAACCACTAGGACGAGTCACTAAATCGTAGATACGTGGTGTTAAACCACCGTGGCATCAAGCCACCGAGACATGGTCACCAAATCAGATATACGTGGGGCCAACCCACTCGTGGTACCAAACCACCGTGACAGTCTCCAATTCTTCCCCTTTCACATCATAATCCAAGCCCATGCATAACATGCATATCAAAATGAATGCAACATGTTATCAAGCAAAGTAATAGATTACCACATACATTCCTACTTCTAAAGAGAACGTTAAAGTCACGTACCTAGCATCCCTAGCCTTACCCACAAGGGTATTACGACTGTCTACACAGTCTTTCCAGCTTTTCAGCCCAAACAATTAGTAGTACAAATAAATAATAGAGTGTGAAGTTTTACACACCTGATAACACGCAATACTATGCTTTCTATGTCGACAGTATTGTTAGGATGAACGACTGCTATTTGCCTACACACCGCGCGTTTTTTGAACTTATGGGCTGGGACTACGGGTCCAACCCCTTCCTTCGTTTGGCTGGCATTTGAATCCATGAAACGATCTTGGTCAGAAGATACTATAATGAAACAACAGTTGTTTAACAAAACAATGGGTTAAGGTCAGCGAATAACGAAAGGAGAACCCAATCGAATAACTAGAGAGAAAACCCTTACATTGAGATCCCGAATAGAGAGATAGGATTCAAAGATTGATTGGTTCTCAGGCTTGGAATTCAAATGATTCGGCTAGCAAAGTTTCCCGCAATAGGCGGCCCCAAAGAGGAAAGAAGATAAAAGAGTATGAGTCAAAACAATAGCATCACCAAGCCAATTAGCCATTCGGCTTTGGCTACTAAAAACTGAAAGAAGAACAGGAAAAGATGACAGCGTCCCTCTTACCTTAAAAACCCAAATCGATGAGAGATCCGAAGCAGATTCCTATCACCTTGTTCCACAGTACTCGGCTAACAGGCAGAGAGGGAAAACCCAGGTTTGGTCATCAACAAGGCAGATTCGGTCTTACCAAGAAAAGAGAGAATAGCGGGATTATACATGAGAAAAACGAAAGAGGAAACTTACCTTAACACAAAGGACCCGAATACCACACAAGAAGATTCGGCACAAAGATGGTATCTCTCCAAGAGAAGAAGAACAATTAAGAGAAATATGGAATATGAAAAAGAGAAAAGAGAGACTAATGGATGTTTTGGCTTTTAGTGGAAAGAAGAATGGATGAGAGAATGAATGATTGCCGAAAAGGTGATAGTCCCAAAGTGATTTCGGTCAAGAGAAAAGAAGTGGAAGAAACCTCGAATGGTAGAAAAGAGAGACGATATGGGGAAGAAGGTTTAGCTAGGTGATTCAGCAATGACCCAAAGAAAATGGAAAAGCAATCTAAAACCAACCTAAAATAAGAAAACTCAGGCACCTATTTGGAAACAAAAATTCGGCATCTACAATCCCCAAAACTGAAATGCACTTACAAGAGAACCGAAATGCCTTATGACCCTAATAGATTTTCGGCACACCCACTACAAACCAAAATTGATTCCTTCCCCCTCCCTCAAGCATGCAAAATTCGGCCACTACCTTCACCAACCCTCAATCCCATACTTTCCTCCTAAAATCACTCTTGTTCACTCATTCAAAGTAGTTTGAATAATTCAAACTCCCTCTTCCTCTCCTGGCCACATATTCAAATCGTTTGAGCCAATCAACACTCCCCCCTTGAAGTGTCCTAGCCGAACTCCACCTCCTCCCTTCCAGACGCCAAAAGAATTTTCAAAAAAAAATTGAGTGACTCGAACCTGCTCCCACACTGCTTCCCTGTGGCGTCACCTACCAACACTTTAAGTAGCATCTTATTGCCACTTTTCCACTTCAATTCTTGTGTCAACAAACACAAGCAATAACCCTTAAGTCCTGCCCCAGTCAGCTCTCCCCTAAAAAGAAAATTTTGGCCAAGGCTTCAGTTTAACCCCGAGCCTTCCCTGGACCCCCAAACACACCAAATTAACACAAAGAGCATAGCATACACACACAACACACATTGAATGTAAAAACCCCCAAAATTCAGGATGTTACATCAAATTAGGCTCCTTGTTTCTGAGCAATTTATATGTTTTTACTTAGCTTTCATTTTTAGGTTTAATAAATGAAATATTATGTTTTTAACACTTTTGTGACCCAAAATGGTGAAATGTAGCATTAGGAACATAGCAATTGATAGAGTATTGTAGGGAGTCATTGGAGGCCCGAATGTGAGCGAAAATATCACCAAATACAAAGGTATTGTGATATTGAAGCGTGCAAGTCACAACACCTCCGATAAACCTGAAATGATGAAGAATGGGAGCCACCTATAGTGGTGTCGCGATACTCACCCTTGGGTATGACAACATCCACCATCAAAGACCCCCTAAGTAGATTATCGAAGATGTCGCGATACCCACCTCTAGGTATCGTGATACCCCTGTCGTACAGAGATAAAAATTACATTAGGGGTAGTCTTTGTCCACCTAAAACACCAATAAAATAAAAGACAAAGATATACATTTTGAGCATCATTTTGGGGTCAGAATAGCTTCTTTAAAAAGCCAAAAGTTGGCTAAAGAAAAAGAGGCTTTAGTTTAGGTTAGATAGCTCTTTAGTTTTAGGGTTTCCTTCATATTTTAGCTTAAGATTAAAGTAGTTTTCTTCTCTATATTTTTAGGATTTTAGCTTATGTTTCTTTCTGGTTTTACTGAGTTTCATAATTGTTAGTTAAGTTAGTTTTTGTTGTTGCTGAGTTTTATTTACATGTTAAAGAGTTTAAACTTATTTGTAAGCACTCTTTCATCTTTGAGTTAATGCTATTTTAGTTTCTTAATTTTTAGTTGCTAAAAGTCTCATCTTTATTGTTCTTGTTTTTTTATCCTTGTGTCAGTTGCTTTTCGTTTAAGTTTATTAAGTTAAAAATCAAAGCTTTCATCTTTTTGTTAAAGTTTATGTTAATAACTTCCATAGTTATCTCGTTCATGTCTGTTAGCTTTAATATAGTAATTAGTAGATAAACCTTTGGTGGTTTGTTTATGGAAGTATTATTTAGTTAGACTTTGGGTTTAGGGGCTAAATCACAAAAATTGGACTAAATCGAATAAACTTTAAAACTTAAGATTGACGACCCTAAGGGAAAATCAAGATAAGTGAGACCAAGAGGTAATCTTATTGGGCACCAATTCATTAGTTCGGGGTTAGTCATTGAGATCAAGAGATAAATCGGAATAATTTGTCTAATTTAGTAAAGTCGAGATCGAGGGGTAAAAGGAAGCCAATTTTAGAGTGTTAAATATTTAGATCCCTAATTCGAGGGTTAATTAACAACATGGAAATCAACAAACCATTGTATGCTATCATATTTGGTAGTTTTATATTTTGAATTATTTACAATTTAATCATTTTCTGTTTTAGGTTATTAATTAGTTTAATTTCTCTCAAATTAATGGTTTGTCGTAAGTAACTAGCTAGACTCCTTTCTTACATGCATTTTTAATAAAAATCATTAAATAGCTGAATCCTTTGGGTTCGATCCTTGGAATACTCCAGTGTTCCATTGTAACATTACAAATATTACAATTGATCCGTACGCTTGCAGTTAAAACCGATCTTCAAAAAAATAGTTTTCCAAAATCGTTTGTTTTAATGCGCATGCATGCAGGCGGTGTAGGACAAAAAATGACACAAAGGGTAGTCTTTGTCCAAAAAAAGAACAAATCATTGAAGGCCCGTTTACTTTGGGCAACAAAACTGGGTTAGAATAGCTACTTAAATCAGCCAAAATTTAGTTGAGACAAAAGGAGGCCACATTTGTATAGTTTATCTTTAGTTTTCTCTAGGTTTTCTCTTAGTTTTTCTGCACTTTTTCTAGGGTTTATATTTTTTTCAAAGTTTTAGAATTTATTTTACTGCACTTTCTTTTTTCTTCTTTTTCTTAATGTTCATGTAGTTAGTTAAGTTAGTTAACACTCTAACTTAGGTTTACTTTCACTTTCAGTCCTTGTACGTTGCTTGCAATGACATTTTTAGCTGTAGTTTAATGCATTTAAGTTTCCTTTACTTTAAATCTATTAAAGTTTTTTCCTTTTATATTTCTTGCTTTAGATTTTCTTGTTGTAATACATGTCCTTTAAGTTTTCTTGCATAAAAATCCAAAATAAAAATCCAAACTTTTACATTTTTCTCAAGCTTTTCTTTAATGGCTTCCATACTTTTAATTTTTATGTTCATTAGCTTGAGTAACAAAAATTTTAAAGGGGGTAAGTTGCTGGAGATTTGGTGAGTTGATTTTTGGATGAGGGACCAAATCCTAATAAATTGGACTAATTTGAATGAACCTAAAAATTTAATATTGACGACCCTAAGGGAATATCTAAGCAAGTGAGACCAAGAGGAGATCTTGTTGGGCATCAATTCATTAGTCCCGAGTTAAGCGATGAGATCAAGAGATAATCCGGATTAATTTGCCTAACTTGGTAAAATTGAGACCGGGAGGTAAAATGGATCCACTTTAGGAGTTTAAGCAATTTGGATCCCTAATTTGAAGATTAGTGAACCACATTGAGATCAGTCAACCACCATTTGTTAATTGTTTGTTCATTTCGTAATTTCGTATGTTTTGCAATTTAGTCCTTGGTAGTTTGCTCATAGATTAGGTTAATTCCTATTGACTTTATGATTTGTTGTAATATAATTTTCTGTGATTAGTTGGTTAGACTCCTTATTTTGCATGCTCATTATTTAGAAATTATTCAGTCCCCAACTCTCTTGGGTTCGATCCTTGGAATACTCCAGTGTTCCATTGTAACACTACAGATATTACAACTGACTGTCACACTTGCAGTAAACCATAATAATTTTATATTTATTTTAGTTAGTGTTGATTTCTCTCTTGTTGTTCGCGAGGGCAATGAGAGGTGATCATGTTGTTGGCGGCGTTGCTGGGGAGTCGGTGCTAGATTGAACCATTTTTATTTTTGTTGTGTGTACTTAGGTAAATAATCAATGAAAATCGACATTTACGACTTTGTTTTTATTTCATTTACAATTTTTTGTGAATTTGTTTCATTCTCTTGTGCTTGTAGGAGGCGTTGTATAACTCGGACTGGTAACGATGTCTTACTATTTGAGCCAGAATTGGAATGTACCATTACACGTGAAAGGACCTCCTCCAAGAAACCAGCTCATCGAAGACCCACGAGTAGAGATTCAACCACCACCACAACCACCCATGGAACAACGTAATTTGCGCGACTTTGCGATGCCCAACCTTGTTGTTATTTGAGGGAGCATTAATCGCCCGGTGATTAATGCTAACAACTTCGAAATCAAATTGACAATGGTCCGAATGATACAAACAAACCTTTGGGGGTCAATGAATGAGGATCCAAACCAACATCTTAAAATATTTCTAACTATTTGTGATTCCTTTAAATATAATGGGGTATCCGATGACACCATCCATCTTCAGTTATTCCGTTCTCTCTTACTGATGATGCTTTTATGTGGCTAGATTCACAACTGGTAGATTCCATCAACACTTGGGACGAGCTAGAGAGCTTTAAACTCATACTACGTAAGTGCTCACATCATGGCTTGCAAGATTGGTTGCAACTTTAGGTTTTCTATAACAAGATAGATGGAAACTTACACTCTAGTTTGGACGGAGCATTTACAAGGGTGTTCATGTGAAAGACATATACCGATGCGTGCCAACTCATCGAGGACATGGAAATGAATTCACATATGTGGATGACTGAACAATTCACATATAGAGCCAAAGAATCGCCCGTGAATGCGGTCGGTAGCAAGGACAAATACCAACAAGTCTCGAAAGGCTCAATTAATTGGACATGAGTTTAGCCAAAGCGCAAGTCCAAAATCTGCCCCTTCAAACCCATTCTAATACAAGATATGATAGTGAAGGTGCAATTTGGGGTAACTCTAATGAGAGCAACCAGATAAAGGTTAACTATATTGGGAATAGAGGATACAACCCCTACCCTAACACCTATAACTCGGGGTGGCATGACCATCTTAACCTTAGTTGGGAAGGGAGCCAAGGAGGTCTATCCAATCAATGAGCTCAAAACCTTAATCCTCATAGACCCAATGCACCATATCAACCTTAATCAAGTTCTGTAACACCCCTTACCTGGTCCAGTTGTCGAACCCAAGTAATAGAATGCTACGAACAAATACATAACATTTACATGCATTTAATAGTTCAAAATTTAAATTCAATATCAATTTATCACATATGATTAAGTATAACATGCAATAAAACCAATTTTAGGTTTAAATCGAGCTTACAAAAGCATTAAATTAACTCGACATCAATCAAGGATCAATTTGAAACAAATACAAAACGATGGGAAAATTTTTTAAACAAGGGTCACACGGCTGTGTCCTCTGATCGTGTGAAATATTGAGACCATGTGAGGATGAGACACACAACCGCATGGGCAGACTGTGTAACAGACTGACCCCGTGTAGGACTGGAGTAAAGATTATTCTCTTTTTTATATTTATTTCTTTAACATTATTAGATTATTGTTTGTGTAAAGATTATAATCAATTTATGCTTTCTACATATTTTATATGTATAAATTTCTTTAACTTAATTAATTGAATGATAGAGTTTCTTAGCGGATCAGTTATTTAGGAGAGGAAGAACTTAAATGTAACACCCCTTACCTTACCCGTGTTTTACACTGGAACAGGGTACGAGGCGTTACCAGACTTATACACAAACAATTATGCAATACCGACACATAACTTTCCATTCAAAATTAAAACTTTTTGAAACACCTCTTGAACAAGCCTACGAGGCCTAAATCACACATTTATCATCTATTTTATAACCTTTACAAAAAGGTCCTTTTAGGTGTTTTCATGATAACACATTTCACAAAAATTGTGTATTGAACACCCAAGATTCATTTTCTTTCATAAAAACTCAGCAACAACATAAGCACTATCATGGCAATACCCTAAAATTTCATCCATTTTGCAAAATAGTCCCCTCTTTAGCTAGCTTAAGCTTTACGGGTTCCAAAAGTGCAAAAATTATAAATAAAAACCATCAAGATCACTTACTTGTAAAGATTGAAGTGGCTAAAAATTTTCAAGCTCTAAACCCCTCCTCTTGCTGAAATTTTTGGTGGTAGGGAGAATGAGAAAAAGATGATATCTTTTCTTTCTTTATTTTTCTCTTATTTTATTCATTAATCACCTAACCCTACCAACTTTGACTAAATTAAGCTTCTTGTCCCCCCTATGGCCGGCTATTGCCTTTAAAAAGGCTTAATTGCACATTTAAACCTCCAATTAAAATTCTATAGCTATATGACACCTCTAGCTTGTAAAATGAAATTTTCGCACTTTATGCAATTTAGTCCTTTTTCACAATTTAGCATGCAATCACCAAAATTAATGCACCAAAAATTTTCATGCGCCCATATAATCATGATATAACACATATAATAATATTACAAATAATTTCTCTGGTCTCGATTAGTGGTTCTGAAACCACTGTCCTGACTAGCCCCAAAATCAGGCTGTTACAACTCTTCCCCTTCAGAGATTTTCGTCCCCGAAAATCTTATCGGTAAAGAGGTTTGGGTAATATTCTCTCATGGCTTCTTTCTGTTCCCACGTAGCTTCTTCTACACCATGTTTTTGCCACAACACTTTCACTAAGGCTATACTTTTGTTCCTCAACTGTTTAACCTCTCGAGCCAAAATCTTAATTGGTTCCTCCTCATAGGTCATATCTGGTCGTATCTCAATTTCGGTCGGAGGAATCACATGCGAAGGATCAGAACGATATAGTCACAACATCGACACATGAAACACCTTGCGTATTCTCTCTAACTCTACAGACAAAACCAACCGGTAAGCTACTAATCCAATCCTTTCAATAACCTCATACGGCCCTATGAATCGCAGACTCATGTAACATCCCAAAATTGGGCCTAGTAGAATTGGACCTATTGGGCCCATTGGGCCTTGAGCGTAGAAGCGTTTTAAAATTCATGGGAATTTGAGAAGGGCATTATTTCAAGTTGGACTTATTAGGAAGGTGATTTTAGAGAGTTACGAGGTTTCTAGGAAGTTCCGGGTTCAAGTTAAGTTATAGGAAGAATTTTGGTGTTTAAGCCTATTAGGAGAAATAGTAAGTGACCTCAAAGCTTATGGAAATAAATGAGTAAATTGCTAGCATAATTGAACAATTGGTAAGAAGGTTATGGCGCCACATGAAGTACCTTGAGGGAAGAGGTTCAAATCCCATTGTGTGCAAATTTTGACTATTATTTTTGCATTCTTTCCCTAAGTGTCGGCCAAGCATGTGAATAAGGCAAGTTGGACTTTTTATTTTTGGCAAGATGGCTAAGGAAAATAGGAAAGGATGAAGGTGAGGAAAGAAATCAAGAGAAAGGGGAAAGTAAGGGGAACATGTGGCCTTTTTCAAGGGAAGTGTTATGGAAAGTGTGGTTGGCCAATTTTTGACCATTATGGTCATGAATGTGGACGGTTTTGGGTGTAGAGGGAGGTAGCTGAATTTTCTTTGGCAATTGGTAAAAGTTTTGGTGTTGTTTTGGCCAAAAACTCCTATTTGCAACTTTTGTGTCATTTTTCTTTTCTCTCCAAATTTCCTTCTCCTTCTTGCCGAATCTTCAAGCTTTGAGTGTACATCTTTCTCCTTTGTTTGGCCGAATCACTCACCTTTTTGTTCATCTCCCCTTAGATAGCTGAAAAAATCTAGCACTCTTCTCTTTATCCATTCTTTTCTTTTGACCTTTTCATCAACATTTTCTCTATTCTTAATTCGACATTACCTTGTGATCAAATCATCCTCTTTTCATAGTGATTTAAGTGAGTGGTGCTATAAGGAAATTAACAATCGGTAAGTAGTAGTTCTCTCTTTGTCGATAACTTTATTTCATCCGAGTTTTTCCTTAATAATCGAGTGTTCTTCTCTCTCTCTTATTGGGTCTGAGTTACATTCTTTTCTGTGATATGGCCATCGTTGTATTTAGGGCTTTCAACAAGGTGAAGGAGCACAAGTGATTTGTATTAACCAAATCGTTATCGTCGACTTGTCAAGCAAGTGGGGTAAGAACGTTGTTATAAGATTTGTTTTGATCAAAGGTGGGATAATTGCTAACGACTCTTTCGCTCACCAAATATTGTTAGGACGGGATTTCAGTAGCCAAAGGGTAGGATCGATTTTTGGTGCACTGAGGGAGATCACATTCGTGGTGTTGAAACGGTAGAAAGCACAACTTGTAATCAAGGTGTGTAATCCTGTACCCTTCCGAATATATGTTTGAAATGGTGTGTAATCTCATACCTCTCTGGATGTTTGTATGAAATGTTCTATGATTCGGTCGAAATACCAAAGAAAATCAGAAACCGACATCCGAGACCACTCGGGAGTGCGTATGTTCATAGTAGTAACCATATTTTGGAAAGAAACAGTTTGGTCAGCAGCAGTGACGTGATATTGGAAAAATCAAGAAAAATAGGATAAAGGGAATTAGAAAGCGAAAAAGATAACGAATTAAAGCTTACTGTGTCTATTTTTATATGAAAGAAACAAAGGAGGAAGAGAAATTTTATATTCTGAGATATCTTAATTTTAGTGAGACTGGTTCTGATGGACTTCGTGGTTCCCTGTTCTGTCTTGGAAAAATTGGTTAAAATTGTACAAAGTGAATTATGAGTTATAAGTTATATGTATGGATTCCTTAGAGAACCTATTTTCAATAGAAACAAGTTGGAGCAGTTTATGAAAACCGTATAGTGAGATATTTCAAATTAAGGTAAGATAGGTCAGAATCATTGGACAGTGAAACAAGGGAAACTTTAAGGAATAAACTGTACTAAACGGATAAGCCAAAAATTCTGGAAAATTGTAGTAAGAAGATATATGAGTCTAGTTTTAAGGAAACTTTACAGATTTAAATTTTGAGTTTTCTAACTCGAGTTATAGTAAATTTAGTCAGTATGACGCAGATGGACAGTTTCAAATTTTTATGCCCAAATTAGTAGTTAAGTTCGGGGTTGCGAAATTACTAAAATACCCTTGGAGTGTAAATTACCGAAATACCCCTAGGTTGCAAGATTACCGAATTACCCTTAGTGGGTAAAATTATCGATTAACAGAAATGCCCCTATGGGCCGATTTGATAGATTGTTATAATGGGCCGATTTACCAAAATGTCCTTATGGACCGAATTACCGAAATGCCCCTATGGGCCGAATTACCGAAATGCCCCTATGGGCCGAATTGATAGAATGCCTTAGTGGGCTGGATTACAAAGCTCAATAATGGGCCGATTCATCGTATAAATTACTAGACTAATGGTTGTTATACATGTGGGTATTTTATGTTATTATGTGTATTGCATCATCACATATTGCATGGGATGGGAAACTTGAATGAAGAGAAGTATAGACCGGTGGCATTGCCACAAATTCTGATAATGGCTATGTGCCTAACATATGAATTAATGACTCGTGTCGATCATTTTACCAGTATATGAATCGGTGGCTTAGCCACAAATAGTATAAATGGCAACTTGATTTGTAAATTGAGAGGCGGCGGGGTGGGTTGACTTGATCCCCACGGGAGAGACCGGGTGTACGGGGAGAGATTGGATGGATGGGTTGGGTTGCATACTTTGCATTCATATATATATATATATTGTTTTGTAATTAGGCTTCGGCCCAAGATTATCTTAAATGGGCTTAGGCCCAAGATATTTCTAAGCGGGTTCAGGCCCAGTGGATGACGGTAAGGGGATTTCACACTGAGTTCTTGTAACTCACCCCTTTTCTTAACCCTTGCAGGTAATGCTCAAAGTGATGCGAGGACTTGGGCCCATGGATGACTCACTGGAGGCCATACTTAAGCGGTGTTTTATTTTGAACTTTAGATTTTAATTCCGTTCACTTTACTATTTTGGGTTTTTATGTTGTAATAAGGCCTCTGGAGTGTTTTGTTATTTGCTTTATGGTTGATATACTTATTATTTTGCTTAAATTGTTTAAACCGAGAATTTTCTAAAAATTAAATAAAGGTTTTCCAAAATTGATTAACATATGGATTTCATAACAAACTTTTACAAATATTTTTAACATTGGAAATTTTCTCTCAAATTATCAACGATATTTTCAAAAGTCACGGTTTTAAAAGATTACTAGTTCGATTATCGATTTCTCAAACAACCTCTCAAAAATACTTGCATTTTATCTACGTTTCTGCAACGATTTCAAAATGCTTCTGCAACTCTATTTCTAAACATCACATTTTTGTAAATTGTTTATTTCAAATATGCTTTCGCCACCAAAAAAGTTTTTAAAGATAATTACGTTTTCAAGTAGTTAACAATTGCTTAAGTGTTTTTGGTTTTTTACAACGAGGCTGTATTTCTCCAGCAAGTTTTTAATAATCGCAAAGATGGTTTTTTTTATTCCATGTGACACACTAGATTCGGGCCTAACTTCTAGGCTGGGTTTGGAGTGTTACATTTTATGGTATCAGAGCCCGATTGCAAAACTCGATTGTGGTTTGGGTTCAAAAGTGTTTTCAAAGCCGTTTAAAATTTTTAATTTATAAATACATGTTCTAAAGGAAGTATGGCACCACGGGTATCCGACACCAAGTCAAGTAAGTATGTGTTTTTATTTTATGATTATTGTGTTAGTACTGTGGTAAGAAAATTCCACAAAATAGAATACTCTAGAACTTTTAGTTTTAGGAGCTGAAACTATAGAGATTGAGACTTTAGGATACGTACTATGAAAACAACTTTACTTCCTATACTCCATAAAACATTGTTTAATAAACACTGAAATAGTATACTGATTCATAAAACTCGTAATAAGATTAAGTCGACATTAGTGAACATGAACGCTAGAAGACGTGGATGTGGTAGACGTGGACGTGGTAGAGGCTGAGGTGCTAGGGCTAGATCTTCAGCATCGGGGCATGTTTCCGAAAGGGAGGTGTTGGCATTGCCGGTGGCTGAGACGGAGTCTTATGACCGAGCTGGAATTGATGAGTGACTCGGCTAGTTAGGGAGCTTGTGGAGGAGGTTAGAGAAATTGGTTGAACACTTCGAGTTGGGCACGTGGGTGTAAGAAGAAATTAGATCGCGGTTCTCTAGGGCGCAGCCTCGCGCTCGTGAAGCGTGTTAAGGCACGCCCAAACTTTTAAACTTGCGATTATTGCGAAGGCGTCATTCGGAGAATCTTTGGAGGAGGTCAGGAGTATGCTTGAGATGCGGGTCTAAGGAGCATAAGGCTCGGGATTGTTTCATCACCATCAAGTTAGGTATGTTTTGGTTGGACGTGATGATTGAATGTAGAAAATTTTAGGTATAAGTGGTAGATAACTTCTTGCTTCTGTGGTTAGGTGTTTGGCTGTGTGAAAGAGGATTCAAGATTATGTTAAAAGTACATTAGTGTTATTAAGATCAGAGTGAGCAGCGAAAGCATAGTGGTGTGATTTAAGCGGTGCGTTTAGTAGTTGGTTGGAAATTTTGAGGATGAAATTTCTTTAAGGAGGGTAGAATTGTAACATCCCAAAATTGGGCCTAGTAGAATTGGACCTATTGGGCCCATTGGGCCTTGAGCGTAGAAGCGTTTTAAAATTCATGGGAATTTGAGAACGGCATTATTTCAAGTTGGACTTATTAGGAAGGTGATTTTGGAGAGTTACGAGGTTTTTAGGAAGTTCCGGGTTCAAGTTAAGTTATAGGAAGAATTTTGGTGTTTAAGCCTATTAGGAGAAATAGTAAGTGACCTCAAAGCTTATGGAAATAAATGAGTAAATTGCTAGGATAATTGAACAATTGGTAAGAAGGTTATGGTGCCACATGAAGTACCTTGAGGGAAGAGGTTCAAATCCCATTGTGTGCAAATTTTGACTATTATTTTTGCATTCTTTCCCTAAGTGTCGGCCAAGCATGTAAATAAGGCAAGGTGGAATTTTTATTTTTGGCAAGATGGCTAACAAAAATAGGAAAGGATGAAGGTGAGGAAAGAAATCAAGAGAAAGGGGAAAGTAAGGGGAACATGTGGCCTTTTTCAAGGGAAGTGTTATGGAAAGTGTGGTTGGCCAATTTTTGACCATTATGGTCATGAATGTGGACGGTTTTGGGTGTAGAGGGAGGTAGCCGAATTTTCTTTGGCAATTAGTAAAAGTTTTGGTGTTGTTTTGGCCAAAAACTACTATTTGCAACTTTTGTGTCATTTTTCTTTTCTCTCCAAATTTCCTTCTCCTTCTTGCCGAATCTTCAAGCTTTGAGTGTACATCTTTCTCATTTGTTTGGCCGAATCACTCACCTTTTTGTTCATCTCCCCTTAGATAGCTGAAACAATCTAGCACTCTTCTCTCCATCCATTCTTTTCTTTTGACTTTTTCATCATCTTTCCTTACTCGAACTCTAGGCTTAAACACTTTGAAACATCAAACAATCATCTGAACCAACCAGAAAATTAGAGTTATTTCCCGATTCGCACTGAGCTCTCTTAACTTGCATCTCACTAACATTCTTTTGAGCTTCACGTATCTTTTGAAGAAATAATGGTCTAGCCCTCAACTCGGCCAATATAGAACCATCATCAGATAATGCTAAGCTCGTACTCATGGCTCTTAAAGCATACAGGGACTTTCTACTCAAGGCATCCGCAACCACATTCACTTTCCCCGGATTGTATTCGATTACTAGCTCATAATCCTTCAATAATTCAAGCCACCGCCGTTGTCGCAAATTCAAATATTTTTTGTTCATCAAGTATTTTAAACTTTTGTGATTGGTAAAGATTTAGCACTTTTCACCATACAAATAATGACGCCAAATCTTCAAAGCAAAAACGATAGCAGCCAACTCCAAATCGTGAGTCGGATAATTCTTTTCATGTGGTTTTAGTTGTCTCGAGGCATAACCTACTACTTTACTAAAACGGAGGAAATGTGCAAGTGTACACAATCTCAACAAGTAATAAAGTGACAAGTAAATGTCGAGTTATCATTACTACGAGGATTTAGAAAAGAATTATTTGTGAAAATGATTTCAACCACTTTGGTGAAGGGAAAATATTTGGATTTAAGAAATATTTAAAGACTAAAAAAAACAAAGTAAAATAAAATAAAATAAAGTTCTAATGCCTGATTTCAAAAGCTGATTTTAATCAAGATGATATAATTGTGTTGGATTAATTACATTTCTTACCTTAGAATAATTAAACCTATGCTTATACTTGTTACGAATAAATTCACGGCAACTCGGTAATTTGCTAACTTATGAACATATTTACAAATCAAAAATCCATTCATCTCTCGTACATATTTCTATGTTCATTTGACCGATTAAACATATTTATAAAGGTAAACATGTTATTGCACATACATACTTATTAAATTAAACAATCTTTCGCATATTCCTATGTCGATTCAAACAATTATTTCAACCTAAAGCATATAAAAAACTTTGTGAGGTAACAAAGTGTCATTACCTTGAAACAATTTAATCACAACAATCTTGCAAGTTATGCAAGGCATGTGTATTGCCAAATACAATGCTAATTTAATCTTCAGCTACCTTAGAAGAATTAAACATGCACTGGTTAAGTTCTGTGTCCATTAATTATAATTTCAATGCGTTTAAATAATTAATTCTTTAGTTATCTAAACAATTATAATGCCAGAATAACTTAATCATGATTTTACTTAATCAAGCAATTTACCGAGGCCTATAACAGAATAAACACAAATTTAATAATTCAAAAGGACGTCATGCAATCAAACCAACACGAATTAAATTCAAGCTAAGCTGATTAAATTAACCATTCCAATAGCATAAATATTCATAAACATGTTTTTTCAAAACAACAAAAAAATTTAAAGAGATAGGGAACAAGAAGCAAATCCGGTGTTTCTCCGTGGCTTAACTGATTGCTCCGTTCTTCGTCCTCCGTTGTCATCGGCTATCAAGGTGACTTATGAACACTCTAATTGCTGCTCAATGATGGCTGAAGAAGACCTCTTACCCAAGAGGAGAAATTGGCACTTGAACAAAGGGAAAATGGAAAATGAAAAGTTGTGAGAAAGTGAAAGAGGAGAAGAGAGAATGAGGTGTGAATGAAAATTGAGGGATGCTTTGAATGATCAGCAAGGGGTGGCTTTTATAGCTGATTGTGGCTGATAAAAATAGAAAATCCCATCAGCCAAAGAGACCCCCCTTGGCCGGCCACTTATGTGGCAAAGTTGATGGCTTCAACTTTGCTAAATATGGCATGGGGCAAATCTACAAAAGCCACTAATTGTGGAGGGGGTTGAATGCAACTTTGAAAAGTCTTCAAGGGCTTCTTTGCAAGCTTAATTAATCAGATAATAAGCTGATTTGGGTCAGCATATGGAAAGTTTGGGCTGCCCAATTCTTTGCTCAGTTCAGTTCAATCGGTTTGGTTCAACTGGTGCGGTTCAACTGGGCCCTTTTTTCATAATTAATTAAGATTAATTTATTTAGCCCAAATTAAATTGGGAATAAATTAGAATTAATTAATTTATGATTAAATATTCATAATTGGACCGTCTTGGGTTGGAGATAAATTCGTCTTGATACTTCAAATTACTTCTCGGGTTTATTCTTCGAGCAGTGTCTGCCGAGTCAATTTTCGCCATTTGTGCGAATCTGTCGAAAATAGTCAAAATTAATCAAAATTAACTATAAAATTAATTAAAATTCATCATGTTCATATTTTTAACACAATTTAATTATTTTATAGTATTTAATTATTTTTCGACAAGAATTTAATCGAAACTGCATAAATTTGAGTTAAAAAGGGCCTGAAAAAGTGTATAAATTTTCGTGTTTCCACACCCCCAAACTTAATTCATTGCTCGTCCCGAGTAATGCAAAAAATTGAAAAGAATTTTCTCAAAAACACTTTTGAAAAACTCATTCAGAACAACGTTCTTCCCAAAATCATGAAATTAATATACTTATGCTCAAAAAGAAGAAATTCGATAATTATGCTACTCAAGTATATATATCGTTCAAATTACATCCAATAACTATTATAATAGCAAAATTAGACTAAATGTTTCTTAATAAAGACATGTTAACCCCTACCATTTTGATTTTAATCCCTTATTCAAAATTAAATAGCAATCATTAAGCTTAGCTGATGTCTTCATATGTTGAACCGAGCAATATCTCTCCACTAATGTAGGTAAAATTGGAACTTTGAATCAATAGGTCTTTAATAAGGTTGTAACGTGGCTGGGCTTAGGGGTAGGTAAAAGATAGATAAATTTTGGCTTTAAAAAAACCCTAGACTCAGCGTAAATCAAACCTTCGGAATTTTTACCTTCGATACACCAAATTATTTTACTGACACATGCTCTTTTGTACATCTATTTTGTTTCGAGTACATGTTTTTTTTTAATTCAAGCACTTGCTTCATGTACTACAATTTTCGAGCAATTGATACTTCTTTTTAACTCCCACAAACTTATTTTCAAATGATACTCTGAATAGTACTAAGTCTAGTGTTTGGGACATTTTTAAGATAATTAAAAGAGTTGATGGCTAACTTTGTAAGGGTTCAAATAAAATTAGGCCATAAGGTCTCAAAATTGGGTTTCAAAGGATAAAAATTTCATCATGGTTGGCTTGAAAGGCTCAAACGGTCCAAACAATAGTTGCCTAAATCATTTTCAATATTCCATGCTTCCTAGGATTTCGCCTCAAGAAACTACTAAGTCAATTCTAAAGACTTAAACTTTCATGCATGCCTAAATATTTTTTTTCATAGGGAACTAAAAATTTTATGGTACGAATTTGCATGCTTTATTAAAAATACATTCATATCATTATTAAGCTAACATAATAACTTATTGAAATAATAGAACTTTATTAATACTGAAGTTTAGCATACTTAACAAAATTTCAAATTATTGAACAAAATATATCCTAATCATAATTAAAAGAAATTTTTATTCTGAGCGGAATTAATTTAAATTTTTGGTCCCCCCTACTTAAAGTGAACAATGTCCTCATTATTTAAAGTGAATAGATACTATACACCAGGTAGGATTTTAGGAAAGAGGAGGTGAGTCAAATTGACTGCTTAAGTACCAAGCTCTCTCTAAATCCAATCCTAGACATGTATATACCTATTGCCACACTTTAGCCTTTGTGACTTGTTCAGATTTTATTCATGATTCCTATCTCTTGTTTTATTGTGCACAAATAAAAATTCCTAATTAACCTAATCCTAAAATATTAAATAACCTAGGAAAGAAAATGAAATAAAGTAAAGATCTGTAATATCCAGGGATAGGGGCTATTTTGTTATTGCATTGTTTTGAATGTGGTTGCTTTGCAATGTTGCTTTTGTGTTGTTTTGGGGCTTAGTTGTAAGCTTAGTATAAGCCGGAGTGGTAGGAAAAATTTTGGTTTTAAGTTTTATGTGAGAGGAGCTGAAGGAGCTGGGGTTTATAAATAATTTTAGGTGAAAAGTTAGCACAAGAGTTGAGCTAGTAAGATGGCAAAGAATGCGCCACTTGGGGCTTGTGTTTGGCGTCACTTGCGGGAGAGGAGGTCCTGTGTTCAAGCTGCGAAAATCCCACATTTTTGCTCTCATTTTGTGGCATGGAGGAGAAGAGTTGTGGGCGGTTCAAACTACGCCATGGACCAAGTCAAATGTTTAAATGGTGGGTGGAGAGCGAATTTAGGAGGGAGACTAGTTCAAACTAGTTTGAATGTGTGGCTTGGAGTAATTGTGGGTAGTGGCCGAATGTTGGGGAGTTTGTAGAGAGAGTGACCGGTTTTGGTAAGTGGGGAGGGTGTTAGCCGAAATTCACTTAAGCACTTTTGTGCCTTTTCGGTCACTTTGTGTCAAGCCAAATTCCTCTCTTTTGTCAATAGTAGCCAGAAATTACAAGAGAGCTTTCTCTCATTTTCTTTACTTCTTGAAACCAAGAGACCAAACCCCTATAGCCTTGCCGAATTTGCTTTGTCCCTCTCAATTTTCTTGGTAGCCGAATGTTCTTTGCTCTCTCTCTTTTCTCTTCATTTGTGTGTGGCCAGAAACTCCATTCTCCAAAACACTTTCTCCATTCTTTCTTTTGCAATTTGAAACTTCACCCTTTTAAACCTTTCCTTTTCTTTTTGTTTTCCCCATTTCTATTGTTGGCGAATATCAACCCCTATCCTTTTGCATTTCGTTTTCTCTTTTCTTTCACTCTGAATAGAATCTTGTTTGATTATTACAAGCCACCCTAGCCGAATTCTTTTTTCCATCTTGTTTAAGAGTTGGCGAATCTTTCCTCTCTCCTAGTGGTTCTTGGCCGAATATTGGTTGGCGTTAGGTAAGTGCTTGGCCGAATGGTTATTTCTCCTCTCCCTCATTCTGGTTTGATTTTGGGTTTGGTTGAAAGGAGTTAATCTTTGTTAACTATTACGTTATAGGGCCTTTGGATTTTGGAAGCAAGCAAGATGAGTCTTCTTTCTCGGTTAATCTTTGGTAAGTGGTGGTAAGGGATTGGTTCTAGTAGTGCATTCTTTTAGTTTTCGTTAATCAAAGACTTCAAAAAAAATTAACCGTTCTTTTGTTAGGGTAGGGCCGATTGACTAAGGAAGCATTGGTTGGTTCGGGTTTTGGTAGGAAACCAAACCAAGTGAAAGGAGCAAGGAATTTGAGGATCTTAGATCGGTTCGTTGGGTTTAAAAGCTTGCGTTTTAACAGGTGTGTAAACTAACACACTCATTGCTTAGTAATATGGTTAATAAACCTAATTGTCAAACAGTGTGGTTGATTGATATGATACCCTATGGGGTATGTGCACGGATTCGGGTAAGCCCGTTTCATTACGAGTTCTATTAATGGTATATGATATCATGATCGATGATGTATGTGATATGAGATGCAATGTTAAATATGTTAGCATGATTACATGTCTTGCACGATTTGCATTAGTATGAAATGTTATGGGTGATGTGAGAGAGGGGGAATATGATATCCGTGTCTTTGGGACACCGAGAGGTTTGGCACCTCCGGTGGTTTGGTACCACAGATTGATTATTGTGACTTTGGGTCACAGAGGTTTGGCACCTCGGCGTCTCGCCCCCGTGGCTTAGCACCACGGTGGGTTGTCCCCAAAGTTGATTATACGGGATTAGCGCCGGTGATTTGGTATCACACGATGGGTTGGCCCCATCATTGGATTCGTGACTTCGGTCACGGTGATTTGGTATCACATTCGTGTCTTTGGGACACGAGGTTTGGCACCTCATAGCGTCTCGTCCCGGTGGCCCACACCACGATGGGTTGGCCCCACGGTGATTATACGGGATTAGCGCCGGTGATTTGGTATCACACGATGGGTTGGCCCCATCATTGGATTATTCGTGACTTTGGGTCACCAAAGTGGTTTGGCACCACAATTATGGATATCGTGACTTTGGGTCACCGGTGGTTTGGCACCACCGGTGGTTTGGTACCACGGGGTAGAAATGGAGTACGGATGGCTAGGATTGGGTGCATTACTTGTATTACGTTGCTATGATGTGTGTTAGCATGTTGCATTAATCGGGAGAGGATTTATGCCTTTGAGTCTTGCGACTCACCTTCTCCCTTATCATTTCGGTGACACTTAGATTGCGGACATGGAGTAAGGTGGACTCGAGGTGACCATGCCTTGAATAAATTCGAAAATTCACCGATTTAGACTTGGTACTTAATTTCTTTTATTCCATATGGTTTTGTTGGGATTGTAAAAGGCCTCTTAAAATTATGTTTTGACTATTCACATGCTTTGATTAGGATTTCAATTATGTCCTAATAAATTATGGATTATTATCAAAGAAAAACTTGGATATAAAATGAGGTTTTCAAAACTACAAAGCGATATGTTTTAAATTTTACCATCGGGTATCACACACTATAAATTAAAAATAAATGCAACTCAAACGTTTTCTAAAACTAGAGATTTTTCCACACTAAGCTCGAAATGTTTTTAAGCATCAAGAAGGAGATTACTTGGGATTCTCAAAGCGATATGGATTTGTCTTACTTATGGAGTCAACCAAGTTTTCAAATTCGGGTTTTCAAAATTCACTACGTTTTAAAGCAATCATGCCCAAGATTTTGACTAGTATAAAATATGTCAAAGGGTTTTTTCATCGAATCTTTAACACGAAACCTAACCCCTCAAACACGATTTTCCCGTAACATGCCGATTCGATCGTGGTGTATTGACCGGATTTGGGGTGTTACAATTTTGGTATCGAGCTAAGTTCAAGGCTCATTTGTGGGCACGAGGCCCAAAATGTTTTAAGAATTTTTTTGTTTTGTTTTTAAATGTTTTTGTTTCAAAGTATATGGTTTGAAGGGCATGGCTTGAGTCTCCGGCACCAATCCGCCTGTAAGTACCCTTACTATTCTTGTGATTCACGATGTTGGTGTAATATGATTGAATGGCTAGCAATTACTTTAGAAATTGAAACCACTAGGTCCACGACTTGCGAAAACAAAAATTTCTTTAATAAGAAATATTCATAAGATCGTGCTTTTAAATAGCGGAATAAATCTTCGATGCATAAAACTTCTAAATCGGATAAGTCGAGATCTGTAGTCATGAGCACTCGGGGTGGGCGTGGTCGTAATACACGTGGATGTGGTCGGGGTAGGATGACGGTTTACGAACCAGAGGGTGCAGTCGTGGGTCGAGAATGAGATACCGGTACCACCACTAGCTGGAGGTGGTGAATTTCGAGGATCGATGGGGATGATGCAGATGTCGTGAGCGATCTTTGCGAGTTCGGAAAGGGTAGCTGGAGTAGGTGGAGGCGCGGGAGTTAGGAAATGCGTGCTGAGCGACTCGAGTAAATGGGGTGAGGTATTTAGAGGTGTTTCGGTGTTGCTCAAAGACGCGGTTGAGTATTGATGGAGGCGACGGACCGGATCATGGATGATCTGGACTGGCTCACGAGGAGAAGTGAAGGGGATAGTATCGCTCCTTCGGGATGAGTCATACCGATGGTGGCTCACGGTTCGAGATGGGGCTGCGCGAAGGATCTCACTTGGGATTATTTTAGGTCGCTTATCAAAAAAGTACATTGAGAGCTAGCTATTGACGCACAACTGAAAAGCATTTTTGAGGCTAGTTCGGGGAGTAAGTGCGTGTCGAGCACGAGGCGTAATTCTTGAAAGTGAGTAGGTATGCTAGGGGCATTGTGTGGCTACCGAACACGAGAGGTGTGTTCGATTCGAGGATGGTCCGAGAGGCAATTAAGGCGGTGATTGCTCCACTGCAAGAGCGTAAGTTTACCGATCTGGTTGAGAAGGCTAAGGTAGCGAGGGTGTTAAGGAATCATGTGAGGCAAAACATGGATAGGAGCAGGACATAAGAGGAGTTTTGGATCTTACGGGTCGTCGGGTGTCTCTGAAAAAGAGCAAGACAAAGTGGGCCGAATCGATCTGGTAGGTCTGTTCTCGGTAATCGAGGACCCGCATGTGTAACCGATTGTGGGAAATCTCATTGGGGAGGTTCTTTGGGACCGGTGGAAAAGGATGTTTCGAGTGTGGCTCTTTGGATCACCGTGTGAGGGATTTGTCTGCGTAAGTTGACTAGGATTTAGTCCGAGGCGGGGCGTACTCGATTCGGGAATAAAGGATCGCCACCGAGAGGGGTCGTGGTAATGGCGAGAGGAGGTAATGGTTACGGTGGGGGCGCGGAGCAGGCGAGAAGTGCGGGTAGCTACGAGGCAAGACGGCTGGGTTGGTGTATGTGAGACGCCGAGAGGAGAGGCGACTTGCCGGATGTCATAACCGGTACGTTTTTGATCTTTGGTTCTCCATATCTGACTTTAATTGATGTGGGTTCAACGCATTCATACGTTGCTAGTAGCATAGTAGAGACCATGGACTTAAACTACAGAAACTACTTCTAGGCGGATAGCAGTCATTAGCCCTCTAGGTCACTCTGTAGTCGTAGATAAGTTTGTATAGAGATGTACCCTAGAACTCCAAGGGGTAGTGTTTGTGGTCGATCCGATGAAAGCGCCATTTGGGGAGTTCGATCGATTCTCGGGATGGGTGGTTGGTTAAATACCAGAGCTAGATTGGATTGCGCGGCTAAGCGTTTGGTTCTAAAGGCGGTGAGGTGATGAGGTAGTCATGATAGGTAATAGAAGAGATTACTTATCCAACGTGGTATCCGCTCTGAAAGCGGAGAAGATGGTCGGAAGTGTGAAGCGTATGTGGTTCACGTGTATGCCTTGGAGGCTAAGGAATCTGCTTGGAAAAGGTCAGGACGAGTTAAAGAATTTGTTGATGTGTTTCGGAGGAACTTAGGGCTTGCCACCGGATCGTGAGGTGGAGTTCGGGATAGATCTCATTCGGAGGCTGCGCCGGTGTCTATTGCTCCGTATAGGATGGCGCCAAAGGAGTTAGTGGAATTAAAGGCTCGAGATCCAGGAGTTGTTGGATCGAGGCTTCATTAGGCCAAGTGTTTCACCTTGGGAGCGCCGATACTCTTTGTTAAGAAGAAAGATGGTACCATGCGGATGTGTATAGACTACCGCTTGATTGAACAAGTCGACAATCAAAAACAAGTATCCGTTGTGCGCGGATAGATGGCTTGTTTGATCGGTGAAGGGTGCTTCCGGTATTCTCGAAAATTGATTTAAGGTGCAGGTATCACCAATTGAAGGTGAAGGAGGCGGATATCCACAAGGCGGCGTTCAGTACTTCGGTATGGGCACTCACAATTTACGGTAATGCCATTTGGGTTGACTAACGCTACCGACGACATTCATGGATATGATGAATAGGGTGTTTCAGTGATATTTGGATCAGTTCAGTAGTGGTTTTTATTGACGACATCTTAGTATACTCAAAGACAGAGGAGGAGCATGATGCACACTTGCAAATAGTACTGCGCAGATTACGAGGAAAAACGACTTTATGCAAAATTTAGTAAGTGCGAGTTCGCTCGGGGAGGTGACATTCTTGGGTCATGTAGTGTGTGTGGTGAGGATTAGGGTAGATCCTCGGAAGATTGAGGCGATTTTGGATTGGAAGCCGCCTAAGTCGATGGTGAGATTCGAGAGTTTTTCAGGTTTGGCGAGGATACTCACAGAAGATTTGTAGATGGTTTTTCATTGATCATGGCGTCAATGACCAAGTTGTTAAGAAAAGGGTTCCATTTGTTTTGGTGAGAAGCGGCAGGAGAGTTTCGACAAACTAAAGAAGATTTTGATTGAAGCTCTGTTTTAATTCAACTTTGAGGTGGGAAGGAATTCACGAGTGTATTGCGATGCATCACATACGGGATTGGGTTGTGTCTTTGATGCACGGGAAGGTAAGGTTGTGGCTTACGCATCTCGGCGATTGAGGCCACATGAGGTCAATTATCCGACGCCTTACGACTTGGAGTTAGCGGTTTGTAGTCTTCGCCTTGAAAATTTGGAGGTACTACTTGTTCGGAGAGAGATCGATAGTCTACACGGATCACAAGAGTCTAAAGTATCTTTTGACTCGAAGGATTTGAATTTGAGGCAGCGCAGATGGATTGAATTGCTCAAGGATTATGATTGTTCGATTGAATATCATCGGGCAAGGCTAACGTGGTGGCGACGCGTTGACCCGTAAGGTTGTTCGGACTTAAGAGCGATGTTTGCCCATCCGAGTTTGTATGACAACGGAAGTATTACAGCAGAGCTGCGAGTTAAGCCTACTTGGGTTGAAGCGGATCGAGAGAAAGCAGTTGGAAGATGAGGTTTTGAGTGCGCAGAGGTCTCAGTGCGAGGATGGTGGTTTGGAGGGTTCTGAGTTATCTAGTGATGGAGTGTTGTGTTTCAAGGCGAGCTTGTATGCCGAAAGACGTTGAGTGAGAGGCGGAGGATTCTTCGGGATGCACATAGCAGCCCATACGCTATGCATCTGGAGGAAGCAAGATGTATAGAGATCTAAGAGAGCAATTTTGGTGGCCGAGTGCGAAGAAAGAAGTGACGGGGTTTGTAGGGAATTATCGACATGTCACGAGTCAAAGGTGAGCATCGATTGCCGTCGGGGTTGTTTGACCGGTGAAGATTCCACAATGGAAGTGGGAAAGAATAACTATGGATTTTGTCGGTGGATTACCTCTTACGCCGAGCAAGAAAGACTCGATTTGGGTAATTGTGGATGGATCGTCGACTAAATCAGCTCACTTCATTCGGTAGAGGGTTGATTACTCACTTGAGAGGTTGGCGGTTGTATGTGTCGAGAGATAGTGAGATTGCACGGTGTGCGATGATCGATTATCTCGGATAGGGAT
This sequence comes from Gossypium sturtianum, assembly GCA_025698515.1. Taxonomy (NCBI): domain Eukaryota; kingdom Viridiplantae; phylum Streptophyta; class Magnoliopsida; order Malvales; family Malvaceae; genus Gossypium; species Gossypium sturtianum. Next base: position 41,442,600 of record CM046946.1, on the reverse strand, counting down.
CCGATTTACGTCAAGGTTCGAAAGCGTTGCATCGAGGATTTGGAGTACGCGCTTGGATTTCAAACACGACTTTTCACCCGCGATCGGCGGGCGATGGAAAAGGTTATCTGAGATCTTAGAGGATATCTTTGAGAGGTTGTGTTCGGATTTCAGAGGTAGTTGGGAGGAGTTTCGCCATTAGCTTAGTTCGCCTACAATAATAGTTACCAAGCAAGCATCAAAATGGCACCATATGAGGGCGTTGTATGGTAGAAAGTGTCGCTCACCTACATGTTGGACGGAGTTGGGTGAACGCCAGTTGTTGGGACGAGTTGGTTGCGAGACCGAAGACAAGGTTAAGTTGATTCGAGCTCGATTGAAAGAAGCCGGATAGGCGAAGTCTTATGCCGATCTCAAGCGGAGAGATATAGAGTTTCTTTGTGGGGATCAAGTTTTTCTAAAGGTCTCGCCATGGAAGAAAGTATTGAGATTCGGAAGGAAGGGCAAGCTAAGTCGAGGTTTATTGGGCGTATAAGGTCTTCAAACGAGTGGGACCGATAGCTTACCGGCTTGAGTTGCCAGCGAGTTGAGTCGATTCACGATGTATTTCACGTTTCGATGCTTAGGCGTTATCGATCGAGATCCGTTGCATGTCGTAGCGATGGAAGAGATCGAGGTGGTCGGATTTGACCATGGAGGAGGAACATGCGGATCCTAGATCGGGATGTGAAGGTTTTGCGTGGGAAGTCGGTGCCTCTGGTAAAGGTGCTATGGCGGAACCATGGCGTGGAAGAAGCTACGTGGGAACCCGAGGATGTGATGAGACAGCAATACCCTCAACTCTTTTGATCGGGTAATTTCGAGGCGAAATTATTTTTTTAGAAAGTAGAGCTGTAATATCCGAGGATAGGGGCTATTTTGTTATTGCATTGTTTTGCATGTGGTTGCTTTGCAATGTTGCTTTTGTGTTGTTTTGGGGCTTAGTTGTAAGCTTAGTATAAGTTAGGAGTGGTAGGAAAAATTTTGGTTTTAAGTTTTATGTGAGAGGAGCTGAAGGAGTTGGGGTTTATAAATAATTTTAGGTGAAAAGTTAGCACAAGAGTTGAGCTAGTAAGATGGCAAAGCATGCGCCACTTGGGGCTTGTGTTTGGCGTCACTTTGCAGGAGAGGAGGTCACGTGTTCAAGCTGCGAAAATCCCACATTTTTGCTCTCATTTTTAACGGCATGGAGGAGAAGAGTTGTGGGCGGTTCAAACTCTGCCATGGACCAAGTCAAATGTTTAAATGGTGGGTGGAGAGCGAATTTAGGAGGGAGACTAGTTCAAACTAGTTTCAATGTGTGGCTTGGAGTAATTGTGGGTAGTGGCCGAATGTTGGGAGTTTGTAGAGAGAGTGGCGGGTTTTGGTAAGTGGGGAGGGTGTTAGCGAAATTCACTTAAGCACTTTTGTGCCTTTTTGGTCACTTTGTGTCAAGCCAAATTCCTCTCTTTTGTCAATAGTAGCCAGAAATTACAAGAGAGCTTTCTCTCATTTTCTTTACTTCTTGAAACCAAGAGACCAAACCCCTATAGCCTTGCCGAATTTGCTTTGTCCTCTCAATTTTCTTGGTAGCCGAATGTTCTTTGCTCTCTCTCTTTTCTCTTCATTTGTGTGCCAGAAACTCCATTCTCCAAAACACTTTCTCCATTCTTTCTTTTGCAAGCGAAACTTCACCCTTCTAAACCTTTCCTTTTCTTTTTCTTTTCCCCATTTCTATTGTTGGCGAATATCAACCCCTATCCTTTTGCATTTCGTTTTCTCTTTTCTTTCACTCACGACCAAATCTTGTTTGATTATTACAAGCCACCCTAGCCGAATTCTTTTTTTTCCATCTTGTTTAAGAGTTGGCGAATCTTTCCTCTCTCCTAGTGGTTCTTGGCCGAATATTGGTTGGCGTTAGGTAAGTGCTTGGCCGAATGGTTATTTCTCCTCTCCCTCGTTCTGGTTCGATTTTGGGTTTGGTTGAAAGGAGTTAATCTTTGTTAACTATTACGTTATAGGGCCTTTGGATTTTGGAAGCAAGCAAGAGGAGTCTTCTTTCTCGGTTAATCGTTGGTAAGTGGTGGTAAGGGATTGGTTCTAGTAGTGCATTCTTTTAGTTTTCGTTAATCAAAGACTTCAAAAAAAATTAATAGTTCTTTTGTTAGGGTGTGGCCGATTGACTAAGGAAGCATTGGTTGGTTCAAGTTTTGGTAGGAAACCAAACCAAGTGAAAGGAGCAAGGTATTTGAGGATCTTAGATCGGTTCGTTGGGTTTAAAAGCTTGCGTTTTAACAGGTGTGTAAACTAACACACTCATTGCTTAGTAATATGGTTAATAAACTGATTGTCAAGCAGTGTGGTTGATTGATATGATACCCTATGGGGTATGTGCGGATTCGGGTAAGCCCGTTTCATTCTGAGTTCTATTAATGGTATATGATATCATGATCGATGATGTATGTGATATGAGATGCAATGTTAAACATGTTAGCATGATTACATGTCTTGCACGATTTGCATTAGTATGAAATGTTATGGGTGATGTGAGAGGAGGGGGAATATGATATCCGTGTCTTTGGGACACGAGAGGTTTAGCACCTCCGGTGGTTTGGTACCACAGATTGATTATTGTGACTTTGGGTCACCAGAGGTTTAGCACCTCGGCGTCTCGTCCCGGTGGCTTAGCACCCGAGTGGGTTGGCCCCACGATTGATTATACTGGGATTAGCGCCCGGTGATTTGGTATCACACGATGGGTTGGCCCCATCATTGGATTCGTGACCGGTCACGGTGATTTAGTATCACATTCGTGTCTTTGGGACACGAGGTTTGGCACCTCATAGCGTCGTCCCGGTGGCCGCACCACGAGTGGGTTGGCCCCACGGTGATTATCGGGATTGACGCCCGGTGATTTGGTATCACACGATGGGTTGGCCCCATCATTGGATTATTCGTGACTTTGGGTCACCGGTGGTTTAGCACCACCAGTGGTTTGGTACCACACGGGGTAGAAATGGAGTATGGATGGCTAGGATTGGGTGCATTACTTGTATTGCATTGCTATGATGTGTGTTAGCATGTTGCATTAATCGGGAGAGGGATTTATGCACTGAGTCTTGCGACTCACCTTCTCCCTTATCATTTTAGGTGACACTTAGATTGTGGACATGGAGCCGGGTGGACTCGAGGTGACCATGCCATGAATAAATTCGAAATTTCACTGATTTAGACCATGTCTGGGACATGGCATTGGCCACATTATGAAAGCCAGTGTAAGACCATGTTTGGGACATGGCATCGGCATCGATATGTGTGCTAGTGTAAGACCATGTCTGGGACATGGCGTCGGCCACAATACGAGAGCCAGTGTAAGACCATGTCTGGGACATGGCATTGGCATTGAGACGAGAGCTAGTGTAAGACCATGTCTGGGACATGGCATCAGCATCGTACCCTCTTGTGTAAGGCTTGTCGAGTATCCTTTGGTATTCCAACTAGTTCAACGGGTAATTTAAAGCTTGTGTCAAAAGTGAGAAAAGTTACGACTATGTTGTAAGTGGTACAGGTGCCTACATGAAATTTATGAGAAATGAGCTCGATTTATGATGCATGATTAGTAAGGATGAAAATGAGTAAGTTATGCCTTTAATCATTCAATAATTATGTGCAAGTTTATAATATGCTATGAGTATATAATGCATGGTAATTGTTGTTAATTATTTACATGCGACTTACTAAGCTTTATGCTTACTCCCTTTCCTTTCCATTTTCTTATAGTATCGCCAAGCTAGCTCGGGGATCAAAGGACGTCGGAGGCTTGATCACACTATCAATCTGAACATTTAATATAGTTAGATTTATCATTTTGAGTATGGCATGTATAGGGACTTGGTCTTTTGTCAAGTGTCATATTGTTATGGCCAAAAGTGTTGGCTTATTTTGAAGATTGATTCATTTTGTGTAAGGCCATGGATGATGGATAATATTTGTCGTTATTTTATGCAAATGAAGATGTTTTTTTTCATGAGTGAGCAAATGGCATGATTGAATTGATAAATTATGTTATAAGTTTTGCATGTGAATGGAGTGTAGTGGCCTTGATGTGTGTATGTCTTGATTGTGGCTGAATTGGTCAAATGTTTATGTGTGGATTAGTGCGACTTAATGTGGCTTATGTTGGTGAAAGTAAGGGTGGAAAAAAGGGCTTGGAAATAGCCTTGTTTTTGTCCACACGGGCAGACACACGGGCATGTGTCTAGGCCGTGTGTGACACACGGTCTAACCCATGGGCATGTAGTTCGGCCGTGTGTCCCCCTGCACCCTAAGTTGGCAAAACAGAATGCCCAGTAGTAACCACACGGGCTGAGGCACGGTCGTGTGTCTCAACCATGTGGAAGACACGGCCATAGGACATGGGCATGTGCCCAGGCCATATGAAGTCTGCTCTTGAATTTAAGAATTCAATTCACCACACGGGCGTGTGCCTTAGCCGTGTGACCTTATTGGGTTGATGACGTCAGACACAAAATGTCAAGGGTTTTACACACGGGCGTGTCAGGGCCGTGTGAGGGACACGGGCCATGGGCACGGGCGTGTGCCAGGCCGTGTGAAAACCCCTGTACGTTCGAATTGAAAAGTAAATCTACACGGCTAGGGACATGGGCGTGTGTGACTACACAGTCTGTCCACACGGGCGTGTCCCTTGCCACATGTGCGTATGCCCCTGTTTTTAGTGACATTTTACAAAGTTTCTAAAGAACTCGATTTGATCCCGAAACGTTTCTAAAATGTGTTTTGGGCCTCGTAGACTCATTTTAAGGACTTTAAGATAAATATTGAAAAGTTTTAAATTTGAACGAAATTTTATTACCCGAAAATGTATGTTAGTATGTGTCTGAGTTAGGAAATGCCTCGTACCCTGTTTCGACATTAAACACGGGTAAGAGGTGTTACATTTAGTGGTATCAGAGCTATGGTTTAGTCGATTCTCGGACTAACCTAGCGTGTGTACGAGTCTTGCTATAGATGCCATATATGAATTATGATAGTGTGACGGCTCCTGACAATTTAAAATGTGTTTTTATATAGTAAATAAATCTCGACGGAGCAGTGGCGGATGATGTCGAGAGTAATGCACCGGCTCCCGCAGAAGGGACCGCGCCAATCGAAAGTGGGCCCGTGACATTGTGTCAGGGCGGAGGGGCTAGAGAAGCCTTCCTCCATAAGATGAATGTTTGGTATTCAGAGTTTATTCGGGCAAACCCGAACGCTCCACCTCCTCCACCCCCTCAAATTCTCCAGCTTGCCCCTACAACGCCCCAAGTAGTGGAAACGATTAGAAGAGAAAAACCTCCGGTAGACATAATTCGAAAGCAAGGGGCTGAGGAATTTAGAGCGAATATAGATGATGACCAGAGAGAGCAGAATTCTGGCTAGAAAATACCATTAGGGTATTCGATGAGTTGTCTTGCACACCTGATGTAACAACCCGATTTAGGGGCTAGTCAAAATAGTGGTTTCAAAACCACTAATCCGAGGTTGGAGATAATTATTTTAATGTTATTTTATAAGTTATAGCATGGTTACAAGAGTGCATGAAAATTTTGGTGCTCTAATTTTAGCGATTGCATGCTTAATTGCGAAAAAGGACTAAATCGCATAAAGTGCGAAAGTTCTATTTTACAAGCTAAAGGTGTCTAAAAGCCATAGAATATTAATTGGAGGCCCTTACTATGCAATTAGACCCTTAGATATAGGGTGGTCGGCCATAGGGGACAAGGAGTTGAAAAATAAGTCAAATTTGGTAGGAATTTGGTGGACTAAATTGATGTTTTATAATAAAATAAAGAAAGGAAAGATATCATCTTTTCTTCTCTTCTTGTCCACCAAAAATTAGCAGCAAATAGGGGTTTGAAAGCTCAAAAATTTCAGCAATATCTTCTCATTACAAGTAAGTGATTTGATGATCATTTCTTGACAATATTTGTACTTTTAGAACCCCTAAAGCTTAAGCTAGCTAAAGAGGGGACTATTTTGCAAAATGGTTGAAAGTTTAGAGTTTTTCCATGTGATCATTTATGTTGTTTGCTACATTTTTATGGAAGAAAATGAGTCCTAGTGGTTAGATAAACAACTTTTGTGAAAGGTGTTTCCATGAAAACACTTAAAAGGACCTTTTTGTAAAGATGGTAAAATAAGTGTTAAATGTGTGAAATATTGATTGTTGAGGGTTTCCGTAGGAGCAATAAATGTTCATCTAGGCTTGTAAAAGGAGGAAATTCGATTGGAATCAATTTACGAGCCTAGGGGTAAAATAGTCATTTTGTGAAAGTATAAGGACAAAATGGTAATTTTGCAAAAGTTTGAATATTAAAATGTGTTAATTAATGGGATGATTAAATGAGCTAAATTTTTATCATATATCAAGAAGAATGAAGAATTAACCTTGACCGAGGAAAGGGCAAGGTATAGAACTAGATCGACAATTTGGCCTATTTTGAAAATGAGGTAAGTTTGTGTGTAATAAGTTCAATATCATGCTGGTATGATTTAAAATGTTTGATGTTTGTGAAGATGTATAATATTTCTATGAATTTGAGTAATGATGTTGAATGAGAAAATGATGAGAATTGTGATGTTGAAGTCCCCGGTTGGACTTTAATAAATGAGAGAATAATGTCCATAAGACTCGAGATGGGTAAGGTCTCGTATAAGACCATGTCCGGGACATGGCCTCAGCATCGAATTGAGATCCCGTATAAGACCATATCTGGGATATGGCATCAGCATCAAATATGAAAATCGTATAAGACCATATCTGGGATATGGCATCGACAATCGATATGAGATCCCGTATAAGACCATATCGGGGATATGGCATCGGCATCTAGAGAAGACCCCACATAAAACCCCATCAAGGATGTGGCATTGGCATCTTATTTATGTTAATGATGATGATTAAGTATCTTCGAATACCCTAAGTGATTTAATGGGATAAATAGTTAAGCTTTTAATAGAGCTGAAACTTGTGCTAAAAATATGTGACGAATTGATACAGGTACATGAGAATAATTCACGAGAAACGTATGAGATATGCGATATGTCATGTAAATGGTAAGAGTGAGCATGAGTAAGTTGTAGCAATGTGCTTGAGAGTTTGTGTTCTTATACAATGCAATGGATGGATGACATTATGAGCCTATATGTTGCTATTTATTTCATGCAAACTTACTAAGCTTTATGCTTACCCCTTTCATTTCCCTTTTCCTTGTAGTATCGCCAAGCTAACTTAGGGATCATGGGACGTCGGAGTTCGGAATCACACTATCAACTTCTCCTTGGTATAGCAAAGTTAGATTCATTTTGAGTATGGCATGTATAGGACTTGGTCATTTTGTTATGTCATATTTGTTAGCCAAAGTGTTGGCTATTAATGTTGTTCAATTCATTTTGTAAATGGTCATGAGATATTGGCCAATACTTGACAAGTTCATATATTCAATGATATAGAAATTCGTGAAATACATGCTAGTATGGATGTCTTGATTTTGAGTCCTTAGAAATGCTCTATGGTTATGATATATGTTGGATTGAATTGGTATAAGTATGGTTGCTGTGAAGGGTGGCATTGGGTTTGGTAGATAGCTTTTCAAATGTCCACACAGGTAGACACACGGGCGTGTGTCTAGGCCGTGTGTGACACACGCTCAGCCCCATGGGCGTGTTGGTTGGCCTTGTGCTCCCTTGCATGCTAGGTTTACAAGTCAGTATGCTCAGTAGTTAACACACGGGAAAAGACACGACCGTGTGTCTCAGCCGTGTTGAAGGCACGGCCATGGATATGGGCGTGTGCCTAGGCCGTGTGAAGTCTGCACCTAAAATTTAGAATTTAATTCACACACGGTCTAGGGACACGGGCGTGTACCTTGGCCGTGTGACCTTAGTGAGGTGATGACATCATAAATAGAATGACATGGTTTTTACACACGGGCTAAGACACGGGCATGTCGTCGCCATGTGGGGGACACGGGCGTGTGTTTGGCCGTGTGAAAACCCCTGTAGATTCGGATTGAAAAATAAATCCACACAGGTGTGGAACATGGGCATGTGAATTTCCACACGGGCATGTTTCATCCTTCACACGGGCGTGAGACCCTTCTTTATGTCAAAATTGTCTAAGGGTTCAAAATTTTTCAGTTTAGTCCTGAATAATTTTGGGTATGAGTTTAGGGTCTCGTTGACCTATAATAAGGACATTATGGTCTTAAATGAAAAGTTTTAAATTGAGATGAAATTCTTACGAATCAATGTTGTATGATTGAGCAAGTTAAGTATGGTAATGCCTCGTACCCGGTTCGGGTGTCGAATACGGGTAAGGGGTGTTACATTTAGTGGTATCAGACCTACGTTTTAGTCGATTCTCTGACTAACATAGCGTAAGTATGAGTCTAGCTATACATGCCATATGTACGAGTATTTGCATAATGATAGTGTGACGTCCTGACGATTTGAATTGTATTTTTATATAGTAAATGGATCCTGATCGAACTGCAGCCGATGATGCTGCAAGTAATGCGCCGACTTCCATGCAAGGGACCGCACCAGTAGAAAGTAGACCCGAGACTTTGAGTCAGGGAGAAGAGGATCAAGAAGCCTTTCTCCATATAATGAGCAACTGGTATACTGAGTATATACGAGCAAATCCTAATACTCGACCCCCTCCACCCCCACCTATTCCTCAGCCTATCCCTGTAGCTCCCCAAGTGGTAGAGGTAGTAAGAAGAGAAAGGCCTCCGGTTGACAAGATCCAAATGCAAAGAGCTGAGGAATTTCGAGCCAGTAAAGATGATGATCCGGAGAGGGCAGAATTCTGGCTTTAGAATACCATCAGGGTATTCGATGACTTGTCATGCACGCCTGAAGAGTGCATGAAGTGTGTAGCATTTCTCTTGAGAGATTCGGCCTATCAGTGGTGGAACACCCTTGTGTCGATGGTGCCAAGGGAGAGAGTTAACTGGGAATTCTTACAAGAGGAATTCCGGAAGAAGTACATTAGTCAAAGGTTCATTGACCAGAAAAGAAAAGAGTTCTTAGAGCTAAAGCAAGGTCGAATGACAGTGACTGAATATGAGTGTGAGTTCGTAAGGCTCAGCAAATACGCTCGAGAGTGCATATCGACAGAAGCCATCATGTGCAAAAGGTTCGAGGATGGGTTAAATGAGGATGTCCGTTTGTTTGTTGGTGTCCTCGAACTAAAAGAATTTGTGGTGCTGGTAGATAGAGCCTGTAAGGCCGAGGAACTGGCTAAAGAGAAATGGAAGGCTGAAAACGAGTCTCGCGAGTCGAAGAAGAGACAGTTAGGCAAGTCATTCCAATTCTCATCTAAGAAGTCAAGAGATTTCACTATTCGATCAGCCACCTCAGTTGGGTTTTTGAGTAGAAGTAAGGGTAGACAGTACCCGAGGTCTAAAGCTCAGACTACTTCGATTGCTAGTGTTGGTAACACTCGACCGAGTAGACCGGAATGTTCGCAGTGTGGCAAACGTCATCTCGGGGAATGTCGAGCAAACGAGAAAGCTTGTTTCAAGTGCAGATCCCTAAACCATTTTATCAGATATTGGCCCGAGGTGGGTGAGAAAGAGAAACCTCAGAGTCCAAGACCGGGAGGTACTTCTAGGGGAAGGCCACAGAGAAACCCGGGAAATGAAATGAGTAGTAACAATACATCTAGAGAGCAGACTGCAAGAGCTGAGGGTAAAGCACTGGCGAGAACATATGACATTCGTGCTCGCTAAGAGGCGTCCTTTCCTGACGTAATCACGGGTACATTTTCTCTTTATGATACTCATGTTATAGCTTTGATTGATCCGGGATCTACCCACTCGTATATTTGCATAAAATTAGCCTCTAGTATGAACATGCCTGTAGAATCTACCGAATTTGTAATAAGAGTGTCAAATCTCCTAGGCAAATGTCTGTTAGTCGATAGAGTATGCAAAGATTGTCCTTTGATGATTAGAGGTCATTACTTTCCGGCTAATCTCATGTTATATCCGTTTGATGAATTCGATGTCATCCTTGGGATGGATTGGTTAACTACTCATGATGTGATAGTGAATTGCGGAAGGAAGTTTATTGAGTTGAAATGTGAAAGTGGGGATCTTATTCATGTAGAATTAGAAGAGCAAGACAGATTGCCAGTAGTGATATCTTCCTTGTTGACTCTGAAATATTTAAGAAAGAGGTACGAAGCTTACCTTGCCTTTGTGATGAATACTAGAGAGACTGAGTTGAGAATTGAATCAGTGCCTATAGTATGTGAGTATCCAGATGTTTTCCCAGAGGAATTTCTAGGGCTACCTCTGATTAGAGATATTGAATTTGGGATTGAGTTAGCTCCTGGTACTGCCCCCATTTCTATTGCTCCATATAGAATGGCTCTAACCAAGCTAAAAGAACTGAAAGCACAATTACAAGAGTTAACGGATAAAGGCTTCGCAAGACCGAGTTATTCTCCATGGGGTGCTCCCATTTTATTTGTGAAGAAGAAAGATGGTTCCATGAGGTTATGTATAGATTATCGGCAGCTTAATAAGGTAACTGTGAAGAACAAGTACCTGTTGCTAAGAATATATGATTTGTTTGATTAATTGAATGGAGCCACGGTGTTTTCCAAGATAGACTTGATGTCTGGATATTATCAGTTGAGAGTCAAAGACTTGGATGTGCCAAAAACCGCATTTCGGATGAGGTATGGCCGTTATGAGTTCCTTGTCATGCCTTTTGGTTTAACAAATGCCCCTATAATTTTCATGGATTTGATGAATCATATTTTTCAGCCATATTTGGATAAATTTATTGTAGTTTTTATCGATGATATATTGATCTACTCTCGGGATGAGAATGAGCATGCTAAACATTTGAGAACGGTTCTGCAAATTTTGAGAGATAAACAATTATATGCCAAGTTTAGTAAAAATGAATTTTGGCTTAAGGAAGTTTGATTTTTGGGGCACATTGTCTCGGGAGATGGAATTAGAGTCGATCTGAGTAAGATCTCAGCAATTGTGTATTGGAAGCCACCAAGGAATGTAACCGAAGTTAGGAGTTTTCTGGGCCTAGCTGGCTACTATAGAAATTTTTTCAAGGGATTTTCCATGATAGCTACTCCGATGACGAAGTTGCTACAAAAAGATGTAAAGTTTGAATCGACAGAAAAGTGCCAACAGAGTTTTGAGAAACTGAAGGCATTGTTGATTGGAGCTCCTATTTTAGTGCAACTGGAGCCGGGAAAAGAATTTGTGGTTTACAGCAATGCATCCCTGAATGGATTGGGTTGTGTACTCATGCAAGAGGGCATGGTGATAGCATATGCCTCTAGACAGTTAAAGCCGCACGAGAAGAATTACCCAACCCACGATTTGGAGTTAGCTGCAATTGTATTTGCACTAAAGATTTGGAGACACCATTTGTATGGTGAGAAATGTCGGGTGTTCACGGATCATAAGAGCCTAAAGTATTTGATGACTCAAAAGGAGTTGAATCTAAGGCAGAGAAGATGGTTAGAGCTAATAAAGGATTATGAGCTAGTGATTGACTACCATTCGGGAAAGGCGAACGTAGTCGTCGATGCCTTGAGTAGGAAATCCTTGTTTGTGCTGAAAGCCATGAACACACGGATGGCTTCATCAGATGATGGTTCTATTCTAGCTTAGTTGAGGGCTAGACCGATGTTTCTTCAAGAGATTTGTGAAGCTCAGAAAGGTGACAATGATTTGTAGACTAAAAGAGTTCAGTGTAAGTCAAATGTCGAGTCAGACTTTCGGATAAGTCCTGGTGGATGTTTGATGTTCCGAGATAGGGTCTGTGTACCAAGAAATGATGAACTTATTCAGAAAATTCTACATGAAGCACATAGTGGATGTTTTCTATACATCCAGGTAGAACGAAGATGTATAACGACTTGAGAAAATGGTATTGGTGGCCAAGTATGAAGAAAGATATTTCCGAGTTTGTATCGAGATGCCTAATTTGTCAACAAGTGAAGGCTGAACACCAAGTACCTTCGGGTTTACTTCAGCCTATTATGGTTCCCGAGTGGAAGTGGGACCGTATTACTATAGACTTCGTGACGGGTTTGCCGTTAACGCCAAAAAAGAAAGATGCCGTATGGGTCGTGGTCGATAGACTCACGAAGTCAGCCCATTTCATACCAGTACTGGTTGACTACTCGCTTGATAAGTTAACGGATTTGTATGTGACAGAAATAGTAATACTTCACGGTGTACCGTTGTCGATTATTTTAGACAGAGATCCGAGATTTACGTCATGGTTTTGGAAAAAGTTGCAAGAGGCCTTAGGCACAAAATTGAGCTATAGCACAGCTTTCCATCCATAAACTGACGGGCAGTCGAAAAGAGTAATACAAATACTTGAAGACATGCTTCAATGTTGTGTTTTGGAATTCCAAGGTAATTGGGAGAAATACTTACCGCTGGCGGAATTCGCCTACAATAACAACTTTCGGTCAAGTTTGAAGATGGTGCCTTATGAGGCATTGTATGGGCGTAAGTGCCGAACACCCCTGTATTGGACCGAACTCAGGGAGAATTAGACTCACGGGGTCGATCTAGTCAGAGAAACAGAAGAGAAGGTAAAAGTGATACGTGAATGTCTGAAAGCTGCCTTAGATAGACAAAAGTCCTATTCGGATTTGAAACGGAAAGAGATTGAGTTTCAAGTAGGTGATAAAGTGTTTCTGAAAGTATCACCATGGAGAAAAGTCCTCAGATTTGGCCGGAAAGGCAAATTCAGTCTGCGTTTTATCAGACCATATGAGATTACCGAGAGGATAGGGCCGGTAGCTTATCATTTGGCCTTGCCACCTGAGCTGGAAAAGATTCATGATGTCTTCCACGTGTCTATGTTACATCGATATCGTTCAGACCCTTCGCATGTGATTGTACCATCGGAGGTAGAAATTCGACCGGATATGACTTATAGCGGAGAGCCGGTTAAGATTTTGGCACGAGAAGTCAAGCAATTGAGAAATAAAAGTATAGCACTTGTGAAAGTACTATGGCAAACACATGGGGTGGAAGAGGCTACATGGGAGCCCGAGGAGACTATGAGAAACCAATATCCCAACCTTTTCACTGGTAAGATTTTCAGGGACGAAAATCCTTAAGGGGGAGAATTGTAACAGCCCGATTAAGGGGCTAGTCGGAACAGTGGTTTCAGAACCACTAATCTGAGGTCGGAGAGAATTATTTTAATTTTATTTTATGAGTTACAAAATGGTTACAAGAGTGCATGAAAATTTTGGTGCTCTAATTTTAGATATTGCATGACTAATTGTGTAAAAGGACTAAATCGCATAAAGTGCGAAAGTTCTATTTTACAAGCTAAAGGTGTCTAAAAGACATAGAATATTAATTGGAGGCCCTTAATGTGCAATTAGACCCTTAGATATAGGGTGGCCGGCCATAGGGGACAAGGAGTTGAAAAATAAGTCAAAGTTGGTAGGAGTTTGGTGGACTAATTTGATGTTTTATAATAAAATAGAGAAAGGAAAGATATCATCTTTTCTTCTCTTCTTTTCCACCGAAAATTAGCAGTAAATAGGGGTTTGAAAGCTCAAAAATTTCAGCAAGCTCTTCTCCTTACAAGTAAGTGATTTGATGATCATTTCTTGACAATATTTGTACTTTTGGAGCCCCTAAAGCTTAAGCTAGCTAAAAAGGGGACTATTTTGCAAAATGGTTGAAAGTTTAGAGTTTTACCATGTGAGCATTTATGTTGTTTGCTACATTTTTATGGAAGAAAATGAGTCCTAGTTGTTAGATAAACAACTTTTGTGAAAGGTGTTTCCATGAAAACACCTAAAAGGACCTTTTTGTAAAGGTGGTAAAATAAGTGTTAAAGGTGTGAAATATTGATTATTGAGGGTTTCCATAGGAGCAATAAATGTTGATCTAGGCTTGTAAAACGAAGAAATTTTATTGGAATTAATTTACGAGCCTAGGGCTAAAATAGTCATTTTGTGAAAGTATAAGGGTTAAAATTGTAATTTTGCCAAAGTTTGATTATTAAATGTGTTGATTAATATGATGATTAAATGAGCTAAATTGTTATTATAAATCAAGAAGAATGAAGAATTAACCTTGACCGAGGAAAGGGAAGGTATCGGACTAGATCGGTAATTTGGCCTATTTTGAAAACGAGGTAAGTTTGTGTGTAATAAGTTCAATATCATGCTAGTATGATTTAAAATGTTTGATATTTGTGAAGATGTATAATATTTCTACGAATTTTAGTGATGATGTTGAATGAGAAAATGATGAGAATTGTGATGTTGAAGTCCTGGTTGGACTTTAATAAATGAGAGAATAATATCCATAAGACTCAAGATGGGTAAGGTCTCGTATAAGACCATGTCTGGGACATGGCCTCGGCACCGAATTGAGATCCCGTATAAGACCATATATGGGATATGGCATCAGCATCGAATATGAAAATCGTATAAGACCATATCTGGTATATGGCATCGACAATCGATATGAGATCCCGTATAAGACCATATCGGGGATATGGCATTATTATCTAGAGAAGACCCCACACAAGGCCCCATCATGGATGTGGCATTGGCGTCGTATTTATGTGAATGATGATGATTAAGTATCTTCGAATACCCTAAGTGATTTAATGGGGTAAATAGTTAAGCTTGTAATAGAGCTAAAATTTATGCTAAAAATATGTGACGAAGTGATACAGGTACATGAGAATAATTCACGAGAAACGTATGAGATATGCGATATGTCATATAATTGGCAAGAGTGAGCATGAGCAAGTTGTAGCAATGTGCTTGAGACTTTGTGTTCTTATACAATGCAATGGATGGATGACATTATGAGCCTATATGTTGTTATTTATTTCATGCAAACTTACTAAGCTTTATGCTTACCCCTTTCATTTCCCTTTTCCTTGTAGTATCGCCAAGCTAACTCAGGGATCGTGGGACGTCGGAGTTCGGAATCACACAATTAACTTCTCCTTGGTATAGCAAAGTTAGATTCATTTTGAGTATGGCATGTATAGGACTTGGTCATTTTGTTATGTCATATTTGTTAGCTAAAGTGTTGGCTATTAATGTTGTTCAATTCATTCTGTAAATGGTCATGGGAAATTGGCCAATACTTGACAAGTTCATATATTCAATGATGAAGAAATTCGTGAAGTGAATGCTAGTATGGATGTCTTGATTTTGAGTCCCTAGAAGTGCTCTATGGTTATGATATATGTTGGATTAAATTGGTATAAGTATGGTTGCTGTGAAGGGTGGAATTTGGCTTGTTAGATAGCCTTTCAAATGTCCACACGGGTAGACACACAGGCGTGTGTCTAGGCCGTGTGTGACACACGGTCAGCCCCATGGGCGTGTTGATTGGCCGTGTGCTCCCTTGCATGCTAGGTTTATAAGTCAGTATGCTTAGTAGTAAACACACGGGCAAAGACACGGCCGTGTGTCTTAGCCGTGTGGAAGGTACGGCCATGGATATAGGCGTGTACCCAGGCCGTGTGAAATCTGCACCTGAAATTGAGAATTTAATTCGACATGCGGTCTAGGGACACGGGCGTGTACCTTGGCCATGTGACCTTAGTGAGGTGATGACGTCATAAACAGAATGCCATGGTTTTTGCACACGGGCTAAGACACGGGCGTGTCGTGGGCGTGTGGGGGACAAGGGCCAGGGGCACGGGCATGTGTCCGGCTATCTGAAAACCCTGTAGGTTCGAATTGAAAAATAAATCCCCACGGGTGTGGAACACGGGCATGTGAATTTCCACACCGGCGTGTTTCATCCTTCACACGGGCGTGTGACCCTGCTTTATGTCAAAATTGTCTAAGGGTTCAAAAGTTTCCGGTGTAGTCCCGAATCATACCGGGTATGAGTTTAGGGTCTCGTAGACCTATAATAAGGACATTATGGTCTTGAATGAAAAGTTTTAAATTGAGATGAAATTCTTATGAATTAATGTTGTATATTTGAGCAAGTTAAGTATGGTAATGCCTCGTACCCGGTTCGGGTGTCGAATACGGGTAAGTGGTGTTACACCTGAGGAGTGCATGAAGTGTGTTGTGTCACTCCTTTGAGACTCGGCCTACCAATGGTGGAACACCCTTGTGTCGATTGTACCAAGAGAAAGGATAACTTGGGAATTCTTCTAGGAAGAGTTCCGTAAAAAGTATATTTGCAAGAGGTTTATAGACCAGAAAATGAAGGAATTTCTAGAATTGAAGCAAGGCCGAATGACAGTAACAGAGTATGAGCATGAGTTCGTGAGACTCAGCAAATACGCTAGGGAGTGCATATATACCGAAGCCATCATGTGTAAGAGGTTTGAGGATGGATTAAATGAGGACATCTGATTGTTTGTTGGTATTCTAGAACTGAACAATTTTTTTGTACTAGTAAAGAGAGCTTGCAAGGCTGAGGAATTGGCCAAAGAGAAAAGGAAAGCTGATATTGAGTCTCGTGACTCAAAGAAAACACAGTTGGGGAAATCGTTTCAGTCCTCATCCAAGAAATTAAGAGAGTTCACTACTCGATCCAATGCTTCAGTTGGATTCTCGAACTGAAATAAGAATAAGCAGTACACGGTGTCTAAGGCTCAGACCACTTCAATTGCGAGTGTTGGTAATGCCCGACCTAATAGACCGAAATGCTCACAGTGTGGTAGACGTCACTTCGGTGAATGTCGAGGAAATGAAAGAGGCTGTTACAAATGTGGGTCACTAGACCATTTTATTCGAAACTGTCTTGAGATGGATGAGGAAGATAGAAAGCAAGATCTGCGAGCGAGTAATGCTCCTTCTAGAGGTATACAACAGAAAAACTCGGGAGGTGGGGCTAGCAGTAGAGGTGCGCCTAGAGATTCAGCCGTGAGGTCCGAGGGCCAACCGCCTGCAAGGACTTATGCCATTCACGCTCGCGAAGAGGCATCATCTCCAGATGTGATAATAGGTACTTTTTCTCTTCATGATATCTTTGTTGTTGCTTTGATTGATCCGGGGTCTACCCATTCGTATGTCTGTATGAAGTTAGTGTTTAGTATGAATATGCATGTTGAGTCTACCGAATTTGTGATAAAAGTGTCAAACCCTTTAGGCAAGCATGTGTTAGTTGACCAAGTGTGTAGAAATTGTCCCCTAACAATTAGAGGTCATTGTTTTCCGACTAACCTCATGTTGTTTCCGTTTGATGAATTTGACGTGATTCTTGGTATGGATTGGTTAACTGCTCATGATGTGATAGTAAATTGTGGAAGAAAATTTATTGAACTAAAATGTGAAAATGGAGATATCCTTCGGGTGGAATCAGGTGAACCGGATAGCTTACCTGTACTAATTTCTTCTACGACTGCTGAGAAATACATGAGAAAAGGGTATGAGTCCTATCTTGCATTTGTGTTGAATACCCAAGAGTCAAAAGTAAAGATTGAGTCAGTGCCTATGGTATGCGAGTATCTGGATGTGTTTCCGGAAGAGTTACCTGGATTGCCTCCAGCTAGAGAAGTTGAGTTTGGTATTGAGTTGGTCCCCGGTACGGCACCTATTTTGATTGCCCCGTATAGGATGGCACGGTTGGAGTTAAAAGAATTGAAGGCTCAGTTACAAGAGTTGACAGATAAAGGTTTCGCAAGACCAAGTTATTCTCCGTGGGGTGCTCCCGTACTTTTTGTGAAAAAGAAAGACGGGTCGATGAGATTATGTATAGACTACCGATAGCTCAACAAGGTTACAGTTAAGAAGAAGTATCCTTTCCCAAGGATCGACGATTTGTTTGACCAATTGAAGGGTGCCACAGTGTTTTCTAAGACAGACTTGAGGTTCGATTATTACCATCTGAGAGTTAAGGAACAAGCTGTATCGAAAAATGCATTTCGGACGAGATATGGCCATTATGAGTTCCTTGTCATGCCCTTTGGCTTAACAAATGCTCCCGCCGTGTTTATGGATTTAATGAACCGTATTTTCCGACCGTACTTGGATAGGTTTGTAGTTATTTTTATTGATGACATATTAATTTATTCTCATGATGAGAGTGAGCATGCCGAGCATTTGAGAACTGTCTTACAAACTTTAAGAGATAAGCAGTTGTATGCTAAATTTAGCAAAAGCAAATTTTGGCTCCGAGAAGTTGGATTCTTAGGACACATCGTGTCGGGTGATGGAATTAGAGTTGACCCAAGCAAGATATTGGCTATCGTTGATTGGAAATCGCCGAGGAATGTGTCAGAGATTTGAAGCTTTTTGGGCTTAGCGGGATACTACAGACAATTTGTCAAAGGATTCTCCATGATTGCTACTCCTATGACGAGGTTGCTACAAAAAGATGTGAAGTTTGAGTGGACTGAGTAGTGCCAACAGAGTTTTGAGAAACTAAAAGCATTATTGACTGAAGCCCCAGTTTTAGTGCAACCGGAACCAGGAAAGGAATTTGTGGTTTATAGCAATGCGTCCTTAAATGGATTGGGGTGTGTACTTATGCAAGAAGGCAAAGTAATAGCTTATTCTTAGAGACAACTGAAGCTACACGAAAAAAACTATCCGACTCACGATTTAGAGCTGGCCGCCATAGTGCTCGCACTGAAGATTTGGAGACACCATTTGTATGCGACAAATGCTGAGTATTCACCGACCATAAAAGTCTAAAGTATTTGATGACTCAAAAGGAGTTAAACCTACAGCAACAGAGATGGTTAGAACTGATAAAGGATTATGAGTTGATAATTGACTACCACCCAGAAAAGGCGAATGTGGTCGTCGATGCTTTGAGTAGGAAGTCATTGTTTGCCTTGATGGATATGAATACCCGGTTATGCGGATCGATGATGGCTCGATCATGCCATTGAGTTAAGAGCTAGACCGATGTTTTTGCAAGAGATTTGTGAAGCTCAAAAAAGTGATAAAGAGTTGCAAGCTAAGACAACACAGTGCGAGACGGGTATAGAATCAGACTTTCGGATTGGTTCAGATGATTGTTTAATGTTTCAAGACAGAATTTGTGTACCCAAAAATGATGAGCTTATTCAGAAGATTTTGCATGAGGCACATAGCAGTTGTATGTCTATCCATCCGGGTAGTGTGAAAATGTATAATGACTTGAAATAAATGTATTGGTGGTTGGGAATGAAAAGAGACATCTCCGAGTTTTTCTCTAAGTGTTTAATTTGTCAACAAGTGAAAGCCGAACACCAAGTACCTTCGGGCCTACTTCAGCCTGTGATGGTTCCCGAGTGGAAATGGGACCTTATTACCATGGATTTTGTGTCTGGTTTGCCGTTGACACCAAGGAAGAAAGATGTCGTTTGGGTTGTGGTTGATAGGCTTACGAAATTGGCTCACTTTATACCAGTTCGTACCGACTATCCACTTGAGAAATTGGCCGATTTGTATGTTTCTAAAATCGTGACACTTCACGGGGTACCTTTATCGATCATTTCGGATAGACATCCGAGGTTCACATCACGGTTTTGGAAAAAGTTACAAGAAGCTTTGGGAACAAAGCTGAATTTTAGTACTGCTTTTCACCCGCAAACCGACGGTCAGTCGGAAAGAGTAATTTAGATTCTTGAAGATATGTTGCGGTGTTGTGTTCTTGAGTTTCAAGGCAGTTGGGAAAAGTACTTACTGTTGGTAGAGTTTGCCTACAACAATAGTTATCAGTCGAGTTTGAAAATGGCACCTTATGAGGCTTTGTATGGGCGTAAGTGCCGAACACCTTTGTATTGGACCGAACTCAGAGAAAATTAGATTCACGGGGTTGACTTAGTCAAAGAGACTGAAGAGAAAGTAAAAGTGATTCGTGACTGTTTTAAGGCTGTTTCATATAGACAGAAATCCTACACGGACTTGAAACGGAAAGAGATTGAGTTTCAAGTAGGTGATAATGTATTTTTGAAAGTGTCTCCGTGGAAGAAAGTCATCAGATTCGGTAGGAAAGGAAAATTAAGTCCACGTATTATTGGACCTTATGAGGTGACTGAGAGAATTGAACCGGTAGCATACCGATTATCCATGCCATCTGAGTTAGAAAATATTCATGATGTGTTCCATGTGTCTATGTTGCGCCGTTACCATTCTGACCCATCACATTTGATTTCACCATCAGAGGTTGAAATTCGACCGGATATGACCTATGGTGAAGAGCCGGTTAAGATTTTATATCGAGAGGTCAAGCAATTGAGAAATAAAAGTATAGCACTCGTGAAAGTACTATGGCATAGACATGGGGTTGAAGAGGCCACATGGGAGCCCGAGGAGACTATGAGAGACCAATACCCGAACCTTTTCACTGGTAAGATTTTCGGGGACGAAAATCCCTAAGGGGGAGAATTATAATAGCTCGATTTTGGGGCTAGTCGGAATAGTGGTTTCAGAACAATGAATCTGAGGTCGGAGAAAATTATTTTAATATTAGTTTATGTGTTATAGCATGATTATATGAGTGCATGAAAATTTTGGTGAATTATTTTTAGTGATTGCATGCTTAATTTTAAAAAAAAAGACTAAATCGCATGAAGTGCGAAAGTTTTGTTGTACAAGCTAAATGTGTCAAATGACTATAGAACCTTAAATTGGAGGTCCTAAATGTGCAATTAGGCCCTTAAGAAAGTGTTGGCTGGCCATAGGGGAAAAAGAAATGAAAATTGGTCAAAGTTGGTGGAATTAGGTGACTTAATTGATGAAATAAAAATAAAATAAAGAGAAAAAGATATCATTTCTTCATCTTCCTACCTACCACCGAAATTTTCAGCAAACTAAAGGTTTTGAGAGCTCAAAATTTTAGCTAAGCTTATCTCTTGCAAGTAAGTCATTTTGATTATCATTTTTGTTGATTTTTGCGTTTTTGGAACCATTGTAGCTTAATCTAGCTAATGACGGGACTCTTTTGCACTATGGTTGAATGTCTAGTGTTTTTCCATGAGAGCATTAGTGTTGTTTGCTTAATTTTTATGGAAGAAAATGAATCTTGGTTGTTAAATAAAAAACTTTTGTGAAAGGGGTTTCCATGAAAACACCTAAAATGGACCTTGTTTTAAAGGTTGTAAAATAGGTAGTAAATGTGTGAAATAATTGGATTTGTGAGTTGCTATAGGCTTAAAATAGTTTTGGCTAGGCTTGTTAAAGGAGCAAATTTGATGAAAATCGTTTTACGAGCCTAGGGGAAAAATCGTAATTATTTGAAAGTCTAAGGGCAAAATGATAATTTTTGCCAAAGTAAGAATTTTGGAATGTCTTGAATTATGTAGTGATTAAATAAGTGAATTTGTCATTATAGATCAAGAAAAATGGAGCCCAGACCTAGACGGGGGGAAAACCAAGCTAGTAGACTAATTCAATCTAGTCGCTCAATTTCTGTATACCGAGGTAAGTTGTACGTAAATAATACAACTTTATTGTTAGTATGCATTGAACAATTGATATTGCATAAAATTTTGTTATTATTGTTATGAATATGCATGACGAAATTTGATGTGGAATACTCCCGGTTGAACCTTAGGAATAGATTGGATATCCAAGCCATAACATTCGGTTGATATGTGTGCTAGTGTAAGAACATGTCTGGGACATGGCATTGGCCACATTATGAAAGCCAGTGTAAGACCATGTCTCGGACATGCCATCGGTGATGATATGTGTGCTAGTGTAAGACCATATCTGGGACATGGCGTCGGCCACAATACGAGAGCCAGTTTAAGACCATATTTAGGACATGGCATCGGCATTGAGACGAGAGCTAGTGTTAGACCATATCTGGGACATGGCATCGGCCTCGATATGTGAGCCAGTGTAAGACCATGTCTGGGACATGGCATCGGCAACATACCCTCTTGTGTAAGGCTTGTCGAGTCTCCTTTGGTATTCCAACTGGTTCAACGGGTAATTTAAAGCTTGTGTCAAAAGTGAGAAAAGTTACGACTATGTTGTAAGTGATACAGGTACCTACATGAAATTTATGAGAAATGATCTTGATTTATGATGTATGATTAATAAGGATGAAAATGAGTAAGTTATGCCTTTAATCATTCAAGAATTATGTGCAAGTTTATAATATGCTATGAGAATATAATGCATGGTAATTGTTGTTAATTATTTACATGCGACTTACTAAGCTTTATGCTTACTCCCTTTCCTTTCCATTTTCTTATAGTATCGCCAAGCTAGCTCGGGGATCAAAGGATGTCGGAGGCTCGATCACACTATCAATTTGAACATTTGGTATAGTTAGATTTATCATTTTGAGTATGGCATGTATAGGGACTTGGTCTTTTGTCAAGTGTCATATTGTTATGGCCAAAAGTGTTGGCTTATTTTGAAGATTGACTCATTTTGTATAAGGAAATAGCCTTGTTTTTGTCCACACGGGTAGACACACGGGCGTGTGTCTAGGCCGTGTGTGACACACGGTCTGACCCATGGGCGTGTAGTTCCGCCGTGTGTCCCCCTACACCCGAAGTTGGCAAAACAGAATGCCCACCAGTAACCACACGGGATAAGGCACGGCCGTGTGTCTCAACCGTGTGGAAGACACGGCCATAGGACATGGGCATGTGCCCAGGCCGTATGAAGTTTGCACTTGAATTTAAGAATTTAATTCGCCACACAGCCTAAGAACACGGGTGTGTGCCTTGGCCGTGTGACCTTATTGGGTTGATGACGTCAGAAACAGAATGTCAACGTTTTAACACACTGGCGTGTCAGGGCTGTGTGAGGGACACAGTTCATGGACACGAGCGTGTGCCAGGCCGTGTGAAAACCCCTGTAGGTTCGAATTGAAAAATAAATCTACACGGCTAGGGACATGGGCTTGTGTGACTACACAGTCTGCCCACACGGGCGTGTCCCTTGCTGATCGCTGTGATTATAGAGTTTTAAATTTATAATGATCGAACCTGGAACTAACTATAAAAACGATTGCGGCAAGTGCACCTATCGAACAGTAGTATAGCTTAGGCCAGACCGGATTGTCGAACTTAAAGGAACCAAAAGTACTAATACTAACTTTCTTTTTATTATCTAGCCTAAAATAAGTGAAGTTGTTATTTAATCTAAATTTAACTAACTACTAAGCTAAAGACGCAAAGACAAAAAGAATGAATTGGGGAAATCTTTGTTGGAAAAACTCATTTGATTAAGACGATACCCTTAGGAAGAATCCACCTAGACTTCACTTGTTATCTAACTCTCAACAGACGATTTATTCACTTGACTTAATCAAGTAAGACTCCTAATGTATATTAAACCCTCTCTTGAAGCGAATAACGTCTAACCCTAGGTTGATTAATTGAAATCTCTTTCTAATTAAAACCCTAGAATTACATTAAATCGATCTATGGACTCCCATATTAGGTTTCACCCTAATCCGGTAAAATCTTGTAACCCTATCTCTAGGCACGCGATCAACTCCAGCTTAATTATGCTAGATCTACTCTTAGCGGGGACTTTTGCTCCTCCACCTAAGCACATCAAACTTGAATCAATATCCAGGAAATATTAACACAAGAATTAAGAACACATAATTAAGAACAAATCAAGTATTTATCATATAGTTCAACAAGCGATAACAAGATTCATCTAAGTTTCATCCCCTTGTGTATCTCGAAGGGTTTAGTTCATAACTATAAAAGAAAACATCTCGGAAGAAAAGATAAAACAAAACATAAGAAATCCTAAAACCCCTAAAGGAATTGAAGGAGAGGATCCGTGCGTCTTGAGTAGAATTCCGGCTTCTTGAGATGGATCAAGCTGGCTATCTTGAGTGTTTACCATAAATTTGACCTTTTCGACTCGGCTCCTTGCCTAGCTCACCGCCCCCTTCTAGGTTATACTTAGGGTGTTTATATAGGCTTTAGAAATAGGTTTCTTTGCCCCTAAGTATCCTTTTCGAGTGAAATTGCTCTTCTCCACGGCAGGGGACACGACCATGGCTGCGCCGCGTGAATCGTCTTTAGGCCGTGTTCGGACTTTTAATGAGGTGACACGCCCGTGTAAATTGTGATCAGGCCGTGTTCTAGTCTATCAAGGAGACACGGCCGTGTTGGCTCAAGTCCAAGCCGTGTCGATTTTCACTTTGGCCCAATTTGGTCCGTTTTGAGCCTGTTTCTCGTTCTTTCCATCCTCCGGTGCTTTCCTGAGTATAAAACATGAAAAGAAAGAATTAAGAGCACCTTTTTACATATTCCAATGGATAAATCATCCAAAAGTATGCTAAATGTGGGATTAAAATATGTTACTTTTACGGTTTATCACATACCCCCACACTTAAGCTTTTGCTTGTCCTCAAGCAAAATTCTCAATTTACAATTAAAACGAACTTTCCATGATTCAATATTCCTATCAACAATGTCTCATCATAATTCATAGATAATTTATACAAGGATAATTTAACTCAAAGAGTCCTAAAGATTCAAACAATATAAGTCATACATTTGTAGCACAAAACATAGGTGTTTCCCCTGATCTAAATAATTACCTCTGATCCAAAACCTACAAGGATTGACATCCTTACAAAAGATTCACTCAAATCACTCGAAGTGTTTAAGGTTCAAAATTAAGCACTCAAATGTCAAACCTGAAAAGTTAATCCCATAGGCTTGCATGAAAATCAAATCTCCACCACTGTAATATGAAATGATGTACAAATCAAAAGGTCTTTGAAAGGGTTGTAACGGGGCTTGGGTTAAGGTGTGGATAAAGGCTGAATTAGAGGGTTAGAATCTAGATTGAATTGACAAATTACCTAACTAGAAACAACGAACTGAAAAATAAATAATTACATGAATTGAAACTTTGAAACTAAAAATACGAGCTTCTTCTTCAATAAATAGACTTTAACTGTATAAGCTCGCTTTTCATCATACTAATACTTAATATACTTCGATGTTTTTTTTTAAGAACAAATCAAGTAATAATAAAAAACTTTAACAACTAAAATAAAGAACATAGTTAGGCAACTGATCAAATCAAATCTCGACAAAAAAGGGTAGTCAAGAAGAATGGTGCTAACAAATACAAAGGGTTTTGGGTTAATATTAGTGGGTGAGTCAATAAAAAGGGTTGTTAGGATCAAAGGGGTTCACTAGGGGTTAATTATGAAGGTGGGCTTTTTATGGAGTAAGTGGGTTAAATCCTAGGTACCTTTATCATTTCTGTATATCAAATCAAAGATGTGGTCTCGACATGTATAATCGATGCAAGTTCTAGAATAACAGTTCAATGTTGACACACTCATAATCAAAAAGTGAGCATGAAAAAGGATATATACTCTTATAAGGCTTAAAATCTCACAAAAATTATGGGTATTTTGATATCAACCTCGTAAATTTCAAATTTCAAAGTAATATTCAAATTCAGGTAGACAACCTAGAAAAAAATTTTAATACCGAAAAATAGACTTATCATGCTTGATTCTCTAGTATCTTAGAATTTAATTATCAATGCACCATTATCAATTACTTACTCTAAAACATATCAATAAAAATCATAAATCATGGAAATTTCATTCTAATGATAATATGAGAAATTTATTTTAAGACAAGGCATAATTCAGGGATTTGAGAATAATGAAAAAAGTTAGGCACCTTTTTAGGTTGTTCACCCCCCCACACATAAAATGTACATTGCCCTCAATGTACAAGGATATATATATAGAAAATTAAGTATAAATTCAAAAGATATGGAGAGAAGTGAAACTCCCTGAATTATGGATGAAATCCTTGCGTTAGAGGTGAAAGACAAGTTGGAGGGGTCGTTCTTGATGACGATCCTGCGCTAGATGAAGAAATTGGGTAGCTCATGGAGGATTAGCCAGCGTATAATAATAATAATTAAAACTATACTAATTAAATAATTAAAGAAAAGTAAGCTAAAGTGAAGAAAAAAAAAAGTGAACTAAAATTAAAAGAAAAGATAAATGGACCGTAGAGTCCTTCTTCTTGGGTGTGATTTTTAAGGCTGTGGATATGGTGGTGGTCGTGGTGTGATTCCCAAGCAGCCTGAAGAACCTAAAACCAAGAAACAAAAATAAAATAAGTTAAATTAAGCTGAAGAGAAGTAAAGATAAGGAAATTGAAGCAAAAGAGAAAAACGAAATAAAAATTAAATGGCCTCAAATATCCTTGGCTCGTCGAATGATTGAAGCGGACGGCATGAACTTATATAGATCGGTCTCTCTCTGGGAGACTATGCTTGATCCCTTCCGCTTCTTCGGCATTTGGTGTAGCTCAAGGGTTTTGGGAATGTATTGGAAGAGAAAAGTAGGGAGAGGGTTGAGAAAGAAAAGGAAAAACTGAATGGGCTGAATGGGTGAGAAGAGGGAGGGGTGGGTGGTTTAAATAGAATTCTCAAGTCAGGTACATTCCCACGCCCGTGTACCATGGGCGTGTTGATTCACACGGCCGCCTCGCACAGCCGTGTTATGCATCGTATCGTTTCTCCCACGCCCATGTTCTGGTTACTACGCTCGTGTATAAACTACCAGTGTTGACCACGGCCGCATCGCACGGCCGTGTTGGGCGTCGTTCATGTCTCCCATGCCCATTTTATAGATTACCACGCCCGTTGGTGATAAGTCAGTGTCGTCCACGGCCGCGTCGCATGGCCGTGGCATTTTGTCGGTGCCCGTGGGGTGGTGGTTGGAGTCCGTGACTTGAAGATTTGATTCTTTCTGACTTGTACCTCTTCTGCCATTGTCAGTATGGAGATTTTGTACCTCCACACGGCCACGACCACGGCCAAGACCATGTGCAAGGCCGTGTGGGCTGGAAATCTGCATTTTTGGTTAGTTTAAAACTAGGTGTTTAAGACTTAGAGAAGAGAAGAAAATAGAAATGAAAACAAATACGAAAGTAATTAGGGTTAGTGCTCGGGTTACCTCCCAAGAAGCGCTCGTTTAAAGTCTTAAGCTAGACTTTCCTCGTATTCGTAAAAATCAGGGTGGTTTAAAAATTTGAATATCTTCCCTCATGCTATCAGTTTCATTATCATGATAAAGCTTAATTCGAGATGCGTTTATATTGAAAGTATCAAAACTAGGATTACTTACCTCGACTGTTCCGTATAGGAAAACATTGGTTACCCTAAAATGGATTTCTTTGTTATTGTTAGAGTCAGGAGGAGATATTCGAGGGTTTGCTTTATCAATCAATACTTGATCTCCGATTTTGAACTTGTTTGCCGCGTGGAGTGGCTCTGGTTCTGCTTTGTGTATCCCTAATTTTTCCTTAAAATGTGTTTTCCACTCGTCTAGATCATCGATCTGAATCCCTTGTTCTTCGTGTGTTATTTCTTTGTTGGCACATGGTATAGGACGGGTTCAGTTGTATTCTTTCCTTGTGTTTCCTGAAAAGAAGGATTAACCGAATGGTTATCAATAGAATTTATTTTCTCACTGGATTACTCGATGTTCTAGCCGAATCGAGAGCTTGGAGAGTATTTGTCTCATTACCTACACGAAGTATTAGTTCTCTGCATCAATGTCAATTTTAGTCTGCGAGTTGCTAAAAATGGTCTTCCTAAGATTAGGGGATACTATTGTCCTCATCCATGTCTAAGACAACAAAATCTCTTTGGGAAAACAAATTTATCAATTTTTACAAGAACATCTTCGATAATACCCCTAGGAATTCTAACAGTTTTATCAGCTAGTTGAATGCTCATCCTAGTTTGTTTGGGTTTCCCTAGACCTAGTTGTTTAAACAATTTATAAGGCATGACATTTATGCTTGCCCCTAAATCAGCTAACGCATTATCAATATGTAAACTACCAATTAAACATGGAATCGTAAAACTCCCTGGATCTTTTAATTTCTGTGGTAGTTTATTTTGCAAGATTGCCAAGCACATTGCGCTTAGTTCCACGTGTGATGCCTCATCTATCCTTCGCTTGTTCGTCAAAAGCTCTTTTAAAAATTTTCTAGAATCTGGCATCTGCGAAAGAGCTTCAAGAAACGACAAGTTAATAAGAAACTTCTTTGGAGGTTTAAGAAATTTACCGAATTGTTCCTCTGTGTGGTCTTTCTTTATCGCATTGGGGTACGGCATATGAGCTTGGTACTCTGTAATTACTGGGTTTGGTAAATCATGGCTTACCTCAACCTTACCTTCACTTACTACAAGCTCTTGCCTTGGGTCAGATTCCTCTGACCTTTCACTGTCATGAGCTGTTACGGCTTGAATTTGCTCTTTTGGGTTAGTTTCAGTGTTGCTTGGTAGACGCCCTTGCGGTCGTTTGGAAATTAACTTTGCAAGTTGTCCAACTGACTTAGTAAGTTCCCCAACTTGGTTCTCGATCCCTTTGATCGATGCTTGTTGATTATTAAGCGTTGTCTCAGTTTTTTGGAGACGGGTATCCGTGGGTCGCCATGAATTTTGTCGACATCTCCTCGAGGTTCGACTCCTCTTCTGTTGGTAAGGTGGTTGTTGAAAATTTGGAGGAAGTTCTGGTCCTTGGCTACTTTGATCATCCCACGAGAAATTAGGATGGTACCTCCAACCTGCATTATAAGTGTCACTATAAAAATTATTTTGAGGTCTAGAATAGTTACCCATATAGTGGACTTGTTCGTTCTCTATGCCATATCCGTAGGGTGGGTACTCAAGATTCGCCACGCCTCCGCTTGTTTCGTACTGCATAACTGGATGTATCTGCGAAGAACACAAATCATCAAACTTTTTATTTAACATCTCTAACTGGTTTGATAGCCTGGTTATTGGGTCGAGGTTGTAGATATCATTTGCTTTTGTTAGCTTTGTCCTCATAACTTTGCGATAGTTATTCAGTGCCATCTCCTCTATCTGCCAAAATCAAATAAAAGAAAATTTAACAAAGTAAAAAATAATAATAATAATGGCTAAAGTAATAAAAATTGAGCTTTCTTAATATTTTTAGTTCCCCATGTGGCGCTAAAAACTTGATCATTTGTGATTACTGAGTTTTAAATTTATAATGATCGAACACGAACTAACTATAACAACGATTGAGGCAAGTGCACCTATCGAACAGTAGTATAACTTAGGCAAGACCGGATTGTCAAACCCAAAGGAACCAAAAGTACTAATACTAACTTTCTTTTTATTATCTAGCCTAAAATAAGTGAAGTTGTTATTTAATCTAAATTTAACTAACTACTAAGCTAAAGACGCAAAGACAAAAAGAATGAATTGGGGAAATAATGTTGGAAAAACTCAGTTGATTAAGACGATACCCTTAGGAAGAATCCACCTAGACTTCACTTGTTATCTAACCACGAACGGATGATTTATTCACTTGACTTGATCCGTAAGACTCCCTAATGTATATTAAACCCTCTCTTGAAGCGAATAACGTCTAACCCTAGGTTGATTAATTGAAATCTCTTTCTAATTAAAACCCCTAGAATTGCATTAAATCGATCTATGGACTCCCATATTAGGTTTCACCCTAATCCAGGCAAAATCTCGTCACCCTATCTCTAGGCGCGCGATCAACTCCGCTTAATTATGCTAGATCTACTCAAGAAGCGGGGACTTTTGCTCCTCCACCTAAGCACATCAAACTTGAATCAATATCCGGAAATATTAACACAAGAATTAAGAACACATAATTAAGAACAAATCAAGTATTTATCATATAGTTCAACAAACGATAACAAGATTCATCTAAGTTTCATCCCCTTCAGGTATCTGAAGGGTTTAGTTCATAACGATAAAAGAAAACATCTCAGAAGAAAAGATAAAACAAAATATAAGAAATCCCTAAAACCCCCTGAAGGAATTGAAGGAGAGATTTGCCGTCTTAAGTAGAATTTTGGCTTCTTGAGATGGATCAACTGGCTATCTTCGAGTGTTTCCCACAAATCTGACCTTTTCGGCTCGACTCCTTGGCCTAGCTCACCGTCCCCTTCTAGGTTATACTTAGGGTGTTTATATAGGCTTTTGAAATAGGTTTCTTTGCCCCTAAGTATCCTTTTTCGAGTGAAATTACTCTTCTCCACGACAGGGACACGGCCATGGCACACGCCCGTGTGAATCGTCTTTAGGCCGTGTTCGGACTTTTAATGAGGTGACACGCCCGTGTAAATCGTGATCAGGCCGTGTTCTAGTCTATAAAGGAGACACGACCGTGTTTGCTCAAGTCCAGGCCGTGTCGATTTTCACTTTGGCCCAATTTGGTCCGTTTTGAGCCAGTTTCTCGTTCTTTCCATCCTCCGGTGCTTTCCTGAGTATAAAACATGAAAAGAAAGGATTAAGAGCACCTTTTTACATAAATCAAGGGATAAATCATCCAAAAGTATGCTAAATGTGGGATTAAAATATGTTACTTTTACGGTTTATCACTTGCCACACGGGCGTGTCCCTTACCACACGGGCGTGTGCCCCTATTTTTAGTGACATTTTCCAAAGTTTCTAAAGAACTCGATTTGATCCCGAAACATTTCTAAAATGTGTTTTGGGCCTCGTAGACTCATATTAAGGACTTTAAGATGAAGATTGAAAAGTTTTAAATTTGAACGAAATTTCATTACCCGAAAATGTATGTTAGTATCTGTCTGAGTTAGGTAACACCTCGTACCCTATTCCGGCGTCAAACACGAGTAAGGGGTGTTACATATATAGAAGTACCTTAGTGTGAAAACGGTCATTTTGGGATAGTTGGTATATGAAAATTGTGGCATTATAATTTCCTTATGACTTGGTAAATGTATGGTATTGATCATGTTTTATGCTAGTATAAGTGATGATATAAACTTAAATGTTTTGACATGTGAAAGATTACAAAATGAAGTAAATATGATAGTTAATTTTATATATGATTAGAAATGGTATAAATGATTGTCAAACTTAAAACATATGTTAAGTGCATGGTTGTTTTGGTTCATTTCAATATCATATGGATCCTTTATGCTCAAAATAAATAGATAGGCATATGTTGATCTAAGATAAGCAAGGTTAACATAGTTAGGTAAGTAGATAGTATAATTTAATTTAAATGAATGACATGGATTGTATATTATGTTAAAAGGGTTGAATGCAAATTGTTACAAGTTTGTTTTGGTATGTTTTGTTAGGTTTTGGTATTGGTGAATTGACAAATGAATGTATGTGATAATATAATTTGAATGGAAACATGTGAATTGGTACCAAAATGTGTTAATTTGCTAAATATAGGGGCAACGTCGCGATCATGAGTCCCCAACGTCGCAACTTAGTTTGATAGTAAGTGACGTTACAATATCGAGGGATTTAACGTTGCTATGTAAGTCATTGATTTTTGTAGTTGCGATAAAGGAATTATGATGTCGCGATGTCAACATGAGGTTTTAAAAACTTTAGAAATTAATCTTAATTCAACCTAAAATTTGCAAAAAAAAAAAAAAAAAAAACTTTTAAAGCCCGTGTGGGACCCAGAAATAAATATATTGCATAATATGATCTCTCCAGAATAAGAACAACACTCTTATATAAGTATCTCTCCAGAACAAATAAAGGGCCTAATCAAATACATAGATATGATTTTGAGACCTACTTACAATCGAAAATCCAATATGATCTCATAAAATAGTAATTCCATTAATAGAATATACAATATAATAAGATATAATATATATAAACTCTTGACAACTTTAAATCACTATCTAATTTAAAATCCATAATTTAATGAAGAACGTCGATCCAAATCAATAACCAAAATTCATACTCTATAACAATATCATCTTTCATAATAAGTTAACTATTCACCAAGAAATCAGCATAACCCAATATAAAATTTAATAAATTGTCCATAGCACTTTCCCTGCCAAATTACCAATTTCAAATTTCATGACATATAATAAATTTTCAACTACACTAATTATATTATTAAAACGTTAAAATTAACTATTCAAGTTTATTTTAATATAACCACTCACTTTTTCAGTTTTATTTTGATTTTTAAATACTGGACACTTTAAACCTCTAACAATTATATATAACTGCATTACCTAACTAACAATTATATATAAATTATATACATAACTATTGTTAGGTTAACAATTATATATAAATTATATACATAACTATTGTTAGGTTCAAAATTCGAAGATACAATATACCTCATCTATTTAATTTTATTTAATTTTTCAAAATTGCGTTACGAGTTTATTTATTTTTATTTTAATATTGTACATACTTGTATATTTTAGGTGGTTTCCGTTTGTTATTTTTAATTGATAAAAAAAGTGATAACAAAATTTAACTAGTAAAAGTTGATATAAGATTGAAACTGAAAAGTAGGTTAATTAAGATAGGAAGATACATTTACAATTTAAGCCCGTATAATATAGAGTATCCTCTATAGTTTGATCAAACAAACAGAAAAGCAAGGTTAAATGAAAGAAAGCTTGATATGAAATAGTAGTTTAATTAGGCATCGAGTGAGCGTCAACCTCAACTCGAGCTACCCCATCACGGTCCTGAGCTGTTTTAGCCACTTCCACTTCCCTCACCACAAACCCACTCACGTCGCTCTTTTCACCCCTCAAAATCCTCCCTTCTTCTTCCTCATCCACGTAGTTAGGATCCTTCTCATCAATGGCTGCAGGCACCGGCGACAGCTCGTTCTCCATCTTGTCATCAGGTCCTTCCCACGTGTACTTACCTCCACGTCCCGATTTGGGTGGCGGCCGACCAATCCCAATCCCACTAGCCGGATGTCGGTCCATACGTTGCACCCCTTTGTCCTGCAACTTCTTTTCAACGTACTTGATGGTGCCCATGTTCCGAGATGGCACTTCCGCCTTCTCAACCTTCTTTCTACCCTCTTCGTCTCGACCAACTGCTCGGATCACCACGGGGGCATTCTTCTCTTCCTTTATCTGCTTGGTAGTTTCCATTTTTTTCTTCATGAACAGTTTGAATAAGAAAGATTTTGAAGTCTATATAAAGCAAGTGAAAGTAGAGATTGATGCAACTTGGAAAGCAGGAAGTAGGTGCTGTGCATGCCACTTTGTTATGCTGGATTTTGCTTTTGCGCCACGTATACTCTCAGATTTTGGTCTGTACCCTAAGTACTGCACACGTATATTTTGTTCATATGATTTACGCGGTCGGAATATAATTTTATACATGATTAATTAATGAGATAATATTCTATAATTCCATGCATCAATGAATTACACAAAATTATTTCATCGATAAATAAAATAGTAAAATAATTGAAGAGTTATAAATAAATATTAATAAACTTATTTAGTTGTAATTAAAATTAATCAAAATTTTTATCTTTCTGAACTCTACACTGATATTCCAAGTAGATAATACCCATGTTGCACAGTATTGCATACAGGTCAATATGAAGACAAAAACACACTACACTGGTTTGCTTTTTGGATGGCATACAGTGAGGTGAGTTTGAGAATTACAACAGTAAATAATATCTAATATAAAATTAGAACAGTAAATTAAGATCTGTCATATCAAATCATTAAGAACAAATTAAGAATAAAATTAGATGCGGAAGCGTACCTGAATCCATGAATTCCTTAAAGTTTATCCGAATCTTGGGATTTGATCTTCCAAATTAGCACACAAGAAATTTAGAGAATATTTGCTCTCTGTTTCCTAAGGATGGGATATTAAAAAAGATATCTTGTATGTAATTTGGGGGCCATAACCCTAATATATAACTTTGGCACATTAGCCCTAATTCCTAATTATCCCATCATTAATTAAAAATTGATTAGAACTGAATTACTAGAGTTACACAAATTTGATCCATACTTTATTTAATAATTAAAGCCCAATAAACCTTAACCAAATTAGATCAATTTTTATTTGGGCTAACCCATCATGATAGTAAATAATAACATGTAATTACCCTTATAATATATGTGATGTCCATATTTTCCAACAATCTCCCACTTGGACCACACATATATATACTAAATACTCTATAATTACATGTTTGATTGATATCAATGGTTGTAATTGTAACAGCCCGGTTTAGGGGATAGTCAGAATAGTGATCTCGGGGTCACTAATCTGAGAATTGAGAAATTTATTTTCATGTTATATTATGAGTCGGAGCATGATAGTATATGTGCATGAGAATTTTGGTGCTTTAATTTTAGCGATTTCACGTTTAATCGCGAAAAAAGACTAAATCGCATAAAGTGCGAAAGTTCCATTCTATAAGATAAAAGTACCAAATAGCCTTAGAATGTAAATTGGAGGTCTTTAAAAGGCAATTAGACCCCCAATATATGCTTGGCCGACCATGGACTAGCATAGGAGACAAAGATGGACACAAAATTGGTCAAAGTAGTTGATAGTTGGTGACTTATTTGACTAGTTTAATATTAGAATACAGAAAGAGAAAATATCATCTTTCTCTCCATCTTTCTCCACCGAAATTTACAAGCAAAATAGGGGTTTGAAAGCTCACAATTTTCAGCAAGCTCTCCTCCATTCTAGTAAGTGATTTTGATGATTTTTCTTTATGATAATTGTACTTTTAATACCCCTAGAACTTAAGCTTTCAAATGAGAGGACTATTGTGCAATTTGATGCAAATTTTAGAGTTTTACCATGAGAGCTTTCATTGCTATTTGCTGCATTTTTATGGAAGAAAATGAGTCTTAGTTGTTGGATGAACAACTTTTGTGAAAGGTGTTGTCTTGAAAACACCTAATTTGGACCTTGATGAAAAGGTTACAAAATTGTAGTAAATATGTGAAATGTTGAGTTTTGATGATAGATATAAGAGTATTAAATGTTCACCTAGGCTTGTTGAAGGTAGAAATGTGATTAGAATTTATTTCCGAGCCTAGGGGCAAAATGGTTAATTTGCCAAAGTCTAGGGGCAAAATAGTAATTTTGCCTAAGCATGATTATTGAAATGCTTTACTAATGAGATGATTAAAATGAGCTAAATTGTTGTTATAGAGCAAGAAGAACTGAGGATCCGCCTCGATCGGGGAAAGAACAAAGTCTCGGACTAAATCGTCGAGCTAGCTCATTTTGAAATCGAGGTAAGTTTGTATGTGATTAATGAAATATTTGTGTTAGCATAATTGAAAATGCTTGGTATCACATTGATGTATGATACTTCATTGAAATGAGGAATTGATGTTAAGTATGATGTTGAAGTCCTAGTGGACTATAATGAATATGGGATTGCTATCATCGAGATGTGAATCAGATAAAGTCCCGTATAAGACCATGTCCGGGACATGGCCTCAGCACCGAGTTAAGATCCCGTATAAGACCATATCCGGTATATGGCTTCGGAAAAGAATAAGAAACTCGTTAAGACCACATTCAGTATGTGGCATCGATAATTGATGTGAAAGTCCATATAAGACCAAATTCGGGATATAGCATTGGCATTTAGAAGTAACTCCATGTAAGACCACCTCGGGGATGTGGCATTGGCTTCATCTCTACATGAACGACATCGAATATACGTCTTTGACTATCCCTAGTGATTAAAGGGATAAGTAGATGAGTTTAGAAGTAGAAATGATATTTGCACTAAAGTCATATGAATGAGTGAATACAGTTACTCGTGAATGAGTCACGAAGAAACGTTTACGACATGTGGCATGGTATGTGCTAAATAAGGGCAATTGTGAGTAAGTATGGCAAGATGCCTATGACTTGTGTATGGTTAGTTAATATCATGGATGGATTATTTTATGAGCTTATTGTCGCTATTTATATTCATGCAAACTTACTAGGCTTTATGCTTACCCCTTTCATTGCCCTTCTTCCTTGTAGTATTGCCAAGATAACTCGAGGATCGTAGACGTAGGAGTTCAGAAATCACACTATCGACATCACTTTGGTATAACAATTTAAACTTATTTTGAGTATGGCATGTATAGGACTCGAGTATTTTGTTAAGTTGTAATTGTTAGCCAAAGTGTTCGCTATGTATGTTACTAAAGTCATTTTGTAAATGGCCTTAAGTTAGGCAAATACTTGGCAAAATCTTTTGTTTAATGAAAGTTGTTTTCTTGAAATGTATGGCCTTGTGTATGAATGTCGAATTGAGTATTTAGATGTGTCTTTGGGTCATGAATTATGTTGAATGGAATTGGAGTAGGTATGTTTGCAATGTAGGGTGGCAAAGGGCTTGGTAGATAGCCTTCTAATTTTCTACAAGGGTAGATACACGGGCGTGTGTCTAGATCGTGTGAGCGGCACGGCTAGCACATGGGCGTGTGCCCAGGCCGTGTGAAGTCTGCACCATGCACTTGGAATTTAAATCACCACACGGTTGAAACACACGGGCGTGTGTGTGGGCCGTGTGGTTTAGTCAGAATGCCAAGGTTTGGCACACGGGCCAAGGCCATGTAAAATTAGTCAGTTTCAACCACGGGTGGTAGACACGGGCATGTCTTAGGGGCACACGGGCGTGTCCATAGACTCACACGGGCGTGTAACCCCTGTTTTGTTGAAAAGTTTCTCGAACGTGTAAATGTCCCTGGAATAGTCCCGATACCTCTTGAAAGTATGTTTAGGGCCTCTTAGGCCAAGTATAAGTAAGTGATGGGTTTAAACGAGACTTTGTAACCCTATTTGAGATGTTTAAGCAAGATTAGTTAGGTAATGCCTCGAACCCTGTCCCGGCTTGAAGACGGGTAAGGGGTGTTACATTTATTGGTATCAGAGCTATGGTTTAGTCGGTTCTAGGCTAACGTAGCGTAAGTACGAGTCTAGCTATACATGCTATATGTAAGGGTGTTTGAGTAATGATAGTGTGATGGCTCCTGACGTATGAAATTGTGTTTTATATAGTATATGGATTATGATCCAGACCGAACTGCAGCCGATGATACTGCGAGTAACGCGCTGGCTCCTGCTCAAGGGACCACGCCGACTAATAGTAGACCCGAGACCTTGGGTCAGAGGGAAGAGGCTCGAGAAGCCTTTCTCCAAATGATGAGCAACTGGTATACTGAGTATACCCGAGTAAATCCAAATGCTCAACCCCCTCCACCCCCACCAATCCCTCAACTTGCTCCAGTAGCTCCTCAAGTAGTTGAGGTGGTGAGAAGAGAAAGACCTTCGGTGGATAAGATTTGGAAGCATGGAGCCGAGGAATTTCGGGCAAATAAGGAAGATGACCCGGAGAAAGCAAAATTCTTGCTCGAAAATACCATCAGGGTATTCGATGAGTTATCCTGCACACCTGAGGAGTGCTTAAAGTGTGCGGTATCTCTTCTGAGAGATTCAGTCTATCGATGGTGCAACACCCTAGTGTCAGTGGTGCCAAGGGAGAGAGTTAGCTAGGAATTTTTCCGAGAGGAATACCAGAAAAAGTACATCAGTCAGCGATTCATCGACCATAAGAGGAAAGAGTTCTTGGAACTGAAGCAAGGCCGTATGTTAGTAACTGACTATGAACGAGAGTTCGTAAGGCTTAGCAAGTATGCACGGGAGTGCGTGTCTACCGAAGCCATCATGTGCAAGAGATTCGAGGACGGATTAAATGAAGATATCCATTTATACGTGGGAGTCCTCGAACTAAAGGAATTTGTAGTGTTGGTAGATAGAGCCTGATAAAGCCGAAGAGTTGGTTAAAGAGAAGAGAAGAGCTGAGATTGAGTCTCGTGACTCGAGGAAGAGACAACTGAATAAGTCTCACCAATCCTCATCTAAGAAATCAAGGGATTTCGCTACTCGATCAACCACTTCAGCGGGGTTTTCAACCCGAAGTAAAGGCAAGCAATTTTCGGGGTCGAAAGGGCAGACCACATCAGTTGCTAGTGTGGGCAACGTCTGACCAAGTAAACCGAAATGCCCTCGCGGTGTGGCGGCGCACTCGGTGAGTGTCGAGCTAATAAGAAAGCTTGCTTGGATGTGGGTCCTTAGACCACTTTATCGAGAGCGCCCGAGGTGGGCGAGAAGGAAAAGCCTCAGTATGCAAGATCGGGAAGTACTGCTAGGGGAAGACCACTGAGAAACCTGGGAAATGAGATGGGTAGCAAGAATCCATCTAGAGAGCAAGCTGCTAGAGTCGAGGGTAGAGCACTGGCGAGGACATATGCCATTCGTGCTCGTGAAGAGGCATCTTCCCCCGACGTAATCACGGGTACCTTTTCTCTCCATAATACTCCTGTTATAGCTTTAATTGATCCGGGATCCACCCACTCATACATATGCATGAAATTAGTCTCTAGCATGAGCATGCCCGTAGAGTTTACCGAATTCATAATAAGAGTGTCTAATCCCCTAGGCAAGTGTGTGTTGGTTGATAGAGGTTGCAAAGGTTGCCCTTTGATGATTAAGGGTCATTGTTTCCCGGTCGATCTTATGTTATTACCGTTTGATGAGTTTGATGTCATCCTTGGGATGGATTGGTTAGTTACTCATAGAGTAGTTGTGAATTGTGGGAAGAAGCATATTGAGTTGAGAGATGAAAATGGTAATCTTATTCGTGTTGAATCAGATAAGCCAGATAGGCTACCAGTAGTGATGTCACCCTTGTCGACTCAGAAGTATTTAAAGAAGGGATACGAGGCCTATCTTGCCTTTGTGTTGAACACTAAAGAGATTTGAATTGAAAATGGAGTCGGTACCCATAGTATGCAGTACCGGATGTTTTCCGAAAGAGTTGCAGTGGCTACCTCCGATTAGAGAGATCGAATTTGGGATTGAGTTAGCTCAGGGCATCTTGCCTATTTCTATTGCTCCCTATAGAATGGCTCCAACCAAGCTAAAGGAGCTAAAAGAACAGTTGCAAGAGCTATCGGATAAAGGTTTTGTAAGGCCGATTTTTTCTCCGTGGGGTGCTCCCGTTTTATTCATAAAGAAGAAAGATGGTTCCATGAGACTATGTATAGATTATCGGTAACTTAACAAGGTAACTGTGAAGAACGAGTACCCGTTGCCAAGGATCGACGATCTATTCGATCAGTTGAAGGGAGCCACGGTATTTTCTAAGATAGATTTGAGGTCAAGGTACTATCAGCTGAGAGTCAAGGACTCGGATGTGCCGAAAACCACGTTTAGGACTAGATATGGCCACTATGAATTTTTGGTCATGCCTTTTGGTCTAACAAATGCCCTGGCGATCTTCATGGATTTGATGAATCGTATTTTTCGGCCATACTTGAATAAATTTGTTGTGGTTTTCATCGACGACATACTAATCTACTCTCTGGACGAGAACGAACATGCCGAGCATTTGATTATGGTTCTGCGAGTTTTGAGAGAAAAACAATTGTATGCCAAATTCTGTAAGAGTGAATTTTGGCTCAAGCAAGTGTGATTTTTGGGACACATTGTCTCAGGAGACGGGATTAGAGTCGACCCGAGTAAGATTTCAACAATTTTTGAATGGAAACCGCCGAGGAGCGTAACTGAAGTAAGGAGTTTTCTAGGCCTAGCTGGCTATTATAGGCGTTTTGTCAAGGGGTTTTCCATGATAGCTACCCCGATGACTAAACCTTTGCAAAAAGATGTGAAGTTCGATTGGATGAGAAAAGTGTCAATGAGTTTTGAGAAGCGAAGACATCTTTGATCGAGGCCCCTGTTTTGGTACAACCTGAGCCGAGAAGAGAATTTGTGGTTTATAGTGACGCGTCCTTGAACGGATTGAGTTGTGTACTCATGCAAGAGGGTAAGGTGATTGCTTACGCCTCTAGGCAATTGAAGCCGCACGAGAAGAATTACCCGATGCATGATTTAGAGTTGGTCGTAATTGTGTTTGCGTTAAAAATTTGGAGGCATCATTTATATGGTGAAAAGTGTCGAATTTTCACCGACCATAAAAGCCTAAAATATTTGATGACTCAAAAGGAATTGAATCTGAGGCAACGAAGGTGGTTAGAGTTGATTAAGGATTATGAGTTGGAAATTGACTACCATCCAGGAAGGGCGAACGTAGTCGCCGATGCTTTGAGCAGAAAATCATTGTTTGCACTAAGAGCCATGAGTACTCAGATGACCTTGTTGGATGATGGTTTCGTTTTAGCCGAATTGAGGGCTAAACCCTTGTTTCTCCAAGAAATCTGTGAAGCTCTGAAAGATGATAACAATTTGCAAGCCAAGAGAATTTTATGTGAGTCGAGCGTGGAGTCAGAATTTCGGGTAAATCTTGATGGATGTCTGACATTTCGAGATAGGGTCTGTGTACCCATAAATGACGAGCTTATTCATAAAATCTTGCATGAAGCGCATAGCGGATGTTTGAATGTACACCCAGGCAGCACGAAGATGTACAATGATTTGAAGAAATGGTATTGGTGGCTTGGTATGAAGAAAGACATTTCCGAGTTTGTATCGAAATGCCTGATTTGTCAGCAAGTGAAGGCTGAACATCAAGTACCTTCGAGTTTATTTCAGCCTATTATGATTCCTGAGTGGAAATGGGACCGTATTATCATGGACTTCATGACGGGCTTACCGTTGACTCCAAAGAAGAAAGATGCAGTTTGGGTAGTGGTTGATAGACTCACAAAGTCAGCCCATTTTATACCAGTACGAGTCGACTATTCACTTGACAAATGGGCAGACGTGTACATGTCAGAGATAGTTAGACTCCATGGTGTACCCTTGTCGATCATTTCGGATAGAGATTCGAGATTCACGTCACGGTTTTGGAAAAAAGTTGCACGAAGCCTTGGGCACGAAATTAAATTTCAGTACAGCCTTCCATCCACAAACCAACGGACAGTCGGAGAGGGTAATCTAGATACTTGAGGACATGCTTCGATGTTGTGTTTTAGAATTCCAAGGTAGTTGGGAGAAATACTTACCGTTGGTGGAATTTGCCTACAATAACAGTTTTCAGTCAAGTTTGAAGATGGCGCCTTATGAGGCATTGTATGGGCGTAAGTGCCGCACGCCCTTGTATTTGTCAAAACTCAGAGAGAAACAGTTACACAGGGTCGATTTGGTTAAGGAAACTGAAGAAAAAGTAAAAGTGATACGTGATTATCTGAAAGTCGCCTCAGATAGGCAGAAGTCCTATTCAGATTTTAAAAGGAAATAGATAGAATTCAAAGTCGGTGATAAAGTGTTCTTGACAGTATCACCTTGGAGGAAAGTCCTCAGATTTGGCCGGAAGGGCAAATTAAGTCCACGCTTTATCGGACCTTATGAGATTACCGAGAGGATAAGACCGGTAGCTTATTGTTTGACCTTGCCACCTGAACTAGAAAAGGTTCATGATGTCTTTCACGTATTCATGTTGCGCCGATACCGTTCAGCTCCTTCACATGTCATTGTACCAACAGAGGTAGAGATACAACCGGACTTGACTTATGGTGAAGAGCCGGTTAAGATTTTGGTGAGAGAGGTTAAGCAGTTGAGAAACAAAAGCATAGCCCTTGTGAAAGTTTTATGGCAAAGGCACGGAATAGAAGAGGCTACATGGAAGCCCGAGGAAATGATGAGAAACCAATATCCCAACCTTTTTGCCAGTAAGATTTTCGGGGACGAAAATCCTTAAGGGGGAGAATTGTAACAG
Source organism: Gossypium sturtianum (assembly GCA_025698515.1). Lineage (NCBI taxonomy): Eukaryota > Viridiplantae > Streptophyta > Magnoliopsida > Malvales > Malvaceae > Gossypium > Gossypium sturtianum. Next base: position 41,401,099 of record CM046946.1, on the reverse strand, counting down.
CCCGATTTAGGGGATAGTCAGAATAGTGATCTCGGGATCACTAATCTGAGAATTGAGAAATTTATTTTCATGTTATATTATGAGTCGGAGCATGATAGTATATGTGCATGAGAATTTTGGTGCTTTAATTTTAGCGATTTCACGTTTAATCGCGAAAAAGGACTAAATCGCATAAAGTGCGAAAGTTCCATTCTATAAGATAAAAGTACCAAATAGCCTTAGAATGTAAATTGGAGGTCTTTAAAAGGAAATTAGACCCCTAATATATGCTTGGCCGGCCATGGACTAGCATAGGAGACAAAGATGGACAAAAAATTGGTCAAAGTAGTTGATAGTTGGTGACTTGTTTGACTAGTTTAATATTAGAATAAAGAAAGAGAAAATATCATCTTTCTCTCCATATTTCTCCACCGAAATTTACAAACAAAATAGGGGTTTGAAAGCTCACAATTTTCAGCAAGCTCTCCTCCATTCTAGTAAGTGATTTTGATGATTTTTCTTTATGATAATTGTACTTTTAAGACCCCTAGAACTTAAGCTTTCAAACGAGAGGACTATTGTGCAATTTGATGCAAAGTTTAGAGTTTTACCATGAGAGCTTTCATTGCTATTTGCTGCACTTTTATGGAAGAAAATGAGTCTTAGTTGTTGGATGAACAACTTTTGTGAAAGGTGTTGTCTTGAAAACACCTAATTTGGACCTTGATGAAAAGGTTACAAAATTGTAGTAAATATGTGAAATGTTGAGTTTTGATGATAGCTATAAGAGTATTAAATGTTCACCTAGGCTTGTTGAAGGTAGAAATGTGATTAGAATTTATTTCCGAGCCTAGGGGCAAAATGGTCAATTTGCCAAAGTCTAGGGGCAAAATAGTAATTTTGCCTAAGCATGATTATTGAAATTATTTATCAATGAGATGATTAAAATGAGCTAAATTGTTGTTATAGAGCAAGAAGAACTGAGGATCCGCCTCAATCAGGGAAAGAACAAAGTCTCGGACTAAATCGTCGAGCTAGCTCCTTTTAAAATCGAGGTAAGTTTGTATGTAATTAATGAAATATTTTTGTTACCATAATGGAAAATGCTTGGTATCACATTGATGTATGATACTTCATTGAAATGAGGAATTGATGTTAAGTATGATGTTGAAGTCCTAGTGGACTATAATGAATATGGGATTGCTATCATCGAGATGTGAATCAGATAAAGTCCCGTATAAGACCATGTCAGGGACATGGCCTCGTGACCGAAGTTAAGATCCGTATAAGACCATATCAGGGATATGGCTTCGAAAAAGAATAAGAAACTCGTTAAGACCACATTCGAGATGTGGCATCGATAATTGATGTGAAAGTCCATATAAGACCATATCCGGGATATGGCTTTGGAATTTACAAGTAACTCCATGTAAGACCACCTCGGGGATGTGGCATTGGCTTCGTCTTTACATGAACGACGCCGAATATACGTCTTTGACTATCCCTAGTGATTAAAGGGATAAGTAGATGAGTTTAGAAGTAGAAATGAGATTTGCACTAAAGTCATATGAATGAGTGAATACAAGTACTCGTGAATGAGTCACGATGAAACGTTTACGACATGTGGCATGGTATGTGCTAAATAAGGGCAATTGTGAGTAAGAATGGCAAGATTCCTATGACTTGTGTATGGTTAGTTAATATCATGGATGGATTATTTTATGAGCTTATTGTCGCTATTTATATTCATGCAAACTTACTAAGCTTTATGCTTACCCCTTTCATTGCCCTTCTTCCTTGTAGTATTGCCAAGATAACTCGAGGATCGTGGACGTAGGATTTCGGAAATCACACTATCGACATCACTTTGGATAACAATTTAGACTTATTTTGAGTATGGTATGTATAGGACTCGAGTATTTTGTTAAGTTGTAATTGTTAGCCAAAGTGTTGGCTATGTATATTACTAAATTCATTTTGTAAATGGCCTTAAGTTAGGCAAATACTTGGCAAATTCTTTTGTTTAATGAAAATGGTTTTCTTGAAATGTATACCCTTGTGTATGAATGTCTAATTGAGTACTTAGATGTGTCTTTGGGTCATGAATTACGTTGAATGGAATTGGAGTAGGTATGTTTGCAATGTAGGGTGGCAAAGGGCTTGGTAGATAGCGTTCTAATTTTCTACAAGGGTAGATACACGGGCGTGTGTCTAGACCGTGTGAGCAGCACAGCTAGCACATGGGCGTGTGCCTAGGCCGTGTGAAGTCTGCACCATGCTCTTGGAATTTAAATCACCACACGGTTGAAACACACGGGCGTGTGTGTAGGCCGTGTGGATTAGTCAGAATGCCAAGGTTTTGCACACGGGCCAAGGCCACGGGCGCCTCAAGGCCGTGTGAAATTAGTCAGTTTCAACCACGGGTGGTAGACACGGGCGTGTAACCCCTATTTTTTTGAAAAGTTTCTCGAACGTGTAAATGTCCTCGGAATAGTCCTGATACCTCTCGGAAGTATGTTTATGGCCTCTTAGGCCAAGTATAAGTAAGTGATGGGTTTAAACGATACTTTGTAACCCTATTTGAGATGTTTAAGCAAGATTAGTTAGGTAATGCCTCGAACCCTGTCCCGGCTTGAAGACGGGTAAGGGATGTTACAGTAATTATCGAGAATGAAAAACGAAAGTTTGATTAATATCTATGGTTGTAATTAACCAAGAATTAGGGATTTTACTGATTAATTATTAACTAACCTAATTAATACCTTTCGGTATATAATTCTATCAATTAATCAATTTAGTTCATTTATCTTTCGACATGATAGATCCAAACAAGGCTAGATCGAATTGGTTCCAAGTAAAATCTCCTTCTGGCCTCATCTACCTAAATTACTACCTAGAGGTGTCAATTCTAGTGTTTAAGCTTATTCGAATTAATCCAATTAATCAATTTCAACCCTACATCCGATTAAATACTCCCACTTCAATTAACCAACCTCTCTAGGAAACTAGTACCCATTCTAATTATACTCAACCCAATTAATCCATAAAACATTAATAAAATGAAAGGACGAAAGAGTAAAGGGTTAAGAGATGCTCAAAAATTTGAAGAATCTGGTGATTAAAATCACTTGGGCCACAACAAAGATTATTGATCACTTACAATTGATGGTAAACCCACAGCAAAGAAATAATAAGTAAATAGAGAAAACTAAGAACAAAACTAAAATGAACTAAACTTTACTAAAAACAGAAAATTGACAATAATAAAGTTCAATGGAAATCCTATGAGTCTATTTATTAAACTATTCTAAAGTGTAATCAAGCCTCTTTTGAATGGTGTTTTTAAGTTATGTTTATAGCATTAATGGTTTTTGACCGAATCGGGTCGACACTACCCTCAATTACGAGTTAAGGTTGATTGTACGAATGGAAACACCGTTGTAGATTTTAAGTTTGTCGAGCATCAATGTCACGGCATTACAAGTCCGATGTCGCAACTTTACAGGTAGTTAGCTCAAGTCTTTGGAAAAAAGCTTGGATGTCGTGACTTTGCTTCTTAATATCGCAAATTTGTTGCAGCCTTTTGATCGACTTCCATCTTTGGCTAGTGTCGAGAATGTTGCAATTTCAAGTTTTGGATGTCACAAATTCTTACTTTTAATGTCGCGACCTTAGCAATAGTTTACTTGCCTTGTCGATGTTGGTAAAAATATATTTTAAGTCTTAGTGCAGCTTCAATGTCGTAACTTAGGGTATTTATATTGCGACATTCTGGCCAATCCACTAACTCTTTGGCTTACTTGGTTTAAGTTGTTTCTTGTACACTACATCAACTTGTTAGAACTTCATTAGGCTCAAGTTGGCCTAATTGGGTGATAAAAACAATAAAAAGGCTTTACTTTATTCATTTAACCATAACTATCATCAAATTAATAAAACTGTGAAAATAACATAAATGGGATTAACACCCCACACTCGACTCGGTTGTCGAGCCCGAATGCGTGGCATCACATCAAGTTGTCGATGCAACTTAGACTAGATCAATAGCATATTATTAAATAACATACATTCAAATAAATAAAATGTCATAAAAAATCAATTTAAACATATAAGTATAATTATTAAATGCTAATGAAACATGTTTAAAGTTTTTAAATATTGTACGGGGTTCAAAACGGGGTTAGGATCCAAATCCAAACTCATTATTCCAAATTCTACTAGTGTCTCGAGACCTGATAGATTTTAATTAAATTTGATGCGAACATGTCTCGAGACATTTGGGTCCATGTCTCGAGGCTATACCCTTTTATGTCTCGAGACTAGTATCGAGATGAACTTCCTCTATTTTTTTAATTTAGCTTTGGTGTTTGGAAGTCTTGAGACAATAGGTTCTTGTCTCGAGACTTGGAACAAGGCAAATTTATTTTAGATTTGATGTGCCCTTGTCTCGAGATACAAATCAATTTGTCTTGAGACCTAAACAATGTTGTCTCAAGAATTGTATGATTAGTCTCAATACCTAAGCTAATGCAATGCACCAAATGGTCAATTTTGATCTTGCAATCTCGAGACTTGTTCTTGTTGTCTTAAGACTCTAACGTAGAATTGTCAAAGTGAGCACTTTAATGTACACAACATGAAATCAATGCCCCAATTATCTTATACCAACATATGGCTACACACATTGATTTTTTGTATTTATATATGTCAAATTTAGCTCTTCAAACACTTAAAGAGCTTTTTCTAAAGTATTTTGTAGTGTCTTTTGTTATATTTTCTCTTTTTATAGATTTCATAGTTAATTTTAGTTTTTATCACATTTTAATGCTTTTGTTAATAAAATGAAAAATATAAGCCATTAAGGATTTAATATTTGAGTTGAGTTTGTTTCAGACACTTAGTTGATGTAAGAATGAGAAAATGAGCCTAAATTGGAGCCAAAGTTGCGACATCAAGATGTTGATCTTGCAACACCAACATTATTGCCATCAAATAAGGAGATAGACTTCACCAAATGACACGATTAAGAAGGCTGCCTCTAAAGTCGCAAGATTAAGGAGTTGAAGTTGTTAGATCTAGTTCCTGAAGTGTAGTATATTTGTCTGTGTAAAATTGTATTTTTTTGAATAGATTGGTTTAATAAAATTATCCATAAATTACATTAATACCCTTGATTATTGTCCTCAATGGTTTTTGTACGCAAAGGAAAATGGAAGCAAATATTGGCTCACTGGTTATCTAATGTTTAACTAATACTAAGTGGTATTATTGGGTCAGATCATAATAACGAAAGACAACATTATATTAGTAGATGGACCTAAACATGTCCTCTCTCTAATCAGAAATAAGCAAACCAGTTGAAAGACTAATATGTCGCTTATCCAGTCTAATTGGATAGATGCTTTGTCATTAGATGAGAACAGTAACAACCCAAAAATTAGTGGTATCGAAAAATATGGTTTTGGGACCCCGTTTCTGTAAATAAAGCTTGTAAATATTATTAAATATTTATGGAGTATTATATAAGTGAATTGCATTTTGGATAGGTAATTTGTTTGAATTAATGACTAGTTAGGGCTCAAGGACTAATATAACATCCCATCCGATGAAGCCCTAGTGCTCGGTGTTGTTTTAGGAGTAAAAATTTTAGAATAGGCTTTGAGTAAGTAAGGTGTTGGATTTAACTAAGAGGTTGAAGTCTACAAGTACGCCCTTGGGCGAAGCCCTAGTGCTCGGTGTTGTTTTAGGAGTAAAAATATTCTTTCATCTGAATGTGATTCATCCATTGGGAATTTAGAGGGTTCAAGTTGCTAGAATGATCATTTGCCTTAGTAAATTTTTTTCTAGCCTTGCTAGTTTCTATTTGAAACACCCCACACCCGGCCCACGAGCCTGGACCGGATCTGGTATGTTCCTTAAGTAATCTGGTTACAAAATTCTTTTATTACCAGAGGAAAACTTGTGCGATTTTTAAAAACTATTGTTTTGGGTTGGGCTTGAGTTAAAAACCCATTGATCTTATTTTAAAGTCCAATTAATTAAGATGGAAAAAACAATTAGGTTTTATTTTTAAAGAAATAAATTTTACTTAACTTTAATTGAAAATAATTCGTAACATAGTAATTAAAAATAAAAGTAAGGAAATGTAACTTATGGCCTTATTACATCAAGTAGAATCCCAAAATAAAATTAAAATACTTAAATAAATTTAAATATCCATATTGAATAAAACTTCAAAAGTGAGCATGGCCATCCCTAAGCTTCCGCCGAACCCGGTCCATTATTGATCGTCACACTGAAAAATAGTCCCACAGCAGGGTGAGTCACAGACTCAATGTGTACACAACACTAAAATTCAATAGATCAGGCATACATTTTTCATATCCAATACTTATTCATATAACAGATAAAAATGATGATGCAACCCAAACCCAAACCTAGGTGCCATCCGCTACACATCCCCGTACCAACTCGCACATCGTGGGGACTACTAAGTCAACCCTCCATCCGCTACACACCATCGAAGGCATCGCTGCGATCGGCGTGCTCATCGCCCATATAAAATTTGTGGCATAGCCACAGATAATTGTGTCATGAGACACCACATTCGAGATAATGTAACGAAGTTACCACATTCGAGATAATGTGACCGAAGTCACCACATTGAGATAGTGAGACCGTAGTCATCACCTTCACTTCCCCTTTTCATATATCCCGAATGACCCATATTATTCATATCATACATATCATACTTAAATTCTCATTCTTATAAATTTTCACATGTTATAAATAACATATTTCATAATCCTAGTGGAAGTAGGAAACGTGCACTGAGTACTTTGTACCATATTATGGTACCTTAAGCCACATTCTTATAAACATGCATATTTTACATATTACCATCAATCTTATTAAAAGTTAGTGTGGGGTACACACTGATTCGCTTAACAAAGTCCTTGAAATCCCGAAGAACTGATCTCACGATTTAGATCCTTAACTCCTATATTCGGCCAATCATTTAAACACATTAATAAACCTTTTTGGCTTTAAAACCAAATCCTAGTAGGATTTGTATACTGAAAATCTACCTTGTTGCCGATTGACTTAAGAATCAAGTCCCAAAACTTTGTTGTATTCCTTCTTTGTGATCTCAAATCCCGAAAAGTATTCCTTTTTTTCCTAGGGATGTCGAAATTATCTATAATCACATGTTAGGTTTAATCTAACATTAAAACTTAAAACAAGACCTTTGGATCTTATAGTTTCTTACCTTAGATCCCGAAATATTCCTCCTTGTAGTCGACAGTTGTACAAACCCGAGAGATCCCCTTAATACTTCAGTTGACTACTTCCTTGCTTAGATTCACAGGGAGATTCGGCTATGGCTTTTAATGGAGAGGAAAATATTCGGCTAGGTTCCAACAATTACTTAATCTCGACTTGACAAAAGAAAAGAAAGAAAAGAAGAGAAGAGAGCACTAAGAATTCGACAGAGAATGGAGGAAGCACAAATTGATGAGTAGCCCTCATTCCTTCCTTTTATAGCCGAAATCATCATCTAAGGAGTCCCTTACTTGGCCACCACTCTTCTATCTGATAACTTTATCCTTTAATTATCACTTAAAATAAAAGATAATTCAGCAACTATCCTTACTTAGCCGAAATTATTAAACTCAAAGTCCCTTACTTGGCCATCACTTCTCCCTTATTTTCCTCTTTATCTCTTTATTCAAATTAAAAGAATTTAATCCAACAATTATCTCTTGAAAATAATGATAAATAAATCCCTTATTTAACCACTATTTATAAAATAATAAAAGCTCCTAATTTATAGCCATGTGTCGTCCACCTCTGTCTTCTGGAAGCAAAAATAAAACCTCCTTTATTTGCTTCCCAAGTGACTCGAACTCAGGCCCATTCCTCTTGCATATGGCGCTATTTCCATAGGCCCTAAGTGGCATCTTCAGACCACTTTTCCAAGCCTGTTTGTGTGTCAAATTCCACAAACTTTTTCTTTTAAGGCCACCTTGCCTTAATTTCCCCTTTTAAACCTTAAAACTCGTCATTTCTAGGTCATTTCTAAGTTTCCAAAAATTTTCGTTCGGCTCTGTAAACTTGACATTTTCTTACATTTCCAAGTTTCCAGAAATGTTCACTTTCCATTTTCCTTACATTTCCTAGTTTCCAAAAATGTTCACCTTTCATTTTTAAACTTAACATTTCCATACATTTTCAGGTTTCCAAAAATGTTCATTTCTAACTCATTTTCATTCATTTCCGGGTTTCCAAAAATATTCAAAATTTATTCTTAGTACCTAAAACATGTCACTTCGTAGAACTAAACCGAAAATGCATAGGCCCTTTCCAGGATGTTACAGTTCAACCCCCCTTAAAAAAAATTTCGTCCTCAAAATTTTCTAACTAAAATAATTGAGGGTATTACTGTCGCATCGTCTCTTCTGGTTCCCACGAAGCTTCCTCCTATCCATGGTTGCGCCATAACACTTTGACTAGAGGAACTGACTTCCTCCGTAGCACTTTCACATCACGTTCCAATATCCGAATCGGCTCTTCCTCGTAGGATAAGTCTGGCCTTAGCTCTACTTCTTCGACAGGTACCACATGAGACGGATCCGATCGGTAACGATGTAGCATGGACACATGGAATACGTCGTGCATCTGCCGCAACTCTGGTGGCAACTCCAATTGGTATGCCACTGCTCTAACTCGCCCAAGACTCGATAGGGCCCTATAAACCTTGGGCTTAACTTCCCTTTGCGACCAAACCTCATCACCTTCTTCCAAGGCGAGACCTTCAGAAACACTTGGTCTCCCACTTCAAACTCTATTTCCTTTCGCTTAAGGTCTGCGTACGACTTCTGCCTATTAGAGGCTTCCTTTAACCGTGCTCGGATCATCTCAACCTTCTCTTGCCGCCACTAACTGGACCCAAAACTCGACGTTCTCTAACTCGGTCCAACAAGTAGGAGTTTTACACTTCCGACCATACAATGCTTCATATGGTGCCATCCGAATGCTAGCCCGATAGTTGTTGTTGTAGGCGAACTCGGCTAAAGGCAAATAGTCTTCCCAACTTCCTCGGAAATCCATCACTGACCTCTCAACATATCCTCCAACACTTGTATAACTCTCGTTGCATTGCCGTCGATTGTGGATGAAAAGCCGTAGTGAAGTCCAACTTAGTGCCTAAAGCTTGATGAAGTGCCCTCCGTAACCGAGACGTGAACCTTGGGTCTCTATCGGAGATGATCGATCATCGGTACTCCATGTAACCTCACAATTTCCGCCACATATAACTTGGCCAACTTCTGAAGAGAATAGTTTACTCTTACCGGAATGAAATGCGCGGACTTGGTCAAACGGTCCACTATTACCCATACCGAGTCCTTCTTAGTAGGCGTAAGGGGAAGCCCACTAACGAAGTCCATGGTAATTCTCTCCCACTTCCATTGGGGAATCTCGATTGGTTGAAGCAATCCCGATGGAACTTGGTGTTCAGCCTTAACTTGCTGACACGTCAAACATTTCCCCACAAATTCAGTCACTTCTTGCTTAAGATCAGACCACCAAAATTGTTCCCTTAGATCTCTCATGCGACTTAATACCTCGGGATGCATAGCATAAGGGCTACTATGCGCCTCCCAAAGAATCCTTTGTCTTAACTCCTTATCCTTCGGCATACAAACTTTTCCTTTGTAACACAATACTCCTTCATCATTAACGCCATAATCCTTTAATTTTCCGTTCTGCACTTGCTGTAACTTAGCACTTAGATCCTTATCAACCGACTGTCCCCTTTTCACCTCATTCAGCCATGTGGGCTTGATTTGTAATTCTGCCAACAGACTTCCATCATCATATAAACTCAAGTGAGCGAACATAGCCCTTAGATCCGACACAACCTTTCCGACTTAGACTTAGGGCATCGGCTACCACATTCGCCTTGCCCGGATGATATTCTATCGAACAGTCGTAGTCCTTCAACAACTCCACCCACCTTCGTTGCCTCAAGTTCAACTCCTTCTGAGTCAACAGGTACTTAAGGCTCTTGTGGTCTGTGTAGATCACTGACCTTTCTCCATAGAGGTAGTTCCTCCAAACCTTAAGGTCGAAAACCACTGCTGCCAACTCTAAGTCATGAGTTGGGTAGTTAACCTCATGAGGCCTTAGTTGCCGAGACGCATACGCGACTACTTTTCCATCTTGCATTAGCACACATCCTAATCCCGTATGCGAAGCGTCACAATACACCACAAAATCCTTCCCAGCCTCTGGCTGAATTAACACTGGAGCCTCCGTCAACACCTTCTTAAGGTTGTCAAAGCTCTTCTATTGCTTATCAGACCATTCAAAGGGTACTTCCTTCCTTAGTAACTTTGTCAAAGGCGCGGCTATTGACGAGAATCCTTCTACGAACCTTCGATAATAGCCTGCCAAACCTAAGAAACTTCGAATCTCAGCCACGGACTTAGGTGGTTTCCAATCCAACACTGCTTCGATCTTCCTAGGATCCACTCTTATTCCTTCTGCGGATACCATATGTCCTAGGAATGCCACCTCCTTAAGCCAAAATTCACACTTGCTGAATTTGGCATAGAGCTTCTTCTCCCTTAATACTTGCAGCACAATTCGGAGGTGTTCATCATGCTCTTCTTCAGACTTGGAGTACACCAAAATATCGTTGATGAACACAACGGCGAACCTATCCAAGTAGGGTTGAAAAACTCGGTTCATCATATCCATGAACGCGACTTAAGCGTTCGCCAATCCAAACGGCATCACCACAAACTCAAAATGGTCAGATCTTGTCCTAAAAGCGGTCTTATGGATATCTCGCCTCCTTCACCTTCAATGGTGATATCCCAACCTTAAGTCTATCTTTGAGAATCTGCGGCCCCCTTTACTAATCGAACAAGTCATCGATCCTTGGCAAAGGATACTTGTTCTTGATGGTCAGCTTATTCAACTGACGGTAATCTATGCACATACGCATAGTTCCGTCCTTCTTCTTTACAAATAGAACTGGTGCTCCCTATGGAGACACACTGGGTCGTATGAACCCACGATCCAACAACTCTTGGATTTGAGCCTTGAGCTCAACTAACTCCTTTGGCGCCATTCGGTATGGAGCGATTGACACAGGAGCTGTTCCTGGCAGCAAGTCTATTCCAAATTCCACCTCTCTATCTGGGGGTATTCCTGGTAATTCCTCCAGAAATACATCTTCAAAGTCTCTTACAGTTCTAACTCCACCGACACCTTCTTCCTTTCCACCCAACGCACTTACGAAGGCTAAGAACGCCTTGCACCCTTTCTTAACCATTTTCTCAGCCTTCAACGCCGAAACTACGTTGGACAGGTAGTTTCTTCTCTCTCCGATCATTACTACTACTTCATCCTCCGGGGTCCTTAGTTCCATTCGTTTAGCCGCACAATCCAACACGGCTCGGTGCTCTACTAGCCAGTCCATTCCAAGTATAAGTTCAAACTCCCCGAAAGGTAGTTCCATTAGCTCGAAGCCGCTCAGGCACAGACTTACGGGTTCCCGAATTTCCTCCTGCACCAGCCACCAACTCCAAAACTCGCAAAGCATGACCGCGACAAAGCATCTTCTCCCGTCTGAGCTTGCTGCTCAACACCCACAGCTGGGGGTGGTGGTGGCGGTGGTATCTCGTTGTCAGACCCTTGACCCGATCTAATGGGTTCTAACACCGTCATCCTTCCTCTACCTCGTCCACGATGACCATGTCCTCTAGAGCTCATTTCTAATGTCGTAATCTAATTAAGAAGTTTTATGAATTAATCTTTCTTTCACTTGTTTACCCGCGAAGAAATTTTATGACAAGAGTTTTAGGAGTGGTTCTTTCGTATTCATACATGCACACAGTCTTTCCATTCATTCGTACATCCATCAAACAATTATGAACTTTCGTTCATTCAGAGAAACGTTGTAGTTTTCATTATTATTGTTTTTCCACTACCCAGGGGTATGTTCGTAATTCTGTCCTACAGGGGTATTTTCGTAATTTTTCAAAAGGAAAAAGTTCCTTGGTGATTTTATCACAAAGTATTTTGGTATTTTTAAATTCCCGGGGTATTTTGGAAAAATTTTGAAATCCGGGGGTATTTCAGAAATTTTGACCTCGGGGGTATTTTGGTGATTTTTTTTCTCTAAGCCGGGGTAAATTTGTAAAATCTTATAAATCAGGGATATTTCAAAGGTTGCAAAACTTTGAGGGTTCTTTTTGAGAATTGTATTTTTCAAAACGGTGATGTTGCAAAAAATTTGGAAATCAGGGTCATTTTGGTAATTTTATAAGTTAGGGGAAATTTTGAAATTTCCAAAATTCAAGGTATTTTTGATAATTTGCAAATTAGGGTTTTTGAACATTGATAAAATAATGAAATTTTGGCAAAACTGTTGAGTAGTTGGTCATTTTATAAACCAAGGGCATTTTTGTAATTTTACCACTAGGGGTACTTTTGTAATTTCACAAATTAGAAAATTTTTCGAGAAGTAAAGATAGTTTTCGCAATTTAAAAGAGTAATTTTAAGAGTTTTAAAACTAGGGTTTTATTGTTTTAAAAAAAACACGGCTAGTTCCCTTTCGGGTTTTAGTTATTGTGTTTAGCCTATGACTGCGTCCTCTTGGTCAGGGTGAACCAAAGCTACCCACCAGGCAGGATTCGAGTGGAGAGGAGGTGAGTCACGCGGACTGCTTAAATACCAAGCTCCCACCGAAACCATTCCTAGACATGCGCACAGAGGTTACCACACCTACTGAGCCCCTTGGGTTAGGGTGAACCGAAGCTACGCACTGCAGGATTCTGCGAAGAGGAGGTGAGTCACTAGGACTGCTTAAATACCGTGCTCTTCCGGATCCAATCCTAGACATGCGCATGTGGGTTACCACACCTTAACTCGGTGACTTAGCAGAGGTTTGTTTAACGTTCCTTAAGTCTTATGTGTTTGTGTTTGAGTAGACTAGTCCTAGGGTTCAAGTTCCTATCATGCTTTTCTAACGTTCCATTCCTTTTTCTACCCTTCCATATTTCATAACACATAATCACACAAATAGTTAGGGGTACTTACGGTGGATCATGGAAGTGGAGACTTAGGAGCCATGCCAGAAAACCTGTTTATTTCATAAAATCCTTTCAAAAAGCTTACTTGGCTCGATTTGAAAACGTTTTGGGCCTTAGCCCACAGTGAGAGTTTAAAAGCTGGGCTCGATACAAAATCAAACACCCCACACCCGCCCACGAGCTGGACCGGATCTCGGTATGTTCTTTAAGTAATCAGGTTACAAAATTCTTTTTATTACCAGAGGAAAACTTGTGCGATTTTAAAAACTATTGTTTTGGGTTGGGCTTGAGTTAAAAACCCATTGATCTTATTTTAAAGTCCAATTAATTAAGATGGAAAAAACAATTAGGGTTTATTTTTAAAGAAATAAATTTTACTTAACTTTAATTGAAAATAATTCAGTAACATAGTAATTAAAAATAAAAGTAAGGAAATGTAACTTATGGCCTTATTACATCAAGTAGAATCCCAAAATAAAATTAAAATACTTAAATAAATTTAAATATCCATATTGAATAAAACTTCAAGCTGAGCATGGCCATCCCTAAGCTTCCGCAGAACCCGGTCCATTATTGATCGTCACTGAAAAATAGTCCCACAACAGGGTGAGTCAATGACTCAATGTGTACACAACACTAAAATTCAATAGATCAGGCATACATTTTTCATATCCAATACTTATTCATATAACAGATAAAAATGATGATGCAACCCAAACCCAAACCTAGGTGCCATCCGCTACACATCCCCGTACCAACCTGCACACCGTGGGGACTACTAAGTCAACCCTCCATCCGCTACACACCATCAAGGCGTCGCTGCAATGACGTGCTCATCGCCCATATAAAATTTGTGGCATAGCCACCAGATAATTGTGTCATGAGACACCACATTCGAGATAATGTAACCGGTTACCACATTCGAGATAATGTGATCGAAGTCACCACATTCAGATAGTGAGACCGTAGTCATCACCTTCACTTCCCCTTTTTCATATATCCCGAATGACCCATATTATTCATATCATACATATCATACTTAAATTCTCATTCTTATAAATTTTCACATGTTATAAATAACATATTTCATAATCCTAGTGGAAGTAGGAAACGTGCACTGAGTCTTTGTTCCATATTATGGTTACCTTAGCCACATTCTTATAAACATGCATATTTTACATATTACCATCAATCTTATTAAAAGTTAGTGTGGGGTACACACCTGATTCGCTTAACAAAGTCCTTGAAATCCCAAAGAACCGATCTACTGATTTAGATCCTTAACTCCTATATTCGGCCAATCATTTAAACACATTAATAAACCTTTTTGGCTTTAAAACCAAATCCTAGTAGGATTTGTATACTGAAAATCTACCTTGTTGCCGATTGACTTAAGAATCAAGTCCCAAAACTTTGTTGTATTCCTTCTTTGTGATCTCAAATCCCGAAAAGTATTCCTTGCTTTCCTAGGGATGTCGAAATTCCTATAATCACATGTTAGGTTTAATCTAACATTAAAACTTAAAACAAGACCTTTGGATCTTATAGTTTCTTACCTTATATCCCGAAATATTCCTTCTTGTAGTCGACAATTGTAGAAACCCGAGAGATCCCCTTAATACTTCAGTCGACTACTTCCTTGCTTAGATTCACAGGGAGATTCGGCTATGGCTTCTAATGGAGAGGAAAATATTCGGCTAGGTTCCAACAATTACTTAATCTCGACTTGACAAAAGAAAAGAAAGAAAAGAAGAGAAGAGAGCACTAAGAATTCGGGCAGAGAATGGAGGAAGCACAAATTGATGAGTAGCCCTCCTTCCTTCCTTTTATAGCCGAAATTATCATCTAAGGAGTCCCTTACTTGGCCACCACTCCTCTATCTGATAACTTTATCCTTTAATTATCACTTAAAATAAAAGATAATTCAGCAACTATCCTTACTTAGCCGAAATTATTAAACTCAAAGTCCCTTACTTGGCCATCACTTCTCCCTTATTTTCCTCTTTATCTCTTTATTCAAATTAAAAGAATTTAATCCAACAATTATCTCTTGAAAATAATGATAAATAAATCCCTTATTTATCCACTATTTATAAAATAATAAAAGCTCCTAATTTATAGCCATGTGCCGTCCACCTCACTCTCATTTTCTGGAAGCAAAAATAAAACCTCATTTATTTGCTTCCCAAGTGACTCAAACTCAGGCCCATTCCTCTTGCATATGGCGCCATTTCCATAGGCCCTAAGTGGCATCTTGAGACCACTTTTCCAAGTACATTTGTGTGTCAAATTCCACAAACTTTTTCTTTTAAGGCCACCTTGCCTTAATTTCCCTTTTAAACCTTAAAACTCGTCATTTCTAGGTCATTTCTAAGTTTCCAAAAATTTTCGTTCGCTCAGTAAACTTGACATTTTCTTACATTTCCAAGTTTCGTAAATGTTCACTTTCCATTTTCCTTACATTTCCTAGTTTCCAAAAATGTTCACCTTCCATTTTTAAACTTAACATTTCCATACATTTTCAGGTTTCCAAAAATGTTCATTTCTAACTCATTTTTATTCATTTCCGGGTTTCCAAAAATATTCAAAATTTATTCTTAGTACCTAAAACATGTCACTTCGTAGAACTAAACCGAAAATGCATAGGCCCTTTCCAGGATGTTACACTATTTTACTTGAGGACAAGTAAAAACTCAAGTTGGGGGTGTGATATCACTAGAAAGAACATAGCTTTTCCCCCTTACTTATTGGTTAAATTGTTCCCATTTAGTTATCCTTAGCATACATTTTAGCATTTTTAGTTTAGTAAATTGCATTTTATAACTCAGTGAATTCTAGCTTATTTTATACTTAATTTTGCTATTTTTTTGCATTAATGTCGCTGCATGAGTTAATTCCAGATTGCGTCTAGAATTATCGCCGCACCTGACAGTTTTCCAAATAAGAACTAAAATTGTGTGAGATATCCAGTCTGGTATAACCAACCTGTACGTACAAGGACAGAATAATTCTGAGGAAAGAACACTTGTACTATTGGAGGAGGACATAAAAGGTGGACGTGAGAAGAAAAAGAGGGCTTTTTTTCGGATCATCATCTTCATCATACTACCTTAAAGCTTGCGGCCATGGCAGCTTAAGCCTTTCACAGGTGAACCAACATGAAAATCAAATGTAGACTAGCTTTTAACGAGGAGACCTAAGTGCGAAACAAGAGTGAATAGAGAGATCCGGTCGAGTTGTCTAGGGATAGTATTCTCCACTTGATTCTTTCTTATTTCTTTCTAAATGCTGGTGATTATTCTCTGTTTTCTATTTGTATGGAAGTACACATGAAATCTTGGTTAAATGTTATCTTATTCAATCATGCTTTTATTGTTTAATCTTGGGGTCTGAATGTTTTTTAACACGGAAGTGTTACTGCAGTCACTGACACTGGAAAGTGCAGTGACAGTTTGAGCCAACAAGCATTACAACGGAAGTTGAGTGAGGATTAGATGAATTTAGTCTATTTGTGCTTAATAGTGTCGTATTGCCATCATCGGAAGGTAAGGTTAGTATGTATGTTTAAGTCGCAGATTAATTAGAGGAGTGACGCTGGGTAAGATATACATTGAATTTTATTGCCCTTGTGAGCACTTAGTATTCTGCTGAAGATTCATGTTGGGGATCCCAGTTTATCATTATCATATTTTATTTTATTTTATTCAAGTTATTACATCGACAACTACTCTCATAATTTATCTCGTTTCTATCTAGTTGTTGCACCGACATTATGTAACACCCCTTACCCGGGTTCTATGCCGGGAACCGGGCCCGAGGCGTTACCGAACTCAAACCACTTAATCGCCACTTAGGCTCAACGTCATTACTCACTATAACCTCATTCTCGACTTACGAGGCCTCACTCATACACACGAGGGCTCTCGAGACTAATCCGGAACTTTTACGAAATTTTTTTCTCTTTTATACAGGTCTCACACGCCCGTGCAAGATTAGACACGCCCGTGCATGTACACACACGCCCATGTTCCCTAGCCGTGCTAAAAACTCGAGCATTCTGCCAATTGCCCCACGGCCATGGGACACCCGTGCTCCCCAACCGTGGTGAACACTGACTTCCCTCGCACGGCCTAGAGTCTAGACACACGCTCGTGTGGCTAGCCCGTGGCCAACACTGATTAATCCCACACGCCCTAGGTACACGCCCGTGTGACTAGTCCGTGGTCTATTCTGTTTTAAAATATTAACATGCAGGGGAAGCACGGCCACAGCACACGCCCGTGGGCTGACCGTGTGTCACACATGGTCTAGACACACGCCCGTGTGTCTAACAACATGGCCAAAGACAAAGCTAAGTTCCAAGTTCTTTTCACCCTTCTAGCATACACAAAAAATACTCATCCAACACAATCATAATAAACTCAAATCGAATACAATCTCACATAGAAAACTATATCTTTTTCATATAATGTAATAGCCAACAACTATGGCATTATACAGAATATACTTCCCATAAAAAGGCTAACACATCTTATCCATTTACAACAAAATTGACTAACTTGTCTAGCCCTATACATGCCATATACAAAACATTAAGTTTCATGTACCAAAGTGTGCTGATATGTGGGCTATCTTCCAATGATCCTCGTATCTCGATTCACCACTTTTAATCTATAAGACAAGGGAAAAGAAAGGCAGTAAGCTTTGAGCTTAGTAAGTTTACACATAAAAAATTAAGCATCATAGTTTAAGCCAAACCACAATTAGCATTATACCAACATATAATATACAACTATGCTTACTCTTTCTATCCCTTACCATATTACCAACACATCATGAGTCACATGCTCATAACTATTGAAATGCACCCTGCATTCAATATCACATTTACACAATATGCAACACATCATTATTGATCAATAATACATCCACATAGCTAACTCACATAGCTAATCCACACAAATTAATATCTCGGTGGTTTCGCACTTAGCACACCACAATCAATTTATAAGGTGGTATCGCACTTAGCCTACCACAAAGGTAATCATAGTGATCTCGCACATAGCCACTAAATGATATACCTAACGATAGCATCGCACATAGCCAGCTCATCATCAATATGCATTTGGATGGTATCGCACTTAGCCCACCATCTAGCATTATCACAACACATGCACAAGCCTATTTACTCAATTATTCATCCATTCAAATCTATATTACATTCATTGTACTTGAACCACATAGGTTCCCAATCATTCTCGTTCATTCTCATTCATGCTACACCCTTGCTAGCATTAACAAATTGTAAGTATGAATGCATTGTTTATGCATAGACTTACCTCGATACTCAAAAGTATTGAAATGTGCAATTTAGTCCACCACCTTATTTTTGCCTCGGTTTCGATCCGGGCTTTGTCTTTCTTGATCTATAATGAATAAATCAGCTTATTCAATACACACATTGACTAAATTGACCCACATCTCATACTTTAGCAAAATTACTATTTTGCCCCTAAACTTTCTCATATTTACACTTTAGTCCCAAAGGCTCGTAAAGTGATTTTTATTCAACTTTCTACTCTTTCATGCTTAGCCAAACCACTTAATCAACTAAAGCATTCATCAAATCTCACTAAATCACACATGTATGACCAAACTAAAGTTTTTCACAAACTAGTCCCTACATGCATTTTCATGGAAAATCACTTAACAAAAGATGTTTCTACTACATCAAGCTTTCATAATCTTCCATAAAACAACAAAATACATGCATGTCATACATATGTACATTTTTGAACATCCATAATAGCTCACCAAATAGCTAAAAATAGCTTACTCATGCTACTAGGACTTAAAAAATACGAAGAATATCAAAAACCGAGCTTAAGAGCACTTACTAGCAAGCTTGAAAAATTGAAAGAGCCGTAACAATGGCTTCTCTAATTTTCGGCAGCTTGGGGGAGAAGATGAGTGAATTTTTATCATCTTTTCACCTATTTAATCACTTATTTGATAAATGACCAAAATGCCCTTTTTGATAAACTTCAAATTTTGACTCATCCATGCCCATTTTTGTCCAAAAATTAGAATTTGGATAAATTACTATTTAAGGACCTCTAATTAATAATCTAAAGCTATTTCACACATATAGCTTCTAGAAACAAACATTATGCAACTTTTGCAATTTAGTCCTTTTGGATAATTCAACCACAATTTCACAAAATTGCTTCATGAAATTTTCACACTAGCATGCATATATAATATAAGCCTCAAAAACTCATTCATAACCCTCGGATTTGTGGTCTCGCACCACCATTCTGACTAGGCCCTAAACCGGGATGTTACAACTCTCCCCTTTAGAGATTTTTCCCAGAAAATCTTACCATCAAAAGAGGTTTGGATGTTGCTCTCTCATAGCTTCTTCCGTTTCCCACGTAGCCTCTTCCACACCATGTTTTTGCCATAACACTTTCACTAGTGCTATGCTCTTATTTCTCAACTGTTTCACTTCTCGAGCCAAGATCTTAATCGGCTCCTTTTCATAAGACATATCCAGTCTTATCTCAATTTCCGTTGAAGGAATCACATGTGAAGGATGGGAGCGATACCGTCGCAACATCGACACATGCAACACGTTATGAATCTTTTCCAACTCTACCGGCAAAGCCAATCGGTAAGCTACAGGGCCAATTCTATCTGTAATCTCATATGGCCCTATGAACCTTGGACTCAAGTTCCCTTTTCGCCCAAATCTCATGATTTTCTTCCATGGGGACACTTTTAAAAACACTTTGTCACCCACTTCAAACTCAATCTCTTTTCTTTTCAAATCCGCATACGACTTCTGTCGGTCAGAAGCAGCTTTCAGACTATTACGGATTACTTTCACTTTCTCTTCGATCTCTTTTACTGGATCGACCCCATGGATCTGCTTCTCACTAAGCTCGGTCCAATACAAAGGAGTCTGACACTTACGGCCATACAAAGCCTCATACGGTGCCATCTGTATACTCGACTGATAACTGTTGTTATAGGCGAATTCGACCAAAGGTAGATATCTCTCCCAACTAACTTCGAATTCTAGCACACATCATCAAAGCATATCTTCAAGAACTTGAATCACTCTTTCAGACTGACCATCGGATTGCGGATGGAACGCAGTACTGAAATTCAATCTCGTACCCATGGCTTCTTGCAACTTCTTCCAAAACCTCAAAGTAAACCTCGGATCTCTATCCGATATAATAGACACAGGTACACCATGCAATCTCACTATATCCGCCACGTACAACTCAGCTAACTTATCCAGTGAATAATCAACGCGTACTGGAATAAATTAAGCCGACTTCGTCAATCTATCCACAACAACCCACACAACATCTGTCTTTCTCGGAGTCATCAGCAACCCCGTCACAAAATCCTTGGTAACCCGATCCCACTTCCATTCGAGAACCATCACTGGCTGAAGCAATCCTGAAGGCACTTGATGCTCAGCTTTCACTTGTTGGCAAATCAGACACTTTGCCACAAACTCTGAAATATCTCTTTTCATACCCGGCCACTAATACAACTCCCTCAAATCGTTGTACATTTTAAATGATCGCCGGATGTACCGACAAGCATCCCTTTGTGGGCCTCATACAAAACATTTCGAATCAACTCCTCATTTTTAGGAACACAAATTCTGTCACGATACATCAGACAACTATTCAAATCCACTCAAAAATTAGAATCACTTTCTGATCCGCACTTAGCTATCTTAGCTTGCATCCCGCTGTCATTTCTCTGAGCCTCACATATTTGTTGAACAAATAGTGGCCTAGCTCTCAACTCTGCCAAAATAGCACCATCATCAGACAATGCTAAACTCGCTCTCATAACTCTTAGAGCATACAGGGATTTCCTACTTAAGGCATCCGCAACCACATTTGCTTTTCCCGGGTGGTAATCAATGACTAACTCAGAGTCTTTCAACAATTCAAGCCACCGTCTCTGTCTTAGATTCAGATCCTTCTGATCCATCAAATACTTTAAACTCTTTTGATCCGTAAAGATTCGGCACTTTTCGCCATACAAATAATGTCACCAAATCTTTAACGCAAACACAATTGCAACCAACTCCAAATCGTGAGTCGAATAATACTTCTCGTGTGATTTTAACTGCCTCGAGACGTAACCGATTACCTTACCCTCTTGCATCAACACGCAACTGAGACCATTAAATGACGCATCACTATAAACCACAAACTCCTTCCTTGATTCTAGTTGAACCAAAATCGGTGCCTCAGTCAAAATTGTTTTCAGTCTCTCGAAGCTCTGTTGACATGTCTCAGTCCATTCAAACTTGACATCTTTATGCAATAGTTTCGTTATCGGGGTAGCAATCATAGAGAACCCCTTTACGAAACGTCTGTAATATCCCACTAATCCCAAGAAACTTCTGAGTTCTGACACGTTCCTCGGCGGTTTCCAATCCAGAACAGCCGATATCTTACTCGGGTCAACTCTGACACAATCACCAGACACCATGTGTCCTAGGAATCCGACCTCTCGGAGCCAAAACTCACTCTTGCTAAACTTAGCATACGACTTCTTATCTCTCAAAGTTTGCAAGACAATTCTCAAGTGCTCTTCATGATCGTTCTCATCCCGAGAATAGATCAATATGTTGTCAATAAAGACAACCAAAAACTTGTCCATATATGGTCTGAAAATACGGTTTATCAGATCCATAAAAACCGCAGGTGCATTCGTCAAACCAAACGACATAACCAAAAACTCATAATGGCCATACCTTGTCCGAAACGCAGTTTTCAACACATCTTGCTCTTTCACTCTGAGCTGATAATAACCAAACCTCAAGTCTATCTTGGAGAACACTGTAGCTCCCTTCAGTTGATCGAAAAGATCATCAATCCTTGGTAAAGGATACTTATTCTTAACCGTCACTTTGTTAAGCTGTCTATAGTCTATACACAACCTCATAGACCCATCTTTCTTCTTCACAAACAATACCATAGCTCCCCACGGCGAGTAGCTCGGTCTTGAAAAACCCTTTATCTGTCAACTCTTGTAACTGAACTTTCAGTTCTTTCAACTCTACAGGTGCCATTCTGTACGGAGCAATCAAAATAGCTGCCGTTCCCGAAACCAACTCAATTCCAAACTCGATCTCTCTCACTGGAGGTAATCCGGGTAACTCTTCCGGAAATACATCTGGGTACTCACATACCACTGGCACTGTTGCAAACTCTACTCCAACCTCTTGAGTATTCAACACAAATGCAAGATAGGACTCACACCCTTTTCTTAAACATTTCCCAGCCACTAAGGAAGAAATCATCACGGGTAGACTGTCCGATCCACTTGATTCAACCCGAACCACATCACCACTCTCACATTTCAATTCAATGTACTTACTACCACAGTTCACTAAAACACTATGGGTAGTCAACCAATCCATGCCTAGGATTAAATCGAACTCATCAAACGACAACAACATAAGGTTTTCCAGAAAATAATGATTCTCAATCAACAAAGGACAATTCTTACACACTTTGTCCACTAACACATACTTTCCTAACGGGTTTGACACCTTAATCACAATGTCCGTAGACTCAACGGTCATACTCAAACTAGATGCCAATCTCATACAAATATAAGAGTGAGTAGACCCTGGATCTATTAAAGCAATAACAAGGGTGTCAAAGAGAGAAAAAGTACCCGTTATCACATCAGGGGAGGATGCCTCTTCGCGAGCGCGAACGTCATACGTCCTCGCAGGTGCCCGACCCTCTGGTCTCACAGCAGAATCTCTGGGCGCACCTCTACCACTAGCCCCACCTCTTGGGTTCCTTGGTGGTCTACCCCTCGTAGACACATCACTAAGTCTCACTTATTGTTTCTCTTCCTTATCATCCCTCTCGGGACGGCTACGGATAAAGTGGTCAGGGGAACCACACTTATAACATTTCTGACTATTTCCCCAACACTCTCTGGTGTGATACCTACCACAACTAGGACACTCCGGTTTACTCTCGATACGAATAACCCACTGGTGCCGTCGTTCGAGGATTCACTTCCTTGGATCTTTTCGACTGGGCTTGGTATGACTTGCCCATCGGTCTCTTTCTAGCATCTCGGGCTTCATTCACAGCCCTTCTCTTTTCTGAACTCAATTCCTCGGCCTTACTTTCCCTCTCAACTAGCACCACAAATTCTTTCAACTCCAAAATGCCCACTAGGAGTTTGATATCCTCATTCAGCCCATCTTCGAACCTCTTGCACAAGATGGTCTTTGTCGACACACATTCTTGAGCGTATTTGCTAAGCCTAACAAACTCATGCTCATATTCAGCTACTGCCATCCTTCCCTGCTTCAACTCAAGGAATTCTTTCCTTTTTCGGTCCGTAAACCTCTGGCTTATATACTTCTTTTGGAACTCTTCCAGAAAGAAGTCCCACGTCACCAACTCTTTTAGGACCACTAACGTCAGCGTCTTCCACCAATGGTATGCCAAATCTCTCAGCAACGATACGGTACACTTCAAACTCTCCTCAGGTGTACATGAGAGCTCATCGAACACCCTCATCGAGTTCTCTAACCAGAACTCCGCCCTCTCAGAGTCATCATCTACCTTAGCCCTAAACTCCTCAGCCCCGTGCTTCCTAATCTTATCCACCGGGGGTTTCGATATCCTCACTACATCCATACCTTGAGGAGCCACTGGATTTGGCTGAGGTACAGGAGGAGGAGGTGGAGGAGGTTGAGCATTAGGGTTCGCTCGAACATAATCCGAGTACCAATTACTCATCTTTTGGAGAAAGGTTTCCCGTGCCTCTTCCCTTTGAACCCTGAACTCGGGTCCACTCTCAACGGGTGAGGTCCCTTGCGCAGGAGCTGGCGCGTTACTCACTGCTTCATCAGCAGTCAATGGATCGAAATCTATATACTATATAAAACAAGTTTTAAATCATTAGAAACCACCACATTATCATTGTACACTTATGGAATGTATAGCTAAACTCTTACACCCGCTACGGTAGTCCTAGAAATGGCTAAACCATAGCTCTGATACAACTAAATGTAACACCCTTTACCAGGGTTCAACGCCGGAAACCGGGCCTGAGGCGTTACCGAACTCAAACCACTTAATCGCCAGTTAGGCTCAACGTCATTACTCACTATAACCTCATTCTCGACTTACGAGGCCTCACTCATACACACGAGGGCTCTCGAGACTAATCCAAAACTTTTACGATCCTTAAAATTTTTCTCTTTTATACATGTCTCACACGCCCGTGCAAGATTAGAAACGCCCGTGCATGGACACTGTAACATCCAGGATTTAGAGGTTAGGCGGTTAGTGCATAATTCAAGTGATAGTGGGCCTAGTGTGTGTTTGGATGTGTTTTAAGGGTTTTGAGAACCCTAGGATGTAGGGGAGTGCCTTAGAAAAATATTAGATTTTAAGGTTAGTAGGGGGAGCTGGGTTAAGGAGGCCTTAAGGAAATTTGTGAGGGAATTTGGACATGAGGTTGGGCTTGGTAAAGTGGCATGGAGGCGCCACTTAGGGCCTTGGTAGGTGACGCCTCAAGCAAGTGGAGAAGAGCTCAGGTTCGAGTCATGTTGGCAGCAGGGGAGTATGGCTTTATTTTGCATTTTGGCGTCAAGAAAGGGGAAAGGTGTTGGACGGCATATGGGACTTTAAAAGATGAGGATAAAAACTTGTTTTCTTCTTTTAAAATTCGGCTAAGGTAGGTGGATGAAGGTTGGACTCATTCAAACTTTTTGAATGAGTGTTGAAGAGAGAAAATAGGAGAAAATCGTGGGATAAGGGTGAGGTGAAAGCAATGGCCGAATATAGGACTCTAGGGGTAGCATTTTCGGTTGGAATATGGTGGTAGTGTGTGCCGAAATTTAGCCTTAGTGTGTGTGCCGAATTTTGTTCTTTCTCCTCTTTTTCATGCCGTTTTCTTTATGTGAAGAAGCCACCTAATTTCGGTAAGGCCATTTGTATTTTATTCTTTTTCTCCCTGTTTGCTAGCTTGCCCGAATCTATCACCTTTCCCAAACTTCTTCTTTTATTTTGTGTTAGCCGAATATCTCATCTCCATTTGGGAGCTCTCATTCTCTTCTCTTTACCTTCTCTGTGTTCATTCGAATCATCATCTTCCCCAAGACCAATCTTTATTCTCATTATTGACAAAAGCTTAAACCTCTCTACTATTGATCACCATTGTCGAATCTTTCAGCCTCTCGCTCTCTCTCTTTTATTTTGCAAATCTTTGAGGCCGAATCTTCTAAAGTGGTGCCATTGACTACTTTCTTGTAGTCCCTTCAAGCAGGCGTTAGTGGTAAGTAACGTGTAAGGGTAAGCATTTTCTATCCTAGCAATCGGTTTGGGCTCTCTTTCTATTAGTGTATCAAAATCATGTAGTTAGGCCTTGGTTTAAGGATGGCCGAATGTGTATTAAGCCATGATCTTGTGTTTTGTTTGTAGCCATTGTGAAGGAGGTCTTTCGGGATCTGAAGAGATCAAGGTAAGTGATATGTGGTATTCGGCCAAGGGCCTTTTCTTAGATTATTGCTAATAGCCGATTCTAACAGTGGTTAAGTAGGGATCTCGACAACTTCAGGAGCAAGTGACAGTTTCGGGATTTGGATAAGCAAGGAATAAGCAAAGCCTTCGGGATTCAAGTACATTTTGGTAAGGGTACTTAGCAAGTATAGATTCGATATATTTGGATTAAGATGTTATCGATTAACCATTTGGTTCTGATTAAGTATTGTTGATGGAGGCGAATACCAGTCAAGGAGAGAAAGGGGTAGTCCCTATCCCTAAGTTTAAGAGAAGATCAGTCTCTGCTTTACGGGATTGGCCACCAGGGTGTGGGCTAGCAGTAGGGCAGGACTATAGGCAGATAGCGGTAGTTTCGCTTAGTGATAGCATAGGTATTGAGAGCGTAACGCTTCAAGTTATCAGGTGTGTGGTTAACCCATAATTTCCCAGTTGTATGTTATATTTGCATGTGTTGTGTATATGTTGATTAATGCAGTGGCAATAATGAGATGGTTACCCTAAAATAGGGTATAACGATAACCAGGTCAGTGTTAATTATTGATGAGATTGTGAATATGCCTATGAAAGTATGATTGTATGTCGGAATAACCTGTACATGCATTATTCATTATGACACTACCGTATGTTGCATGTGCATGGGGTGGGATTGATATATGTGAAAGTAGGACAGGGTGTACATTTATGTACGTGGTTTAGTGAGAGCTACGAGCCTCACGTGGACTGATGAGAGGCTCTGTGCCTCATCGTGGTTGGTATCGGCTTTATGCCATATCGTGGTTGGTGACGGCTATGTGCCCCATCGTGGTTTGATGTTAGCTACGAGCTACATCGTGGATTGATGCTGACTGAGGTCGCGTTGTGGATTATTTGCAATTTGGTTCGTGTGGACGGCATTAATTGCCAAATTGGTGTGTAGAGGTTGGAGGGTGATTTAGTAATCCCCTGGTGTGTGGTGGCTGGATACGGGGGTGTGTAGAGGATGGACCCTAGGCTGGGGTGGGTGCACTTTGCATAAACATGTGTGGTGTGTGGATTGGTGTGGTTATGGGCGAAGCCCAATATGTGGAATTATGTGGATAAGTTGCCTTATTATCTGATATGTGGTTTGATGTGGTTGTGGGCTAAGCCCACGTGGGTGGAAATCTGTGGACTAATTACACACTGAGTCTGTTCGACTCACCCAAATTTTTACCAAACATCGTAGGTGATACATGATGCTTGGACCGGGTTGGAGTGGATACGAGGTGGCCATGCAGAAGCTAATTTTTATTTATTTCATGCAGAAGATGTTTTATTTAATTTTATGCACTTTATATTTTAAGTATTTTTTTTGAATAATTATTTGATGTAATGAGGGCTATTTAAAGTAGTTGAAGTTTATTATTATGTTTTAGTTGGATTGACGATTAAATTACTAGTTGGAAATGATTTTATTTTTAGCAACTTACATTTTAAAATATATATTAAAGTTTTAATTAGGATATTTTGTAACAACCAAATTTTACCTAGAAATCTAAATATATACAATGTCTTACAACCGACAACCAATTTCTATGTTTCCACCACTATGTCAAACGCCTTTCAAACGTTTTCTTGATGGGCGTCCAAATTCAGCGAAGTGGTGTTTAAATGGTTTGGGGGTGTTCTGATTTGAGGGTTTTGGGTCCAAAACATTTTCCAACGATGGGCTTTTCAAAAATAAAGTCTTTTGTGAACTTTTTCGAGTTATTCGGCATGGCTTTGTATCTCCTACCAAGTCCACGGTAAGTACCCTAACTACTGAGGTGAATTGTACATATGAACTTTATGGGCATCATGGGATCGTAGATTAGCAGATTAGGGCTATTAAACCCTAGGGCTAGTCTACTCCAACACAAGAATGCATAAGACTTAAGTATAGCCAAACAAACCTGTGAGTAGGTCGTCGAGCTAGGGTGTGGCAACAGTTGTGCGCATGTCTAGGATTGGATTCGGTAAGAGCTTGGTATTTAAGCAGTCCTAGTGACTCACCTCCTCTTTACTCGAATCCTACCTAGTGCGTAGTAACGATTCACCCTAACCAAGAGGACTTATTCATCGGCTAAACCCGATAATTAAAACCCGAAAGGGACCAGCCATACTGCTTTATAAAAACCTTAGTTTTTTTAAAATCACCAACTCACCCCTTTTGATTTGTAAACACTAAATTAGATTTTGAAAAACATTTTCGAAATGTTCCCGATTTACAAAATTACCCAAATACCCTTGGGTTGGGAATGGATAAAAATGCCCAAAGTAGTGTGTGAATGTTGTTGATGAATGTGAATGTGACTCTCTGAATTAGAATAGTAAGCTTGAGCTGAAACTTTGGTTGATCGAAAGAACTACTTTTAAACACCTTTCTTCATGAAATTTGTTCGCGGATAAATAGAGGAACAAAATACTAATGCATAAAACTTTTTAATCAGATTAAATCGCGACGTTAGTATGAGTTCTAGAGGACATGGTAGAATGACCGTATCGGAACCGGCAAGGTCTGGCCATGGGTCAGAAAACGATATGCCACCGCCAGCAGTGGGCGTGGAGGATCAAGACCAGACAGGAGGAGATGACGCAGTATCGCGGGCTATGCTGCGAGTGCTGGAGCGAGTGGCAGGAGCTAGTGTGGGAAATGGAGCTCGGAAGTCAGTGTCGGAGAGACTTAGGTCAAACAGAGCCGAGGTTTTTAGAGGAGTATCTGGGGTAGCTCCGAATGTAGCAGAAATCTTCGTTGGAGGCAGTCGAAAGGATTATGGATGATTTGACCGTAATGCGGAGGAAAAGTCGAAGGTCTTTGTTTCACTGCTCCGGGACGAGGCTTATCAGTGATGGCTCACTGTCAGACAAGGTACCCCTGCAGATCGAGTGGATTGGGGATATTTTAAGGATAAGTTTGAAGGGAAATACGTTGGAGCTAGTTACCGAGACTCGCAGAGAAAGGCGTTTCTAAACTTGGTTCAAGGAAGTAAAGTCGGTGGCAGTCTGCACGGCGGAATTTGTGCGATTAAGTCAAGACACGCCAAGGGAATCGGGGCTACTGATTATGAAAGGTGTGTTAGATTCAAAGATGGGTTGCGGGATGAGCTACGAGTGTTGATTGCTCCGCAAAGAGAGAGGGACTTTACTATTCTAGTGGAGAAAGCTCGGATAGCTGAGGAAGTTAAGAGGACCGAGGGGCAGAATCGAGAAAAGGATAGGAATTGGAATAAGAGGAGTTTTGGACCGTCAGTATCATCTCGGGATTTTCAAAAAAGACCAAGGACAGAGAATTGCAATGCGTGCACTGCACGATTCTTTGAGAATCAAGTCGTTCATGTGCTCGGTGTGTGGGAGAACTCACGCAGGAGAGTGTTGGGGAAATAGTGAGGAATGTTTAGGTGTGGGTCTAAGGCTCATTTGGTTAGGAATTGTCCTCGAGCGACGAGGGTCGTGGTCCGAACCATGGAGGAAATGGTTCTCGCCGAGGTCGTAGAGAGCTCGTGCAGAGGTCTTTGAGGATTGAGACGAGAGACCACGGGGTTATTCTCACTTGATCAGCGCCGCGAGGGGGAAGACGCGCGGATGAGATAACAGCACGTTCCTGCTTCGGAATACCCTTTATTGCCTTGTTTGTTATAGGGATAGCTCATTCTTATAAGGCTAGTGAGGTGCTTGGAACCTTGGAGGTGAACTTTGAGAGTGTATTTGGAAAGGTGAGCGTACTTGGTCCTTTAGGGCAATCGGTGGTAGTAGATAATCTTCGTAAGCAAGTGCCTTTAGAAGTTGAGGAGTAGCTGAACCCTAGCTTAGTTTAGCCAAGTAATTTCGAGGACGAAATTATTTTTTTTAAGGAGGGTAGAACTGTAACATCCGGGATTTAGGGGTTATGCGGTTAGTGCATAATTCAAGTGATAGTGGGCCTAGTGTGTGTTTGGATGTGTTTTAAGGGTTTTGAGAACCCTAGGATGTAGGGGAGTGCCTTAGAAAAATATTAGATTTTAAGGTTAGTAGGGGGAGCTGGGTTAAGGAGGCCTTAAGGAAATTTGTGAGGGAATTTGGACATGAGGTTGGGATTGGTAAAGTGGCATGGAGGTGCCACTTAGGGCCTTGGTAGGTGACGCCTCAAGCAAGTGGAGAAGAGCTCAGGTTCGAGTCATGTTGGCAGCAGGGGAGTATGGCTTTATTTTGCATTTTAAGCGTCAAGAAAGGGGAAGGTGTTGGACGGCATATGGGACTTTAAAAGATGAGGATAAAAACTTGTTTTCTTCTTTTAAAATTTGGCTAAGGTAGGTGGATGAAGGTTGGACTCATTCACACTTTTTGAATGAGTGTTGAAGAGAGAAAATAGGAGAAAATCGTGGGATAAGGGTGAGGTGAAAGCAATGGCCGAATATAGGACTCTAGGGGTAGCATTTTCGGTTTGAATATGGTGGTAGTGTGTGCCGAAATTTAGCCTTAGTGTGTGTGCCGAATTTTGTTCTTTCTCCTCTTTTTCATGCCGTTTTCTTTATGTGAAGAAGCCACCTAATTTCGGTAAGGCCATTTGTATTTTATTCTTTTTCTCCCTGTTTGCTAGCTTGCCCGAATCTATCACCTTTCCCAAACTTCTTCTTTTATTTTGTGTTAGCCGAATATCTCATCTCCATTTGGGAGCTCTCATTCTCTTCTCTTTACCTTCTCTGTGTTCATTCGAATCATCATCTTCCCCAAGACCAATCTTTATTCTCATTATTGACAAAAGCCGAAACCTCTCTACTATTGATCACCATTGTCGAATCTTTCAGCCTCTCGCTCTCTCTCTTTTATTTTGCAAATCTTTGAGGCCGAATCTTCTAAAGTGGTGCCATTGACTACTTTCTTGTAGTCCCTTCAAGCAGGCGTTAGTGGTAAGTAACATGTAAGGGTAAGCGTTTTCTATCCTAGCAATCGGTTTGGGCTCTCTTTCTATTAGTGTGTCGAAATCATGTAGTTAGGCCTTGGTTTAAGGATGGCCGAATGTGTATTAAGCCATGATCTTGTGTTTTGTTTGTAGCCATTGTGAAGGAGGTCTTTCGGGATCTGAAGAGATCAAGGTAAGTGATATGTGGTATTCGGCCAAGGGCCTTTTTCTTAGATTATTGCTAATAGCCGATTCTAACTTGGTGGTTAAGTAGGGATCTCGACAACCGGGGAGCAAGTGACAGTTTGGGATTTGGATAAGCAAGGAATAAGCAAAGCCTTCGGGATTCAAGTACATTTCGGTAAGGGTACTTAGTAAGTATAGATTTGATATATTTGGATTAAGATGTTATCGATTAACCATTTGGTTACGATTAAGTATTGTTGATGGAGGCGAATACGGTCAAGGAGAGAAAGGGTAGTCCCTATCCCTAAGTTTAAGAGAAGATCGGGTCTGTGCATGCAGGATTGGCCGGGTGTGGGTGTGGGGCTGAGCGAGGCGGTGACTATAGGCGGATAAGCGGTAGTTTTGCTTAGTGATAGCATCGGTATTGAGAGCGTAATGCTTCAAGTTATCAGGTGTGTGGTTAACCAACAATTTCCCAGTTGTATGTTATATTTGCATGTGTTGTGTATATGTTGATTAATGCAGTGGCAATAATGAGATGGTTACCCTAAAATAGGGTATAACGATAACCAGGTCAGTGTTAATTATTGATGAGATTGTGAATATTCCTATGAAAGTATGATTGTATGTCGGAATAACCTATACATGCATTATTCATTATGACACTACCGTATGTTGCATGTGCATGGGGTGGGATTGATATATGTGAAAGTAGGATAGGGTGTACATTTATGCACGTGGTTTAGTGAGAGCTACGAGCCTCACGTGGATTGATGAGAGGCTCTGTGCCTCATCGTGGTTGGTATCGGCTTTGTGCCATATCGTGGTTGGTGACGGCTATGTGCCCCATCGTGGTTTGATGTTTGCTACGAGTTACATCGTGGATTGACGCTGACTGAGGTCGCGTTGTGGATTATTTGCGATTTGGTTCGCGTGGACGGTATTAATTGCCAAATTGGTGTGTAGAGGTTGGAGGGTGATTTAGTAATCCCCTGGTGTGTGGTGGCTGGATACGGGGGTGTGTAGAGGATGGACCCTAGGCTGGGGTAGGTGCACTTTGCATAAACATGTGTGGTGTGTGGATTGGTGTGGTTATGGGCAAAGCCCAATATGTTGAATTATATGGATAAGTTGCCTTATTATCTGATATGTGGTTTGATGTGGTTGTGGTCTAAGCCCACGTGGGTGGAAATCTGTGGACTAATTACACACTGAGTGTATTCGACTCACCCAAATTTTTACCAAACATCGCAGGTGATACATGATGCTTGGACCCGGTTGGAGTGGATACGAGGTGGCCATGCAGAAGCTAATTTTTATTTATTTCATGCAGAAGATGTTTTATTTAATTTTATGCACTTTATATTTTAAGTATTTTTTTTTGAATAATTATTTGATGTAATGAGGGCTATTTAAAGTAGTTGAAGTTTATTATTATGTTTTAGTTGGATTGACGATTAAATTACTAGTTGGAAATGATTTTATTTTTAGCAACTTACATTTTAAAATATATATTAAAGTTTTAATTCCGGATATTTTGTAACAACCAAATTTTACCTAGAAATCTAAATATATACAATGTCTTACAACCGACAACCAATTTCTATGTTTCCACCACTACGTCAAATGCCTTTCAAACGTTTTCTTCAGTGGCAGTCTAAATTCGGCCGTGGTGTTTGGGCCGGGTTTGGGGTGTTATAGACACACACGCCCATGTTCCTTAGCCGTGCTAGAAACTCGAGCATTCTTCCAATTGCCCCACGGCCATGGCACACCCGTGCTCCCCAACCGTGGTGAACACTGACTTCCCTCGCACGGCCTAGAGTCTAGACACACGCCCATGTGGCTAGCCCGTGGCCAACACTGATTAATCCCACACGCCCTAGGCACACGCCCGTGTGACTAGTCCGTGGTCTATTACATTTTAAAATATTAACATACTGGGACGCCTTGCCACCAAGACACGCGCCTGGTGGGCTGGCCCGTGTGTCACACATGGTCTAGACACACGCTTGCGTGTGTCTAACCACATGGTCAAGGACAAAGCTAAGTGCCAAGTTCTTTTCACCCTTCTAGCATACACAACAAATACTCATCCAACACAATCATAATCAACTCAAATTGAATACAATCTCACATAGAAAACTATATCTTTTTCATATAATGTAATAGCCAACAACTATTGCATTATACAAAATACACTTCCCATAAAAAGGCTAACACATCTTATCCATTTACAACAAAATTGACTAACTTGTCTAGCCCCTATACATGCCATATACAAAACATTAAGTTTCATGTACCAAAGTGTGTTGATATGTGGGCTATCTTCCAATGATCCTCGTATCTCGATTCACCACTTTTAATCTATAAGACAAGGGAAAAGAAAGGAAGAAGCTTTGAGCTTAGTAAGTTTACACATAAACAATTAAGCATCATAGTATAAGCCAAACCACAATTAGCATTATACCAACATATAATATACAACTATGCTTACTCTTTCTATCCCTTACCATATTACCAACACATCATGAGTCACATGCTCATAACTATTGAAATGAACCCCTGCATTCAATATCACATTTACACAATATACAACACATCATTATTGCTCAATAATACATCCACATAGCTAACTCACATAGCTAATCAACACAGCCAATATCTCGGTGGTTTCGCACTTAGCACACCACAATCAATTTATAAGGTGGTATCACACTTAGCCTACCACAAAGGTAATCATAGTGATCTCGCACATAGCCACTAAATGATATACCTAACGATAGCATCGCACATAGCCAGCTCATCGTCAATATGCATTTGGATGGTATCGCACTTAGCCCACCATCTAGCATTATCACAACACATGCACAAGTCTATTTACTCAATTATTCATCCATTCAAATCTATAATACATTCATTGTACTTGAACCACATAGGTCCCCAATCATTCTCATTCATGCTACACCCTAGATAGCATTAACAAATTGTAAGTATGAATGCATTGTTTATGCATAGACATACCTCGATACTCAAAAGTATTGAAATGTGCAATTTAGTCCACCACCTTGCTTTTGCCTCAGTTTCAATCCGGGCTTTGTCTTTCTTGTTCTATAATGAATAAATCAGCTTATTCAATACACACATTGACTAAATTGACCCACATCTCATACTTTAGTAAAATTACTATTTTGCCCCTAAACTTTCTTATATTTACACTTTAGTCCCAAAGGCTCGTAAAGTGATTTTTATTCAACTTTCTACTCTTTCATGCTTAGCCGAACCACTTACTCAACTAAAGCATTCATCAAATCTCACTAAATCACACATGTATGACCAAACTAAAGTTATTCACAAACTAGTCCCTACATGCATTTTCATGGAAAATCACTTAACAAAAGATGTTTCTACTACATCAAGCTTTCATAATCTTCCATAAAAAACCAAAATACATGCATGTCATACATATGTACATTTTTGAACATCCATAATAGCTCACCAAATAGCAAAAAATAGCTTACTCATGCTACTAGGACTTAAAAAATACGAAGAATATCAAAAATCGGGCTTAAGAGCACTTACTAGCAAGCTTGAAATATTGAAAGAGCCCTAACAATGGCTTCTCTAATTTTTGACAGCTTGGGGGAGAAGATGAGTGAAATTTTATCATCTTTTCACCTATTTAATCACTTATTTGATAAATGACCAAAATGCCCTTTTTGATAAACTTCAAATTTTGACTCATCCATGCCCATTTTTGTCCAAAAATTAGAATTTGGATAAATTACTATTTAAGGACCTCTAATTAATAATCTAAAGCTATTCCACACATATAGCTTCTAGAAACACACATTTTGCAACTTTTGCAATTTAGTCCTTTTGGACAATTCAACCACAATTTCACAAAATTGCTTCATGAAATTTTCACACTAGTATGCATATATAATATAAGCCTCAAAAACTCATTCATAACCCTCGGATTTGTGGTCTCGCACCACCATTCCTACTAGGCCCTAAATCGGGATGTTACAACTCTCCCCCTTTAGAGATTTTCGTCCCAAAAAATCTTACCAGTAAAGAGGTTTGGATGTTGCTCTATCATAGCTTCTTCCGTTTCCCACGTAGCCTCTTCCACACCATGTTTCTGCCATAACACTTTCACTAGTGCTATGCTCTTATTTCTCAACTATTTCACTTCTCGAGCAAAGATCTTAATCGACTCCTCTTCATAAGACATATCCGGTCTTATCTCAATTTCTGTTGAAGGAATCACATGTGAAGGATGGGAGCGATACCGTCGCAACATCGACACATGGAACACGTTATGAATCTTTTCCAACTCTACCGGCAAAGCCAACCGGTAAGTTACAGGCCCAATTCTATCTGTAATCTCATATGGCCCTATGAACCTTGGACTCAAGTTCCCTTTTCGCCCAAATCTATTGATTTTCTTCCATGGGGACACTTTTAAAAACACTTTGTCACCCACTTCAAACTCAATCTCTTTTCTTTTCAAATTCGCATACGACTTCTGTCGGTCCGAAGCAGCTTTCAGACTATTACGGATTACTTTCACTTTCTCTTCGATCTCTTTTACTATATCGACCCCATGGATCCGCTTCTCACTAAGCTCGGTCCAATACAAAGGAGTCCGACACTTACGGCCATACAAAGCCTCATACGGTGCCATCTGTATACTCGACTGATAACTGTTGTTATAGGTGAATTCGAACAAAGGTAGATATCTCTCCCAACTAACTTCGAATTCTAGCACACATCATCGAAGCATATCTTCAAGAACTTGAATCACTCTTTCAGACTGACCATCGGATTGCGGATGGAACGCAGTACTGAAATTCAATCTTGTACCCATGGCTTCTTGCAACTTCTTCCAAAAACTCAAAGTAAACCTCGGATCTCTATCCGATATAATAGACACAGGTACACCATGCAATATCACTATATCTGCCACGTACAACTCAGCTAACTTATCCAGTGAATAATCAACGCGTACTGGAATAAATTAAGCCGACTTCGTCAATCTATCCACAACAACCCACACAACATCTGTCTTTCTCGGAGTCATCGGCAACCCCGTCACAAAATCCATGGTAACCCGATCCCACTTCCATTCGGGAACAATCACTGGCTGAAGCAATCCCGAAGGCACTTGATGCTCAGCTTTCACTTGTTGGCAAATCAGACACTTTGCCACAAACTCTGAAATATCTCTTTTCATACCCGGCCACCAATACAACTTCCTCAAATTGTTGTACATTTTCGTACTGCCCGGATGTACTGAAAAGCATCCACTGTGGGCCTCATACAAAACATTTCGAATCAACTCCTCATTTTTAGGAACACAAATTCTGTCACGAGACATCAGACAACCATTCAAATCCACTCGAAAATTAGAATCACTTTCTGATCCGCACTTAGCTATCTTAGCTTGCATCGCGCTGTCATTTCTCTGAGCCTCACATATTTGTTGAACAAATAGTGGCCTAGCTCTCAACTTTGCCAAAAGAGCACCATCATCAGATAATGCTAAACTCGCTCTCATAACTCTTAGAGCATACAGGGATTTCCTACTTAAGGCATCCGCAACCACATTCGCTTTTCCCGGGTGGTAATCAATGACTAACTCATAGTCTTTCAACAATTCAAGCCACCATCTCTGTCTCAGATTCAGATCCTTCTGATCCATCAAATACTTTAATCTCTTGTGATCCGTAAACATTAGACACTTTTCGCCATACAAATAATGTCACCAAATCTTTAACGCAAACACAATCGCAGCCAACTCCAAATCGTGAGTAGGATAATTCTTCTCGTGCAATTTTAACTGCCTCGAGGCGTAAGCGATTACCTTACCCTCTTGCATCAACACGCAACTGAGACCATTAAACGACGCATCACTATAAACCACGAACTCCTTCCCCGATTCTAGTTGAACCAAAACCAGTGCCTCAGTCAAAATTGTTTTCAGTCTCTTGAAGCTCTGTTGACATGTCTCAGTCCATTCAAACTTGACATCTTTATGCAATAGTTTCGTCATCGGGGTAGCAATCACAGTGAACCCCTTTACGAAATGTCTGTAATATCCCGCTAATCCCAAGAAACTTCTGATTTTTGACACGTTCCTCAGCGGTTTCCAATCCGAAACGATCGATATCTTACTCGGGTCAACTCGACACCATCACACGACACCATGTGTCCTAGGAATCGACCTCCTGAGCCAAAACTAACTCTTGCTAAACTTAGCATACAACTACTTATCTCTCAAAGTTTGCAAGACAATTCTCAAGTGCTCTTCATGATCATTCTCATCTCGAGAATAGATCAATATGTCGTCAATAAAGACAACCAAAAACTTGTCCATATATGGTCTGAAAATACGGTTCATCAGATCCATAAAAATCGCAGGTGCATTCGTCAAACCAAACGACATAACCAAAAACTCATAATGGCCATACCTTGTCCGAAATGCAGTTTTCAACACATCTTGCTCTTTCACTCTGAGCTTATAATAACCAAACCTCAATTCTATCTTGGAGAACACTGTAGCTCCCTTCAGTTGATCGAAAAGATCATCAATCCTTGGTAAAGGATACTTATTCTTAACCGTCACTTTGTTAAGCTGTCTATAGTCTATACACAACCTCATAGACCCATCTTTCTTCTTCACAAACAATACCATAGCTCCCCACGGCGAGTAGCTCGGTCTTGCAAAACCTTTTATCTGTCAACTCTTGTAACTGAATCTTCAGTTCTTTCAACTCTACAGGTGCCATTCTATACGGAGCAATCAAAATAGGTGCCGTTCCTGGAACCAACTCAATTCCAAACTCGATCTCTCTCACTGGAGGTAATCCGGGTAACTCTTCCGAAAATACATCTGGGTACTCACATACCACTGGCACTGTTTCAAACTCTACTCCAACCTCTTGAGTATTCAACACAAACGCAAGATAGGACTCACACCCTTTTCTTAAACATTTCCCAGCCACTAAGGAAGAAATTATCAAGGGTAGACTGTCCGATCCACTTGATTCAACCCGAACCACATCTCCACTCTCACATTTCAATTCAATGTACTTACTACCACAGTTCAGTAAAACACTATGGGTAGTCAACCAATCCATGCCTAGGATTAAATCGAACTCATCAAACGGCAACAACATAAGGTTTTCCAGAAAACAATGATTCTCAATCAACAAAGGACAATTCTTACACACTTTGTCCACTAACACATACTTTCCTAACGGGTTTGACACCTTAATCACAATGTCCGTAGACTCAACGGTCATACTCAAACTAGATGCCAATCTCATGCAAATATAAGAGTGAGTAGACCCTGGATCTATTAAAGCAATAACAAGGGTGTCAAAGAGAGAAAAAGTACCCGTTATCACATCAGGGGAGGATGCCTCTTCGCGGCGCGAACGGCATACGTCCTCGCAGTGCCCGACCCTCCGGTCTCTGGCGAGAATCTCTCGGGCGCACCTCTACCACTAGCCCCACCTCTTGGGTTCCTTGGTGGTCTACCCCTCGTAGACACATCACTAAGTCTCACTTCTTGTTTCTCTTCCTTATCATCCCTCTCGGGACGGCTACGGATAAAGTGGTCAGGGGAACCACACTTATAACATTTCCGACTATTTCCCCAACACTCTCCGGTGTGATACCTACCACAACTAGGACACTCCGGTTTACTCTCGATGCGAATAACCCACTGGTGCCGTCGTCCGAGGATTCACTTCCTTGGATCTTTTCGACTGGGCTTGGTATGACTTGCCCATCGGTCTCTTTCTAGCATCTCGGGCTTCACTCACAGCCCTTCTCTTTTCTGAACTCAATTCCTCGGCCTTACTTGCCCTATCAACTAGCACCACAAATTCTTTCAACTCCAAAATGCCCACTAGGAGTTTGATATCCTCATTCAGCCCATCTTCGAACCTCTTGCACAAGATGGTCTCTGTCGACACACATTCTTGAGCGTATTTGCTAAGCCTAACAAACTCACGCTCATATTCAGCTACTGTCATCCTTCATTTCTTCAGCTCAAGGAATTCTTTCCTTTTTTGGTCCGTAAACCTCTGGCTTATATACTTCTTCTGGAACTCTTCCAGAAATAAGTCCCACGTCACCCGCTCTTTTGGGACCACTAACGTCAGCGTCTTCCACCAATGGTATGCCGAATCTCTCAGCAACGATACGGCACACTTCAAACTCTCCTCAGGTGTACATGAGAGATCATCGAACACCCTCATCGAGTTCTCTAACCAGAACTCCGCCCTCTCAGAGTCATCCTCTACCTTAGCCCTAAACTCCTCAGCCCCGTTCTTCCTAATCTTATCCACCGAGGGTTTCGATATCCTCACTACATCCATACCTTGAGGAGCCACTAGATTTGGCTGAGGTACAGGAGGAGGTGGAGGAGGTTGAGCATTAGGGTTCGCTCGAACATAATCTGAGTACCAATTACTCATCTTTTGGAGAAAGGCTTCCTGCGCCTCTTCCCCTTGAACCCTGAACTCGGGTCCACTCTCAATGGGTGCGGTCCCTTGCACAGGAGCCGGCGCGTTACTCACTGCTTCATCAGCGGTCAATGGATCGGAATCCATATACTATATAAAACAAGTTTTAAATCATCAGAAACCACCACATTATCATTGTACACTTATGGCATGTATAGCTAGACTCTTACACCCGCTACGGTAGTCCTAGAAACGGCTAAACCATAGCTCTGATACAACTAAATGTAACACCCCTTGCCCGGGTTCTACGCCGAGAACCGGGCTCGAGGTGTTACCGAACTCAAACCACTTAATCTCCACTTAGGCTCAACGTTATTACTCACTATAACCTCATTCTCGACTTACGAGGCCTCACTCATACAGACGAGGGCTCTCGAGACTAATCCGAAACTTTTACGATCCTTAAAATTTTTCTCTTTTATACAGGTCTCACACGCTCGTGCAAGATTAGACACGCCCGTGCATGGACACACACGCCCATGTTCCTTAGCCGTGCTAGAAACTCGAGCATTCTGCCAATTGCCCCACGGCCATGGCACGCCCGTGCTCCCCAACCGTGGTGAACACTGACTTCCCTCGCACGGCCTAGAGTCTAGACACACGCCCATGTGGCTAGCCCGTGGCCAACACTAATTAATCCCACACGCCCTAGGCACACGCCCGTGTGACTAGTCCATGGTCTATTCTGTTTTAAAATATTAACATGCAGGGACGCGACGCCACACAAGATACGCCTGTGGGCTGACCGTGTGTCACACATGGTCTAGACACACTGCCCAGTGTGTCTAACCACATGGTCAAGAACAAAGCTAAGTGCCAAGTTCTTTTCACCCTTCTAGCATACACAACAAATACTCATCCAACACAATCATAATCAACTCAAATTGAATACAATCTCACATAGAAAACTATATCTTTTTCATATAATGTAATAGCCAACAACTATTGCATTATACAAAATACACTTCCCATAAAAAGGCTAACACATCTTATCCATTTACAACAAAATTGACTAACTTTTCTAGCCCCTATACATGCCATATACAAAACATTAAGTTTCATGTACCAAAGTGTCTTTGATATGTGGGCTATCTTCCAATGATCCTCGTATCTCGATTCACCACTTTTAATCTATAAGACAAGGGAAAAGAAAGGCAGTAAGCTTTGAGCTTAATAAGTTTACACATAAACAATTAAGCATCATAGTATAAGCCAAACCACAATTAGCATTATACCAACATATAATATACAACTATGCTTACTCTTTCTATCCCTTACCATATTACCAACACATCATGAGTCACATGCTCATAACTATTGAAATGCACCCCTGCATTCAATATCACATTTACAAAATAAACAACACATCATTATTGCTCAATAATACATCCACATAGCTAACTCACATAGCTAATCAACACAGCCAATATCTCGGTGGTTTCGCACTTAGCACACCACAATCAATTTATAAGGTGGTATCGCACTTAGCCTACCACAAAGGTAATCATAGTGATCTCGCACATAACCACTAAATGATAAACCTAACGATAGCATCGCACATAGCCAGCTCATCGTCAATATGCATTTGGATGGTATCGCACTTAGCCCACCATCTAGCATTATCACAACACATGCACAAGTCTATTTACTCAATTATTCATCCATTCAAATCTATATTACATTCATTATACTTGAACCACATAGGTTCCCAATCGTTCTCATTCATTCTCATTCATGCTACACCCTAGCTAGCATTAACAAATTGTAAGTATGAATGCATTGTTTATGCATAGACATACCTCGATACTCAAAAGTATTGAAATGTGCAATTTAGTCCACCACCTTGCTTTTGCCTCGGTTTTGATCCGGGCTTTGTCTTTCTTGATCTATAATGAATAAATCAACTTATTCAATACACACATTGACTAAATTGACCCACATCTCATACTTTAGCAAAATTACTATTTTGCCCTTAAACTTTCTCATATTTACACTTTAGTCCCAAAGGCTCGTAAAGTGATTTTTATTCAACTTTCTACTCTTTCATGCTTAGCCGAACCACTTACTCAACTAAAGTATTCATCAAATCTCACTAAATCACACATGTATGACCAAACTAAAGTTTTTCACAAACTAGTCCCTACATGCATTTTAATGGAAAATCACTTAGCAAAAGATGTTTCTACTACATCAAGCTTTCATAATCTTCCATAAAACAACAAAATACATGCATGTCATACATATGTACATTTTTGAACATCCATAATAGCTCACCAAATAGCAAAAAATAGCTTACTCATGCTACTAGGACTTCAAAAATACGAAGAATATCAAAAATCGGGCTTAAGAGCACTTACTAGCAAGCTTGAAAAATTGAAAGAGCCCTAACAATGGCTTCTCTAATTTTTGGCAGCTTGGGGGAGAAGATGAGTGAATTTTTATCATCTTTTCACCTATTTAATCACTTATTTGATAAATGACCAAAATGCCCTTTTTGATAAACTTCAAATTTTGACTCATCCATGCCCATTTTTGTCCAAAAATTATAATTTGGATAAATTAATATTTAAGGACCTCTAATTAATAATCTAAATCTATTCCACACATATAGCTTCTAGAAACACACATTTTGCAACTTTTGCAATTTAGTCCTTTTGGACAATTCAACCACAATTTCACAAAATTGCTTCATGAAATTTTCACACTAGCATGCATATATAATATAAGCCTCAAAAACTCATTCATAACCCTCGGATTTGTGGTCTCGCACCACCATTCTGACTAGGCCCTAAATCGGGATGT
This sequence comes from Gossypium sturtianum, assembly GCA_025698515.1. Lineage (NCBI taxonomy): Eukaryota > Viridiplantae > Streptophyta > Magnoliopsida > Malvales > Malvaceae > Gossypium > Gossypium sturtianum. Next base: position 41,359,025 of record CM046946.1, on the reverse strand, counting down.
TACACATTAATAGACAAAAGACTACCATCCCTGTGGGATCGATATCCGACAGACTCACATATGTCTATTATACTTGCATCTACAGTGTACACTTTTAGATTATTGTTGTGATGTTCAACAGCTGATCAAGTTTTTGGCGCCGTTATAATAGCCCATTTTCAGTGAAATCGGAACAGTGGTTTCGGGACCACAAATTCGAGACAGAAAGAAAATTTATTTTAATAATATTGTATGTTTTTCATTATGATAGGAAAGACGTATGAAAATTTTGAAAAGAAAATTTTACCGATTAGGTGTTTAATTGGAAGAAAGGACCAAATTGCATAAAGTGCAAAAGTTGAATTCTAGTAACTATAGGTATTAAATAGTTATAGAATTCAAATTTTGAGGTCCTTAAATGGTAATTAGACCATTAAGAAAAGTTAGTAGATATTTTTTATGATTCATCCATGGAAAATTAGAAAAAGAAAAGGACTAATTTGGAAAGAGAAAAAAAATAAAAGATGATATCTTAATTAAATAGAAAATATCATCATTTTATATCATCTTCTTCCCCAAATTCTATGGAAACCCTAGGAGAGAGAAAGAAAATCAACCAAGCTTAATTGGGTAAGTAATCTTGTCCCTTTTTTAGTAATTTTTATATTTTTGAGATTGGAATAACCTAATCTATCTATTTTGGGGATCAATTTGAAAAGATATTAAAGTATTGAAATTTTTCCATGAATGAATATGCTGAAAATTTGAAATTAGTGGTAGAAAATGAAAGGTTGTTGATAGATAAACAACTTTTGTAAAGTGAATTTTCACAAAATTGTGATTTAAGGACTAAATTGTACAGATGTAAAATTCATGGAAAATTTTTTATTTTTATGAAATATATGTGCTGTAAATGTTATATCTAAAAATCAGTTAGGCTTGGAATAAGGATTAAATTGCATGAATTTCATTTTCCGAGCCTAGGGACGAAATTATCATTTATGAAAAGTATAGGGGCAAAATGGTAATTTTGCCTAGGATGTGAATTGAATTAAATTGAATATGAAATGGATTAAATTGACGTTAAATTCATTTATATAGATCCGGATAACTCAAATAGGAAGTTAGATCGAGGAAAAGAATAAGTGTCGAATTAGTAGATTTCCATATACAAACAAGTGACGAGGTAAGTTCGTGTAATTAAATTATGTATTTATATGTTTTAAATTGAATAATATGTATGTGAATTATATCATTGTCATGAATATGAAATAAATATTATATCCGACAAAGCCCGATACATGATAAGTCCCGTTTGAAAAATGGAATTCGATGGATACAGGATTTTCTGATTGGTTGTGGTTTTGTATGTGTTGCGGACACACCATAGCTCTTATGAGTATCCTGTTATAAGCTCTGAAACACCCCAAACCCGGCCCACGAGCCCATACTGGATCTGGTATGTTCCTCGAGTAAAACGTTTCAAATTCATGTTTATGACTTTGGAAAATTTGGGTGGTTTTATAAAAAAATGCCGAGTTGTTTTGGAGTTAGTCTTTAATTCGAAAATCGTTTGTGTTTAGGTGTCTAAACATTTAAAATTTATTTTTAAGAAAAGATGCTTAAACTTTAAATTGATAAAAATTGTATCATAATAAAATAAATAAACATGCATGCATAATCAGTCTATAGCTATGGCCTTATTACATCAAAGCAAAACCCGAAATAAATCCAAAATACTTAGAAATAAAAAGTCCAAAATTAAAATAAAGTCCGAGTTGAACATGGCCACCACTAAGCTCCCGCCAGGCCGGTCCAGTTCTTGAGTGTCACTGAAAAATATCCCACAGCGGGGTGAGTCAAAGCAGACTCAAGTGTGTATAACCAACACTAATTCCCAACGATTCGGGCATATCATATCATACGTATATATAATGAGATAGAGATAATGATGCAAACCCGAACCCATACCTAGATAACCATCCGCTACACATCACCCGTACCAACCATCACACCGTGGGGATTACTAAATCGACCCACCCATCCGCTACACATCATCGAAGCGATCGCTGCGCAGACGACTAGCACATCGCCTTATAAATTCGTGGCATAGCCAGCAGATAATATATTTTGTGACATAAGTCACCACATTGATTATGTGATCGAAGTCACCACATTCGAGATATCGTGACATGAGTCACCACATTCGATATTGTGGTATAAAACGACGAGATCACTTCCTTTCCATATAACCCATATGCCCTATGTCATACAATCACGCAAATATCATGGCTTAGGCCTTATTTCACATTCTTATCAATATTCACATACATGCCATATTCCACATGTTCATAACATTTATTAACATGATGTTAAGATTACGTACCTGAGTACTTTGTACCATTGCATGGTACCTTAGCCCACTTTTCATATTATTATTAACACATATATTAAAATAATACCGTAAATCAATCAAGATTCAGTGTGGGATACACACCTGGTTACTATTGTATTCACTGAATCCCGAAAGTCTACCGAAACAGATTGAACTCTTCCCTAAAAACCATAGTCAGAATCGACTAAACACTAATACCTAACATGGCCTTGGCCGAATATTCATATTCACTCACCTTGCGGATCTAAATCCCGAAAATAGTCACTTGGCTATGGAGATGTCGAAATCCTACATGATACAAGTTAGGGTCAGCCTTTTGTACAAGATCTATGAAAATCGCCCTTGGCCGAATACCACACATGGCCTACCTTGGCTCTTGAAATCCCGAAGACCTCCCCCCTTGTAGTCGACAATAATCAGAATCCCGAAACCTCGCGATGTTTCCCCCTTGCAATCGGCCAGACACGAGATCACTTAACTGGTTAGTTTTCGGCTTTTGAACGAATAAGAAGCAGATCTGAATCACTAGAACCCTTACCACTGACTTACCGAAAACTATTGGCAGGGAAAAGATGCTCCCGGTCTACTGCTTAAAAATCCTAAAAATCCTAAAAGAAACCGATTGCATGGTTGATTAAAAGTTAAGAAAAATGCCGAATTTCGGCTTTTGTTCTACACATGTCGACAGAGAGGAAATAAGGAAGAGTAGTGGAGATTCGGCCATAGCAGACTTACCTATCCAAACTGATTTGAGAAGAGATCAAAAGAGATCTCTTACTTGGTTGCTATTCGGCCAAAAACTGAGAAGAGACGAGGTGGGAAAAATTTCGGCAATGGCTTAGGAAAATAATGGAGATTCGGCCAAAACTGAAAAGAGAAAATAAGAGTGACGCAGAAGAATTCGGAAATGGTGGTATTTGATTGAAGAGGTTGCGGCAATGGTGATCTTTTTGGGAGGGATTCCGGCTAGAACAAGTTAAAAGAAAAAGAAGAGAAAGAGATGTGTTTTAGAGAGAAAAGGGAAACGAAAGAGAGACTGAAAGTAACCTTAATGGTCTTCTGAAATTCGGCTACTCCCCCCTACTAACTTGACCGAAAATGAACACCAAAAGAATCCCCTGGCCGGCCAACACTCATCCTCCTCTCAAATTCCACCTTTTTCTCTTAATTTTCCTCTTCTCCCCTCATTCAAACAAGTTTGAATGAGTCAGCACTTATCCTTTGTTTTTAGCCGAATTTTAAAAGAATCTGCCCACATATAATGCTCATCTCCTCAGTGTTTCAGTGCCGTCCAACTCCTCTCTAGCTTGACGCAAAAATAACTCCAAAAGTGCTCCCTTGCTGCTCGAACCTAGGCCCTGCACACTGCTTGTGGCGTCACTGCTTAGGGCTTTAAGTGGCGCCTCCTTGCCACTTTACCAAGCCCATTTTTGTGTTATAAATCCCCTACATTTTCTCTTAAGGCCACCCTGCTTAGCTTCCTCTCTTAGATTTAAAATCTAATAATTTCTAAGGCATTTTCCTACATTCTAAGGTTCTCAAAAATTCATAAAACACATTTCACACACACATAGACATGCTTTCACATTTATTTAAGCACAATGCATATACCCAAAATCCAGGATATTACATTTCTACCCCCTTAAAAATAATTTCGCCCTCGAAATTACCTGGCTAAAATAAGTGAGGGTATTGCTTTCGCATTTCTTCTTCTGGCTCCCACAAAGCTTCTTCCGATCCGTGATTACGCCATAACACTTTGACCAAAGGAACTGATTTCCTTCGTAGCACTTTCACATCTTGTTCCAAGATCTGAATCGGCTCTTCCTCGTAGGACAAATCTGGCCTTAGCTCCACCTCTTCAACCGGAACTACGTAAGATGGATCCGATCGATAACGACGTAGCATAGATACATGGAATACGTCGTGCATCTGTTTCAACGCCGGTGGCAACTCTTATGCCACTGGTCTAACTCGCTTCAATACCCGATATGGTCCTATAAACCTTGGACTTAACTTCCCTTTGCGACCAAATCTCATCACCTTCTTCCAAGGCGAAACTTTAAGAAACACTTGATCTCCCACAGCAAATTCTATTTCCTTTCGCTTAAGATCCGCATACGACTTCTGCATGTCAGATGCCTCCTTTAACCGTGCCCGAATCAACTTAACCTTTTCTTCGGATTCTGCCACAATCTCTGGACCCAAAACTTGACGTTCTCCTAATTTTGTCCAACACGTAGGCGTGTGACACTTCCGTCCATACAATGCTTCATACGGTGCCATCCGAATATTGGCTTGATAGCTGTTATTGTACGCAAATTCCGCTAAAGGAAGTATTCTTCCCAACTTCCTCTAAAGTCTATTACACGGCCCCTCAACATATCTTCCAACACTTGGATCACTCGTTCGACCGTCCGATCATTGCGGATGAAAAGCCGTAGTGAAATCCAATCTTGTGCCTAAAGCTTGATGCGAGCTTTCCAAACCGAGAGACGTAAACCTTGGATCCCTATCTGAAATAATTGACACAGGTACTCCATGCAACCTCACAATCTCCGCCACATACAACTTCGCCAACTTACGCAAAGAATAATCAACCCGCCTTTGGAATGAAATGCGCAGACTTTGTCAACCGATCCACTATCACCCATACCGAGTCCTTCTTAGTAGGCGGGGGGAAGCCCACTAACGAAGTCCATGGTGATTCTCTCCCACTTCCACTGCGAAATCTTTATCGGCTGAAGCAATCCTGACGGAACTTGGTGTTCAGCCTTAACTTGCTGACACGTCAAGCATTTCCCTACAAGTTCGGTAACTTCCCTCTTAAGACCAGGCCACCAAAATTGTTCCCTTAGATCCCTGTACAACTTAGTACCTCCAGGATGCATAGCATAGGGGTTACCATGCGATTCTTAAAGAATTCTCTGCCATAAGTCCTCATTCTTTGGCATACAGACCTTGCCCTTGAAACACAATACTCCCTCGTCATTAATACTATAATCTTCCAACTCTCCACTCTGCACTTGCCGTAGCTTAGCACTTAGATCATCATCCATTAACTGACTTTCCTTCACCTCATTCAACCATGTCGGTTTAACTTGCAACTCTGCCAATAAACTTCCATCATCATACAAGCTAAGATGTGCAAACATTGCCCTCAGATCCGACACTACTTTTCGACTTAGGGCATCTGCCACTACATTCGCCTTGCTCGGATGATACTCTATAGAATAATCGTAATATTTCAATAACTCCACCCACCTTCGCTGTCTCAGGTTCAGCTCTTTCTGAGTCAGTAGATACTTAAGGCTCTTGTGGTCCGTGTAGATCACTGACTTTTCTCCATATAGGTAGTGCCTCCATACCTTAAGAGCAAAGACCACCGCCGCCAATTCGAAGTCATGCGTTGGATAGTTAACCTTGTGTGGCCTTAGTTGTCGAGATGCATAAGCAACAACCTTCCCGTCTTGCATCAGAACACATCCTAATCCCGTGTGAGAAGTGTCACAGTACACCACAAAGTCCTTTCCTGCCTCTGGTTGAATCAAGACCGGAGCTTCAGTCAAAACCCTCTTAAGCTTCTCAAAGCTCTCCTGTTGCTTATCTGACCAGACGAAAGGCACTTCTTTTCTCAACAACTTCGTCAAAGGTGCGGCTATTGATGAAAACCCTTCTACAAACCTTCTGTAGTAGCCGGCTAATCCCAAGAAACTGCGAACCTCAGCCACAGACTTAGGTGGTTTCCAATCTAATACTGCCTCAATCTTTCGAGGATCCACCCTTATTCCTTCAGCAGACACCACATGCCCTAAGAATGCGACTTCCTTCAGCCAAAATTCGCACTTGCTAAATTTGGCATAAAGCTTCTTCTCCCTTAATACTTGCAACACAACCCGGAGGTGCTCATCATGCTCCTCTTCAGACTTGGAATATACTAAGATGTCGTCTATGAACACAACGACGAACCTATCCAAGTAAGGTTGAAAAACCCGGTTCATCATATCCATGAACGCGGCTGGGGCATTCGTCAATCCGAACGGCATTAGTACGAACTCATAATGCCCGTATCTTGTTCGAAAGGCTGTCTTATGGATATCTGCTTCCTTCACCTTAAGTTGATGATATCCAGACCTTAGATCTATCTTCGAGAATACTGCTGCCCCCTTTAGTTGATCGAACAAGTCGTCTATCCTCGGCAACGGGTACTTGTTCTTGATGGTCAGCTTATTCAACTGACGATAATCTATGCACATACGCATAGTTCCATCCTTCTTCTTCACAAACAAGACCGGTGCTCCCCATGGAGACACACTGGGTCGGATAAACCCACGATCAAGCAACTCTTGGATTTGAGCCTTGAGCTCAACCAATTCCTTTGGTGCCATTCTATACGGAGTGATAGATACTGGCGCCGTTCCAGTCAACAAGTCAATTCCGAACTCCACCTCCCTATCAGGGGGTATTTTAGGTAATTTCTCTAAAAAGACATCCACAAATTCCCTTACTGTTCTAACCCCTTCAACACTTATTTCCTTAGTGTCCAAGGCACTGACCCACATCAGAAAAGCCGGACATCCTTTCCTTACCATCTTCTCCGCCTTAAGAGCGGAGACTACATTCGACAAATAGTTCCGTCTGTCGCCCATCACCACAACTTCCTTATCGTTGGGAGTTCTCAACAACATGCGTTTAGCGGCGCAATCCACATTCGCACGATACTTCACTAACCAATCCATGCCTAAGATTAGATCAAATTCCCCGAAGGGTAGTTCCACTAAGTCAGCTGGGAACTGCGTCCCTTGAACTTCTAAAGGCACTTCCTTAAAGAGTTTATCTACTATCACGATCGCCTAAAGGACTAAGTACTGACCATCTTCCTAGATGCAGTCTCAAAGTTCAAATGCAAAGTTTGAATACTTTACTAGCAACATAGGAATGAGTTGACCCTATGTCTATCAAAGCAATAAAGGGTAACTCCAAAATAAAGAACGTGCAGTTATAACATTAGGTGCATCATTTGTCTTCCCTCCAAACGAACTGCATATACCGATCCTGGCTGTCTAGCCTCGATATTACCAACACCTCTACCGGTGTTCCACGTCCTCTTCAGCACCATTTCTCTCGCCATTCGGACCACGACCCGGCCGAGGTCTTTGTCCCCTCTTCCACTGATTAGAACCTTGACTGTTGGTGGCCCCGTCTATTTTTATAGGATGAGTCCTTAATCATGTGGTCCTTGGACCCACATTTGAAACATCCCCTGTCTTCTTCCAACACTCTCCTAGGTGCCTCTTCCCACACCGATCACAAGTACGATCATCGCCTCTGTCACAACTTGCTGACCTCGCGGCCCATCAACTCTAGGCCTCTTCTGCGCATTCCCAGATGACCCTGATGACCCAAAACCTCTCTTTTGCCTGTTCCGGTCCGTATTCTGCCTTACAGATTCCTTAACTCCTTCGGCTACCTTAGCCTTTTCCACCAACACTGCAAACTCTCGCTCCTGCTGTGGAGCTATCAACAACCTCAGGTCATCCCTCAGTTCGTCCTCAAACCGGACACATCGCTCATGCTCCGTAGCCACGATACCTCGAGCATACCGGCTCAACCTTAAGAATTCAGCCTCGTACTCCGCTACGGACTTGTTCCCTTGAACCAGCCCCAAAAATGCCTTCCTCTGTGCATCAGTATAACTAGTTCCAACATACTTCTTCTGGTACGCCACCTTAACATACTCCCAAGTGAGATCCTCAGCTGTGGCACCATCCCGAACTGTGAGCCACCATTGATATGCCTCATCGTGAAGTAGCGACACCATTCCTTTCAGTTTCTCCTCAGCGGTCAGATCCAGCTCATCCATAATTCGTTCCGTCGCCTCGGCCAATACTCGATCGTCTTTGGTGCCACACCAGATCACGCCACGGAATACTTGACTCCATTTGCTCGGAGTCGCTCGGTGCACGATTTCGAGCTCCCCACCTCCACCTACTCCGACCACCCTCTTAAGAACCCGCAAACATCGCTGCGATCATCGCATCATCCCCGTCCCGATCTTCTTTTGCTCAACACTAACAGCTGATGGTGGGGGTGGTGGTACCTCATTTTTGGACCCTTGTCCAGACCTAACGGGTTTCGATACGGTCATTTTGCCTCTACCACGTCCTCGCACATTACGACCACGTCCCCTAGAACTCATTTCTACGATCGCGCTTTAATCTGTTTTAAGGAATTTTATGCATTAGTCTTTGTTCCACTGATTATCCGCGAAGAAATTTTATGAAAAGAAGCTTAGTAGTAGTGCTTTCGATCATTACAGGGTTTTCATTTCAAGTCTTCTATCCTAGTTCAGAGAAAGATGCACCTTCATTCAGTAGTATCTACTGCACACATTCACTATTCAAACATTTTTTACTGTTCCTATCCAAGGGGTATTTTCGTCATTTCTCCTACAGGGGTATTTTGGTAATAAATCGGGGTCAATTTGAAAATTTTGTAAATCAGGGGTAATTTTGTTAATTTTCCAATTCAGGGTATCTTACGTTTTGCAAAATAGGGGTTTCTGGTATTTTGGAAAAATATCTTAGTAAAAGTCAAAGGTAGTATGGTAGTTTAAAATTTTCAAACCAAGGGCATTTTAGTAATTTTACAACCAGGGGTACTTAGGTAATTTTGTAAATCGGGAATATTTCAGAAAAATTTTGTAAAAGAGTTTTTTTTTTTTTTTACAAATCAAAGGGGTAATTTGGTGCTTTTAAAACTAAGGTTTTTATAAAAATATGGCTAGTCCCTTATGGGTTTTAATTATTGAGTTTAGCCTGTGAATGAGTCCTCTTGGTTAGGGTGAACCGTTATTACGCACCAGGTAGGATTCGAGTGAATAGGAGGTGAGTCACTAGGACTGCTTAAATACCAGGCTCTTCCTGAATCCAATCCTAGACATGCGCACAATGGTTGCCACACCTAACTCAAATGACTAAGTCACGAGGTTTGTTTAGTTAGGCCTTAGATTTTATGTAGTTCTTGTGTTGGGGTAAACTAATCCTAGGGTTCCATAACTTAATATACTAATCTACGTTCCCGTTATACCCATATACAAATCATACATTAATTCACACAACGGTTAGGGGTACTTACCTGGTGGACTTCGGGCCGGAGACTTAGGTGCCATGCCAGAAAAACCTGCTCATTTCACAAAATCTTTCACAAAATTCATTTGGGCTTAATTTTGAAAACATTATGGGCTTTAAACCCAAGGCCGAGAGTTTAAAAACTGGGCTCTAATACCAAGCTAAAACACCCCAAACCCGGCCCACGAGCCCAGACCGGATCTGGTATGTTTTTCGAGTAAAACGTTTCAAATTCATGTTTATGACTTTGGAAAATTTGGGTGGTTTTATAAAAAAAAGCCGAGTTGTTTTGGAGTTAATCTTTAATTCGAAAATCGTTTGTGTTTAGGTGTCTAAACATTTAAATTTTATTTTTAAGAAAAGTTTCTTAAACTTTAAATTGATAAAAATTGTATCATAATAAAATAAATAAACATGCATGCATAATCAGTCTATAGCTATGGCCTTATTACATCAAAGCAAAACCCGAAATAAATCCAAAATACTTAGAAATAAAAAGTCCAAAATTAAAATAAAGTCTGAGTTGAACATGGCCACCACTAAGCTCCTGCCGACCCGGTCCGTTACTGAGTGTCACCTGAAAAATATCCCACAACGGGGTGAGTCAAACAGACTCAGTGTGTATAACCAACACTAATTCCCAACGATTCAGGCATACCATATCATACATATATATAACAGATAGAGATAATGATGCAAACCCGAACCCATACCTAGATAACCATCCGCTACACATCACCCGTACCAACCATCACGCCGTGGGGATTACTAAATTGACCCACCCATCCGCTACACATCATCGAAGGCAGTCACTGCAGACGACTAGCACATCGCCCTTATAAATTCGTGGCATGGCCACCAGATAATATATTTTGTGACATAAGTCACCACATTCAAATTATGTGACCGAAGTCACCACATTCGGATATCGTGACATGAGTCACCACATTCAGATATTGTGGTATAAACCACCAGATCACTTCCCCTTTCCATATAACCCATATGCCCCATGTCATACAATCACACAAATATCATGGCTTAGGCCTTATTTCACATTCTTATCAATATTCACATACATGCCATATTCCACTTGTTCATAACATTTATTAACATGATGTTAAGATCACGTACCTTAGTACTTTGTACCATTGCATGGTACCTTAGCCCACTTTTCATATTATTATTAACACATATATTAAAATAATACCGTAAATCAATCAAGATTCAGTGTGGGATACACACCTGGTTACTATTGTATTCACTGAATCCCGAAAGTCTACCTAAACAGATTGAACTCTTCCCTAAAAACCATAGTCAGAATCGACTAAACACTAATACCTAACATGGCCTTGGCCAAATATTCATATTCACTCACCTTGCGAATCTAAATCCTGAAAATAGTCACTTGGCTATGGAGATGTCGAAATCCTACATGATACATGTTAGGGTCAGCCTTTTGTACAAGATCTATGAAAATGGCCCTTGGCCGAATACCACACATGGCCTACCTTGGCTCTTGAAATCCCGAAGACCTCCCCCTTGTAGTCGACAATAATCGAAGAATCTCGAAACCTCGCGATGTTTCCCCCTTGCAATCGGCCAGACACGAGATCACTTAACTGGTTAGTTTTTGGCTTTTGAACGAATAAGAAGCAGATCTGAATCACTAGAACCCTTACCACTGACTTACCGAAAACTATTGGCAGGGAAAAGATGCTCCCGGTCTACTGCTTAAAAATCCCAAAAATCCTAAAAGAAACCGATTGCATGGTTGATTAAAAGTTAAGACAAATGCCAAATTTCGGCTTTTGTTCTACACATGTCGACAGAGAGGAAATAAGGAAGAATAGTGGAGATTCGGCCATAGCAGACTTACCTATCCAAATCGATTTGAGAAGAGATCAAAAGAGATTTCTTACTTGGTTGCTATTCGGCCAAAAACTGAGAAGAGACGAGGTGGGAAAAATTTAGGCAATGGCTTAGGAAAACAATGGAGATTCGGCCAAAACTAAAAAGAAAAAATAAGAGTGACTCAGAAGAATTCGGCAATGGTGGTATTTGATTGAAGAGGTTGCGGCAACGGTGATCTTTTTGGGAGGGATTTCGGCTAGAACAAGTTAAAAGAAAAAGAAGAGAAAGAGATGTGTTTTAGAGAGAAAAGGGAAACGAAAGAGAGATTGAAAGTGACCTTAATGGTCTTCTGAAATTCGGCTACTCCCCCCTACTAACTTGACCAAAAATGAACACCAAAAGAATCCCCTGGCCGGCCAACACTTATCCTCCTCTCAAATTCCACCTTTTTCTCCTAATTTTCCTCTTCTCCCCTCATTCAAACAAGTTTGAATGAGTCAGCACTTATCCTTTGTTTTTAGCTGAATTTTAAAAGAATCTGCCCACATCTAATGCTCATCTCCTCGGTGTTTTGGTCTTAGTCCAACTCCTCTCTAGCTTGACGCAAAAATAACTCCAAAAGTGCTCCCTAGCTGCTCGAACCTAGGCCCTGCACACTGCTTGTGGCGTCACTGCTTAGGGCTTTAAGTGGCGCCTCCTTGCCACTTTACCAAGCCCATTTTTGTGTTATAAATCCCCTACATTTTCTCTTAAGGCCACCCTGCTTAGCTTCCTCTCTTAGATTTAAAATCTAATAATTTCTAAGGCATTTTCCTACATTCTAAGGTTCTCAAAAATTCATAAAACACATTTAACACAAACATAGACATGCTTTCACATTTATTTAAGCACAATGCATAAACCCAAAATCCAGGATATTACAAGCTCTCTCGAGTTTCCTATTACATGGTTCCTGTGAGCAACCTGATCGGTAGCGATCCTGCATGTGTTGCGGACTACCGCAGCTCTTTGTGAGCGTTTGGTTATATGATCAGTTCTGATCCTACATATATTGCGGACACAAACGTAGCTCTTTATGAGCGTCTTGATATAGGCTCTTTGTGAGCTTCCTAACATGGCTCACTTGGACATCCTGTTATATGGCTATCCAGAGCTCCCTGATAATAGCTCTTCGGAGTTACCTGTTATGCTCAATAAGCTTCCTGTTTTAAAACTCTTATGAGTTTCTTGATTTAGCCCGGATAAGCTTCCTATTACATGGCTCACATGAGCATCCTGTTATATGGCTCGAGAAAGTGCTTCCTAATTATGTGCCTTAATTGGGTACCTCTGGATATGAATTGACGGATTTCAGTTTTGTACACTAAAGTGTACTACATAAGCGTATCCATCGATATTTCAAATAAATTCAATGGGTAAAGTTCTGACATGGCTAAACTGAACTTGAAATGATTTGTCATGGAAATGTACCTGTAATATGGAATAATGATATGGAAAGCATATGTATATGAAAGTCATTAAATGATGAGCTCATCCATGTTCTTGGTATTATGTGAATTACTTGACTAACATGATTGGTGAAATTGTGTGTTTTAGTCTATTAGCCAAAGTGCTTGGATGCAATTTTTGTATGCTTATCTTAAATGTAAATATATGGTAAGTTAAATTCCTGTTATACGAACTTACTAAGTATTTAAAATGCTTACTTGGTTTTCTTTTCTCTGTTTTATAGTGCCCAGAAGCTCGTAAAGGTTGGAATCGGTTGGAGCATCATCACACTATCCTTCAACTCGTGTTGGTATAAATAGTAAACTTGTTTTGGTATAATGGCATGTATAGGCTAACTTGGCCAATATTGGCATGAAAATGGTTGCTTGTAATCTAGCCATTGGAATGGCTAATAATGGTATATTTAGTGAATATATACTTGAGGTTATAATATGGTTAATATATGAGTGCTTGGTATGGTTAGATTGAATTATGGCAAACATATATGTCTTTCAAAAGGTAAGTTTGAATACATGTGATGATATATCAATTATAATGTTAATGTTGGCTTGGTTTTAACATCTTGAATTTGTTGGTATATGTATGCAAGTAGTAATGTAGGTATAAAGAAAAATTTGGATGAGAAATAAAGTTTGGAAATGGCCTTATTTTGTCCACACGGGCGTGTGTCTCAACTGTGTGTAATACACAGCCATGCGCAAGGGCGTGTGGTTTGGCCGTGTGTCCCCTGCATCTTAAAAATTGAGAAACAGAATGCTCAGAATTGGTCACACAGGCAGAGACACGAGCTTGTGTCTCAACCGTGTGAATCCTGTGTAACAGCCTGTTTTTAGTCAAATCGGAACAGTGGTTTCAGGACCACAAATATGAGGTAAAAATAATTATTTTATTATTATTTTAATGTCTACAGCATGATAGTATGATTGTGTAAAAATTTCGTTAAGAAATTTTATCGTTTGAATGCTTAATTTCAATAAAAATGACTAAATCGCATAAAGTGTAAAAGTTGGGTTCTAATAGCTAAAGTTGTCTAATAGCTATAAAACCTTAAAGTGCAGGTCCTTATGTGGTAATTGAACCATCCATAATATGAGTGGACATATTTGGACACATTATTAGGTGTTTAAAATGTTATTAATTAAAGTTAAAATTGTAACTTAGTAAATTACACTAAGTAAAATATAGAAAAAAACAAATTTGTCATCTTTCTTAGTGTATTTGTCCACCGAAATTTAGCTAAGAAACACCATTGATAGAGCTTAAAGGTTCGGTTATGTATCATCCATGCATATCAAGAAAAGCGAAGTTTGGATCTAGATCGAGGGAAAAATAAAATATTGGACTAGTCGATCCATTTCATCATTTTTGTGAATCGAGGTAAGTTCGTATGTTAATAAGCATTAATATAATTGTGTTTTAAATGCTTTATTATTAAATTAATTATGAATACAATTTTACGAAAATGTTCGATGAAGAATTTGCTACATGTGAAATCCTGGTTGAACCTTAGGAATAGATTAGGATACGAATGACATGTCATTAGGGGTTATGTGTTTTGGGTGCTGGTCCGTACGTTCTACCTGTGGCTGAGTTTTCCGGTATGTGTTGCGGATTCTTGTCAGCTTGTGTGAGCAGCACCATGTAGTTACGTCTTGACCGTCAACTTGTGTGAGCAGACCCGTTGATAGCTCAAAAGTGAGCATTATATGAGATATATGATTGAGATAGCTTTGGCTATGTATTGGCACTTAGGGTGCGAGATTCCCGAGTATCCGATATTATTCCAAATGGTTCAACGGGTATATCAAAGATATGAAATAGTGAGAGATAGTTACGTATCAGTACAGGTATGTACGGAAATTCATATGATTATTGAATCCATGAAATTGTGAGTTCATGATAATTGTGTGAATGAATATATATATTAACCTTGCGATTAAATGGTTTTGTAGTATATTATGTTATATTACTTGAAAGGTGATTGAATGGTGTGTAAGACCCCTTACCCGTATTCAACGCCGGAATAGGGCACGAGGCATTACCGGACTTATAACACAAATAATCACACAATTCCGAGTCATAAAATTTGCGCCCACATTAAAATCATTCATAATTGATCATAAAGTCCCTTATACGAGCCTACGAGGCCCAAAACGTGCTTTGGAGGTGGTTCAGGACTAAACTGAGAACTTTAGAAAATTTTACAAAACTTAGAAAATTTTTCATGTTACAGCGGTCACACGCCCATCTGGTTCTAGGGACACGCCCGTGTGACCTTGAGACACGCCCGTGCTACAGGCTGTGTTCAAATTAGGGTGCTCTCTGACTTGTGCCACACGCCCGTCCCACATGCCCGTGTGCTAGGCCGTGTAGCACACACGACTGAGACACATGCCCGTGTTTCTGCCCGTGTGCTCAATTCTGGACACTCTGTTTTTTTCAAAATTAAGGTGTAGGGGACACAAGGCCGGAACACATGCTCGTGGGGCAGACCGTGTGTGACAGACGGCCTAGACACACGCCCGTGTGTCTACCCGTGTGGAAAAAAACAAGGCTATTTACCAAGCCATTTTGCCACCCTCACTTGCACACATCAACAAAACATCACATGGCACAAATTCAAGCATACAAGAGCAACCAAACAACCACAACCAAGACAATAACATGTCATCCTCATGCCATTATTTATCATGCTTAAAACATCATACTTAGCCCATTAAAAACATACTAATTTCATATTCACAAAAGGGTATTAACATATGAATAAACTTATAATCAGCATAAGCCATCATTCATGGCTATATATAAGATGAAGCATTAACATTTAGAAACCAACACATATGGCAAACTTAATAATAACACATACAACAAATTGACCTAGTCCCTATACATGCCATAGACTTAAAATGCTTGAATTCATTTATACCCAAAATGATAGCTTGATAGTGTGATAGGATCTCCGCCGATCTCCAGCCCGAGCTGGCTCGTTGTCACTATAAAACATGGGAAAGGAAGGGAGTAAGCTATATTATATAGCTTATTTAGTCCGTACAAAAATAATAAGCAACTCTTACCAATCTTTTATCAAGTACAACAATTTAAACACAAGATAATACAAATTACTATAAATCTCACAATTATAATTCTTATTCAATCATAATATTTACTCTATCAACTTATAAGCATAATTTAACATATCTTGGCATTAGCCTAACAACCATAATCTCTCCTTTGTAACATATTACAGAAAATAACAAATCATTTCAAACCTCATAGTAAACATGCACATTAATTATGAGTATTTACATTTCAAGCATATACTTTAACATCTTTCAATTGCCTAAGTTCTTATCTTCCAATTTTCTCATATCCGATAAATCACAATTTGCATGAATAAAACATGCTATATCATAACTCATTTTGGCCTGAAAGCCAATCACATAATCGTCAACCTAATTTATCATGAATTTCATACATCACAAGTATAGACTAATAATCACAAGGTTTTCACAAAATCATTCTCGTGGAAATCATGAACTCACAATTTCATGAAGTCCATGCTTATAAACTTTACGTGCATACCTGTACCGATTCGTAATTACTTACATACTCTTTCTCTTCTTTGACATATTCGTCAAATTTCCCGTTGAACCACTTGGAATACTATCGGATACATAGAAAATCTTGCACATAAGTGCCACATATGTAGCCAATACTACCTCATATCTCATAACACATATAGGCTCGCTCTCGAGCTATCCGCAGGCCTGCTCACACAAGCTGTCAGTTGAGATTTAGCTACGCAGTGCTGCTCACACAAGCTTTTAGGTATCCACAACATATGCTGATATACCCAGTCACCGGTTAGACGTAAAGGACCAGCACCCGGGACTCATAAATCACATAATCACATGGGTTCCTAGTGACATGTCACTTGTATCCTAAGCTATTCCTAAGGTTCAACCGGGATTTTCTCACTTGTCGAAACTTCGTCGAATATGCTCATAGAATCAATCATACAATTCATGCAATATCGAAACATTAAAATACAAATATAATATTGCATTATTAACATACGAACTTACCTCGATACAAAAATAGCAGAAATGGACCTAATCGTCAAACACTTTGGTTTTCCCCCGATCTAGACCCGAACTTCAATTTTCTTGATCTATAATACCAAATTCATCTTATTTAATCAACACATTATTCATTTCAGTCCAAAAGTCACATTATGGCAAAATTACATTTTTACCCCTAAACTTTTGACATTTTACACTTTAGTCCATAAGCTCGTAAAATGAATTTCATTCAATTTCTTCAAAACCCAAGCCTAGTTGAACCATTTTTATACTCATAACAGCCCATATTTTTCATTTATTCACATTTTTCTACTTATTTTATAGACTTTTATAAATAAGTCCTTATTGACATTTTTACCGAAAATCACTTAGCAAAAGTCATTTAACAATCAACAAACATGCATTTTCTACCATCAAACATCAAAATACATGCATTTTCAACATGGGTAAAATTTTAGACTTTGACATCTCTTCAATTTAGTGGTAGAAATAGATAGATCGAGTTACGACTTCAAAAATGTAAAGAGCATTAAAAACGGGGCAAGAACGGACTTATAATCAAGCTTGGAAGTGGCCAAACCCTAGCTATGGCTTCCCCTTGTGAAGTTCAGCCATGTGGAAGAAGATGACCAAAATTTGGCTTTTAATTTGGCTTTTTAATTCATTAAATTACTAAATTACTAAAATGCCCTTAATGAAAAACTTTAGAAACATACCTAACCATGTCCATTTTTGTCCATTATGAAGTATAATGGTCTATTTACCATCTAAGGACCTCTAATTTAAAATCTCATAGCAATTGGACGCCTTTAACATATAGAATTCAAGTTTTGCACTTTTTGCAATTTAGTCCTTTTAACTAAATTGAGTGCCCAAATGTCAAAATTTTCAAACGAAATTTTCATGAAATCGTTCCATAAAACTGTAGACCAAAAAAATAGAATAAAAATAAATTTTACTGTGTCAGATTTGTGGTCCCGAAACCACTATTCCGACTAGACCCAAAATCGAGCTGTTACAACTCTCCTCCCTTTAGGGATTTTTGTCCCCGAAAATCTTATCGGAATATAAATTCGATTTTCACGTAGACTCCTCTATTTCGTGACACTGCCAAAGAACCCTCACTAAGGTTATACTTTTATTTCCAAATTTTTAATCTCTCGTGTCAAAATTCTGATTGATTCTTCGTCATACAATATATCGGCTGAGTCTTAATCTCTATCGGAGAGTTCGTATTCAAAGAGTCCAATCGATACCATCGCAACATAAATACACAAAACACATTTTGAATCTTTTCCAAGGCAATACTTTCGGAAGCATGCTATCGCTGAACGGGAATTTCATATCCTTATGTTTCAAATTCATATACGTTTTCTGACAATTTGAAGTGGATTCTAAATTGCCACAAATCACTTTTACTTTCTGTAGGATTTCTGATCGGATAGTCTCTGAAACATATAACTAAAATAATCTATCATGTTACATACCCGATCACCAGAACATCTATTTCAAATAACTGTACATTTTATTACTCCCTGAATGAACAAACGAGCTACTACTGAGCTTCGTTCAAAATTTCCTGCATAAGCTCTGAATCACTCAGTGCGCAAATTTTATCTCAGAATAATGATAACAGTCATCAAGTACGACCTGAAATCTAGAACCAAAAGTCGTCTCACACTGTACTCGTTTAATTTACCACTCACTATCACATTCTTGAGGTTCTCAATCTTGCAAAGAAAACATTGCTTTAGCTTCTAATTTAGCTAGATTCAGACCGTCATCAAATAAGATTAATCATGTATCCAATACTCACAAAATAATCAAAGGTTTTCCATTTAAGCATTTCATCCATATCTGCTTTCCCAAAGGTTAATCGACAACTGCTCACAATCTTTCAATAGTTCAAGCCATCTATTCTATTTTATATTCAGATCCTTCTGTGACATTAGATACTTTAAACTCTTGGGATCAAGAAACATATGACATTTTTCGTCAGACAATCGATGCCATCAAATCCTCAACACAGACATAAAAAGTGGACGACTCTGAATCACTCTTCGAACAGTTCCTTTCATATGACTTTATCTGTCTGAAAGCATAAACTATCACTTTACATTCTTGTAATAAAACACATTCCAATCCGTTCAATAGTGCATCGCTGAAAAATCACAAATTCTTTACTTAATTTAAACTGTACTCCGAATCAGTGCTTCAGTTAACAATACCTTTAACTATTTCAACTTTGCTAACACTCAACAAACCATTCAAACTTTCACAAATGTGATAACTTTATCAATAAAAAAAGCTTTAACTCACAATAATATCATATCAAAATACTTCCTCCTTCATGCTGTTAAAATAGCTCAAACATACAATCTTTTAAAATTTCCTCACATGCTAGTCAAAGATCTTTACAGC
This sequence comes from Gossypium sturtianum, assembly GCA_025698515.1. Taxonomy (NCBI): domain Eukaryota; kingdom Viridiplantae; phylum Streptophyta; class Magnoliopsida; order Malvales; family Malvaceae; genus Gossypium; species Gossypium sturtianum. The sequence continues at coordinate 41,339,658 of CM046946.1, read as the reverse complement.
TTCATTAGCTCAAGGAAACAAAATATCCTGGTTGAACTCATTGACCTTAATCAAATTTACCTGAGAAAAGAAAACCATAGTACGATTTGAGCTTGAGATTCCATTATCTGTACCTTTGCCGATGTCAATTCCTTTCACAAAAATTAGAGTAATCCTGATACCATTATCACCACGTTCCTATGATCGAACCAGAAATACAACCATAATAGACATAGTTATCACAAGCCAAAGAACACACTTTATAGATGAACCATGATTGATAATTTACGAAATAAGGATAATAAGAAAACTGAGATAAAGAAATCCAAGATGCGATATCATATTGGAAGTCTGAGAACATAACTCATAAGAAAATAATAAAGATCTTGATGATTCCTCAGAGAAAACCAGAAGAAAAACAAAGCTTATACGCTCTGGAAACAATTGTAACAGAGATAATATATTTTCCAAATATGTATATAAAACAAAACAACATCAGCTTCACATAAATTTTCACCATCAAGTTTTATTCCAAACATAATAGAATAGAACCCCACAGAGAGAGATAAGAAATGCTGCTCATCAACCAACCAGATCAACAGTGCTCTCATCTAACATTATAAGCAGCTCGCATTCTCATACGATAAGGATTTCATCAGAAAACGAACAATCACAAATATATCTCTAAGGATAAATGAATATATAAAATACCCAGGAGAGTTCATCATAATCTATTCAATCACAACTGTTACACTCAGACATCTTTACAATTCAAATATCATTTCTCTGACTAATTCTATCATCACTAATCCCTAAACTTTCTACCATTATGCAAAATAGTCCCCTCATTAGCTAGCTTAAGCTTTAGGGGTTCCAAAAGTACAAAAATTATCAAGAAAGACCTCTAAAATCACTTACTTGCTAGGGAATAGCTTGGATGAAAGTTTAAGCTCCAAAAACCCCTATTTTCTCTTTAAATTTCGGTGGAAGAAGGAAGGGAAATAGTGAAAGATGATATCTTCTTTCTTTATCTTATTTAATTAATTTTTAGTCACCTAATTTCACCAAATTTTTGACCAATTTAACGCTCTTGTCTCCCTTGTCCCTATGGCCGGCCAACACCCTTTCATTGGCCTAATTGTACATTAAGGACCTCCAATTTAGTATTCCATAGCTATTAGACACCCCTAGCTTGTAAAATGAAACTTTCGCACTTAATGCGATTTAGTCCTTTTTCACAATTAAGCATAAAATCGCTAATATTGAAGCACCAAAATTTCCATGCATCCTTACAATCATGTTATAACACATAAAATAACATCAAAATTATTTTCTTCAACCTCGGATTAGTGGTCCCGAAACCACTGTTCTGACTAGCCCTAAAATCGAGCTGTTACAACTCTCCCCCATTTAGAAATTTTCGTCCCCGAAAATCTTACCGGTAACAAGGTTTGGGTACTGTTCCCTCATGGCTTCTTCTGATTCCCACATAGCCTCTTCTATAACGTGTTTTTGCCATAACACTTTCACTAAGGCTATGCTCTTATTCCTCAACTTTTTAACCTCTCGAGCCAAAATCTTAATTGGTTCCTCTTCATAAGTCATGTCCGGTCGTATCTCTATTTTAGTTAGAGGGATCACATGTGAAGGATCGGAACGATATCGCTGCAACATCGGCACATGAAACACGTTGTGTATTCTCTCTAACTCTACCGGCAAAGCCAACCGATAAGCTACTGGCCCAATCCTTTCAACAACCTCATACGGCCCTATGAATCGTGGACTCAATTTTCCATTTCGACCAAATCTCAATATTTTCTTCCACGGGGATACTTTCAGGAATACTTTATCTCCCACTTGAAACTCGATTTCTTTCCTTTTTAAATCCGTGTATGACTTTTGTCGATCTGAACCAGGTTTCAGACTATCACGGATCACTTTCACTTTCTCCTCGGTTTCCTTAACTAAATCAACCCTGTGAATTTGCTTCTCACTGAGCTCTGTCCAATACTAGGGAGTCCGACACTTACGACCATATAAAGCTTCGTACGGTGCCATCCGTATACTCGACTGATAACTATTGTTGTAGGCAAACTCAACCAAAGGTAGGTATTTTTCCCAACTACGTTCATACTCTAAAACATAGCATCGGAGCATATCTTCAAGAACTTGAATCACTCTTTCAGATTGGCCATCTGTTTAAGGATGGAACGCAATACTAAAATTCAATTTCGTACCCAAGGCTTCCGACAACTTCCTCCAAAACCTCGAAGTAAATCTTGGATCTCTATCCGAGATGATGGATATAGGCACCCCATGTAATCTCACCACCTCAGCAATATACAGCTCAGCCAACTTGTCAAGTGAGTAATCCACACACACCAGTATAAAGTGAGCCGATTTCGTTAATCTATCCACAATAACCCACACAACATCTTTCTTTTTTGGAGTCATAGGTAACCCCGTTACAAAATCCATTGTGATTCGATCCCACTTCCACTCGGGAACCATCACTGGCTGAAGTAATCCCGAAGGTACTTGATGCTCGGCTTTCACTTGTTGACAGATTAAACACTTTGTAACAAACTCGGAGATGTCTCTTTTCATACCCGGCCACCAATACAACTTCTTTAAATCATTGTACATTTTTGTGCTGCCCGGATGTACTGACAAGCAACCACTGTGTGCTTCATGTAAAATTTTCTGGATTAACTCATCATATTTTGGTACACACACTCTATCCTGAAACATCAAGGAATCATCTGAACCAACCCAAAAATCAGAGTCATTTCCTGATTCGCATTGAGCTCTCTTAACTTGCATCTCACTATCATTATTTTGAGCTTCACATATTTGCTGAATAAATAATGGCCTAGCCCTCAACTCGGCCAATACAGCACCATCATCAGACAACGCTAAGCTCGTACTCATAGCTCTCAAAGCATACATGGATTTTCTGCTTAAGGCATCCGCGACCACATTCACTTTCCCGGGATGGTAATCGATTACTAGCTCATAATCCTTTAGTAATTTGAGCCATTGCCGTTGTTGCAAATTCAAATCTTTTTGATTCATCAAGTACTTCAAGCTCTTGTGATTGGTGAAGATTCGAAACTTTTCACCATACAAATAATGACGCCAAATCTTCAAAGCGAAAACAATCGCAGCAAACTCAAAATCGTGAGTCGAATAATTCTTCTCATGCAGTTTTAGCTGTCTCGAGGCATAAGCTACTACTTTACCCTCTTGCATCAACACACAGCCAAGACCATTTAATGACGCATCACTGTAGACCACAAACTCCTTCCCCAACTCAGGTTGTACTAAAACTGGTACCTCAGTCAATAATGCTTTAAGTCTTTCGAAACTCTATTGGCATTTCTCGGTCCATTCAAACTTAACATCTTTATGTAACAGTTTCGTCATCGGGGTAGCAATCATAGAAAACCCTTTAACGAACCGTCTATAGTAACTCGCTAAACCCAAAAACTTCTAATCTCTGACACGTTCCTCGGTGATTTCCACTCCACAATAGCCGAGATCTTACTCGGATCAACTCTAATTCCATCACCCGACACAATGTGTCCTAAGAACCCGACCTCTCGGAGCCAAAACTCACTCTTGCTGAATTTAGCATACAACTGCTTGTCTCTTAAAGTCTGCAAAACCATTCTCAGGTGCTCTGCATGCTCACTCTCACCTCGGGAATAAATCAATATATCATCGATAAAAACAACTACAAACTTATCCAAATACGGTCGGAAGATACGATTCATTAAATCCATAAAAATCGTGGGAGCATTCGTTAAGCCAAATGGCATGACAAGAAACTCATAATGGCCATACCTCGTCCGAAATGCAGTTTTAGGTACATCTTGCTCCTTAACCTTCAACTGGTAATAACCAGACCTTAAGTCTATCTTAGAGAACACCGTAGCTCCATTCAATTGGTCAAATAAATCGTCTATCCTTGGCAAAGGATACTTATTCTTCACTGTCACCTTGTTGAGTTGTCTATAATCTATACACAATCTCATCGACCTGTCTTTCTTCTTAACAAAAAGTACCGGAGCACCCCACGGTGAATAGCTCGGTCTTGCAAAACCCTTGTCCGTTAACTCTTGCAACTAAACGTTCAATTATTTTAACTCCAAAGGTGCCATCCTGCACGGAGCAACCGAAATAGGTGCCGTACCCGGAGCTATTTCGATACCAAAATCAACCTCTCTCACTGGAGGCAATCCAGGTAGCTCTTCCGAAAACACGTCCAGATACTCGCACACCACAGGCATTGATTCAATCTTTACCTCTAACTCTTGAGTATTCAGCACAAAGGCGAGATAGGACTCATACCCTTTTCTCAGGTATTTCTCATCTACCATAAACGCAATTACTATAGGCAATCTATCTGATTTACCTGATTCAACCCGAATAACATCTCCATTTACACATCTCAGTTCAATGAACTTACTACCACAGTTTACTAAAACATTATGTGCAGTCAACCAATCCATACCAAGAATCAAGTCAAATTCATCAAACAGCAATAACATGAGATTTGCCGAAAAATAATGACCTCTAATTATCAAAGGACAATTCCTACACACCTTGTCAACTAGCACATGTTTGCCTAACGAGTTTGACACTTTTACTACAAATTCCGTAGACTCAACAATCAAACTCATGCTAGATACCAATTTCATACAAATATAAGAATGGGTAGACCCCAGATCAATCAAAGCAACAATAGAGATATCATGAAGAGAAAAAGTACCCGTTATCACATCCGGAGATGATGCCTCTTCGCGAGCGCGAATGGCATAAGTCCTTGCAAGTGCTCGACCCTCCGATCTCACAACAGAGTCTCTAGGCGCACTTCTACTACTAGTCCCACCTCCCGGGTTCTGTTGTGGCCTACCCCTCGAAGATACATTGCTTTCCCTTACTTCTTATTTTCTATCCTTCTCATTCCTCTCTGGACAGTTCCGAATGAAGTGGTCAGGTGAACCACACTTGTAGTAGTTATGGTTATTTCCCCAACACTCCCCAGTATGTTGCCTACCACAATTCAGACACTCCAGTTTATTTGACATTGTATTTCCCACGCTTGCCATCGAGGTGGCTTGAACTCTCGAGCTCGAATATGTATTACCTCAATCTCGGTGTGAATACCCAACTGAAGCATGCGTTCGAGGGTTCATTTCATTGGATCTCTTTGATTTAATTTGGAACGATTTACTCACTGGCCTCTTTCTTACATCTCGAGCCTTATTCATGGCTTTTCTCTTTTCCTTATTCAACTCCTCATCCTTACAAGCTCTATCGACCAACACCACAAATTCTTTCAATTCTAAGATCCCAACTAGCAGTCTGATATCCTCATTCAGTCCATCTTCGAACCTCTTGCACAAAATAGCTTCCGTAGACACACACTCTTGTGCATACTTGCTGAGTCTAACAAACTCGCGCTCATACTCTGCCACAGTCTGGTCTACAAATCTCTGAATTATGTACTTCTTTCGGAACTCTTCCAAGAACAAGTCCCATGTCACTCTCTCCTTTGGAACTACCGAGGTCAATGTTTTCCACCAATAATATGCTGAGTCCTTCAGCAATGACACGACACATTTCAAGCTCTCCTCAGGTGTGCAAGAGAGTTCATCAAATACCGGCATAGAGTTCTCAAGCTAGAACTCCGCTCTCTCAGGGTCATTGTCTATATTAGCTCTTAATTCCTTGGCCCCTTATTTTTGAATCTTATCGACCGGGGGTTTAGTCACTCTTACCAAGTCTATACCTTGAGGAGCCACAGGAACTGGCTGAGGTATAGGAGGGGGTAGAGGAGGTTAAGCATTCGGGTTTGCTCGTACAAACTCAATGTACCAATTACTCATTATGTAGAGAAAGGCTTCTCAAGCCTCTTCTCCTTGACCCATAGACTCGGGTCTACTATCTACAGGCGCGGTCCCTTGTGCGGGAGCCGACGCATTACTAGCAGCGTCATCAGTAGCAGCTCGGTCGAGATCCATTTACTATATGAAAACATAGTTTAAATCGTCAAAAGTCACAACACTATCAATATACATTCATGTCATGTATAGCTAGACTCTTACACACGTTACGGTAGTCCGAGAACCGACTAAACCATAGCTCTGATACCACTAAATGTAACACCCCTTACACGTATTCAACACCGGAACAGGGTACGAGGTATTACTAAGCTTACACACAATCAACCATGCAATTTAGAAACTTGAACTTTCCTTCCCAATTTAAAACTCTTACTAACACTTCTTATACAAGCCTACGAAGCTTGATTCATGGTCTAGGAATGGTTCAGGATCAAATTGAGCTCTTTTGAGGCTCTCTGAAAGACCTTAGAAAATTTTCTCTAAACAGTCTACACGCCCGTGTGAAAGAAGGGACACGCCCGTGTGACATATCACACGACCGTGTTCCATTCCCGTGTGGAATTATTTCTCAATTCGAACCTACAGGGGTTTTCACACGGCCAGACACACGCCCGTGCCCTTGGCCCGTATTCCCTTACACGGCCTTGACACGCCCGTGTGCTCCACCCGTAGTCGACACTGACTTGCATCACATAGCCTGTCATACGCCTGTGTGTCTGGCCCGTGGTCGACACTGACTTGCATCACTAACATGTAGGGGACACACGACCCAGCCACACACCAATGGGACTGACCGTGTGTCACACACGGCCTAGACACATGCCCGTGTGTCTACCCGTGTGGACAAGAACAAGGCTATTTGCCAAGTCTTTTTATCACCCTAACTCATACCAACATAAATCACATTCAACCATCAACCCATTCATGCATATTTTAACCAAGCTACCCAATTATGTACTATGTACATTCATGAATAACTTCATCTTTTCATAGATTAATAATAATGAGCCATCAACTATGGCCTTATACAAAAGAGTTCATCTTTAAAAGAGCCAACACACTTAGCCAAAACAACAAGACATTTCACTAAGTCTAGCCTTTATACATGCCATATTCAAAATGCTAAATCTAACTATATCGAGATGTGGTGATAGTGTGGGAGATCTTCTAATTATCTTCGTATCCTGAGCTGGCTCTTTAACACTATAAAATAAGGGAAAAGAAAGGGAGTAAGCTTTAAGCTTAGTAAGTCTACATGTAAACAATAGGCATCATACCATATAATAACCAATCACAAACATTACATATTATGTAAGAACAATTCAAATTTTCATAATCATGCATACTCATCTCATCTCTTACCACCTTCCAACATATAACATAAATATTGCTCACATTTTCTTGCACATATATCCTACACTCATCGCCACAAAGTCACACGAAATATTTACTTAGACATGTTTGTCGATGAACCCTTCAGAATAATACTAGATACCCAGTGGTTTCTCGCACAGCCCACCAGCAATGATAATTACAGTGGTATCACACATAGCCCACCAAATGATAATTACGGTGGTATCGCATGTAACAGCCCGATTTAGGGGCTAGTCAGAATAGTGATCTCGGGATCACTAATTCGAGATTTGAGAAATTTATTTTCACGTTATATTATGAGTCAGAGCATGATAGTATATGTGCATGAGAATTTTGGTGCTTTAATTTTAGCGATTTCATGTTTAATCGTGAAAAGGGACTAAATCGCATAAATTACGAAAGTTCCATTCTATAAGCTAAAAGTACCAAACAATAATAGATTGTAAATTTGAGGTTTTTAAAAGGCAGTTTAACCCTTTTTAATGGCTTGGCTGGCCATAGACATCATAGGGGACAAAAATTGACCAAGTTGGTCAAAGTTGGTGATGTTTGGTGGACTAAATTGTTAGCTTAATATTATAATAAAGAAAAGATTATATCCATCTTTTTGTTCATTCTTCTCCACCGAAAATAGCAAGCAAATAGGGGTTTTTGAATGCTTAAAATTTTAGCAAGCTCTCATCCATCCAAGTAAGTGTTCTAGTGACCTTTTCTTGAAAATAGTTGTACTTTTGAGACCCCTAAAGCTTAAGTTTCTAAAGAGGGGACTATCTTGCATTATGGTAAAAAGTCTAGGGACTTGCCATGTGAGCTTTTAAGTTGTTTGCTGCATTTTTATGGGAGAAAATGAGTATTAGTTGTTAGATGAACAACTTTTGTGAAAGACGTTGTCTTGAAAACACCTAATTGGACCTTAATGAAAAGGTTACAAATTAGTAGTAAATGTAACAGCCCGGTTTAGACCCTAAATGAAACAGTGGTTTCAAGACCACAAATCTGAGGTCGTAAAAATATTTTAATATTATTTTTGGTGTTGATTATATGTGATATAGTCTGTGCGAAAATTCTGTGTGATAATTTTATCGACTGTGTGTCAAATTATGAAAAAGGATTAAATTGCATAAGGTGTAAAATGTTGTGTGCTGATTGTTAAGTGCTTAATTTTTGTTGTCTTTATAATGAGAAGGACTTATGATGCAATTTGGCCATAATTAAGTATAGTGGACAACATAATGATAACATACATGTTTTTATATGTTAAAATTTTAAGTTAAAATTTATATTATATATTATAAGGTGAGAATAAAATAAAATTAAGAGATAGTGGAGGTGTTCATCTTCTTCCACCGAATGTTGAAGAAGAAATAAAAGGTTTGAAGCTTTGAAACATTCGGCCACTTCAAGCTTCAATTGGGTATGTGTTTTTGATCGGTTTTTGATAATTTCTACGTTTTTGTAACCGTTACTTCGTGCTCTAGCTAACCCATGTTGTAATTTTGTGAGTTGATGATGTCTTTGTGATGAGCCATTGATGAATTCTTGAGCTATGTTCTAGTTGATAGTGAAATATGAAAACTTGGTGTTGGGTTGACATAGTTTGTATTTGGATTTTTGATGAAATTGAGTAAATTGGGTTAAATTGAGAAAAGTGTAAATTGAGGGACTAAATTGTGAAATAAATGAAATGTGTGGGGTTGAATGAACACAAGGGAAATTTGGCTAAGCTTATGTGAAAGGAAATTATGTGAATTTGATGATTTTGTGAATTAGGGACTAAAGTGTTGAAATGTAAAAATGTGAGGGCTATTTTGTAAAATGCCCTAAATATATGTGTTTGGATGAAATTGAATGAATTGGTAATTGAATATATTGAATTTGAATGTGTATAGACCAAGAAAGGAGAGGTTCGGATCGAGATCGAGGCAAAGACAAAGTACTCAATTAATTGACCTTTTCGGTATTTCGACGTCCGAGCTAAGTTCGGATTTAATACTAGTCATTAAATTTATATCTATGTGATGAGAAATGAATAAATGTATAGATTTGTATTAATCTTTGTGTATTACATATGAGATCGAGTATTGAGGCACTAAGTGTGCGAAATTAGAAAAGATCTGAGAAATGAATAGCGCTTTGTGTGTGCGAAAAGATTGAAGCTTGGCCATCGAATTGGCAATCGTATATGCGATACCGATATAAGTTTGGCTTATCGAATTGGCACTGTGTGTGCGATACCGATATAAGTTTGGCTTATCGAATTGGCACTATGTGTGCGACACCGATATAAGTTCGGCTTACAGAATTGGCACTGTGTGTGCGATACCGTTATAAGTTCGATTTATTGAATTGGCACTAAGTGTACATTGACAATTATGCTTTCATTACAAAATTAGCATTAAGTGTGCGAATAAAACAAAAGAGTAGTAATGATTGATCGGAATGTAGAACCGAGTGGTTGAGAAGCATAGTTGGTGAGTAACTATGTGTTGACAAAAAGGTATGTATTTAACCTTTGTGGTTGATGAGATTGTGTATGTTTTTGTGAATGGTTGAGTAGGATTATTGGCTATGAATGATGATAGGTATGATACCTATGTGGTTGGTGAATTTGGAAGTAAATGAATGGAATGTTATGTGAGTATTGGATATAGTTGAATTTGTGTATCATTGGTAAATTATCTAAGTGATGGTTCAATTTATACATTGATTTGATTCAACGAATTAATTGTATTGTATCTCAAACTTACTAAGCTTTGAAAGCTTACTGTGTGATTTGTTTCTCTGTTTTACAGTGTCAGCAAAGCTAGCTCGGATCCGGGGATCGTCTGCATTCTCTATCACACTATCAACAATCTATTTTGGTACATTTTGGGAAAGATGTACATAGTTGAAATATGGCATGTATAGGCTAGTTTTGTAAGACATGTTTGAAATGTGTAAATAGCCATGTGATGTGGATAGATAAATGTTGGTAAAATGCATGTGTGGCTTTGATATATGGTGCATATTTTGGTATAGCTTGTGAGTAAAGAAAATGTCTTATGAATGGTAATCTTAGTGATGGTATGATGCTAGTATGATTTAGTGAATTTGGGGATGAATCATGTTTGATATTGAATGTGTTCAAGTTGTGTAATTTAGTTCCTAAGTTGACATGTTAGAAATGAGATGATATAAGATGATATGTTGATCATTTGACATGAAAATTGGTTGCTAATTTGTGTGTGGAAGTATGTTTAAATGTGCTTGTAGGTTTGACCCTTGTGTGGGTGGCAAATTGGCCTTACAAATGGCCTGTTTTGCCTACACGGTTAAGGCACACGGGCGTGCCTAGTGACCAAGCGGCTAAGTCAATAGCTAGCCTAATAGCACACGGCCAAGTCACATGGGCGTGTCTAGTAGCCGTGTGATAAAGTCAGTATATGGCCTAAGAGTACACGCCCTTAGCACACGGGGTGCTGGGTAGCCGTGGGTGTAAAGTCAGATTCGACCACGGCCAAGGCACACGGGCGTGCTTGGTGGTCGTGGATGTGAAGTCAGATTCGACCACGGCCAAGGCACACGGGCGAGCTTGGTGGCCGTGGATGGGAGGTCAGTTTTGACCACGGGGAGGACACACGGGGGTGTCTAGCACCCGTGGGAGGCACACGGCTTGCCTACATGGGCGTGTAACCCCTGAAACTTAGAAAAGTTTTAAATTTCTGTGAAATTTTGTATGTGTTCCGGTTTAGTCCCGACCCGATTTATAAGCATGTTTTAGGTCTCGTTGACTGTATTAAGGGACATTATGTTTGAGATTGATGGATGAATGTATGAACTTCTAAAAATGTTTTCGATCTGTCCGGTAACGCCTTTAACCTTATTTCGACGATGGTTTCGGGCTAGGGGTGTTACATTTTATTGGTATCAGAGCTACGGTTTAGTCAATTCTCGGACTAACGTAGCGTGTGTGAGTCTAGCTTTACATGCCATATATGAAATTGCGATAGTGTGATGAATTCTGACAGTTATAAATGTGTTTTCGTATAGTAATGGATCCCGATCGAGCAATTCCTGATGATGTAGAGAGTAACGCGCCTGGTCCCGCTCAAGGGACAGCGCCGACCACATCTAGGCCAAATAAAAGTAGTGAGGGAGGAGAGGCTAAGCAAGCCTTCTTCTGTATGATGAGTGAGTGGTTTTCGGAGTTCGTTCGAATGAATTTGGCTGCTCCACAACCTCCACCCCCACAAGTACCTGTTGTGCCACAAGTGATAGATCCGATTCGATTGAATAAACCTTCTGTGGATAAGATTCGAAAGTATGGGGTCGAAGAGTTTAGGGCCACTGTTGACGACGATGCTGAACGAGCTGAGTTTTGGCTCGAGAACACAATTCGGGTATTTGATGAGATGTCGTTAACCCCTGATGAATGTATCAAGTGTGCAGTTTCTTTGTTGAGAGATACGGCTTATAATTGGTGGAAAACATTGACATCCGTGGTTCCCAGAGAGAGAACCACTTGGGATTTCTTTCAAGTTGAGTTTAGAAAGAAGTATATCAGTCAACGCTTCATTGATCAGAAACATAAAGAGTTCCTTGAACTAAAACAAGGTCGTTTGTCCGTTACTGAATATGAGCGAGAATTCGTAAGATTGAGTCAATACGCGAGAGAATGTGTTTCGACCGAAACTACTATGTGCAAACGCTTCATAGAGGGATTGAATGAAGATATTAAATTGTTGGTTGGAATACTTGATATAAATGAATTTGTTGTGTTAGTTGAAAGAGCATGCAAAGCTGAGGAGCTCAGTAATGAAAAGAAGAAAGCCGATTCTGAAGCTCGAGATGAAAGAAAAAGATCGATGAGTAAGTTGTCTCAGCCGTCGACAAAGAAATTTAGAGATGCAAGCAACCGATCAAATACTTCATTTAAACATCCGTATAAAGACCACGCAAGACTAAGTGTTGGTCTGAGAACTCAAGCTCAAATTGAATCAAATGTTGAAAATGCTAAAAGCAGCAAACCTGAGTGTAGACAGTGTGGAAGACAACATATGAGAGAATGCTAGGGAAAATACAACAATAGAGTTTTCTATAAATGTGGATCACGAGAACATTTCATTCGAGATTTCCCAAAGTTAGTTGAGGAAGAAAATGTTCAGAATATGAGATTGAGTAATGTGATGGCTAGGGGTAGACCATCCAGAAATGTCGAGAATGTGAGTGGAAGTCAAAAAGGGACTATTGATACAGCTGTGAGATCAGAGGCGAGAGCACCTGCCCGAGCTTATGCTATACGTGCACGAGAGGAAGCATCATCTCCAGACGTCATTACTAGTACTTTTACTCTATTTGATACTGATGTGATTGCATTAATAAATCTGGGTTCAACTCATTTATATGTGTGTGTGAATTTAGTATCAAGTAAGACTCTACCTGTTGAGTCTACTGAATTGGTAATTAGAATATCGAACCCTTAGGTAAGTGTGTTTTGATGGATAAAGTGTGCAGGAACTGCCCTTGATGTTTCGAGATATATGCTTTCCGGCTAATGTGATAATGCTACCATTCCATAAACTTGATATAATTTTTAGTATGGATTAGCTCACTTTACATAATGCCATTGTGAATTGTAAATGAAAGAGTATAGATTTGAGAAGTTAGAACGGTGAGATAGTTTGAATTGAATCTAGTGATATGAAAGGGTTACCAGTTGATGTATATGTGATGAAAGCTTTGAACTATGTGAGAAGGGGTTGCGAAGCTTATTTGACATATGTGATTGATATAAAAGTGATTGATAAGAAAGTTGAATCTGTGCCTGTGATTTATGAATTCTTAGCTATGCCTTTCGGATTAGCGAATGCTCCTGCAGTGTTTATGGATTTGATGAACTGTATATTCAGACCGTATTGAGATCATTTTGTTGTAGTGTTATTGATGACATTCTAATTCATTTATGGGATGAGACGCATCATGCCAAGCATTTGAGAATTGTGCTACAAATTTTGCATGAGAAACAGTTGTATGCTAAGTTTAGCAAATATGAATTTTGGTTGCGTGAGGTTGGTTTTCTGGGGCATATTGTGCCAACTGCGGGAATGCGAGTCGATCCAAGTAAACTCTCTGCTATTTTAGAATAGAAGCCTCCGAGAAATGTGTTTGAATTCCGTAGTTCTCTGAAATGATATTATAGACGATTTGTGAAAGGCTTTTTGATGATTGCGACTCTGTTGACAAAGTTGCTACAGAAAAATGTTAAATTTGAGTGGTCAGAAAAGTGCCAACAGAGTTTTGAACAGTTAAAAAGTGTTGTTGACAGAAGCACCAGTGTTAGTACAGTTTGAATCAGGTAAAGGGTTTATAATTTATAGTGGTGCACCGTTAAATGGTTTGGGTTGTGTGCTGATGCAAGAAGGCAAAGTCATTGCTTATGCTACGAGGCAGTTAAAGCCGCATGAAAAGAACTACCCAATGCACGACCTTGAATTAGCCATAATCGTGTTTGTATTTAAGATTTGGCGTCACTATTTTTTTTTGGGGTGAGAAGTGCCATATTATACCGATCATAAGAGTTTAAAGTACTTGATGACTCAGAAAGAATTGAATTTGCGATAAAGAAGATGGTTGGAATTGTTGGAAGACTACGAGCTTGTGATAGATTACCACCCGGGTAAAGCTAATGTTGTAGCTGATGCCTTGAGTCGAAAATCATTATGTGTTTTGCTAACTATGAGTATTCAAATAAATCTGTGTGATGATAGTATGGATTGGTCGAGTTGAAAGTAAAGCCGATGTTTGTACGTCACAATTGTGATCCTCAGAAAAGTGATGTTGAAATGATGGCTAAATGAACTCAGTGTGAATTGAATATTGATTCAAAATTTTGAGTTGATAGTGATGATTATGCGAGATTTAGAGATCGATTTGTATTAGAAGAAGTCGAGTTGATTGATTAATTTTGAATGAAGCTTACAACGATCGTCTAACTGTTTCACCACAGGAGTACAAAATGTACAATGATTTGAAACAGTATTATTGGTGGCATGGTATGAAACGGGACATCTCTGACTTTGTGTCGAAATGTTTAGTTTGTCAGAAAGTTAAAGCTGAACATCACGTTCCGTCCGGATTGTTACAACCAATTATGATTCCTGAGTGGAAATGGAAAAGGAATACAATGGACTTTATGTCGGGATTACCTTTATCCCCGAGAAAGAAAGATGTGATATGAGGTTCTTTAAGGTTGAAAATGCTGAACTCCATTGTATTGAACTGAGCTGCAAGAAAATGAAATTTACGGGATTAATTTGATAAAAGAGACTAAACAGAAAGTGAAAGTGTTGTGACACAAACACTGAGTAGAAGAGGCTACGTGGGAGCCTGAGAATATTATGAGAGAGCATTATCCACACCTATTCACTGGTAAGATTTTTGGGGACGAAAATCCCTAAGAGGGGAGAGTTGTAATAGCCCGATTTAGACCCTAGACAGAATAGTGGTTTTGAGACCACGAATCTGAGGTCGTAAAAATATTTTAATATTATTTTTGGTGTTTATTATATGTGATATAGTCTGTGCGAAAATTCTGTGTGATAATTTTATCGACTATGTGTCAAATTATGAAAAAGGATTAAATTGCATAAGGTGTAAAATGTTGTGTGCTGATTGTTAAGTGATTAATTGTTGTTGTCTTTATAATGAGAAGGACTTATGATGCAATTTGGCCATAATTGAGTATAGTGGACGGCATAATGATGACACACATGTTTTTATATGTTAAAATTTTAAGTTAAAATTTATATTATATATTATAAGGTGAGAATAAAACAAAATTAAGAGATAGTGGAGGTGTTCATCTTCTTCCACCGAATGTTGAAGAAGAAATAAAAGGTTTGAAGCTTTGAAACATTCGGCCACTTCAAGCTTCAATCGGGTATGTGTTTTTGATCGGTTTTTGATAATTTCTATGTTTTCGTAATCGTTGCTTCGTGCTCTAGCTAACCCATGTTGTAATTTTGTGAGTTGATGATGTCTTTGTGATGAGCCATTGATGAATTCTTGAGCTATGTTCTAGTTGATAGTGAAATATGAAAACTTGGTGTTGGGTTAACATAGTTTGTATTTGGATTTTTGATGAAATTGAGTAAATTCGGTTAAATTGAGAAAAGTGTAAATTGAGGGACTAAATTATGAAATAAATGAAATGTGTGGGCTTGAATGAACACAAGGGAAATTCGGCTAAGCTTATCTGAAAGGAAATTATGTGAATTTGATGATTTTGTGAATTAGGGACTAAAGTGTTGAAATGTAAAAATGTAAGGGCTATTTTGTAAAATGCCCTAAATATGTGTGTTTGGATGAAATTGAATGAATTGGTAATTGAATAGATTGAATTTGAATGCGTATAGACCAAGAAAGGAGAGGTTCGGATCGAGATCGAGGCAAAGACAAAATACTCGATTAATCGATCGTTTCGGTTTTTCGACGTCTTAGGTAAGTTCGGATATAATTGTAACACCCCTTACCCCTATTTGACGCTGGAACAGGGTACGAGGCATTACCGGACTCACATCATAAGTAATTACACACTTCCGAGTTATAAAATTTGCGTCCAAATTAAAACCATTCATATTCAATCGTAAAGTCCCTTATACGACCCTACGAGGCCCAAAACATGCTTTGGAAGTGGTTCGAAACTAAACCAAAAACTTTAGAATTTTTTTACAAAACTTAGAAAAATTTTCATGTTACAGGGCTCACACGCCCGTGTGAAATGTGACACGCCCGTGTGTAGACACACACGCCCATGCTCCTCAACCGTGGTGAATACTGACTACACTCACACGGTCTCAAAGCCTAGTCACACGCTCGTGTTCGACACCCGTGGACGACACTGACTTGGGTCACACGACCTGGACACACGCCTATAGGGCTGGTTCGTGGTCGCCTCTGACTATTTCCCCACGGCTTAGGCACGCCCGTGTGCTTTAACCGTGTGACCATTCAAATTTTAATTTCAAGGTGCAGACTTCACACGGCCTGGGCACACACCCATGGCTTGATCGTGTGTCTAACACGGCCTAGATACACGCCCGTGTGTCTATCCATGTGGACAGCAACAAGGCTATTTGTCAAGTTCTTTGCACCCCTATAGCTTACACTACATGAATTCATTCAACATACTAATAAAAATCTCATAATTTCAACATGATCTCCCATAGATAACTTTGTAATTTCATAGGTGGTAAAATGAGCCATCATGCATGGCAAGTTACAAAATTAAATGTCTTAACAAGAGCCAATACACCTTTGGCCAAAATAAAAAAATAATCTAACTAGTCTAGCCCCTATACATGCCATTTACAAAACCATTAAGTCTAGGTATACCGAGAGGAGCTGATAGTGTGGGCGGTCTTCTAGTTAGCTGCGTATCCCGGCTCGGCTCTTAAACTCTATAAAACAAGGGAAAAAGAGAAGGGGGAGTAAGCTTTAAGCTTAGTAAGTTTACATATAAACAACACAACATTATAACATGTATTGAACAAATACATAGCATTACGTACTAAGCAAGAAGCAATTTACATTCATGACACGCTTACTCATTTTTCTCCATTCCCACATTTCAACCATCTCACATCTTAATGCACACACTCATTAAGAGTTTCCCTGCACTTAGTATCACAAGGTCACATAATACAACATTAACTATTTCTAATTCCATTTCACACAGTCAAGCCACTCGGTGGTTTCGCACTTAGCCCACCAAAAAGATTAGTTATGGTGATATCGCACATAGCCCACCAAAAGATGAATAGACGATGGTATCGCACATAGCCCATCGTAAATTAGTAACAAGGTGGTATCGCACTTATCCCACCAAAAGATTTTAGACGATGGTTTCGCACATAGTCCATCGTAAATTAAGCAACAAGGTGGTATCGCACTTAGCCCACCAAAAAGTATCGACATTACATATTTTTATGACTATTTCTTCATTCATACAATAATTATTCAACAATTTCCACATTCAATCCATTTGAACCACACATGTTCTCGATCTTGCCATACACTAGTTAACCACACAATATTTACACAATCATGCATTGTTTACACATAAACTTACCTCGGTGCAAAACGTGATAACCAACGATTTAGTCTGTCACCTTGCCTTTACCACGGTCAAGGTTGATTCCGCGCTCTTCTTGATCTATAACAATGAAATTTATTCGTTTAGATCATTCTATGATCATAATACATCAAATTTTACACTTGGGCAAAAATGACCATTTTGCCCTTGTACATTGGCAAAATTACTATTTTGCCTCTAGGCTCGTGAATCATTTTTCACTACATTTTCTAAATGAACAAGCATAGATGAACATTTATTTCTCTTACAACTACTCACCATTACAACTATTTCATGCATTTATGACACAAATTAAATATTTGCATTCAAGTCCCATTTAGGTGTTTTCATGCTAACACCATTCATAAAAGTTGTCTCACACCTCCCTAACATTCATTTTCTTCCATAAAAACTCAGCTATCAACATCATTTCTCTCATGGTAAGTCCCTAGACTTTCAACCATATCACAAACTAGTCCCCTCTTTAGAAAGCTTAAGCTTTGGGGACTCTAAAAGTACAAAAATTATCAACTAAAACTATCAAAATCACTTACTTGTGAAGAAGATGATTGCTGAAATTTTAAGATTTAAAACCCCTATTTTCTCTTCAAAATTTCGGTGGAAGAGAAGTGTGAATAGTAAAAGATGATAGTTTTTCTTTTAACTTTATTTTATTAATCTTTTTTCACCTAATTCTCCCAATTTTGACCAAGAATTAAATGCCCTTGTCTCCCCTATGCACATGGCCGACCATCACTAGATAAATGGCCTAATTGCACCTTAAAATCCTCCCAATTACATTCTTTAGCTATTAGACACCTCTACCATGAAAAATAGAACTTTCGCATTTTATGCGATTTAGTCCTTTTTCGCAATTAAGCATGCTATCACTCAAATTAAAACACTGAAATTTTCATGCATCCATATAATCATGCTACAGCACATAAATTAACGTCAAAATAATTTTTCTCGACCTTGGATTTGTGGTCTCGAAACCACTATTCCGAATAGCCCCAAAACCAGACTGTTACAACTCTCCCCCTCTTTAGGGATTTTCGCCCTCGAAAATCTTACCGGTAAAGAGGTTTGGATATTGCTCCCTCATAGCTTCTTACGGTTCCAAAGTAGCCTCTTCTACATCGTGCTTTTGCCATAACACTTTTACTAAGGTTATGTCCTTGTTCCTCAACTGTTTCACCTCTCGAGCCAAAATTTTATTCGGCTCTTCCTCATATGTCATATCCGGTCGTATTTCGATTTCTGTTGGAGGAATCACATGCGAAGGATCAGAACGATAACGCCTTAGCATTGATACATGGAGCACATTATGAATTTTCTCTAACTCTACCGGTAAGGCCAACCGATATGCTACTGGCCCAATCCTTTCAGTAATCTCATACGGCCCTATGAATCTCAGACTCAATTTGCCTTTTCGACCAAATCTCAATATTTTCTTCCACGGTGACACTTTCTGAAATATGTTGTCGCCCACTTGAAATTCAATTTCCTTTCTTTTCAAATTCGCGTGCGACTTTTGTCGGCCTGAAGCAGCTTTTAAACTATCCCGAATCACTTTCACTTTTTCCTCGGTCTCTTTAACCAGATCAACCCCATGAACTTGCTTCTCACTCAGCTCGATCCAAGACAAGGGAGTCCGACACTTACGACCATACAAAGCCTCATACGGTTCCATATGTATACTCGACTGATAACTATTGTTGTAAGCAAATTCGACAAAGGGTAGGTATTTTTCCCAACTACCTTCGAACTATAACACACAACATCGGAGCATATCCTCAAGAACTTGGATTACTCTCTCGGACTGACCATCGGTTTGAGGATGAAATGCAGTACTAAAATTCAACTTCGTACCCAAGGCCTCCAGTAACTTTTTCAAAAACCTCGAAGTAAATCTCGGGTCTCTATCCGATATAATGGATACAGGCACACCATGCAATCTTACTATCTCTGCCACATACAACTCAGCTAATTTATCCAGTGAATAATCAACACGTACTGGAATAAAGTGAGCCGACTTCGTTAGTCTATCTAAGACAACCCACACAACATCTTTCTTTCTCGGGGTCATAGGCAAGCCCGTAACAAAATCCATGGTAATCCGATCCCATATCCACTCGGGGACAATCACTGGCTGAAGCAATCTCGAAGGCACTTGATGCTCCGCCTTCACTTGTTGACAAATCAAACATCTTGTTACATACTCTGAGATGTCTCTTTTCATTCCCGGCCACCAGTAGAATTTCTTTAGATCATTATACATTTTCATGCTGCCCGGGTGTACTGACAAATGACTACTATGTGCTTCCCATAAAATTTCTCGGATAAACTCGTCATCTTTAGGCACACAAATTCTATCATGGAACATTAAGCATCCATCCGAACTCACCCGGAATTCAGAATTAGTTCCTGATTCACACTTAGCTCTTTTAGCTAGTATCTCACTATCATTCCTTTGAGCCTCACATATTCGTTGAACAAATAGTGGTCTAGCTCTCAGCTCGGCCAGTATAGCACCATCATCAGACAATGACAAATTTGTGTTCATAGTTCTCAAAGCATACAAGGATTTTCTACTTAAAGCATCTGCAACTACATTCGCTTTCCCCGGGTGGTAATCGATCACTAGCTCGTAGTCCTTCAATAATTCAAGCCACCGTCGTTGCCGTAGATTTAATTACTTTTGATCCATCAAGTACCTCAAACTCTTATGATCAGTAAAGATTCGACAATTCTCACCATATAGGTAATGGCGCCAAATCTTTAATGCGAAAACAATTGCGGCCAACTCTAGATCATGAGTCGGATAATTCTTCTCATGTGGTTTTAGTTGTCTCGAGGAGTAAGCGATCACCTTACCCTCTTGCATCAACACACAACCGAGACCATTTAATGACGCGTCACTGTAGACTACAAACTCCTTTCCCAACTCAGGTTGTACCAAAATCGGTGCCTCTATCAACAACATTTTCAATCTCTCGAAACTCTGTTGGCATTTTTCAGTCCATTCAAACTTAACATCCTTGTGTAATAGTTTCATCATTGGAGTAGCAATCATAGAGAATCCCTTCACAAACCGCCTATAGTACCCTACCAAACCCAGAAAGCTTCTAAATTCTGACACGTTCCTCAGCAGTTTCCACTCCACAATAGCCGAGACCTTTCTCGGATCCACTCTAATACCTTCACCCGACACAATATGTCCTAGGAACCCTACCTCTCGTAGCCAAAACTCGCTTTTACTAGGTTTAGCATATAACTGCTTGTCTCTTAAGGTCAGTATGACAATTCTCAGATGTTCTACATGATCACTCTCATCTCGAGAATAAACCAATATGTCATCAATAAAGACAACCACAAACTTGTCCAAATACGGTCGGACGACATGGTTCATTAAATCCATAAAAATAGCAGGAGCATTCGTTGAACCGAACGGCATGACCAGAAACTCATAATGGCCACATCTCGTCCGGAATGCCATTTTCGGTACATCTTGCTCCTTAACCCTCAACTGGTAATAGCCGGACCTTAGGTCAATCTTGGAGAACACCGTAGCTCCCTTCAGTTGATCAAATAGATCATCTATCCTCGGCAAAGGATACTTGTTCTTCACGATTACTTTGTTGAGTCATCATGTAGTCTATGCACAATCTCATTGACCAATTTTTCTTCTTTACAAAGAGTACTGGGGCACCCCACGGTGAATAGCTCGGTCTTGCAAAACCCTTATCCGTCAATTCTTACAACTGAACTTTCAGTTCCTTCAAATCTAGTGGGGCCATCCTATACGGAGCAATCGAAATGGGTGCTATTCTCGGAATTAACTCAATTCCAAACCTGACCTCTCTAACTGGGGGTAATCCAGGAAATTCTTCCGGGAATACATTCGGATACTCACATACAACCTGGTGATTGTTTCAATCGACTTGATTCTTGAGTGTTTAATACAAAAGCGAGATAAGATTCGTAACCTTTTCTCAAATATTTCTCAGCTATCATGGAAGAGATCATCACCAGTAAGCTATCTGACTCACCTGATTCAACCCGAATAACATCTCCATTTTCACAATTCAATTTAATAAATTTACTACCACAATTCACTAAAACACTATGGGCAGTCAACCAATCCATACCAAGAATCAAATCAAATTCATCAAAGCGGTAACAACATAAGGTTTTTGGGAAACAATGACCCTTAATCATCGAGAGGGCAGTTCCTACACACCTTGTCAACTAACACCTGTTTACCTAGTGGGTTTGACACTTTTACTACAAATTTAGTAGACTCAACAGTCATACTCAAACTAGATGCCAGTCTCATACAAATATAAGAATGAGTTGATCCCGGGTCAATTAAAGCAATACAGAGGTGTCATAGAGAGAAAATGTACCCGTTATTACATCTGGTGATGACGCCTCTTCTCGAGCATGAATAGCATAAGTTCTTGCTGGCGCTCGACCCTCTGTCCTCACAGTGGTGTCTCGTGATACACCTCTACCACTAGTTTCGCCTCCCGGGTTCTTTTGTGGCCTACCTCTAAAGGATGCACTGCTTGATCTTATCTCTTACTTCCTCTCCTTGTCATCCCTTTCAGGATAATTTCGGATGAGATGGTTGGGGGACCCACACTTATAGCAATTTCGATTATTTTCCCAACACTCTCCAGTGTGATGTCTGCCACAACTTGGGCACTCTGGTTTGGGCCTTGGATTGCCCACAGTTGCCGTTGAGGTAGCTTGAACTCTTGAACCCGAATACATGTTGCCTCGCTCTCTCTGCGAATACCCGACTGATGTAGTTGTCCGTGGGTTCACTTCCCTGGACCTCTTCGATGGAGCTTGGTATGATTTGCTCATCGGCCTCTTCTTTGCATCTCGAGCCTCACTCAAAGCTTTCCTCTTTTCCTTACTCAATTCTTTAGCCTTACTAGCCCTATCCACCAATACCACAAATTCTTTTAGCTCTAAAATTCGGACTAAGACATCTTCATTCAACCCATCTTCAAATCTCTTGCATAAGGTAGCTTCCGTGGATACACATTCTTGCGCATACTTGCTGAGCCTAACAAATTCGCGCTCAAATTCTGCCACAGTCATTTTTCCTTGATTCAACATAAGGAATTCTTTCCGTTTCTGGTCTACAAACCGTTGACTTATATACTTCTTTCGAAACTCTTCCAAAAAGAAGTCCCACGTTACCCTCTCTTTAGGAACCACTGATGTCAATGTTTTCCACCAATGGTATGCCGAATCCCTCAAAGCAAAGACACAAGACATTTCAAACTCTCCTCGGTGTGTGCGGAGAGTTCATCAAAAACCCTTATTGAGCTCTCAAGCCAGAACTCTGCTCGCTCAGGGTCGTCATCTATATTAGCTCGAAAATCCTCAGCCCCTTGCTTCTGAATTTTGTCTATCGGTGGCTCAGTCGTCCTCACCATTTCTATACCTTAGAGAGCCACAGGAATTGGCTGAGGTATAGGTGGGGGTCGAGGAGGTTGAGCATTGAAGTTTGCTCGTACATACTCAGTGTACCAGTTATCCATCATTTGGAGAAAGGCTTCCCGAGCCTCTTCTCCTTGACCCCTAGTCTCGGGGATACTCTACACAGGCGCGGTCCCTTGCGCAGGAGCCAGTGCATTACTAGCTGCATCATCTGCAGCCAATTGTTCGGGATCCATATGCTACAATAAACAAGTTTAAAATCATCAGAAGCCACCACACTATCATCATACGCTTATGACATGTATAGCTAGACTCCTACCCACGCTATGGTAGTCTTAGAATCGACTAAACCATAGCTCTGATACCACTAAATGTAACACCCCTTACCCCTATTCGACGCTGGAACAGGGTACGAGGCATTACCGGACTCACATCATAAGTAATTACACAATTCCAAGTTATAAAATTTGCGTCCAAATTGAAACCATTCATATTCAATTGTAAAGTCCCTTATACGAGCCTACGAGGCCCAAAACATGCTTTGGAAGTGGTTCGAAACTAAACCGAAAACTTTATAATTTTTTTACAAAACTTAGAAAAATTTTCATGTTACAGGGCTCACACGCCCGTGTGAAATGTGACACGCCCGTGTGTAGACACACACGCCCATGCTTCTCAACCATGGCGAATACTGACTACACTCACACGGTCTCAAAGCCTAGTCACACGCCCGTGTTCGACACCCGTGGACGACACTGACTTGGGTCACACGACCTGGACACACGCCCATAGGGCTGGTCCGTGGTTGCCTCTGACTATTTGCCCACGGCTTAGGCAATCCCGTGTGCTTTAACCGTGTGACTATTCAAATTTCAATTTCAAGGTGCAGACTTCACACGGCCTGTGCACACGCCCATGGCTTGATCGTGTGTCTAACACGGCCTAGACACACGCCCGTGTGTCTACCCATGTGGACAGCAACAAGGTTGTTAGTCAAGTTCTTTGCACCCCTATAGCTTACACTACATGAATTCATTCAACATACTAATAAACATCTCATAATTTCAACATGAACTCCCATAGATAACTTTGTAATTTCATAGGTGGTAAAATGAGCCATCATGAATGGCAAGTTACAAAATTAAATGTCTTAACAAGAGCCAATACACCTTTGGCCAAAATAAAAAAATAATCTAACTAGTCTAGCCCCTATACATGCCATTTACAAAACCATTAAGTCTAGGTATACCGAGAGGAGCTGATAGTGTGGGTAGTCTTCTGGTTAGCTGCCTATCCTGGCTCGGCTCTTAAACTCTATAAAATAAGGGAAAAAGAGAAGGGGGAGTAAGCTTTAAGCTTAGTAAGTTTACATATAAACAACACAACATTATAACATGTATTGAATAAATACATAGCATTACGTACTAAGCAAGATGTAATTTACATTCATGACATGCTTACTCATTTTTCTCTATTCCCACATTTCAACCATCTCACATCTTAATGCACACACTCATTAAGAGTTTACCTGCACTTAGTATCACAAGGTCACATAATACAACATTCACTATTTCTAATTCCATTTCACACAGTCAAGCCACTCGGTGGTTTCGCACTTAGCCCACCAAAAAGATTAGTTATGGTGATATCGCACATAGCCCACCAAAAGATGAATAGACGATGGTATCACACATAGCCCATCTTAAATTATCAACAAGGTGGTATCGCACTTATCCCACCAAAAGATTTTAGACGATGGTTTCGCACATAGTCCATCGTAAATTAAGCAACAAGGTGGTATCGCACTTAGCCCACCAAAAAGTATCGACATTACATATTTATATGACTATTTCAACATTCATACAATAATTATTCAACAATTTCCACATTCAATCCATTTGAACCACACATGTTCTTGATCTTGCCATACACTTGTTAACCACACAATATTTACACAATCATGCATTGTTTACACATAAACTTACCTCGGTGCAAAACGTGATAACCAACGATTTAGTCCGTCACCTTGCCTTTTTCACGGTCAAGGTTGATTCCGCGCTCTTCTTGATCTATAACAATGAAATTTATTCGTTTAGATCATTCTATGATCATAATACATCAAATTTTACACTTAGGCAAAAATGACCATTTTGCCCTTGTACATTGGCAAAATTACGATTTTGACCCTAGGCTCGTGGATCATTTTTCACTACATTTCTAAATGAACAAATTAAATTTTTGCATTCAAGTCCCATTTAGGTGTTTTCATGCTAACACCATTCATAAAAGTTGTCTCACACCTCCCTAACATTCATTTTCTTCCATAAAAACTCAGCTATCAACATCATTTCTCTCATGGTAAGTCCCTAGACTTTCAACCATATCACAAACTAGTCCCCTCTTTAGAAAGCTTAAGCTTTGGGGACTCCAAAAGTATAAAAACTATCAACTAAAACCATCAAAATCACTTACTTGTGAAGAAGATGAGTTGCTGAAATTTTAAGCTTCAAAACCCCTATTTTCTCTTCAAAATTTCGGTGGAAGAGAAGTGTGAATAGTAAAAGATGATAGTTTTTCTTTTCACTTTATTTTATTCATCTTTTCTCACCTAATTCTCCCAATTTCGACCAAGAATTAAATGCCCTAGTCTCCCCTATGCACATGGCCGACCATCACTAGATAAATGGCCTAATTGCACTTTAAAATCCTCCCAATTACATTCTTTAGCTATTAGACACCTCTACCATGAAAAATAGAACTTTCGTATTTTATGCGATTTAGTCCTTTTTCGCAATTAAGCATGCTATCACTCAAATTAAAACACCAAAATTTTCATGCATCCATATAATCATGCTACAGCACATAAATTAACGTCAAAATAATTTTCCTCGACCTCAGATTAGTGGTCTCAAAACCACTGTTCTGACTAGCCCCAAAACCATACTGTTACAATAATACTAGTCATTAAATTTATATCAATGTTATGAGAAATGAATAAATGTATAGAGTTGTATTAATACTGTATTACATATGAGATCAAGTATTGAGGCACTAAGTGTGCGAAATTAGAAAAGATACAGAAATGAATAGCACTGTGTGTGCGAAAAGATTGAAGCTTCGGCTTACCGAATTGGCACTGTGTGTGCGATATCGATATAAGTTCGGCTTACCGAATTGGCACTGTGTGTGCGATACTGATATAAGTTTGGCTTACCAAATTGGCATTGTGTGTGCGATACCGATATAAGTTTGGTTTACTAAATTGGCACTGTGTGTGTGACACCGATATAAGTTCGGCTTACTGAATTGGCACTGTGTGTGTGATACCGTTATAAGTTCAGTTTATTGAATTGGCACTAAGTTTACGTTGACAATTATGCTTTGATTACGAAATTAGCACTAAGTGTGCGAAAAAAACAAAAGAGTAGCAATGATTGATCAGAATGTAGAACCGAGTGGTTGAGAAGCATAGTTGGTGAGTAACTATATGTTGACAAAAAGGTATGTATTTAACCTTTGTGGTTGATGAGATTGTGTATGTTTTTGTGAATGGTTGAGTAGGATTATTAGCTATGAATGATGGTAGGTATGATACCTATGTTGTTGGTGAATTTGGAAGTAAATGAATGGAATGTTATGTGAGTATTGGATATAGTTGAATTTGTGTATCATTGGTAAATTATCTAAGTGATGGTTCAATTTAAACATTGATTTGATTCAACGAATTAATTGTATTGTATCTCGAACTTACTAAGCTTTGAAAGCTTACTGTGTGATTTGTTTCTCTGTTTTACAGTGCCAGCAAAGCTAGCTCGGATCCAGGGATCGTCAGCATTCTCTATCACACTATCGACAATCTATTTTGGTACATTTTGGGAAAGATGTACATAGTTGAAATATGGCATGTATAGGCTAGTTTTGTAAGACATGTTTGAGATGTGTAAATAGCCATGTGATGTGGCTAGATAAATGTTGGTAAAATACATGTGTGGCATTGATATATGGTGCATATTTTGGTATAGCTTGTGAGTAAAGAAAATGTCTTATGAATGGTAATCTTAGAGATGGTATGATGCTAGTATGATTTAGTGAATTTAGGGATGAATCATGTTTGATATTCAATGTGTTCAAGTTGTGTAATTTAGTTCCTAAGTTGACATGTTAGAAATGAGATGATATAAGATGATATGTTGATCATTTGACATGAAAATTGGTTGCTAATTTGTGTGTGGAAGTATGTTTAAATGTGCTTGTAGGTTTGACCCTTGTGTGGGTGGCAAATTGGCCTTGCAAATGGCCTGTTTTGCCTACACGGTTAAGGCACACGGGCGTGCCTAGTGACCGTGGGGCTAAGTTAGTAGCTAGCCTAATAGCACCCGACCAAGACACACGGGCGTGTCTAGTAGCCGTGTGAGAAAGTTAGTATATGGCCTAAGAGTACACGGCCTTAGCACACGGGGTGCTGGGTGGTCGTGGGTGTAAAGTTAGATTCAACCACGGCCAAGGCACACGAGCGTGCTTGGTGGCCGTGGATGTGAAGTCAAATTCGACCACGTCCAAGGCGCACGGGCGTTCTTGGTGGCCGTGGATGTGAGGTCAGTTTCGACCACGGGGAGGACACACGGGGGTGTCCAGCAGCCGTGGGAGGCACACGGCTTGCCTACACGGGCGTGTAACCCCTGAAACTTAGAAAAGTTTTAAATTTCTGTGAAATTTTGTATGTGTTCCGGTTTAGTCTCGACCCGATTTATAAGCATGTTTTAGGTCTCATTGACCGTATTAAGGGACATTATGTTTGAGATTGATGGATGAATGTATGAACTTTTGAAAATGTTTTCGATCTATCCGGTAACTCCTTTAACCTTATTCCAGCGACGGTTTTGGGTTAGGGGTGTTACAGTAAATATGTGAAATGTAGAGTTTTGATGATAGCTATAAGAGTATTAAATGTTCACCTAGACTTGTTGAAGGTATAAATGTGATTAGAATTAATTTCTGAGCCTAGGGACAAAATGGTCATTTTGCCAAAGTCTAGGGGCAAAATAGTAATTTTGCCTAAGTATCATTATTAAGATGTTTTTATTAATGTAGTGACTAAAACGAGCTAATTTGCTATTATAGAGCAAGAAGAATCGAGAATCCGCCTCGATCAGGGAAAGAACAAAGTTGTGGACTAAACTGACGAGCTAACTCATTTTGAGAATGAGGTAAGTTTGTATGTGACTATTGCAACATTTATGTTAGCATATTGAGAATGCTTGGCATTATATTGATGCATGAAGCTCTGCTAAATTGAGTAGTTAATGTTGCATGAGAGGATGAATTCCTAGTGGACCATATTGATTACGAAAATGCTATCATCGAGATATGAAATAGATAAGGTCCCGTATAAGACCCTGTCTGGGATATGGCCTCGGCACCGAGTTGAGATCCCGTATAAGACCATATTCGGGGTATGACTTCGGTGATGAATATGAGAATCGTATAAGACCATATCCGGGATATGGCATCGATACATGATATGAAATCCCCATATAAGACCATATCTGGGATATGGCATTGGCATCTAGAAGTGCCTCCATGTAAGACCACCTCGGGAATGTGGCATTGGCTTCGTACATACATTCATGATGATGAATATGCGTCTTTGATTATCTGTAGCGATTAATGGGATAAGTAGATGAGTTTAGAAGTAGAAATGAAATCGTACTAAAGTCATGGGAATGAGTGAATACAGGTACTCGTGAATGAGTCACGAAGAAATGGTTACGATATGTGGTACGGTATGTGCTAAATAAGGGCAATCGTAAGTAAGTATGTCAAGAAGCCTTTGACTCATGTATGATTAGTTAATGCCATGGATGGATTATATTATGAGGTTATTATTGCTATTTATTTCCATGCAAACTTACTCATCGTGATGCTTACTCCTTTCATTGTCCTTCTTCCTTGTAGTATCACCAAGATAATTCGGGGATCGTGGATGTAGGAGTTCAGAAATCACACTATCGACATCCCTTTGGTATAACAATTTAGACTTATTTTGAGTATGGCATGTATAGGACTCGAGTATTTTGTTAAGTTGTAATTGTTAGCCAAAGTGTTAGCTACGTATGTTACTAAAGTCATTTTGTAAATGGCCTTAAGTTAGGCAAATACTTGGCAAATTCTTTTGCTTAATGAAAGTGATTTTCTTGAAGTGTATGCACTTGTGTGTGGATGTTGAATGGAGTATTTAGATGTGTCTTTGAGTCATGAATTGTGTTGAATGGAATTGGTGTATGTATGCATACAATGTAGGGTGGAAAAGGGCTTGGTAGATAGCCTTCTAATTGTCCTCATGGGTAGACACACGGGCATGTGTCTAGACCGTGTGGAAGGCACAGTTAGCACATGGGCGTATTCCCAGGCCGTGTGAAGTCTGCACCTTGCACTTGGAATTTAAATCACCACACGGCTGAAGCACACGGACGTGTGGATATGTCAGAATGCCAAGGTTTGGTACACGGGCCAGGGCTACGGGCGTGCCAAGGTCGTGTGAAATTAGTCAGTGTCGACCACGGGTGGAAGGCACAGGCATGCCTTAGGGGCACACGTGCATGTCCCTAGACCTGCACAGGCGTGTGGCCCCTATTTTGTTGAAAAGTTTCTCGAACTCGTAAAAGTTTCCGGAATAGTTTCGATACCTCTAGGAAGTATGTTTAGGGCCTCTTAGGCCGATTATGTGCAAGTTATGGGTTTAAACGAAATTTTATAACCCTATTCGAGATGTTTAAGCAAGATTAGTTAGGTAATGCCTCAAACCCTATTCCAGCTTGAATACGGGTAAGGGGTGTTACAGTTATTGGTATCAGAGCTACGGTTTAGTCGGTTCTTGGACTAATGTAACTTAAGTACGATTCTAGCTATACATGCTATATGTAAGAGTGTCTGACTAATGATGGTGTGATGGCTTCTAACGTATAAAATCATGTCTTATGTAGTATATGGATTCTGATCCAGACCGAACTGCAGCCGATGATGCTGCAAGTAACGCGCCAGCTCCCGCTCAAGGGACCGCGCCAACTAATAGTAGACCCAAGACCTTGGGTCAGGGGGAAGAGGCTCAAGAAGCCTTTCTCCACATGATGAGCAACTGGTATACTGAGTATACCTGAGAAAATGCTAACGCTCAACCCCCACCAATCCCTCAACCCGCTCCGGTAGCTCCTCAAGTGGTTGAGATGGTGAGAAGAGAAAGGCCTCCGGTGGATAAGATCCGGAAGCAAGGAGCCGAGGAATTTCGGGCAAATAAGGGCGATGACCTGGAGAGAGCAGAATTCTGGCTCGAGAATACCATCAGGGTATTCGATGAGTTATCCTGCATGCCTGAGGAGTGCTTAAAGTGTGCGGTATCTCTCCTGAGAGATTCAGCCTACCGATGGTGGAACACCCTGGTGCCAGTGGGGCCAAGGGAGAGAGTTAGCTGGGAATTCTTCCAAGAGGAATACCGAAAGAGGTATATCAGTCAGAGGTTCATCGACCATAAGAGGAAGGAGTTTTTAGAAGTGAAGCAAGGTCGTATGTTAGCGACTGGCTACGAATGTGAATTTGTAAGACTTAGCAAATATTCCTAGGAGTGCGTGTCTACCGGGGCAGTCATGTGCAAAAGGTTTGAGGACAGACTGAATGAAGACATCCGTTTATATGTCGGAGTCCTCGAGTTAAAAGAATTTTTAGTATTGGTGGATAGGGCTTGTAAAGCAAAAATGTTGGCTAAGAGAAGAGAAGAGCTGGGAATGAGTCCCGTGACTCGAGAAAAAGGCAGTTAAATAAGTCCTACCAATCCTCATCTAAGAAATCGAAGGATTTTGCTACTCGATCAGTCATTTCAGCGGGGTTTTCAACCTGAAATAAAGGCAAGCAATTTTCGGGGTCGAAAGGACAGACCACATCAGTGGCTAGTGTGGGCAACATCCGCCCAAGTAGACCGGAATGCCCTCATTGTGGCAGGCGCCATTCTAGTGAGTGTCGAGCTAATGAGAAAGCTTGTTTTAGATGTGGGTCCTTAGACCACTTTATCAGAGACTGCCCCGAGGTGGACGAGAAAGAAAAGCCTCAGAATGTAAGATCGGGAAGTACTGCTAGGGGAAGACCACTGAGAAACCCAGGAATTGAGATGGGTAGCAAGAATCCATCTAGAGAGCAAGCTGTTAGAGTCGAGGGTAGAGCACCGGCGAGGACATATGCCATTCGTGCTCGTGAAGAGGCATCTTCCCCCGACGTAATCACGGGTACCTTTTCTCTCCATAATACTCGTGTTATAGCTTTAATTGATCCGGGATCTACCCACTCATACATATGCATGAAATTAGTCTCTAACATGAACATGCCTATAGAGTCTACTGAATTCATCATAAGGGTGTCTAATCCCCTAGGCAAGTGTGTGTTGGTTGATAGAGTCTGCAAAGGTTGCCCTTTGATGATTAAGGGTCATTGTTTCCCGGTTGATCTTATGCTATTTCCTTTTGATGAGTTTGATGTCATCCTTGGGATAGATTGGTTAGTTACCCATGAGGTAATTATGAATTGTGGGAAGAAGCATTTAGAGTTGAGAGATGAAAGTGGTAATCTTATTCGTGTTGAATCAGATAAGCCAGATAGGTCACCAGTAGTGATGTCAACCTTGTCGACTTAGAAGTATTTAAGGAAGGGATGCGAGGCCTACCTTGCCTTTGTATTGAACACTAAAGAGATTGATTCGAGAATTGAGTCGGTACCAATAGTATGCGATTACCCGGATGTTTTCCCGGAAGAGTTGCCAGGGCTACCTTCGGTTAGAGAAATTGAATTTGGGATTGAGTTAGCTCCGGGTACTGCCCCTATTTCTATTGCTCCATATAGAATGGGTCTAACCGAGCTAAAGGAGCTAAAAGCACAGTTGCAAGAACTAACGGGTAAGGGCTTCGTAAGACCGAGTTTCTCTCCGTGAGGTGCTCCCATTTTATTCGTGCAGAAGAAAGATGGTTCCATGAGACTATGTATAGATTATCGACAACTCAACAAGGTAACTGTGAAGAACAAGTACCTGTTGCCGAGGATCGACGATCTATTCGATCAATTGTAGGGAGCCATGGTGTTTTCCAAGATAGATTTGAGATCCGGGTACTATCAGCTGAGAGTCAAGGACTCGGATGTGCCGAAAACTGCATTTAGGACTAGGTATGGCCACTATGAATTTTTGATCATGCCTCTTGGCCTAACGAATGCCCCGACGATCTTCATGGATTTGATGAATCGCATTTTTCGGCCATACTTGGATAAATTTGTTGTTGTTTTCATTGACGACATACTGATCTACTCTCGGGATGAGAACGATCATGCTGAGCATTTGAGTATGGTTCTACAAGTTTTGAGAGAAAAACTATTGTATGCCAAATTTAGTAAGAGTGAATTTTGGCTCGAGGAAGTGGGGTTTTTGGGGCACATTATCTCGGGAGACGGGATTAGAGTCGACCCGGGTAAGATTTTAGCAATTGTTGAATGGAAACCGTCGAGGAGCATAACTAAAGTAAGGAGTTTTCTAGGCCTAGCCGGCTATTATAGGCGTTTTATCAAGGGTTTTCCATGATAGCTACCCCGATGACGAGACTTTTGCAAAAAGATGTGAAGTTCATTTGGATAGAAAAGTGTCAACAGAGTTTTGAAAAACTGAAGACACTATTGACTGAGGCTCCTGTTTTGGTGCAACCTGAGCCGGGAAGAGAATTTGTTGTTTTTAGTGACGTGTCCTTGAACGGGTTGGGTTGTGTACTTATGCAAGAGGGTAAAGTGATTTCGTACGCCTCTAGGCAATTGAAGCCGCACGAGAGGAATTACCCGACTCATGATTTAGAGTTGGCCGCAATTATGTTTGCATTAAAAATTTGGAGGCATCATTTATATGGTGAAAGGTGTAGGATTTTCACCGACCATAAAAGCCTAAAATATTTGATGACTCAAAAGGAATTGAGTTTGAGGCAAAGAAGGTGGTTAGAGCTGATTAAGGATTATGAGTTGGTAATTGACTACCGTCCGGGAAAGGCGAACGTAGTCGCCGATGCTTTGAGCAGAAAATCCTTGTTTGCACTTAGAGCCATGAGTACTCAGATGACCTTGTTGGATGATGGTTCCGTTTTAGCTGAATTAAGGGCTAAACCATTGTTTCTCCAAGAGATTTGTGAAGCTCAGAAAGATGATAACAGTTTACTATCCAAGAGAGTTTTATGTGAGTCGAACATTGAGTCAGACTTTCGAGTAAATCTTGATGGATGTCTGACATTTCGAGATAGGGTTTGTTTACCCAGAAATGATGAGCTTATTCATAAAATCTTGCATGAAGCGCATAGCGGTTGTTTGAATGTGCACCCGGGCAATACGAAGATGTACAATGATTTGAGGGAATGGTATTTGTGGCTTGTTATGAAGAAAGACTTTTACAAGTTTGTATCGAGATGCCTGATTTGTCAGCAAGTGAAGGCTGAGCATCAAGTGCCTTCGGGTTTACTTCAGCCCATTATGGTTCCTAAGTGAAAATGGGACCGTATTACTATTGACTTTGTGACGGGCTTACTGTTGATTCCAAAGAAGAAAGATGCAGTGTGGGTAGTGGTTGATTGACTCACAAAGTCAGCCCATTTTATACCAGTGCGAGTCGACTATTCTCTTGATAAATTAGCAGACTTATACATGTCAGAGATAGTAAGACTCCATGGTGTACCATTTTCTATCATTTCAGATAGAGATCCGAGATTCACATCATGATTTTTGAAAAAGTTGCAAGAGGCCTTGGGCACGAAATTGAGTTTCAGTACAGCCTTTCATCCACAAACCGATGGGTAGTTGGAGAGGGTAATTCAGATACTTGAAGACATGCTTCGATGTTGTGTTTTGGAATTCCACGATAATTGGGAGAAATACTTACCATTGGTGGAATTCGCCTACAACAACAGTTTTCAGTCAAGTTTGAAAATGGCGCCTTATGAGGTACTGTATGGGCGTAAGTGTCGAACGCCCTTGTATTGGTCAGAACTCAAAGAGACACAGATTCACAGGGTCGACTTGGTTAAGGAAACCGAAGAGAAGTTAAAAGTGATACGTGACTGTCTGAAAGTCGCCTCAGATAGATAAAAGTCCTATTTGGATTTGAAAAGGAAAGAGATTGAATTTGAAGTCAGTGATAAAGTGTTATTGAAAGTATCACCTTGGAGGAAAGTCCTCATATTTGGCTGGAAGGGCAAACTAAGTCCGCGTATTATCGGACCTTATGAAGTTACCGAGAGGATAGGACCAGTAGCTTATTGGTTCGCCTTGCCACCTGAACTGGAAAAGATTCATGACGTCTTTCACGTATCCATGTTGCGCCGATACCGTTCAGACCCTTCACATGTCATAGTGCCGACAGAGGTAGAGATACAACCGGATTTGACTTATGGTGAAGAACAAGTTTGAATTTTGGCGCGAGAGGTCAAGCAGTTAAGAAACAAAAGCATAGCCCTAGTGAAAGTTCTATGGAAAAGGCACGAAATAGAGGAGGCTACATGGGAGCCCGAGGAAATGATGAGAAACCAATATCCCAACCTTTTCACCGGTAAGATTTTTGAGGACGAAAATCTTTAAGGGGGGAGAATTGTAACAGCCCGATTTAGGGGCTAGTCAGAATAGTGATCTCGGGATCACTATTTTGAGATTTGAGAAATTTATTTTCACGTTATATTATGAGTCAGAGCATGATAGTATATGTGCATGAGAATTTTGGTGCTTTAATTTTAGCGATTTCATGTTTAATCGTGAAAAGAGACTAAATCGCATAAAGTACGAAAGTTCCATTCTATAAGCTAAAAGTACCAAACAGCCATAGATTGTAAATTTGAGGTTTTTAAAAGGCAATTTAGCCCTTTTTAAAGGCTTGGCCGGCCATAGACATCATAGGGGACAAAAATTGACCAAGTTGGTCAAAGTTGGTGATGTTTGGTGGACTAAATTGATAGCTTAATACTATAATAAAGAAAAGATGATATACATCTTTTTGTTCATTCTTCTCCACTGAAAATAGCAAGCAAATAGGGGTTTTTGAATGCTTAAAACTTCAGCAAGCTCTCATCCATCCAAGTAAGTGTTCTAGTAACCTTTTCTTAAAAATAGTTGTACTTTTGAGACCCCTAAAGCTTAAGATTTCTAAAGAGGGGACTATCTTGCATTATGGTAAAAAATTTAGGGACTTGCCATGTGAGCTTTTCAGTTGTTTTCTTCATTTTTATGGGAGAAAATGAGTCTTGGTTGTTAGATGAACAACTTTTGTGAAAGGTGTTGTCTTGAAAACACCTAATTGGACCTTAATGAAAAGGTTACAAATTTGTAGTAAATATGTGAAATGTAGATTTGTAGTAAATGTAGTAAATTTGTTGAAGGTATAAATGTGATTAGAATTAATTTTCGAGCCTAGGGACAACATGGTCATTTTGCCAAAGTCTAGGGGCAAAATAGTATTTTTGCCTCAGTATCATTATTGAGATGTTTTTATTAATGTAGTGACTAAAAAGAGCTAATTTGCTATTATAGAGCAAGAAGAATTAAGAATCCGCCTCGATCGGGGAAAGAACAAAGTTATGGACTAAACTAACGAGCTAACTCATTTTGAAAACGAGGTAAGTTTGTATGTGACTATTCAACATTTATGTTAGCATATTGAGAATGCTTGGCATTATATTGATGCATGAAGCTCTGCTAAATTGAGTAGTTAATGTTAAATGAGAGGATGAAGTCCTAGTGGACCATATTGATTACGAAAATGCTATCATCGAGATATGAAATAGATAAGGTCTCGTATAAGACCCTGTCCGGGATATGGCCTCGGCACCGAGTTGAGATCCTGTATAAGACCATATTCGGGATATGGCTTCGATGATGAATATGAGAATCGTATAAGACTATATCCGGGATATGGCATCGATACATGATATGAAATCCCCATATAAGACCATATCCGGGATATGGCATTGGCATCTAGAAGTGGCTCCATGTAAAACCACCTCGGGGATGTGGCATTGGCTTCGTACATACATTAATGACGATGAATATACGTCTTTGATTATCCCTAGTGATTAATGGGATAAGTAGATGAGTTTAGAAGTAGAAATGAAATCGTACTAAAGTCATGGGAATGAGTGAATATAGGTACTCAGGAATGAGTCACGAAGAAACGATTACGATATGTGGTATGGTATGCGCTAAATAAGGGCAATCATAAGTAAGTATGTCAAGAAGCCTTTGACTCGTGTATGATTAGTTAATGCCATGGATGGATTATATTATGAGCTTATTATTGCTATTTATTGCCATGCAAACTTACTCAGCTTGATGCTTACTCCTTTCATTCCCTTCTTCCTTGAAGTATCGCCAAGATGATTCGAGGATCGTGGACGTAGGAGTTCGGAAATCACACTATCGACATCACTTTGGTATAACAATTTAGACTTATTTTGAGTATGGCATGTATAGGACTCGAGTATTTTGTTAAGTTGTAATTGTTAGCAAAAGTGTTGGCTATGTATGTTACTAAAGTCATTTTGTAAATGGCCTTAAGTTAGGAAAATACTTGGCAAATTCTTTTGCTTAATGAAAGTGATTTTCTTGAAGTGTATGCACTTGTGTGTGGATGTTGAATGGAGTATTTAGATGTGTCTTTGAGTCATGAATTGTCTTGAATGGATTTGGTGTATGTATGCATACAATGTAGGGTGGCAAAGGGCTTGGTAGACACATGGGTAGACACACGGGCGTGTGTCTAGACCGTGTGGGAGGCACGGTTAGCACATGGGCGTATGCCAAGGCCATGTGAAGTCTGCACCTTGCACTTGGAATTTAAATTGCCACACGGCTGAAGCACACGGACGTGTGTATAGGCCGTATGGATATGTCAGAATTCCAAGGTTTGGTACACGGGCCAGGGCCACGGGCGTGCCAAGGCCTTGTGAAATTAATCAGTGTCGACCACGGGTGAAAGGCACGGGCATGCCTTAGGGGCACACGGGCGTGTCCCTAAACCCGCACGAGCGTGTAACATCCCAATTTAGAGCCTAGTCGGAATAGTGGTGCGAGACCACAAATCTGAGGGTCATGAATGAGTTTTTGAGGTTTATGCTACGTATGCATGCTAGTGTGAAAGTTTCATGAAGTAATTTTGTGAAATTGCGGTTAAATTGTCCAAAAGGACTAAATTGCAAAAGTTGCAAAATGTGAGATTCTAGAAGTTGTTTGTGTGAAATAGCTTTATAATATTAATTAGAGGTCCTTAAATAGCAATTTTCCCAATTTCTAATTTTTGGACAAAATTGGGCATGGATGAGTTAAAATAGAAAGTTTATCAAAAATGGCATTTTGGTCATTTAACAATTAAGTGATTAAAATAGGAGAAAAATGACAAAATTCATTCATCTTCTTCTCCAAGGCTACCGAAAATTTGAGAGAGCCATTGTTAGGGTTCTTCAAAATTTTCAAGCTTGCTAGTAAGTGAATCTAGCATCGTTTCTGATATTCTTTGTATTTTTGAAGTCCTTGTTGCATGAGTAAGCTATTTTTAGCTATTTGATAAGCTATGATGGATGTTCAAAAATGTGGCCATGTATGACATGCATGTATTTTGATGTTTTATGGAAGATTATGAAAGCTTGATGTAGTAGAAACATCTTTTGCTAAATGAGTTTCCATACAAAATGCATGTAGGGACTAGTTTGTAAAAATCTTGAGCTTGGTCATACATGTGTGTTGTAATGAGAATTGATGATTTCTTTAGTTGAGTAAGTGATTCGGCTAAGCATGAAAGGCTAAGAAGTTGAATAAAAATCACTTTACGAGCCTTGGGGCAAAAGTGTAATTATGAGAAAGATTTGGGGCAAAAGAGTAATTTTGCCAAAGTATGAGATGTGGGTCAATTTTGTCAATGTGTATATTGAATAAGCTGATTTATTCATTATAGATCAAGAAATACAAAGCCCGGATTGAAACCGAGGCAAGAGCAAAGTGGTGGACTAAATTGCACGTTTCTATACTTTAGAGTATCGAGGTAAGTCTATGCATAAACAATGCATTCATACTTACAATTTGTTAATGCTAGCTAGTGTATAGCATGGTTGAGAATGATTGAGAACCTATGTGATTCAAGGAAAATGAATGTGATAGATTTTGTGAATGGATGAATGATTGAGTAAATAGATATGTGAACGTGTAGTAATAATGCTAAAAGATGGGCTAAGTGTGATACCATCCTAATACATAATGACGATGAGCCGGCTGTGTGCGATGCTATCGTTAGGTATATTGTCAAGTGGGCTATGTGCGAAACCACTACGATTACCTTTATGGTAGGCTAAGTGCGATACTACCTTATTAATTGATTGTGGTGGGCTAAGTGCGAAACCACCGAGACATTATTTGTGTGGATTAATTTGTGTGGATGTATTATCGAGAAATAATGATGTGTTGTATATTGTGTAAATGTGATATTGAATGCGAGGGTGCATGTCAATGGTTACTGAGTAAGTGACTTATGATGTGTTGGAAATGTGGTAAGGGATAGAAAGAGTAAGCATAGTTGTACATTATATGTTAGTATAATGCTAATTGTTGTTTAGCTTATACTATGTTGCTTAATTGTTTATGTGTAAACTTACTAAGCTCGAAGCTTACTCCATTTCTTTTCCCTTGTCTTATAGAGCAAAAGTGTTGAATCGAGATACGAGGATCAATTGGAAGATCGCCCACACTATCAGCACACTCTAGTACATGAGACTCGATGTTTTGTATATGGCATGTATAGGGGCTAGACAAGTTAGTGAATTTTGTTGTATATGGCTATGATGTGTTGGCCTTTAGATGGATAATCTATTTTGTATAATGCCATAGTTGTTGGCACTTTATTATATGAAAAGATGTAGTTATCTAAGTGAGATTGTAAGATTTTGAGTTGATTATGGATGTGTTGAATGAGTGCATGATTGTGTATGCTAGAAGGGTGAAAAGCACTTGGCAAATAGCTTTGTTCTTGTCCATGTGGGTAGACACACGGGCGTGTGTCTAGGCCATGTGTGACACACGGTCAGCCCATGGGCGTGTGACTTGGCCGTGTGTCCCCTGCATGTTAGTATTTTAAGTCAGAATAGACCAGAAACTAGTCACACGGGCGTGTGCCTAGAACATGTGTGCTAATCAGTGTTGGCCACGGGCTAGCCACACGGGCGTGTGTCTAGACTCTAGGCCGTGTTAAGGTAGTCAGTATGCACCACGGGTGGAGGGCACGGGCGTGTGCCCTAACCGTGGGGCATTGGTAGAATGCTTGAGTTTTCATGCACGGTAGTGACCATGGGCGTGTGTGACATCCACGGGCGTGCCAAATCTTACACGGGCGTGTGAGCCCTGTATAGATGGAAAAAAAAATTAAGATTGTAAGAGTTTTCGATGTGGTCTCGAGAGCCCTCATGTGTTTGAGAGAGGCCTCGTAAGTCGGGATTGAGCTTGTTGTGATGGCCAAAGAGAGTGGTCATGTTGTGCCTAAGTGGCGATCTTGAGGTTTTTAATACGGTAACGCCTCGTGCCCGGTTCCGGCATTGAATACGGGTAAGGGGTGTTACAGGGCGTATGGCCCTTATTTTGTTGAAAAGTTTCTCGAACTCGTAAAAGTTTCCGGAATAGTTCCGATACCTCTCGATAGTATGTTTAGGGCCTCCTAGGCCGATTATGTGCAAGTGATGGGTTTAAACGAAATTTTATAACCCTATTCGAGATGTTTAAGCAAGATTAGTTAGGTAATGCCTCAAACCCTGTTCCGACTTGAATACGGGTAAGGGGTGTTACATCGCACATAGCCCACCTAATGATTATTACGGTAGTGTCGCACGTACCCACCAAATGAAAATATAAACGATGGTATCACACATAGCCCATCGTGAATAATTAACAAGGTGGTATCGCACAC
The DNA here is from genome assembly GCA_025698515.1 of Gossypium sturtianum. Classification (NCBI taxonomy): domain Eukaryota; kingdom Viridiplantae; phylum Streptophyta; class Magnoliopsida; order Malvales; family Malvaceae; genus Gossypium; species Gossypium sturtianum. Next base: position 41,299,832 of record CM046946.1, on the reverse strand, counting down.
AGCCCACCAACAATTACATATTTACAGATATTTATCGTACTCACATTTCTATTCCGAGGTTCATTCGAGAATTACTCATTATCTATCATTTTCAATCAATCCCACCAATAAGTATTTACAACCATACAATGCATCAATAGGTAACAACATAAGTATTAAGGATGTATCGTTTACACGTAAACTTACCTCGGTGCAAAATATGTTAATTGACGATTTAGTCTGTAACCTTGCCTTTTCCTCAGTCAAGGTTGTTTTCGCTGTAACACCCCAAACCCGGTCAACACACTACAATCGGATTCGGCATGTCACAGGGTAAAAATAATTTGAATAAAACAAGTTGTAGGTTTAAATTTTGAAGATAACGCTATAAAACACTTTGCTGTTTAAAGTTTGGACAAAAGAAGAAAACTCCTTTGAGAAAACCGTTTGTTTTTAAGGAAATACCGACTTTGATTAAAATGCAAAGTTGAAAACCGTTTTGTATTTGAACTTAAAGTAAAACTTAGGTTCTTAGAAAATCGATTTGTTCGTTAACACCATTTGTTTGTTATTACCCGATGATAAAGTTTGAAAATCCCGATAAGAGGTATAACTTTTCGAAAACATTGAGTTAACAGGTTATTAACATGCCATGTTGTTTAACTTAAGCACAATATAATAAAACTTATAGCAGATAATCAAAAAACCCAAAATAATAGAATTTAGTGGCCTTATTACAAATCCAAAACCAAATTTAAAAGTAAATTAACCCAAAATAGTAAATGAGAAAACATAACACATGGCCACCTCGAGTCTGCCCCGGCTCCACATCCGCGATCTATGCCTCATCTGCAAAATGTAAGGGAAGGGGTGAGTCACCGAGACTCAGTGTATAAATCCCCATCCAGATAATAACAAAGCACTTACACAATACATAAGTCAATATGCAATTCATGCAAACCCAACCTAACCATCCGAACTCCTGTGTCTACCCCGTGTGGTCAAAAACACTGGTGGTCAAAACCACTGGTGACCGTAGTCACAAATCATATGGTGGGGCCAACCCACCGTGTGGTCAAAACCACTGATGACAATCTCGTAATCAACATGTGGGGCCAACCCACTGTGGTACCAAACCACTGGGACGAGTCACAAATAATCCATGTGTGGTCAAAACCACTGGTGACCGTAGTCACAAATAGTATATGTGTGGTCAAAACCACTGGTGGTCAAAACCACTGAGACATAATCCGCAAAATAAATACCCCCTTGCTTCTCATGAGATTCGAACCCAGGCTCCCCTGCAACATAATCCACGCCGCTAACCACTTGGCCACAAGCTCCTCTTGTGTCTTAAACCATGCGCAACTAAATTTGAATCTATAGCCAAATATTAAAGTCCATGTAAAAAGAAAACCAAAATGCAAGAGCCAAGACTTGAACCTTGGACCTCCTTCCTTCCCTGTGGCGTCACCCCCTTGTTCCTTAAGTGGCGTCACTTTGCCACTACACCACACACTCCACTTGTGTCATTTTTCCCCATATTTTATTCTTAAGGCCTACCTGCCAACTTCCAGGGTTTTTTTACCTAAAACCAAAATTTTCCTAAAGCTCAAGTTTAATCCCGGGACTTCATAGAAGCCCCCTAACCTTCCAAAATAACTCACCTAATAGGTCCAACAAGCCGTTCTCTTGTTCTCAAAAAATTTAAACGCTACTACGCCCAAGGCCCATTGGGCCCAATTCTCCTAGGCCTAATTTTGGGATGTTACAATTCTACCCTCCTTAAAGAAATTTCATCCTCGAAATTTCCAACTACAGGAACATTCGTACAACCTGACCTACAACACTGTGCTCACGCTGCGCACTCTGATTCCAATAACCCTAATATACTTTTAACTAGAATTTAGAAATCCTACACATACTTAAAAACACCTAACCATTAAAGCAGACAAATATTTCGTACGCAATCAACTCTATATCCGAACATCACATCCAACCCAAACACACAGAATAGATATTCAAAATACAGCATATAACAAAGCAAAGTATCAGGAAACTTACAGTGCGGATTGGTACTGGAGACTCGGGTGCCATATTTTAAAAAAAACAGATATATATTTTTCTAAACCATTTTCCAAACCATCTTTTGAAAACATTTTTGAACCCAAACCCACAGCCGAGTTTTTGAACCTAGGCTCTGATACCAAAATTGTAACACCCCAAACCCGGTCAACACACTACAACCGAATTTGACATGTCACAGGGTAAAAATAATTTGAATAAAACAAGTTGTAGGTTTAAATTTTGAAGATAACGCTATAAAACACTTTTCTGTTTAAAGTTTGGACAAAAGAAGAAAACTCCTTTGAGAAAACCGTTTGTTTTTAAGGAAATACCGACTTTGATTAAAATGCAAAGTTGAAAACCGTTTTGTATTTGAACTTAAAGTAAAACTTAGGTTGCCGAAAATCTGAGTTGTTCGTTAACACCATTTGTTTGTTATTACCCGATGATAAAGTTTGAAAATCTCGATAAGAGGTATAACTTTTCGAAAACATTGAGTTAACAGGTTATTAACATGCCATGTTGTTTAACTTAAGCACAATATAATAAAACTTATAGTAGATAATCAAAAAACCCAAAATAATGGAATTTAGCGACCTTATTACAAATCCAAAACCAAATTTAAAAGTAAATTAACCCAAAATAGTAAATGAGATAAAACCTGAAAACATAACGCATGGCCACCTCGAGTGCCTTGGCCCACATCCACGATCTATGCCTCATCTGCGCAAAATGTAAGGGAAGGGGTGAGTCACCGAGACTCAGTGTATAAATCCCCATCCCGATAATAACAAAGCACTTACACAATACATAAGTCAATATGCAATTCATGCAAACCCAACCTAACCATCCCAACTCCTGTGTCTACCCCGTGTGGTCAAAACCACTGGTGGTCAAAACCACTGGTGACCAGTAGTCACAAATCATATAAGTGTGGTCAAAACCACCTTTGGTGACCGTAGTCACAAATCATATGGTGGGGCCAACCCACCGTATGGTCAAAACCACTGATGACAATCCCGTAATCAACATGTGGGGCCAACCCACTGTGGTACCAAACCACTGGGACGAGTCACAAATAATCCATGTGTGGTCAAAACCCTTTGGTGACCGTAGTCACAAATAGTATATGTGTGGTCAAAACCACTGGTGGTCAAAACCATCGAGACTTAGTCACGATTGTAATATAGAAAGCGGGGCCAACCCTTTGTGTGGTCAAAACCACCGATGTGATCTAGAAACAAGCCTTCCCCCTCCTCTCATTACACCCGTGCAATATGACATAATAATTCGTGTATGCAGTATGTCATGTATGCTAAACATATATCAAATATAAGTATAACATGAATTACCATCATAATCAGATAGACATAAAACAACATAATCACGCTAATCAACCTCTAAGGGTATAACCGTAATTTTAACTACCACGGGCATTTTCATAATTTACCCACCAAGGGTATATCGGTCATTTTGCACCTGCAATGGCCTTTCTCAAAGGCCCAAATGTCGCCCCGAGCGACTCAGCTACCATTTCCGGTCTTACCGGACGATTGGGCCTAAAAATCGATTCTGGCCCATTCGGGCCCACACGCTCGTGTGGCCCACCTAGCACAAATCTAGCCATGTATATAAGTTCCACCTAGTCTAGTTCACTATATACTACACAATCGCACAATTTACTCATAAGGGCCCACGGGCCCATTGGGCCCATCGCGGCCCAAGCAGCCCCAACCCACAAGAATACTACTGATGGCCTCAACTATCGCGTCGAAGCCCCACACGTGCGCTCGCACGCTCGTGTGGCTACTATTACCGTGACCGGCACTTCGGCATTTGCCGCTCTACAACTAGAGTAGAGAGAGTTACACACCTGATAGGAGTTTGGTGTTAAACCGCGCTGCGACCACTCCTGTGCCCAAACGCCCACCAAGGTATGCTAACTCTCCTCCTGGAATGGCTCTTTATATAGCTATCTCTCCACCTTCATTCTTTGTATCTTTCTGATGTGGGATCCCTTCATCAGTAGAGTTTAAATTCAACTGAAACTCTTGCCGTCCAATCTGCAAAATAAATACCCCCTTGCTTCTCATGAGATTCGAACCCCAGGCTCCCCTGCAACATAATCCACGCCGCTAACCACTTGGCCACAAGCTCCTCTTGTGTCTCAAACCATGCGCAACTAAATTTGAATCTATAGCCAAATATTAAAGTCCATGTAAAAAGAAAACCAAAATGCAAGAGCCAAGACTTGATCCTTGTACCTCCTTCCTTCTCTGTGACGTCACCCCCTTGCTCCTTAAGTGGCGTCACTTTGCCACTACAACACACACTCCACTTGTGTCATTTTTCCCCACATTTTATTCTTAAGGCCTACCTGCCAACTTCCAGGGTTTTTTCACCTAAAACCAAAATTTTCCTAAAGCTCAAGTTTAATCCCGGGACTTCATAAAAGCCCCATAACCTTCTAAAATCACTCACCTAATAGGTCCAACAAGCCGTTCTCTTGTTCTCAAAAATTTTAAATGCTACTACGCCCAAGGCCCATTGGGCCCAATTCTCCTAGGCCCAATTTCAGGATGTTACATTCGTGCTCTTCTTGATCTATAATAATGAAATTCACTCATTCAATTATTACATAACTCATGACACTTCAAAATTTCTACTTAGGCAAAAATGACCATTTTGCCCTTACACTTTTGCAAAATTATGATTTTGCCCCTAGGCTCGTAAATCATTTTTCATCACATTTTCTCATTAAACAAGCCTAGATGAACATTTATTTCTCTTACAACAATTTATAAAACCCATCATTTCATGCATCTATTACACAATTACAACCTTTACAACTAAGTCCCATTTAGGTGTTTTAATGGTAACACCTTTCACAAAAGTTATTCCTTAACCCTGTAACATTCATTTTCTTCCATAAAAACTCAGCGAACAACATGAACACTCTCATGGAAAGTTCCTAAACTTTCAACCATTATGCAAAATAGTCCCCTCATTAGCTAGCTTAAGCTTTAGGGGTTCCAAAAGTACAAAAATTATCAAGAAAGACCTCTAAAATCACTTACTTGCTAAGGAATAGCTTGGCTGAAAGTTTAAGCTCCAAAAACCCCTATTTTTCTTCAAATTTCGGTGGAAGAGGGAAGGGGAATAGTGAAAGATGATATCTTCTTTCTATATCTTATTTTATTCATTTTTAGTCACCTAATTTTACCAAATTTTTGACCAATTTAATGCTCTTGTCTCCCTTGTCCCTATGGTCGGCCAACACCCTTTCATTGGCCTAATTGCACATTAAGGACCTCAAATTTAGTACTCCATAGCTATTAGACACCCCTAGCTTGTAAAATGAAACTTTCGCACTTTATGTGATTTAGTCCTTTTTCACAATTAAGCATACAATCGCTAATATTAAAGCACCAAAATTTCCATGCATCCTTACAATCATGTTATAACACATAAAATAACATCAAAATAATTTTCTTCAACCTCGGATTAGTGGTCTCAAAACCACTGTTCTGACTAGCCCCAAAATCGGGCTGTTACACTAACAACCATAATCTCTCCTTTGTAACATATTACAGCAAATAACAAATCATTTCAAACCTTATAGTAAACATGCACATTAATTATGAGTATTTACATTTCAAGCATATACTTTAACATCTTTCAATTGCCTAAGTTCTTATCTTCCCATTTTCTCATATCCGATAAATCACAATTTGCATGAATAAAACATGCTATATCATAACTCAATTTGGCCCGAAAGCCAATCACATAATCGTCAATCGAATTTATCAAGAATTTCATACATCACAAGTATAGACTAATAATCACAAGGGCTTCACAAAATCATTCTCGTGGAAATCATGAACTCACAATTTCATGGAGTCCATGCTTATAAACTTTACGTTCATACCTGTACCGATTCGTAATTACTTACATACTCTTTCTCTTCTTTGACATACTCGTTGAATTTCCCATTGAACCACTTGGAATACTATCGGATACATAGAAAATCTTGCACATAAGTGCCACATATGTAGCCAATGCTACCTCATATCTCATAACACATATAGGCTCACTCTCGAGCTATCCGCGGGCCTGCTCATACAAGCTGTCAGTGAAGACGTAGCTACGTAGTACTGCTCACACAAACTGTCAGGTATCCGCAACATATGTCGGTATACCCAGCCACCGGTAGGACGTACATGACCAGCACCCGGGACTCATAAATCACATAATCACATGGGTTCCTAGTGACATGTCACTTGTATCCTAAACTATTCCTAAGGTTCAACCGGGATTTCTCGCTTGTCGAAACTTCGTCGAATATGCTCATAGAATCAATCATACAATTCATGCAATATCAAAACATTAAAATACAAATATAACATTGCTTTATTAACATACGAACTTACCTCGATACAAAAATAGCGGAAATGGACCTAATCGTCAAACACATTGGTTTTCCCCCGATCTAGACCCGAACTTCATTTTTCTTGATCTATAATAACAAATTCATCTCATTTAATCAACACATTATTCATTTCAGTCCAAAAGTCACATAATGGAAAAATTACATTTTGCCCCTAAACTTTTGACATTTTACACTTTAGTCCCTAGGATCATAAAATGAATTTTATTCAATTTCTTCAAAACCCAAGCCTAGCCGAACCATTTTTATACTCATAAAAGCCCACATTTTTCATTTATTCTCATTTTTCTACTCATTTTATAGACTTTTACAAATAAGTCCTTATTGACATTTTTACCAAAAATCACTTAGCAAAAGTCGTTTAACAATCAACAAACATGCATTTTCTACCATCAAACATCAAAATACATACATGTTCAACATGGGTAAAATTTTAGACTTTGACATCTCTTCAATTTAGTCATAGAAATAGACAGATCGAGTTACAACGACTTCAAAAATGTAAAGAGCATTAAAAACGGGGAAAGAAAGGACTTACAATCAAGCTTGGAAGTGGCCAAACCCTAGCTATGGCTTCCCCCTTGTGAATTTCGGCCATGAGGAAGAAGATAACCAAAAATTGGCTTTTAGTTTGGCTTTTTAATTCATTAAATTACTAAATTACTATAATACCCTTAATGAAAAACTTTAGAAACATACCTAACCATGTCCATTTTTGTCCATTATGAAGTATAATGGTCTATTTACCATCTAAGGACCTCTAATTTAAAATCTCATAGCAATTGGACACCTTTAAAAAATAGAATTCAAGTTTTGCACTTTTTGCAATTTAGTCCTTTTAACTAAATTGAGTGCCAAAACGTCAAAATTTTCAAACAAAATTTTCATGAAATCGTTCCATAAAACTGTAGACCATAAAAATATAATAAAAATAAATTTTACTATGTCGGATTTGTGGTCCCAAAACCACTGTTCTGACTAGACCCAAAATCGGGCTGTTACATGGTGAGTTTTACTTATTAACCATACGAGTTTACTAAGCTTTATAGCTTACTCTGTTTACTTTTCCATGTTTTATAGTGAATATCAAAGCTTGCTCGAATTTGGGAGTCGTCAGAGATCTCATCACACTATTAAGCTATCATTTTGGTACTTTTGAATTTATGTATTTGGTTATATGGCATGTATAAGAGTTTTGGTTAATAAGGTTTATATGTTTATAATTGATTTAGTCCAGTGATTTGGCTTGTAAATGTTGTAAGTTTTGGTTATGTGTATAGCGATGTGATTTGGCTTGTAAATGTTGTAAGTTTTGGTTATGTGTATAGCCATGTGATTTGGCTCATTTTGGTATACTTGGTGTTGTATATATATATGTGCAAATGGTCTATGGTTAGGTGGTTGGTAATTTCCATGTGAATGGTGGTTTGTGGATTTGTAGCTTGAGTATCAAATGGTTGAAATTTGAGATTGATATGCTTGTGGTTATAGGCAAAATAGTGCATAATTGAAAGTGATCATTTAGGTGATTTGTGAATGTGAAATTGGTATGAATTGAATGGGTTATTATGATACTTGTGTGTCTTGTGATTGATGATATGCAATTAGCATGAATTAGGCTTTTTTGAGATTTGTTTGAATGCCTATTTATGCCATGTTATATGCCATTTGATTTATGCAGGTGAATGCAAGTTTGGGTGAGAATGATGGCTTGGTAAATAGCCTAATTTTTGTCTACATAGGCAGAGACACGGGCATGTGTCTCAGTAGTGTGTGACACACAGTCAGGTGACACGGCCGTGTGTCCCCTTGTGTTTATTTAGAAACCAAGTCAGTATGCCCTACACCGCCCAGCACACGGGCGTGTGACTTGGCCGTGTGGCATAAGTTAGTATACCTTACAGTTTTGGCACAGCTTAGCACACGGCTTGGCACACAGGCGTGTGTAGCCATTTCAAAGGGTACACGGACTAGTCACACGGGCGTGTGGTTGGCCGTGTGACCCAACTTAGAGAGTTACACGGGGCCGGACATGGGCTGAGACACAACCATATAATCCCAATTCGAATGTCCACAACCGTCGGGCCACACGGGCGTGTGTCCCCTGTATCTTGAAAAAAATTCCATGTTTTCCAAAAATTTCCTAAGTTATTGGTTTAGTCTCAAACCACTTCTAATGCATGATTTGGGCCTCGTAGGCTCGTATTAGGGACTATATGATTGATTGTGACTGATTTTTTTTGGAATGGAAAAATGTATGAGAAATGTATAATTGTTTAATTGTTAAGTCCAGTAATGCTCCATAACTCTATTCCGATGATAGATACGTGTTAGGGGTGTTACATCTTGCACCTATTTTTGAAAATTAAATTGTCCACACGGCCTAGCACACGGGCGTGTGGCTAGCCGTGTGACCCAAGTCAGTAGCTACCCTAATTTGAGCACGGGCTGGGACACGACCATGTGCCTTACATCTAATGCCCACACGGCCTAGGACAAGGGCATCTTATTTGTTAAATGACTAAAATGCCCTTTTGTCATCTTTTCTCCTTTTTAATCACTTATTTGTTAAATGACTAAAATGCCCTTTTTGATAAACTTTCTATTTTAACTCATCCATGCCCATTTTTGTCCAAAAACTAAAAATTGGGAAAATTGCTCATTAAGGACCTCTAATTAATAATCTAAAGCTATTTCACACATATAGCTTCTAGAAACACACATTTTGCAACTTTTGCAATTTAGTCCTTTTGGACTATTCAACCACAATTTCACAAAATTGCTTCATGAAACTTTCACACTAGCATGCATACAAGGCATAAACCTCAATAACTCATTTATAACCCTCAGATTCGTGGTCTCGCACCACTATTCCGACTAGGCCCTAAATCGGGATGTTACAACTCTCCCCCTTTAGAGATTTTCGTCCCCGAAAATCTTACCAGTAAAAAGGTTTGGATGTTGCTCTCTCACAGCTTCTTCCGTTTCCCACGTAGCCTCTTCCACACCATATTTCTGCCATAACACTTTCACTAGTGCTATGCTCTTATTTCTCAATTGTTTCACTTCTCGAGCCAATATATTAATCGTCTCCTCTTCATAAGACATATCTGGTCTTACCTCAATTTCCGTCGAAGGAATCACATGTGAAGGATCGAAGTGATACCATCGCAACATCGACACATGGAACACATTATGAATCTTTTCCAACTCTACCGGTAAAGCCAACCGGTATGCTACAGGCCCAACTCTATCTATAATCTCATACGACCCTATGAACCTTGGACTCAATTTCCCTTTTCGTCCAAATCTCATAATCTTCTTCCATGGGGACACTTTCAAAAACACTTTGTCGCCCGCTTCAAACTCAATTTCTTTTCTTTTCAAATCCATTGTGGGCCTCATGCAAAACCTTTCGAATCAACTCCTCATCTTTAGGAACACAAATTCTGTCACGATACATCAGACAACCATTCAAATCCACTCAAAAATTAGAATCACTTTCTGATCCGCACTTAGCTATCTTAGCTTGCATCTCATTTTCATTTCTCTGAGCCTCACATATTTGTTGAACAAATAGCGGCTTAGCTCTCAACTCTACCAAAATAGCACCATCGTCAGACAATGCTAAACTCGTGCTCATAACTCTTAGAGCATACAAGGATTTCCTACTCAAGGCATCCGTAACCACATTCGCTTTTCCCGGGTAGTAATCAATGACTAACTCATAGTCTTTCAACAACTCAAGCCACCGCCTCTGTCTCAGATTTAGATCCTTCTGATCCATCAAATACTTTAAACTCTTGTGATCAGTAAAGATTGACACTTCTCACCATACAAGTAATGTCGCCAAATCTTTAACGCAAAAATAATCGCACCCAATTCTAAATCATGAGTCAGATAAATCTTCTCGTGTGGCTTTAGCTGCCTCGAGGCGTAAGCGACTACCTTACCCTCTTGCATCAACACGCAACCGAGACCATTAAATGATGCATCACTGTAAACCACAAACTCTTTCCCCGATTCTGGTTGAACCAAAATCGGTGCCTCAGTCAACATTATTTTTAGTCTCTCGAAGCTCTGTTGACATGTCTCAGTCCATTCAAACTTGACATCTTTATGCAATAGTTTCGTCATCAGGGTGGCAATCACAGAGAACCCTTTACGAAACATCTGTAATATCCTGCTAATCCCAAGAAACTTCTGATTTCTTTTCCAATCCACAACAGCCGATATCTTACTCGGGTCAACTCTGACACCATCACCTGACACCATGTGTCCTAGGAATCCAACCTCTCGGAGCCAAAACTCACTCTTGCTAAACTTAGCATACAACTGCTTATCTCTCAAAGTTTGCAAGATAATTCTCAAATGCTCTTCATGATCGTTCTCATCCCGAGAATAGATCAATATGTCGTCAATGAAGACAACTACAAACTTGTCCACATACGGTCTAAAAACACGGTTTATCAGATCCATAAAAATCGTAGGTGCATTCGTAAAACCAAACGGTTAAACCAATAACTCATAATGGCCATACCTTGTCCGAAATGTAGTTTCCAACACATCTTGCTCTTTCTCTCTGAGCTGATAATAACCAGACCTTAAGTCTATCTTGGAGAACACTGTAGCTCCCTTTAGTTGATCAAAAAGATCATCAATCCTTAGCAAAGGATGTAACATCCTAGTTTAGGGCCTAGTCAGAATAGTGGTGCGAGACCACAAATCTGAGGGTTATGAATGAGTTTTTGAGGTTTATATTATGTATGCATGCTAGTGTGAAAGTTTCATGAAGCAATTTTGTGAAATTGTGGTTGAATTGTCCAAAAGGACTAAATTGCAAAAGTTGCAAAATGTGTGTTTCTAGAAGCTATATGTGTGAAATAGCTTTAGATTATTAATTAGAGGTCCTTAAATAGTAATTTATCCAAATTCTAAATTTTGGACAAAAATGGGCATGGATGAGTTAAAATTTGAAGTTTATCAAAAAGGGCATTTTGGTCATTTAGTTATTAAGTGATTAAATAGGTGAAAAGATCACAAAAATTCACTCATCTTACACTTTAAAGTGCCGAAAATTTCAATAGCCATTGTTAGGGCTCTTTCAAATTTTCAAGCTTGCTAGTAAGTGCTCCTAAGCCTGGTTTTTGATATTCTTCATTTTTTTAAAGTCCTAGTAGCATGAGTAAGCTATTTTTAGCTTTTTGGTGAGCTATTATGGATGTTCAAAAATGTACATATGTATTACATGCATGTATTTTATTGTTTTATGGAAGAATATGAAAGCTTGATGTAGTAGAAACATCTTTTGCTAAGTGATTTTCCATGAAAATGCATGTAGGGACTAGTTTGTGAAAAACTTTAGTTTGGTCATACATATGTGGTTTAGTGAGAATTGATGATAGCTTTAGTTGAATAAGTGGTTCGGCTAAGCATGAAACACTAGAAAGTTGAATAAAAATCACTTTACGAGCCTTTGGGACTAAAGTGTAAATATGAGAAAGTTTAAGGGCAAATAGTAATTTTGCTAAAGTATGAGATATGGGTCAATTTAGTCAATGTATGTATTGAATAAGCTTATTTATTCATTATAGATCAAGAAAGACGAAGCCCAGATCGAAACCGAGGTAAAACCAAGGTGGTGGACTAATTTGCATATTTCTATACTTTTGAGTATCGAGGTAAGTCTATGCATAAACAATGCATTCATACATATAATTTTTTGATGATAACTAGTGTGTAGCTTGTTCGAGATTGACTAAGAACCTATGTGGTCCAAGTAGAATGAATGTAGTAGAATTGTGAATGGATGTTTAATTGAGTAAGTAGCCATGTGAATGTGTAGTGATAATGCTAGATGGTAGGCTAAGTCCAATACCATCCTAATGCATATTGACGATGAGCTGGCTATGTGCGATGCTATCGTGAGGTATATCGTTTAGTGGGCTAAGTGAGAAACCCCTATGATTATCTTTGTGGTAGGCTAAGTGCGATACCACCTTATTAATCGATTGTGGTGTGCTAAGTGCGAAACCATCGAGACATTTTTTTGTGTGGGTTAAGCGTGTGGATTAGCCATGTGATTGCATTATTGAGTAAAATAGCTGTGTGGATGTATTATTAAGTTAATTAGCTGTGTGGATGAATTATTGAGAAATAATGATGTGTTGTATACTGTGTAAATGTGACATTGAATGCAGGGGTGCATTTCGATGGTTATGAGTATGTGACTCATGATGTGTTGGAAATGTGGTAAGGGATAGAAAGAGTAAGCATAGTTATGAGTTACTTGTTGGTATAATGCTAATGGTTGCTTAGCTTATACTATGTTTCTTAATTGTTTATGTGTAAACTTACTAAGCTCAAAGCTTAATATTTTTCGTTTCCCTTGTCTTATAGATTAAAAGCGTTGAATCGAGACACGAGGATCATCAGAAGACAGCCCGCATATCAGCACACTTTGGTACATGAAACTTAATGTTTTGTATATGGCATGTATAGGGGCTAGACAAGTTAGTGGATTTTGTTCTAAATGGCTCAGATGTGTTGGCCTTTAGATGGATAGCTTATTTTGTCTAATGCCATGGTTGTTGGCTATTACATTATATGAAAGAAAGATGTAGTTTTCTATGTGAGAATGCACTTCAATTTGAGTTGATTATGATGGTGTTAGATGAGTATATGTTGTGTATGCTAGAGGGGTGAAAAGAGCTTGGCACATAGCTTTGTTCTTGTCCATGTGGATAGACACACGGGTGTGTGTCTAGGCCATGTGTGACACACGGTCAGCCCACGGGCGTGCGCTTTGGCCGTGCGTCCCCTACATGTTAATATTATAAATCAGAATAGACTACGGACTAGCTGCACGGGCGTGTGTCTAGGGCGTGTGGGATTATCCAGTGTTGGCCACGGGCTAGCAACACGGGCGTGTGTCTAGACTCTAGGCCGTGTTAAAGTAGTCAGTGTGCACCACGGGTGGTAAACACAGGCGTGTGCCTTGGCCGTGGGGCATTGGCAGGATGCTGGGTTTTTAGGCACGGTTTGGGGACATGGGCGTGTGTGTCCATGCACCGGCGTGTCTAATCTTGCACGGGCGTGTGAGACCTGTATAAAGAGAAAATTTTTAAGATTGGAAAAAGTTCTGGTTTAGTCTCGAGAGTCCTCGTGTGTAGGAGTGAGGCCTCATAAGTCGAGAATGAGGTTGTTGAGATGACTTCAGAGAGTAGTTACTACGAACCTAAGTGGCGATCAGGTGGTTTGAGTTTGGTAACGCCTCGGGCCCGGTTCTGGCGTAGAACCCGAGTAAGGGGTGTTACATTTAATGGTATCAGAGCTATGGTTTAGCTGTTTCTAGGACTACCGTAGCGGGTGTAAGAGTCTAGCTATACATGCCATAAGTGTACAATGATAGTGTGGTGGTTTTTGATGATTTAAATCTTGTTTTATATAGTATATGGATTCCGATCCATTGGATGCGATGAAGCGACTAGTGTAATGCGCGGCTCTGCGCAAGGAACCGCACCCCGTTGAGAGTGGACTGGAATTAGGGGTCAAGGGGAAGAGGCACGGGAAGCCTTTCTCCAGATGATGAGCAATTGGTACTCGGATTATGTTCGAGCGAACCCTAATGCTCAACCTCCTCCACCTCCTCCTCCTATACCTCAGCCAAATCCAATGGCTCCTCAAGGTATGGATGTAGTGAGGATATCAAAGCCCCTGGTGGATAAGATTAGGAAGTACGGGGCTGAGGAGTTTAGAGCTAAGGTAGATGATGACCCTAAGAGGGCGGAGTTCTAGTTGGAGAACTCGATTAGGGTGTTCGATGAACTCTCATGTACGCCTAAAGAGAGTTTGAAGTGTACCGTATCCTTGCTGAGAGATTCGGCATACCATTGGTGGAAAACGTTGACGCTAGTGGTCACGAGAGAGTGGGTGACGTGGGACTTCTTTCTACAAGAGTTTCGAAAGAAGTATATAAGCCAGAGGTTTACTGATCAAAAAAGGAAGGAATTCCTTGAGTTGAAACAAGGAAGAATGACAGTGGCGGAATATGAGCGTGAGTTTGTTAGGCTTAGCAAATACGCTCAAGAATGTGTATCGACTGAGACCATCTTGTGTAAGTGGTTCGAAGATGGGCTGAATGAAGACATCAAACTCCTAGTGGGCATTTTGGAGTTGAAAGAATTTGTGGTAATAGTTGAGAGGGCAAGTAAGGCCAAAGAGCTGAGTTCAAAAAAGAGAAGGGCTGTGAGTGAAGCCCGAGATGCTAGAAAGAGGCCGATGGGCAAGTCATATCAAGCCCAGTCGAAAAGATCCAAGGAAGTGAATCCTCGGACGACAGCACCAGTGGGTTATTCGCATCGAGACTTGGGCAATACTCGCTCGGGTTCGAGAGCCCAAGCTCCCTCGATGGAAACTGTGGGCAATACAAAGAGTAAACCGGAGTGTCCCAGTTGTGGTAGGTATCATACCGGAGAGTGTTGGGGAAATACTCGAAAATGTTATAAGTGTGGTTCCCCTGACCACTTTATCCGTAACTGTCCCGAGAGGGATGAAAAGGAAGAGAGGCAAGAGATGAGACCTAGTGATGTGTCTACGAGGGGTAGACCATCAAGGAACCCGAGAGGTGGGAATAGTGGTAGAGGTGCACCCAGAGATTCTGCTATGAGACCAGAGGGTCGGGCACCTGCGAGGACGTATGCTATTCGCGCTCGCGAAGAAGCATCCTCCCTTGATGTGATAACGGGTACTTTTTCTCTCTATGACACCTTCGTTATTGCTTTAATAGATCCAGGGTCTACTCATTCTTATATTTGCATGAGATTAGCATCTAGTTTGAGTATGACCGTTGAGTCTGCGGACATGGTGGTTAAGGCATCAAACCCGTTAGGAAAGCATGTGTTAGTGGACAGAGTGTGTAAGAATTGTCCTTTATTGATTGAGAATTATTATTTTCTGGCGAACCTTATGTTGTTGCCATTTGATGAGTTTGATTTAATCCTAGGCATGGATTGGTTGACTACCCATAGTGTCTTAGTGAACCGTGTGGTAGTAAGTTTATTGAATTGAAATGTGAGAGTGGAGATGTGGTTCGGGTTGAATCGGGTGGATCGAGATAGTCTACCGGTGATGATTTCTTCCTACTCGATCGAGAAATGTTTGAGAAAAGGATGTGAGTCCTATCTTGCTTTTGTGTTGAATACTCGAGAGGTTGGAGTAGAGTTTGAAACAAGTGCGAGTGGTATGTGAGTACCTAGATGTATTTCCGGAAGAGTTACCCAGTTACCTCCAGAGAGAGGTTGAATTTGGAATTGAGTTTGTTTAGAGAGCGGCACCTATTTTGATTGCTCCGCATGCGAGAATGGCACCAGTAGAGTTGAAAGAAGCTCAAGGTTCGATTGCAAGAGTTGACAGATAAGGGTTTTGCAAGACCGAGCTACTCGTAGTAGGGTGCTCGGTATTATTCGTGAAGAAGAAAGATGGGTTTATGAGGTTGTGTATAGACTATAGACAACCCAGAAAAGGTGACGGTGAAGAATAAGTATCCTTTACCAAGGATTGATGATCTCTTTGATCAAGCTGAAGGGAGCTACTGATGTTCTCAAGATAGACTTGAGGTGCAGTTATTATCATTTCGAGGGTGAAAGAGCAAGATGTGTTGAAAACTGCATTTCGGACAAGGTATGGCCATTATGAGTTTTTGGTTATGCCGTTTGGTTTGACGAATGCACCTGTGATTTTTATGGATCTAATGAATCGTGTTTTCAGACCGTATGTGGACAAGTTTGTAGTTGTCTTCATTGACGACATATTGATCTATTCTCGGGATGAGAACGATCACGAAGAGCATTTGAGAATTGTCTTGCAAACTTTGAGAGATAAGCAATTGTATGCTAAGTTTAGCAAGAGTGAGTTTTGGCTCCGAGAGGTCGGATTCCTAGGACACATGGTGTCAGGTGATGGTGTCAGAGTTGACCCGAGTAAGATATCGGCTGTTGTGGATTGGAAACCGCTGATGAACGTGTCAGAAATCAGAAGTTTCTTGGGATTAGCGGGATATTATAGACGTTTCGTAAAGGGGTTCTCTGTGATTTCCACCCCGATGATGAAACTATTGCATAAAGATGTCAAGTTTGAATGGTGAGACATGTCAACAGAGCTTCGAGAGACGAAAACAATGTTGGTCGAGGCACGGTTTTGGTTCAACCAGAATCGGGAAAGAGTTCGTGGTTTACAGTGATGTGTCGTTTAATGGTCTCGGTTGCGTGTTGATGCAAGAGGGTAAGGTAGTCGCTTACGCCTCGAGGTAGCTAAAGCCGCACGAGAAGAATTATCTGACTCATGATTTAGAGTTGTCTGCGATTGTTTTTGCGTTAAAGATTTGGCGACAATACTTGTATGGTGAGAAGTGTCGAATCTTTATGGATCACAAGAGTTTAAAGTATTTGATGGATCAGAAGGATCTGAATCTGAGACAGAGACGGTGGCTTGAGTTGTTGAAAGACAATGAGTTAGTCATTGATTACCACCCGAGAAAAGCGAATGTGGTTACGGATGCCTTGAGTAGGAAATCCTTGTATGCTCTAAGAGTTATGAGAGCGAGTTTAGCATTGTCTGATGATTTAGCTATTTTGGCAGAGTTGAGAGCTAAGCCACTATTTGTTCAACAAATGTGTGAGGCTCAGAGAAATGACAGCGAGATGCAAGCTAAGATAGCTAGGTGCGGGTCGGAATGTGATTCTGATTTTCAAATGGGTTCGAATGATTGTTTGCTTTATCGCAACAGAATTTGTGTTCCTGAAAATGAGGAGTTGATTCGAAAGGTTTTGCATGAGGCCCACAGTGGATGTTTGTCAGTACATCCGGGCAGTACAAAAATGTACAACGATTTGAGAAAGTTTAATTGTTGGCCAGGAATGAAAAGAGATATTTTAGAGTTTGTGGTAAAGTGTGTAATTTGTCAACAAGTGAAAGCTGAGCATCAAGTGCCTTCGGGATTGCTTCAGCCAGTGATGGTTCCCGAATGGAAATGGGATTGGGTTACCATTGATTTTGTGACGGGGTTACCGATGACTCCGAGAAAGAGAGATACTGTGTGGGTTGTTGTGGATAGATTGACAAAGTCGGCTCACTTTATTCCAGTACGTGTTGATTATTCACTGGATAAGTTAGCTGAGTTGTATGTGGCAGAGATAGTGAGATTGCATGGTGTACCTGTGTCTATTATATCGGATAGAGATCCGAGGTTTACTTCGAGAATTTGGAAGAAGTTACAAGAGGCCATGGGTGCGAGATTGAATTTCAAGATCAACTGCGTTCCATCCGTAAACCGATGGTCGATCGAAAGAGTGATTCAAGTTCTTGAAGATATGCTTCGATCTTTGTGTGCTAGAATTCAAAGGTAGTGGGAGAGATATCTACCTTTTGTCGAATTCGCCTATAACAATGATTATCGATCGAGTATCTGAGATGGCACCGTATGAGGCTTTGTATGGTCGTAAGTGTCGGACTCCTTTGTATTAGACCGAGCTTAGTGGGAAGCGGATCCATGGGGTCGATCTAGTGAAAGAAACCAAGAGAAGGTGAAAGTAACCCGTAATAGTTTGAGAGTCGCCGGACCGAAGCGGGAGTCGTCTGAATTTGAAAAGAAAAGAAATTGAGTTTGAAGTGGGCGACAAAGTGTTTTTGAAAGTGTCCCCGTGGAAGAAGATTATGAGATTTGGGACGAAAAGGAAATTGAGTCCAAGGTTCATAGGCCGTATGAGATTACGAGATAGAGTTGGGCACGTAGCATACCGATTGGCTTTGCGGTAGAGTTGGAAAAGATTCATAACGTGTTCCATGTGTCGATGTTGCGACGGTATCGCTCCGATCCTTCACATGTGATTCCTTCGACGGAAATTGAGATAAGACCGGATATGTCTTATAAAGAGGAGCCGATTAAGATCTTGGCTCGAGAAGTGAAACAGTTGAGAAATAAGAGCATAGCACTAGTAAAAATGTTATGGCAGAAACATGGTGTGGAAGAGGCTACGTGGGAAACGGAAGAAGCTATGAGAGAGCAACATCCAAACCTTTTTACTGGTAAGATTTTCGGGGACGAAAATCTCTAGAGGAGGGAGAGTTGTAACATCCCAGTTTAGGGCCTAGTCGAAATGGTGGTGCGAGACCACAAATTTGAGGGTTATGAATGAGTTTTTGAGGTTTATATTATGTATGCATGCTAGTGTGAAAGTTTCATGAAGCAATTTTGTGAAATTGTGGTTGAATTATCCAAAAGGACTAAATTGCAAAA
Organism: Gossypium sturtianum; assembly: GCA_025698515.1. NCBI lineage: Eukaryota > Viridiplantae > Streptophyta > Magnoliopsida > Malvales > Malvaceae > Gossypium > Gossypium sturtianum. The sequence goes on along the minus strand of CM046946.1, from coordinate 41,281,044 downwards.
GTTGCAAAATGTGTGTTTCTAGAAGCTATATGTGTGAAATAGCTTTAGATTATTAATTAGAGGTCCTTAAATAGGAATTTATCCAAATTCTAATTTTTGGACAAAAATGGGCATGGATGAGTTAAAATTTGAAGTTTATCAAAAAAGGCATTTTGGTCATTTAGTTATTAAGTGATTAAATAGGTGAAAAGATGACAAAAATTCACTCATCTTCTCCCCCAAGCTGCCAAAAATTTCAAAAGCCATTGTTAGGGCTCTTTCAATTTTTCAAGCTTGCTAGTAAGTGCTCCTAAGCCCGATTTTTGATATTCTTCGTATTTTTAAAGTCCTAGTTGCATGAGTAAGCTATTTTTAGCCTTTTGGTGAGCTATTATGGATGTTCAAAATTGTACATATGTATGACATGCATGTATTTTGTTGTTTTATGGAAGAATATGAAAGCTTGATGTAGTAGAAACATCTTTTGCTAAGTGATTTTCCATGAAAATGCATGTAGGGACTAGTTTGTGAAAAACTTTAGTTTGTTCATACATATGTGGTTTAGTGAGAATTGATGATAGCTTTAGTTGAATAAGTGGTTCGACTAAGCATGAAACACTAGAAAGTTGAATAAAAATCACTTTATGAGCCTTTGGGACTAAAGTGTAAATATGAGAAAGTATAGGGGTAAATAGTAATTTTGCTAAAGTATGAGATGTGGGTCAATTTAGTCAATGTATGTATTGAATAAGCTGATTTATTCATTATAGATCAAGAAAGACGAAGCCCGGATCGAAACCGAGGCAAAAGCAAGGTGGTGGACTAAATTGCATATTTTTATACTTTTGAGTATCGAGGTAAGTCTATGCATAAACAATGCATTCATACTTACAATTTGTTGATGATAGCTAGTGTGTAGCTTGTTCGAGATTGATTGAGAACCTATGTGGTCCAAGTAGAATGAATGTAGTAGAATTGTGAATGGATGTTTAATTAAGTAAGTAGACATGTGAATGTGTAGTGATAATGCTAGATGGTAGGCTAAGTGCGATACCATCCTAATGCATATTCTGATGAAAGTGGCTATGTGCGATGCTATCGTGAGGTATATCGTTTAGTGGGCTAAGTGAGAAACCTCTATGATTATCTTTGTGGTAGGCTAAGTGCGATACCACCTTATTAATCGATTGTGGTGTGCTAAGTGCGAAACCACCGAGACATTTACTGTGTGGGTTAACTGTGTGGATTAGCCATGTGATTGCATTATTGAGTAAAATAGCTGTGTGGATGTATTATTAAGTTAATTAGCTGTGTGGATGAATTATTGAGAAATAATGATGTGTTTTATATTGTGTAAATGTGACATTGAATGCAGGGGTGCATTTCGATAGTTATGAGTATGTGACTCATGATGTGTTGGAAATGTGGTAAGGGATAGAAAGAGTAAGCATAGTTGTGAATTACTTGCTGGTATAACTCTAATGGTTGCTTAGCTTATACTATGTTGCTTAATTGTTTATGTGTAAACTTACTAAGCTTAAAGCTTACTCTGTTTCTTTTCCCTTGTCTTATAGATTAAAAGCGTTGAATCGAGACACGAGGATCATCAGAAGATAGCCCGCATATCAGCACACTTTGGTACATGAAACTTAATGTTTTGTATATGGCATGTATAGGGGCTAGACAAGTTAGTGGATTTTGTTGTAAATGGCTAAGATGTGTTGGCCTTTAGATGGATAGCTTATTTTGTATAATGCCATGGTTGTTGGCTATTACATTATATGAAAGAAAGAAGTAGTTTTCTCTGTGAGAATGCACTTCAATTTGAGTTGATTATGATGGTGTTAGATGAGTATATGTTGTGTATGCTAGAGGGGTGAAAAGAGCTTGGCACATAGCTTTGTTCTTGACCATGTGGATAGACACACAGGCGTGTGTCTAGGCCATGTGTGACACACGGTCAGCCCACGGGCTTGCGCTTTGGCCGTGCGTCCCCTGCATGTTATTATTATAAATCAGAATAGACCACAGACTAGCTGCACGTGTGTGTGTCTAGGGCGTGTGGGATTATCCAGTGTTGGCCACGGGCTAGCCACACAGGCGTGTGTGTAGACTCTAGGCCGTGTTAAAGTAGTCAGTGTGCACCACGGGTGGTAAACACGGGCGTGTGCCGTGGCCGTGGGCCATTGGCAGAATGCTGGGTTTTTAGGCACGGTTTGGGGACATGGGCGTGTGTGTCCATGCACGGGCGTGTCTAATCTTGCACAGGCGTGTGAGACCTGTTTAAAGAGAAAATTTTTAAGATTGGAAAAAGTTCCGATTTAGTCTCGAGAGTCCTCGTGTGTAGGAGTGAGGCCTCATAAGTCGAGAATGAGGTTGTTGAGATGACTTCAGAGAGTAGTTACGACGAGCCTAAGTGGCGATCAGGTGTTTTGAGTTCGGTAATGCCTCGGGCCCTGTTCCGGCGTAGAACCTAGGTAAGGGGTGTTACAAAGGATACATATTCTTCACCGTCACTTTGTTCAGTTGTCTATGGTCTATACACAACCTCATAGACCCATCTTTCTTCTTCACGAATAATATCAGGGCACCCCATGGCGAGTAGCTCGGTCTTGCAAAACCCTTATCTGTTAACTCTTGCAACTGAACCTTCAGTTCTTTCAACTCTACAGGTGCCATTCTATATGTAGCAATTGAAATAGTTGTCGTTCCCGGAACCAACTCAATTCCAAATTCGACCTCTCTCACTGGAGGTAATCCGGGTAACCCTTCCGGAAATACATCTGGATACTCACATACCACTGGCACTATTTCAAACTCTACTCCAATCTCTCGAGTATTCAACACAAAAGCAAGATAGGACTCACATCCTTTTCTCAAACATTTCTCAGCCACTAGGGAAGAAATCATCACCGGTAGACTATCCGATCCACCTGATTCAACTCGAACCACATCTCCACTCTCACATTTCAATTCAATGAACTTACTACCACAATTAACTAAGACACTATGGGTAGTCAACCAATCCATGCCTAGGATTAAATCAAACTCATCAAACGGCAACAACATAAGGTTTGCCGGAAAACAATGATTCTCAATCAATAAAGGAAAATTCTTACACACTTTGCCCACTAAACATGCTTTCCTAACGGGTTTGACACCTTAACAACTTGTCCGTAGACTCAACGGTCATACTCAAACTAGATGCTAATCTCATGCAAATATAAGAATGACTAGACCCTAGATCTATTAAAGCAATAACGAAGGTGTCATAGAGAGAAAAAGTACCCGTTATCACATCAGGGGAGGATGCTTCTTCGCGAGCGCGAATAGCATACGTCTTCGCAGTGCCCGACCCTGCGGTCTCTGGCAGAGAATCTCGGGCGCACCTCTACCACTATTCCCGCCTCTCGGGTTCCTTGGTGGTCTACCCCCTCGTAGACACATCACTAGGTCTCACTCTTGCCTCTCTTCCTTTTCATCCCTCTCTCGGGGCGATTCTGAATAAAGTGGTCGGGGAACCACACTTATAACATTTTCGAATATTTCCCCAACACTCTCCGGTGTGATAGCTACCACAACTTGGACACTCCGGTTTACTCTTTGTAGTGCCCACACTTTCCATTGAGGGAGCTTGGACTCTCGAACCCGAGCGAGTATTGCCCAAGTCTCGATGCGAATAACCCACTGGTGCTGTCATCCGAGGATTCATTTCCTTGGATCTTTTCAATTGGGCTTGGTATGACTTGCCCATCGGCCTCTTTCTAGCATCTCGGGCTTCACTCACAGCCCTCCTCTTTTCTGAACTCAGCTCTTCGGCCTTACTTGCCCTCTCAACTAATACCACAAATTCTTTCAACTCCAAAATGCCCACAAGGAGTTTGATGTCCTCATTCAGCCCATCTTCGAACCTCTTACACAAGATGGTCTCAGTCGATACACATTCTTGAGCGTATTTACTAAGCCTAACAAACTCACGCTCATATTCCGCCACTATCATTCTTTCTTGTTTCAACTCAAGGAATTCCTTCCTTTTTCGATCAGTAAACCTCTAGCTTATATACATCTTCCGGAACTCTTCCAGAAAGAAGTCCCACGTCACCCGCTCTCTCGGGACCACTAGCGTCAACGTCTTCCACCAATGGTATGCCGAATCTCTCATCAAGGATACGACACACTTCAAACTCTCTTCAGGCGTACATGAGAGTTCATCGAACACCCTCATCGAGTTCTCCAACCAGAACTCCGCCCTCTCAAGGTCATCATCTACCTTAGCTCTAAACTCCTCAGCCCCGTGCTTCCTAATCTTATCCACTGGGGGCTTCGATATCCTCACTACATCCATACCTTGAGGAGCCACTGGATTTGGCTGAGGTGTAAGAGGAGGTGGAGGAGGTTGAGCATTAGGGTTCGCTCGAACATAGTCCGAGTACCAATTACTCATCATCTGGAGAAAGGCTTCCCGTGCCTCTTCCACTTGACCCCTAACCTCGGGTCCACTCTCAATGGGTGCGGTTCCTTGCGCAGGAGCCGGCGCATTACTAGCTGCTTCATCAGCAGTCAATGGATCGGAATCCATATACTATATAAAACAAGATTCAAATCATCAGAAACCACCACGCTATAATTGTACACTTATGGCATGTATAGCTAGACTATTACACCCGCTACGGTAGTCCTAGAAACAGTTAAACCATAGCTCTGATACCACTAAATGTAACACCCCTTACCCGGGTTATACGCTAGAACCGTGCCCGAGGTGTTACCGAACTCAAACCACTTGATCGCCACTTAGGCTCATCGTAACTACTCTCTGAAGTCATCTCAACAACCTCATTCTCGACTTACGAGGCCTCACTCATACACATGAGGGCTCTCGAGACTAAACCAGAACTTTTTCCAATCATAAAAATTTTCTCTTTATACAGGTCTCACACGCCCGTGCAAGATTAGACACGCCCGTGCATAGACATACACGCCCATGTCCCCAGACTGTAACACCCCAAACCCGGCCCAAACATTACGACCGAATTTGGTATGCTACGGAGGAAAAACTTTTGAAAATCCCTTTTTAAGTCGTTTTAAATTTTGATAAAAGATATTGTTTTGACTTAAAACAGTTGAGGTGTTATGAAGAAAGCATTACTTAATGTCATTTAAAAATATACTAAGTTAGGTTATTCTGATTTCAAGTGTACCCGATGGCACAATAAAACATTTTTACGAATTAATTTGAGAAAAACATGTGTACCCATTTTAATATCATAAAATAGTTAAGCAATTTATCAAAACATAAAATAATCCAAGTGCAAATTTTAGGAGGCCTTATTACATTTTAAACAAAATAAATCAAACCCATATTAAAATAAAAATAGTTCCAAATCCACCTAGTCCATATTTTCATTGCATGGCGCCTCGAGTTCATCCGGCTCCTTATCCGCAACTACGAGTCACCTAAAAATGTTAAAGGAAAAGGTGAGTCATCAAGACCCAATGTGTAACCCTTTTTCCCGGTTTAATGTAACATCATACACAAATCATAATTAATTTAATATGCACAAGTTTAATATGCACCCAACCTAGCCATCCGTGACGCCTTTCTCTACCCGTGTGGTACAAACCCTTTGGTGGTGCCAAACCACTGGTGACGTATAGTCACGAAATCCATCAATATTGTGGTACCAAACCCTTTGGTGACCGAAGTCACAATCAAATGATGGGGCCAACCCATCGTGTGATACCAAATCACCGCGACGATCCCATATCTCAAAGTGGGGCCAACCAACGGTGGTATCAACCACGAGGACAAGTCGCTATGAGGTGCCAAACCTCTAGAGGTACCAAACCTCTGGTGACCGTAGTCACAATGTGTTACCAAAACAACGGTGTCCGTCGACACAAATATCACTTTGCCCCCTCCACTCATCAACCCATATCAACAATTATATACTTTTTTGAAATCATGATAATAGGTTTATTTAACAACGTTCATAGATTTATCATTACCATAAACCAAATATTGCACATACCAAATGTGACATGCTTCCCAAAAGCATCAAATAATAATCTCAAAGTAATAAAGACTTACCGTGTCCTTGTTAATACCATGATGGTATAACATCCATGTCTACACAAACCGATTAGGCATAATATAACACTTAGCATATTTAAAAGATTATAAGATGTGTATGCACACACCTGATACTAACGAGAGTCCTAAATCCCGAATAGACAAATCGGCCACACAAGTTTTCCTTGCCCCTATATTCGGCCAAAAACTAGATTAGTGCCATGGCCTATTCGGCCAAACCAAAATAATTGAGAAGGGTTCCTTGTGAACCCGAAACCTTACCCAAAAGCCTTCGAACACTAGCCAACACACTCCTAAATGTGAACCGGTCTCACTTCCCTACAACCAACCATCATCATTAAGGTTATTAGCCTTTGGCTTAAACGAAAACTTAAAAGAATAATCCTTTGAAATAAACCCTTACCACCTTACCAAAATCAATTGATAGAAAAGTCCCGAGGAAAACTATGCTACCTTTAATATTCGGCCAAAGTGATTCAAGATAGGAGAAGAAAATTTTCGGCACAACAAAGAGGTATATTCGGCTAAAGAACAAAAAGAAAATAATAGGAAAAGGGAATAGAGTTTCTGCAAAGAAGAGAGTATAGAAGATTTTTGGTGTTTAAGCAAAACAAATAGGAGAACAAGATGTTGATGAATGTTTGGTTTTGAGAGAATGAAATGGAGAAAATAGAAGATGAGCAAAAGAAATGACCAAATGGTCAAAAGAGTTTAGGCTTATCACAAGGTAAAATTCGGCCAAAAGAAAAGAAAAGAGATTGAGAGAGAATTGCAACCTTTTTCACCAAATGCTAGGAATGACCAAAACACTCCTAAACCTTACCAATTACTAGCATATTCGGCCAAATCCCCCCTTAGCCATATATTGCCGTCCAAGTTCATGGTCAATTGGCCATGAGTTAGTTTCAAAACATTTTCCACAAACCAAGCCTTTTGTCCCCTCAATTTACCATAACTTCAAGATATCCTTCCATAACCTTAGGAATCTTATCCCTTATTCCATGCTTTCCTTTAAAATAAATTCAACTTACCAAAATGAAAGTCCAACCTATCATAATCATAGGTTGACCGGCCATTAATGCTAACATACAAAATAAACTTTTAAAAATGCTAAACATACTACTCGAACCTCTAACCTCAAGCTATAAGTTCAAACACCATAACCACTTTTCCATTAATTCCTTATGTGCTTTAATTAACACTTAAATTAACTTAAGTGCTAACCTCACATAATCCACTTCATTAAATAAACCATACTAAGAATTATCCTACTAAACCGAGCTTACTCAAGACCCCTAATTAAGTCTTATAACACCACAAATAATATCACAGAGATTTAAACACAAGAAAAATAATTCAATCACAAATAGCCCCAATTTCGGGATGTTACAGTTCTACCCCTTAAAATAATTTCGTCCTCGAAATTACGATCGAAAAGATGGGGATATTGCTTTGCCTCATCACATCCTCGGGTTCCCACGTCGCTTCCTCCGTACCATGGTTTCGCCATAGCACTTTCACTAAAGTCTGCGCTTTCTTACGCAAAACCTTGACATCACGTTCTAAGATCCGAATCGGCTCCTCCTCGAAAGATAGATCCGAGTTAACCTCAATCTACGCCACGGGCACAGCGTGCGATGGATCGGACCGATATCGCCTAAGCATTGACACATGGAAGGCGTCGTGAATTTGCCTTAACTCTACCGGCAACTCGAGTGGTAAGCTACCGGTCCTACTTGCTTCAACACGATATACGGGCCGATGAACCTTGGGCTTAACTTCCCTTTTCGCCCAAAGCGCAACACCTTTTTCCAAGGCGACACCTTCAGAAAGACTTTATCTCCTACCTAGTATTCCATTTCCTTGCGCTTGAGATCGGCATATGACTTTTGCCTATCTGATGCTTCCTTGAGACGAGCCCGAATTACCTTAACTTTGTCCTCCGTTTCAGTCACCAATTCTGGACCCAAAACCTGACGTTCACCTAACTCCGTCCAACACGTAGGAGTACGGCATTTTCGTCCATAGAGTGCTTCATATGGTGCCATTTGGATACTCGCTTGATAACTATTGTTATAAGCGAATTCCGCCAATGGTAGACACTCTATTCATTAAGTCCATGAATGCTGCTGGTGCATTAGTCAACCCAAAAGGCATCACCAAAAACTCGTAATGCCCATACCTTGTTCGGAATGCCGTCTTGTGCACATCAACCTCTTTCACCTTGAGTTGATGATATCCCGACCTAAGATTTATCTTCGAAAATACCGATGCACCCTTCAGTTGGTCAAACAAGTCATCAATTCGAGGCAACAGATACCTGTTCTTGATCGTTAACTTGTTCAATTGGCGGTAGTCGATACACATCCGCATTGAACCATCCTTCTTCCTAACAAACAACACAGTGCTCCCCACGAGAGATATACTTGGTCGGATAAATCCTTGGTCCAAAAGCTCACGAATTTGAGCCTTCACTCCACCAATTCCTTTGGTGCCATTCGGTAAGGTGCTATTGACACACAGTGCCGTTCGGTAGCAAGTCTATACCAAATTCAACTTCCGATCTGGAGGCGGACCGGAAGTTCTTCCGGGAACACATCAGCGAATTCCCATCTTGTTCGGACCTTCTCAACCGCCGACTCCTTAGCTTCCAAAGCACAAATTCGAACCAAAAACGCCCGCAACCTTTCCCGACCATCTTTGGCCTTCAACGCAGACACTACATTAGATAGGTAATCTCTTCTATTACCTATCATGACCACTTCATCACCCTCACCATCTTAAGAACCATGCGCTTAGTGTGATCCAACCTTGCACGATACTTAACCAACGGTCCATACCAAGGATCAAATCGAACTCCCAAACGGCGGTTCCATCAGATCGACCACAAACACGACCCCTTGGAGTTCTAGAGGTACATCTCTATATAGCTTATTAACAACTACTGAGTGACCTAAAGGACTTATTAAAGTCATCTCCTAGAAGCGATCTCGAAGTCTAAGTTCATAGTCTCTACCACACTACTAGCAACGTATGAATGCGTCGAACCCACATCAATCAAAGCAAAGTATATGGAACACCAAAGATTAAGAACGCGTCGGTTATAACGTCCGGTGCGTCACCTTCCTCTCGACGCCTCGCCAGTATAGACTAGACAGGTTGCCTTGCTTCGTGTCGCTTGCTGTACCTCTGCCCGAAATTCGCGACCTCGATTAGATCCATTTCCTCCTCTACCATTACCACGACCCTCCGTGGTGGTCCTACATTCTAGCCGAGCACGGTTCGACCCTCCGACCGATTCTTGGCTAACTTCCGAGGACAATCCCTTACGGTGGTCCAAAGACCCACATTCAAAGCAACCCTTCTCACCGGTCCAACAACCTCCCCAATGCGATTTGCCACAGCGATTACAGTGAGCCGATCTCTTGTTACCAGCCATGGGCCTTCCTGCCTGATTCGGCCCACTCTGCCTCACCCTTTTCTGAATATTACCACCCGATCCAGACGACCCAAATCCTCTTTTCTGCTTGTTCCTATCATAGTTCTGTCTCACGGACTCCTTGACCCCTTCGGCTACCTTAGCCTTTTCCACCAAGACAGCAAACTCACGCTCTGTTGCGGAGCAATCCAGCAACCTTAACTCATCCCTAAGTCCGTCTTCAAAGTGGACACAACGATCATGCTCCGTTGACACTATACCACGAGCATAGCGGCTCAACCTCAGAAATGCGCTTCATACTCACGACACGGACTTATTTCCTTGTACCAACCCCAGAAAAGCTTTCCTCGTGCATCAATGTAGCTTGTGCCCACATACTTCTTCTCCGATAAGCGGCTTTGAAGTATTCCCAAGTCGGATCATCTGCCGTAGCACCATCTCGAACCGTGAGCCACCATCGATATGACTCATCCTTAAGAAGCGACACGCTCCTTTCGGTTTCTCCTCATTCGTCGGATCTATCTCATCCATGATTCTTTCGATCGATTCTAGCCAATACTCACCAGATTGGGCGTTACACCGGACACACCTCGGAAAAATTCAGCTCCGTTAGCTCGAAGTCTCTCGGTACCGACTCAGAGCTCCTCCACCTCCACCCATTCCAGCTACTCTCTCTAGAACCCGCAGCATCGCTTGTGACACTGCGTCATCACCCGTCTGATCCTGCTCCTCAACTCTAAAGGTTGGGAGTGGTGGTGGCGGTGGTACCTCATTCTCGAGATCCACGACCCGATCGAGCGAGGTTCGACACGGTCATCCTACCCCTTCCGCGCCCACGGCGGCCACGTCCTCTAAAGCTCATTCTAACTATCGCGCTTTAATCTGATTAGGAAATTTTTATGAATTAGTACATGTTTCACTTGGTTATCCATGAAGAAATTTTATGAAAAGAATTTAATAGAGATTCTTTCGATCAATCAAAGTTTTATGTCTTCTGTCCTAATTTACATAGAAAAGTACATCCATTCCCTATACCTTTCATACCTATGCACTCTTGGGCATTCTTGTCCGTTTCTATCGAGGGTATTTTTAGTAATTTTGCCACTAGGGAAATTTCAGTAATTTTGCTAAGTTGAAGAATATTTTGAAAATTTTCGAAAGTAAATTTTTGTTGCTATTGAAATGAGTATCATAACGATTTTTAAAACTTAGAGCTTTCACAAAAGCAGGTTAATCCCTTTTGGGTTTTATTTAACGTGTTTAGCCTATGACCGAGTCCTCTTGGTTAGGGTGAACCGAAGCTACGCACCAGGTAGGAATCCCGCGAAGAGGAGGTGAGTCACGAGGACTTCTTAAATACCAAGCTCTTCCGGATCCAATCCTAGACATGCGCACTAAGGTTACCACACCCTAACTCGGCGACTTGGTCACGTGTTGGTTTTAATTAGGCCATTAAAGTTTTATGAGTTTTGTTGGGGTGGACTAGTCCTAAGGTTCAACACCTATCACACTAACTACGTTCCCTTCTTACCCTTCTATAATAATAATCCATACAAAAAGTTAGAGGTACTTACCTGGGCGGATCAGTGCCGGAGACTCGGTGCCATGCTTATTCAAAACCAAAATATTTCAAAAAGACCTACCAAAACATTTTTGGGCCTTGGGCCCCCACAGCCGAGCTTTGAACCGAGCTCTGATACCAATTTGTAATACCCCAAACCCGGCCCAAACATTACGACCGAATTTGGTATGCTACGGAGGAAAAACTTTTGAAAATCCCTTTTTAAGTCGTTTTAAATTTTGATAAAAGATATTGTTTTGATTTAAAAAAGCAGTTGAGGTGTTATGAAGAAAGCATCACTTAATGTCATTTAAAAATATACTAAGTTAGGTTATTCTGATTTCAAGTGTACCCGATGGCACAATAAAACATTTTTACGAATTAATTTGAGAAAAACATGTGTACCCATTTTAATATCATAAAATAGTTAAGCAATTTATCAAAACATAAAATAATCCAAGTGCAAATTTTAGGAGGCCTTATTACATCTTAAACAAAATAAATCAAACCCATATTAAAATAAAAATAGTTCCAAATCCACCTAGTCCATATTTTTCATTGCATGGCCGCCTCGAGTTCATCCGGCTCCTTATCCGCAACTACGAGTCACTGAAAATGTTAAAGGAAAAAGGTGAGTCATCAAGACCCAATGTGTAACCCTTTTCCCGGTTTAATGTAACATCATACACAAATCATAATTAATTTAATATGCACAAGTTTAATATGCACCCAACCTAGCCATCCGTGACGCCTTTCTCTACCCCGTGTGGTACCAAACCACTGGTGGTGCCAAACCACTGGTGACGTATAGTCACGAAATCCATCAATATTGTGGTACCAAACCACTGGTGACCCGAAGTCACAATCAAATGATGGGGCCAACCCATCGTGTGATACCAAATCACTGGCGAGATGATCCCATATCTCAAAGTGGGGCCAACCAACAAGTGGTATCAACCACGAGGACAAGTCGCTATGAGGTGCCAAACCTGCGGTGGTACCAAACCTCTCACGGTGACCGTAGTCACAATGTGTTACCAAAACACCGGTGTCCGTCGACACAAATATCATTGCCCCCTCCACTCATCAACCCATATCAACAATTATATACTTTTTTATGAAATCATGATAATAGGTTTATTTAACAATGTTCATAGATTTATCATTACCATAAACCAAATATTGCACATACCAAATGTGACATGCTTCCCAAAAGCATCAAATAATAATCTCAAAGTAATAAAGACTTACCCGTGTCCTTGTTAATACCATGATGGTATAACATCCATGTCTACACAAACCGATTAGGCATAATATAACACTTAGCATATTTAAAAGATTATAAGATGTGTATGCACACACGATACTAACGAGAGTCCTAAATCCCGAATAGACAAATCGGCCACACAAGTTTTCCTTGCCCCTATATTCGGCCAAAAACTAGATTAGTGCCATGGCCTATTCGGCCAAACCAAAATAATTGAGAAGGGTTCCTTGTGAACACGAAACCTTACCCAAAAGCCTTCGAACTCTAGCCAACACACTCCTAAATGTGAACCGGTCTCACTTCCCTACAACCAACCATCATCATTAAGGTTATTAGCCTTCGGCTTAAACGAAAACTTAAAAGAATAATCCTTTGAAATAAACCCTTACCACCTTACCAAAATCAATTGATAGAAAAGTCCCGAGGAAAACTATGCTACCTTTAATATTCAGCCAAAGTGATTCAAGATAGGAGAAGAAAATTTTCGGCACAACAAAGAGGTATATTCGGCTAAAGAACAAAAAGAAAATAATAGGAAAAGGGAATAGAGTTTCGGCAAAGAAGAGAGTATAGAAGATTTTTGGTGTTTAAGCAAAACAAATAGGAGAACAAGATGTTGATGAATGTTTTGGTTTTGAGAGAATGAAATGGAGAAAATAGAAGATGAGCAAAAGAAATGACCAAATGGTCAAAAGAGTTTAGGCTTATCACAAGGTAAAATTCGGCCAAAAGAAAAGAAAAGAGATTGAGAGAGAATTGCAACCTTTTTCACCAAATGCTAGGAATGACCAAAACACTCCTAAACCTTACCAATTACTAGCATATTCGGCCAAATCCTCCCCTTAGCCACATTGCCGTCCAAGTTCATGGTCAATTGGCCATGAGTTAGTTTCAAAACATTTTCCACAAACCAAGCCTTTTGTCCCCTCAATTTACCATAACTTCAAGATATCCTTCCATAACCTTAGGAATCTTATCCCTTATTCCATGCTTTCCTTTAAAATAAATTCAACTTACCAAAATGAAAGTCCAACCTATCATAATCATAGGTTAACCGGCCATTAATGCAAACATACAAAATAAACTTTTAAAAATGCTAAACATACTACTCGAACCTCTAACCTCAAGCTATAAGTTCAAACACCATAACCACTTTGCCATTAATTCCTTATGTGCTTTAATTAACACTTAAATTAACTTAAGTGCTAACCTCACATAATCCACTTCATTAAATAAACCATACTAAGAATTATCCTACTAAACCGAGCTTACACAAGACCCCTAATTAAGTCTTATAACACCACAAATAATATCACAGAGATTTAAACACAAGAAAAATAATTCAATCACAAATAGCCCCAATTTCAGGATGTTACACAGGCCGTGCCTAAAAACCCAGCATTCTACTAATGCCCCACGGCCAAGGCACACGCCCGTGCTTACCACCCGTGGTGCACACTGACTACTTTAACACGGCCTAGAGTCTAGACACACGCCCGTGTGGCTAGCCTGTGGTCTTTTCTGATTTATAATACTAACATGCAGGGGAAGCACGGCCAAAGCGCACGCCCGTGGGCTGACCGTGTGTCACACATGGCCTAGACACACGCCCGTGTGTCTATCCACATGGACAAGAACAAAGCTATGTGCCAAGCTCTTTTCACCCCTCTAGCATACATAACATATACTCATCTAACACCATCATAATCAACTCAAATTGAAGTGCATTCTCACATAGAAAGCTACATCTTTCTTTCATATAATGTAAGAGCCAACAACCATGGCATTATACAAAATAAGCTATCCATCTAAAGGCCAACACATCTTAGCCATTTACAACAAAATCCACTAACTTGTCTAGCCCCTATACATGCCATATACAAAACATTAAGTTTCATGTACCAAAGTGTCTTTGATATGTAGGTGTCTTCTGATGATCCTCGTATCTCGATTCAACGCTTTTAATCTATAAGACAAGGGAAAAGAAAGATAGTAAGCTTTGAGCTTAGTAAGTTTACACATAAACAATTAAGCAACATAGTATAAGCTAAGCAACCATTAGAGTTATACCAGCAAGTAATTCACAACTATGCTTGCTCTTTCTATCCCTTACCACATTTCCAACACATCATGAGTCACATACTCATAACCATCGAAATGCACCCCTGCATTCAATGTCACAATTACACAATATACAACACATCATTATTTCTCAATAATTCATCCACACAGCTAATTAACTTAATTATACATCCACGCAGCTATTTTACTCAATGATGAAATTACATGGCTAATCCACACAGTTAACCCACATAGCTAATTAACTTAATTATACATCCACGTAGCTATTTTACTCAATGATGAAATTACATGGCTAATCCACACAGTTAACCCACACAGCTAATGTCTCGGTGGTTTCGCACTTAGCACACCACAATCAATTAATAAGGTGGTATCGCACTTAGCCTACCACAAAGGTAATCATAGGGGTTTCTCACTTAGCCCACTAAACGATATACCTCACGATAGCATCACACATAGCCAGCTCATCATCAATATGGATTAGGATGGTATCGCACTTAGTCTACCATCTAGCATTATCACTACACATTCACATGTCTACTTACTCAATTAAACATTCATTCACAATTCTACTACATTCATTCTACTTGGACCACATAGGTTCTCAATCAATCTCGAACAAGCTACACACTAGCTATCTTCAACAAATTGTAACTATGAATGCATTGTTTATGCATAGACTTACCTCGATACTCAAAAGTATAGAAATATGCAATTTAGTCCACCACCTTGCTTTTGCCTCGGTTTTGATCCGGGCTTCGTCTTTCTTGATCTATAATGAATAAATCAGCTTATTCAATACATACATTGACTAAATTGACTCACATCTCATACTTTAGCAAAATTACTATTTTGCCCATAAACTTTCTCATATTTACACTTTAGTCCCAAAGGCTCGTAAAGTGATTTTTATTCAACTTTCTAGTCTTTCATGCTTAGCCGAACCACTTATTCAACTATAGCTATCATCAATTCTCACTAAACCACATATGTATGACAAAACTAAAGTTTTTCACAAACTAGTCCCTACATGCATTTTCATGGAAAATCACTTAGCAAAAGATGTTTCTACTACATCAAGCTTTCATATTCTTCCATAAAACAACAAAATACATGCATGTCATACATATGTACATTTTTGAACATCCATAATAGCTCACCAAAAAGCTAAAAATAGCTTAGTCATGCTACTAGGACTTCAAAAATACGAAGAATATCAAAAACCGGGCTTAGGAGCACTTACTAGCAAGCTTGAAAATTTGAAAGAGCCCTAACAATGGCTATTGAAATTTTTTAGACTTGGGGAGAAGATGAGTGAATTTTTGTCATCTTTTCACCTATTTAATCACTTAATAACTAAATGACCAAAATGCCCTTTTTGATAAACTTCAAATTTTCACTCATCCATGCCCATTTTTGTCCAAAAATTAGAATTTGGATAAAACACTATTTAAGGACCTCTTATTAATAATCTAAAGCTATTTCACACATATAGCTTCTAGAAACACACATTTTGCAACTTTTGCTATTTAGTCCTTTTGGACATTTCAACAATAATTTCAAAAAATTGCTTCATGAAACTTTCACACTAGCATGCATACATAATATAAACCTCAAAAACACATTCATAACCCTCGAATTTGTGGTCTCACACCACTATTCTGTCTAGTCCGTAAACTGGGATGTTACAACTCTCCCCCTTTTAGAGATTTTCATCCCCAAAAATCTTACCAGTAAAGAGGTTTGGATGTTGCTCTCTCATAGCTTCTTCCATTTCCCACGTAGCCTCTTCCACACCATGTTTCTGCCATAACACTTTCACTAGTGCTATGCTCTTATTTCTCAACTATTTCACTTCTCGAGCCAATATCTTAATCGGCTCCTCTTCATAAGACATATCCGGTCTTATCTCAATTTTCGTCGAAGGAATCACATGTGAAGGATCGGAGCGATACCGTCGAAACATCGACACATGGAACAAGTTATGAATCTTTTCCAACTCTACCGGCAAAGCCAACTGGTATGCTATAGGCCCAACTCTATCTGTAATCTCATACGGCCCTACGAACCTTGGACTCAATTTCCCTTTTCGTCCAAATCTCATAATCTTTTTCCACGGGGACACTTTCAAAAACACTTTGTCGCCCGCTTCAATCTCAATTTCTTTTCTTTTCAAATCCACGTACGACTTCTGTCGGTCCGAAGCAGCTCTCAGACTATTACGGATTACTTTCACCTTCTCTTCGGTTTCTTTCACTAGATCGACCCCATGGATCCGCTTCTCACTAAGCTCGGTCCAATACAAAGGAGTCCGACACTTACGACCATACAAAGCCTCATACGGTACCATCTGTATACTCGACTGATAACTATTGTTATAGGCGAATTCGACCAAAGGTAGATATCTCTCCCAACTACCTTCGAATTCTAACACGCAGCATCTAAGCATATCTTCCAAAACTTTAATCACTCTTTCAGACTGACCATCGGTTTGCGGATGGAACGTAGTGCTAAAATTCAATCTCGTACCCATGGCCTCTTGCAACTTCTTCCAAACTCTCGAAGTAATCCTCGGATCTCTATCTGATATAATAGATACAGGTAAACCATGCAATCTCACTATCTCTGCCACATACAACTCTGCTAACTTATCCAGTGAATAATCAACACGTACTGGAATAAAGTGAGCCGACTTTGTCAATCTATCCACAACAACCCACACAGCATCTCTTTTTCTCGGAGTCATCGGCAACCCCATCACAAAATCCATGGTAACCCGATCCCACTTCCATTCGGGAACCATCACTGGCTGAAGCAATCCCGAAGGCACTTAATGCTCAGCTCTCACTTGTTGACAAATTAGACACTTTGCCACAAACTCTGAAATATCTCTTTTCATTCCTGGCCACCAATAAAACTTCCTCAAATCGTTGTACATTTTTGTACTACCCGGATGTACTGAAAAACATCCACTGTGGGCCTCATGCAAAACCTTTCAAATCAACTCCTCATCTTTAGGAACACAAATTCTGTCACGAAACATCAAACAACCATTCAAATCCACTCGAAAATCAAAATCACTTTCTGATCCGTACTTAGCTATCTTAGCTTGCATCTCACTGTCATTTTTCTGAGCTTCACATATTTGTTGAACAAATAGCGGCTTAGCTCTCAACTCTGCCAAAATAGCACCATCATCAGACAATGCTAAACTCGTGCTCATAACTCTTAGAGCATACAAGGATTTCCTACTCAGGGCATCCGCAACCACATTCGCTTTTCCCGGGTGGTAATCAATGACTAACTCATAGCCTTTCAACAACTCAAGCCACCGTCTCTGTCTCAGATTCAGATCCTTCTGATCCATCAAATACTTTAAACTCTTGTGATCCGTAAAGATTCGACACTTCTCACCATACAAGTAATGTCGCCAAATCATTAACGCAAAAACAATCGCAGCCAACTCTAAATCATGAGTCGGATAATTCTTGTCGTGCGGCTTTAGCTGCCTCGAGGTGTAAGCGACTACTTTACCCTCTTGCATCAACACGCAACCGAGACCATTAAACGACGCATCACTGTAAACCACGAACTCTTTCCCTGATTCTGGTTGAACCAAAACCGGTGCCTCAATCAACATTGTTTTCAGTCTCTCGAAGCTCTATTGACAAGTCTCAGTCCATTCAAACTTGACATCTTTATGCAATAGTTTCGTCATCGGGGTGGCAATCACAGAGAACCCCTTTACGAAACGTTTGTAATATCCCGCTAATCCCAAGAAACTTCTGATTTCTGACACGTTCCTCGGCGGTTTCCAATCCACAATAGCCGATATCTTACTCAGGTCAACTCTGACACCATGTGTCCTAGGAATCCGACCTCTCGGAGCCAAAACTCACTCTTGCTAAACTTAGCATACAGCTGCTTATCTCTCAAAGTTTACAAGACAATTCTCAAATGCTCTTTCGTGATCGTTTCGTCCCGAGAATAGATCAATATGTAAATCAATGAAGACAACTACAAACTTGTCCACATACGATGCGAAAACAAGGTTCATCAAATCCATAAAAATCGCATGTGCATTCATCAAACCAAACGGCATAACCAAAAACTCATAATGGCCATACCTTGTCCGAAATGCAGTTTTCAACATATCTTGCTCTTTCACTCTGAGCTAATAATAACCAGACCTCAAGTCTATCTTGGAGAACACTGTAGCTCCCCTTAGTTGATCAAAGAGATCATCAATCCTTGGTAAAGGATACTTATTCTTCACCGTCACCTTGTTCAGTTGTCTATAGTCTATACACAACCTCATAGACCCATCTTTCTTCTTCACAAATAATACCGGAGCACCCTACGGGGAGTAGCTCGGTCTTGCAAAACCTTTATCTGTCAACTCTTGCAACTGAACCTTTAGTTCTTTTAACTCTACTGGTGCCATTCTGTACGGAGCAGTCGAAATAGGTGCCGTTCCCGGAACCAACTCAATTCCAAATTCAACCTCTCTCTTTGGGGGTAATTAGGGTAACTCTTCCAGAAATACATCTGGGTACTCACATACCACTGGCACTGTTTCAAACTCTACTCCAACCTCTCGAGTATTCAACACAAAAGCAAGATAGGACTCACATCATTTTCTCAAACATTTCTCAGCCACTAGGGAAGAAATCATCACTGGTAGACTATCCGATCCACCTGATTCAACCCGAACCACATCTCTACTCTCACCTTTCAATTCAATAAACTTACTACCACAGTTCACTAAGACACTATGGGTAGTCAACCAATCCATGCCTAAAATTAAATCAAACTCATCAAACGGCAACAACATAAGGTTTGCCGGAAAACAATGATTCTTAATCAATAAAGGACAGTTCTTACACACTCTATCCACTAATACATGCTTTCCTAATGGGTTTGACACCTTAACCACTATGTCCGTAGACTCAACGGTCATACTCAAACTAGATGCTAATCTCATGTAAATATAAGAATGAGTAGACCCTGGATCTATTAAAGTAATACCGAAGGTGTCATAGAGAGAAAAAGTACCCGTTATCACATTAGGGGAGGATGCTTCTTCGCGAGCGCGAATAGCATACGCCCTCGCAGTGCTGACCCTCCGGTCTCGGTGAGAATCTCTGGGTGCACCTCTACCACTATTCCCGCCTCTCGGGTTCCTTGGTGGTCTACCCTCGTAGACACATCACTAGGTCTCGACTCTTGCCTCTCTTCCTTTTCATCCCTCGGGCAAGGCGATTCTGGATAAAGTGGTTAGAGGAACCACACTTATAACATTTTCGAATATTTCCCCAACACTCTCTGGTGTGATACCTACCACAACTTAGACACTCCGGTTTACTCTTTGTATTGCCCACACTTTCCATCGAGGGAGCTTGGACTCTCGAACCCGAGCGAGTATTGCCCAAGTCTCGGTGCGAATAACCCACTGGTGCTGTTGTCCAAGGATTCACTTCCTTGGATCTTTTCGACTGCGCTGGTATGACTTGCCCATCGGCCTTTTTCTAGCATCTCGGGCTTCACTAACAGCCCTCCTCTATTCTGAACTTAGCTCTTCGGCCTTACTTGCCCTCTCAACTAATACCACAAATTCTTTCAACTCCAAAATGCCCACTAGGAGTTTGATGTCCTCATTCAGCCCATCTTCGAACCTCTTACACAAGATGGTCTCAATCGATACACATTCTTGAGCGTATTTGCTAAGCCTAACAAACTCACGCTCATATTCCGCCACTATCATTCTTCCTTGTTTCAACTCAAGGAATTCCTTCCTTTTTCGATCAGTAAACCTCTGGCTTATATACTTCTTCCGAAACTCTTCCAGAAAGAAGTCCCACGTCACCCGCTCTCTCGGAACCACTAGCTTCAACGTTTTCCACCAATGGTATGCCGAATCTCTCAGCAAGGATACGGCACACTTCAAACTCTCTTCTGGCGTACATGAGAGTTCATCGAACACCATCATCGAGTTCTCCAACTAGAACTCCACCCTCTCAGGGTCATCATCTACCTTAGCTCTAAACTCCTCAGCCCCGTGCTTCCTAATCTTGTCCACTAGGGGCTTCGATATCCTCACTACATCCATACCTTGATGAGCCACTGGATTTGGCTGAGGTATTGGAGGAGGTGGAGGAGGTTGAGCATTAGGGTTTGCTCGAACATAGTCCGAGTACCAATTACTCATCATCTGGAGAAAGGCTTTCCGTGCCTCTTCCCATTGACCCCTAACCTCGAGTCCACTCTCAACGGGTGCGGTTCCTTGCGCAGGAGCCGACGCATTACTAGCTGCTTCATCAGCAGTCAATGGATCAGAATCCATATACTATATAAAACAAGATTTTAATCATCAGAAACCACCACACTATAATTGTTCACTTATGGCATGTATAGCTAGACTCTTACACACGCTACGGTAGTCCTAGAAACGGCTAAACCATAACTCTGATATAACTAAATGTAACACCCCTTACCCGGGTTCTACGCCGAAACTAGGCCCGAGGTGTTACCAAACTCAAACCACTTGATCGCCACTTAGGCTCGCCGTAACTACTCTCTAAAGTCATCTCAAAATCCTCATTCTCGACTTACGAGGCTCACTCATACAAACGAGGGCTTTCGAGACTAAACCAGAACTTTTTCCAATCTTAAAATTTTTCTCTTTATACAAGTCTCACACGCCCGTGCAAGATTAGACACGCCCATGCATAGACATACACGTCCATGTCCCCAGACCGTGCCTAAAAACCCAGCATTCTGCCAATGCCCCACAGCCAAGGCACACGCCCGTGCTTACCACCCGTGGTGCACACTGACTACTTTAACACGGCCTAGAGTCTAGACACACGCCCGTGTAGCTAGCCCGTGGTCTATTCTGATTTATAATACTAACATGCAGGGGACGCACGACCAAAGCGCACGCCCGTGGGCTGACCGTGTGTCACACATGGCTTAGACACACGCCCGTGTATCTATCCACATAGACAAGAACAAAGCTATGTGCCAAGCTCCTTTCACCCCTCTAGCATACACAACATATACTCATCTAACACCATCATAATCAACTCAAATTGAAGTGCATTCTCACATAGAAAACTACATCTTTCTTTCATATAATGTAATAGCCAACAACCATGGCATTATACAAAATAAGCTATCCATCTAAAGGCCAACGCATCTTAGCCATTTACAACAAAATCCACTAACTTGTCTAGCCCCTATACATGCCATATACAAAACATTAAGTTTCATGTACCAAAGTGTCTTTGATATGTGGGTCGTCTTACGATGATCCTCATATCTCGATTCAACGCTGTTAATCTATAAGTCAAGGGAAAAGAAAGAGAGTAAGCTTTGAGCTTAGTAAGTTTACACATAAACAATTAAGCAACATAGTATAAGCTAAGCAACCATTAGCATTATACCAACAAGTAATTCACAACTATGCTTACTCTTTCTATCCCTTACCACATTTCCAACACATCATGAGTCACATACTCATAACCATCGAAATGCACCGCTGCATTCAATGTCACATTTACACAATATACAACACATCATTATTTCTCAATAATTCATCCACACAGCTAATTAACTTAATTATACATCCACGCAGCTATTTTACTCAATGATGCAATTACATGGCTAATCCACTCAGTTAACCCACACAGCTAATGTCTTGGTGGTTTTGCACCTAGCACACCACAATCGATTAATAAGGTGGTATCGCACTTTGCCTACCACAAAGGTAATCATAGGGGTTTCTCACTTAGCCCACTAAACGATATACCTCACGATAGCATCGCACATAGCCAGCTCATTGTCAATATGCATTAGGATGGTATCGCACTTAGTCTACCATCTAGCATTATCACTACACATTCACATGTCTACTTACTCAATTAAACATCCATTCACAATTCTACTACATTCATTCTACTCGGACCACATAGGTTCTTAATCAATCTCGAACAAGCTACACACTAGCTATCATCAACAAATTGTAAGTATGAATGCATTGTTTATGCATAGACTTACCTCGATACTCAAAAGTATAGAAATATGCAATTTAGTCCACCACTTTACTTTTGCCTCGGTTTCGATTCGAGCTTCGTCTTTCTTGATCTATAATGAATAAATTAGCTTATTCAATACATACATTGACTAAATTGACCCATATCTCATACTTTAGCAAAATTACTATTTTGCCCCTAAACTTTCTCATATTTACACTTTAGTCTCAAAGGCTCGTAAAGTGATTTTTAGTCAACTCTCTAGTCTTTCATGCTTAGCCGAACCAATTATTCAACTAAAGCTATCATCAATTCTCACTAAACCACATATGTATGACCAAACTAAAGTTTTTCACAAACTAGTCCCTACATGCATTTTCATGGAAAATCACTTAGCAAAAGATGTTTCTACTACATCAAGCTTTCATATTCTTCCATAAAACAACAAAATACATGCATGTCATACATATGTACATTTTTGAACATCCATAATAGCTCACCAAAAAGCTAAAAATAGCTTACTCATGCTACTAGGACTTCAAAAATACGAAGAATATCAAAAATCGGGCTTAGGAGCACTTACTAGCAAGCTTGAAAAATTGAAAGAGCCCTAACAATGGCTATTGAATTTTTTGGCAGCTTGGGGGAGAAGATGAGTGAATTTTGTCATCTTTTCACCTATTTAATCACTTAATAACTAAATGACCAAAATGCCCTTTTTGATAAACTTCAAATTTTAACTCATCCATGCCCATTTTTGTCCAAAAATTAGAATTTGGATAAATTACTATTTAAGGACCTCTAATTAATAATCTAAAGCTATTTCACACATATAGCTTCTAGAAACACACATTTTGCAACTTTTGTAATTTAGTCCTTTTGGACAATTCAACCACAATTTCACAAAATTGCTTCATGAAACTTTCACACTAGCATGCATACATAATATAAACCTCAAAAACTCATTCATAACCCTCAGATTTATAGTCTCGCACCACTATTCCGACTAGGCCCTAAATCGAGATGTTACAAAATTGCTTCATGAAACTTTTACACTAGCATGCATACAAGGCATAAACCTCAATAACTCATTTATAACCCTCAGATTTGTGGTCTCGCATCACTATTCTGACTAGGCCCTAAGCCGAGATGTTACAAGGACTTAATGAAGACATCAAGCCGTTAGTTGGGATTCTGGAATTAAAAAAATTTGTTGTATTTGCTGACCGAGCACATAAAGTTAAAGAACTGAAGAAAGAAAAGAGGCAGGCAGAGATGGAAGCCCGAACTTCAAGTAAAATATTTATGGGCAAGCCACAATCATCGGCTTCAAAGAAATCAAAGAAATATCATGATCGTTCTATCTCATCTATTGGGTATTCTGGAAAATACCGAGGCTCTCAACGTTTTAATCTGAGATCTCCGCCTCCATCAGTAGCAAGTGCTAGAAGTGTTGGTAGCCTTAAACGTAGATGTAAACATTGTAATAAATTTCATTTTGGGGAGTGTCGTATGAGAAGCGGGGCCTACTTTAGATGTGGTTCTTTTTACCATTATCTTAAAGATTGCCCAGAAAGAATTGAAAAAGATATTGTTCAGACTTTAAGGCCGAGCAACCCTACTTCGAGAGGTATACAACCTCGTAACCCCGGTAATATGAGTGATAGCCGAGGTACAAGAAAAGATTGAACTGCTAAATCTGAAGCACGAGCACCAGTCAGAACATATTCTATACGTGCACGTGAGGATGCTTCTGCACCTAATGTTATTACTGGTACATTTTCTCTTCTTGATACTAATATTACTGCTTTAATTGATCGTAGTTCAACACATTCATACATATGCACGAATTTAGTGTCTGTTCAAAATTTACCTATTGAGTTCACTGAATTCGTGGTTAAAGTTTCAAATCCCCTATGCCAGTATGTGATGGTGGATAAAGTTTGTAAAAATTGTCCGTTTATGGTACGGGGCTATTGTTTCTTGGCTGATTTAATGTTGTTGCCATTTGATGAATTTGATATAATTCTGGGTATGGACTAGTTAGCTCAGCATGATATAGTGGTAAATTGTAAACAGAAGTACATTGTGTTAAAATGTCAGAATGGTGAATTGCTCCGAGTTGAATCTGATGTATTGAACGGGTTGTCAAATGTAATCTCAGCTATATCAGCATAGAAATATGTCAGAAAAGGGTATGATGCTTATCTTGCATATGTGTTGGACACTAAAGTGTCTAAATTGAAGATTAAGTCAGTGCCAGTTGTTTGTGAATTTCCTGGTGTGTTTCTAGAAGAATTACCTGGTTTACTGCCAGTCAGAGAGGTGGAATTTTTTGTAGATCTTATACCGGGGACAACACCGATATCTATAGCACCCTACAGAATGGCTCCTACTGAATTGAAAGAGTTGAAAGCTCAGCTGTAAGAACTAATGGATGGAGATTTTGCTCAACCTAGTTTTTCACCTTGGGGTGCACCGATTTTATTTGTTAAAAAGAAAGATGGATCGTGGAGGTTATGTATTGATTACAGGCAGCTCAATAAAGTCACAATAAAGAACAAGTACCCATTGCCTCGTATTGATGACTTGTTTGATCAGTTAAAATGTGACACTATATATTCAAAAATTGATCTTCGTTCTGGCTATTATCAGTTACGAGTGAAAGACTCAGATGTATCGAAGACAGCCTTCAGAACCAGGTATGGGCACTATGAGTTTCTTGTGATGCCATTTGGCTTGACTAATGCACCTGTAGTATTTATGGATTTAATGAATAGAATTTTCAGACCGTACCTAGACATATTTGTGGTGGTATTTATTGATGATATCCTGGTATATTCTCGAGATGAAAATGAGCATGTTGATCATTTGAGAATTGTGTTACAAATTCTACATGAAAAACAACTATATGCCAAATTAAGTAAATGTGAGTTCTGGCTTCTAGAAGTTGGTTTCCTTGGACATATAGTATCTGCTGAAGGCATCAGGGTTGACCCGAATAAAATTTTAGCTATTGGTAATTGGAAGCCACCGAAAAGTGTATTTGAAGTAAGAAATTTTCTTTGATTAGCCAATTATTATCGGAGATTTGTACAAGGGTTTTCTATTATAGCTTCTCCGATGACACGGTTGTTGCAAAAACATGTGAAATTCGAATGGATTGATAAATGTCAATAGAGTTTTGACAGATTGAAAGCCTTGTTGACTGAAGAACCAGTGTTAGTTCAGCCTGGATCGGGTAAGGAATTTATAATTTACAGTGATGCATCATTAAATGGTTTGGGTTGTATCTTGATGCAAGAAGGTAAAGTAATAGCCTATGCTTCTAGGCAGCTAAAACCACATAAAAAGAATTACCCGATACATGATCTAGAATGTGCACCCATTGTATTTGCATTGAAAATTTGGCGACACTATCTGTTTGGTGAAAAATGTCACATATACACTGATCATAAAAAGTATCTAATGTCACAAAAAGATTTGAATTTGAGACAACGTAGGAGGCTTGAATTATTGAAAGATTATGATCTAGTTATTGATTATCATCTGGGAAAAGCTAATGTAGTTGCAGATGCTCTGAGCAGAAAATCCTTGTTTGTCTTGTGAGCAATGAATACCTGGTTATCTTTGTCTGGTGATGGTTCAGTCATAGCTAAGTTAAAAACTAAACCAATGTTCTTGCAACAGATCTGTGAAGCTCAGAAGAGTGATGATGAATTACAAGCTAAACGGGTACAATGTGAGTCAAATTCTGATTTAGAATTCCAAATTGGGTCAGATGATTGTCTATTATTCAGAGGCAGAATATGTGTACCGAGGAATTCAGAACCTGTACAAAAGATTTTGAACAAAGCTCATAATGGTACTATGTTTGTTCATCCGGGAAGTAACAAAATGTACAATGATTTGGAAAAGATGTACTGGAGGCCTGGAATGAAAAGTAAAATTTCTAAATTTATGTTTAAATGTTTGATATGTCAGCAAGTTAAAGCTGAACACCAGGTACCTTCGGGATTATTACAGCCAGTTACGATATCGAAATGGAAATGGGAAAGAGTTACTATAGATTGTGTATCAGGGTTACCCCTATCTCCGAAAAAGAAAGATGCCATTTGGGTAATCCACGAGCGATTAACAAAGTTTGCACACTTTATTCCAGTACGTATGGATTTCTCCTTAGATAGATTGGCTGAGTTATATGTTTCTGAGATTGTCAGACTGCATGGAGTGCCAATCTCCATTATTTCAGACAAAGATCCTTGATTTACATCCCTATTCTGGAGCAAGTTGCAAGAAGCTTTGGGTACACAGTTACATTTCAGCACCGCTTTCCATCCTCAGACTGATGGATAATCTGAACATGTGATACAGATTTTAGAAGATACGCTTCGGTGTTGTGTGTTGGAATTCGAAGGTAACTGGGAAAAAATATTTGCCTTTAGTTGAATTTGCATACAATAATAGCTATAAGTCAAGTATTAAAATGGCACCATATGAGGCTCTGTATGGTCGTAAATGTAGGACTCTGTTGTACTGGACAGAACTTAGTGAGAAAAAGATACATGGAGTACATTTGATTCGTGAAACTAAAGAAAAGGTGAAGGTGATTCGAGATAGCTTAAAAGCAGCGTCTGATCATCAAAAGTCTTATGCCGATCTTAAACGAAAAGAGATAGAATTTCAGATCGCTGATAAGGTATTCTTGAAAGTATCACCTTGGAAGAAAGTTCTCCAATTTGCCTGTAAAGGAAAATTAAGTCCACGGTTCATTGGACCATATGAAATCATTGAAAGAATCAGACATGTTGCATATATATTAGCATTACCGTCGGAGCTTGATAAAATTCACAATTTTTTCCATGTGTCTATGTTACGATGGTATCGATCAGATCCTTCGCATGTTATATCTCCGACAGAAGTGGAGATTCAGCCAGATATGACTTACAGTGAGGAACCAATCAGAATTTTAGCACGTGAAACAAAAGAGTTAAGGAATAAAAAGGTAGCTCTAGTGAATGTTCTTTGGCAACGACATGGGATTGAAGAAGCTATCTAGGAACCAGAGGATACTAAGAGAAAGCAATATCCGAACCTCTTTACTGGTAAGATTTTCGAGGATGAAAATTCTTTAAGGGGGGAGAGTTGTAACAGCCCGTTTTTAGTGAAATTAGAACAGTGGTTTTGGGACCACAAATCCGAGATAGAAAGAAAATTTATTTTAATAGTATTGCATGGTTTGCATTATGATAGGAAGGACGTATGAAAATTTCGATAAGAAAATTTTACCGATTATGTGTTTAATTGGAGGAAACGACCAAATTGCATAAAGTGTAAAAGTTGAATTCTAGTAGCTATAGGTATTAAATAGCTATAGAATTCAAAATTTGAGGTCCTTACATGGTGATTAGACCATTAAGAAAAGTTAGTAGATATTTTTGATGATTCATCCATGGAAAATTAGAAAAAGAAAAGGACTAAATTGGAAAGAGAAAAAAATAAAAGATGATATCTTAATTAAATAGAAAATATAATCATTTTATATCATCTTCTTCCCCAAACTCTATGGAAACCCTAGGAGAGAGAAAAAAATCAATCAAGCTTAATTGGGTAAGTAATCTTGTCCTGTTTTTAGTAATTTTTATATTTTTGAGATCGGAATAACCTAATCTATCTATTTTGGGGATCAATCTGAAAATATATTAAAGTATTGAATTTTTTTCATGGATGAATATGCTGAAATTTTGAAATTTATGGTAGAAAATGAAAGGTTGTTGATAGATAAATAACTTTTGTAAAATGAATTTTCATAAAATTGTGATTTAAGGACTAAATTGTAAATATGTAAAATTCATGGAAAAATTTTTATTTTTATGAAATATTTGTTCTGTATATGTTATATGTAAAAATCGGTTAGGCTTGGAATAAGGATTAAATTTCAGGAATTTCATTTTCCGAGCCTAAGGACGAAATCGTCATTTATGAAAAGCATAGGGGGAAAATGGTAATTTTGCCTATGATGTGAATTGAATAAATTGAATATGAAATGGATTAAATTGACGTTAAATTCATTTATATAGATCCAGATAACTCAAATACGAAGTTAGATCGAGGAAAATAAAAAGTGTCAGATTAGTAGATTTCTGTATACGAATAAGTGACGAGGTAAGTTCGTATAATTAAATTATGTATTTATATGTTTTAAATTGAATAATATGTACGTGAATTGTATCATTGTCATGAATATGAAATAAATCTTATATCCGACAAAAGCCCGATACATGATAAGTCCCGTTTGAAAAATTGAATTCGATGGATATAGGATTTTCTAATTGGTTATGGTCTTGTATGTGTTGTGGACACACTATATCTCTTATGAGCATCCTGTTATAAGCTCTCTCGAGTTTCCTATGACATGGTTCCTGTGAGCATCCTGATCGATAGTGATCCTGCATGTGTTGCGGACTACCGCAGCTCTTTGTGAGTGTCCGATTATATGATCGGTTGTGATCATACATATGTTGCGGACACAAACGTAGCTCTTTATGAGCTTCCTGATATAGGCTCTTTGTGAGATTCCTGACATGGCTCGCTTGAACATCCTGTTATATGGCTATCTGGAGCTCCCTGATAATAGCTCTTCGGAGTTACCTGTTAAGCTCAATGAGCTTCTTGTTTTAAAACTCTTATGAGTTTCCTGATTTAGCCCAGATAAGCTTTCTGTTACATGGCTCACATGAGTATCCTGTTATATGGCTCGAGAGAGTGCTTCCTGATTATGTGCCGTAATTGGGTACCCCTAGATATGAATTGACAGATTTCAATTTTGTACACTAAAGTGTACTACATAAGCGTATCCATCGATATTTCAAATAAATTCAACGAGTAAAGTTCTGACATGGCTAAACTGAACTTGAAATGATTTGTCATGGAAATGTACATGTACATGTAATATAGAATAATGATATGGAAAGCATATGTATTTGAAAGTCATTAAATGATGAGCTCATCCATATTCTTGGTATTATGTAAATTACTTGACTAACATGATTGGTGAAGTTGTGTGTTTTATGCTATTAGCCAAATTGATTGGATGCATTTTTTGTATGCTTATCTAAAATGTAAATATTTGGTAAGTTAAGTTCCTGTTATACAAACTTACTAAGCATTTGAAATGCTTACTTGGTTTTCTTTTCTCTATTTTATAGTGCCCGAAAGCTCGTAAAGGTTGGAATCGGTGGAGCATCATCACACTATCCTTCAACTCGTTTTGGTAAAAATAGTAAACTTGTTTTGGTATAATGGAATGTATAGGCTAACTTGGCCAATATTGGAATGGTTTCTTGTAATCTAGCCATTGGAATGGCTAATAATGGTATATTTAGTTAATATATACTTGAGGTTATAATATGGTTAATATATGACTGCTTGGTATGGTTAGATTGAATTATGGCAAACATATATGTCTTTCAAAAGGTAAGTTTGAATACATGTGATGATATATCAATTATAATGTTAATGTTGGCTTGGTTTTAACATCTTGAATTGGTTGGTATATGTATGCAAGTATTATTGTAGGTACAAGGCAAAATTTGGGTGAGAAATAAAGTTTGGAAGTGGCCTTATTTTATCCACATGGGTAGGCACACGGGCGTGTGCCTCAACCGTGTATGACACACGGCCATGTGCACGGGCATGTGGTTTGGCCGTGTGTCCCCTGCATCTTAAAAATTGAGAAACAGAATGCTCAGAATTGGTCACGTGGGCAGAGACACGGGCATGTGTCTTGGCCATGTGAATCCTGCACCTATTTTTGAAAATTAAATTATCCATACGGCCTAGCACACGGGCGTGTGGCTGGCCGTGTGACCCAATTCAGTAGCTACCCTAATTTGAGCACAGGCTGGGAAACGGCTGTGTGCCTTACATCGAATGCCCACACGGCCTAGGACATAGGCGTGTGACCCCTGTACTTAAGAAAAAAAATTAAATTTCACGAAAAAATTCTTGAGTTCCTGATTTAGTCCCTACTTGTTTTAAATGTTTAAATTGGGCCTCGAGGGTTCATTTAAGGGACACTATGATTATATATTATTGGTTTCTGATATGAATAGTAAATAACTTGATTAAATTATATTTGTTCTGTATACTCCGGTAATGCTTGTTAACCCTGTTTCGGCGACGGATATGGGTTAGGGGTGTTACAGCCATTGTCGGGGATGGCATTTGTTTAATGTTTATTTTTGTTGTTGTCTATTTTTGCACTTTATTTTCCTTATATAATATATAGTATTCACTAACTGGTTTTTCTTCGTTGCTATTTCTTTAACTTCATTGTAGGTGTTTTATGACCTGAAGAAATTTGAATTTTCTTGTCGATTTTGATCTAGAAATTGAAAGGACTGTTCGAAGAAGACTTCAAGAACAAAGAAATATGGCTCTACTAGGGAACTATGCAGCCATACCCCCGATGCAACAACAAAATGTTAATAACCCATTGTTGCCGCAAGATGCTCGCATACAAAATAGGACTATACGAGATTCTGTAGTGCCTGTCTTGGATGATTTACAACCAGGAGTTGTTAGGCTAGCAATCCAAGTTGGGAATTTTGAACTCAAGCCAGTTATGTTTCAAATGTTGAATTCTAATGGACAATATGTTGGACTGCTACATGAAGATGTGAAAGAACATCTTAAATCCTTTTTTATTGATCTGTGCTTCCTTTAGTCAACAAGGCATTCCTGATGATGCCTTGAAGATGCAATTATTTCCTTATTCCTTACAGGGAAGAGCCCGTACATGGTTTTTTGGACTACCTGTCGGATCAATTACTTCTTGGGATGCACTAGCAACACAGTTTGTTTTGAGATTTAACCTGCCAATAATGAATGCTCGTCTTCGAAATGATATTACTACTTATCAT
This sequence comes from Gossypium sturtianum, assembly GCA_025698515.1. NCBI lineage: Eukaryota > Viridiplantae > Streptophyta > Magnoliopsida > Malvales > Malvaceae > Gossypium > Gossypium sturtianum. The sequence continues at coordinate 41,249,668 of CM046946.1, read as the reverse complement.
CAGCTGGATGATAAAAATCTTCACACCAAATTGGAACATTATAAATATTTACTCCGACATTGTCCCATGCACAGCATTCAACCAGAAACACAAATTGAGATTTTTTATAATGGGCTGAATTCACATACAAGGAATCTTGTCGATGCATCAGCCAATGGACCTCTGCTGGATTGTACTTATAATGATGCTGTGAGAATTCTTAAGAGAATTGCTCAGAATGATTATCAATACCCTATCTCTAGAGCTGCACAAGCAAAAACACTTCAATACCAAATCAACATGTTCAAGGACATCGACAGCAACTGTACACTCAAGCTTATACTTCTGACCCGTTAGCAACTCTTGAGGCATTAACGCGAGAGCATATTACTCGCACGGAAGCTATCGTACAAGGGAATTCATCTTCCATTTGAGCATTGGAAGCACAATTAGGACAACTTGCTTAAAATCTGAATACTCGACCACTAGGCTCTTTACCTAGTGACACGAAAAATCCTAGTCCGAGGGGGAAAAACATTGTAAAGCTATCACTCTTGGGAGTGGTAAACAAACTGGTGAACCGTTTGTAGACTCCACTGTAGCACCTCAAGATACGGATGGTGTGATCATTGGTGAGAAGGTTGAATATGAAGAATTTGTCGATGCATCAGACAAAAAATCCCCACAAATTGTCACTCATATGCCTAATGTCTGACCTTTGAAATTGTCGACAAAATCAAAGATGTCGGTGCAAGAAGATATATCTCTACCTTTACCCTTCCCATAAAGATTCAAGAAAAATGAGCATAACAAGTAGTATCAATAGTTCCTGGACACGCTAAAGCAACTGTAGATCAACATTCCTTTAGTAGACACTCTGGTACAAATTCTGAGTTATGGGAAATTTATGAAAGACCTCTTATCCAAGAAAAATAAACTCATTGATATTGAAACTATTGCACTCACAAAAGGCTATAGTGTTGTTTTGACAAACAAGTTGCCCCCTAAATTGAAAGATTTTAGGAGCTTTACCATCTCATGTTCAATTGGCAATCATTATTTGGGTAAGGCTTTATGCGACTTGGGAGCTAGCATTAACCTAATGCCACTATATGCTTTAAGAAAGTTAGGAATTGGTCACATGAAATCTACTGCAGTGACATTACAACTAACCGATCGATCCTTGGCTCAATCTAAAGGGTAAATAAAAGACGTCTTAGTTCATGTGGATAAAATTGTTTTTCCGGCTAATTTTATCATACTTGACTGCGAGGCAGACAATGAGGTCCCCATAATCTTGGGATGACCATTTTTAGCCACCGGCTAAACTCTTATTGATGTTTATAAAGGGGAACTAACCATGCGACTTAATGATAAGGAAAGTTACCTTCAGTTTTTCTGAATCTATTCAATGCAAGGAAAAAGAATAATGTTATACTGTTGATGTGCTAGATGATCTAATTGAGGAAGAATTCAATGACCAAAGCACATTACTTTCTGAAGAGTTTGCAGTGACATCTGATGACGAATCCTTAGACGATTGTGACAGCATGGTTGAAGCTAATAATCTTGAACTCAAGCATGGATGGCAGATTGAATCCTTAGACCTAGCCAATAGAACAAACCCAATTTTCAAACCATCTATTGAAGAAGCTCCTACTCTGGAATTGAAACCACTACCTCCTCATCTTAAATATGTCTTTCTAGGTGATCACAATACTCTCTCAATTATTGTCTCTGAAACACTGGACGTAACTCAAGAAGAGAAATTGGTCCATATTCTCAAGCAACATAAATGAGCTATTGCTTGAAGTATTGCTGATATTAAAGGTATTAGTCCTTCTTTGTGCATGCACAAGATCAAGTTGGAAGATGAAGGCAAGCAATCAATTGAACAGTAAAGAAGATTAAACGAGAAAACGAAGGAAGTTGTCAAGAAGGAAATCATAAAATTGCTTGATGCTGGAATTATTTACCTGATTTTTTATAGAAATTAGGTAAGTCCAGTGCAATACGTGCCTAAAAAGAGTGGCATCACTGTGGTTTGCAACAATAAGAATGAATTAATTCCTACATGCATTCCCACGGGATGGAGAGTTTGTATGGATCATCACAAATTGAATGCGGCCACAAAGAAGGATCACTTCCCACTCCCCTTCATCGACCAAATGCTAGATTAGCTTGCTGGAAAGGCCTATTATTGCTTTTGAGGCGGCTATTCTGGGTATAATCAAATTGCTATTGCACTAGAGGATCAGGAGAAAACAACCTTCACCTGCCCCGTTGGTACTTTCACTTTTCGCCGGATGCCTTTCAGTCTTTGCAACGCACCAGGCACATTTCAAAGGTGCATGATGGCAATATTTTGAGATATGATTGAAGACACTTTAGAGGTGTTTATGGATGATTTCTCAGTCTATGGGAATGATTTTGAGCATTGCGATGACAATTTGGATATAGTACTGAAGCGATGTGCGGATACACATCTTGTTCTGAATTGAGAAAAATGTCATTTCATGGCAACTAAAGGCATTGTGTTAGGACACCGCATCTCTAGTCAATGTATTCAAGTAGACAAAGCTAAGGTGGAAATCATTGAGAAATTACCTCCACCAACAAACGTGAAAGGTATTCGTAGTTTTCTTGGACATGCGGGGTTTTACTGAAGGTTTATTAGAGAAATTTCAAAAATTGCCAAGCCCTTGTGCTCATTGTTGGAACAGAATCGAAAATTCTTATTTGACGATACATGTCTGGATGCCTTTATTCAGTTAAAAAAGAAGCTAGTGAATGCACCCATTATCATTACACCAGATTGGTCTCGACCTTTTAAAGTTATGTGCGATGCAAGCGACTTTGCTGTTGGTGCTGTTCTAGGACAACGAAAGGGAAAAATATTTCATGCCATCTATTATGCTAGCAAAACTCTTACAGATGATCAATTCAATTATACCACTAAAGAGAAAGAATTGCTGGCAGTAGCCTTTGCTTTTGACAAGTTTCGTTCCTATCTTGTTGGCTCAAAGGTTACTGTCTTCACTGATCATTCAGCGTTGAGATATCTCTTTGCGAAAAAGGATGCCAAAAATGGACTGATACGTTGGATATTACTAATGCAAGAATTTGACTTTGAGATAAAAGACCATAAGGGTTCAAAGAATTAAGTTGTAGACCATCTATCTCGATTGGAATTTGGTAGTAAAGGCGTAAACATACTTCAAATTGTCGACGCATTCCCACATGAGAAGTTATTTGTTTTAGATGCAACTCCTTGATATGCGAATTTTGTTAATTATCTTGTGTGTGGAAAACTCCCATTGGGTGTCATAGGCCATAAAAAAGAAAGATTTCTTTGTGACATAGTGAAGTATCATTGGAACGAGTTGTATCTATTCAAGGTATGCAATGACAACATCTTTCGACATTGTGTTCCGGAAGAGGAGATGCTTTCAATCCTGAACCATTGTCATGATACTCCTTATGGAGGTCATTTTGGTGGTATGAGAACTACTGCTAAAGTTCCCCAATCAGGATTCTACTGGCTGACATTATTCAAAGACACCCACAATTTTCTGAATCAATGCGATAGGTGTCAGTGCACTGGTTCTATATCCCGACGCAATGAAATGTTGCAGCAGCCAATTATGTAGGTTGAATTATTTGATGTTTAGGGTATGGATTTTATTGGATCGTTTCCAAGTTCATTTGGAAATCTTTATATATTAGTAGCTGTTGACTACATATCAAAGTGAGTTGATGCTATTGTAGTTCCAAATGATGATGCAAAGACAGTACTAATTTTTTTTCACAAGCATATACTCACCCGCATTAGCACACCAAAGGCATTGATTAGTGACCAGGGTACACACTTTCATTGCAACCAAGTGGCAACCACACTGAAGAGATATGGAGTTAATCATAGAATGGCTACTACTTATCATCCGCAAACCAATGGACAAGTCGAAGTATCGAATCAACAAATTAAGAACATTTTTAAGAAGGTTGTAAACCCTTTGAGGAAAGATTGGTATTTTCGATTGGATAACGCTTTATGGGCATTGCGGACAACATACAAAACTCAATTATGGATGTCAACATATCAATTGGTTTTTGGAAAGCATGTCACTTGCGAGTTGAACTGGAACACAAAGCAATGTGGGTAATTAAGCAAGTGAACATGAACTATGAACCGGTTGGAAAGAAAAGACTGTTGGATATCACTGAACTAGAGGAGATTAGGAGAAATGCTAATGAAAACGCTGGGATTTACAAGGAAAAGACAAAATGGCATGACAAGATTATTTTGTAGCGACAATTTATCGCGGGTCAACAGGTTTTATTATTCAATTCTCGACTCAAATTGCACCCAGGTAAATTGCATTCACGTTGGTCTGGACCTTTTGAAGTTGTCAACATATTTCCTCATGGTGCAGCCACAATTCGAGATTTACGTGATGGGCACTAGTTCAAAGTAAATGGACAGAGGCTAAAACCTTATTTTGGCATCAATGATCAAAAGCAGGCAGAGACCATTAAATTGGTCAAAAAGTTTTAATTTTTAATTAGTACTCCTTGATTTTAGTTTATTTTATTTATGTTTTGTTAAAGCTTTTTTTTCCTTCCTTTTTGCAAAATAATTAGGTACCATTGTCAACGCATTGAAATTTTACTGTCAACGCATTCCATAAGTCTGTACTACCATTTATAACTCATCGGTATTCAGGGAAATTCATAGTCTACCGTTGGATCAAAAATCACTCAGCCATTTGATCCTTCTAAGCGGGCACAATTTCTATTGGACACAACTCTTCCTTCCAGCCTTATATCTCTCCACAAAACAACACGCCTCTCCATCTTCCTCTTTCACCTACTATAAATCCTCTCCCACTATACCATCTGCAACATATTCAAGCAACCATTTTTATTTCTTTTATCTTCTCAAGATCATATCTTTTTAACTTTAAATCGTTCTCCCTCAACAAAAGATAGACAAAAAAAGAGGCTCAGTCAAGAAAGCCATCAAATCTATTGGAGAACATGCGTCCTCTACTATCACAGTTCATGAATCGAAATCCCGCAGGCTAGTGCAGACAAATGAGCGAGTAATCTTTTTGAATAAAGTGGTAAAGGAATGATTTCACGACAATTTATTGAAGTGAAACTTCCATCCCGAACAGGGCATTTCCCTTTCGCCACAACAAGACTTGGGTAAGAAAGTCTCCAAAACCATCTCGAAGTTTAAGTGGGAAACTTTTTGCACCCATCCTGGCAGCTACTCTCCTTCACTGGTACGTGAGTTTTATGCTAATCTCTACGATCATGAGTTAGAGTTCATTTCCGTTCTAGAAGGTTTGATATCATGGGATGTTGAAAAAAGTCAACGAGCTGTACAACCCCAAGGTCATGTTTGACGAACACTCTGAGTTCATTGATGACATCACAGGTGAAAAATGAGTCATGTTGGTAAGAGACTTGTGTGTCGAGGGAGCAGTGTGGACGGGTTTCCACCAAAATAATTATATGAAACACTGTTGCTTCCTGACGCTGCAGGCTCAAACCCTCCACTCACAGCACCACAATCACCCTCGACAGAATGTGTCTGATACATTCTATTGTCAAGGGCAGAAAAATTGATGTAGGCGTAATACTTCACAAAGAAATTGCTGATTGCACTGCAAGGTAGACTGGGATCTTGGTTATTCCATCACTGGTGATGTTATTGTGCAGACAAAGAGGAATCGTGCCTCGTGCTGGCAAGGAAGTATTGGAAAATAAGGGCCCAATCAATGAAGCCTCTGTAGAAAGAATGACTCTTGGCAAGGACACACCGGTACTGAAGGAGGCGAAGACCAGCAAGACAAGAAAGGGCAAAGCCAAAGCCGACAGCAAAGGAACAAACCTGAATGTAGAGACATCATTATGGCGCAAACTGAAGGAAGTCGAAAAAATGGTAAATTCCATCAACAACAGGCATATCAGGCTTGTAGCTACAGTAGAAGATATGGAGAAATCCCATAATTTGTTTTATGCTTATACCAGAGCCTGGAATAGTTCTATTGTAGCCACATTAGGCCAACTGAACCCATCCCCACTACTGGAATTCCTAGTGTTTCCACCAATCATTCAAAATTATGAGCTCTCTTCCTCGGATGACGACTTAGAAGACCGAGACAGATTGATGGCATCCTCACCCATTGTGCAGGTCTCTGATAATGAGAAAGACAAGGAAGCCAGGGACATTGAAGAATGTCTGCGAAACATTAATGGCTTGTTCGAGGATGGTATTTTTGCTGATCAAGAGGACACTGTTGTTGAGAAGGAAGTTGGTGTTGCAGAAGAGGAAGTTGTTGTCAAAGAAGAAGAAGTTGTTGAAAATGAGAAAGAAAAAGAAGAAAAAGATTCTGTTCAGAAGACTGTCACCGCACTTGTGTAACACCCCAAACCCGGCCCATACGCCACGGCCGAATTTAGAATGCCACTGCGGAAAACGTTTGAAAAATATTTTGACTTAGAGTGAAAACATAAAAAAAAAATTTATTGTCTTTAATAAAACATTGTATATTTATAAATCCAAATAAAATCAAGTTGTTACAATTTCTTCGATTTAAAAAAAAACTCTAACATATATTTTAAAATATAAGTTACTAAAAATAAAACATTTTCAGATAATAATATAATCGACAATCCAACTTAAAACATAATAAAAATCCTTAAATATTTAAAGTGGCCCTTATTACAATAAATAATAATTCGAAAATACTGATAATATAAAATGCATAAATTAAGTGAAAACATCTTCTGCATGGGCCACCTCGCATCCACTCCAACCCGGTCCAAGCTTTATGCATCACCTGTAAGATTTGAGAAAAATTGGGTGAGTCACATAGACTCAGTGTGTAATTATTTCACATGTCTCCACATATGGGCTTGGCCCATATCCACATGATCCATATACAAAATTATGCAAAATGAAGCCCAACCCAACCTAATTCCATCCATTACACCTACCCTCAAGCACACCTGCTGCCCAAGGCCGTGGCTAATCCACCGATCACCTAAGTGATCCCGCATAACTTACCTCGGCAGACTTGCTGCTCAAGGCCGTGGCTAAGCCACCGATCACATAAGTGATCCCACACATCAATTAATCCACGGTGATGCACACAACTATCAACCGCCGAGATGGGCACCTAGCCAACACCTCCCTTGATGAAGCACATAGCTAACATCAAGCGCCAATGTAGCACAAGGCTAACATCAGACCACGTACATAAAGTACACCCTTTCCTTCGATAGTCACATCCCAAGTCCCATGTATCATGCCACAATATCATAAAAATAAGCATACATCACATGCTATCACGTTTTCAAACATAGATCATATGTAAATTAACATCATAAAATACTGACCTTGTTAATCGATTATTCAACATGGGTATCCATCATTTTAGCCATTATTGCTTCTGTTATTCGTACACATCATACGCATATACATAATAACACATATAAACAATCAAGAAACAGTGCGATAACTACACACCTTTTTGGCACAGTTTACTCAATCCCGAAACTCTCTTATTCCAGTCGATTTGTTCCTAAGAACCAAAGTCAGAAATCGGTCATCACTTAAACTCATACAATGGCCTATGGCCGAATACTACAAATCACCTACTTTGCTTAACTAAATCTCGAATCACCACATAACACTTACCTTGATGAATTAAATTCTTACAATCCACCTTAAGGCTCCTTACCGTTGGCTACACAAAAGAAACACAATATTATGACTCTACATACATTTGGCCATCCCTTAGAAACCAAGGCCAACCATTGGTTTTGGCATACTAAATGAAGAAGAAGAGAATTCGATTGCTAAGAAAATACTTACTATACTCGAAACCGATTGGAAGATTGATGAAAAGGAATGTCGACACCTCCCCCTCTAAAGGCTCTAAAAGATTCGGCAAGAACTCCCAAATGGAGATGGGATAATCGGCTAACACAAAATAGGTATAGAAAAGAAGAAAAGAAGTGTAGATGAAAGTTAGGAGAATTTGGCAATGAAGAACAAAGGTGGAGAGGTTTCGGCTTTGTTGCAAATGAGAGGATGGGTTTCGATTTTTAGAAAGTGAATGGAAGGAAAATAAGTTGCAAAAAGAAAAAGATGCACAAAATGACTTCCAACTTTTGGCTTTTGGTCAAGAAATAGGGTGAAAATTTCGGCAATGGCAAGGGTGAAAAGAAAGTTTAAAAAGAGAATACTAAAGAAAGAAAAAGAACCCAAAAAGAACTTCTAGACCTCAAATAGGAAATTTGGCTATTCCCCCCTCCCACTCATGACCGAAATTATCACCCAAAAGAGACCCACATATGGCCTCCACACTCAAAATTCTTTTTGCCATCAATTCAAAAAAAATTTGAATTAAACTCACTCCTAAATTTCTCCTTATTTCCTCCTAATCACATTCAAAATTAAGTCAACCCCCCCTAGTCCACTAAACTGTCTACATTCATGGTCAAATGGCCATAGAAAAATTTCAAAACAGACCCTCCATACTTCAAGCCTTATGTCCCCTTATCCTACCAAAATTCCTTGATACCATACCATAAATAAGCACTTGCCTTATTCCTTAGTCTACTATCCATAAATAACAAAGTCCATCCTTACCATAAGTAAAATTTGACCAACACATGCCATACAAAAATTAAAAGTCACCTTAATGTCATCCATGGGATTCGAACCTAAGACCATTAGTACACTTCCACAGCCACTTGCCACTTTACCAATTAACTCATTGTGATTAAAACCTCAAAATAATTTTCTTAAGGCCAATTTTGCTTAGCTCCCCTTCTAAGACTAAAAATCTAATATTTTTCTAAGGCATTCCCTTACATTCTAAAATTCTAAAAACCCTTAAAACATATCCAAACACACACTAAGCCCACTATCATTTGAATTATGCATAAACGCATAACCCCTAAATCTAGGATATTACAGTTCTACCCTCCTTAAAAATAATTTCGTCCTCGAAATTACTTACTAACGAACAATCGTACATCCTAACTCACCACACTACGCTACTGCTGCGCACTCTGATCTTAATAAAACTAACATATTTCTATACACGGTCTCTAAGTTCACACTCAGGGTTCCATCCACTTCACTAGCAACACAAATACGAACTAGCTCTATAACAAACAAGGTAATAAAGGGTATTCCAGACGTAAGAAACTTACCCGTTGTCACATCTGGCACATCACTATCCTCCCTCTGACAAACTGCATACACCAGACCTGGCTGTCTTGCCTCAGTGCTACCATTACCTCGGCCTGGTGCTCCACGACCTCGGCCAAAACCATTTCCTCCATGGTTCAGACCACGACCCCTCGTCGCTTGCTGACCACCTCTGCCCGACTGCTCATAACCCTAGCCTTCTGTCTGAGCCCTATTCGGATCCTGGGGACAGTCTTTAATCAAATGGGACTTAGACTTACATCTAAAACACTCTCGATTCTGGTTCCAGCACTCGCCAACACGATACCTTCCACACTGAGCACACGGACGGTCCTGATTTCCAGTAGTTGGCTTAGAAACATGAGCAGAATTCTCAACCCTCGGTCTTTTTTGAAGGCTCTCAGACGATTCTGATGGTCCAAAACTCCTCTTATCCCGGTTCCTATCCCTATCTCTGTTCTGCCTCACAGAGTCCTTAATCCCCTCAGCTACCTTAGCCTTCTCTACCAACACAGTGAACTCCCGTTCTTGATGTGGAGCTATCAACAACCTCAAGTCATCCCTTAATCCATCCTCAAACCGGACACATCGTTCATGCTCCGAAGTAACTACTCCTCGGGCATACCGACTTAACCTTAAAAATTCTGCCTCGTACTCCGCTACGGACTTGCTCCCTTGAACCAGCCCCAGAATTGCCTTCCTCTGCGCATCAATATAATGAGTACCAATGTAACACCCTGGTTTAGGGGCTGTGCATATGGGGTATAAATCAAGTGTTAGTAGGTTTTTGGGAGTGCTTGGTTGAGTTTTAGAGGCTCTAAGAATGTTGGGATGAGAAGGGAAGGCTTTGGAAAATTTAGATTTTTAGGGTAAAAAGGAATTGGGCCTAGGAGAATTGAGCCCAATGGGCCTTAGGCGTAGTAGCGTTTAAATTTTTGGAGAACAAGAGACCGGCTTAAATGCAAGTTGGACCTATTGGATAAGTGATTTTGGAAGGTTAGAAGGCTTCTATGAAGTCCCGGGATCAAATATTAGCTTTGGGGAAATTTTGGTTTTAGGTGAAAAAAAAACCCTGGAAGTTGGCAGGTAGGCCTTAAGAATAAAATGTGGGGAAAAATGACACAAGTGGAGTGTGTGGTGGAGTGGCAAAGTGACGCCACATAAGAGACAAGGGGGTGACGCCACAAGGGAAGGAAGGAGGTCCAAGGTTCAAGTCTTGGCTTTTGCATTTTGGTTTTCTTTTTACTTGGACCTCAGAATTTGGCTATAGTTTATATTTAGTTGCGCATGGTTTAAGACACAAGAGGAGCTTGTGGCCAAGTGGTTAACAGCGTGGATTATGTTGCAAAGGAGCACAGGTTCGAATCTCATGAGAAGCAAAGGAGTATTTATTTTTATGGTGCGGACGGGAAGAGTTTCATTGAATTTAAACTCTCTTGTGAAGGGATCCCACATCGGAAAGATACAAAGAAGGAAGGTGAAGTTTGGCTATATAAGGAGCATCCTAGGAGGAGAGTAAACACACCTTGGAAGGCGTTTGGGCACAGGAGTGGTCGGAGCGCGGATTAACACCGAGTCCTATCGGTGTGTAACTCTCTACTCTAGTTGTAGAGCGGCAAATGCCGAAGTGCCGGTCCACGGCATTAGTAGTACACGAGCGTGCGGCGCGCGCGTGTGGGGCTTTCACAGCGATAGTTGAGGCCATCAGTAGTATTCTTGTGGGTTGGGGCTGCTTGGGCCGTGATGGGCCGAAGTGGGCCCAATGGGCCCGTGGGCCCTTATGAGTAAATTGTGCGATTGTGTAGTATATAGTGAACTAGACTAGGTGGAACTTATATACATGGCTAGATTTATGCTAGGTGGGCCACACGAGCGTGTGGGCCCGAATGGGCCGGAATCGAGTTTTAGGCCCAATCATCCGGTACGACCGGAAATGGTAGCTGAGTCGCTCGGGGCGACATTTGGGCCTTTGGGAAAGGCCATTGTAGGTGCAAAATTACCGATATACCCTTGGTGGGTAAATTACGAAAATGCCCTTAGTAGGTAAAATTACGATTTTACCCTTAAAGGTTGATTAGCAAGGTAAGGGCGTGTTAGTTTTCTTTGTGCTATAGTTTTTGTCTTGGCCGAATGGCCTAAGTGTTCATTGTTTTTATGCCAAGGCCGATTGTAGGGAAGAAGAGCCTATCGCTGGGAACCTTTTGTAAGTCCGTTAGTCTCATGTGCGTAGAAGCGAATAGCGTTTGGGTTTTGGTATCATTTAGGTGCGTAATCATCGCACTATTTCTGTGGTTTGGTTTGCTAACATGTTTATATGTGTATTATGTGTAATAGCCGTTTATAATGGCATAAGTGATGAATAACTGGTGATGGTAAGTTAATCTTGATATACATTTATATATGTACAATGTGGTAGTGATAAGTGATAAATACTCATTCTATATGATATTCTTGCATGATTTATTGACACATGGGCATGGGATTGGATTGAAGAAGGAAGAAGTGTACACAGGATGTACGTGGTCTAATGATAGCTCAAGGCTACATTAGCGCTTGAGGGTTAGCTTTGTGCTACCTCAAGGGAGGTGTTGGCTAGGTGCCCATCTCGGCGGTTGATTGCTATGTGCATCACCGTAGACAGATTACGATATTTGGATCACTTTGGTTGATCGGTGGCTCAGCCACGGCCTCGAGCAGCGAGAATGCCGAGGTAAGATTTATGGATCACGATGTGATCGGTGGCTCAGCCACGGCCTTGTGCAGCAGTCCGCGAGGTAACATATGTGGGATCACTTTCGGTTGTGATCGGTGGATTAGCCACGGCCTTAGGCAGGAGTCTGCTAAGGTTGGTGTCACGGTTGGATAGTAGGTTGGGCTGAGATGCATTCTTGCATGATTTGTTTCGATGGCTGTGTGGGTATGGGCCAAGCCCATACGGATGGAAATATGTGTTGTGGCTATGCACCGAGTCGGTGGACTCACTCTTTTCATTAACCATTTCAAAGTTGTGCATAAAAAGTGGACCGGGATCGGAGAGGACAAGGTGGCCCATGCCGAGGATGATGTTCAATTATTCCATGCTAAATTTTGATATAAGTACTTTATTTGAATTGTTGGGTTGTAATAAAGGCCATTTTATGTTTTGGTATTACTTTAACTATGGTTTATTTAAATTAAATTGCTACGTGAAAATGATTTATGGTTTGCAACCTATTTATTCAAATTGGATATTATAAACTAAAGTTTTAAAAATGAATGAGTTTTATAGCAAAGTTTTATTCCAAAGATATGTTTTCCAAAATTCAGCAAACTACGATGTTTTATTTTAAGATTTTCAACCGTCTTTTCCCAGTGACATAACCAGATTCGGTCGTAGCGAATGGGCCGGGTTTGGGGATGTTACAACCAACATAGTTCTTCTGGTATACCGTCTTGATATACTCCCAAGTAAGATCCCCAGCTGTGGCACCATCCCGAACTGTTAGCCACCATTGATACGCTTCGTCGCGAAGTAACGCCACCATTCCCTTCACTTTCTCCTCATCGGTTAAATCGAGCTCATCCATGATTCGCTCGGTCGCCTCCAACCAATACTCAGCTGTACTGGGTGCCACACCAGATACGCCACGGAACACCTCAGCTCCATTGGCTCGGAGTCGCTCGGGTACGGACTTCCTAGCTCTCATATTTCCACCTGCTCCAACCACCATCTCAAGAATTCGCAGCACTGCTTGCGACACCACATCATCCCCCGTCTGATCTCGCTGCTCAACACCAAAAGCTGGTGGTGGTGGTACCTCATTTTCAGACCCTTGACCCGATCTAACGGGTTCCGTCACGACCATTACGCCTCTCACGGCGTCCACGACGACCACGTCCCCTAGAACTCATTTCTAACGTCGTGATTTAATCTGATTAAAAATTTTTATGCATTAGTAAGTTGTTCCACTGATTAACCGCGAACAAATTTTATGGAAAGAAGTTTCAAAGGTGGTTCTTTCGATCAAACAAAGTTTCAGCTTAAGTTCACTATTCTAATTCAGAGAATCACATTCACATTCATCCATAGAGTCACATTCATTCATCCACAGCATCCACCATACCACGATGGCATTTTATCCTTTCCCCACCCAGGGGTAATTTGGTAAATTTCCCAAATCAGGGTATCTGAATATTTCACAAATAGGGTTTCTGGATACTATTGCAAAGTAAGAAAATTTCATTAAAATCAAGGGTAGTATGGTAATTTTGAAATCCAAGGGCATTTTAGTAATTTTACCACCAGGGGTATTTTGGTAATTTTGTCAACCGGGAATAATTCGAAAAATATTTTTCCCAAATTCTAATTTAGTGTTTTCAAATCAAGAAGATCAATTTGGAGATTTAAAAACTAAGGTTTTTATAAAACATTAAGGCTAGTCCCTTTCGGGTTTTAATTATCGGTTTAGCCCATGAATAAGTCCTCTTAGTTAGGGTGAACCGTAGCTACGCACCAGGTAGGATTCGAGTAAAGAGGAGGTGAGTCAATAGGACTGCTTAAATACCAAGCTCTTATTGAATCCACTCCTAGACATGCGCACAATGGTTGTCACACCCTAGCTCGACGACCTAATCACAGGTTTGTTTAGTGGGTTCTTAAGTCTTATGAATCTTGTGTTGGAGTAGACTAGTCCTAGGGTCCATTAGCCCTAATATTCTAATCTACGAGCCCAAATAAGCCCATAACATTCACATATATAAATCACTTCAATAGTCAGAGGTACTTACCTGGTGGACTTCGGGTTGGAGATATAGGTACCATGCCAGAATAAACCTGAAAAATTTATGAAAGCCCAAATCTTTGAAAAGCCCATCTAAAAAAAATATTTTTGGGCCCATAACCCTCAAAGCCGAGTTTTGAATCGGGCTCTGATACCAATTTGTAACACCCCAAACCCGGCCCATACGCCACCGAATTTAGAATGCCATCATGGGAAAACGTTTGAAAAATATTTTGACTTAGAGTGAAAACATAAAAAAAAATTATTGTCTTTAATAAAACATTGTATATTTATAAATCCAAATAAAATCAAGTTGTTACAATTTCTTGATTTAAAAAAAACTCTAACATATATTTTAAAATATAAGTTACTAAAAATAAAACATTTTCGAGATAATAATATAATCGATAATCCAACTTAAAACATAATAAAAATCCTTAAATATTTAAAGTGGCCCTTATTACAATAAATAATAATTGAAAATACCGATAATATAAAATGCATAAATTAAGTGAAAACATCTTCTCGCATGGGCCACCTCGCATCCACTCCAACCCGGTCCAACCTTTATGCATCACTGTAAGGTTTGAGAAAAATTGGGTGAGTCACACGCACACAAGTGTGTAATTATTTCACTTGTCTCCACATATGGGCTTGGCCCATATCCACACTGATCCATATACAAAATTATGCAAAATGAAGCCCAACCCAACCTAATTCCATCCATTACACCTACCTCGCACACTACGCCGCCCAAGGCCGTGGCTAATCCACCGATCACCTAAGTGATCCCCATAACTTACCTCGCGGACTTGTTGCTCAAGGCCGTGGCTAAGCCACCGATCACATAAGTGATCCCACACATCAATTAATCCACGGTGATGCACACAACTATCAACCGCCGAGATGGGCACCTAGCCAACACCTCCCTTGATGAAGCACATAGCTAACATCAAGCGCCAATGTAGCACAAGGCTAACATCGGACCACGTACATAAAGTACACCCTTTCCTTCGATAGTCACATCCCAAGTCCCATGTATCATGCCACAATATCATAAAAATAAGCATACATCACATGCTATCACGTTTTCAAACATAGATCATATGTAAATTAACATCATAAAAAATACCGACCTTGTTAATCGATTATTCAACATGGGTATCCATCATTTTAGCCATTATTATTGCTATCGTATACATCATACGCATATACATAATAACACATATAAACAATCAAGAAACGGTCACGATAACTACACACCTTTTTGGCACAGTTTACTCAATCCCAAACTCTCTTATTCCAATCGATTTGTTCCTAAGAACCAAAGTCGAAATTGGTCATCACTTAAACTCATACAATGGCCTATGGCGAATACTACAAATCACCTACTTTGCTTAACTAAATCTCGAATCACCACATAACACTTACCTTGATGAATTAAATTCTTACAATCCACCTTAAGGCTCCTTACCGTTGGCTACACAAAAGAAACACAATATTATGACTCTACATACATTTGGCCATCCCTTAGAAACCAAGGCCAACCATTGGTTTCGGCATACTAAATGAAGAAGAAGAGAATTCCATTGCTAAGAAAATACTTACTATACTCGAAACCGATTGGAAGATTGATGAAAAGGAATGTCGACACCTCCCCCTCTAAAGGCTCTAAAAGATTCGGCAAGAACTCCCAAATGGAGATGGGATAATCGGCTAACACAAAATAGGTATAGAAAAGAAGAAAAGAAGTGTAGATGAAAGTTAGGAGAATTTGGCAATGAAGAACAAAGGTGGAGAGGTTTCGGCTTTGTTGCAAATGAGAGGATGGGTTTCGATTTTTAGGAAGTGAATGGAAGGAAAATAAGTTGCAAAAAGAAAAAGATGCACAAAATGACTTCCAACTTTTGGCTTTTGGTCAAGAAATAGGGTGCAAATTTCGGCAATGGAAAGGGTGAAAAGAAAGTTTCAAAAGAGAATACTAAAGAAAGAAAAAGAACCCAAAAAGAACTTCTAGACCTCAAATAGGAAATTTGGCTATTCCCCCTCCCACTCATGACCGAAATTATCACCCAAAAGAGACCCACATACGGCCTCCACACTCAAAATTCTTTTTGCCATCAATTCAAACTAATTTTGAATTAAACTCACTCCTAAATTTCTCCTTATTTCCTCCTAATCACATTCAAAATTAAGTCAACCCCCCTAGTCCACCAAACTGTCTACATTCATGGTCAAATGGCCATAGAAAAATTTCCAAAACGACCTCCATACTTCAAGCCTTATGTCCCCTTATCCTACCAAAATTCCTTGATACCATACCATAAATAAGCACTTGCCTTATTCCTTAGTCTACTATCCATAAATAACAAAGTCCATCCTTACCATAAGTAAAATTTGACCAACACATGCCATACAAAAATTAAAAGTCACCTTAATGTCATCCATGGGATTCAACCTAAGACCATTAGTACACTTCCATGCCACTTGCCACTTTACCAATTAACTCATTGTGATTAAAACCTCAAACTAATTTTCTTAAGGCCAATTTTGCTTAGCTCCCCTT
This sequence comes from Gossypium sturtianum, assembly GCA_025698515.1. NCBI lineage: Eukaryota > Viridiplantae > Streptophyta > Magnoliopsida > Malvales > Malvaceae > Gossypium > Gossypium sturtianum. Next base: position 41,233,128 of record CM046946.1, on the reverse strand, counting down.
CTAAGACTAAAAATCTAATATTTTTCTAAGGCATTCCCTTACATTCTAAAATTCTAAAAACCCTTAAAACATATCCAAACACACACTAAGCCCACTATCATTTGAATTATGCATAAACGCATAACCCCTAAATCTAGGATATTACATCTTGAATTTGTGGGTACAAATATTGATAATTTGGAGTGAGTTGGAGTGAGACCGGTAGAAGGTGCTGAGGTAACTAGTGAGGAGCAATGCAATTCATTGGCAATAATGGTCTACACTGGACCACTCCAGGTGGCCTCTCTTACACAGGAACCAGTAGATGATACCGGAGTAGAGCCGCGAACTGAGGAGCAACCCGAGGATCGTGCAAAGCCTAAAGAAAAGAAAAAGGAAGCGTTCCGAGGATAAAAAATGAAAGAAGAAGGAGAAGAAAAGGAGGAGAAAGAAACATCATGCAGCCACATCGACGGCTGCGGATAACTGAGTTAGTTTATTTTAAGCTTTAGTTGTAGTATTCATGCATTGCATGTAGTTGTAAGTTTTATTTTGATAAGTATACATAGTCATTGCATTTTTTTTATTGTCATTACATTTTCATGTTAATGCATTGTAGACAATGCAAACTTTAAGTTTGGGCGAATGCACATGGAGCTTGGAAATGCACCGCATTTCAAAATATCTTTTTCGGAAATAAAGCATGCAAGGTTTAATTATAGTTAATGAAAATTGTTCAAAATTTTTTGTTACATTCGATGCTTAATTCTTGAATCATGAAAATTATCAACGAATGAGTTGGATAAATTTGTCAGAAGGTTGTAGCTTCAATTCTTTGATGAATGGATTAGCTTGCATTCGTAATGGATGACTGCTATCATTCCTTAAATCTTAAATGAATCTGCTTTTTACAGCTACTTATATATGTGTAACAACCCAAACCCGGCCTAGACGTTATGGCCGAATTTGGTGGTGTCACATTGAAGTGTCTAGTGTAAAACTTGTTGTCGTTGAAATCCTCAAAATTAATTAATCATTTTGTTATTAAACGGTGATTCCAAAATGGGTTGTTCATTTCCAAAGCATGCATCATTAAAACCTAATCACTTTTAAAACGTTACTAATTTTCAAAATCTCATTTTTTGAGAAAGTTTTTTAGGAAATGTTGCGAAAACGTGGTGTCTTTGAAAATAGTTACCTTTTGAAAACCCGTCTTCTCCTAAACTAGCAGTTTAAAATAAGTAAGCAAAAGCCCAATTAAAGATTTAAACAAACATAAATGGCCTTATTACATAAAAATACCCAAATTCAATTACTTATAAATCAAAGCTAAAAACGAAAGCTGATGCGGTTGTGTGGCCACCTCCGAATCCCTCGCAGCACCGACCCGCCTACGACTGGGGATTACCTGTACAGTTAAACAGAGGGGTGAGCTTACAAAAATTCAGTGTGTAATCCCCTAACAAGCAAACAGTGAATTAAACAGTAGATAAATGCAGTTTGGGCCTGAGCCCGTTACAATAACAGTCCAGTTTGGTGTGGGCCTAAGCCCTTTCCTGTAACAGTAAGTGATTGGGCTTGAGCCCAGCACAATGCTAGTAATCAGTAGGGCATTTGCCCAATTTTAGTATTAGTATCAGTGGGGCCTTGGCCCACGCGATGAGATATCGGTCATGCAAATGAAGCGATGACGTAATATCATTAATCGATGTAGTAACAGTACAGTATCATTAATCAGTGCAAATATGCAGTCAGAAATCCTACCCAATCCAGCCTCTACACACCACTCTGTCCCGCCGAACACACCATGTGGGGATAAAATCGACCCACCCAGCCAGACACACCAAGATTAGCACTGGTTGCGGCACTAAACAGTATTGCAGCAAAGTTGCCAGTAAAGTAAACGGCATATAGCCATCAGTAGGTCCACAGTCGTCTTGGGCGACCCGTGTGACCTTATCAGTACAGTACACTTCCTCCAAATATAACAACCCATCCCCATGCAATATGTCGTGACATAATATCATACGTGTATGCAAAATGTCATGCTCAATCATAGTCATACATATCATAGAGCAAATCAGTCATACATAACATAAGACCATAACAGTCATTTCATCTCCTAGGGGTATTTTAGTTATTTACCCTATGGGGGTATTTCGGTCATTTTACCCTATGGGGGTATTTCGATCATTTTACCCTATGGGGGTATTTCGGTCATTTTATCCTATGGGGGTATTTTAGTCATTTTAGGGTATTTTGTCATTTTACCTATTTTGGGGTCTCGGTGCAAATATCGACCTCTCGGTAAGTTCATAGTCGCCTCAAGCAACTCCGATAACCTAAATGGTCATAACAGTGTAAATGGGCCGAAGGCCCATTACTCGGCCCAAGTGGGCCCACACGCTTGTGCAGCCCGTTCAGCCCAGATTTCGCCACGGCTATGAGACCTACATAGCCTAGTACAGTATTTGCCACAAATCATGGATTTCATCCGTATGGGGCCCACGAGCCCATTGGGCCCTCACGGCCCCTTTCGACCCAACGTGGCCCATTACGGCCTAAGCCCATGAAAATGCTCATGGAGGCCTCTACAGTATATCGCCCATGATTCGTTGGGTTTGGCTTACCACACGAGCGATCGCACGCTCATGTGGTCTCAGACATCGTATTTTCAGCTTTTCGGCTTTTGCCGTTCTACAGTTATAGTGGGGTGTTTACACACCTGCTTTTGAAAAAGCACCAAGATCCACGAGTACCTAAACCTACATTCATACACGGCTTTCCATTAGTCGCTGAACAATAAGGTTAATCCCCTTCTTTTACACCCTTAACTAAAACTAAAATTAACACTTGCCTCGATTGATAAATGTGGCTTAGCCCACTTATACCACTGAAGAAGGTTGACTACAATCTCATTGAAGGATATCTGCATTACAAATGGATTTTGATAAACAGGGTTGTTTATTCATGTGATTTAAATCCACACATGATAACCTACAGAATCGCAGAAAGCATTCGGCCTACACTTTAGAATGCTAGCCTACATACTTACCTTTGATCTAGTGATGAGTGGAAGATTTCGACGACTTTAATCTCACCTGAAACTCTTTCACTCCTCGAGGAATTCAAACCGTCAGAGAATAGTTGTCAAGTCGAAAACAAAATTGAAGAGATGAAGAGGGAGAGAAAAGCAATATTCGACAAACAGTTAACCAAAAAAGGGTAGAGGAAGAAGAGCAAATCAGAAGAAAAAAGCAACACGAACCTACTCAACACTATTCAGTCAAGGTTTGGGAAAGTAGAGGAGAGAAAAGAGGATTCGGCAGAGGAGAGAACCAAAGAGCTATTCGGCCAAAAAAAAGGAATTAAAGGAAAGAGCATAAAAAGAAAACAAACAAACCCGAGAGGTACTCGAAGTCTTAGCCCAAATTTGGCAGCAAAAGCAAAAGGTGAAAAGAATGCTGATCGAAACCGAAGCAGACAGAGATAAAACAACCTAAAAACCCCCAAAACTGGTTACCTGAGTGCCTAGAGACCAAATTTGGCACAAACACTTCCTCTCCATCAAACTTCTTGATTTTCTCCTCGTATCTCTCCCCTTATCCCTCCTTGAATTACTCCACCGATTTCTCCTCAACTCCCCCAACAACTCCATTCCACTTCTATTCAAACTCCCCTTAGCCGTGTTTCAGTCCAACTCCACTACCTACACAGCTCAAGCAGCAAAATAAATACTCCATTGCGCAACCCAGGACTTGAACCTCAGACCTCACAGTTACACAACACGCCACCTTGCCACTAGACCACAAGCTCTTTTTGTCATAAAACAAGCACTATTATTTATAAGGCCTATATGCCAGTGTCCAGATTCATTTAAGAGCAAAACTAAAAATTCTGCAAAAGCCAAGACTTGAACCCAGGCTTCTCAAACACTCCCAAACACTCCTAAATCACTTAACCACTAAAGCAGACATTCATTTATCTCACTTTCTTGCACAACTAAATATTTATGTGCAGTCTCCCAACTCTTCCCTTGTTCAAAACCTATTTCTTCTAGGCCTAAAATTCGGGGCATTATAATATGTATATATAGTTATAAATTAGAGACACTCCAAAGTGGATGTAGTGTGGAATGTTAAAGAGGGAACACTCTAATACTAGCGTTAGAAAAATCAATCTGGCTAAAGGTTGACGCTGCATGAGTGTGTGTTAGCACAATTATATACTCCCTAGGTGTTTCTTGCACCCCATCGTTACTTCTCAGGAGCAAGGGTACAGTAATGCAATGATATACCTTATTCTGAAAAAAATATATGTATATATATAATATACAAATACTTAGTATTGTACAATAAATGTTGTAGTGGTAGATAGAACTTAGGGTTTGAAGCATAATGCTAGCATTAATGAAGTTGCAACCTTATTCATTCATGCTTATGAATTGTTGATGCAATATTCTTTCATCTTAATGTGATTCATCCATTGGGAATTTAGAGGGTTCAAGTTGCTAGAATGATCATTTGTATTAGTAAAAGTTTTTGTAGCATTGCTAGTTTCTGTTTTACTTAAGGACAAGTAAAAACTCAAGTTTGGGGGTGTGATAGCACTAGAAAGAACATAGGTTTTCCCCCTTACTTATTGGTTAAATTGTTCCCATTTAGTTATCTTTAGCATACATTTTAGCATTTTCACTTTAGTAAATTGCATTTTATAACTCAGTGAATCCTAGCCTATTTTATCCTTAATTTTGCTATCTTTTTGCATTAATGTCGATGTATGAGTGAATTCCAAATTGCATCCAGAATTGTCGCCGCACCCGATAGTTGTCCGGATTAAAACTAAAACTGCATGAGCTATCCAGTCTGGTATGACCAACCTATACGTACAAGGACAGAATAATTCTGAGGAAAGGACACTTGTACTATTGGAGGAGGACATAAAAGGTGGACGTGAGAAGAAAAAGAGGGCTTTTTTTCTGGATCATCATCTTCATCATCCTACCTTATAGCTTGCTGCCATGGCAGCTTAAGCCTTTCACAGGTGAGCCAACGTGAAAATCAGATGCAGACTAGCTTCTAACGATGAGATCTAAGTGCAAGACAATAGGGAATAGAGAGATTCAGTCGAGTTTCTAGGTATAGTATTCTCCACTCGATTCTTTCTTATTTCTTTTTAAATGCTAGTAATTATTATTTGTTTTTTGTTTGTATGGTACACATGAATTCTTGGTTAAATGTTATCTTATTCAATCTTGCTTTTATTGTTTAATCATGGGGTTTGAATGTTTTTTAATACAGAAGTGTTACTACAGTCACTGACACTGGAAAGTGCAGTGATAGTTTGAGCCAACAAGCATTACAACAGAAGTTGAGTGAGGATTAGAGGAATTTAGTCCACTTGTTCTTAATAGTACTGTATTGCCATCACCAAAAGGTGAGGTTAGTATGTATGTTTAAGTCTCAGATTAAGTAGAGGAGTGACGCTGGGTAAGATATACATTGGATTTTATTGCCTCGACAACCACCTATCTTTTTATACCTTGTAAGCACTTAGTATTCTGCTGAAGATTCATGTTGGGGATCCCAGTTTATCATTATCATATTTTATTTTATTGTTTTCAGGTTATTGTATCGACAACTATTCTCATAATTTATATTGTTTCTATCTAGTTGTTACACCGACATTAATAGACAAAAGACTACCATCCATGTGGGATCGATATTCAATAGACTCACATCTGTCTATTATACTTGCATCGACAGTGTACGCTTGCACATTATTGCTCTGATGTTAAACAGTCGATCACAAATGTAATGAACTCTGAGAGAATGATAAGTATGGAAATCTCGGAAAGAATGATGTATATGGTGAACCCTAAAAGTAAAAGTCCATAAGAAGGATTCTAGCAAACTCTGCATAGTAACATGGGATGAGCAGTAAGGCTAAAATGCGCCAAGGTAAGTGATGAATCACGAACATGAGCCCAAGGGAATTTATATATCAACCCAATCAAGAGTATTCTGAATGTATAACCCTCTGAATTAGGAATGGTTAGGGTGTTATGAAAGGACAAGGTGAAGGATTCGAATGAGGTATCAAAGATATGAAAGGCATGTTATGATTCCCAGGCAAGGATGGAACCATAGTGAAGTATTCGCCAGAGTCAAGGGAAGGAATATAACAAAGGAGATTGATAATGGAACTCTCGAATATGGTTCTGGGAAAAGAGGGTTTACTCTCTAGGATTTCATGAACTTACCTCTATGCTTTTATGTCACAGGTAAAGTGAGATAGGATTACGCTAGGAGGGATGATGCCATGGCTACGCCAGAAAGAATGGCGGGATAGGCTATTATGCATATAGAGCGAGTGAAGCGACGCATTAGTGTTTGATAGAAATGTTATGAATAAGCTATGGAATTTTCCAATAAGCCTCGTAGCATAGTAAATAATATTGTTTAGAAGTAGAACAAGTAGAGCCTTGTAAATAAGTTTGTTATGTATACATGTAAATCCTCACCAAGTGAAATGCCTTGTTCAAATGGTTGTAAGTACAAATTATGCAACAAGACATAAGTTGGCTAGGTAACGTTACTAAATAAGATGTATTTGTTGAAGGTTGTATGTTTTGGATAAGTATAAGTCTGTGATAGAGTGGTAACTGTAAGAGTATTCCCAAAGATCAATCATGAGATGGTTGTAATAACATACTTGATTTACCATGTTTATTAATATAAAGAGTTGTCATTATTATTTCAATTTTTCTTTCTGTGTGTACAAATAAACTGTTTTATAATAATGTCCTGATAATAATATGATTATTATTAAAAGATCCTTAGTCAAGTATTATTGTTGACTAGGACAACAATAATGCATTAAGACTAACATGTAGTTGATTGATGATAAAGAGTTGTCATTGATATGGAGCGTCAAAATCAATGCATGAATATGTGTGTTAGAGAACAACATATTGGACTGACCTGCTATGAGTATGTTTCTTGGATTGTTATGTAATTGTCACAACATTACTCATAGTGATTAATATGTATATGATCCTCGGACTTGAGATCATCATTATCCCAACATCGTGAGTTGTATATTTTGATACTGATCAAATGTACACCGTAATGAGTTGTTCTATAAAGGGCGATGTTGGATATACCACAATCTATGTAGAGGATATGGTTGATCAATATAGGATAAGTCCCTCCTACATAATAGGAGTAATATCTTAGGCCACTTGATTGAGTGAGACTAGAAATGCATGGCCATGCTCAAATAAGTTGATATGAGATGTCATACTAATTTGTATATCATAGTCTACTCAAGATATCAAGAAACATGGGATGGACTATGCAAGTGTGACTATTCCATGACTTGTGTCCGTTTTAGAGATAAAGGACTTAAGGATTAATGCATGAAAGGTTAATCACAAAAGGTTATGTCGAATCATGACTTCTTGTAACTTAGGTAGCAATGATGCATTGCTAGATTCCACTCATTGTTTGTGACATTAGAATCATTCTAGTATTACTGCTAACGTTACAAGAAACTACAGGGTCACACCCTATGGTTGAAATGAACGGAATAAAACATAGTTGGTCTTGTGTTTGGTTGTCACATGAATTAAATTAATTAAAGAATTAATTTAATTGGTCAATCAAACATTGAACATATTATATGTACAAGGATGTTGTACACATAATGACAACATAGTTCTATTAATATATGAATTTGGTTCGTATATAAATTTAAATAAATATAGTTTACCTAAATCCTTGTTATAATTAATGTAATTATAATTTTCGGTTAAAAACTTTATTGTATTTATTTAATTTTATGAGTCATTAAAGATATACCAATTATAAAAAGGTAATAAAAGATACAGAGCTTAATATAAACCCTAAGAGATTGCTTGTGAGGTCTAGCACCCGCCAAGCAAATAAACCTCCAAAACAGTTTTGGAGATTTCTTCCGTTCATAGTCAAACCGAGTGGATTACGTAGAGGCTGACATCGGAAAAGGTTGCAGCTTGGTTCGACAGTAGATCAAAATTTTTGTTGCCGAGGCGTCGCTGTGTACTCAGATTGAAGTTTTGATAATTTCGAAACCTTTATTTTACCCTGATTCATTCCTCACACATGGATTCATGGTTTGGATTGCCAGAATTAATTTTATTTTGCTGCGCCAAGGGGTGCCGGCATTCCAACAATAACACCCGAGTTTCGGATTCGATGAATTGGATCAAGTTGAAGGCTTTACAAGTTTTGGTATCAGAGCCTAAGTCTAATCGATTCTTGAACAATGAAATATGAAGAAGTCATGTATGCATAATGCGCCAAGCCTAGTTTAGTCCTTCAGGTATGTTAATTTTTTTTTTTACTATGATATTAATGTAGAACTAACAACTAATAATAGGAAAATAATGACAAAATAAAGGAACAAGGGAAAGACAAAGGATCATTCCATTCATAAGGGGGTGTCGTACAAAATGGAAACAATAAAAAGAAAGTACAAAACAAGATAAAAGAACATCTCAGTCAGTGGGCTGGTTGGCAGGATCAATCGAAGCCCTATCTGGCTAAGGGTATGCTTCAGGGTTTTGCTTTGCACCTACCATGTCCTCTTCTTCATCCTCAACTCCAAGAGTAGTGGGGGTAGCTAGGAAAACAAATTGCTTCAACTCTTCTTGAAAGGCCTCCCAGTCTTCGCCCTCGGGATTGTAAACATCGAAGTTGAGTGAGTTAATAGAGACGCCCTTTAAATATTCAAAGTCTACCCTACTCAAGTTAAAGGGACCTACGGCCACTTGGGCGTGTAGGATTGGGTTTGCTTTCCACTATGGCAGGGACTCTGATCTACCACAAACCGATGTGGTAGATTAGGCTTTTCTAAAACACTTAATGCGCTTTTTCTCGAGAAAAAATAAAGTTTTTACCTTCGTTTTTCATTATTTTTATATTTTTATATATTTCGGTTAATAAGTGAAAATCTCTTGTTTTTTTCTATTTTATTACCCAAAATAACCAATAGTTCCATTGGAAGGTCTAGCATGTGTTTCAGTGATGTAAGGAAATGTCGAAGGTCGAAAATGAGTGAAAATAACATTTACGGTAAGGGTATCGTAATATCCAACCATTGGAATCATGATACCTCTAACAGTATAGAAGACCAAGGAGACCCTTTAATGGTATTACTACATCCTCCTTGGGTATCGCAATATCCACCTCTCAAGTAAAACCCCTAAGTTCAATACTACCTGAGATATTGGGATATCCCCTTTTGGTTATCACGATATCGCCTTCATCAATGGGAAAAACTTGGACAAAAAGGGAAACTTTTGTCTACCCGACCCACTAGTCACACAAGGCCTGTGTAGGGGCAATTTTGGCATCAAAAAGTCATCAGAACACCCTTCAAAGCAGTTAAAAATTGCTGAAGAGGAGAGACACACATTTTAGCTTAGTTTCAGATTTAGTTTTCTTTAGGTTTTTATTTTTCTCTTCTTTTACCTTATATTAGAGTTTATTTTTCTTCATTTACTTCTTGTTCTTGATGTTCTTTATGTTAGTTAAGTTAGTTAACATTGTAGCTAAGGTTTATTTACATTTCCAGTACCTATTCCCTTTTTTCAAGACTCTTTAAGCTTTTGTTTAATGTATTTCAATTTATTTCACTTCAAATCTGTTAAAGCTTATTAAATGCTTTAGATTTCTTTGTTAACTACTTTTGGTTTAATGTATTTCAATTTATTTCACTTAAAATCTGTTAAAGCTTATTAAATGCTTTAGATTTCTTTGTTAAATGCTTTTATTTTAATGTATTTCAATTTATGTTAGTTTAATGTTTCTTGCTTTAGATTTCTTTGTTAAATTCTTTTGGTTTCATGCTATTTAAATTTTCTTGCATAAAAATCTCAACTTTCTCATTTTTCTTAAATTTTATTTTTATGGTTGTTTTGTTTTCCATTATTATGTTTACTTTCTTGACTTTGAGTATGTGTAGCTAAATCCTTAAAGAGGTTGGTCGATGGAGATGTGGATAAAATAAAATATTTGGACAAAGGACTAAATTGTAGCAAATTAGACTAATTTGAATAGAACTAAGAACTTAGGTAGTGACGCCCTTACGGGAATATTAAGATAAAGTGAAAATGAAAGGTAATCTTGTCGTGCATTCGTTCGTTAGTCTTGGATTAACCGACGAAATTGAAAGATAAACCGGACATAATTCGTCTAAGTCAATAAAATTGAGAATGGGAGATAAAATGGAGCCACTTGGTAATTTACGTGATTTATGTCCCTCGCCCAAGATTTGGTGAACCACATCGAAGTCAACCAACCCCAATTAGTCATTTGCTAGATAGTCCCTCTAGTTTACATTTCTTGCAATTTAGTCCCTATAGTAGAATATTTAATTTTCTTGAAAAATTATATTTTATAAATCACTGTAATATAAAATCATATTAGTAGCTCAATCACCTCTTCCTTTAGGTTCGATCCTTGGAATACTTTGGTGTTTCATTATAACACTATAAATATTACACCTGACCTGTATGCTTACAGTAAAATCGGACTTTAAAAATTGTTTCATAAATTAGTTCTTTTAATGGGCACGTGCGCAGTTGGTCAACCTCGATAAGATTTTTATGAGTATCTTCCTGGTATTTTTTGATGGCCTCTCCTTGGGATTGGCACAGCCGCTCCATCTTTACTTTGTGTTTCTCCTCTTAGGCCTTATACCTTTCCTCAAAGGCAAATATTTAATTCTTTAAGTGGCAGATCTTATCTTCAAGCTGATTGATTTCAGTTTGAGCGTACCTATATTCGCTCTTCAAAGTTGTGAGCTGTGTAAATAGCCTCGCCATCATATTACTCAAGTCTTGGTAGTTCTGATGGATATTGGCCAAGGCATCTTCCCTAGATTTTACAGATATTTCCAAATATGCTATTTTATGTTTATAATGTCTACTAGCCTCTCTGAAAGCCCCACCCCAAAAGTTGTGCTCGAGAAATGAGATCTCTAAAATTTGAGCCATAAGGGAAAAGGTATCCCCAAGGGACTGGGAAGAAAGATAGGAGGAAAGGGCTCTCTTAATTGCAATGGTAGCAAGCTTAGTCGCTACTGAATGATTGAATCGAGAGGAGTAGGACTTACTCTATGAGGCCACACTAAGGGAAGTTACTATTTGATCCAGTAAGGGTTCCATCCTGTGTTGAAGAGGGAAGGATAGACGGTTGAATTATAGGGACTACCTCTGTGGGATTCTCTAATGAAGAAGGATCAAGATTATATCTAGGAGAGCCTGTTCGAGACGCAGAAGGTTCAGGATTTGACGGGATTCCTGGAGGAACTGGTACTAAAAGAGAGTGAGTAATGGTTACAGCAGGTTCCTTACATGATTGATACCCACCAAGGGTGGGCACTCACCACTTCCAAGTTTTTGAGTTCCTTCGAAGGAACTGGTCCTCTTTCTTGCTGTCAATTTACGCGATGGCACAGCAGTGGCCTTCCCCTAGCCCAGAGTTCCCTTAAGAATCGAAGAAATATCCATGCCTTGAGGTTGAGAATGCGATGAAGATTTTGCACCAGTAATAGATGAATTAGCTTGACCTAAAGATATAATTATGCAATTTCTTAGACGCAGATTACAGATGAGATAAAAGAATGAAGAAGGCTCTCTAATGCGCCCAAATAAAACATGCACCAATTCATTATCCGAGTTATAAGGCCAAGCTTAAACGCCAGATGGCATAGAAGAATCAATTCTTGGGCCGATGAAACGGTTAGACTATAACCATTGGGACTTCGGTTCTTTAAACAATGCTGAAACACATCCCTGATTGAAACCAACTCTACCAAATCAAGAATACGACCACCTTTCAGCCTTTGATATTTTTTTCAACCTCATAAGTGTCTTCTAGCTAGCATGCATCATAGACACTTTCTTGAGGAAGGGGCCATTAAGTGGGGAAACTGAAACCAGAACTGAGCTTACTCACCACCCTTAAGAATTTTTCCTTCCTTAAATGAAGGCTAGAAATCTTGTTTTTGATAAGAGGTAAGTAGCCAGACCTCACACCAAAGTGGGTACTACCAACGAAAGCTCCAATCCCCTGAACCTTGAGTTAGTAAAAATTTTGGAAGACCCTTACTAGTAGGCGTTTATCGTGCATGCAATAGTCAACGAAGAATGCCACTAAAGTCCACTAAGATGCTGCTAACAACTGACCCGGAGCAATCTCGTAACTATTTAGTATGGCACACAAGAAAGGGTAACGAGGCAGATGAAAACCAGCCTTTAATGAGATGAATGGCAAAATGAAGCCTAAAGAATTGTCATTGGGATGACACCGATCAAAAAGTTTGAAATTGTAAGCAAAGTTTGGGTTCTGGTGGCGTCGAGCCCCCAGGTAACGATTCATTTCCTCTTAAGAAGTGGAGTAGTCTCACATCTCCGTCTCCATAACCGGATGAGTTCTACGGATGATGTTTCGACTAGCTTGGTCACGGTCTCTCCCTCAGATGGTGGTTTTTTTCATGATTTGGGTTTAAAATTCCAATAGGTGAAAAAGAAAAGAATTACCTTTGAAGAAGATCGAGATTTGAGAATGAAGATTTAAAAAGGACTTATCAAAGGAAATTTAGGGTTTCGAATGCTTTTGCAAAGTAACTGATAAAGAGTTTTAGTACCTATTTACTAGAAACAACTTACTCAGGAAGATTTCACATCTGTCCTAAGGAGGTAAGTGAAACGTTTAGGAACTTTGTGATGACAATTAAAATTCAAAAGCACCCTACTTATAGTACGTGCTTGGCGGGAAAAGCAGTAGTCTAGTGTACAAGTGCAATCTTCTAAGTTAGAAATTTCGGGGACGATTTCCTAAGTAGGAGAGTTGTAATATCCCGCCTGGTGAAGCCCTAGTGCTCGGGTGTTATTTTAGGAGTACAAATTTCAGAATAGATTTTGAGTAAGTAAGGTGTTGGATTTAACTAAGAGGTTGAAGTCTACAGGTACACCCTTGGGTGAAGTCTTGGTTAGGCGAACAAGTTAGAGGAAAGCAGTAGCGTGGTTCTAATCACCCAAACAATGCTTTGGTGGGTAGATTGGGCAAATTGTTAACATTTGGGACATTGAGTGAAAATGTCTCAGAAAGTGAAATATCTTTAGGAGTGATACTTAGTACAATGTTGAGGAATTTCGAGTAATCGAGACATCACCGAAAGGCGTTGTATGCCAAGATTAGTAGTTGAGGTGTTAGTTATATTTTAATGAGATGGTTAAGAACAAACGATAGACTTGACCCATAAATATTTATTTACACATATAACTATGGATTTTTGTACACGTTTCCTTATAATTGTAAACCACGCATATGGCAAATGGAATAGGATTTTGACTCGTGTTGAGTTTCCATAGGGACAAAGGTTCTTGTAACGACCCGAAATTGGGCCTAATAGGATTGGGCCCAATGGGCCTTGGGCGTAGGAGTGTTTAAAATTTTTGAGAACAAGAGAACAACATTATTTCAAGTTGGACTTATTAGGAAGGTGATTTTGGAAAGTTACGGGGTTCTATGAAGGCTCGGGGTTGAATTGGGCCCTAGTAAAAATTTGGTGTTTAAGCCTATTTAGAAGAAATAGTAAGTGGCATCAATACTTATGAAAATAAGTATTCAATTTGCTAGCATAATTGAGCATATGGCAAAGAGGTTATGGCATTAAGTGAAGAGTACGGAGGGAAGAGGTTCAAATCCCATTGTGTGCAAATTTTGACTATTATTTTTGTATTCTTTCCCTAAGTGTCTGCCAAGCATGTAAATAAGGCAAGGTGGACTTTTTATTTTGGCAAGATGGCTAAGGAAAATAGGAAAGAATGAAGGTGAGGAAAGAAATCAAGAGAAAGGGAAAGTAAGGGGAACATATGGCTTTTTCAAGGGAAGTGTTATGGAAAGTGTGGTTGGCCAATTTTTGACCATTATGGTCATGTATGTGGGACAGTTTTGTGGTTAAAGGAGGTAGCCGAATTTTACTTGGTGTTTTGGTAAAACTATAGTGTTTGTTTTGGTCAAAAATACCTTTGGCTTCAATAGTGTCATTTTCTCCAAATTGCTACTCTTGGTGAGTTTTAGTTTTTCTTCTTTCTTTCTTCTTTACCGAAACCTCCTAGCAAATTTGTGCAACATGTTCATCTCCCTTTGATAGCCGAATCACCTAGCATCCATCCAACCTTCCATCCTTTTCTTTTAACCATTCCTCTAATATTTTCTCTTCTCTAAATCGACACCACCATAAAATCACATTTTCTTGTTTGATTATCCTCCATAGCCGAATATCAATATTCATTTTCTTCTATAACTGAACCTTCATCTCTTTTCTATCTTTTCTTCCCATTCGTATTTACACTCAATCCTTGATTAATCGGTAAGTGTTCATCTCAACATTTCTTATTTTTTTTCTCTTAATACCGAATCTATGTTTTGGTTTGGGCTGGTCATTTTGACCAAGACCATCACCTTATTCTCTCTCAAACGAGATTATTTTCCTTCTTCGTAGTGATATAGTGGAAGGCCAAAACTTTGAATCTTCCGAAGTTATCGTACAATCGTTGGGAATCGGTCCTAAAAATCTTCAAGGTAAAGGAGCACAAGTGATTTGTATTAACCAAATCATTATCGTCGACTCGTCAAGCAAGTGGGGTAAGAACGTTGTTATGATATTTGTTTTGGCCAAAGGTGGGATAATTGCTAACAACTCTTTCGCTCACCAAATATTGTTAGGACGGGATTTCAGTAACCAAAGGCTAGTATCGATTTTCGGTGCACTGAGGGAGATCACATTCGTGGTAAGTGGAGTTAGCCTAATAAAGTGTTTCTAGTTACGATTATCAAAGTTGAGACTAACCTTCTATCAATTATCATTATATGTGTTGAAACGGTAGAAAGCACAACCCGTAATTAAGGTGTGTAATTCCGTACCCTTCCGAATATATGCTTGAAATGGTGTGTAATCTCATACCTCTCTGAAATTTTGCATGATATGTTCTGTGATTCGGTCGAAATACCGAAGGAAAACCGGAAACCGGCATCCGTGACCACTCGGGCGTGCGTATATTCGTTGTGGTAACCATAGTTTGCAATGAAACAGTTTTTGGTCAGCAACAGTGATGTGAATTTGAAAAATCACAAAAAATAGGAAAAAAGTATTAATAAGTAAATAAGATATCGAATTAAAGCTTACTGTGTCTATTTTTATACGGAAGAAGCAGAGAAGGAAAAGGAATTTTAAAGTCTGTGATATCTTAATTTTACTGAGACTGGTTCTGATCGACTTCGCGGTTCTCTCTTCTATTTTGGAAAAATCGTTTAAAATTGTACAAAGGGAATTATGAGTTATAATTTATATATATAGATTCCTTAGTGAGCCTATTTTCAAAAGAAACAAGTGGGAGAAACATATGAAAACTGTACAGTGAGATATTTGAAATTAAGTTAAGAGAGGTCAGAATCGTTGGACAGTGAAACAAGGAAAACTTTAAGGAATAAACTTTACTAAATGGTTAAGCCAAAAAATTTGGAAAAATAGTAGTAAGAAGATATATGAGTCTAGTTTCAAGTAAAATTTACGGATTTAGATTTCGAGATTCCTAACTTGAGTTATAGTCAATTTAGTCAGTACGACGCAGATGAACAGTTTCGATTTTTATGCCCCACATTAGTAGTTAAGTCTAGGTTGCGGAATTACCATAATACCCTTAGAGGGTAAATTACCGAAATATCCCTAGATTGCGAGATTACCAAATTACCCTTAGTGGGTAAGATTACCGAATCACGAAAATGCCCCTAATGGGCCGATCTGATGTATTGTTAATGGGTCGATTTGTTATACTGCCTTAACGGGCTGATTTGTTATATTGCCTTAACGGGTCGATTTGATATATTACTTTAATGGGCCAAATTGTTTGTAATAAATCTCTGAGTTCTTAATTATCGTGGTTATATTGTAAATATTATGATTTACGATGTATGTTGCATTTACATAAGTTGCATGTGATTGGGATATTGATGATCGGGGAAGTGAAATTTGGTGGCTCAGCCACAAATATTATGAAATGGCATCTTGCCTGTGAATTAAATGGCATCTTACCTGCGAATTAAATGGCATCTTGCCTGCGAATTAAATGGCATCTTGCCTGTGAATTATATAAATGGCTAAATGCCTGCGATTGGTGTGTTGGCAGGGTGGGTTGACAAAAGATCCCCACAGGTGTGTTGGTTGGTACGGGTGGTGTGTAGTGGATGGATTATTAGGTTGGTTTGGGATTGCATTAAATTCATATGAATTATTTGATGCATTATTATGCATAAAAGGGCTTAGGCCCAAGATATTGCTTTATGGGCTCAGGCCCAAATTTTTGCTAAATGGGTTCAGACCCAGTGGATGACGGTAAGGGGATTATACACTGAGTTCTTGTAACTCACTCCCCCTTTTCTTAACCCTTGTAGGTAATGCTCAGTGATGTGAACTTGGGCCATGGATGACTCGGTGGAGGCCATACTTCAGAAATGGTGTTATTGAACTTTAAATTTCTATTCCCGTTTATTTTATTATTTTGCTATTTTGGTTTAAGTTGTAATAAGGCCTCTGGAGTGTGTTTTATTATTTGCTTTATGGTTGTTATACTTATTATTTTGCTTAAATTGTTTAAAATGAGAATTTTCTAAAAACTTAAATAAAGGTTTTCCAAAAATCGAATAACAAATGGATTTCATAATAAACTTTTATAAATATTTTAACACAGAAGTTTTCACTCGAACTTTCAAACGATATTTTCAAAAGACACGGTTTTAAAGTTCACTACCTTGATTGTTGAATCTTCAATCAATCTTTCAAAAATACTTGTATTTTATCTACGTTTCCACAACGAATTTCAAAATGCTTCTGCAACTCTATTTCTAAACATCACATTTTTATTTTGTTCATTTCAAATATGCTTTCGCTAATAAAAAGGTTTTTTAAAGATTATTACGTTTTCAAGTGGTTAACAATTGCTTAAGTGTTTTTGGTTTTAACAAAGAGGCTGTATTTCTCAAGCAAGTTTTTTTTTTTATATAATAGCAAAGATGGTTTTTACTTTCATGTGACACACCGGATTCGGGCCTAACTTCTAGGCCGGGTTTGGGGTGTTACAGTTCTATATTTAGATAATCAAGATTGAGGAGGGGGAGTTTTTCTTCTTTCTTCTTCAAGAAGTATTTCTTTTTCTAAATCTAAAGAAACATAGATCAATTCCTTTGTTCAAGGAAGTTAAGTTGTATGTATGGATCCCCACTGATGAGTGTTTCATACGAAGGTAAGATTTACGATCTTCCATGCTATGTTGAAAAAGAGTAAGTTTATTTCTACTAGGAAAGGTTAAGGACTTGAGGCTTTATTTGGGGGATTTTAGTATTGAAATGACAGAAAAAAGGGTATGTGAGTGGGTCTTGATGAGTTTCCATGTTCTATAATAGTAATTGCTGTTGATCATTCGATGGAAGTTTGGATCTGGAGTTTGGAGCTTAAAAAGGGTAAAAGTTAGGTGAGTCCTTAAGATGACTCTTACATGTGTTATGCATTCTAAAAACATTGATGAAAAGAGATAGAAGTATGAGATTCAGGCTAGGAAAATATGATGTGATTATTCTAATGAGAAATGTATGAATTATGGACTTGTGTGTATGGATTGCATGAAATCTGATGGTCTAATTTATTAGATCACCGATATGCCCAATGGCGCAGCGGAAAAATTATTTCGGTGATCATCAACTACGAATCTATGTACGAGGAACGAATCAGGTTGAAAAAGGGTTGAAAATGTACCTTCTTTAATGAAAACGTTGAAAGGATGTTGCTAATTCGATGTCAATTCCAAGCCACAACAACAACGTCCCGACCTCTACTTAGTCCACCCCGTAAAAAACGAACAACCACTTTCTCTTGAACTTTTCAAAGAGAATAAAAAACGCTTGCTAGACTTTTTAAATTATTAAGTTGGTAACCTTAACACACTAAGGGATTATCATCCTTTTATCCTCTTTGATATCACATATAAAAAAAGGAAAACTAGGATTATTCCCTTATTAATAGAGAAGACAAATGGAAAGTTTGAAAAAGGAATTATATTCTTTCCAAAAGAATATTAATTTCCATGTATTTTACATTTTGACCGAAATTGATTAATATAACTGTTTTTATAAATACAATTAATATTTTGTATGAATCAAATTCATATATTAATTACATTCTTTCCAAAAGAATATTAATTTCCATGTCTTTTATATTTTGACCGAAATTAAATAATATAACTATTTATATTAATAAATTCAGTAAAATATATACAATTAACATTTTGTATGAATCGAATTCATATATTAATTATATTCTTTCCAAAAAAATATTAATTTCCATGTCTTTTATATTTTGACAGAAATTATTTAATATAACTGCTTATATTAATAAATTCGGTAAAATATATACAATTAATATTTTGTATGACTCAAAATCATATTATAATTTTATCTATATTCTCTATTTGTGTACAACAAGTTTGTACATATAATGTGTTTAATAATTAACTATCAAATTAAATTAATTAAAAAAGTAATTTAATTCATGTGACAACTAAATATAATACCAAATATATTTGGATTCTGTTCGTTTCAACTATAAGGTGTGACCCTATAGGCTCTTGTAACATTGGTAGGAATACTAGAACGTTTCTAACATTACAAGCAATGAGTGGCATCTAGCAATGCATCATTGCCACCCAAGTTAGAAGAAGTTGTGGTTCGACATAACCTTTTTGTGATAATCTTTTCATGTATTATATCATTTTATCCTTAATATTTAGATTGGACACAAGTCATGGAATAGTAACACTTGCATAGTCCAATATCATATTTCATGATTTTCTGAGTAGACTACAATAAACAAATAAGTGTGATATCTCATATCAACTTATTCAAGCATGGCCATGCATTTCTAGTCTTACTCCATCAAGAGGCCAAAGATGTTGCTCCTATTATGTAGGAGAGATAAATCTTATCTTGATCAACCATATCCTGCTACTTGGATTGTGGTATATCCAACATCAGTCTTTATAGTACAACCTGTTACGATAGATATTTTGACTGTATCAAAATATACGACTCACTATGTTGGGACAATGATGATCTCAAGTCTGAGGATCATATACATAGTTATCACTATGAGTAATATTTTGATTATTACATAATAATCCAAGAAACATACTCATAGCAGGTCAGTCCAATATGTTGTTGTCTAACACGTACTCATGTATTGATTTTGACATCTCTATGTCAATGAAAACTCTTTGTCATCAATTAACTACACATTAGTTTCAATGCATTATTGTTGTCCAAGCCCATAATAATACTTGACTAAGGACCCTTTTAGAATAATCATATTTTTTTTGGACTTTATTACAATTCAGTTTATTTATATACACAGAAAAAGAAACTGAAATAATAATGGCAATGCCTTATATTAATACACAAGGTAAAACGAGTATGTGATTACAATCATCTCATGATTGGTCTTTGGGCATACTCTAACAATCTCCCACTAGCACTAAGACAAATCAATCATATATCTAATACTGAGTGACTTAGTGTGACGATCATGATTCTAATGTGTCAAAGGCTTTGTCAGTGGATCGATGATGTTGTAATTTGTTGGTACTCTGCATATTTCCACATCTCCTTAATCAATGATTTCCCGAATGAGATGAAAGCGCCTAAGTATATGTTTGGATCATTAGTGAGATTTGGTTTCCTTTGCTTGTGTAATAGCTACGTTGTTGTCAGAATGAAGTACTATAGCATCTGATATGCTAGGCACAACTCCTAGTTCAAATATGGACTTCTTGATCCAAACAGCCTCTTTTCCATCCTCACTAGTTACAATGTACTCATCCTCAGTTTTAGAATGAGCTATTGTATCTTTCTTTGAACTTCTCTAGCTCACAGCACCACTATTAAGGTAAAACAGAAAACCCGATTGCGATTGTGAATCATCCTCACCGGTTTGGAGAATAGTATCAATGTAACATTTTACACTCAGCTCTTCCTCACCTCCATATATAAGGAATGTATCCTTAGTCCTTATCAAGTACTTAAGGATATTTTTAACTACGACATAATGACCTTTACTGGGATCCACTTGGTACCGGCTCGTCATGCTTAAAGCATACGATACATATGGACAAGTACATAGCATGTCATACATGATAGGTCCAATAGTCGAAGTATATGGAATCTTACTCATACGTTCTCTCTCTTGTGAAGTTGAAGGACACATTTCCTTCGAGAGAGAAATACCATGTCTCATAGGTAGGAATTCACTCTTAGATCCTTCCATACAAAACCTTTTTAGTACTTTATCTATGTATGTACTTTGGCTTAAACCTAGGAGTCGTCTTGATCTATCTCTATAGATTTTGACTCCTAATATGTACGTGGCCTCGCCTAAGTCCCTCATAGAAAAACAACTTCCTAACCAATCTTAACAGACTGTAGGGTAGGTATGTCATTTCCTATGATAATTATGTCATCTACATATAGTACAAAGAATATAATAGTGCTCCCACCAATTTTCTTGTAAACGCAAGGCTCATCTTTATTTTTGATAAAACAAAACTCTTTGATTGCATCATTAAAACAAAGATTCAAACTTTGAAAAGCTTGCTTTAATTCATAAATAGATCTTTGTAGCTTGCATATCTTACCAACATCTTTTGGATCGACAAAACCTTTAGATTGTGTCATGTACACATACTCTTCCAATTTCCCATTAAGTAAAGTTGTTTTGACGTCCATCTGCCATATTTCATAATCATAAAATGAAGCTATTACAAATAAGATCCAGATGGATTTAAACATAGCAATAGGAGAAAAGGTTTCTTCATAGTCTACACCATGAACTTGTCGAAAACCTTTAGCAACTAATCACCCTTTGTATGTTTGTACATTATCATCCATGTCGGTTTTCATTTTGAAAACCCACTTGCACCCTATAGGTTCAAACATTTCAGGTGGGTCAACCAAGATCCATACTTGGTTTTTTGGCATGAAATCCATCTCAGACCTCATAGCCTTAAGCCATTTCTCAGAATCTGGGCTCACCACCACTTCTTGATAAGTCCTAGGCTCATCTGGATCCATAAGTAGAATATCACCATGTGTTGTAATGAGAAATCCATATCTCTTAGGTACATGGCGTTCTCTTAAAGATCTTTGCGATAGTTGTGTTTCCAAAATAGTCGATTATTCCATAACAACTTGTGGAACCTGTTGTTGTTCAATCTTTGGTTCAGTGATATGTTTTTGTTCTCTAATTTCTCTAAGTTCTATTATTCTACCATTTCTCTTTTTAAAGACAAACTCTCTTTCAAGGAAGATTGTTGCCTGAGCAACAAACACTTTGTTCTCGGTAGGATTTAAGAAATAATATCCTTTACTTTCCTTAGGATATCCCACAAAGATGCACTTTTGATATTTGGGTTCAAGCTTAGTAGATGTCTAATGTTTATCATAAGCTTCGCAACCCCAAATCTTCATGAAAGACATACTAGGACACTTCCCAGTCCACATCTCATATGGTGTGTTATGAACCAATTTAGATGGAACGTGATTTAGTGTGAAAGCAGCTATTTCAAGTGCATATCCCTAAAAGGAAGAAGGAAGATCAACATGACTCATTATTGATTGAACCATGTCTAACAATGTTCGATTTGTCCTTTCTAAAAATCCATTCAATTGTGAAGTACCAGGAGGTGTAAGTTGTGAGACAATCCCACATTCCATCAAAAACTCATCAAACTTTAAGCTTAAGTATTCTCCTCCCCAATCTAATCGAAGTGCCTTAATACTTTTATCTAGTTGGTTTTGTACTTCATTTTTAAACTTCTTGAACTTTTCAAGGGCTTCAGATTTATGGCGTATGAGATAAATATACCCATATCTACTGAAGTCATCAGTGAAAGTAATGAAGTATTGAAACCTCCTCTGGCTTGTGTGTTTATTGGTCCACATACATCATTATGTATTAAGCCCAATAAATCACTAGCTCGCTCACTTTTACTATTAAAAGGAGTTTTAGTCATTTTACCTAAAGCATGACTCACATATATCCAATTGTTCGAAAAGATAAGCATCCAAAATCTCATCTTTATGGAGCTTTGATATGTGCTTCTCACTTACATAGCCCAAAAAAAAATGCCAAAGATAAGTTTCATTAGTGTCATTTTTTTTATCTTTTAGTATTTATGTTATAAATGGGTCTATCATGATCTAAAATGTAGAGGTCATTTACTAATTATGTTGAACCATAGAAAACATTATTGAGATCAAATGAACAACAATTATTCTTAATAATTATCTCAAAACCAATTTTGTCTAAACAAGAAATTGAAATAACATTTCTAGTCAAACTGGGCACAAAATAAAAATCCTTCAAAATTAAATCAAGTCCACTAGGAAATGATAAAATATATGTTCCTACAACTAATGCAACTACTATTGCTTCATTCCCAACTCGTAGGTCCACATATGTAACATCCTAAAATTTGGATTTTTATGAGTTGCATTATTTCTTGCGTTAAGCTAGTTAAATTATTAACTGTGTATGTTTAGGGGTCCTGAGAAGGCTTGGGGTTTATTTGGGCCCAACTAAAAAATTTGTGTTTTAACACTTTAAGGAGATATAGTAAGTGACCTCAATGTTTATAGAAATAAATAAGTAATGTGCTAGCATAATTGAGCATATGGAAAAGAGGCTATGGCGCCACATGAAGGACTTTAAGGGAAGAGGTTCAAATCCCATAATGTGCAAATTTTGACTATTATTTTTGTACTCTTTCCCTAAGTGTCGGCCAAGCTTGTAAATAAGGCAAGTTGGACTTTTTATTTTTGGCAAGGTGGCTAAGGAAATTAGGAAAGGATGAAGGTAGGGAAAGAAATCAAAAGAAAGGGGAAAGTATGGGGAACATGTTGGCACAAAGAGAGGAAAGTGTTATGGAAAGTTTTGGGTTGGCAAATTTTGGCCTATATGCAAAGGCATGGACGGTTTTGGCATAGGGAGGGCTTAGCCGAATTTTCTTTGTCTTTTGGTAAAAACTTTGGTGTTTGTTTTGGCCAAAATTCCTACTTGCAACCTTTTGTGTCATTTTTTTTTTATTTCTCTCCAAATTTCTTCTCCTCTTTGCCGAACCTTCAAGCCTTGAGTGTGCATTTTGTTTCTTCTTTTCTTCCTTGTTGCCGAAAGTACCTAAGTCTTTAAGACCAATTTGTTTCACTCGTTTTCCTTTGGAAAACCAAATTATCATAAACACTCCTTTTCATCTTTCTTCTCCTTTTTACAAAATTGTCCAACCCTTTCTTCTTCTCAAATCCATATCCTCCATAGCCGAATATCATTGCTCATTTTCCTCTATAACCGAACCCTTCATCCCTTCCTTATCTTTTCTTCTCATCCGTATTAACACTCACTCCTTTGATCAATCGGTAAGTGGTCCTTTTCAAACATTTTATTTTTCTTTCTCTTAATGCCGAATTTATGCCTTGGCTTGGGATGGTAATATTAACCGAGACCATCATTTTATTCTACTCTCTCAAACGAGATCGTTTTCCCTTTTGTAGTATTTTAGAGGGAGGCCGAACATCATTCTAGCCTTAAGTTGAACGGTGAAATCGGATCCAACGTTGATAAGGTAAGGAGTTCTTATGAATTATTAATATTATTCAAGATTTGATTTGTTGTTAACGGAGTAATGATTTGAAATAATTGACTATATGTTTTAGGGACTAAATCACTTGATCTATCGACTTGAGATCATACGATTCTAGTTGTAAGCCGATCTTTTCCTTAGTCAATCATCTCATATCAACGTAATATCGGTCTAACTAAGATCTAATCGAATGGAGGCTTGTAGTGCCGATTCGAAAGGAAAGGCGAGTGGAGAACTCAAAAGGAGTGGATGTAAGATTCCTACTCCTAAATTCAAGCGAAGGGCGGTATCGGCGGTTCGAGATTTTCCACCGGGTTGTGGACCGTCATTCGGGGAAAATCGACAAATCGTGGTCATTCATGATTCCAAGGGTAAACACCTTAGATCGTTCATTTTAGAGTTGATTAATAAATCACGTATGTCGACTAATCGAGTGTTATGATATCTTAGGTGTCGACGATCAAGAAGGCTTAGTGCTTACCGTAATCAGGTGTGTAATCTCACACTGTTTTTCGTGGGTTTAAGGTTGATATGGTATTGGAAACAGATCGCTATGATTAAAATCGTAATATGGTGTAAACCGGAAAAATTAGCCTAAAATACATTATTTTGATAAAAGTGATAAAATCGGTAATAACACTGTGAGAATTACGAAAATGCCCTTAATGGGCCGATTTGATATATTGTTAATGGGCCGATTTGATATTTTGTTAATGGGCCGATTTGATATATTTCTTAATGGGCCGATCTAATATATTGCTTAATGGGCCGATCTGATATATTGCTAAATGGGCCATTTTGATATATGGCTTGATGGGCCGATTTGATATAATGCCCTAATGGGCTGATTTTGCAAAGTGTTAATGGGCCAAATTGTTTGTAATAAATCTCTGAGTTATTAATTATCGTTGTTATATTGTAAATATCATGATTTGCTATGTATGATGCATTTACATAACTTTGCATGGGATGGGAAAATGTTGAAGAGAAGTGATTCTGGTGGCATTGCCACAAAT
Source organism: Gossypium sturtianum (assembly GCA_025698515.1). Lineage (NCBI taxonomy): Eukaryota > Viridiplantae > Streptophyta > Magnoliopsida > Malvales > Malvaceae > Gossypium > Gossypium sturtianum. The sequence goes on along the minus strand of CM046946.1, from coordinate 41,208,342 downwards.
ATGTTTGATAATTTGATTCGCTATGATTCTGGTGGCTTGACCACAATTTGAATATATTATAAATGGCTAAATGCCTGCGATTGGTGTGCTGGCGGGGTGGGTTGACTTGATCCCCATAGATGTGATGGATGGTACGGGTGGTGTGTAGCGGATGGATTATTAGGTTGGTTTGGGATTGCATTACATTCATATGAATTATTTGATACATTATTATGCATAAAGGGGCTTAGGCCTAAAATATCGCTAAATGGGTTTCAGGCCCAGTGAACAACGGTAAGGGGGTTATACACTGAGTTCTAGTAACTCACCCTGTTTCCTTATTCCTTTCAGGTAATGCTCAGTGACGGGGACTTGGGCCATGGATGACTCGGTGGAGGCCATACTACAAAAAAACAGTTTTATTTGGACTTTGGATTTCTTTTTAGTACACTTAATTACTTTACTAGTTTTAGTTAAGGTTGTAATAAGGCCTCTGGATTATTTTTATTTTGTTTTATGTTTGACGTATTTATATTTTGCTCTAAGTACTTTAAATGAGATTTTTTCTAAAAACTTAAATAAACACTTTTCTAAAATGGAGATACAAATGGATTTCATAATAAACTTTCATAAATATTTTAATTCAGAAATCTTCTTTTAAATTATCATCAACACTTTTCAAAAGACATGGTTGTAAAATTATTAGCTCAAATTTATCGATTTATCAATCAATCTTCTATTCAGTAATACTTTGTCAAGAATTTTTAAATGGGAAATTTGTTTTACTTAATTTTAAATCATTATCTATTTACGTACGAATGAAAAGGACCTAAAAGCATTTTTTTCATGTGACATGTCAGATCTGGCTTTAACGCATGGGCCGGGTTTGGGGTGTTACAACATCTCCTTAAGCCAGATTCCTACTCCTTTGCAGTCTTTGTCTATACAAATATGAGAACAACATCTGGTATCTAATACCCAAGAAGTAGATTTTGATAAATTAATATCAATAACATAAATACCTGAATCGGACACTCCGTTTTCCTTTTCCTTCTTGACCTCTCCAAGATAGGTAGGGTAGTTCCTCTTTTAGTGCCCAGTCTTACCACAATGGAAACTTTTTCTTTCCTTAGCAATTCCTCCTTTAGGTTTCAATGCAGCTTTTCCTTTGTTGGGCTTGGCCTTGCTATTATCCTTAGGCTTTGCCTTAGCCTTAGCCTTAGCCTTTCCTTTGCCCTTCTCCTTGTGGACCATCAGAATGAGCTTAGGCCCAGGCTTTTTCATGTTACTTTCAGCAGTCCGTAACATGCTGAGCAATTGTGGCAATGTCTTATTAATTTTGTTCATGTTGAAATTAAGGACAAATTGGCTAAAACTATCTGAAAAGAATTGCAGGATAACATCAAAGGCCGTTTCCTCACCTAGAGGGAATCCTAGTTTTTCAAGGCTTTCAATATGGCCTATCATCTTGAGAACGTGACTTTCCATAGGAGTTCCCTCCACCATTTTGCACCGAAATAGAGCTTTAGAGGTTTCATACCTCTCTTGGCATGCTTTCCCCTCATATAATTCCTTGAGGTGCTGAATCATATCATATACAACCATATCCTCATGTTGTTTTTGAAGCTCAGGAGTCATGGTGGCAAGCATTAGACATCCTATGTCTAACATGTTATCAAGATGCTTCTTATAAGCATCCTTGTCAGCTCTAGAGGCATTAGATGCTGGTTCATTAGGAACGGGTTCTTCAATGACATATAATTTTTGTTCTTGTTTGAGGATAATCCTTAAGTTACGGAACTAGTCAAGGAAGTTCAAGCCATTCAACTTGTCCTTTTTAAGGACCAATCGGAATGATAAAGAACTTGTGTTGTTTTCCATAATTAATCTACAATAATAAAATATGCTCATGAGTACATTTACAAGGTTTATTATAATCATTAAAAGAACTTTATTAAATGATGATCCCACTATTTTATTCAAAATTAATAACCCTCATATTTTAATTTCGGAAAGACTTTCTCTAAAGTTTTCTAGTGGGTAAGGATCCATATTTCACCTCTCCTTAAGTCAGCTTTGGCTTTACTCTCAAGATTATGGTTATTTAGGTAAGCAACACTTGCTAATTAAATCACATGTAACTCCTCTATTTGGTGAACAACTCTTGTTCCAATCATCTCATGATTTATCCAAATCTCTTGCCTCTAGGTATCTAATCCTATTAGACTAACCTAGTTAAGTTATTAACCAATATCATAACCGGCCAATATCATTTTCTTATTCTTCGCGTTTGACCAAGATAGGTACATGTACTTCGCTTTAGTAGAACCCACATTGTATCAGTCGAGGCTTTAACAGAGTAAATATTGGGAGGCAATCTTAACTTACTATTTTATTGAAGGTTTTTTAAATTAAATTAATTTCACCAGTAATGGTCAATATTTGTTCATTTAATCCATTAATTGATCTTATCAATATCCTATAACAGTTGTATCATATGTAACAACCCGTTTTTAGTCAAATTAGAACAGTGGTTTCGAGACCACAAATCTGAGGTCAAAATTTTTATTTTATTATTATAATATTTACAGCATGATAAGATGATCGTATGAAAATTTCATTAAAAAATTTTATCGTTTGAATGGTCAATTTGATAAAAAGGACTAAATCGCGTAAAGTGTAAAACTTGTGTTCTATTAGGTAAAGGTGTCTAATAGCTATAAAACTTTAAATTGGAGGCCCTTATATGGTAATTAGCCCATTTATTAAGTTAGTGGACAAAGATGGACATCTTATAATGGCTTTCAAGGTTTTATAATAAAGGTTAAATAAGTAAACTAGTTATAAAATTAAAATTAAGTATAATAAAACCATATTTTTAGTCCATCTTCTTCCTTAGCTGAAAATTAGAAGAAGAGAACTCCATTTTTAGGTTTGAAGCATTTGGTCACTTCTCTAGCTAGCAAGTAAGTGATTTTTGACTCAGTTTTTAATGATTTCTATGCTTTTGAGATCGTTGCAGCTTAATCTAGCTAGCCCAGGGACTATTTTACAAAATTGTTAAAGGTTTAGGGTTTTGCCATTGATGAATGTTGATTTATTTTGATGTTTAATGGTAGAAAATGCATGCTTTTTGTTAGATAAACAACATTTGTAAAGTGATTTTTGACAAAATTGTCAATTAGGGGTCAAATTATGAAATGTGTAAATTTAGTGGTTAAATTGTGAAATAAATGAAAAATATGGACTGCTAGGGACCTAATTGAAATTCAGCTAGCATGGGTTTTGGATGAATTGCATGAATTTGTGATTTTATGAAATAAGGACTAAATTGTAAAAATGTTGAAATGTTAGGGGCAAAAGTGTAAATTTTCCTTAAAGTGTATTTTGGACTAAATTGAATAGAGTGGTAATTAAATATGCTAAATTTGATATCATTTAGATCAAGAAAGGAGAAATACAGATTTAGATCGGGGAAAGAACAAGGTTTCAGATTAATCGACTTATTACGCTGTTATTGCATTCCAGGTAAGTTTGTATATAATAAAATTTATTATAATTGTATTATAAATGCTTTGATATTGCATAAATTATGAGTACGACTCTACGGACATGTTGAATGATGATTCGGCTAGTGAGAAATCCAGGTTGAACCTTAGGAATAGATTAGGATACAAATGACATGTCATTAAGGATTATGTGATTGGGTGCTGGTCCGTACATCCTATCGGTGGCTATGTTATCCGGCATGTGTTGTAGATACTCGTCAGCTTGTGTGAGCAGCACGGTGTAGCTTTGTCATGACCGTAAGGTTGTGTGAGCAGACCCGTTGATAGCTCGAGAGTGAGCATTATATTTGATATGAGATTGAGATAGCTTCGGCTATATCTGTGGCACTTAGTGTGTGAGAATCCTGAGTATCCAATAGTATTCTGACTGGTTCAATGAGTATATCAAAGATACGGATGAGTATGAGATTGATTCGAGATGGTACAGGTATGTACTTGAATCGTATAAGCTTTGAATCAAAGAAACTTGTGAAGTTCAATTCTAACCTTGCGATTTTAAAACGTGATAAGTTTGTGTATTTATATGAATTATATATAGATATTGATTGGTATATTTTGTTAAGTTGTGTTTATTATCATACGAGCTTACTAAGCTTTATAGCTTACTTTGTTTGTTTTTCCGTGTTTTATAGTGAAACCAAAGCTATCTCGGATTCGGGATTGTCGGAGACTTCATCACACTATCCTACTATCACTTTGGTACTTTTGAATTTAAGTATTTTAAGTATATGGCATGTATAGAATTATGGTCATTTTGGTTATGGATTGATAATGAATTTAGCCATTTGAATTGACTTATAAATGCCTAAAGTTTTGTTTTTTATATAACCATGAGAGTTGGCTTAATTTGGTTAATTTGGTTGTGTATACATATGTGCATACGGCTTTGGATATGTGTTTAATGATGGTTATGTTATGCTTGTTGATATTTGGTAATTAGGGGTGCTAAATGGTTGAGAATTGAATTTGATATGTTTGTGAGATTAGGCTAAATGATGCAAAATTTGAAATGCCATATTGATGATTTGAGATTATGAGTTTTGGTATGAAATTGAATGGCATATTGTTGTATTCATGTGTTTTGTATTGGTTGGTATTGAAATGGTATGAATTGTGCTTGGTTGAGAGTAGATGAATGCCTATATATGCCATGTCTTGATGCCAAAAGGATTGTTTAGGTATATGCAAAGTTGGGTGGCAAATTTGCTTGGTAAATAGCCTATTTTTGTCCAAACGGGTAGAGACACGGGTGTGTGACTCAGCCATATGTGACACACAGTTATGTTACACGCCGTGTGTCCCCTGGTGTTGAATTAAAAATCAAGTCAGTATGCTCCACACGGTTTAGTACACGGGCGTATGACTTGGCCGTGTGGCATAAGTTAGTATACCCCATAGGTTTGGCACGGCCTAGCACACGGCCTGGTACACGGGCGTGTGTGGTCATTTTTAGGGCACACGGGCTAACCACACGGGCGTGTGTGCTGGTCGTGTGTGCTGGCTGTATGACCCAAGTCAGAGAGTTACACGGGGTCAGACACGGGCTGGGGCACGTCCATGTGATCCCATTTTGAATGTCCACACGGCCTGTGGCACGGGCGCGTCTTTGGCCGTGTGAGACACACAGCTTGGCCACACGAGCGTGTGTCCCCTGTATTTTGAAAATTTTATAAGTTTTCTAAAAGTTTCATAAGTTATCGATTTAGTTCCGAACTACTCCTAAAGCATGTTTTGGGCCTTGTATGCTCGTATTAGGGACAATGTGAGTGAATTTGTTTGATGTTGAATGATGATTACATGAAGTTGAAAAATGTATGTGAAATGTATGTTTAATCGTGTTATAAGTTAGATAACACTCCTTAACCCTATTTCGGCATTGAATACGGGTGCAGGGTGTTACATTTATTGGTATTAGAGCTACGGTTTAGTCGATTCTTAGACTAACATAGCGTATGTGAGAGTCTAGCTATACATGCCATATATAACCTGTGATAGTGCGATATCTCCTGTAAGTTTAAATCGTGTTTTCGTATAGTAAATGGATCCCAATTGAGCTGTAGCTAATGTTGTTAAAAGTAATGTGCCAGCCTCCGTTCACAGAGTAGCGCGATCTGAGTCGAGGCCTGTATCGGGTAGTCAGGGAGTAGAGGCTAAGGAAGCCTTCATCCAGATGATGAATGAGTGGTTTACGGAGTTTGTTCGAACAAATCCAACTGCTCAACAACCTCCACCCCCACCTAATCCTCAACCGATTCTCGTAGTTCCTCAATGTGTGGAACTTTTACGATTGAACAAGCCACCTGTTGATAAAATCTGAAAGTACGGAGCTGAAGAGTTTAGAGCTACCGTTGATGACGATCCTGAGAGAGCAGAGCTTTGGATTGAAAATACTATCAGAGTATTTGATGAACTATCCTGCACACCAGATGAATGTTTAAGATGTGACATATCACTTCTGAGGGACACTGCGTATCAGTGGTACCGACAGAAAGGATCACATGGGAATTCTTTCAAACCGAATTCAGAAAGAAATACACAAGTTAACAGTTTATTGATCAGAAGCGCAAAGAGTTTCTGGAGCTAAAACAGGGCCATATATTTATAGCCGAGTACGAGAGAGAATTTGTAAGACTCAATAAGTATGCTCGGGGAATGTGTTTCAACTAAACCCATTATGTGTAAAAGATTTAAAGACGGGTTAAACAAAGACATCAGATTGTTAATCGAGATTCTAGAGTTGAAAGAATTCGTGGTGTTAGTTGACAGAGCTAGTAAAGCCGAAGAACTTGGTAAAGAAAAGAGAAAAGCTGATTTTGAGGCTAGAGATTCAAGAAAGAGTTCAATGAGTAAACCATATCAATCTTCGTCAAAGAAATCATGAGATTCATATAGTCGTCTGAATGTTTCAGTGGGATATGTTAATAGAGATCGTGGGAAGCAATATTCAAGTCTTAAAGCTTAAGCTACTTCAGTGTCAAGTGTCAGTAGTGTGAGAAATAATAAACCCGAGTGTCAACAATGTGGAAGGCGACATTTTGGAGACTATTGGATGAATAATAAATGTTGTTTTAAATGTGGCTATCAAGATCATTTCATTCGAGATTGTCCTGAGTTACCCGAGAAAGATAGATATCAGAATGCAAGATCGAGTAATACAGCTGCTAGAGGAAGACCACCTAAAATAGCGGGAAATGTGTCCAGTAGCAAATGAATGACAAAGGACTCTGCTGTGAGATCCGAAGCTAGAGTACTAGCTAGATCTTACGCTATTCGTGCTCACGAAGATGCGTCATCACCAGATGTTATCACCGGTACATTTTCTCTCTATGACAGTAATGTAATTGCATTGATTGATCTTGGATCGACTCATTCATATGTTTGTGAGAATTTAGTGTCTAGTAAGAGTTTGCCTGTTGAGTCTACTGAGTTTGTGATTAAAGTGTCGAACCCCTTAGGAAATTATGTTCTAGTTGATAAAGTTTGCAAGAATTGTCCTTTGATGACTCGGGGTTACTATTTTCTGGCTAATTTGATGCTACTATCATTTGATGAATTTGGTGTAATTCTAGGTATGGATTGGTTGACGCTGCATGATGCTGTTGTGAACTGTAGATGAAAGACTATTGAATTGAAATGTCAGGATAGTAAAATCCTTAGAATTGAATCTGATGAGTCAAGTGGATTGCCTGTTGTGATATCATCGATGTTAGCTCAGAAATATGTGAGAAAAGGTTATGATTTTTATCTTGCGTATGTATTGGATATAAAATTGTCTGAATCGAAGAATGAATTAGTGCCAGTAGTCTGTGAGTATCCGGATGTGTTTCAAGAAGAGTTACCGGGATTGCCACCGATTAGAGAGGTTGAGTTTGCTATTGAATTACTACCGGGAACATCACCGATATCGATAGCTTTGTACAGAATGGCTCTGACTGTAACGCCTCGAATTTTTGGGCCTAGAAGAATTGGGCCTTGGTCATGGAAGCGTTTAAAATTTTTGAGAATAAGAGAACGGAACAATTGCATGTTTGGTCTGTTGGGTGAGTGATTTTGGAAGGTTAGGGAGCTTCTGTGAAGTCCTGGGTTCAAGCCATGTCGTATGGAAACTTTTTGTTTTTAGCATTAGTGGAACCCTGGCTCCTGTTTTTAAGCCTTTTAAGTAATTGTGATTAAAAAAAGACACAAAAAAGCCTTTAGTGTAGTGGTAAGATGGCGTCACAGGAATGGCAAGGAGGTCAGAGGTTCAAGTCTTACTGCTTGCAAAAGGGATTATTTATTTTACTCATGTGTGGGCAAGAGTTTGTGTTGGATTTGAACTCTGTGTTGGAGAGTTTGAATTGGTCAAGTGAGTGATTTAAGGAGTAGATTGTGGAGAGATAAGGGGGGAGAAAATCGTGGACTTTGGGTGGGAAGAGTTGTGCCGTATAGGGACTTTGGGCACTCAGAAATTCGGAATTTTAGTGTGGTGGGGGAGTGAGTGCCGATTCTTTCTCTCCATCTCGAGTTTTTAGCACTTTCTGGAGCCGGTTTTACTAAGGGACTCTGGGGTTCTCTCGTTTCCTCTTTTGATTGCTTATTCCGAGTTTATTTTTCCCCTTTTCATCTTGCTTCTTTAGTCGAATATCTTTTTCTCTCAAGTCTGTCAGTCTTAGCATTTTCCTCTCCTTGCATCTCGATTTTTCTTTTAGCCGAATGCACTTTCTTCCCTCCTTCGATTCTTTTTGTTAGCAGATTTACTTTCTCTCCATCTTGCTATTAGGACCGAATACTGCATCTTCTTCTCTCTGTTCGTCCTCAAACCGTTTCACCTATCATCTCTTCTTTTTGATAACCAGACCGAATTCTTCACCTCTCTCAAACTTTGTTCGGGTGGAGCAACTATTTTTGGCAAATCGCTGGGTAGTTTGTTCAACTTCTATTTTTTCTTTTTATTCTTTAAAGAGTGTTACGTCTCCTCTCTTTTGCGCTCTTCTAAGCCGATTCCTTCCTTCCTTTTATGGCAGAATTCTCCCTTCTCTTTGTATGGTATGTTGATTCGTTTGATTCCTAGGTTTTCTCGTGGAATGAAGGAGTTGCGAGTGTTCTGAGATAGACGAACTTTTCTCTCATCACTCGATCAAGATACCCTTCAAAGGGTTTGTTATCAATCTCCATCAACGGTTTAAGCGGGCTAAACCGCGCTCGTTCAATCAAAGCAAGTATCGACAATGTTCAGTTTAAGTACTAGAAAAGGGTGTTTGACTCTGTCATTAAATGACTAATAGAATATCGTCGTTGATTGTAGGTTCGGTGCTCATGGGTTATTCACTCGATTTTGGTAAACAGGTGTGTAGCAATACCCTGTGATCGATAGTCGGCAAAAGAGCCGAAAAGCGTTTGTATGCACACACACCACTCTAAGTAGATTGGAAAATGCCGAAAAGCTGAAATACCGGCGTATGATGCCACACGAGCGGGCGATCGCACGTGTGGTGGACCGAGCCCACGAATATGGGCGTAAGATGGTTGAGGCCACCGTGAGTGTCCTCATGGGCTAAGGCCATTTTTGGGGCCAAATGGATCGGATTGGGCCGAGTGGGCCCAATGGGCTCGTAGGCCCTACGCGAGTAAATTTTGTGATGGATAGGAATTAATGAGCCGGCCATGACGATCACATGGCCAAAGGCAGTTTTGGGCTAAATGGGCCACATAAGTGTGTGGGCCCCTTGGCCCGAATATTGGGCTTTGGGCCCAAATGCACCGTTTGACCATATGTGTTATTTGTGTCGCTCGAGGCGACTGTAGACCTTCGGGAAGGTTGTAAATTTACTGAAATACCCTTGTAGGGTAAATTGACTAAAATACCCTTGTAGGGTAAATTGACTGAAATACCCTCATAGGGTAAACGACCGAAATACCCCCATGGGGTAAATGATCAAAATACCCCCATAGGGAAAATGACAGAAATACCCCAATAAGGTAAATGATTGTAATTCCCCTATAGGATAAAAAGACCGTTCTGCCCCTGAAGGGTAAAATGACTAAAATGCCCCTACATGTTATATGATTGTTATTGTATGTCGTTTAGAATATGTTTGCATTCATGTGATATTATGTTGCATGAGGAATGGGATCATTGATTTGGAGGAAGTGTATGACCTGTTAGGGTCGCATGGTCGCTTGACGACTGTGGATCCACCGATGGCTTTAAGCCGATTATGAGATTGGCAGCTCTGCTGCAATATTGGTTAGTGCCGCAACCGGTGCTACATAAGGAGTGTAGGGATTGGTGGGTCGATTAAATCCCCACAGGAGTGTAGGGTTGGAAGGGATTCAGAATGCAGGGTTGGTTTGGCATTTGTGCATTGCATGATCTGATTTGATTGAGAAATGGGCTCAGGCCTAACTGAGGATATTATGGGCTAAGGCCCAAAAGCCACCGTTACTGCGTTGGGCTTAGGCCCACATTGGTTACTGTAATGGGCTTAGGCCCGGATTGATGTGATGCATGCTTTATGATTGATGAGGGTTGTACACACTAAGTTTTCGTAAACTCACCCCTCTTTTTAATTTTTCAGGTAATCCTCAGTAAGCGGTTCGATGTACTGGAGGACTCGGAGGTGGCCACACTACGGACAGCTTTAAATTTTAGTATTTTATTTTACCTTACTTAACCGCTTTCTTATTGGGTTGTAATAAGGCCTCTTTTAATTTCTGGTTTTTAATTTGGGATTTTTAGTTATTACGTTTCCCATCTGTTAAAAGTAAATCGCGGTTTCCCAAAACAATAATTATTTTCAAAACACTACGCTTTCACAATTTAATCATTAAACATCACGTTTTCGTAAATCAGTTACTTTTAAACTAAGCTTCCGCAATTGAAAAGAAATTTTGGGAATAAACTTAATAATTTTTGTATGCACCATGTTTTAAATAATAATAATAAATAGACTAACGTAACTGGGATTTTACTCAAGCTTTTCTTTAAGAAAGATTTTCAATGAAAACATGGTTTTCGAAAAACACTTCAATGTGTCACGCCAAATTCGGGCCTAACTTCTAGGCCGGGTTTGGGGTGTTACGTTTAGTGGTATTAGAGCCAAGTTACAAACTCGGCTGTGGAATGGGTTTTCAAATCTTGGATTTTAACAAGTTGTTTTTCAATATGTGAAGGCTTTAAGATATTTCCTCTAAAAAGTGTGGCACACCGAGTCTCCGGCGTCAGACCAAGTAAGTTCTCCCGATCATGAAACTGCATTTTTAAATCAAGTTATCATGTAAATAGTTACTGTGGCTTACTTTAGATGATAGACTATCTTTGAGACTCTTTAGCTAGAGTAAACCGAGAAACTATAGGAAACTAAAACTGTAGTGAGCTTGCGATTGCAAAAACAACTCTTAACTACTACTTCGATAAAACATCTATTTAATTATTGAAACTATGAGCTAAATTCATAAAATTTCTAATTCAGATATTACACGAAGGGATAATGAGCACTAGAAAAGGTGCAAGAGGCCGCAACAGAGGCCGTGGAAGTGCTAGGGCTGGATCTTCGGTATCAGGTCATATGCCCAGCGTTGAAGCGAGAGAGGCTCCGACTTCACCGGTAGCTGAGACAGAGTCGTTTGATCGAGCGGCTGGGTACGACGTATTGTCCCAAGCAATGTTAAGGATTCTAGAAAGGGTTGCGGTGCTCTTTGGGTCGAATACCGTTCATCGTGGGTCGCAGGTCGATTCTGAGCGACTCGGTCAAATGGAGCAGAGATCTTTAGAGGAGTTTCTGGGGTGGCCCCGAATGTGATCGACTATTGGTTGGAGGCCACTGAAAGGATAATGGATGACTTGGATTGCACTCCAGAAAAAAACTGAAAGGTGTGGTATCGTTGCTGCGAGAGAAAGCCTACCAGTGGTGGCTTACCGTGAAAGAGGGCACTCAGCCTGACCGGGTCACTTGGGAGTTCTTCAAGTCCACATTTCAAGGGAAGTACGTGGGCGCAAGCTATATAGATGCTCGGAGGAAAGAATTCTTAAACTTGACTCAGAGAGACAGATCTGTGGCTGAATACGAGGCGGAGTTCCTACGACTCAGTCGGTATGCTAAAGGAATAGTGGCAACAGATTATGAACATTGTGTTCGGTTCGAAGATGGCCTCAGAGACAGTCTTCGGGTACTGATTGCTCCCCAAAGGGAGCAGGATTTTGCAACATCAGTGGAGAAAGCAAAGATCGCTGAAGATGTGAAGCGCTCAGAGTGTCTAAACCGAGAAAGAGAAAGGGGCAGAAACAAGAGGGATTCTGAGCATTCCAATTCTGATCAGAGACCTAAGAGAAGGGCCAGAGTGGATGGGACAGTAAGAGCTGGGCCCCCTGTTGCTACTACTGGGTTACCACCTTGTGCTTTTTGTGGGAAAGGTCATGTGGGCGAGTGTTGGAGGAGGACGGGAGCTTATCTGAGTTGTGGTTCCATGGAACACCGTCTCAGAGAGGGTCCCAGAAGACCGAATCAGATGCAAGTTTTTGGTAGGGGTGATGTACAGCCACCTAGGTGTGGACAGTAGCCGCTTAGAGGCTGTGGACAGGCCAGGGGTGGAAACGGTTTGGGTCGTGGAGCTTCAGGTAGAGGTGCTGGTCATGCGGAGGTGAGGCAGCCAGCGTTGGTTTATGCAGCACGTCGCCGAGAAGACGGAGACGCTGCAGATGTGAATAATGGTAGGTACTTTACTCATAGTGTACTATTTACCTAATTTGCAATTAGGATTAGAGTGCACAGTAAAAGCGTAGTGGTGTAACTTGTGTTGTGCGACAATTAGATAGTTGGAAAATTTCGAGCAGGAAATTTCTTTAAGGGGGTAGAGCTGTAACGCCCTAAATTTTTGGGCCTAGGAGAATTGGGCCTTGGGCATGGGAGCGTTTAAAATTTTTGAGAATAAGAGAACGACACAATTGTATGTTTGGTCTGTTGGGTGAGTGATTTTGGAAGGTTAGGGGGCTTCTGTGAAGTCCTGGGTTCAAGCCATGTCATACAGAAAATTTTTGTTTTTAGCATTAGGGGAACCCTGACTCCTGTTTTTAAGCCTTTTAAGTAATTTTGATTAAAAAGAGACACAAAGGAGCCTGTGGTGTAGTGGCAAGGTGGCGTCACAGGACTGGCAAGGAGGTCAGAGGTTCAAGTCTTACTGCGTGCAAAAGGGATTATTTATTTTACTCATGTGTGGGCAAGAGTTTGTGTTGGATTTGAACTCTATGTTGGAGAGTTTGAATTGGTTAAGTGACTGATTTAAGGAGTAGATTGTGGAGAGATAAGGGGGGAGAAAATCGTGGACTTTGGGTGGGAATTGTGCCGTATAGGGACTTTGGGCACTCAGAAATTCAGAATTTTAGTGTGGTGGGGGAGTGAGTGCCAATTCTTTCTCTCCATCTCGGGTTTTTAGCACTTTTTGGAGCTGGTTTTGCTAAGAGACTCTAGGGTTCTCTCGTTTCCTCTTTTGATTGCTTATTCCGAGTCTATTTTTCCCCTTTTCATCTTGCTTCTTTAGTCGAATATCTTTTTCTCTCAAGTCTGTCGGTCTTAGCAGTTTCCTTTCCTTGCATCTTGATTCTTCTTTTAGCCGAATGCACTTTCTTCCCTCCTTCGATTCTCTTTGTTAACGAATTTCCTTTCTCTCCATCTTGCTATTAGGATCGAATACTGCATCTTCTTCTCTCTGTTCGCCCTCAAACCATTTCGCCTATCATCTCTTCTTTTTTGATAACCAGGCCGAATTCTTCACCTCTCTCAAACTTTGTTCTGGTGGGGCAACTATTTTTGGCAAATCGGTGAGTAGTTTGTTCAACTTCTATTTGTTCTTTTTATTCTTTAAAGAGTGTTACGTCTCCTCTCTTTTGCACTCTTCTAATCCGATTCCTTCCTTCCTTTTATGGCCGAATTCTCCCCTCTCTTTGTATGGAATGTTGATTCGTTTGATTCCTAGGTTTTCCCATGGAATGAAGGAGTTGCGAGTGTTCTGAGATAGACGAAGTTTTTCTCTCATCACTCGATCAAGATACCCTTCAAGGGGTTTGTTATCAATCTCCGTCAACGGTTTAAGCGGGCTAAACCGCGCTCGTTCAATCAAAGCAGGTATCCACATTGTTCGGTTTAAGTACTAGAAGAGGGGGTTTGACTCTGTCATTAAGTGACTATTAGAATATCGTCGTTGATTGTAGGTTCGGTGCTCGTGGGTTATTCACTCGATTTTTGTAAACAGGTGTGTAGCAATACCTTGTGATCGATAGTCGGTAAAAGAGCCGAAAAGCGTGTGTAAGCATACACACCACTCCAAGTAGATTGGCATCTACCGAAAAGCCAAAATACCGGCTTATGATGCCACACGAGCGGGCGATCGCACGTGTGGTGGACCGAGCCCACGAATATGGCCGTAAGATGGTTGAGGCCACCATGAGCGTGCTCATGGGCTAAGGCCGTTTTTGGGGCCAAATAGACCAGATTGGGCTGAGTGGGCCCAATGGGCCCAATGGGCCCGTGGGCCCTACGCGAGTAAATTTTGTGATGGATAGGAATTAATGAGCCGGCCATGACGATCACATGGCCAAAGGCAGTTTTGGGCTAAATGGGCCACACGAGTGTGTGGGCCCACTTGGGCCGAATATTGGGCTTTGGGCCCAAATACACCGTTTGACCATATATGTTATCTATGTCGCTCAAGGCGACTGTAGACCTTCGAGAAGGTTGTAAATTGACTGTAATACCCTTATAGGGTAAATTGACTGAAATACCCTTATAGGGTAAATTGACTGAAATAACCCATAGGGTAAACGACCGAAATACCCCCATAGGGTAAACGACCGAAATACCCCCATAGGGTAAATGACCGAAATACCCCCACAGGGTAAATGACCGAAATACCCCCATAGGGTAAATGATTGTAACACCCCTGTAGGGTAAAAAGACCGTTATGCCCCTGAAAGGCAAAATGAATAAAATGCACCTACATGTTATATGATTGTTATTGTATGCCGTTTATAATATGTTTGCTTTCATGTGATATTATGTTGCATGGGGAATGGGATCATTGATTTGGAGGAAGTGTATGACTTGTTAGGGTCGCATGGTCGCTTGACGACTGTGGATCCACCGATGGCTTTAAGCCGATTATGAGATTAGCAGCTCTGCTGCAATATTGGTTAGTGCCGCAACCGGTGCTACATAAGGAGTGTAGGGATGGGTGGGTCGATTAAATCCCCACAGGAGTGTAGGGTTGGAAGGGATTCAGAGTGCAGGGTTGGTTGGGCATTTGTGCATTGCATGATCTGATTTGATTGAGAAATGGGCTCAGGCCCAACTGAGGCTATTATGGGCTAAGGCCCAACAACCACCGTTACTGTGTTGGGCTTAGGCCCACATTGGTTACTGTAATGGACTTAGGCCCGGATTGATGTGATGCATGCTTTATTGTTGATGAGGGTTGTACACACTGAGTTTTTGTAAACTCACCCTCTCTTTTTAATTTTTCAGGTAATCCTCAGTAAACGGTTCGACGTACTGGAGGACTCGGAGGTGGCCACACTACGGACAGCTTTAAATTTTAGTATTTTATTTTACCTTACTTAACCGCTTTCTTATTGGGTTGTAATAAGGCCTCTTTTAATTTCTGGTTTTTAATTTGGGATTTTTAGTTATTACGTTTCCTATCTGTTAAAAGTAAATCGCGGTTTCCCAAAACAGTAACTGTTTTGAAAACACCGCGCTTTCACAATTTAATCTTTAAACATCACATTTTCGTAAATCAATTACTTTTAAACTATGCTTCCGCAACTGAAAAGAAATTTTGGGTATAAACTTAATAATTTTTCTATGCACCATGTTTTAAATAATAATAAATAAACTAACGTAACTGGGATTTTACTCAAGCTTTTCTTTAAGAAGGGTTTTCAAAGAAAACATGGTTTTTGAAAAACACTTCAATATGGCACGTCAGATTTGGGCCTAACTTCTAGGCCGGGTTTGGGGTGTTACAATGACAGTATTGAAAGAATTGAAAGCTCAGTTGCAAGAGTTAAAAGATAGAGGTTTTGCACGAACTTGTTTTTCGCCCTGGGGTGCACCAGTTCTATTCGTAAAGAAGAAAGATGGATCGATGAGAATGTGTATTGATTATTGTCATCTCAACAAGGTTACGATTAAGAATAAGTATCCTTTGCCGAGAATTGATTATTTGTTCGATCAATTGAAAGGGGCAACAGTGTTCTCGAAGATTGATTTGAGATCTGGGTATTATCAGTTGAGAGTAAAAGATTCCGATGTGCCGAAAACTGCATTCAGAACAAGGTACGAGCATTATGAATTTCTTGTTATGCCTTTCGGATTAACTAACGCTCCTGCAGTTTTTATGGATTTGATGAATCAAAATTTTAGACCTTATTTAGACAGATTTGTTGTTGTATTTATTGACGACATTCTGAACTATTCATGATATAGGTCTGAGCATGCCGAGCATTTGAGGATTGTGCTACAAACTTAAAGAGATAAGCAACTATTTTCTAAATTCAATAAATGTGAGTTTTGGCTCCGAGAAGTCAGATTTTTGGGACATATTGTTTCAGCGGGAGGTATACGAGTTGACCCAAAAAATATTTCTACTGTTGTTGATTGGAAACCACAACGAAATGTGTCAGAAGTTCGAATCTTTCTAGGACTAATTGGCTATTATTGGTGTTTTGTTAAAGGATTCTCGATGATTGCTACACTGATGATTAGATTGCTACAGAAAGATGTGAATTTGAGTGGTCCGAGAAATGTCAACAAAGTTTTGATCAATTGAAATCATTGTTAACTGAGGCGCGAGTTTTGATTCAACCTGAGTCGGGTAAAGAGTTTGTGATTTTCAATGACGTGTCATTGAACGATTTAGGTTGTTTTTTGATGCAAGAAGGTAAAGTGGTAGCTTATGCCTTTAGACAGTTGAAGTCGCATGAAAAGAATTATCCGACGCACGATTTATAATTGGCCGCTATTGTTTTTGCATTGAAAATTTGGCGACATCATTTATTCGGTGAAAAGTTCCATATCTTTACCAATCACAAGAGCTTGAAGTATATAATGACTTAGAAAGATTTAAATTTGGGACAATGAAGATGGGTCAAACTGTTGAAAGACTATGAGTTAGTGATTGATTATCATCCGGGGAAAGCGAATGTAACACCCCAAACCCGGCCTAGACGTTATGGCCGAATCTGGCGTGTCACGTTGATGTGTCTTTTGAAAATTTGACTTGTTGGTAGAAATTCATTTCTGAGTTGAAATCTCTTTGTTAAAACTCAAATCATCTTAACCATTTACTAACCAATAAAAATGTATTTACTTTAAAAACATTGTTTGTTGCGGATGCAATATCCAAAATGTTGCGAAAACGCGGTGTTTTGAAAACAATTGATCTTTTTGAAAACCAACGTTCTATCACTATCAGTTAAGTATCAAATAAATTAAGCCAAAATAACATAACTTAGGTTTAAGAGGCCTTATTGCATAATCAATAGCCCAATATGAAATTTAAATAAGTAAGTCTAAAGTAGAACATCAGCGATCGTGTGGCCACCTCCGAGTTCCTCGCGGCTCCAAATCGTCTAAGGCTGGGGATAACCTGTACAGTTAAAAGAAAGGGTGAGTTTACGAAAACTCAATGTGTAATCCCCTATCAATCAGTCAGTAACAATATATGCGAGATGATGCGGGCCTTGGCCCTATTCGAGAATGATGCAGTGTAGGCCATAGCCTATTTCAGTAACAGTGTGGGCCTAAGCCCAATACAGTATCAGTACGGTGCAAATATGCAACCCACCCCAATCCAGTCAACACACCACCCATACCAACCAACACACCATGTGGGGATAAAATCAACCCACCCAGCCAGCACACCAATATCGCAAAGAAAGCGCGATGCGAGATATGTGGCAAAGCCACGATCTGATATACTTCCTCCGTAATAAAGATACCTCAACCCCATGCAGTATCTCGTGTATGCAGAATTTCATGCTCAGAATTAGTCATTTAATTCACAGACAAATCAGTCATTTAAATCACAGACAAATCAGTCATTTACCCATGAGGGGCAAAATAGTCATTTTACCCTTTAGGGGTATTATGGTCATTTTACCCTACAAGGATATTACAGTCATTTTACCCTACAGGGGCATTACGGTCTTTTTACCCTACAGGGGCATTACAGTCATTTTACCCTACAGGGGTATTACGATCATTTTATCCTACATGGGCATTACGGTCATTTTACCTACAGGGGCATTACGGTCATTTTACCCTACAGGGAAATTACGGTCATTTTACCCTACAAGGGCATTACGGTTCTTTTACCAAGCCCATCAGTAAGCCTACAGTCGTCTTGAGCGACTCGAGCGACCATAACAATACAAACAGTGTAAATGGGCCCAAAGCCCATTATGGCCTAAGCCCATGAAATCGCTCATGGCAGCCTTTTTCGTCGTACGCCCACGTTTCGTGGGCTTGGTTTACCATACGAGCGTTCGCACGCTCAATGCCCTACCTTTCGGCTTTTCGGCTTTCACCTTTCTACAGTCTAATCAGTGTGTGCGTACACACTTTACCGGCTTTTACACCTATTACCATTTGCAGGGTGCGGTTACACACCTATTTACGAAACCGCTCCAAGTTCCAAGAGCACCCAACCTTGCTTGAATGAGGCGACTTTAGTCCTCCAAGACCGCTGTTCAGAGACGATCACATGCCCTTGTTTAATTTCTATATTACAATACACAAATCTTATTAACCAAGATCGATCATATGTGTGGCCTAAAACCACCAATATCAGCTTAAGGAATAATAGAACATATTTGGCCTAAACCCAAAGGAAAATAAGGTAACGTATTTACATTAATTGAGTAATAGAAGAAAAGGGTTTTGATTGCCTGAGTAACACTTGCACTTCTTCACTTCTCGAGAATACCTAGAACCCAATGAACCTCCAATCGCGAGGAAGGGACAAAACCGTAATCAACGAACATAAAAAGAAGTCACATTCGGCTTTTCAGAAAATAAAAGAGGACAGAATTGTAGACATAAAGAAAGACTAGGGAAACAAAAAAGGGAAAATATGAGTACCTACCGGTTTGTTACCACTATTGCAGAACTGAAATCACAACACCAATAGGAAGAAATAAAGGAGACAATCGGCCCAAGTTGAGGGATATGGAATTTGACCAAGTATCAAATATGGAAGAATGAAGGATCAACGTTCAGAGAATTGCTAGATAGTTTGGAACAGGGAAGAAAAGATGAGAGAAAAGGAAATGGAGAGGAAAAGGAAAGCAGAGAATCGACCACCATAAATATTATCAAGGAAAGGAATTTCATTCTCACCAGACAACAGTATTCGGCCTAAAAAAGTATTATGGAAAGAGAAGAAAAATGAGTAAACGGAGAGAGCAGAAAAGAGAGGAAAACAAATCACTAAACAGGGTATTGGAGGAACAAGTAAAACCGAAGGCCAAAACCCCTAACAGTAGTCGGTATAGTAACAAAAGGCAATAAAGTATGATGGAAAATTGAAATGCAGAGAACACCAAATCCCAAAACATTTTCTTCAGTTCCCACACTCCCCATACGACACAACTCTTTTCCCCAAACCAATATTCCTTGATTTTCTCCACAATTTCCCCCTAAAAATCCTCCTTTATATCCTCCCTGATTTTCTCCATATAAGACTTATTCAAACTCCACCTTGCAGAGTTTCAGTCAAACTCTACTACTCATACAGCGAGAATGTAAAATAAATACTCCTTTGCGCATCATGAGACTCGAACTTGAGCTCCCTTGCAGTCTTAAACACGTGACTGCCACTGGACTACAAGCTTAACTTGTGTCATAATTCCGCCATAATTTCTTTTAAAGCCTACATGCTAACACCAAGGTTCACTTAAGACAAAACCAAAATTTTGCAAAAGCCAGGGGTTGAACCCAGGACTTCTCAGACACTCCCAAACTCTCCTAAATCACTTAACCATCAAAGCAAACAATCAATTGTGTCATTTTCTTGCACACACAAACTTTCATGTGTTCCCACGCCCAAGACCTATTTCCTTCTAGGCCCAAATTCAGGGCGTTACAGTGAATGTAGTCGCGGATGCGCTGAGTAGAAAATCATTATTTGCTTTGCAAGTGATGAATACACATTTATCTTTATTTGGCGGTGGTTTGGTTCTAGCAGAGTTAAAAGCTAAACCGGTATTTCTTCAGCAAATTTGTGAAGCTCAGAAGTGTGATAATGAATTGCAAGCTAAAAGAGTGCAATGTGAGTCAACTACTGGTTCAAATTATCAGATCGGATCTGATGATTGTTTAATGTTTCGAGGTAGAATTTGCGTACCAAAGAATTCCGAGCTTATTCAAAAAATTCTACACGAAGCACACAGTGGTTGTTTATCTATTCACCCGGGAAGTACAAAAATGTACAATGATTTGAAACAGTTGTATTGATGGTCAGGCATGAAACGAGACATTTCAGAGTTTGTGTTGAGATGTTTAGTTTGTCAGCAAGTTAAAGCCGAACATCAAGTGCCTTCAAGATTACTACAGCATGTGATGATACCAGAGTGGAAATGGGATAGAGTTACGATGGATTTTGTATCGGGATTACCCCTGTCTCCGAAGAAGAAAGATTCTATTTGGGTTGTCAATGATCGACTGACGAAATCTGCACATTCCATTTCGATACGTACTGACGTTTTGCTTGATAAATTGCCTGAATTGTACATTTATGATATCGTTAGATTGCACGGGGTGCCAGTGTCAATTATTTTAGATAGAGATCCGATGTTTACGTCGCGATTTTTGAAGAAATTGCAAGAAGATTTGGGTACGAGGTTGAACTTTAGTAGCACATTTCATCTGCAAGCCGGCGATCAATTTGAGAGAGTAATTCAGATTCTCGAAGATATGCTTCGTTGTTGTGTTTTAGAATTTGATAGCAACAGGGAGAAATATTTTCCATTGGTTGAATTCGCGTATAACAACAGTTTTTTCAATCAAGCATTAAAATGGCACCTTATGAAGCATTGTATGGTCGTAAAGGTCGAACTCCATTGTATTGGACTGAGCTGAGTGAGAAAAAGATTCGCGGGGTTGATTTGATTAGAGAGACTGAAGATAAAGTGAAAGTAATTTGCGATAGTTTAAAAGCAGCTCCAGATCAACAGAAATCGTACGCAGATTTGAAATGAAAAGACATTGAATTTCAAATCAGCAACAGAGTATTTCTGAAAGTATCTCCATGGAAGAAAATCCTTCATTTTGGTCACAAAGGCAAATTGAATCCGCGATTTATCGGGCCGTATGAGATTATTGAAAGAATAGGGTCGGTTGCATATCGACTAGCTTTACCATCATAGTTAGAAAATATTCACAATGTGTTCCATGTGTCGATGTTACGACGGTATCAATCGGATCCATCACACGTAATTTCTCTGGCAGAGATTGAGATTCAACCTGATATGACATATAACGAAGAACCGATCAGAATTTTAGCTCGAGAGGTTAAAGAATTGAAAAATAAAAGCATAGCTTTAGTAAAAGTTTTGTGGCATCAGCACGGTATCAAAGAGGCTACGTGGGAACCCGAGGAAGCTAGGAGAAAAAAATACCCTAACCTCTTTTCTGGTAAGATTTTCGAGGACGAAAATTCCTAAGGGGGGAGAGTTGTAACAGCCTATTTTTAGTCAAATCGGAACAGTGGTTTTGGGACCACAAATCTAATGTCAAAATATTTATTTTATTATTATTATAATATTTACAGCATGATAAGATAATTGTGTGAAAATTTCGTTAAGAAATTTTATCGTTTGAATGGTCAATTTGATAAAAAGGACTAAATTGCGTAAAGTGTAAAACTTGTGTTCTATTAGCTAAAGGTGTCTAATAACTATATAACTTTAAATTGGAGGTCCTTATATGGTAATTAGCCCATTTATAAAGTTAGTGGACAAAGATGGACATCTTATAATGGCTTTAAATCTTTATAATAAAGGTTAAATAAGTAAATTAGTTTTAAAATTAAAATTAAGTATAATAAAACCATATTTTTAGTCCATCTTCTTCCTTAGCCTAAAATTAGAAGAAGAGAACTCCATTTTTAGGTTTGAAGCATTCGGTCACTTCTCTAGCTAGCAAGTAAGTGATTTTTGACCCCATTTTTGATGATTTCTATGTTTTTGACATCGTTGCAGCTTAATCTAGCTAGCCCAGGGGCTATTTTGCAAAATTGTTAAAGGTTTAGGGTTTTGCCATTCATGAATGTTGATGTATTTTTATGTTTAATGGTATAAAATTCATGCTTGTTGTTAGATAAACAACACTTGTAAAGTGATTTTTGACAAAATTGTCAATTAGGGGTCAAACTGTGAAATGTGTAAATTTAGTGGTTAAATTATGAAATAAATGAAAAATATGGACTACTAGAGACCTAATTGAAATTCAACGAGCATGGGTTTTGGATGAATTGCATGAATTTAGATTTTATGAAATAAGGACTAAATTGTAAAAATGTTGAAATGTTAGGGGCAAAAGTGTAAATTTACGTTAATGTATATTTTGGACTAAATTGAATAGAGTGATAATTAAATAAGCTAAATTTGATATTATTTAAATCAATAAAGCTGAAATCTAGATTTAGATTGGGGAAAGAATAAGGTTTCGGATTAATCGACTTATTACGCCATTATTGCATTCGAGGTAAGTTCGTATATAATAAACTTTATTATAATTGTATTATAAATGCTTTGATATTACATAAATTGTGAGTACGACTCTACGGACATGTTCAACGATGATTCGGCAAGTGAGAAATCCCAGTTGAACCTTAGGAATAAATTAGGATACGAATGACATGTCATTAGGGATTATGTGATTGGGTGTTGGTCTGTACGTCCTACCGATGGCTAAGTTATCCAGCATGTGTTACGGATACTCGTCAACTTGTGTGAGCAGCACTGTGTAGCTTCGTCATGACCGTCAGGTTTTGTGAGCAGATCCGTTGATAGCTCGAGAGTAAGCATTATATGTGATATGAGATTGAGATAGCTTCGGCTATATATGTGGCACTTAGTGTGCGAGATTCCAGAGTATCCAATAGTATTCCGAATGGTTCAACGGGTATATCAAAGATATGGATGAGTATGAGATTGATTCGATATGGTACAGGTATGTACATGAATCGTATAAGCTTTGAATCAAAGAAACTTGTGAAGTTCAATTCTAACCTTACGATTTTAAAACGTGATAGGTTTGTGTATTTATATGAATTCTATATAGATATGTTCAATTATTGATTGGTATATTTTGTTAAGTTGTGTTTATTATCATACGAGCTTACTAATCTTTATAGCTTACTTTGTTTGTTTTTCCGTGTTTTATAGTGAAACCAAAGCTAGCTCGGATTCGAGATTGTTGGAGACTTCATCACACTATCCTACTATCACTTTGGTACTTTTGAATTTAAGTATTTTAAGTATATGGCATGTATAGAATTATGGTCATTTTGGTTATGGATTGATAATGAATTTAGCCATTTGAATTGACTTATAAATGCCTAAAGTTTAGTTTTGTATATAACCATGAGAGTTGGCTTCCTTTGGTTAATTTGGTTGTGTATACATATGTGCATACGGCTTTGGATATGTGATTAATGATGGTTATGTTATGCTTGTTGATATTTGGTAATTAGGGGTGCTAAATTGTTGAGAATTGAATTTGATATATTTGTAAGATTAGGCTAAATGATGCAAAATTTGAAATGGCGTATTGATGATTTGAGATTATGAGTTTTGGTATGAAATTAAATGGCATATTATGGTATTGACGTGGTTTGTATTGGTTGGTATTGAAATGGTATGAATTATGCTTGGTTGAGAGTAGATGAATGCCTATATATGCCATGTTTTGATGCCAAAAGGATTGTTTAGGTATGTGCAAAGTTGGGTTGCAAATTGGCTTGGTAAATAGCCTATTATTGTCCACACGGGTAGAGACACGGGCGTGTTTCTCAACTGTGTGTGGCACACGGTTATGTTACACGGCCGTGTGTCCCTTGGTGTTGAATTAAAAATCATGTTAGTATGGTCAACACAGTTTAGCACATAGGCGTGTGACTTGGCCGTGTGGCATAAGTCAGTATACCCTATAGGTTCGCACGGCCTAGCACATGTTCTAGCACACGGGCGTGTGTGGTCATTTTTAGGGCACACGGGCTAACCACACGGGCGTTTGTTCTAGCCGTGTGTGTTGGCCATGCAACCCAAGTCAGAGAGTTACACGGGGTCAGACACGGGTTGGGAGACGGCCATGTGATCCAATTTCGAATGTCCAGACGGCCTGTGGCACGAGCGTGTCTTTGGTCGTGTGAGACACATGGCCGGGCCACACGGGCCTGTGTCCCCTGTATTTCGAAAAATTTTATTAGTTTTCTAAAAGTTTCCTAAGTTATCGATTAGTCCCGAACTACTCCTAAAGCATGTTTTGGGCCTCGTAGGCTCATATTAGGGACAATGTGAGTGAATTTGTTTGATGTTGAATGATGATTACATGAAGTTGAAAACTGTATGTGAAATGTATGTTTAATCGTGTTATAAGTCAGGTAACGATCGGTAACCCTATTCTGGCATTGAATACGGGTAAGGGCTATTACATAATATACAAGAAAAATATAAAGTTGTAAATAAATGCAATGGTTATAGCCCATAAAACTACGGTGTTCCTCCCAAGCCAATGGGAGAACCATAGGAAATCCTAAGAGTTTATGCCGTTTCTTAAGTTTCTTTTCCACTTTAGGTAGCCCAGCCTTCGTTTTCTCTAGTCCGTATCAACTCGTACAATTTACAAGTATAGAAACTCTTTTTACATACAAGGGAGTAAGATGGGAAGAGAAATACAAGAGAAATATAGAAAGGCATGACACGCAGGTGATATTTATAAAATTACACCCTTTGCAAATAATAAATTATATGGGCTATCAGGCAATAACCATGCATTTCCAAACACCTTGCATATCAAACATAGTATACAACATGTATAACATACAATCGCATCAACTAATAAATTTAATCCTGAATTTGTATCGTGCAAGTGGCTCTGATACCACTGTTGGCTCGTCGATAAGCCTCATGGCGCAGCGAAAAAATTATTCCAGCGATGATCAACCACGGATCCATGTATGAGGAATGAATCGGGCTGAAAATGCACCTTCTTTACTGAAAACGTTTAAAGGATGTTGTTGATTCGATGTCGATTCCAAGCTACAAGGAAAATGTCTCGGCCTCTACGTAGTCCACCCCGTAAAAGACGGACAACCACTTTCTCTTGAACTTTTCAGAGAGAATTAAAAACGGTTATTAGACCTTTTAAATTATTAACTTATTAACCTTAACATACTAAGGGATTATCATCCTTTTATTCTCTTTGATATCTCATATTAAAAAGGAAAACCAAGATTATTCCTTTATTAATAGAGAAGGCAAATGGAAAGTTAGAAAAATAAATTATATTCTTTCCAAAAGAATATTAATTTCCATGTCTTTTATATTTTGAACGAAATTAATTAATATAATTATTTATATAAATACAATAATATTTTGTATGAATCAAATTCATATACTAATTATATTCTTTTCAAAAGAATATTAATTTCCATGCCTTTTATATTTTGATCGAAATTAATTAATATAACTGTTTATATTAATAAATTCTGTAAAATATATACAATTAATATTTTGTATGAATCAAATTCATATATTAATTATATTATTTCCAAAAGAATATTAATTTCCATGTCTTTTATATTTTGACCGAAATTAATATAACTATTTATATTAATAAATTCGGTAAAATATATACAATTAATATTTTGTATGAATCAGATTCAAATATTAATTATATCCTTTGCAAAAGAATATTAATTTCCATTTTTTTATATTTTAACCGAAATTAATTGCTATAATTGTTTATATTAATAAATTCGGTAAAAATATAAACAATTGTTATTAATATCTTATTAAGTGGATGTCCATCAAAATAAAGATAAGTTGTAATGTACTTTAAATTCTAATAGTCATTAGAATTAGACTTCTACTTCGTTTATACTTCTTATTCTTATAAATAGAGACTTTGGAGAAGCTTTGTAAATATTTCTATTGATCAATAAAATACACTTTCTCTTTTGCTCTCTCATTTTCTTTGTTCTTTACTCTCTTTCTATTTATTTTATAACACGTTATCAACATGATTTTCTTTTAATTTTATTTCTCCGTAAGTCACACAAAATTTCCCATTTCACCAAGCCTTACCCCTTTCAAGCAACAACCAATGCAATAGTCGGTCACTCAAATTTGCTACTCAAGCTGTTGTCTATTGCCTTCTAGAGCTACTACTATTTTAATATTCAATTGAGGCATGCACATTATGGGTAATTATTATACAAAGAAATTTATATAATCCTTACGTTGTATGATTTTTGCCTTTGTTGATTTTTTTGGTAAATTTATTTTATAAAAAATGTAACGCCCCAAAAATCTTTAATGTTTATTTTTGTATATTTGTGACACAACTGTGTATTTGCTTCAGTGGTTAAGTGTTCTAGGAGTGTCTGAGAAGTCTTGGGTTCAAGCCTTAGCTTGGGCAAAATTTTGTTTTTGTTTTAATAAACCCCTATCTTTAGACAGTATGCTTATAAATAAATGTTGTTAATTTATGTCAGAATGGGCCTGCTGGTCTGGTGGTTAAGGGGAGTGTAAATGAGCTAAAGATTTGGAGTTCGAGTCCTTGCGCGAGCAAAGGAGTTGTTTTTGCTTCTTATGCCATGTGAGTTTTTGGTGCAGTCGAAATACTGAGTGGTTGAGTAGTTGTGGGATTGGTAGAGAAAATTAAGGAGTTTGAAGTGTGTGGGGAAAGTGAACGGTTGGTGTTGAGGATTTTAAGGAGAGGATTAGGGAATGGGATGAGATTGAGCTGAACTTGAACTCTGTTTTTTCGAAATTCGGCACCCTCTTCCCAAATTCCCCAGGTTCTGACGGCAAAACCCTTTCCCCTTAGGCGAAATCTCTTTTTGGCAATTCGACTTTACCATATTTTTTTCTTCTTTTCTCTGGAATTTTCGGTAACTGTGTTCTTCTTTACCGAATTGCATTTCATTCTCCCCTCTCCACTTTGCTATTTTTTTTTCTCCTCTTCTTCTTTCTCGAACCCTTCTCTTGTGCCGAATTTGTGTTTTGGTTGTGCTTTTGTTCTCTAGCCGAACCTTTTCTCAATTTCGGCTTTGGGCTATTGGTTTTCTATAATCTCAATCGGCTGTCCTGCGCTCGTTGGTACTGGTATTGCTAATCGATTTCTGGATCTCCTTTTCAATTCGGTTTTGACCTTTCTAAAGGCAAACCTTCCCCTCCATAATTATAAGGTTTTCTCTCCTTCTTTTAACCTCACTGTGTCAACTCTTTCCAATTTTGCTCTGCCGAATTTGGGTGCTAATTCTATTCCGTGATTTTGCGTTACGGTAAGTGGTGTTTCGTTTTGATTGAAGCTAGTCATGCGAATGGTTAATAAGTGTTTCGGTTGGATTGCAAGAATTAGTGGTTATTCAGTTTCGACAGCTTAAGTGGGCATGCCTTGGTTGTTCAAATGTGGTAAGTGAATGACGGTGTAGTGATTAAGTATTTCGCGTAGGGTCGTGGTAAATTCGTTAGACTTGCGACTAATCTATTGTTTATGATTGAATTTAGATTGGAGTGCTCAAGGATTGGGTACGCTTTTTCGCAAATAAGGTGTGTAACAGTACTCTATAAACGATATAGGTGAAATGTCGAAAAGTGTGAAACGTTGACGCCACACGGGCGTGTGGCTACCCGTGTAGTAGGCCGTGTGACTAAACATGGGTGTATGATCGACGAGGCCGGCCATGCGCGATTTCATGGACCGGGCCGAACTGGGCCGTGTGGGCCCCACGGTCGTGTGGGCCCCACACAAGCAAACCACACGGGCGAGTGGAAAGTTTTGGGCCAAGCCGTGTGATTCACACGGCCAAGTCCATTTTGAGTCGTGTGGGCCACACATGTGTATGGCCAACATGGGCTAGCATCATGGGCTTGTAGGCCCATTTTCACGCTTTTAAGCTGCTAAGGTTGCGGGTCGCCGAGTTGAGTTGTTGTGGACTCATTGTAGGGTTGGTAAGCTTACTCGAACCCTAATCGATGAATGATTGTTATACCCCTGTGTGATGTATATATATATATGTACATGTATGACTGTATTTTAGCATGCTATTTAAATTGTACTGAATACATGTATGATACCATGGTATGTCATGACATCATTGCATGATGCATTGCATGGGGATGGGTTTTACATTGATCGGAGGAAGTGTACTGAAAGGCTTCGAGCCTAAATTACTGGCAACCCAGCTGCATATTAATGTAAAGTGCCGCATTCGGTACTCTCTGGAGTGTAGGGATGGGTGGGTTGATTATATCCCCACATGGAGTGTAAGGCTAGACGGAGATGGAGTGTAGAGGCTGGATGGGTAGGATTTGTATACTGTTTCATATGTTACTGCACTGATTCATGTTACTGTAATGGGTCAAGGACCAAGCACATGACTGTTCTGTACTGAGATGGGCCAAATCCTAAACTGAAACTGTAACTGATACTAAAAAAGGGCTTAAGCCCATACTATGTTTGTTTTCTGTCTGTTTGCTAATATGGGATTACACACTGAGTTTCGTAAAATCACCCATCTGTTTTAACTGTACAAGGAATCCCCAGTCATAGGCGGATCAGTGCAACAGAGGACTCAGTAGTGGCCATACAACATATCTAATTTGATTTAGTATTTTATGATTTCAACTTAATTTTTGGGGTATTTTATTGTAATAAGGGCCTTTGGATTTATAATTTTAATTTGGGATTTTATTTTGGTTTATAATTTTAATTTGGTATTTTATTTTATGATAAGTGTTTTATCAAAATTTCCTCAAATATGCAATCGGTTTAAAAGCTTCCGCAATGACTGATGCTTTGAAAATTAATAACGTTTTTAAAAGGGAATAACTTTTCAATGATTCATGCTTTGAAAATGAACGACCCGTTTTTAGACTCATCATTGAATAACACAAAGTGATTAAATAGAAATAAGGATTTCAATGACAACATATTTTACGAAAAACACTTCAATGTGACATCGCCAGATTAGGCCATAATGTCCAGGCCGGGTTTGGGGTGTTACATTTAGTGGTATCAGAGCCAGGTTGCAAAACTCGGCTGTGGATTGGGTTTTTAAACTTGAATTTCTAAAGAATTATCTTCAAATGGTTTGAAGTGTTTTGAAATATTTTACAGAATGTGTGGCACGTCGAGTCTCCGACGCTGATCCTGTAAGTTCTCTCTAAAAACTGCATTATAATTTTGACTGAAACTGTTATATGTTCTAAACTGAAGCTGCTATAGGTAGTATATCCTACGACTACTATAGATGGGCTGTGCTAAAAATACTTAAGATAGTGTATACTGAGACTGTAGCGAAACTATTAGGTACGAAAACAGACATTGAATTACTATACTGCTTTACATAAAACTTTGATTAACAAATACTGAAACTATAAACTGATCTGCATAAAACTATTAATACAGATAACATGAGATTAGACAATGAGCACTAGAGGTACAAGCGGACGGGGTACAAGGGGTCGTGGTAGAGGCCATAGAGGTGCTCGAGCTAGGTCCTCGTCATCTGGCAACATACCTAATTTGGAAACCAGTGAGACACCGACTTCACCTGTGACTGAGACTGGGTCTCATGATTGAACGGCTGGGGACGACGTACTTTCCCAAGCCATGTTAAGAATTCTGGAGAGGGTCACTGGGACCAACACTGGTACTGGGGGTCGAGGGTCGGTTACGGAACGACTCTGGTCCAATGGAGCTGAGATTTTTAGGGGTACTGCTAGAGTTGCCCCTAATGTGGCTGAGTACTGGATAGAGGCCACGGAGTGAATTATGGACGACCTGGACTGCACCCCCGAGAAAAAATTAAAGGGTACAGTATCGCTGCTATGAGATGAAGCATATCAATGGTGGCTCACTGTAAAGGAGGGCACTCAGCCCGAACGACTGACCTGGGAATTCTTTAAATCTGCCTTCCAGGGAAAATACGTGGGTGCCAGTTATGTGGATGCCCGGAGGAGAGAGTTTTTAAATCTGACTTAGGGGGACAGATCAGTGGCCGAATGTAACACCCCAAACCCGGCTTAGAAGTTAGGCCCGAATCTGGCGTGTCACATTGAAGTGTTTTTCGAAAACCATGTTTTCATTGAAAACCCTTCTTATTTAAAAGCTTAAGTAAAATCCCAGTTACGTTAGTTTATTTTTAAAACGAGGTACATTGAAAAATTTATTAATTTTATTCCCAAAACATCTTTTCAGTTGCGGAAGCTAATTTTGAAGGTAATTAATTTACGAAAAAAATTTAGTCGCGAAACCATTTCGAAAATGTTGCGAAAACATAGTGTTGTTTTAAAAACAGTTAGCATTAAACCATGATTTACTTCTAACGGATATAATTCAAAGTAAATAAAAACCCCAAGTTAAAATCCAGAACCTTAAAGAGGCCTTATTACAAAAATTAAAACCCAAAACGGAAACTAAAGCATAAATGGAGTCCAAAGGCAGTCGTGTGGCCATCTCCGAGTCCCTCGTAGCACCAATCCTCCTTATGCTGGGGATTACCTGCACAGTTAAAAACAGGGTGAGTTTGCGAAAACTCAGTGTATAATCCCCTCCTAACTAAAACAATTAGTAAAACAAACAGAATTCAGAATCAGTCTGGGTCGAAGCCCAATTATAGTAACAGAACAATGTGTGTGGGTCTAAGCCAAGTACAATTTCACTTGGGTCTCAGCCCTTATTAGAATCAATTGGGCCTAGCCCATTCTCCATATCAGTAACAGTTGGGCCTAGCCCATATCAGAATCAATTCCTTATGCATAATGTGTGATGCATGCTAGCCCATCCCATCCAACCCTGCACTTGCCTCCGTCCAACCCTACACTACCTGCAGGGAATAAATCACCCACGCCATCCCTACACTCCCAATGTTAGCACCAGTTGCGGCACAAAAATGGCCTAAATGGTCATGCCATTTCAGCGAAAGAAACATCAAATGCTGAAACCCAAAAATGAGCCAATCCCCCTAGTCAAATTCTTGAGCAACCCCCAAAGTCCCTATTCGGCTCAGACACTACTTCATCCCCCCTTTCCTTGATCTCCTCCTGCAACCAATATCCCTCAACATCCTCCTTAATCTACTCCCCACCTCCCATTAAAAAACCAATACCAATCAAACCTTCACCAAGTAGAGTTCCACTCCAACTCAACTTCTAGCTCAGCAAGAAGTAAAATAAATTACTCTTTTGAGCAGAGAGAGACTTGGACCTCTGACCTTCTTGCCCCCTTTTGACGCCACAACCACTGGACTACAAGCTCATCTTGTGTCACATTTTAATCTTAATTACTTAAAAGGCTTAATACCAGGAGTCAGGGTTCCCCTAATGCTAAAAAATAAAAATTTCCCAAATGACATGACTTGCACCCAGGACTTCTTAGAAGCCCCCTAACCTTCCAAAATCACTCACCTAACAGATTCAACATGCATTTGTGTTGTTCTCTTGTTCTCAAAAATTTTACACACTCCCATGCCCAAGGCCCAATAGCCCCAATTCTACTAGGCCCAAATTCAGGGTGTTACAATTCTACCCCCTTAAAGAAAATTTGTCCTCGAAATTTCCAACTATCTAATAGCCACACAACCCAAACTAAACCACCGCGCTTCTGTTGCGTAGTCTAATTCCAAAACTTTACCTCTTACGCACACCCAAAATACCTATCCTGTAACATCCTAGATTAAGGGTTATGCGTTTGTGCATAATTCATGAGTTAGTAGGTTTTGGCAGTATTTGAAAGTGTATTAAGGGTTTTGAGAACCCTAGGGTGTAGGTGAAAGTTTAGGGAAAATATTGGATTTTAAGTATAAAAGGGGGAGCTGGGTGAAGAAGCCTTTAAGAAAAGTTTTGGGAAGTTTAGGACACCAGTAGCCGTGTGGTAAAGTGGCAAGGGACGCCACCTAGGTACTGGGGAGTTTGCGTCAAGTGGAGTGCCAAGGGGAGGAGGTTCGAGCTGCAGGAATCGCACTTGGGAGTTTTTATTTTTGTCGTTAAAGGGGACCAAGGCCAGGGAGGCCTTAAGGGAAAAATCTTAGGCGTGTTTGGCATAAAATAGGCCTTGGTAATGTGGCTACAAGGCGCCACTTAAGGGCCTGGAAATGACGCTGTGCTGGTCTTGGGTTCGAGCAACGTAGGAAGCAATGGACTTTTATTTTTGGCGTTAAAAGGGGAGTTAGGCTAAGGAGGCCTTAAGTATAATTGTAAGGACTTTTGGACATGAAAGTGAGCCTGGTAAAGTGGCTTGGACGCTTGCGGCAAAGGGAGCTTCAAGAGGGCTCAGGTTCGAGCCTTGTTGACAGTAGTAGGCGTGTTTTTATTTTGTTTCTGGCGTTAAGACAAGGGGGAGCTAGGGAAGGAGGTCTTAAAATGAATTGGGGCGAGTTTATGTCAGAAAAAAATGCTTTGGCAAAGTGGCCTGGGGCGTTGCCTGTAAGCTTGCTCCAACAGGTCGCGGGTTCAAGGCTTGTGAGCAGCAAGGAGGGGTGGTTTTATTTTGTTTTTGCATCAAGGTAGGGGAGGGGAAGGTTATACGGCAATTGGACTTCTATTTGGATGAAGATTAAGCTTATTTTATCCTATTAATATTCGGCCAAGAGTAGGATAATTGTAGTTTTATTTATTTATTTTATTATAGGATAATTATGGTTTTGTTTACATTAAATGAGATTTTATTTTATTTATTTTAGTTTAATAGATAGATAAGAGATAAGGTGTTGGATTAATTATTTTATTTGTTAAGAGATAAAATAGGAGTTTAAGTTGGGATTTGATAAGGGGGAAAGTGGTGGCCGATTGTTGGACTCTAGGAGCTTGAATTTTCGGTATAAATATGGTGCTAGTGTGTGCTAAATTTCCCCTTCCAAAACCTTTCTTTTTCATATTGGTTATTGCCGAAATTTAGTACCTCTTTTCCCATTGGTGCCGTTCTTCTTGTGCAAAATCCATTTATATTTCTTTCTTTCTTGAATTTTCTAAGTGTCGAAGTTCTTCTACTTTTCCCTTATTCATCTTTTTATTTCTTCCAACCCCAAATTCCCTTGTAGCCAAATATTTCTTGTGATTTAAAGCCTTAGCTGAATCTTATAGCTTTCTCCTTCTCCTTTCTTCTCTTGAGATCATAAAGTGCCGAACCACCATTGTTGTTCTCAGAAGCCGAATCTTTAAAGGAGGGTGCTGTCGACTACTTACTTTAGGCTCTTCAAAGCAAACGTGTAATAGTGGGACTTCGACTATTCAAGGAGTAAGTGGTGATTCGGGATTTTCGAAAAGTTAGGTAAGTGTTATGTGATATTCGGCTATAAGCCATATTTTGGATATTAAGGGTTGATCGATTGAGTACTTTGGTTCTTAGGAGCAAATCGACAGGAGTAAGAAGAGTTTCGGGATTCTAGATTGTGTTAGATTCGAGTAGTTCGGGATTTCGCTAAATAGACAGTGTGTGATTAACCCTTTGTTTTCGGGTTTATGGTATATTGTATGTGTTGTGTAAATGCTAATGCGTGCAAAGTGGCGATTGTGAATGGTTACCCTTAAGGGGTATATCGGAAATCAGGTCAGTGTTAATTATTAAGAATGTGAATATGCCAATGAGAATATGTTTGTATGCCGAATAGCATGTGCATGCATTATTTTACTATGTTATGACATTGTCATATGTTGCATGTGCATGGGATGGGATATGAATGTGACTATCGAAGGAAAGGGTGTTCTTTATGTACGTGGTCTAATGTTAGCCTTGTGCTACATTAGCGCTTGATGTTAGCTATGTGCTTCATCAAGGGAGGTGTTGGCTAGGTGCCACATCTCGGCAGATGATAGCTGTGTGCATCACTGTGGATTGAGGATGACCTCGAGTCACCTCGTGGATATTGACATGTGGGGTCACTCAGGTGATCGGTGGCTTAGCCACGGCCTTGAGCAAGCAGTCCGTCAAGGTAAGATATTTGGGATCACTTAGTTGATCGGTGGATTAGCCACGGCCTTGAGCCAGTCCGTCAAGGTAAGATATGTGGGATCACTTAGTTGATCGGTGGATTAGCCACGGCCTTGGGGGCGCAACAGGCAAAGGTAGGTGTAACGGATGGACCCTAGGTTGGGTTGGGTGCACTTTGCATAAACTCATTATCCGTCATATGGGTTGATGATGAAATGGGCCAAGCCAGTATGTGGAAATTATGTGGTTAACTACCCTATTAGATGAATGTGATATGAATATGGGCCAAGCCCGTAATGTGATAACATGTGAATTTGATAATTGATATCGATATATGAGTTAATATGTGGTTAACATGTGGGTGGAATTCGGTGGATTAATTACACATCGAGTCCTGTATGACTCACCCAATTTTTATTAAACATCGCAGATGATTCGTGGTGATTGGACCGGGTTGGAGTGGATACGAGGTGGCCCATGCGAGAAGACATCTTCTTTATTTTATTCATTTATTACTAAGAACTTATGTTTAATTATTTGTTGTAATAAGGCCCAGTTAAAGTATTTAAGTATTTCTATTTGAGTATTTTTATTATGTTAAAGCAAAGTGACGATTGAATTATTATTTTGAAACCGGTTTATTTTCGGCAAAACTATATCCTAAAATGTATCATAAAGTTTTAACCAGGACATTTTTATAAACACCACACTTTACTTAAGATTTTAAATGGTCACCGTTTTACAAACTCAACAAGTTGTCATGATTTTATCTTTAGGTCGAATCTTCTCAAACGTTTTTCCGCAGTGGCATACCAGATCCGGTCAGGGCTTGTGGGCTGGGTTTGGGGTGTTACAAATTGGTATCAGAGCCCGGTTTAAAACTCGGCTTTGAGGGTTTTGGGTCCAAAAATAATTTTTTTCAAAGATGGGCTTTTCAAAAGTATGGGCTTTCATAAACTTTTCAGGTTATTCTGGCATGGCACCTGTATCTCTCAGGCCCAGTCCACGTGTAAGTACCCTTGACTACTGAAGTGAAATGTGTATGTGAATGTTATAAGTATGAAGGGAACGTAGATTAGTGAACTAGGATCTGTTGAACCCTAGGGCTAGTGCACTCAAACACATGCATAAGACTTAATGACTATTAAACAAACCTGTGAAGTAAGTCGAGCTAGGTGTGGCAAGCTGTTGTGCGCATGTCTAGGAGTGGATTCAGTGAAGAGCTTGGTATTTAAGCGGTCCTAGTGACTCACCTCCTCTTTACTCGAATCCTACCAGTGCGTAATGTAGTTCACCCTAACCAAGAGGACTTATTCACGGGCTAAACCAATCATTAAAACCCGAAAGGGACTAGCCATGCGATTTTATAAAATTCCTAGTTTTAAAATCCCTAAATTACCCTTTTAATTGTAGTAAAAGATTATTGTGAAATTTTTTCCCAAAATATCTCCGATTTACAAAATTACAAAAATGCCCCTGTATTGTAAATTACTAAAATACCCTTAGTTCTTAAGATTTTCAAAAATACCCTCGACGTTTGCTACAATATTTCTACTTTACAAAGATATCAAAAACTTACATTTTACAAATAACAAGATACCCCGATTTGGAAAATTTACTAAATCGCTTCGACTTCCAAAATTACTGAAATAACTTCGATTTCAAATTTTTGCAACACCTCTCGATTTGGAAAACAAAATAACCCAGAGATTTTGTAAATTCTGAAATACCTTTAATTTGAAAAATATTTTCGAATTGACCCGATTTATTACCAAAATACCTCGTAGGGAAAATGACGAAATTACCCACAGGTAGGGAAATGGATGGAATGGCCATAAAAGTGTAGTGAATGATGTTGTGAATGAATGTGACTTCATGGAGAAATGAATGTGTCTCTGCTTATGAATGTGAATGTGACTCCACGAGTTGGAGTAGTGAACTTGAACTAGAAACTTTGGTTGATCGAAAGAACTACTTACGAACATCTCTTTTCATAAAACAACGTCGCGAATAATCGGTGGAACAAAATTTCGATGCATAAAACTTTTAATCGATTAAATCGCGACGTTAGAAATGAGTTCTAGGGACGTGAACTTAGAGATTGTGCCTAGAAAGTATGATGGTTCTATTAAGATCGAGAGCGCTGACATAAGCGTAGAAAGCGGTGAGTTAAGATGTACGATTATTCGTTAGTAAGTAATTTCGAGGACGAAATTATTTTTAATGAGGGTAGAAATCAGAACATCCTAGATTAGGGGTTATGCGTTTGTGCATAATTCATGAGTTAGTAGGTTTTGGCGATGATTTGGAAGTTTATTAAGGGTTTTGAGAACCCTAGGGTGTAGGTGAAAGTTTAGGGAAAATATTGGATTTTAAGTATAAAAGGGGAGTGGGTGAAGGAGCCCTTAAGAAAAGTTTTGGGAGTTTAGGACACCGATGAGTCGTGTGGTAAAGTGGCAAAGGACGCACACCGGGTGCCGGGAGTTTGCGTCAAGTGGAGTGCCAAGGGGAGGAGGTTTGAGCTGCAGGAATCGCACTTGGGAGTTTTTATTTTTGTCGTTAAAGGGGACCAAGGCCGGGAGGCCTTAAGGGAAAAATCTTAGGCGTGTTTGGCATAAAGCAGGCCTTGGTAAAGTGGTCGCAAGGCGCCACAGGGCTGGCTCTGGAAATGACGTCTTTGGTCTTGGGTTCGAGCAACGTAGGAAGCAATGGACTTTTATTTTTGGCGTTAAAAGGGAGTTGGGCTAAGGAGGCCTTAAGAATAATTGTAAGGACTTTTGGACATGAAAGTGAGCCTGGTAAAGTGGCTTGGATGCTTATGCAAAGGGAGCTTCAAGA
The DNA here is from genome assembly GCA_025698515.1 of Gossypium sturtianum. NCBI lineage: Eukaryota > Viridiplantae > Streptophyta > Magnoliopsida > Malvales > Malvaceae > Gossypium > Gossypium sturtianum. Next base: position 41,171,762 of record CM046946.1, on the reverse strand, counting down.
GGGCTCAGGTTCGAGCCTTGTTGACAGCAGTAGGCGTGTTTTTATTTTGTTTCTGGCGTTAAGACACGGGGGAGCTAGGGAAGGAGGTCTTAAAACGAATTGGGGCGAGTTTATGTCACAAAAAAACTCTTTGGCAAAGTGGCCTGGGGCGTTGCCTGTAAGCTTGCTCCAACAGGTCGCGGGTTCAAGGCTTGTGAGCAGCAATGAGGGGTGGTTTTATTTTGTTTTTGCGTCAAGGTAGGGGAGGGGAAGGTTATACGGCAATTGGACTTCTATTTGGATGAAGATTAAGCTTATTTTATCCTATTAATATTCGGCCAAGAGTAGGATAATTGTAGTTTTATTTATTTATTTTATTATAGGATAATTATGGTTTTATTTACATTAAATGAGATTTTATTTTATTTATTTTAGTTTAATAGATAGATAAGAGATAAGGTGTTGGATTAATTATTTTATTTGTTAAGAGATAAAATAGGAGTTTAAGTTGGGATTTGATAAGTGGGAAAGTGGTGGCCGATTGTTGGACTCTAGGAGCTTGAATTTTCGGTATAAATATGGTGCTAGTGTATGCTAAATTTCCCCTTTCAAAACCTTTCTTTTTCATATTGGTTATTGCCGAAATTTAGTACCTCTTTTCCCATTGGTGCCGTTCTTCCTCTTGTGCAAAAGCCATTTATATTTCTTTCTTTCTTAAATTTTCTAAGTGCCGAAATTCTTCTACTTTTCCCTTATTCATCTTTTTATTTCTTCCAACCCCAAATTCCCTTGTAGCCGAATATTTCTTGTGATTTAAAGCCTTAGCTGAATCTTATAGCTTTCTCCTTCTCCTTTCTTCTCTTGAGATCATAAAGTGCCGAACCACCATTGTTGTTCTCAGAAGCCGAATCTTTAAAGGAGGGTGCTGTCGACTACTTACTTTAGGCTCTTCAAACCAAACGTGTAATAGTGGGACTTCGACTATTCAAGGAGTAAGTGGTGATTCGGGATTTTCGGTAAGTTAGGTAAGTGTTATGTGATATTCGGCTATAAGCCATATTTTGAATATTAAGGGTTGATCGATTGAGTACTTTGGTTCTTAGGAGCAAATCGACAGGAGTAAGAAGAGTTTCGAGATTCTAGATTGTGTTAGATTCGAGTAGTTCGGGATTTCGCTAAATAGACAGTGTGTGATTAACCCACTCGTTTTCGGGTTTATGGTATATTGTATGTGTTGTGTAAATGCTAATACGTGCGATGGCGATTGTGAATGGTTACCCTTAAGGGTATATCGGAAATCAGTCGTTAATAATTATTAAGAATGTGAATATGCCAATGAGAATATGTTTGTATGCCGAATAGCATGTGCATGCATTATTTTACTATGTTATGACATTGTCATATGTTGCATGTGCATGGGATGGGATATGAATGTGACTATCGAAGGAAAGGGTGTACTTTATGTACGTGGTCTAATGTTAGCCTTGTGCTACATTAGCGCTTGATGTTAGCTATGTGCTTCATCAAGGGAGGTGTTGGCTAGGTGCCACATCTCGGCGGATGATAGCTGTGTGCATCACCGTGGATTGAGGATGACCTCGAGTCACCTCGTGGATATTGACATGTGGGGTCACTCAGGTGATCGGTGGCTTAGCCACGGCCTTGAGCAGCAGGTCTGTCAAGGTAAGATATGTGGGATCACTTAGTTGATCGGTGGATTAGCCACGGCCTTGAGCAGCAGGTCTGTCAAGGTAAGATATGTGGGATCACTTAGTTGATCGGTGGATTAGCCACGGCCTTGGGCAGCAGGTCTGCCAAGGTAGGTGTAACGGATGGACCCTATGTTGGGTTGGGTGCACTTTGCATAAACTCATTATCTGTCATATGGGTTGATGATGAAATGGGCCAAGCCCAGTATGTGGAAATTATGTGGTTAACTACCCTATTAGATGAATGTGATATGAATATGGGCCAAGCCCAGAATGTGATAACATGTGAATTTGATAATTGATATCTGATATATGAGTTAATATGTGGTTAACATGTGGGTGGAATTCGGTGGATTAATTACACACATCGAGTCCAGTATGACTCACCCTATTTTTATTAAACATCGCAGATGATTCGTGGTGATTGGACCGGGTTGGAGTGGATACGAGGTGGCCCATGTGTAAGACATCTTCTTTATTTTATTGATTTATTACTAAGAACTTTTGTTTAATTATTTGTTGTAATAAGGCCCAGTTAAAGTATTTAAGTATTTCTATTTGAGTACTTTTATTATGTTAAAGCAAAGTGACGATTGAATTATTATTTTGAAACCGGTTTATTTTTGGCAAAACTATATCCTAAAATGTATCATAAAGTTTTAACCAGGACATTTTTATAAACACCACACTTTACTTAAGATTTTAAATGGTCACCGTTTTACAAACTCAACAAGTTGTCATGATTTTATCTTTAGGTCGAATCTTCTCAAACGTTTTTCCGCAGTGGCATACCAGATCCGGTCAGGGCTTGTGGGCCGGGTTTGGGGTGTTACATATCCAATAGAGCAGATAGATATCATACTAATACAATTTCCATATCCACAATATCACACATAATAAATAAAAAATATAAATTTAAGCATCAAAGTACAGTCTAATATCTAAAGTAACCACAATGTTTCCTATTGCGTAGCAGCAGACAACGGTATTCAGAAAACTTACGGATTCGGCGCTGGAGACTCGGTGAACCACACTTTCAGAAAAAATAGTCAATACAACATTTCAAAAACTTCAACTCTTTTCAACCTTTTCTGAAACAATTCTTTTTGAAATTCAATTTTAAAGACCCAATCCACAGCCGAGTTTTGCAACTTAGCTCTGATACCACTAAATGTAACACCCCAAACCCGGCCTAGAAGTTAGGCCCGAATCTGGCGTGTCACATTGAAGTGTTTTTCGAAAACCATGTTTTCATTGAAAACCCTTCTTATTTAAAAGCTTAAGTAAAATCCCAGTTACGTTAGTTTATTTTTAAAACGAGGTACATTGAAAATTTTATTAGTTTTATTCCCAAAACATCTTTTCAGTTGCGGAAGCTAATTTTGAAAGTAATTGATTAACGAAAAATATTTAGTCACGAAACCATTTCAAAAATGTTGCGAAAATGTAGTGTTGTTTTAAAAACAGTTAGCATTCTGGAAAACCGTGATTTACTTCTAACGGATATAATTCAAAGTAAATAAAAACCCCAAGTTCAAATCCAGAACCTTAAAGAGGCCTTATTACAAAAATTAAAACCCAAAATGGAAACTAAAGCATAAATGAAGTCCAAAGGCAATCGTGTGGCCATCTCCGAGTCCCTCGCAAAGACCGATCCTCCTAATCTTTCGGGATTACCCGCATGATTAAAAATAGGGTGAGTTTGCGAAAACTCATTGTGTAATCCCCTCCTAACTAAAATAGTTAGTAAAAAAAAATAGAATTCAGAATCAGTCTGGGCCGGAGCCCAATTATAGTAACAGAACAATGTGTGTGGGTCTAAGCCAAGTACAATTTCATTTGGGTCTCAGCCCTTATCAGAATCAATTGGGCCTAGCCCATTCTCCATATCAGTAACAGTTGGGCTTAGCCCATATCAGAACCAATTCCTTATGCATAATGTGTGATGCTTGCTAACCCATCCCATCCAACCCTGCACTTGCCTCCGTCCAACCCTGCACTATCTGCGGGGAATAAATCACCCACGCCATCCCTACACTCCCAATGTTAGCACCGGTTGCGGTACTAACCAAAATTGCAGCAAAGCTGCTAGTATATATATATACGGCTCTAAGCCTTCAGTAGCAGTATTATAATTGGCACAAAGCCATCAATAACTGTATTATGTTTGGCGCATAGCCATCAGCGACGGTAATATAATCGGCACACAGCCTTGGGTAAATATGATCGACATAGAGTCACCAATATATATGTTAAGCACATAGCCACGGGTAAATACGATTAGCACAAAGCCATAATCAAGATGGCACAGAGCCATATCAAGGTTGGCACAGAGCCATAATCAGATTACGCGGCTTTAAGCCGTCCGTCGGTCCACAGTCATCTCATGCGACCCGTGCTACCTTAATAGGTCAATACTGGATCCACAGTCGTCATGCGACCCGTGCGACCCTATCAGAACTTCCTCCGTATCAATGTCCCAACCCCATGCAATATGTCGTGTATGTCATGCTCAATCATTACACGTGTATGCAAAATGGCCATGCGCAGTAACAGTCATTTCAACATATATTAACAGCATATCAGTCACACGCCCACAGTCAAGTCAGTTAAAACACAGTTATACAATCACCGTCAATTCAGTCAAATTTATAGTCTAAGTAAGTGATTTACCCATAAGGGCAAAATAGTCATTTTACCCTATAAGGGTATTTCGATAATCCTACCCTACAGGGGTATTTAGGTAATTCTACCCTATAGGGGTATTTCGATAATTTTGTAAACTGGGGGTATTTCGGTAATTTTTCAAATCGAGGGTATTTTGAAAATTCTGCAAATTAGAGGTATTTCAGTAATTTTACAAATCGAGTGTATTTTGGTAATTTTGCAAATTGGGGGTATTTTAGTAATTTTGTAAATTAGGGGTATTTCGGTAATTTTCGCAAATCGAGGTCTCAGCGACCCAACAGAAGGTCTACCATCGCCTCGAGAAACTTAAGTAACCTAAACAGTCACAACGGTGTAAATGGGCCTAAGGCCCACTACTCGACCCAAGTGGGCCTACACGTTCGTGTGGCCCAATTAGCCCAGAAATAGCCTCGGCTATACGAACAGCACAGTTCATATACCACATCACATACATTTTATCCGTGTGGGCCCACAAGCCCACTAGGCCCACTCAGCCCCTTTTGGCCCAACGAGGCCCAAAACTACCTAAGTCATGTGCGCGACATGACAAGTCTATCTACGTCCCACTTAACAGTGAATTTTACCCACGCAGGCCCACGGGCCCATATGGCCCATTTTGGCCCAAGCCCGTGAGATCACTTATGGCGGCCTTCCTCGTCGTACGCCCACATTTCGTGAGCTCGGTTGATCACATGAGCGTTCGCACGCTCTTGTGGCCCAAAAGCCAAATCCTTTAGCTTTTCGGCTTTTCGGTAATCCAGCATTTTGGCATTTGCCGCTACAGCTAACACCGTGAGAAAAAACATTCACACTCTATCGGCTTTTGACCGATTAGCAATTACGATACTAATACACACCTGTTGCGATGTCGAAACTGAACCACTTTCGAGATCGAGAACCAACCAATCAATCATAGAATCCCTCTTGTTCCAACACCACGTAGTCTTTCCAACGCTTTACCTTCATGAGAACAGTTAACCAAACTCATAAACAACCATAATCCCCTAATCGGTACCACTAAAACTTGAACCCCTTACCAATAAAGGAAATGATAACTTGAAAAAGATAAGGAATCGACCCAACACCTTCCTTAATGAAATCGAATCCCTAGCAACATTCGGTCAATACACAGCGTTACAAGGCAACATCTAGGTGAAAAGCAATTGAGAGAAAAGAAGTACATTCAGCCCTTAAATAAAAGAAATCGCTACCTTCAAAGACAAAAACTTACCAATACTCACCAAGACTCAAGTCTAGCAGCTGCCCAAATCAAAAAGAGATCAATAAACCAAGAGAAAAAGTGTTCAACTTTGAAGAACAAAGGACCCGAAGTTTAACCTTCAACCTTACGAAATTAAGATGATTCAACTTATGAGTAACCCCAAAGAGGAGAGTAACATAAATGAAAGATGAAGAAAAGAGATAGGGAGAAGGGATATTCAGTTACAAGAGATTAATGGAGAGAAATAGAGGAGAAGAATTTAGAGAAGAGGAGGAAGAAATTCGGCAAAAGGTACTTGAAGAAAAAGAGAAGATGGGACGGCACCGTAGTGAAGTAATTGAGAGGAAAAGAATTAGAAAATAAAATAAAGTCTAGAAGAGGAGAAATGACTGGGGAACTCGGCCAGTAATTGAAAGTAAATTCGGCACAAAAATGGCCTAAATAGTTATGCCATTTCAGCAAAAGAAACATCAAATGCCGAAACCCAAAAATGAGCCAATCCCCTCTAGCCGAATTCTTGAGCAACCCCCAAAGTCCCTATTCGACTCTGACACTACTTCATCCCCCCTTTCCTTGATCTCCTCCCGCAACCAATGTTATCCCTCAACATCCTCCTTAATCTACTCCCCACCTCCCATTAGAAAACCAAGACCAATTCAAACCTTCACCAAGTAGAGTTCCACTCCAACTCAACTTCTAGCTCAGCAAGGAGTAAAATTAATTACTCTTTTGAGTAGAGAGAGACTTGAACCTCTGACCTCCTTGCCCCCTTGTGATGCCACAACCACTGGACTACAATCTCATCTTGTGTCACATTTCAATCTTAATTACTTAAAAGGCTTAATACCAGGAGTCAAGGTTCCCCTAATGCTAAAAAATAAAAATTTCCCAAATGACATGACTTGTACCCAGGACTTCTTAGAAGCCCCCTAACCTTCCAAAATCACTCACCTAACAGATCCAACATGCATTTGTGCCGTTCTCTTGTTCTCAAAAATTTTACACACTCCCATGCCCAAGGCCTAATAGGCCCAATTCTACTAGGCCCAAATTCAGGGTGTTACACCGAATATCAGGCCGAGTTCTTAAGGCTGAGCTGCTATGCGAGAGGTATGGTGGCGACTAAGTACGAGCGATGTGTTCGCTTTGAGGACAGCCTCAGAGATAGCTTAAGAGTTCTGATAGATCCACAGAGGGAGCGAGACTTTGCTGCACTAGTGGATAAGGCGAAGATCGCCGAAGAAGTTAAGCGCACTGAGCGCCAAAACCGTGAGAAAGAGAGAGGAAGGAACATGAGGGATTTGGAGCCCTCGATTTCCATTCAGAGGCATAAGAAAAAGGCCAGGGTGGATGGGCCGGTCAGAGTTGGGGTCCCTATGGTTGCTACTGGTCAACAGCCTTGTACCGATTGTGGGAGATGCTATCAGGGCGAGTGCTGGAAAAGAACTGGGGCATGTTTGAGGTGCTTTTCATTAGAGCACCGTATCAGAGAGTGTCCACGGAGGCCTGATCAGATGCAAGCTCCTGGTTTGGGTACTGCATAGTCGCCGAGGGGTGTTCAGCAGCCACTGAGAGGTCACGATCAGGCTCGAGGTGGTAATGGGTTGGGCCGTTGGTAGAGAGCACCGGGCAGAGGTGCTAATCAGGCTGAGGTGAGACAGCCGGCTCTGATATATGCTACACATTGTCGAGAGGAGGGAGATGCTTTGGATGTCATCATGAGTATGTTCTTAATTTTTAATGTACCTTGTACTGCATTGATAGATATAGGATCCACTCATTCCTATGTTGCCTGCTCTATTCCTTAAAACTTGGGGATTCCGGTTGAGAGTACTCCGAGTGAAATTACGGTATTAAGTCCATTGGGCAGTCCGTCCGGGTTAATAAGTTATTTAGAGACGTCCCTTTAAAGGTACAAAGAGTTATTTTTCTGGCCGATCTAATGGAACTTCCTTTCAGAGAATTCGATCTGATACTGGGCATGGATTGGCTAGTTAAACACCGAGTGAACTTGGATTGTGCCACTAAATGGGTGGTATTGAGAACGGAGGAGGACAACGAAGTAGTTGTAATTAGGGAACGTCAGAACTACTTACCAAATGTGATTTCTGCATTGAGGGCCAAAAAGTTGGTTCCTAAGGGACGTGAGGCATATCTGGCCTACATCAGTGTTTTAGATTCTGGGGATTCTTCTGTTAGAGAAATCAGAACGGTTAAAGACTTTCCAGACGTCTTCCCTGAAGAGCTACCTGGGTTACCTCCAAACTGTGAAGTTGAGTTTGGGATTGAGCTTCTTCCTAGTACAGCTCCGGTGTCCATCGCCCTTTTTAGAATGGCACAGAAGGAGCTTGTGGAGCTTAAAGCACAAATCCAAGAGTTACTGGATCGTGGGTTCATCTGCCCTAGTGTGTCTCCGTGGGGAGCACCAATTCTGTTCATAAAAAAGAAGGATGGATCCATGCGTATGTGCATTGATTATCGTCAATTGAACAAGTTGACCATCAAGAATAAGTACCCCCTTTCGATGATAGATGACCTGTTCGATCAATTTCGAGGAGCTTCAATTTTCTGTAAAATTGACCTTCGATCTGGGTACCATCAGTTGAGATTTAAGGAGGCTGATGTATACAAGATTGCGTTTAGGACTCGCTATGGGCACTACGAGTTCTTAGAAATGCCATTTGGATTGACGAATGCACCAGCAGCTTTTATGGATCTGATGAACCGAGTGTTCCAGCCCTATTTGGACCGGTTCATGGTAGTCTTTATTGATGACATTCTGGTGTATTCGAAGACTGATGATGAACATGATGAACATCTCCGAGTGGTTTTGCAAGTTTTAAGGGAGAAACAACTGTACGCCAAGCTTAGTAAGTGTGAGTTTTGGTTAAAAAAAGTAACATTTCTGGGTCATGTGGTATCTTCTGAGGGGATTAGGGTCGATCCTCGAAAGATTGAGGCTATCTTGGCTGTCTTGGATTAGAAGTAGCCTAGGACTGTATCGGAGATTCACAGTTTTTTGGGACTAGCTGGGTACTATTGACATTTTTTAGAGAGCTTTCCTGTAATTACAGCACCCTTGACTAAGCTGCTACGTAAGGGTGTGTCGTTTAACTGGAGCGATTCCCAGCAAAAGAGCTTTGAGAAGCTCAAGACCGTCGATCAAGCCCTCGTTTCGATACAACCGAAGCACGGAAAAGAGTTTACTGTGTACAGTGATGCATCACGTGTCGGTTTAGGATGTGTGTTATGCAAGAGGGTAAGGTGGTTGCGTACGCGTCTCGACAGCTCAAGACTCATGAGGCAAATTACCCGACGCATGACTTGAAGTTGGCTGCAGTGGTATTCGTACTGAAAATCTGGAGACATTACTTGTATGGTGAGAAGTGTATCATTTACACTGATCACAAGAGTCTCAAATATCTCCTCACTCAGAAGGAGTTAAACCTTAGGCAGCGTAGATAGATTTAGCTGCTAAAGGATTTCGACTGTACGATTGAATACTATCCTGGTAAGGCCAATGTGGTGGCTGACGCACTGAGCTGAAGGGCTATGACTGATTTGAGAGCGATGTTTGCTCGTCTCAGTTTATTTGATGATGGTAGTTTGTTGGCTGAGCTCCAAGTTAAACCGATGTGGATCGAGCAGATAAAGGGTAAACAGTTAGAGGATGAGTCACTGGGTCTTCGATTCTGACAGATTGAGAGTGGTAATACATCAGATTTTGGATTGAATAGCTAAGGGGTTCTCTGTTTCCATGGGAGAGCCTGTGTACTAAATGATGCTGAGTTGAGGCAGTCTATACTGCGAGACGCACATAGTAGCCCTTATGCTATGCATCCTGGTGGGAACAAGATGTACCGAGACCTACGTGAGTTATACTGGTGGCCAGGTCTTAAGCGAGATGTTACCAATTTTGTGAGTAAATGTCTAACATGCCAGCAAGTTAAGGCTGAGCATCAGCTACCCTCAAGTTTACTGCAGCCAGTTAAAATACAATATTGGAAGTAAGAATAAGTGACTATGGATTTCGTAAGTGGGTTTCCCTAAACGCCTACTAAGAAAGATTTAGTGTGGGTCATCGTGGATCGGTTGACCAAGTCTGCCCATTTCATACCCGTTCGTACTGATTACTCTCTGCAGAAGCTCGCTAAACTATATGTATCTGAGGTAGTGAGACTGCATGAGGTACCGGTTTCGATAATATCTTATAAGGATCCCCGCTTCACGTTTCGGTTCTGGAAGAAGCTAAATGAAGCTCTGGGTACAAGGTTGGACTTCAGTACTGCGTTTCATCCTCAAACAGATGGTCAATCAGAAAGGGTGATTCAGATACTGGAGGATATGTTGAGGAGCTGTGTAATTTACTTCTGAGTCAGTTGGGAGGAGTTTTTACCGTTGGCAGAGTTCGCTTACAACAACAGATACCAGTCTAGCATACAGATGGCACCTTACGAGGCACTCTATGGTCGTACGTGTCGTACTCCTCTGTGTTGGACTGAGTTGGGCGAGCACCATATTCTGGGTCCTAAAGCGGTTTTATCATCGAGGATAAGGTCAGGTTGATTCGAGATCGACTAAAAGAGGCATATGATAGGCAAAAGTCGTATGCGGATCTGAAATGTCGAGAGATTGAGTATTCTGTGGGGGACTTCATTTTTCTCAGGGTCTCGCCATGGAAAAAGGTACGAATATTTGGTTGTAAGGGCAAGTTGAGCCCCAGATTCATTGGACCTTATCGCATACTGAGGTGTTTGGGACCAGTTGCCTACCAGTTGGAGCTACCTCCAGAGTTGGAGCGGATTCATGATGTATTCCATGTCTCCATGCTGAGGCGCTATCGCTCTAATCCCATGCATGTTGTTCCTATTAAAGAAATCGAGGTTAGGCCAGATCTGACCTTTGAGGAGGAGCCAGTCCAGATATTGGACGTTGATGTTAAAATTATGAGAAGAAAGTCCATTCCACTAGTTAAGGTTCTTTGGCGTAGTCATAGTTTTGAGGAGGCCATGTGGGAGCCTGAGGATGCAATGTGGCAGCAATATCCTTATCTTTTCTGATCAGGTAAAATTTTGAGGCCAAAATTTTCTTTAAGGGGGTTAGAGTTGTAATGCCCCAAAAATCTTTAATATTTATTTTTGTATGTTTGTGACACAACTGTGTATCTACTTCAGTGGTTAAGTGTTCTGGGAGTGTCTGAGAAGTCTTGGGTTCAAGCCTTAGCTTGGGAAAAAAATTGTTTTTGTTTTAATAAACCCCTATCTTTAGACAGTAGGCTTATAAATAAATGTTGTTAATTTATTTCAGAATGGGCCTGCTGGTCTGGTGGTAAAGGGGAGTGTAAATGAGCTAGAGATCTGGAGTTCGAGTCCTTACGCGAGCAAAGGAGTTGTTTTTGCTGCTTGTGTCGTGTGAGAGTTTTGATGTAGTCGAAATACTGAGTGGTTGAGTAGTTGTGGGATTGGTAGAGGAAATTAAGGAGTTTGAAGTGTGTGGGGAAAGTGGACGATTGGTGTTGAGGATTTTAAGGAGTGGATTAGAGAATGGGATGAGATTGAGCTGAACTTGAACTCTGTTTTTCCAAAATTCGGCACCCTCTTCAAAAATTCCCCAGGTTCTGACGGAAAAACCCTTTCCCCTTAGCCGAAATCTCTTTTTGGCAATTCGGCTTTAGCTTTTTTTTCTTCTTTTCTATGGAATTTTCGGTAACTGTGTTCTTCTCTATCGAATTGCATTTCGTTCTCCCCTCTCCACTTTACTGTTTTTTCTCCTCTTCTTCTTTCTCGAACCCTTCTCTTGTGCCAAATTTTTGTGTTGGTTGTGCTTTTGTTCTCTAGCCGAACCTTTTCTCAATTTCGGCTTTGGGTTATCAGTTTTCTTAAATCTCAGTCGACTGTCCTGCACTCGTTGGTACTGGTATTGCTATTCGATTTCTGGATCTCCTTTTCAATTCGGTTTTGACCCTTCTCAAGGTAAACCTTTCCCCTCCATTATTATCAAGTTTTCTCTCCTTCTTTTACCCTCGCAGTGTAAACTCTTTCCTATTTTGCTCTACCGAATTTGGGCGCTAATTCTATTTCGCGATTTTGCATTTTGATAAGTGGTGTTTTGTTTTGATTGAAGCTAGTCATGCGAATATTGGTTACTAAGTGTTTCGGTTGGATTTCAGGAATTAGTGGTTATTCGGTTTCGACAGTAGAAGTGGGCAGGCCTCGGTTGTTCAAACATGGTAAGTGAATGACAGTGTAGTGATTAATTATTTCGCGTAGGGTCGTGGTAAATTTGTTAGACTTGCCACTAATCGATTGTTTATGATTGAATTTAGATTGGAGTGCTCAAGGACTGGGTACGCTTTTTCGCAAATAAGGTGTGTAACAGTACTCTATAAACGGTATCGGTGAAATGTCAAAAAGTGTGAAACGTCGACGCCATACGGGCATGCAGCTACCCGTGTGGTAGGATGTGTTACAAAACATGGGTGTGTGATCGACGAGGTCGGCCATGTGTGATTTCATGGGCCGGGCCGAATTGGGCTATGTAGGTGTATATATATATGTACATGTATGACTGTATTTTAGCATGCTATTTAAATTGTACTGAATACATGTATGATACCATGGTATGTCATGACATGATTGCATGATGCATTGCATGGGGATAGGTTTTACATTGATCGGAGGAAGTGTACTGAAAGGCTTCGAGCCTAAATTACTGGTAGCCCAGCTGTATATTACTGTATAGTGCCGCATTCGGTACTCTCTGGAGTGTAGGGATGGGTGGGTTGATTATATCCCCACATGGAGTGTAGGGTTGGACGAAGATGGAGTGTAGAGGCTGGATGGGTAGGACTTGTATACTGTTTCATATATTACTGCACTGATTCATGTTACTGTAATGGGCCAAGGCCCAAGCACATGACTGTTCTGTACTGAGATGGGCCAAAGCCCAAACTTAAATTGTCACTGATACTGAAAAGGGCTTAGGCCCAAATAGTGTTTGTTTTCTGTCTGTTTGCTAATATGGGATTACACACTGAGCTTTCGTAAACTTACCCATCTGTTTTAACTGTACAGGTAATCCCCAGTCACAGTCGGATCGGTGTAACGGAGGACTCAGTGGTGACCACACGTCCTATCTAATTCGATTTAGTATTTTATGATTTCAACTTAATTTTTGGGGTATTTTATTGTAATAAGGGCCTTTTAATTTATAATTTTAATTTGGGATTTTATTTTGTTTATAACTGCTAGAAGTAGGAAAAGTAGCGAGTTTTCAGAAAGATAAATGTTTTATCAAAATTCCTCAAATACGCAATTGGTTTAAAAGCTTCCGCAATAAATGACGCTTTGAAAATTAATAACGTTTTTAAAAGGAAACAACTTTTCAATGATTCATGCTTTGAAAATGAACGACCCGTTTTTATACTCATCATTGAATAACACAAAGTGATTAAATAAAAATGAGGATTTCAAAGAGAACATATTTTACGACAAACACTTCAATGTGACATCACCAGAAGTTAGGCTCGAATCTGGCGTGTCACATTAAGGTGTTTTTCGAAAACCATGTTTTCAGGTTGTTTAAAACTACACGATCATAAAAGTCCCTTCCTCAATTTAAAACTTTCTATCATTTACAGACCCCGAATTTCGTTGCTTATCAAAACAAAATTTTCTTAAAGTTATTTCCTTGCAAATGTTATTTTCAAAACGTGGTTTATTAGAAATCATTCTTGGAAAACATTATTATCTTTAAAACCTTGTTTGTTGCGGAAGCTAAATTTAAAATAGTAGCGGAACGTGATATTTTGGAAATGATTGTTTTAAAACTCGTGTTTAATTGTTTAGCAGTTCATAACTAAAAGAATTACCAAATGAAAGTTAAAAACAAAATCCCAATGGCCTTATTACAAAAATTTTAACCCAATAATTTAAACTAAAAATTTCTAAGTCTAACTTTAAAGCATATCTGACGAGTGGCCACCTCCGAGTCCCTCGCAGCTCCAAATCCTCTAAAGCTGAGGATTACCTGCACAGTTAAAAACGGGGTGAGTTTACGAAAACTCAGTGTGTAATCCCCTATTACGGTCACAGTCTAGGCCTAAGCCCTATGCGGTATCGGTTTGGGACTACCTTATTCGGTAACAAGCTGGGCCTAAGCCCCAAAATCATCTCAATGTATGTGGATATGCGCCCACCCCAATCCTACCAGCCGTCTAACTCTCCACCCGTACCAACCAATCGCACCATGTGGGGACCATGTCAACCCACCCAGCCAATCCTCACCAATATTGCAGTCAAGCTGCTAATCACGGTATATGTGGCAGAGCCACTGAAACAGTATGTGGCAGAGCCACTAAAACGGACTTCCTCCAATCAACAAACCTAACCCATGCAACATGATATGAATGCAGTGTATTACAACTATGAACAGATATACATAAAATCACATACACGATATTTAACCACAATCAAGGGTATAACGGTCATTTTTTCACCTAAAGGTATAACGGTCATTTTCACCCCTTTGGGGGTGTTTCGATAATTTACCCATCGAGGGTATTTCGGTAATTTACACACTAAGGGTATTTCGGTAACTTACCCTCTAGGGGTATTTCGGTCATTTTACCCACCAAGGGTATTTTGGTAATTTAACCCTATTACGACATTTTCGAAGGCCCACTGTCACCTCGACCAACGCGGATACCCTTTTAGATCGAAACGGTGCATATGGGCCAAAGCCCAATTCTCGGCCCAATAAGGCCCATTACGGCCTAAGTCCACGAGAAAGTTCGTGGCACTCCCTTAGGTCTATCGCCAACATTCGTGGCTCGGTTTATCACTACGAGCACTCGCACGCTCAAGTGATCTCAGATGCCAACATTCCAGCTTTTCAGTATTTCGGCTTTTAGCCGACTCACAGAACATCGCAATAACAGAATAAACAGAGGTGTGAGATTACACACCTTATCACGTAGAGTACTAAATAATCACAACTGCCTTCACCTTCACTAGAACGATCAATTGCGATTTGCCTAGTTAAACCAAAGTTTGATGCCGACACCCTTCCACATCCAGGCAAAAAGTCCCGAACCGCTGACACCCTACGCCGCTTAAACTTAGGAGTAGAGGCTATATGCACAATCTCGACTGGCAGCTTCGCCGCCACCCTATGGCTAGAATCCCTTTTGCTCATCAAGAACACGATCTTACTGAACTGGAGTCAACACGAATGCTTAAATCACAACCACAAAGTAACCAATCACCCTAACAGGAAGAAACGAGATTACGATGCGATTGGGCCTAGGGCCCATTCTCGGCCCTAAAGGGCCCCACAAGCTCGTGTGGCCCATTTAGCCCAAACCTAGCCACAGATATGAGATTCACATAGTCCAGTCCAATGTCTACTACACAGTCATACAATATATTCATATGGGCCATATGGGCCCATTGTGGCCCAAACAGCCTATACCCACAAGAACACTCATGGTGGCCTCAACTATCGCGTCGAAGCTCCCACACATGCGCTCGCACGCTCGTGTGGCTACCATCGCCATGTGACCGGCATTTAGGCATTTGCCGCTCTACAGCTAGAGTAATACGAAATACACACCTGATAAGAATCTGAAGGTAATCCGTGCTCTGAACACTATTCTGTGCAGAAGCCAACAATGATCGCACCCTTGACCCCCAAGATCAATGAATGATCCAACGTCTAATCCAAACGAGCACGCCACGAAGTGATCGGATAAGCCAAGAAAGGTGTGCCTACTCTCCTCATGGTTTGCTCTATTTAAAGCCAGCTTCTCACCTTCCCTCCTGCTAGCTTCCCGATATGGGATCCCTCCTTCAGCAGAGTTTAAATCCATCACAACCTCTTGCCGTCCCAACTTAGCAAAATAAATATCCCTTTTTGCTTGCGATGGGATTCGAACTCAGGCTCCCCTGTAACTTACTCCACGCCGCTAGCCACTTTACCAACTAGCTCCTTGTTGTCTTAAAACATGCGTAACTAAATATAAGCCTATGGGTCAAAATCTAAGTTCATTTAAAAAGACAACAAAAAGAATTGCAAGCGCCAAGACTTGAACCTTGGACCCCTTGCTTCCTCTATGGCGTCACTTCCTTGTCTCCCATGTGGCGCCATTTGCCACTAGACCACAACTCCTTTTGTGTCATTTTTCTCCACATTTTATTCTTAAAGGCTACTTACTAACTCCCAGGGTTTTATTCACCTAAAACCAAAATTTTTCCTAAGCCTAGGTTTGATCCCGGGACTTCATGAAAGCCCCCTAACCTTCCAAAATCACTCACCTAATAGGTACAACTTGCATTAGTGCCGTTCTCTTGTTCTAAAATATTTTAAATGCTCCCATGGCCTGTAACACCCCAAACCCGGTCAATACGCCACGACCGAATTTGGTATGTCACAGGGGAAAACGTTTTGAGGAAAATCGAGTTACCGATTAAATTTTAGTGAAAAACTCTTTGTTGTTCTAAGTTCGTAGAAATCAGTGTATAATAAATTAAAAACGATAATTTACTTTGAAATCCGAAAATAAATCTTTAAAACTTAGTTGCTGACTTAGATTTGTAAACCTTTTATAAATTGAAAAGAAACTAAAGCGATTAGGTTGAAAACCGTATCTAATAGAAATTTGGGCGGAGTTTTGGAAAATAGTATGAGTTATCAAAAATACTTAAGTTGTTAAATACTATCAATTGATTTATGTTACCCGACAGTAACGTTTTAAAAACCATCGCGTTTAGCGATTTAGAAAACTTGGTGCTCAAATTATTATATCAACCATGTAATTTATAAGCCATATTTAAAACAAATCCAAAGCATATAAATAATCCAAAAATATAATTAAAGAGGCCTTATTACAAATCCATAAAAAGATGAAAAGCAATTAAAATAAAGTACCCAAATGGAAGTTCATGTAAAACCAAATTTTATTGCATGGCCTCCTCGAGTTCATCCGGCTCCTCATCCGCGATTTTACGAATCACTGAAAAAAATAAGGAGAAGGTGAGTCACCAAGACTCGATGCATAATCCCTCTCGGGTAAATGCCACATACTTACACAAATTATAACCAAGCAATATATATATATAATGCACCCAACCTAGCCATCCAAAACTCCTTTTCTACCCAGTGTGGTACCAAACTTTGGTGGTGCCAAACCACTTGGTGACCCAAAGTCACGATATCCAATAATGTGATGCCAAATCACTTTGGTGACCCAAAGTCACGAATAATCAAGTTGTGGGGCCAACCCACGTGTGATACCAAATCACCGGCGGCGATCCCAATACATCAAATGTGGGGCCAACCCACGATGGTGTGAAACCACTGGGGACGAGTCGCTATGAGGTGCCAAACCTCACGGTGTCCCAAAGACACGAAATATGTGGTACCAAACCACTTTGGAGGTGCCAAACCTCTGGTGTCCCAAAGACACGGATATCAATCTTCCCCCTCCTCTCATATCGCCCATACCAATGCAATAGATAACAAATCATGTCATTATACTTTGATATAAACATATAACCAATATATATCGTAGATCGTGATATTAACAACATATATCAACATCATATCGAAACGGACTTACCCGTATCCTTGCTCATACCCATAAAGGTATCATAGTTTTCGGCTTTAACAACATGAATAGTTATTAACACACACATATATATATATACCGAGTTATAAAGTGTGTAAGGTACACACCTTTCACTAACGCAAATACTAACTTCCGAAGATCCGATCTACCGCACTAGATCACCTTGTCCTACATTCGGCCATACCACAAAACTATAAGCAAAAATCCATTCAGCCAACATCACATCCTAATCCCAATAGCCTTAGTCTTTATCCTCAAAAAGAATAATGAATCGACATGAATCTTACCACTTGACTTACCAACTTCGATTGCTAATGGAATGGCTTAGATCGATTGCTTCCAACGTCCCAAAGAGCCTAAAGGAAAAATCGGTTCCTAAATAATGGTTAGAACCTTGGAAACAAATGCCCAAGGATTCAGCCTTTGTCCACAAGAAAATGACTTAGAAAGGAGAAGGAAATAACGGAAATACGGCCATGAACACTTACCTATCTTCCAAAACCGATTGAAGAAAACCCAAAGATTATCTACCCTTGATGACATTCGGCCAATATAACACCAAAATAGAGAAAGAAGATTCGGCTATGGTGGAGTAAAAAGAAAGGAAAAATAAAAGTGAAAGTGAAATAGGAGAAGGATGATTCGAAAATGGAAGAAAGAAGAAAATAGAAAATAAAAATAGAATGGTAATGGATGTTTTTAACTTTGAAAAAAAAAATGAAAGAGATGGGATTTGGGAAGGAGGAAGATTCGGCCAAGAGGAAGTGAAAAGGAAATGTGGTTTTTGAGCAAGTATCAAAAGAAAGAAAAGAGAGAGATGGGAGAAAGAGGTTCGGCCAAACACCTAGTTTGCCGAAAAAGAAAAGTGCACAAAAATGCAAATTGTGGTTTCGATTTCAAAAGGGAAATGAGAGGAAGAAATTAGATTTTGGTTCAAACACAAATGAGAGCTAAATCAAAAGCAAAATTGCACCAAAATGCCTAAGATACATTCGGCCAAAGAGGAGTTTTTGGAGAGGAAGAGAAAATGCCAAATGATGCACAAAATGCTAAAGTTGGCCAACTATTCCCCCAAACTTCCTATCAACATTCGGCCACCCCTAGCCACACATGCCGTCCACATTCATGCACTAATGGCCATAGGAGAGTTTCCAAAACAACACCCTTAAGCCAAGCCTTGAAATCCTCTACATTCCCAAAGTTGAAGAAATTTTATCCCCAAAATCTAGTAATTCTATCCCTTATTTCATGCTTACCATAACCTTAAGTCTTCTTGCCATAAAAGAAAATTGTCCATCTTATCCATATGAATAGTTGACCGACACTTAATGCTAGGATGCATAAAAAATAAAATCCTTAATATGCCTTCCATGCTACTCGAACCACTTCCCTCAAGCAACCTTTCATGCGCCTTATCCACTATGCCACTAACTCCTCTTGTGTTAGAATTTAACACTTAAATTAACTTAAGTGTCAAGTTCATCTAATCCACTTCACTATATTTTCAATACTAAAAATCATTCTAGCTTAGCTAATAATTCCAAGCCTTCATAAAACTATACTAAGCACATAATAATAATCATACTCGAGCTAACACAAATAACAAGATGATACTCAATTTTTTTTTAGGATATTACATGGCCAAGGCCCAATAGGCCCAATTCTACTAGGCCCAAATTCGGGTCGTTACAAATCTACCCCCTTAAAGAAATTTCGTCCTCGAAATTTCCAACTATATAATAGCCGCACAACATAGATTACACCACTACGCTTCCGCTGTGCACTCTCATCCCAATAACACTACAACACTTCTAACTTAATCTTGAAACCTCTTACACACAATCAACTATCTAACCACAGAAACAAACATATATTTATCAAACATGCATACAATATCTATATTCAAACATCACATCCAAACAAAATGCACACAGAATAAATACAAAAAATACAGTCATTTCAGCATATAACAAAGTATAGTGTCAAGAAACTTACTGATTTGGTGCCGGAGACTCGGTGTGCCACACTTTCAGTAACACTATCACTTTCCAAGTTAAAAATTTAAACACTTAAGGAAAAAATTCAAAACCCATTCCATAGCCGAATTTTGTAAACCTGGCTCTGATACCATTAAATGTAACACCCTAAACTCGGCCTAGAAGTTAGGCTCGAATCTGGCGTGTCACATTAAGGTGCTTTTCAAAAAGCATGTTTTCAGGTTGCTTAAAACTACACGATCATAAAAATCCCTTCCTCAATTTAAAACTTTTTATCATTTACAGACCCCGAATTTCGTTGCTTATCAAAACAAAATTTTCTTAAAGTTATTTATTTGCAAATGTTATTTTCAAAACGTGGTTTATTAGAAATCATTCTTGGAAGACATTATTTTCTTTAAAACCTTGTTTGTTGCGGAAGCTAAATATAAAATAGTAGTGGAACGTGATATTTTGAAAACGATTGTTTTAAAACCCGTGTTTAATTGTTTAGCAGTTCATAACTAAAAGAATTACCAAATGAAAGTTAAAAAGAAAATCCCAATGGCCTTATTACAAAAAATTTAACCCAATAAATTAAACTAAAAATTTCTAAGTTTAACTTTAAAGCATACCTGACGTGTGGCCACCTCCGAGTCCCTCACAGCTCCAAATTCTCTAAGGCTGGGGATTACCAGGACAGTTAAAAACGGGGTGAGTTTACGAAAACACAGTGTGTAATCCCCTATTACGGTCACAGTCTGGGCCTAAGCCCTATGCGGTATCGGTTTGGCACTACCCTATTCGGTAACAAGCTGGGCCTGAGCCCCAAAATCATCTCAATGTATGTGGATATGCGCCCACCCCAATCCTACCAGCCGTCTAACTCTCCACCCGTACCAACCAATCGCACCATGTGGGGACCATGTCAACCCACCCAGCCAATCCTCACCAATATTACAGTCAAGCTGCTAATCACAGTATATGTGGCTGAGCCACTAAACTGGTATGTGGCAGAGCCACTAAAACGGTATGTGGTAGAGCCACTGAAACGGTATGTGGCAGAGCCACTAAAACGGTACTTCCTCCAATCAACAAACCCAACCCATGCAACATGATATGAATGAAGTGTATTACAACTATAAACAGATATACATAAAATCACATACACGATATTTAACCACAATCAGTATTACAAGTATAAACAGTATGAATAAAAATCACATACACGATATTTAACCATAATCAAGGGTATAACGGTCATTTTGTCACCTAAGGGTATAACGGTAATTTTCACCCCTTTGGGGATGTTTCGGTAATTTACCCGTTGAGGGTATTTCGGTAATTTACCCACTAAGGGTATTTTGGTAATTTACCCTCTAGGGTATTTCGGTCATTTTACCCACCAAGGGTATTTCAGTAATTTACCCCTGTTACGGCCTTTCCGAAGGTCCACTGTCGCATCGAGCGACGCGGATACCCTTTTAGATCGAAACGGTGCATATGGGCCAAAGCCCAATTCTCGACCCAATAAGGCCCATTACGGCCTAAGTCCACGAGAAAGTTCGTGGCACTCCCTTTAGGTCTATCACCAATGTTCGTGGCTCGGTTTATCACTACTAGCGCTCGCACGCTTGAATGATCTCAGATGCTGATATTCTGGCTTTTCTGTATTTCAGCTTTTAGCCGACTCACAGAACATCGCAATAACATAATAAACAGAGGTGTGAGATTACACACCTTATCACGTAGAGTCCTAAATAATCACAAGCGCCTTCACCTTCACTAGAACGATCAATTGTGATTTTCCTAGTTAAACCAAAGTTTGATGTCGACACCCTTCCGCATCCAGGCGGAAAGTCCCGAACCGCTGACACCCTACGCCGCTTAAACTTAGGAGTAGAGGCTATGTGCACAGTCTCGGCTAGCACCTTTGCCGCCACCCTATGGCTAGAATCCCCTTTGCTCATCAAGAACACGATCTTACAGAACTGGAGTCAACACGAATGCTTAAATCACAACCACAAAGTAACCAATCACCCTAACAGGAAGAAACGAGATAACGATGTGATTGGGCCTAGGGCCCATTCTCGGCCCTAAAGGGGCCTACATGCTCGTGTGGCCCATTTAGCCCAAACCTAGCCACAGATATGAGATTCACATAGTCCAGTCCAATATCTACTACACAGTCATACAATATATTCATATGGGCCTACGGGCCCATTGGGCCCATATGACCCCTTTCGGCCCATCGTGGCCCAAACAACCTGTACCCACAAGAACACTCATGGTGGCCTCAACTATCGCGTCGAAGCTCCCACACGTGCGCTCGCACGCTCGTGTGGCTACCATCACCGTGTGACCGGTATTTCGGCATTTGTCGCTCTCTGACTAGAGTAAGCGAAATACACACCTGATAGGAATCTGAAGGTAATCCACGCTCTGAACACTGTTCTGCGCAGAAGCCAACAATGATCGCACCCTTGACCCCCAAGATCAACGAATGATCTAACGCCTAACCCAAACGAGCACGCCACAAAGCGAAGGGATAAGCCAAGAAAGGTGTGCCTACTCTCCTCATGGTTTGCTCTATTTAAAGCCAGCTTCTCACCTTCCCTCCTGCTAGCTTCCCGATGTGGGATCCCTCTTTTAGCAGAGTTTAAATCCATCACAACCTCTTGCCGTCCCAACTTAGCAAAATAAATATCCCTTTTTACTTGCGATGGGATTCGAACTCGGGCTCCTCTGTAACTTACTCCACGCAGCTAGCCACTTTACCAACTATGTAACAACCCAAACCCGGCCTAAACATTACGACCGAATTTGATTTGTTACGGATAAAAACCTTGTGAACACCATTTTAAAACCAATTTAAGTTTTGTTGAAAACTTCGTTTTTGGTTATCTACTTAGAAACTATACTTAGAATTAATTTGGAAATTTAATGGAGTCAGGTTGTTATACAAAATTTCAAATGTGCCCGATGGCACGATAAAACATTTTTCGTGTTGTATCAGAGCCAGGTTCAAAACTCGGCTTTGAGGGTTTTGGGCCCAAAAACATTTTCAAAATGGGCTTTTCAAAAATATGGGCTTTTAAGAAATTTTCAGAGTTAGGTGGCATGGCACTGCACCTCAGGCCGAAGTCCACGGTAAGTACCCCCTTACTATTGCTTGTGAGTTATTGATGTGATCGGATGATTGCAATAGTGGATTACTTTAGAAACCGAAACTTTGATTGCTCGAAAGAACGACTTCGAAACTTACTGTTCATAAAATTTGCTCGTGGATTAAGCGGTGGAACAAAATTTCTAATGCATAAAACTTTTAATCGATTAAATCGCGACGCTAGATATGAGTTCTAGGGGACGTGTTGTCGTGGGCATGGTCTAGGTGGAATGACGGTGTATTAAGATCAGAGTGCGTAGCAAGAGCGTAGTGTGGTAGGATAGGTTGTACGGACGTTCGCTAGTAAAGTAATTTCGAGGACGAAATTATTTTTAAGGAGGAGTAGAATTGTAACGGTTTTTAGGGGTGTGCATATGGGGTATAAATCAAGTGTTAGTGGGTTTTGGGAGTGCTTGGTTGAGTTTTAGAGGCTCTAAGAATGTTGGGATGAGAAGGGAAGGCTTTGGAAAATTTAGATTTTTAGGGTAAAAAGGAATTGGGCCAAGGGAGGCTTTAAGATTAATTTTTGGTAATTTTTGGCACAAGTGAGGCTTTGGTAAAGTGGGTGTGCTTGTGATTTAAGAAATTTGGAGGTAGCGTCTGTGAGGGTCTTAGGTTCGATCCAAGAAGGCAAAGCAGATGGGTTTTAATTTTTGGAGTATGGCGTTGCGGGGTAGAAGGCCTTAAAATAAAGTGGGGCGTGTTTTGACACAAGAAGCGGTGGTCCAAGTGGTGCTCGTGCGGCACTTAGGCTACTGGAGGAGTGATAAGGGGCGGGTCGAGAGGGTGGAGCGACATTTTGGGCGTGATTTATTTTTAAGCGGTTCTGGGCTGGAGTAGGAAGGGTTTAAAGATTAAAGGTGTGATTTTATGGCATAAAATCAAAGTGGCCGAGTGGCACAGGCGTTGGAAGTAAGGGCGTGCAGCGAGCAAGGAGCATGGGTTGAATCTCATGACAAGCAATGGAGTATTTATTTTTGCGGATTGGGACGGCAAGAGTTTGATTGAATTTAAACTCTCTCGTGAAGGGATCCCACATCGGAAAGACACAAAGAATGAAGGTGAAGAGCTAGCTATATAAGGAGCATCCTAGGAGGAGAGTAAACACATCTTGGAGGCGTTTGGGCACAAGAGTGATCGGGCGCGGATTAGCCCGAGTCCTATCGGTGTGTAACTCTCTCTACTCTAATTGTAGAGCGGCAAATGCCGAAATGCCGGTCACACGGCATTGGTAGTTACACGAGCGTGCGGCGCACGTGTGGGGCTTCGACGCGATAGTTGAGGCCATCGATGAGTATTCTCGTGGGTTGGAAATTTGCTTGGGCCTCGATGGGCGAAGTGGGCCCATATGAGTAAATTGCATGATTGGTTAGTATATGTTGAACTAGACTAGGTGGAAGTTATATACGTGGCTAGATTCGTGTTAGGTGGGCCACACGGCGTGTGGGCGGATGGGCCGAAATCGGGTTTTAGGCCCAATCGTCCGTACATAACCGGAAGTAGTATTTGAGTCGCTAGTGGCGACATTAGGCCTTCGAAAGGCCATTGCGGTGTGAATTTACTGAAAATACCCTTAGTAGGTAAAATTATGATTATACCCTTAAAGGTTGATTAGCATGATTATGTTGTTTAGTTTTGGCCGATTGTAGGGAAGGCTTGATCTCGCATATCTCGGGTTGTGGGTAGTGCTCGAAAAGTGTTAAGGAATGGGGATCTAGTGCGTTAGATCTTGATCTACGGGATTTGATAGTCGCATTAGTAATCAGTGTGTAAACTAACACACTTCTTACTTTGTATATGTTTGATAAAGCGATTGATTGGTAAAACCGAAATAGTATGGTTGAGTGATATGATACCCTATGGGGTGTGTACGGATCGAGGTAAGTCCGTTTCATTATGAGTATTGTTATTGATACATGATGTCATGATTTATGATGTATGTGCTATGAGATGCAACGTTAAACATGTTTGCATGATTTGAATACTATACATGAGTTGGTATGATGATGGGTGATATGAGTGGAGGCGGTGATATTTTGTGCCGACGAGCACCGGTGTTTTGGTAACACTGCGTGACTACGGTCACCAGAGGTTTGGTACCTCGGAGGTTTGGCACCTCATAGCGACTTATCCACGTGGTTAACACCACCGTGGGTTGGCCCCACTTTTGAGACACAGGATCGTGCGCGGTGATTTGGTATCACACGCGATGGGTTGGCCCATCATTGGATTTGTGACCGGTCACCGGTGTTTTAGTAACACATTGTGACTATACGTCACCAGTGGTTTGGCACCACCAGTGGTTTGGTACCACACGGGGTAGAAAAGGTGTATGGACGGTTAGGATTGGGTGTATATGATTTGGATGCATGATGATCATGATTATGTTTGAATGTGATATTTTGCTAATCCGGGAAAAAGGGTAGCACACTGAGTCTTGGTGACTCACCTTTTTCCTTTAACATTTTCAGGTAGTGCATAAAGCTGGACCGGGATCGGAGAGGACAAGGTGGCCCATGCCGAAGATGAAGATTTATTATATTATGCTTGTTTTCGATATAAGTATTTTATTTGAATTCGTTGGGTTGTAACAAAGGCCATTTTATGTTTTTGGTATTACTTTAACTACGGTTTATTTAAATTAAATTGCTATGTGAAAATGATTTTAATCCAAGTAACCTATTTATGAAGAATGTGGTTAATAAAGTTTTTCTAATTCAGTCAATTTATAACTTCAAAGTTTTCATAAGGTAATAACTGAATAAAGTTTTAAAAAAAAATAAAAATAAATTCTTTCATGCTTTATGCTAAGTAAACAAAGATTTTCAACCGTCTTTTCCACAATAACATAACCAGATTCGATCGTAACGAATGGGCCGGGTTTGGGGATGTTACAAACTAGCTCCTTGTTGTCTTAAAACATGCACAACTAAATATAAGCCTATAGGTCAAAATCTAAGTTCATTTAAAAAGACAACAAAAAGAATTACAAGCGCCAAGACTTGAACCTTAGACCCATTGCTTCCTCTATGGCGTCACTTCCTTGTCTCCCATGTGGCGCCATTTTCCACTAGACCACAACTCCTTTTGTGTCACTTTTCTCCACATTTTATTCTTAAAGCCTACTTACTAACTCCCAGGGTTTTATTCACCTAAAACCAAAAATTTTCCTAAGCCCGAGTTTGATCCCGGGACTTCATGGAAGCCCCCTAACCTTCCAAAATCACTCACCTAATAGGTCCAACTTGCATTAGTACCATTTTCTTATTCTCAAAAATTTTAAACGCTCCCATGGCCAAGGCCCAATAGGCCCAATTCTACTAGGCCAAAATTCGGGTCGTTACAGTCCAAGTCGGGTTTGGGGTGTTACAAAAAATATTATTACTTTAATGTTTCTTTTAAACTAAGATTCTTTTATTAAATTATAGTTTGTATGATATTTGGATGATTAAAATTTTTTTATGATTAAATTACTGTTATTAAATATGCTTGAAATTAATTTATTATATCTTTTAAATTGAATTTATAAATATTTTATTAGAGCATCATAAGATTTTATAACATATGTGGTATTGAAATTTGGTACAATGGGTATCGGATAACTTTCAAGCATCATACACAAAAATTTTGATTTTGTTTATAAAATGATTTTTTACTATAATATTATAAATGTTATTACGAAAACAAAGTTGTTTTACTACTAGTAATAGTGCTTGTGATAATAGCCAAGGTGATAACAATGATGTTAAAGAATCTCAGGTATATTTTACTATGATTTATTTATTATATCATATTTATTGTAATTGGAGGCTAATCATGACAATATGAATAGATAGATTTTGATTTGAAATCCACGCATGTTTTGCGATGATAATTATGAAATAAAGAATCAATGGAGGCATTTAGAAGTTTGTCCTACAAGATTTGTTCCATTCCCTGAAGTGAATACAAACATAAAGAAAATAAAACAAATAATAATGGACCACTAAAAGTGGAAACATAGTAATAAATAAGAGAACAATGAGAGTTTTCAAGATAACTCTTTAAAGGGTAAAGATAACATATGTTATCAATGTAATTATGAAAGATTATTAGCCACATATGTGGCGTATGCCTAAATATTTTGTTTCTTTTAATATTCTTTGAGGAAAGCTATGATAATATAGTAATGAATTCTATCATTACAAATAGAAAATATTTATCTTATTTGGTACTGAGACAAACAAATATTATTTCAATATTTGATAGTACAAAATTAGTTGAAAGCTCCAGAAGAGCTAATATATCAATATCTAAAAAGCACAAAATTTGTGATAGTTAATGCATTAGTTTTAAAATATATTCAATATAATGGATATCATATTGGAATCGTGACTATCTTTGTGATCTTCTTTTGTCATCATCCCCATTAAGGGGTTGAAAGTGACACATTTGACTGTGAAAAATCTACTTATGAGCAATAGAATATGGTAAATCTATCTAAAGCTCGTTATGGTTGGATGCACATGAAGTTGCAAGTTTTTTTAAAATTTTTAGTATAACTCTACAGTATTCAGAATAAGTTCTCAATTGTGAGTATAACCTTGCAAGAGAGAACTTATTCAACTTTTCATGATTCAAATGTACTCTTACAGTAGCAATATCATGAAAAAAATTTACTTATGATTGAACAAAAGTTTTTAACCATGAAACCTAACCATTCCTTGAAGAGAATGTAATAATAGGTAATAAATTCGAAATATATAATCTTTAACGTGGATGTAGTAAATTGGACTATAATTGTAACAACCTGTTTTTAGTCAAATCAGAACAGTGGTTTCGAAACCACAAATCCAAAGTCAAAACATTTATTTTATTTTTTATTAAAGTTTACAGCATGATAGAATTATTGTGTGAAAGTTTCGTAAAGAAATTTTACTGTTTGAATGCTTAATTCGGTAAAAAGGACAAAATCGCGTAAAATGTAAAATGCATGTTCTATTATTTAAAGGTGTCAAATAGCTTTGGCTTTTAATTATGGTGGCCTTAAATGGTAATTAAACCATTTAAAAGGTTAGTGGACATTTATGTCCATAGTTCATGTGAAATAATAATGTTTTATTAAAGGTTAATAATGTAAATTGTTAAATAAAGATTAGTTAAATAAAAAAAATCAAATTTATGCTTCATTATCATCTTTTTGACCGAAATTAAAAAAGAACAAGAAGAAACTAGGGTTTTTCATTCGGCTAAGCAAATTTCAAGCAATTAGGTATGTGTTTTGTCCCATTTTTAATGATTTTTACGTTTTTGTGATCGTTGCTTTGTATTCTAGCTAGCCCGTACCTTAAATTTTGAAATTGTTAAAGATTTATCATGTTGCCATTGTTGAATGCTTGAGTAATTTGATGGTTGATGATGGATTTTGAATAGTTGTTGTAGTTTTGTAAAGTGATTTTTGACAAAAATGTCAAAAAGGGATTACATTGAGAAAATGTGAAATGTGGTGGTTAAAAGTGTGAATAAATAAAAGATATGGGCTGCTAGGGACTCCATTAAAATTTGGCTAGCATAGTTAAGGGTCTAATTGCATGAATCTGCATTTTTACGAGCTAAGGACTAAA
This sequence comes from Gossypium sturtianum, assembly GCA_025698515.1. Classification (NCBI taxonomy): domain Eukaryota; kingdom Viridiplantae; phylum Streptophyta; class Magnoliopsida; order Malvales; family Malvaceae; genus Gossypium; species Gossypium sturtianum. The sequence goes on along the minus strand of CM046946.1, from coordinate 41,143,793 downwards.
TTGTAAAAATGTCAAAATAGTAGGGCAAAAGTGTAATTTTGCCATAAGGTGATTTTTGGACTAAGTTGAATAGACCGAATATTGAATGTGTTAATTTTAATAATATATAGATCAAGATAAGCTGAGATCAGGGTTAGATCGGGGAAAAGGAAAGGTTGACGATTAGCTGATATTTCTATCCGAGTAACTCAAGGTAAGTTTGTATAATTAGAATCAAACTTTTAAGTACTTGTAATTATTTGAAATGAATGTATGTAATTGAGTAAATGATTTACTTGAAATTCAAATGTCTTATTGATATAGTATGATGGTTACCGAGCCCCGTTTGAACCATAAGAATTCGTAGGATACGAGTGACATGCCACTAGGGTTACCGTTTCGGTCGAGCTCCTACATTTGTTGCGGACTGACCACAGATCGTATGAGCTTACTGATATATCAACTCGTAAGAGCTTACTATTTTCAACTCGTCAGAGCTTACCGTTTCAGCTCAATAGAGCTTACTGTCCATCAGCTCAAAAGGAGCTTACTGATCATAGGTCGAAAGAGTGGAAATGATAATGAATTGATGGATTACTGATTTATATGTATTTTATATCACCCGAGTATCCCTTGATGTTCTAATAGGTTCAATGGGCATAAATTCTGTTATTGGTTATGTGAATAAGGTATGTGTTATACAGATGAATTACTGTTATATGGATGAAATACTGTTTAAACGGATGAGTTACTGTTATCGAATGATTTACTATTTATATGATTGAGAGTGAAATGTTACAAATGATGTACATGATATATGAATTTGATATGATACAATGTATTGAGTATTATTGAGATAATGAATGATTACATGCACTAATGTGACTAACTTGTTGATGAATGTTTGTGTATAGGCATTTGGCAAATGAATTTGATATACTTTGTTTAATTGTTTGATTATGTATAAATGGTAAGTTAAATTCTGAATTATACGGGCTTACTAAGCTTTAAAGCTTACTCTGTTTCTTTTTCCATGTTTTATAGAGGTTCAATAGCTCGTTCGATCCGGATAAACTCGGAGTTACGCATCACACTATCCAGTTGCTGTTGGTACTTTTGAACTCTTGGATATTTGTAAATATGGCATGTATATGCTAGTTAAAAATATGATAGTTATGGTTATTTGGGATAGTGATTTTGGTACATGTTGTGGTATAAGTTTAAGCCATGTGATTTGGCTAAACTTGGTATAATGTTTTGGTTGTGTATAAGTATTCAAATGTGGTATGTTTTGGCAAGTAGTAGATGGAATGGAAATATGCAAATGTTGTTTTGATAAGTAGTAGACTTATGAATGGAAAATGCATGGTATTAATTAGGTATTTGATTACTATGTTAAGTTGGTATAATATGTGTATGAAATGTTATGGGTTGGCTGCCTATTGAGTTATAAAATGTTGCATATTACACTTATGCAAGTATATGAAAATAGGGTGGCAAAATGGCTTTGCGAGTAGCTATTTTTGTCCACATGGGTAGAGACACGGGCGTGTGTCTCAGCCGTGTGCGACACAGGGTCATGTTACACGGCCATGTGTCCCCTGGTGTTAAAATTGAAATGAAGTCAGTATGCTCCACACGGTCTCACACACAGGCGTGTGACTTAGCTGTGATGCATAAGTCAGTATACCTTACAGGATTGGCACGGCCTAGCACATGGCCTAGCACACGGGCGTGTGTGGCCACTTTGAATGGCACACGGGCTAGACACACAGGCGTGTGGTTGGCCTTGTGACCCAAGTCAATATGTACCCCCTGTTTTCACACGGCCGGTGACACGGGCTTATCTAGTGGCCGTGTGAGACACACGGCCTAGCCACACGAGCGTGTGCCCCCTGTTTTGAGAAATTTTTCAAAGTTTTGTGAAAGTTTTATAAGTTATTGGTTTAGTCACGAACTGCTTCTAAAGCATGTTTAAGGCCTTGTAGGCTATTTATAAGGGACAAATTGATTGAGATGGAATGATGATTGTATGAATTGATCAAATGTATGAGAAAAGTACAGTTATATGTGTTACAAGTCCGATAATGCCCTGTAACCCTATTCCAGCATTGAATACGGGTGAGAGGTGTTACATTTATTGGTATCAGAGCTACGATTTAGTCGATTCTAGGACTAACGTAGCGTATGTGAGTCTAGCTATACATGCCATATAGTGTGATGACTCCTGACATTTTCAAATGTATTTTTATATAGTAAATGGATCATGATCGAGCTGTAGTTGATAAGGTTGAGAGTAATGTGCCTGCTCCCACTCAAGGGACAGCGTCGTCTGACTCTAGACCCGTAATGGGCAGTCAGGGGGAGAGGCTAAAGAAGCCTTCTTCCAAATGATGAACGAGTGGTTCACACAATACATTCGTATGAACTCGGCTGCTCAACAACCTCCACCCCCACCTATTCCCCAACTGATCCCTGTAGTTCCTCAAGGTATGGATCCTTTGCGATTGAATAAACCACTTGTTGATAAGATACGAAAACATGGGGATGAGGAATTCAGAGCCATTGTTAAAGATGACCCTGAGAGAGCCGATTTTTGGCTTGAGAACACGATTCGGGTATTTGACGAACTATCTTGCACATCTGAAGAATGTTTAAAATGCGTTGTATCATTGTTGAGAGACACTGCGTATTAGTGGTGGATTACCTTGATATCCGCAGTTCCGCGAGAAAGAGCTACTTGGGAGTTCTTTCAAGTTGAATTCAGAGAGAAATACATCAGCCAAAGGTTCATTGATTAGAAATGAAAGGAATTTCTTGAATTGAAATAGGGTCGTATGTCGGTAACAGAATATGAAAAAGAGTTTGTACGACTCAGCAAATATGCTCGTGAATGTGTTTCTTCCGAGGCTATAATGTGTAAAAGATTCGAAGATGTATTAAATGAAGAAATTAGACTGTTAGTTTGGATTCTTGAGTTGAAAGAGTTTTTCGTTCTATTCGATAGAGCTTGCAAAGTCGAAGAGCTTTGCAAAGAGAAAAGAAAAGCCGATTCTGAGGCTAGAGATTTTAGAAAGAGATTTGCGGGCAAACCACATCAGTCAGCATCAAAGAAATCTAGAGAATATCATCCTCGTTCTACTGCTTCTGCGGGGATTACGATCAGAGATAGAAATGTGAGACATTTCAGTTCTAAACCTTAGACGACATCTATTGCCAGTGTAGGTAGTGTTAGAAATGTTGGACCTGAATGTAAGCACTCCAATAAGTGACATTTTGGTGAATGTAGAATATTGAGCGGAGCTTCTTCTAAATGTGGATCTCTTGATCATTATCTCCAGGACTGTCCAGAATAGTCTATAGCTGAAAGAGATCAACCGACGAAAGTAAGTAATACGGCTACTAGAGGGAGACCACCCTGAAACACTGAGAATGCGAGTGGTAACCGAGGTGCTACGAGAGATTCTGCTGTGAGATCTGAGGCATGAGCACCTGATCGAGCTTATGCTATCTGTGCACGGGAGGAAGCATCATCGCCAGACATTATTACCGATACTTTTTCTCTTTTCACTACTGATATAATTGCATTGATAGATCCTGGATCAACCCATTCATATATCTGTATGAATCTAGTATTTAAAAAGAGTTTACATGTCGAGTCTACAAAAATTTGTAATTAAAGTATTGAACCCCTTAGGCAAGTCTGTTTTAGTTGATAAGATTTGTAAGAATTGTCCTTTGATGACTCGGGGTTACTGTTTTCTGGCTGACTTGATGCTTCTACCGTTTGATAAGTTTAATGTGATTTTTGGTATGGACTGGCTGACTATGCATGATGTAGTTGTGAATTTTAGACGAAACATTATCAAATTGAAATGTCAGAATGGTGAAATTCTTCGGATTGAGTCTGATGATTCGAGTGAATTACCTACTGTGACATCGTATATGTTAGCTCAGAAATGTATGTAAAAGGACTATGATGCATATCTTGCATACGTACTAGATACAAAGTTGTCTGAATCAAAGATTGAATCTGTACCTATTGTTTGTGAGTTTTCGGATGTATTTCCAGAAGAATTACCGTGTTTGCTACTGATCAGAGAGGTTGAATTTGGTATTGAATTAGTACCGGGAACAACATCGATATTGATAGCTCCATACATAATGGCTCCAACAGAATTAAAAGAGTTGAAAGCTCAGTTGTAGGAATTGACAGACAGGGGTTTTACACGACCGAGTTATTCACCTTGGGGTGCACCAGTATTGTTCGTAAAGAAGAAAGACGGCATGATGAGAATGTGTATCGATTACAGACAACTGAATAAAGTGACCATAAAGAACAAATACCCTCTACCACGGATTGATGATTTATTTGATCAATTGAAAGGGGCTACATTATTTTCAAAGATTGATTTGAGATCGAGTTATTATCAGTTACGAGTTAAAGAGTCAGATGTGCTGAAAACCGCATTCAGAATGAGGTATGAACATTATGAATTCCTGGTTATGCCTTTCGGATTAACTAATGCTCCTACAGTTTTCATGGACTTGAAGAATCGGATATTCAGACCATATTTAGATAGATTTGTTGTTGTATTCATTGATGACATTCTGATCTATTCGTGAGATGAATCTGAACATACTTAGCACTTGAGAGTTGTGTTACAAACTCTACGTGATAAACAATTATTTGTAAAGTTTAGAAAATGCGAGTTTTGGCTCCGAAAGGTTGGAATTCTGGGGCATATTGTTTCAGCTAAAGGTATTAGAGTTGACCCGAGTAAGATTTCTGCTATTGTTGATTAGAAACCTCCAAGAAATGTGTCAGAAGTCCGTAGTTTTCTTGGCTTAGCGTGCTATTACCGAAGATTCGTGGAAGGATTTTCAATGATTGCGACACTAATGACTCGACTGCTTCAAAAAGATGTGAAATTTGAAAGGTCAGAAAAATGTTAGCAGTGTTTTGAACAGTTGAAAGTACTATTAACTGAAGCACCAGTTCTGGTTCAACCTGAATCGGGGAAAGAGTTTGTGATTTATAATGACGCATCATTAAATGGTCTGGGATGTGTTTTAATGCAAGAAAGAAAAGTTATAGCTTATGCTTCTTGACAATTGAAACCAAATGAAAAGAACTATCCGACGCATGACTTAGAGTTGGCTGCAATTGTGTTTGCATTGAAAATTTTGCAACACTACTTATATGGTGAAAAATGCCACATTTATACGGATCACAAAAGCTTAAAATATCTGATGTCACAGAAAGATTTGAATCTGCGACAACAAAGATGGCTCGAGTTATTAATATATTATGGATTTGTGATTGATTATCACCCGAGAAAAGCTAATGTTGTTGCTGATGCCTTGAGCCGAAAATCTTTGTTTGCATTACGAGTAATGAATACCCAGTTGATGATTTGTGATGATGGGTCTATTTTAGCTGAATTAAAATCTAAACCGGTATTTCTTCAACAAATCTATGAAGCTCAGAAAGATGGCCGTGAATTGGAATTTAAACGGATTCAATGTGAGAATATCCCTAATTCAGAGTTTCAGAATGGAGCCAACGATTGTTTAAGGTTCTGGAATAGAATTTCTATACCGAGAAATTCAAAACTCATTCATTAAATTTTACACGAAGCGCCCAGTAGCTGTTTAACTGTTCATCCGGGGAGTACCAAAATGTACAACGATTTGAAACAGTTTTATTGGTGGCAAGGCATGAAACGAGCTATCTCAGAGTTTGTTTCTAAATGTTTGATTTTTCAGCAAGTCAAAGCCGAACATCAAGTACCATTGGGTTTACTGCAGCCTGTGATGATTCCCGAGTGGAAATGGGATAGAGTTACAATAGATTTTGTGTTGGGATTTCCCCTAACTCCAAAAAAGAAAGATGCTATCTAGTTTGTTGTTGATCGACTAACGAAATCTGTTCATTTCATACCGGTACGTACAGATTACTTACTTGATAGATTGGCTGAATTGTACATTTCTGAGATTGTTCAATTTCACGGGGTGCCACTATCTATTATTTCTAATAGAGATCCTCGATTTACGTCGCGATTCTGGAAGAAACTGCATGAAGCTCTGGGAACAAAGTTGAACTTCATTACTGCTTTTCATCCTCAGACTGACAGACAGACCGAGAGAGTTTTTTAGATTCTCGAAGATATGTTGAGATGTTGCATTTTAGAGTTTGAGGGTAATTGGGAAAAATACTTACCGTTGATTGAGTTCGCATATAACAACAGTTTTCAGATGAGTATAAAGATAGCACCATACGAAGCTTTATACGATCACAAATTTCGAACTCTGCTATACTGGACTAAACTAAGTGAGAAAAAGATACACGGGGTTGAATTGATCAGAGAAACTGAAGAAAAAGTGAAAACGATTCGAGACAGTTTAAAAGTAGCTTCAGATCGCCAGAAATCATACGCGGATTTGAAATGTAAAGAAATTGAGTTTCAAGTCAGGGACTGAGTGTTTTTAAAGCTGTCACCGTAGAAAAATATTCTTTGATTCAGCCATAAAGGAAAGCTGAGTCCGCGATTTATCAGACCGTATGAGATTGTCGAAAGAATAGGGCCTGTAGCATATCGACTACCTTTACCATCAGGACTTGAAAAGATTCATAATGTCTTTCACGTTTCTATGATACGCCGATACAGATCCGATCTGTCACATGTGATTTCTCTGGTAGATATTGAGATATAGACTGATTTGACGTATAGTGAAGAACCGATCAAGATTTTAGCCTGTGAAATCAAAGAATTGAGAAATAAACACATAGCCCTAGTAAAGGTTCTTTGGCTTAAACATGGGATCGAGGAAGATACGTGAGAATGTAATACCCCTAACCTGTGCCCGTTGCCGAAACAGGGTTCGAAGCATTACCAAAACATTCAGAACATTTTTATTAAAATATGTAAATATACTATTCATTTACCGAGATCATCCATAATGTCCCTTGATAAAGCCCTCGAGGCCCAACACAAGCATTAGAATCAAATGGGGACTTAATCGAAACCTCTAAGAATTTTTTGCAAAATTACAAAAATTTTCAATGGTGCAGGACTCACACGCCTGTGCTACAGGCTATGTTCGATTTAGGGTGCTCTTTGACTTACGCCACACGGCCATGCCACAAGCCCGCGTGTTAGGTCGTGTGGTTGATTAATCTAATTCGAATTTAGTGCAGGTTTCACACGGCCAAGACACACGCCCCTGTTCTAGGCCGTGTGGCACACACGGCTGAGACACACGCCTATGTCTCTGCCCGTGTGCCCAATTCTGAGCATTTTGCTTCTTAAAATTAAGGTGCAGGGACACACGACTTAACTACATGCCCGTGTTACCAAGTCGTGTGTCACACACGGTCTAGACACACGCCCGTATGGACAAAATGAAGCCATTTCTAGCTTCATTTCTCACCCCAAAATTTCACCCAAGACCTGCACTTGAAACACACATCCAATACCAACCAATTCAAGCATTCAAATTGGGCAATTTCTATCATTCGACATAGCATATCACTACATGCATAAGTGTTTATAGACTTACCTTGGAACATCTTAGACATTCACAACATTGATCACACATTCTTAACATAACACATGTATATGAATATATCATAATAATCTACTTAGTCATACCAAAATGAACCATTACTAGCCATTCCAATGGCTAGGTTACAAAATAACATTTCAAGCCACTATTGGCCAAGTTGCCCTATACATGCCATTATACCCAAAATGACTTCATTAAATATACCCAAAATGCTAGTTGATAGTGTGACGATGCTCCAACGGTCTCCAACCCTCGCGACCTTCCTAGCACTATAAAATAGGGAAAAATAAATGGAGTAAGCATTACATGCTTAGTAAGTTCGTATAACGAAAACTAAACTTACCAATCCTGTTATTAAATTTAAGCACACAACATCACGTTTTCCATCCATTAGCAAAATTTCCTAAGCACATGCCTTCAATCAAACATGTTAGTCATAACACTTACAAACATGTCAAGTAAAAATAGATGAGCTCATCATGCAATGTTCTTTCAAGTCATTATCATTACATCTCAAGATTTTCATGCCATGTCAAGGGATACATGTCCATTGAATCATTGAATTCCGATGGTTGCTCAGGTAGTACACTCGAAGTGTACAGTTCCATAATCCGTCAATTTCTTATTCAAGGGTACCCTTAGGGCACTCAACCAAGGAACACACTCTCGAGCCACAAATCATGCAACAGGATTACTAGTCCAGGCTAAATCCTTTATATAACGTAAGCTCGGAGAAGCTCGATTAGGATTACCAGTCCAGGCTGAACCCTAATCTTAATGCATACTCGAGAGGTATTATAATAGGATTACCCGTCCGGGCTAAATCCTTTATATAACAAGGCCAATGGGATTACTCGTCCGAGCTAAATCCCTTCTGCAACAAATGCAGGACCTTATTAATTTCGGGAAAGCGCATATAATCATCGGAATTCAACATCCAATCGGGACTAACCCTTTATCACCATTTCAATCAGGTAACAAATTTTCCATCATAGCATACAAGTAAAGCATATTAACATAAATCACATTATATACAAACACAACATTAAATTAACATAGTTTCATGTCCAATTAAGTTACACGAACTTACCTCGACACTTGTTCGCGTAAATATCTACTAATCTGAAATCTTTTCTTTTCCTTGATCTAACCTCAAATTAGTTTTGTTCGGATCTATATAAATGAATTTAACCATCAATTTCATAAATTTCATATTTAAATGGACTCAATTTACGTCCTAGGCAAAATTACCATTTTGCCCCTAACTTTTCCATAAATTTTGATTTTGTCCCTAGGCCCGAAAAATGAAACTTGTGCAAATTACTCCCTATTCCATGCCTAACCAAAACCCCATTACAAATTTTCCAGCACATGTATTCATAAAATTTTAGAAATTTTCATCAAATTTCACAACTTTTTATTTTAGTCCCTAAATCATGTTTTCTTCAAAATCACTTTATAATAGTTGTTTATCTATCAATAATCTTTCATTTTCTAACATAAATTTCTAATTTCCAGCATAATACATCCATGACTCATTTTCATACATTGATAACTTTTCAAATTAATCCCTCAAATAGAGAGATTAAGCTATCCCGGTTTCAAAAATATCAAAATTACTAAAAACAGGACAAGGAAACTTACCCAATTAGGCCTTGAAAGTTTCTCCTCTCTCTCCTAGGGTTTCCATAGAATTTTAGGTTGAATATGACAATAAAATAAGATGATTTCTTTTATCATCTTTTTAATTAATTAATTTTTGATATTTCCAATTTAGTCCTTGACCTTTTTCTATATTTCCATGGATGAGTCACCATGAAAAATCTACATACTTTTCTTAATGGTCTAATTACCATATAAGGACCTCTAGCTTTGAATTCCATAGCTATTTGATCCTTATAGCTACTAGAATTCAACTTTCATATTTTATGCGATTTAGTCTTTCTCGTAATTAGGCACTAAATCGATAAAATTTTCATGTCAAAATTTTCACATGTCACGTCTATCATATTACGGAGAATATAATAAAATAAAAAATAAATCATATTTTGGGTCGGATGTGTGGCCCCGAAACCACTGTTCCAATTTCACTGACAAATGGGCTATTACAGGGAACCCGAGGAAGCTATGAGAAAATAGTACCCTAACCTATTTACCGGTAAGATTTTCGGGGACGAAAATCCCTAAGGGGGAGAGTTGTAACAGCCCGTTTTAGTCAAATCGAAATAGTGGTTTCGAAACAAAAAATCCAAAGTCAAAATAATTATTTTATTATTTTATTAAAGTTTACAGCATGATAGAATTATTGTGTGAAAGTTTCGTAAAGAAATTTTACTATTTGAATGCTTAATTCGGTAAAAAGGACTAAATCGCGTAAGATGTAAAATGCATGTTCTATTAGTTAAAGGTGTCAAATAGCTTTGACTTTTAATTATGGTGGCCTTAAATGGAAATTAAACCATTTAAAAGGTTAGTGGACATTTATGTCCATAGTTCATGTGAAATAATAATGTTTTATTAAAGGTTAATAATGTAAATTGTTAAATAAAGATTTGTTAAATAAAACAAAATTAAATATATGCTTCATTATCATCTTTCTGACCGAAATTAAAGAAGAACAAGAAAAAACTAGGGTTCTTCATTCGGCTAAGCAAAATTCAAGCTATTAGGTATGTGTTTTGTCCCGTTTTTAATATTTTTATGTTTTTGTGATCGTTGCTTCGTATTCTAGCTAGCCCGTACATTAAATTTTGAAATTGTTAAAGATTTATCATGTTTCCATTGTTGAATGCTTGAGTAATTTGATGGTTGATGATGGATTTTGAATAGTTGTTGATAGTTAAACTAGTTTTGTAAAGTGATTTTTGACAAAAATGTCAAAAAGGGATTAAATTGAGAAAATGTGAAATGTGGCGGTTAAAAGTGTGAATAAATAAAAGATATGGGCTGCTAGGGACTCCATTAAAATTCAGCTAGCATAGTTAAGGGTCTAATTGCATGAATTTTCATTTTTATGAGCTAAGGACTAAATTGTAAAAATGTCAAAATAGTAGGGCAAAAGTGTAATTTTGCCATAACGTGATTTTTGGACTAAATTGAATAGACCGAATACTGAATCTGTTAATTTTAATAATATATAGATCAAGATAAGCTGAGATCGGTGAAAAGGAAAGGTTGACGATTAGCCGATATTTCTATCCGAGCAACTCGAGGTAAGTTTGTATAATTAGAATCGAACTTTTAAATACTTGTAATTATTTGAAATGAATGTATTTAATTGAGTAAATGATTTACTTGAAAGTCAAATGTCTTATTGATATAGTATGATGGTTACCGAGCCTCGTTTGAACCGTAAGAATTCGTAGGATACGAGTGACATGTCACTAGGGTTACCGTTTTCGATTGAGCTCCTGCATTTGTTGCGGACTCACCACAGCTTGTATGAGCTTACTGATATATTAGTTCGTAAGAGCTTACTATTTTTAGCTCGTCAGAGATTACCGTTTCAGCTCAATAGAGCAAACTATCCATCAGCTCAGGAGGAGCTTACTGTCCATCAGCTCAGGAGGAGCTTACTGTCCATCAGCTCAGGATGAGCTTACTGATCATAGCTTGAAAGAGCGAAAATGATAATGATTTGACGGATTACTGATTTATATGTATTGTATATCACCCGAGTATCCCTTGATGTTCTAATAGGTTCTGTAACGCCCCAAAAATCTAAGTATTTATCTTTGCATGTTTTTAGCACAACTACTTGTTAGCTTCAGTGGTTAAGTGATTTGGGTATGTTTGGGAGTGTTTGAGAAGTCCTAGGTTCAAGCCTGGGCTTGTACAAAAAGTTCTATTTTTAAGGGAATAAACCCTTGCCTATAGTTAATAGGCTTTTAAATTATTGTGGGTAAAGCATGACACAAAAAGCCTGCTGGTCTAGGGGGTAAGTGGTGTGTTACCTATGCCAGAGGTCTAAGGTTCGAATCTTGCTGGAGGCAATGGATTATTTATTTTGCTGTTGTGTCGTGGGAGGTGTTGTAGTTTGACTGAAGTACTTAAGTGGTTGAGAAGAATTCAAATTGAGTGGTGGAGGGATGTGTGATCAGGTGGAGAGAGTTGAGTAGGGATTTTAGGAGAAAATCAAGGGAGATAAGGGGAGAGGGAGATTTATGCCAAAAATGGACTCTGGCACTCAAGAATTTCGGCTAGGGTGGTACTCCTCATTTCGGGTTTTTCGTATTGTTGTTTTTAACTCTTTTGCTTGAAGCCGAATGTGGTAGGGGTGTTTGCATATTCTTCTGTTGCACTTTTGACAACCTTTTCTTAGGCCGAATATACCTTTTCTCTTATTGTCATCTCTTCTTCTCTCTTTTTCCTGCTTTTGGCCGAATACACCCTCTTCATCTCTTTGCCTCTTCTTCGTTTCTTTTCCTAAATATTTCTATCAATTGCTGTTGTTTCTTCCTTGCCGATTCTCTTCTCTTTTTACCCTCATTGTGGCAACTCTGTTATTACTGCTTCCTGCCGATTAGTGTTCCCGTGTTCTCTCTCTTGACTTCCAAGAATACTACTCTTCTGAAAAAGGTGAGCAAATGTTTGCTTTTCCCCTTCGCCGAATCTTCTCCCCCTTTTTCATCCTTCCCCTTTCATTTCTTTTTGGTGATCCATTTCTTTCCCTTGCAGTTGACTGCTTTCCCTTCTCTATTGTTCTGGTTATCATTCTCTGTTTGCCGGTAAGTCTTACACTTCGTAGTGGGTACTCTTCTCGCGTTGTTGGTAAGTGAAGATGATATAGTATTATCTTGTTGCTTGTTGAATAAGTGCTTAATCTTTTTTGATTGGTGCCTAGGAACTTTTCGAAGGGGTTGAAGGTTCGTAATTAACGTTTGGGTAGGCGAAACTTCCCTCTTCACTCGATCAAAGGTAAGTTGTTGTGAGTAATGATTGGGATAACTTACGCTTATTCGATTAAGTAACTGCTTAAGTGAATACTTGAGGATTGTTGGTCAAGTGTAGGTTTCAAAGGCGTGGGTGGTTTTCTCAGAAATAGAACCAGGTGTGTAACATCACTCTAGAAACGATATCGGTGAAATACCGAAAAGTGTGTGTAAACACTACCCAAATCGGAAATCGGCAAAAGCCAGAAAGTGTGACAATTGACATTACTCGAGTGTGTGCTTACTCGTGTGGTAACCAGAACGCGTAAAACATGGGCGTTCAACTGTTGAGGCCACCATGAGTGATTTCATGGTCTTGGATTATTTTGGGCCATGTTGGGCTGAAATGGGCCGTGTGGGCCCAACGGGCTTGTGGGTCCCACACGGGTTAACCACACGAACGTGTGGAGAATATTGGGCAAAGCTGGATAAATTACATGGCCGAGATCATTTCTGGGCTATGTTGGCCACACGAGTGTGTGGGCCCACAGGGGCCCGTATTATGGGCCTTGGGCCCATTTTCACTGTTTTACTGTAAAGGTTACACGGGTCGCCCGAGACGACTGTGGACCTACTGATGGGTCGGTAAGTATACCTAGACCCCAAACTAATATAAAATGACTGTCATGCCCTTATGTTGTAAAATGACTATTATGCCCCTATGTTATAAAATGACTGTAAGCTATGTTATGTATGACTTATATGAGCATGCCACGATATATATGTTGCATAGATGTATGATACGTTGCATGGGGATAGGATAATTATGGTGGGAGAAAGTGTACTGTACTTGCAGCTCTGCTATAAATACTGTTTAGTGTCGCAACCGGTGCTAATTTTTGGAGTGTAGGGATGGATGGGTGGGTGATTTTATCCCCACATGGAGTGTTGGGCTGGATGGAGTGGAGTGTAGAGGCTGGATGGGTTGGATTTCTGATTGCATGCTTAAACTGTTACTGTCACTATTATGGGCTAAGGTCCACACTGATACTTATACTGTAATGGGCTAAGGCCCAACTGAACTGAACTGTTTTTTATTTGGGCTTGGGCCCAGTCTGTACTTGCCTAAGGCATGATTGGCCATTTACTTACATGGGGTTACACACTGAGTTTTTGTAAACTCACCCCTCTGTTTATCTGTACAGGTAATCCCCAGTCTTAGGCGGATCGGTGCTGCGAGGGATTCGTTGGTGGACACACAACCGCACCTATTTTTATATTTGAGTTTATTTCCAATAAATTTAATTTGGGTTTTTGTTATGTAATAAGGCCTCTTTAAATTTTAACTTTTAATTTGGGGATTTTACTTATTTTAATTCACATCTGAGTAGTAGTAGGGCGCGGTTGGGTTTTTTTTTTAAAGACAATTGGTTTTCAAAACACCACGTTTTCGTAACTTTCTATAAAAGCTTCCGCATCAAACATGGTTTGAAAGTATATTAACAGACTAATATGAGCAACGTTCTATTAAAACAACTTGAGTTTTAAAAGAACAAGATACCCTAAATTTCTGTTAAGATTCCTAAACTAGATTTAATAATAAGCATGGATTTTCTAAAAAAATGATGTTTTCGAAAAACACTTCAATGTGATATCGCCAGATTAGGCCATAACGTCTGGGCCGGGTTTGGGGTGTTACATTTAGTGGTATCAGAGCCAGGTTCTAAAACTCGACTATGGTTTTTGGGTTTCTTCTAAAACTGGGAATTTTCAAAAAGAAGTGTTCCAAACGATTTGAAAGTATTGTGAAATAGTTTTACTGAAAGTGTGGTACACCGAGTCTCCGGCCCCGATATTGTTAATCCTCTAAAACTTCTATTTGTTTAAAGTGAAATATTGAGACTACTATAGGTAGTAGACTGTACTGAAATATTCTGGTTAGGGAAAACTAAACCTATAGTAAGACTGCGTTCTGCGAAAACAAAATCTTGAATACTGATACTGCTTTATATAAGAGATCTGTTAAACAACACTGGAACTGTAAACTGATGCATAAAATTGTTAAAAATAGATAATACACAAATAGATAATGAGCACCGGAGGTACTCGTGGAAGGGGTACAAGAGGTCGTGGCGGAGGCCGTAGAGGTGCTCGGGTTGGGTCTTCGTCATCAGGCCACATGCCTAACGCTGAAGCTAGTGAAGCACCGACTTCACCAGTGACTGAGATTGGGTCTCACGATCGAGCGGCTGGGGACGACGCATTGTCCCAAGCTATGTTGCGAATTCTGAAGAGGGTCGGTGGGCCCAATACTGGTATTGTGGGCCGTAGATCGATCACGGAACGACTTCGGTCTAATGGGGCTGAGGTTTTTAGGGGTATTGATGGAGTTGCCCCTACCGTGGCTGAATATTGGATTGAGGCCACAGAGAGGATCAAGGATGACCTCGACTGCACCCCCGAACAAAAACTAAAAGGAGGCGTGTCATTGTTATGAGACGAAGCCTATCAGTGGTGGCTTACAGTTAAAGAGGGTACTCAGGCTGACCAATTGACATGGGAATTCTTCAAAGACTGCTTTCCAAGGGAAGTATGTGGGCGCTAGTTATGTGGATGCCCGGAGGAGGGAATTCATAAATTTGACTCAGGGGGATAAATCAGTGGCTGAATATGAGGCTGAATTTTTGTGTTTAAGCCGCTATGCACGTGGCATGGTGGCAACTGATTATGAGCGGTGTGTTCGTTTCGAGAACGGCCTCAGGGATAGTTTGAGAGTTTTGTTAGCTCCACAGAGGGAGCGAGATTTTTCCACACTGGTAGATAAGGTGAAGATCGTCGAGGAGGTGAAGCGTACTGAGCGTCAGGATCGAGAAAAGGGTAGGAATAAGAGGGATTCGGAGCCATCAAGTTCCGTTCAGAGGCCGAATAAAAAGGCCAGAGTGGATTGGCCGGTCAGAGTTAGGGCCCCTATTGTCGCTCTTTGATTGCTGCAGCCATGTCGACTGTGGTAGACGCCATCGGCGAAAGTCTTTGGAAAAGGATTGGGGCATGTTTGAGGTGCGGATCATTAGAGCACCGTATCAGAGATTGTCCATGGAGACCCGAGCAGATGCAAGCTACAGGTCAGGGTACTGTTCAGCTGCCGAGAGGTGTCTAGCAGCCACCGAGAGGCCGTGGTCAGGCTAGAGATGGAAATTGTATGGGTCTTAGTCGTGGAGCACCGGGCAGAGGTACTGGTCATACTAAGGTGAGGTAGCCAGCTCTGGTTTATGCTGCACGTCGCCGAGAGGACAGAGACGCCCCAGATGTTATTACTGGTACGTTCTTTATCTATAATGTACCTTATACTATACTGATTGATGTTTGGTCTACGCATTCTTATATAGCATGCTCGATGTCTGAGACTTTAGGTATAATGGTTGAAACCACTGCAAATGAGGTTACTGTGTTGAGTCCTTTAGGGCAGTCAGTTAAGGTAAACAAATTGTTTAGAGATGTACCTTTGGAGGTTCAAGGAACCATCTTTTTGGCGGATTTAATGGAACTTCCTTTTGGAGAATTCGACTTAATACTGGGAATGGATTGGCTGGTTAAGCATAAAGCCAATTTGGATTGTGCTACTAAACGGGTGGTACTGAAAACTGTGGAGGGTGTAACATCCTTAAATCGGGGTTACGCATTTTCTTTGGTGTTGCATGTGATGAATTGTATTCAATGTTCATTTATCATGTTCAGGGTCTAGTTATAATCTGGGCTAGGCACAGGTTAGGGGCTTAAAGTTCTACATTTTGGGTATTTAAGAAGAAGGAGCTAAGCGAGTTAGGGGTTAAAAGAAGTTATTGGGAGTTTTAGACACAAGAATACCAGTGGAAAAGTGGCAAGGAGGCGCCACTAAGGTGTCTAAGGAATGACGCCACAAGCAGGGTGGGAGTGCCTGTGTCCGAGCAGCAGGAATTTCACTCCCTGCTATTTCTTTTAGACGCCACAAGCTAGAGGAGGAGTGCTCAGGTGGGACTCTCTTGAATGGATGGAGAGGAGAAATTTGTGGAATTTGACTCGTTCAAATGAATTTGAACTGGTGGCAGGGAGGAAATTTAGGAGTTTGAATTATTTCAAACTCGCTTAGGAAGAGTTGGCCGAATGGTGGACTGTGGGCAAGGAGGCTATCGATTTTGGGGAGCTTTTGGTGTGGCCGAATGTCAATAGGGGTTTAAAGGGTGTGTTTGGCTAAGCGAGATGGTTTTCTTTTCTTCTTGCGTTTTGTGCTAAAACCCAACCTTAAGTGCTTTTCTTTCTTTTCCTCTTTTGGCAATTTTGGGCACTTGGCCGATTATTCACTTCTTCTCCTTCTTGTTGCTCTAAGCCAAAACTCTCATAGCTACCTTCTCTTCTCTTTTCGGTTCACCCTTTATTGCTCCTTGCCGAAATCACCTTGTTCACTTCTTTTTCCTTTATTTTGTTCAAAGCCGAAACCAACACCCCTTTCTTCTGTCGACATCTTTCTTCTTTTAAATCCCCTTGTGCCGAAAGTTCATTTACCCTTCTTTGCCAAAATCAATACTACTCCACCTTCTTCTAACTTTTATATTTTATTGCAAAAGCCGAAAGCTTGTTGTTTCTCTTTCGGTTTCATCAAGAGCCTTGGCCGAATACCCCTTAGTCTCATTCTCTTCTTTACTCACATAATCTAGTCTCCATTAAAGTGCCGAATTAGCTTTCTTGGTGAGTCATAGCCGAATCTCTTGTCGAAACCTGTAAATACCAATAGGGGGTGCCGATCTGTGGTGTTTAAAGGCCAAAGCAGTCATCTAGGTAAGGGGCGACAAACTCATTTGGTTTGGGATTCATGTTATGGCCGAATGGCGTTTGGATGCTTAATGGTATGTTGAAACCGATTGTAGGGAGGAGGTTAGCCGAATACAAGTGAGACTTCGGGATTTGGTGGTCGATCTAGGTAAGGGGTTTAACATCTCAATACCTGTATCTTAATCATTCAAAAGCCGAAGGCTAACCATCTGTGTGTATTAAGGGTTAGCCAATTACAAGGGAGATCAACACGTGGTTCGGGATTTGGTTGGTAACCAAATAGGTTTAAGGTGAGTGTTACATTTGGGCGACATATCCTTCGGGATTTTGTGGTTAAGCCGAAAGACTTTAGATCTAAAAATATGATGTTGGCCGATTGTAGGAAAGGGGAACAATGCTTCGGGATTTTGCTAGATTCGAGTAGTTTCAGGATTTTGCTAGATCTACGTATAGTCAGGTGTGTAAACGCTTGCACACTTTATTAGTATTATGATGCTTATTATGTTACTGTGTAACTTTTGATATTAGTGACTTTGCCCTGTGGGCATGAGCTTGGATTCCAGGTAAGTCCCCTGCTATGTGATTTTTGATATACATCATCATGGCTTGTTAAATGCTATGCTATGCCTTAATTGCATGATACATGATATTATGACACGTATGATATGAGCATGATGATGATGGGATTGATGAGAGGAGGGGGATGATTTATCTGGACTTTCACCAGTGGTTTTGACCACAAGATGGGTTGGCCCCATCAGTTGATTTGTGACTACGGTCACCAGTGGTTTTGACCATACTATTGATATGATTTGTGACTAAGTCCCAGTGGTTTTGACAACCAGTGGTACTGTGTAACCTTGGATATTAGTGACTTTGCCCTGTGGGCATGAGTTTGGATTCCAGGTAAGTCCCCTGCTATGTGATTTTTGCTATACATCATCATGGCTTGTTAAATCCTATGCTATGCCTTAATTGCATGATACATGATATTATGACACGTATGATATGAGCATGATGATGATGGGATTGATGAGAGGAGGGGGATGATTTATCTGGACTACCACCAGTGGTTTTGACAACACGATTGATATTTGTGACTACGGTCACCAGTGGTTTTGACCACACATGGATTATTGTGACTCGTCCAAGTGGTTTGGTACCACAGTGGGTTGGCCCCACATGATATTACGGGATTGTCATCAGTGGTTTTGACCACACGATGGGTTGGCCCCATCATTGATACATATGTATTTGTGACTTCGGTCACCAGTGGTTTTGACCACCAGTGGTTTTGACCACACGGGGTAGTTAAAGGAGATTGGATGGTTAGGTTATGGGTTGCATGATTTGCATGTTTTGCTAATGATCTGTGTAAGTGGTTGAATTATCGGGTTGGGGATTTATACACTGAGTCTTGGTGACTCACCCCTTCCCTTACATTTTACAGATGAGGCATAGATCGCAGATATGAAGCTGGAGAGGACTCGGGGTGGCCATGCAGATTTGTTTTCGAGTTTTCGACTTTAACTTATTATTTCGGTTTATTTGATTTTTCCCTAAATTTGGTTTTGGTTTTGTAATAAGGCCGCTAATTTTATTTTGGTTTTATTTTCAGTTGATTTTATTCTGCTTAAAAATTACATGTTGGATTTATGGATATGATAAAATTAACCGGTAAAAAGCAAGGTTTTCTAAACTATATCTCTTTGGGTTTTCAAACGTTACCATCGGGTAACGACGATCATAACGTAATCAGAGGTAACCTGGACGATTTTACAAACTCTAAATCTTTCTCTCAACTTCAAAGGCATATGGATAAACTCTCCACGCAACCGTTTTTAGTCAAAATCAAACGTTTTTCTAAATTTGGTATTAACAAATGGGTTTCCAAAACATGAGTTTTCCCAAATTTCTTAACACCTATAAGACAATCCTAAACATCACCTATTACTAAGTTTTTTTTTCCTGTATACGATAAAAGGGTTTTATAAAATCTAACCGTAACTTGTGTTTCCAAAAACGTTTTCACTCAGTAGCACGCCTTGCATTCGGTCGTGGTGTGTTGGCGGGGTTTGGGGTGTTACAATTTTTGTATCGAGAGCCAGTTCAACAGCTTTTTGTGGGCCCGAGGCCCAAAATGTTTTAAAAAGGATTATGGAAGGCTTTATAGAAAAAGTACAGATGGTAAAAGCATAGCACCGAAGTCTCCGGCATCAATGCGCCTGTAAGTACCGAACTATTGCTTGTGATGATATGATTGTATGGTTATGATGATGACATGATTGAGTAGTAATAGGAACAACTTTAGAGACATAAACTATAGGATGATGTGTACTCCCGAAACAACCCCTTATTAAAACTTCTCAAAAAAACTGTGCTCTAAAAGACAGTGGAACAAAAGTCTAACGCACAACTTTTAATCAGCTTGAATATATCGATAGATATGAGTGCACGTGGACGTGGGCGTAACACTCGTGGACGAGGTAGGGGTAGGATGACAGTATCGGAACCGGTAGGGTCCGGACATGTTTCGGAGAACGAGGTACCACCGCCTTGGTGTGGGCGCGGAATATCGTGGATCGATCGGGTGGTAATGACGCAGTTGTCACAGCCGTGGCCGCGAGTCTTTGAGAGGGTTGCGAGTGTAGGAGTAGGAACTGGAGCTCGAAAATCTGTGACCGAGCGACTCAAGGCTAATGGTGCAGAGGTATTTAGAGGTGTATCTGGTGTGGCACCTAGTACAGCAGAATATTGGTTGGAGGCGACGGAACGCATCATGGATGATCTGGATTTTTTAGCT
This sequence comes from Gossypium sturtianum, assembly GCA_025698515.1. Lineage (NCBI taxonomy): Eukaryota > Viridiplantae > Streptophyta > Magnoliopsida > Malvales > Malvaceae > Gossypium > Gossypium sturtianum. The sequence continues at coordinate 41,123,765 of CM046946.1, read as the reverse complement.
GAGGAAAAGCTGAAGGGCATAGTATCTCTGCTGCGAGATGAGTCGTATCAGTGGTGGCTCACAGTTAGGGATGGAGCGATAGCAGATGACCTCACTTGGGAGTTCTTTAGGGCAGCCTATCAGAGGAAGTACATAGGGGCTAGTTATGTTGATGTGCAGCGCAGAGCTTTCTTGAACTTGGTCTAGGGTAATCAGACTGTAGCAGAATATGAGGTGAAATTCCTTCGCTTGAGTCGGTATGCTCGGGGTATTGTGGGTACCGAGCATGAGCGCTGTGTCAGATTTGAGGATGGGCTGAGAGACGAGCTGCGGATGATAATTGCCCCACAGTAGGAACGAGAATTTGTTGTTCTAGTGGAGAAAGCTAAAGTTGCTGAAGGGGTAAAACAGTCTGTAAGGCGGAATCAGGATAGGGGTTGGAATAAGAAGAGTTCTGGATCATATGGGTTTTCTGGGAACCAGCAGAAAAGGGTTAGATATAGTGGGCCGAATCAAGCTGCTAGGCCTGCTGCTACTAATACTCAGTGGCTGTCGCAGTGTGCTCGATGCGGAAAGTCTCACGCGGGAGAATGTTGGACTGGTAACAGGGGATGCTTTGAGTGTGGATCGATGGGGCATCGAGTTAGGGATTGTCCACGGAGATCGCCTAGGCTGCTGCAGTCGAGGATCAAAACAGGTACGCTTTAGGAGGGATAATCGCAGACCCACAGAGAGGCCGTGGTTGATCGGGGAGGTAATGGCTCTGGTAGGGTCGTGGAGCATCGTGCGAGAGGTGGGTGTGGTACAGAGGCGAGAGCGGCTTGGGTTGGTCTACGCAGGTGGCGTCGAGAGGAGCGCGGCGACCGGACGCCATAACCGTGCACGTTTCTTAATTTTTGGAGTACCTTATAATGTTTTAATTGATGTTGGTTCGACGACTCGTATGTTGCTAGTAGCATAGTGGAAACCATGAACTTAGACTCTAAGATTACTTCTAGGAGGATGACTGTGATAAGCCCTCTAGGTCACTCTGTAGAAGTAAGTAAACTATATAGGGATATACCCCTAGAACTTCAAGGGGTCGTGCTTCTGGCTGACTTGATGGAACTGCCGTTTTGGGAGTTCGATCTGATTCTCGGGATGGATTGGCTAGTTAAGTATCAAGCTAGTTTTGATTGCACGGCTAAGCGCATGGTGTTGAAGACCATGGAAGGTGTTGAGGTGGTGATGATAGGTAATAGGAGAGATTACTTATCTAATGTTATCTCTCGTGATCAAGGTCGAGAAAATGGTTAGAAAGGGTTGTGAATAATTTTTGGTTCATGTTTGTGCTTTGGAAGTTAAAGATGCAGCTGTGAAGAATGTCCGAACTGTAGGGGAATTCGCTGATGTTTTTCAAGAGGAACTCCCGGGTATACCTCCTGACCGCGAGGTTGAGTTCGGTATAGACTTGTTACCCGGAACTGCGCCAGTATCTATTGCTCCATATAGGATGGCACCGAAAGAATTAGTAGAGTTAAAGGCTCAGATTCAGGAGTTGTTGGATAGAGGTTTCATCCGACCGAGTGTATCACCTTGGGGAGCTCCAGTGCTTTTTGTTAAAAAGAAGGATGGTACGATGCGGATGTGTATAGACTACTGCGAGCTGAACAAGTTGACAATCAAGAACAAGTATCCGTTGCCCAGGATTGACGACTTGTTTGATCAACTCAAGGGTGCATCGGTTTTCTCTAAGATCAACCTTATTTCGGGGTATCATCAGCTCAAGGTGAAGGAGGCTAATATTCATAAGATGGCATTTCGTACTCGGTATGGGCACTACGAGTTTTTTGTAATGCCTTTCGGTTTGACCAATGCACCGACAGCATTCATGGACATGATGAATCGGGTGTTTCAGCCGTATTTGGATCGGTTCGTTGTAGTGTTTATAGACGACATTTTGGTGTACTCAAAATCTGAGGAGGATCATGACGCGCATCTTCGGGTAGTTCTGTAAGTTCTGAGGGAAAAGCAGTTATACACCAAGTTTAGTAAGTGCGAGTTTTGGCTTAAGGAGGTAACTTTCTTGGGTCATGTGGTATCAGCTGAGGGAATTAGGGTGGATCCTCGTAAGACTGAGGCGGTATTGGATTGGAAACCACCCAAGTCGGTTGTGGAGATTCGGAGTTTTCTCGGGTTTAGCAGATATTACGGGAGGTTCGTGGAAGTTTTCTCTTTGATCGCAAAGACCGTTGGACTCGCTTATTGAGGAAAGGGGTTCCATTTGTGTGGACGGAGAAACAGCAAGAGAGTTTTGACAAGTTGAAGAAGATTCGAGTCAAGCTCGATTCGATTCACTGAAGCGAGAAAGGAATTCACTGTTTATTGTGATGCATCACATCGGCTTAGGTGTGTCTTTGATGCAAAGTGGAAAAGTGGTAGCGTATGCATCTAGGCAGTTGAGGCCTCATGAAGGTAACTATCCGACGCATGACTTAGAATTAGCTGCAGTGGTTTTCGCCTTGAAGATTTGGAGGCATTATTTGTATGGGGAGAAGTCGATAGTGTATACGGATCATAAGAGTCTGAAGTACCTCTTGACTCAGAAGGATTTAAACTTGAGGCAGCGAAGGTGGGTAGAGTTGTTGAAGGACTACGATTGCTTGATTGAGTACCATCCGGGTAAGGCTAACGTAGTAGCGGATGCGTTGAGCCGTAAGGTGATAGCTGACTTGGGAGTGATGTTTGCTCACCTCAGTCTTTATGATATGGAAGTCTTTTGGCAGAATTGCAAGTAAAGCCGTCTTGGATTGATCAGGTTGAGGAGAAACAGCTGACAGAGAAGGTTTTGAGTGCTCGGAGGTTACAAGTGCAGGATGGTGAATCTGAGGGGTACAACTTGGATAGTGATGGAGTACTGCAGTTTCAGGGGAAGGTATGTATGCCTAAGGATATTGAATTGAGACAACGGATTCTTCAGGAAGCTCATAGCAGCCCATACGCTATGCATCCTGGAGGCAGTAAGATGTATCGTGATTTTAGGGAACAATTCTGGTGGCCAGGTCTTAAGCGGGAAGTAACTGAGTTTGTAAGCAAGTGTTTGACATGCCAGCAGGTTAAGGCTGAGCATCAGTTGCCATCAGGGCTGCTGCAGCCGGTAAAGATTCCACGGTGGAAGTGGGAAAGGATTACGATGGATTTTGTCAGTGGGCTTCCCCTTACGCCTAGCAAGAAGGACTCAGTCTGGGTTATAGTGGATCGTTTGACTAAGTCGGCTCATTTCATACCGGTGAGGGTTGATTATTCGCTTCAGTAAATTAGCCAAGTTATATGTGGCAGAGATAGTGCGGTTGCATGGGGTGCAGTGTCCATTATCTCGGACAGGATCCTGTGTTCACGTCGAGGTTTTGGAAAGCTTTGCATCAGGCTTTGGGTACCATATTGGATTTCAGACGGCTTTTCATCCATGATCGATGGACGATCCGAAAGGGTAATTTAGATTTTGGAAGATATGTTAAGGGGTGTGTTCGGATTTTTGGTAGTTGGGAGGAGTATCTACCATTGGCAGAGTTTGCTTATAACAATAGTTATCAAGCGAGTATTCAGATGGCACCGTATGAGGCACTATATGGACGAAAATGTCGTACTCCTACGTGTTGGACAGAATTGGGTGAACGGCAGATGTTGGGTCCGGAGTTGGTGACAGAAACAGAGGATAAGGTTAGGGCGATTCGGGCTCGTCTTAAGGAAGCGTCAGACAGGCAGAAGTCTTACGCCGATCTTAAGCGCAGAGATATTGAGTATGTAGTGGGTGATAAGGTCTTTCTGAAGGTATCGCCTTGGAAGAAAGTATTGAGATTTGGTCGGAAGGGCAAGCTAAGCCCTAGGTTCATCGGGCCATATACAGTGTTGAAGCGAGTGGGACCGGTAGCTTATCAGCTTGAGTTGCCAGCAGAGTTGAGTCAGATTCATGACGTCTTTCATGTTTCCATGCTTAGGCGCTATCGTTCAGATCCGTCGCATGTTGTACCAGTTGAGGAGATAGAGGTGAGTCCTGATTTGTCTTTCGAGGAAGAACCTGTACAGATCTTAGATCGGGAAGTCAAAGTTCTGCGTAGGAAGTCAGTACCCCTGGTGAAGGTATTATGGCGGAACCATGGTACGGAGGAGGCTACGTGGGAGCCAGAGGATGTGATGCGGCAGCAATACCCTCAACTCTTCTGACCAGGTAATTTCGAGGTCGAAATTATTTTTAAGGGGGGTAGAACTGTAACATCCTTAAATCGGGGTTACGCATTTCTTGGTGTTGCATGTGATGAATTGTCTTCAATGTTCATTTATCATGTTCTGGGGTCCAGATTATAATCCCGGTTAGGCACAGGTTAGGGCTTAAAATTGCTGTTTTGGGTATTTAAGAAGAAGGAGCTAAGAGAGTTAGGGGTTAAAAGAAGTTATTGGGAGTTTTAGACACAAGAATACCAGTGGAAAAGTGGCAAGGAGGCGCCACTAAGGTGTCTAAGGAATGATGCCACAAGCAGGGTGGGAGTGCCTGTGTTCGAGCAGCAGGAATTTCACTCCCTGCTATTTCTTTTTGACGCCACAAGCTAGAGGAGGAGTGCTCAGGTGGGACTCTCTTGAATGGATGGAGAGGAGAAATTTGTGGAATTTGACTCGTTCAAACGAATTTGAACATGTGGCAGGGAGGACATTTAGGAGTTTGAATTATTTCAAACTCACTTGGGAAGAGTTGGCCGAATGGTGGACTGTGGGCAAGGAGGCTATCAGTTTTGGGGAGCTTTTGGTGTGGCCGAATGTCAATAGGGGTTTAAGGGGTGTTTCGGCATTGAGATGGTTTTCTTTTCTTCTTGCGTTTTGTGCTAAAACCCGAACCTTAAGTGCTTTTCTTTCTTTTCCTCTTTTGGCAATTTTGGGCACTTGGCCGATTGTTCACTTCTTCTCCTTCTTGTTGCTCAAAGCCGAAACTCTCATAGCTACCTTCTCTTCTCTTTTCGGTTCACCCTTTGTTGCTCCTTGCTGAAATCACCTTGTTCACTTCTTTTTCCTCTATTTTGTTCAAAGCCAAAACCAACACCCCTTTCTTCTGTCGACATCTTTCTTCTTTTAAATCCCCTTGTGCCGAAAGTTCATTTATCCTTCTTTTCCGAAATTAATACTACTCCACCTTCTTCCATCTTTTCTATTTTATTTCAAAAGCCGAAAGCTTGTTGTTTCTTTTTCGGTTTCATCAAGAGCCTTGGCCGAATACCCCTTAGTCTCATTCTCTTCTTTACTCACGTAATCTAGTCTCCATTGAAGTGCCGAATTAGCTCTCTTGGTGAGTCATAGCCGAATCTCTTGCCGAAACCTGTAAATACCAATAGGGGGTGCCGATCTGTGGTGTTTAAAGGCCAAAGCAGTCATCTAGGTAAGGGGCGACAAACTCATTTGGTTTGGGATTCATGTTATGGCCGAATGGCCTTTGGATGCTTAATGGTATGTTGAAAACGATTGTAGGGAGGAGGTTAGCCGAATACAAGTAAGCCTTCAGGATTTGGTGGTCGATCTAGTTAAGGGGTTTAACATCTCAATACCCGTATCTTAATCATTCAAAAGCCGAAGGCTAATCATCTGTGTGTATTAAGGGTTAGCCGATTACAAAGGAGGTCAACACGTGGTTCGGGATTTGGTTAGTAACCAAATCGGTTTAAGGTGAGTGTTACATTTGGGCGACATATCCTTCGGGATTTTGTGGTTAAGCCGAAAGACTTTAGATCTAAAAATATGATGTTGGCCGATTGTAGGAAAGGGGAACAACGCTTCGAGATTTCGCTAGATTCGAGTAGTTTCGGGATTTTGCTAGATCTACGTATAGTCAGGTGTGTAAACGCTTACACACTTTATTAGTATTATGATGCTTATTATGTTACTGTGTAACCTTTGATATTAGTGACTTTGCCCTGTGGGCATGAACTTGGATTCCAGGTAAGTCCCCTGCTATGTGATTTTTGATATACATCATCATGGCTTGTTAAATGCTATGCTATGCCTTAATTGCATGATACATGATATTATGACACGTATGATATGAGCATGATGATGATGGGATTGATGAGAGGAGGGGGATGATTTATCTGGACTGTCACTAGTGGTTTTGACCACAAGATGGGTTGGCCCCATCAGTTGATTTGTGACTACGGTCACCAGTGGTTTTGACCACACTATTGATATGATTTGTGACTAAGTCCCAGTGGTTTTGACCACCAGTGGTTTTGACCACACGATTGATATTTGTGACTACGGTCACCAGTGGTTTTGACCACACATGGATTATTGTGTCTCGTCCCAGTGGTTTGGTACAACAGTGGGTTGGCCCCACATGATATTACGGGATTGTCATCAGTGGTTTTGACCACACGATGGGTTGGCCCCATCATTGATACATATGTATTTGTGACTTCGGTCACCAGTGGTTTTGACCACCAGTGGTTTTGACCACACGGGGTAGTTAAAGGAGATTGGATGGTTAGGTTATGGGTTGCATGATTTGCATGTTTTGCTAATGATCTGTGTAAGTGGTTGAATTATCGGGTTGGGGATTTATACACTGAGTCTTGGTGACTCACCCCTTCCCTTACATTTTGCGAGATGAGGCATAGATCGCGGATATGAAGCCGGGAGGACTCGGGGTGGCCATGCAGATTTGTTTTCGGGTTTTGACTTTAACTTATTATTTCGGTTTATTTGATTTTTCCTAAATTTGGTTTTGGTTTTGTAATAAGGCCGCTAAGTTTATTTTGGTTTTATTTTCACTTGATTTTATTCTGCTTAAAAATTACATGTTGGATTTATGGATATGATAAAATTAACCAGTAAAAAGCAAGGTTTTCTAAACTATATCTCTTCGGGTTTTCAAATGTTACCATCGGGTAACGACGATCATAACATAATCAGAGGTAACCTGGAAGATTTTACAAACTCTAAATCTTTCTCTCAACTTCAAAGGCATATGGATAAACTCTCCACACAACCGTTTTTAGTCAAAATCAAACGTTTTTCTAAATTTGGTATTAACAAATAGGTTTCCAAAACATGAGTTTTCCCAAATTTCTTAACACCTATAAGACAATCCTAAACATCACCTATTACTAAGTTTTTTTTCATGTATACGATAAAAGGGTTTTATAAAATCTAACCGGTAACTTGTGTTTCCAAAAATGTTTTCACTCCGTAGCACGCCAGATTCGGTCGTGGTGTGTTGACCGGGTTTGGGGTGTTACAGAGGGTGACGAGGTGGTGCTAATAAGGGAGCTTCGGAATTATCTGTCCAATGTGATTTCTGCCTTGAGGGCCGAAAAGTTGGTTCGTAAGGGTTGTGAGGCGTATATGGCCTACATCAGTGGTGCTGATTCTGAGGTTCCGTCTATTAAAGATATCAGAACAATCAAAGATTTTCCGGATGTTTTTCCCAATGAACTACCTGGACTACCTCCAAACCGTGAAGTTGAATTTGGGATTGAGCTCCTACCACGTACAGCTCTGGTGTCCATCGCTCCCTATAGAATGGCACCGAAGGAGCTAGTGAAGCTTAAGGCCTAGATTCATTGGGCTTTATCACATACTGGAACGTATGGGATCGGTTGCCTATCAACTTGAGTTACCTCCAGAGTTGGATTGGATTCATGATGTGTTCCACGTCTCTATGCTGAGGCGTTATCGCTCAGATCCCACACATGTGATTTTGACTGAGGAGATTGAGGTTAGACCGGACCTGATTTTTGAGGAAGAACCGGTTCAGATTTTAGATCGTGATGTGAAAGTTTTGAGGAAGAAGTCTATCCCACTGGTTAAGGTACTTTGGCACAATCACAGCTCAGAGGAGGCCACGTGGGAACCCGAAGAGGTGATGCGTCAACAATACCCTCATCTGTTTTGATCAGGTAAATTTTGAGGCCAAAATTTTCTTTTAGGGGGTAGAGTTGTAACGCCCCAAAAATCTAAGTATTTATCTTTGCATGTTTTTAGCACAACTACTTGTTTGCTTCAGTGGTTAAGTGATTTGGGTGTGTTTGGGAGTGTCTGAGAAGTCCTGGGTTCAAGCCTGGGCTTGTGCAAAAAGTTTTATTTTTAGGGAATAAACCCTTGCCTATAGTTAGTAGGCTTTTAAATTATTATGGGTAAAGCGTGACACAAAAAGACTGCTGGTCTAGGGGGTAAGTGGCGTGTTACCTATGCCAGAGGTCTAAGGTTCAAATCTTGCTGGAGGCAAGGGAGTATTTATTTTACTGCTGTGCCGTGGGAGGTGTTGTAGTTTGACTGAAGTACTGAAGTGGTTGAAAAGAATTCAAATTGAGTGGTAGAGGGGAGGTGTGATCAGGTGGAGAGAGTTGAGGAGTGATTTTAGGAGAAAATCAAGGGAGATGAGGGGAGAGGGAGAGTTATGCCGAAAATGGACTCTGACACTCAAGAATTTTGGCCAGAGTGGTACTCCTCATTTCGGGTTTTTCGTATTGGTGTTTTTCTCTCTTTTGCTTGAAGCCGAATGTGGTAGGGGTGTTTGCATATTCTTCTGTTGCACTTTTGAAAACCTTTTCTTTGGCCGAATATACCTTTTCTCTTATTGTCATCTCTTTTTCTCTCTTTTTCCTGCTGTTGGCCGAATACACCCTCTTCATCTCTTTACCTCTTTTTTGTTTATTTTCCCAAATATTTTTGTGAATTGCTTTTGTTTCTTCCTTGTCGATTCTCTTCTCTTTTTACCCTTATTGTGGCGATTCTATTCTTACTGCTTCCTACCAATTAGTGTTCATGTGTTCTCTCTCTTGACTTCCAAGAATACTACTCTTTTGAAAAAGGTGAGCAAATGTTTTCTTTTCCCCTTGGCCAAATCTTCTCCCCCTTTTTCATCCTTCTCCTTTCATTTCTTTTTGGTGATCCATTTCTTTCCCTTGTAGTTGACTGCTTTCCCTTCTTTATTATTCTGGTTATCATTCTCTGTTTGCCGGTAAGTCTTACACTTCGTAGTGGGTACTCTTCTCGCGTTGTTGGTAAGTGAAGATGGTATAGTATTATCTTATTGCTTGTTGAATAAGTGCTTACTCTTTTCAGTCGGTGCCTAGGAACTTTTCGAAAGGGTTGAAGGTTCGTAATTAACGTTTGGGTAGGCGAAACTTCCCTCTTCACTCGATCAAAGGTGAGTTGTTGTGAGTAACGATTGGGATAACTGTAAAATCCTGAATTTTTGGGCCTATGCGTTTAGGGTGTGGATGTGTTTAATGTGTTAATTTGAGAATTAGAGGTGCAAATTGGGTTCAGGCTTGGGCTGAGGCCTTGATTAAATATTCTGTTTAGATACTCTAGGGCTTAAAATAAAGTTTTGGTAGCTTAAATGGCAAAATGGGCTTGTAGCCCAGTGGCAAAATGGTGACACTAAGAGGGAAGGGAGTTGGTGTCAATAGGCAAGGGGAGAGGCCAAATTTGTGGCCGTTTGGAGCCCATGTTTTTGGGCCAAATTCGACACTTATAAGGAGGAGTAGGTTAGACGGCAACAAGGCTATTATTTAGGGGATTTTATTGTTTTAATATGTGGATAATTACAGCTGATAAAGGAGGGAAGAGTTGGAGATAATTAAGCCTCTTTTGGATGGGTGTTTTGATAGCGATAAGGGATAGGATGAGGATCTATCAGGAAGGCTAGTGTTGGCCGAAAATCAAACACAGGAGAGGGGGGAAAATCGGTTGAGTATAGGCTAAAGGTGTGCCGAAATTTCTATAAATAGGGGGGATAGCTCATCAATTCCGGCATTTGAACCCTACCCTTTTCTTCTCTTCCCATGCCGAAATCCTCAGTCTCCCTCTACAATTTCTTTTCTTTAATTTCTTCAAAAGCCGAAACCTCTCCCTTCACTCTCTTTTCCATTCTTTTCTTCTTGTGCTGATTTCTTTAAAAAGCTGAATTCTCCCTACCCATTTGTTCATCTCTTCTTCCATTCATTAAGAACTAAAACCCTTTGAAGCCTTATCAGTTGACGAAATCCTTTCCATTCTTTTCTTCCTAGCCGAAATCTCCAAGCTTCTCTCTTGATTTCTTTTCTTCTTTTCTTTTTCTAGAAACCTAAACTCTTCACTCAGTTCTTCTAAAAGCCGAAAACGTATCAGCCTTCTTTTGTTCATACTTTTTCAGGATTTTTTTAAAAGTCAAAATTCTTAGATCTCTTCTCTGGTGTTTGCCGAATCTTCCTACAAGGGGTAGCCAAAATCTTCTGAAGTAGTAAGTGTCGATTATGCTATTCCTTCAATCTTATCCGGCTTTTGGAGACCATAGCCGAATGGCTAGATGGTTGACTAACCTCGTATTATCTTTCATGGGCGACATTTCCGGATTTGAAGGAGATCCAATCGCCTAGGTAGCTCACAAATCATACTACTTCCGAGATTTAATCGATCTAGGTAAGGAGATCTATTAATCTAAAAGTATAGATTCGGGTAAACACTAACCCTTGGCTGAATATAGGAGAGGCCTTATATTCGCGTTTTTCCGACTTTTGAGCAAAGTTGTAGACAGAGGGCAGTAGATCCGATTGGCGAGGGTATCGACATAGAGGGTAGTCTTACACATCAATCAGATGTGTAACACTCTCACACCATTTAAATTGCTTGATTAGTATGCATACAAACCTGTTATATTCTGTATATTCTGTTAAATGCCGAAATACCGGCATGGCTGTTGAAAACCCGAGAAGGGTAAAGGCGAATCACCAGGTTAGTGATCTCTGTCATTCTAAAGTGAATGTTTCTACTGAGAAGATATGCTTTATATGTATGCCAATTTCTATGTATGCATGGGGTTGGGTGATTGATGAAAGGGGAAGTGTTCTATTGTAGTGGCTTTTGCCATGATCTGTTGTAGTGGCTTTTGCCATGATCTGTTGTAGTGGCTAATGCCATGATCTGTTGTAGTGGCTATTCCCGTGATCTGATGATGAGCAGCTATCTGCAGCGTGACTGCCATCGATGGTGTGTAGCGGTGTGGGTTGATTGTAGAAATCCCCAATGGTGTGATTGGCAGGTAAGGGTGGTGTGTAGCGGATGGAAACCTAGGATTGGGTTAGGTTTTGCATATTTTCTGATATATTATACTCTGTTATATGTTCTGTGGGGCTAATGCCCAATCTGATGGCGCACGAGGGTTGCACACTGAGTCTCACGACTCACCCCATTATTTAACATCTTTCAGGTAGCACCTAGTGCATTGGACCGGGTTAGAGAGGAGCGCAAAGTGGCCATGCGAGAGATTATTTTGATTCAACAAAAGACTTTATTAGTTTAATTATTTTTAATATTTTTAATTATTTGGTTTGTATTTTATTGTAATAAGGCCACCGGTTATTATAATTCTTTTATGTTTTCTTTTGGGTTTTCGGGTTTTTGGACATCTAAAATCCTACGTAAAAGGTTAAACTAAGGCATGTACTGAAACGATAAAAATCAAAGGAAAATTCCAGTTTTATATTCATTAAGGCATTAAATAAAATTTATTTCTTTTACAATTTATCAACCTATTAAGTTTTTCCCGTATAAACGACAAAACTATGTTTTTAAAACAAAACAAAACGCGACATGTTTTATAAAGTCTTCTTAGTGACATGCCAGATCCGGTCGTGGTGTTTGGGCCGAGTTTGGGGTGTTACAAATTGGTATCAGAGCCTAGTTCAAAAATCGACTTTGGGGTTTTGGGCTCAAAACGTTTTCTAAAGTTGGGTTTTTGAAAACATGCATGTTTATAAATAACACAGGAGGGTTTTCTCGGCATGGCACCTGCGTCTCCAGCCCAAGTTAAGTATTCAGAACTCACTGTGTGTTATATATGTATGTGGGCTTGATGGGCTTTAAGGGACATAGATTATTTTAATTAGAGCTTGATGGACCTTAGGCCTAGTTAAACAACTCTCAATTGCATAAGACTTAATCCAACCGAACAAACTCAGAGACAAGTCGCAAGACTAGGTGTGGCAACAGCATGCGCATGTCTAGGATTGGATCCGGAAGAGCCTGGTACTTAAGCAGTCCTAGTGACTCACCTCCTCTTCGCTGGAATCCTACCTAGTGCGTAGTGACTGTTCACCCTAGCCACGAGGATTTGTTGATGGGCCAAAATCCATAACTAAAACCCGAAAGGGACCAGCCACCCTACTTTCACAAAATTGCTAAAATACCCTTATTTTGAAAACTACCAAGATACCCATAATTTGAAAATATACCCCCAGATTTATGGAAATACCCCGATTTACAAAGTCAGCGGTTTTAAAAAAAAACATACAACACACAACATCAATCAAAAACCACAAACACTTGAACGCCACTATTATTCTTTTGAAATCAAATTCTCTAAGATACCCCTGTTTTAAAAAAAATTTAAAAAAATACCCCCTTAGTTCTGTAAAATTTTTGAAAATACCCTTGATTTGTAAAAATTTTCCAAAATATCCCTGATTTGTAAAATTACCAAATTACCCCTGATTCGTAAAATGGCCAAAATACCCTGATTTGTAAGATGACCAAAATAACCCCGGATTTGCAAAAAAAATTACCAAAATACCCTCTTTCACAAAATCACCAAGGAACCCTATTTCAGAAAATTACGAAAATACCCCTGTAGGATAAATTACGAAAATACCCCTGGGTAGTGGAATGACGAAAATACCCTTAGCTGATGAAGGTAAGTTCATGGATGTCGTCTGTATGTTGATGGTTGATGTGTGTGGTTCCTAGAACAAGGAGAAAAACTTGAGACCGAAACTTGTAGATGTAATTTGAATTGAAAGAACTACTCTTAAACTCATCGATCATAAGACTATTCGTGGTTAATCGATGGAAGAAACCTATTAATTCATTAAATTTCTAATCAGATAAACGTCAATCGGAAGAATGAGTACAAGGGGACGAGGACGCTCCAGATGCGAATACCGGTGCGTACTCTATCATATTATCCTAAGTGTTTCTTTTGGCTTTAGAATTAGAGTTCGCAGCGGAAGCATAGTGGTGAGACTTGGGTAGTATGATTAATAGTTAGTTGGAAATTTCGAGGACGAAATTTCTTTAAGAGGGTAAAACTGTAACATCCTGAATTTTGGGGCCTATGCGTTTAGGGTGTGGATGTGTTTAATGTGTTAATTTGAGAATTAGAGGTGCAAATTGGGTTCAGGCTTGGGCTGAGGCCTTGATTAAATATTTTGTTTAGATACTCTAGGGCTTAAAATAAAGTTTTGGTAGCTTAAATGGCAAAATGGGCTTGTAGCCCAGTGGCAAAATGGCGCCACTAAGAGGGACGGGAGTTGGCGTCAATAGGCAAGGGGAGAGGCCCGATTTGTGGCCGTTTTGAGCCCATGTTTTTGGGCCAAATTCGAAACTTATAAGGAGGAGTAGGTTGGACGGTAACAAGGCTATTATTTAGGGGATTTTATTGTTTTAATATGTGGATAATTACAGCTGATAAAGGAGGGAAGAGTTGGAGATAATTAAGCCTCTTTTGGATGGGTGTTTTGATAGGGATAAGGGACAGGATGAGGATCTATCAGGAAGGCTAGTGTTGGCCGAAAATCAAACACAGGAGAGGGAGGAAATCGGTTGAGTATAGGCTAAAGGTGTGCCGAAATTTCTATAAATAAGGGGGGATAGCTCATCAATTCTGGCATTTGAACCCTACCCTTTTCTTCTCTTCCTGTGTCGAAATCCTCAGTCTCCCTCTACAATTTCTTTTCTTTAATTTCTTCAAAAGCCGAAACCTCTCCCTTCACTCTCTTTTCCATTCTTTTCCTCTTGTACTGATTTCTCTAAAAAGCCGAATTCTCCCTACCCATTTGTTCATCTCTTCTTCCATTCATTAAGAACTAAAACCCTTTGAAGCCTTATCAGTTGACGAAATCCTTTCCATTCTTTTCTTCCTAGCCGAAATCTCTAAGCTTCTCTCTTGATTTCTTTTCTTCTTTTCTTTTTCTAGAAACTGAAACTCTTCACTCAGTTCTTCTAAAAGCTGAAAACGCATCAGCCTTCTTTTGTTCATACTTTTTTGGGATTTTCTTAAAAGCCAAAATTCTTAGATCTCTTCTCTGGTGTTTGCCGAATCTTCCTACAAGGGGTAGCCAAAATCTTATGAAGTGGTAAGTGTCGATTATGTTATTCTTTCAATCTTTTCCAGCTTTTGGAGACCATAGCCGAATGGCTAGATGGTTGACTAACCTCGTATTATCTTTCATGGGCGACATTCCGGGATTTGAAGGAGATCCAATCGCCTAGGTACCACACAAATCATACTACTTCCGGGATTTAATCGATCTAGGTAAGGAGATCTATTAATCTAAAAGTATAGATTCGGGTAAACACTAACCCTTGGCCGAATATAGGAGAGGCCTTATATTCACGTTTTTCTGGCTTTTGAGCAAAGTTGTAGACAGAGGGCAGTAGATCTGATTGGCTAGGGTATCGACATAGAGGGTAGTCTTACACATCAATCAGGTGTGTAACACTCTCACACCATTTAGATTGCTTGATTAGTATGCATACAAACCTGCTATATTCTGTATATTCTGTTAAATGCCGAAATACTGGCATGGCTATTGAAAACCCGAGAAGGGTAAAGGCGAATCACCAGGTTAGTGATATTTGTCATTCTAAAGTGAATGTTTCTGCTGAGAAGATATGCTTTATATGTATGCCAATTTCTATGTATGTATGGGGTTGGGTGATTGATGAAAGGGGAAGTGTTCTGTTGTAGTGGCTTTTGCCATGATCTGTTGTAGTGGCTTTTGCCATGATTTGTTGTAGTGGCTAATGCCATGATCTGTTGTAGTGGCTATTGCCATGATCCGACGATGAGCGATGACTATCTGCAGCGTGGATCGCCATTGATGGTGTGTAGCGGTGTGGGTTGATTGTAGAAATCCCCAATGGTGTGATTGGCAGGTAAGGGTGGTGTGTAGCGGATGGAAACCTAGGATTGGGTTGGGTTTTGCATATTTTCTGATATATTATACTCTGTTATCTGTTCTGTGAGGCTAAGGCCCAATCTGATGGTGCACGAGGGTTGCACATTGAGTCTCGCGACTCACTCCATTATTTAACATCTTTCCGGTAGCACCTAGTACATTGGACCGGGTTAGAGAGGAGCGCAAGGTGGCCATGCGAGGGATTATTTTGATTCAGCAAAAGACTTTATTAGTTTAATTATTTTTAATATTTTTAATTAGTTGGTTTATATTTTATTGTAATAAGGCCACCGGTTATTATAATTCTTTTATTTTTTCTTTTGGGTTTTCGGGTTTTGGACATCTAAAATCTTACGTAAAAGGTTAAACTAAGGCATGTACTGAAACGATAAAAATCAAAGGAAAATTCCAGTTTTATATTCATTAAGGCATTAAATAAAATTTATTTCTTTTACAATTTATCAACCTATTAAGTTTTTCCCGTATAAACGACAAAACTATGTTTTTAAGACTAAACAAAAATGCGACATGTTTTATAAAGTCTTCTTAGTGATATGCCAGATCCGGTCGTGGTGTTTGGGCCGGGTTTGGGGTGTTACAATAACTTACGCTTATTCGATTAAGTAACTTCTTAAGTGAATAATTGAGGATTGTTGGTCAAGTGTAGGTTTCAAAGGCGTGGGCGGTTTTCTCAGTAAATAGAACCAGGTGTGTAACAGCACTCTAGAAACAATATCGGTGAAATGCCGAAAAGTGTGTGTAAACACTGCCCAAGTCAGAAATCGGCAAAAGCCGAAAAGTGTGACAATTGACACTACACGAGCGTGCGCTCTCTCGTGTGGTAACCGGAACACGTAAAACGTGGGCGTTCTATTGTTGAGGCCACCATGAGCGATTTCATGGTCTTGGGCCGTTTTGGGCCATATTGGGCTGAAATGGGCCGTGTGGGCCCAACGAGCTTGTAGGCCCCACACGAGTAAACCACATGAATGTGTTGAGAATATTGGGCAAAGCTGTGTAAATTACATGGCTAAGATCATTTCTGAGCTATGTGGGCCACACGAGCGTGTGGGCCCACATGAGCCTGCATTATGGCCCTTGGGCCCATTTTCACTATTTTACTGTAAAGGTTGCACGGGTCGCCTGAGACGACTATGGACCTACTGATGGGTCGATAAGTATACCTAGACCTAAAACTGATATAAAATAACTGTTATGCCCTTATGTTGTAAAATGATTGTTATGCCCCTATGTTATAAAATGACTGTTTGCTATGTTATGTATGACTTATATGAGCATGACACGATATATATGTTGCATACATGTATGATATGTTGCATGGGGATGGGATAATTATGATGGGAGGAAGTGTACTGCACTGGCAGCTCTGCTGCAAATACTATTTAGTGCCGCAACCGGTGCTAATTTTTGGAGTGTAGGGATGGGTGGGTGATTTTATCCCCACATGGAGTGTTGGGCTGGACGGAGTGGAGTGTAGAGGCTGAATGGGTAGGATTTCTGATTGCATGCCTAAACTGTTACTGTCACTGTTATGGGCTAAGGCCCACACTGATACTTATACTGTAATGGGCTAAGGCCCAACTGAACTGAACTGTTTTTTATTTGGGCTTGGGCCCAGTCTGTACTTACCTAAGGCATGATTGGCTATTTACTTATATGGGGTTACACACTGAGTTTTTGTAAACTCACCCCTCTGTTTATCTGTACAAGTAATCCCCAGTCTTAGGCAGATCGGTGCTGCGAGGGATTCGGAGGTGGCCACACAACCGCACCTATTTTT
The DNA here is from genome assembly GCA_025698515.1 of Gossypium sturtianum. Taxonomy (NCBI): domain Eukaryota; kingdom Viridiplantae; phylum Streptophyta; class Magnoliopsida; order Malvales; family Malvaceae; genus Gossypium; species Gossypium sturtianum. The sequence goes on along the minus strand of CM046946.1, from coordinate 41,107,025 downwards.
ATATTTGAGTTTATTTCCAATAAATTTAATTTGGGTTTTTTATGTACTAAGGCCTCTTTAAATTTTAACTTTTAATTTGGGGATTTTACTTATTTTAAATCACATCTGAGTAGTAGTAGGGCGCGACTGGGTTTTTTTTTTTTAAAGATAATTGGTTTTCAAAACACCACATTTTCGTAACTTACTATAAAAGCTTCCGCATCGAACATGGTTTTAAAGTATAGTAACAAACTAATATGATCAACGTTCTATTAAAACAACTTGAGTTTTAAAAGAACAAGATACCCTAAATTTCTGTTAAGATTCCTAAACGAGATTTAATAATAAGCATGGATTTTCAAAAGAAACGATGTTTTCGAAAAACACTTCAATGTGATATCGCCAGATTCGGATGTAACGTCTGGGCCGGGTTTGGGGTGTTACAGGTTCAATGGGCATAAATTCTATTATTGGTTATGTGAATAAGGTATGTGTTATACGGATGGATTACTGTTATATGGATGAAATACTATTTAAACGGATGAGTTACTGTTATTGAATGATTTACTGTTTATATGATTGAGAGTGAAATGTTACAAATGATGTACATGATATATGAATTTGATATGATACAATGTATTGAGTATTAAATTGAGATAATGGATGACTACATGCACTAATGTGACTAACTTCTTGATGAATGCTTGTTTATAGGCATTTGGCAAGTGAATTTTATATAGTTTGTTTAATTGTTTGATTATGTATAAATGGTAAGTTAAATTATGAATTATACGGGCTTACTAAGCTTTAAAGCTTACTCTATTTCTTTTTCCATGTTTTATAGAGGTTTGATAGCTCGTTCGATCCGGATAAAGTCAGAGTTACGCATCACACTATCCAGTTGCTGTTGGTACTTTTGAACTCTTGGATATTTGTAAATATGGCATGTATAGGCTAGTTATAAAGATGATAGTTATGGTTATTTGAGATAGTTATTTTGGTACATGTTGTGGTATAAGTTTAAGCCATGTGATTTGGCTTAACTTGGTATAATGTTTTGGTTGCGTATAAGTATTCAAATGTGGTATGTTTTGGCAAGTAGTAGATGGAATGCAAATATGCAAATGTTGTTTTGATATGTAGTAGACTTATGAATGAAAAATGCATGGTATTAATTAGGTATTTGAGTACTATGTTAAGTTGGTATAATATGTGTATGAAATCTTATGGGTTGGCTACCTATTGAGTTATAAAATGTTGCATATTACACTTATGCAAGTATATGAAAATAAGGTGGCAAAATGGCTTTACAAATAGCCTATTTTTGTCCACACGGGCGTGTGTCTCAGTCGTGTGCGACACACGGTCATGTTACACGGCCATGTGTCCCCTAGTGTTGAAATTGAAATGAAGTCAGTATGCTCCACACGGTCTCACACACGGGCGTGTGACTTAGCCTTGTTGCATAAGTTAGTATACCCTAAAGGATTGGCTCGGCCTAGCACACGGCCTAGCACACAGGCGTGTGTGGCCACTTCGAAGGGCACACGGGCGTGTGGTTGGCCATGTGACCCAAGTCAGTATGTACCCCCTGTTTTCACACGGCCGGTGACACGGGCATGTCTAGTGGCCGTGTGAGACACACAGTCGGGCCACAAGGTCGTGAAAGTTTTATAAGTTATCAGTTTAGTCCCGAAATGCTTCTAAAGCATGTTTAAGGCCTTGTAGGCTATTATAAGGGACAAATTGATTGAGATGGAATGATGATTGTATGAATTGATCAAATGCATGAGAAAAGTACGGTCATATGTGTTGTAAGTTCGGTAATGCTCCGTAACCCTATTTCGGCGTTGAATACGGGTGAGGGGTGTTACAATAATAATAGTCATAGAGGACTGTCGTAATAATTTTTCTCAAAACCAGAAGTGGAAAAATGAAGAAAGAAAGAAAATAACAAGAATTTCCAAGAACTTTTTAAGAAGAGAGACAATTTATTTATGAAGATTCATTGGTTATTTACCTCTTGTACACTTGGAAAATAAGATCCACTCTCAAAGCTTGCTATTAATGGATTTTGATTGCATTTTAAGTCTACTACTGAAGTTTAATTTGCTTACTTCTTATCGTCAAGACTCAACGTAGAACCCAAAAAAAAGTACGGCTTTAAATATTAAATCAACTTGATATATGATTTAAATATTTTGAGATAGTATTCTTTTTAAGTTTTGATTACATGTGTTACATATTGTTTTAAGTATCTCATTTGTTTATGAAAATGGATATTAACTAATTTATTTATGTCGTTATAGTAGGTTTTATAATTAAATAATATATTTGATTAAAACATATCTAGTATGCAAATTTATGTTAACAAACCAATGAATTATATGGTTATTCAGATTTGATTTAGTTCAAAGAATTGTTAAAGGTAGTAGTTCATACATTTTATATTATTCCATTTGTTAATTATTTAAAGAAATGACATGAGCAATTGTAAATGAAAATTTCTATGAGCTTGAATGATTGGATTTTGAATTAAATTTCATGCATGTTTATGATGATGATTATAAAAAAATTTGCTAGTTTTTATTTATTTCATATTTTTATGTTTGAGATGTAACATTTATTGATATATTTAGTATAGGTTTGTTTCTATACATGACCTAGGTAATTATTCTTGGTAGTTAACTGATTGTGTAAAACTCTTGTTAAAAGGATTTTAAAGTATTTTGAATCGAACTCGGGGCTTCTTGCATCCATAGCGAAAATCATACCACTAGACCAAATACCATGCATTTGAAGATTTTGACATATTCATTGAAGAGAATATTGCATATAATTATTTGGAAATTATATTTATTAACTTAGTGGCATTATAGATTTCACATTGATTTAGACATTTCCAGTAGTAAATGTCACAATAACACTTATATGTGGATACAAAGTAAAAGGAATGATAGTAAAATTATTAATTTGTTACAATTTAGTACAATTGAAACACATGTTAAAGTAAACCAGAAGTTTACTGATACAAATGCATTTACTACTTGGCGTAACTAGTTAGACCATCCTGGATCATATATGATGCGAAAATTAATTGAGAATTGATATGGACATTCATTAAAGACTAGAAGATTCCTTAATTTAAAGAATTATCATTTGTTGTTTGTTTTCAATGAAAATTGATTGTTAGAAACTCACTAGCTAAAGTTGAGATTTAATATCTGGCATTTGTAAAATAAATATGGGCCCATTCATCCACCATGTGGATGGTTTTGATATTATATGATTTTGGTATATGCATCTACAAAATAATCATGTATGTGTTATCAACTTGCAACCTGTCGTTTGCAAGATTGCTTGTTTAAATAATTAATTTTAGATCATGCAATTAAGTCAATTCATCTTGTTAATACTAATGATTTTATATCTCAGTCATTTATTGATTGAGTTTGAAATTTTTTGTAAAAGTTTGTTATTTATGCACATAATGATTTAGAGAAATTATTGATTGAATGCCTTTGATTAATTTCTAAACTATTACTTATGTGAACTAAACTTCCTATTTCAACATGATACTATGTTAATTTACGTGTTGTACGTATTAAGCCAATAAGTTATAAATACTCCCCATTACAATTGGTTTTTGATCAAGAGTTAAATATTTCTCATTTTCCAATTTTTGTATGTGCATATATGTTCCAATTGCTCCACCACAACGCACAAAGATGACTGAATCCTTAAAGAAAGTTGAGAATATATATTAATTACAAGTTTCTTTGTATTATTAGTGTTTTGAATGTACTGGAGATTCAATTATGACATGATTTGTGATTACAATTTTGATTCGATAGTTTTCCCGACATTAGGGGTCGAAAAATAATAACTTGTAATGAGTTAGAGGGAGATTAATTTGAACCAGAAGTTCAACAAGGATAACTCATTACAAGTTAACTGTTAGATGTATTTACAAACCTAATGAGAATAACCAATTGTTATATAAAATCTAATATTTTAATTTGAATCAAATTCCTAGTAGGACAATCAGTTAGAATAAATAATAGATTGATCGGTTCAAAAGATGAAAATTCTCTAGATGGTCATATAGTGGAGGCAGGTGCTCCAAAAGAGACCCAAGACATAACTAATAAGTAAAACTCCAGAAGAGATTCAGGTACCTAAAACTGAAGATTAAAATAATAAAAGTAAGAGATCTTAATAAGTTATGTCAATTCGAGAAAATGTAGAACCGAATAATAAAAGTGGTCAAAAATGATTTTGCATGCAATATTATTATTGAAATAATGAAATAAAAGGAGGATGTTGAATAAATCTATTGAGAAATATAGATATGGAATAAATTGATCAAAATAGAAAGATGCAACTCAAGTACAACTAGATTCGTGGAGTTTTTGGACCAGTAGTCCAAATATCTAAAGGATAAAGCCAGTGAGGGTGCAAATGAAGTAGTTTTACAAAAGCGGAATAAAAATATTAAGCTTTTCGCTAAGTCTTGGCATTGATTATAAAAAGATTTAATATTCTTTTTTGGTGAATGCAATAAACTTTAGATATATTATTTTGACAATTCATAAAAGATTTAACTTGCTTCTAATGGTTATTGTTACAACATTTTATGAACCACTATATAGTGAAGTTTATATTAAAAACTTTGAAGGATTTAGGATGCTAGAAGCATATTGAAATTCTCGAGAAATTGTTCATTTATATATGAATTGAAATAATTTGAACATATGTGGTAAATAGTAGTTGAAGGAGGATTATAAAATGATCCAAAATACCTATTTGTGTTATTATAGAAGAATTATTATTAAAGTTTACAATGGTTATTGTTGAAACTCCTGAAGAGATCAAAATATATTTCCCCCAAATTTTCCCTCACTCATGACTTTCAAAATAATGGTGATATAAATGCTTCGCAAATACATTCAAATAGTTATTTGAAAAACTAGTATTCAAGATTGAATACGTAGAATATGAGAAAGTATATGATGTTTTCATGAGGGGGAGTAAATACGCGTTGTTCTCTTTTTCCTTTAATCGAGGTTTTGTCCCATTGGGTTTTCCTAGTAAGGATTTTAATGAGGCAACATATCATGCGTATTATAGATATGTGTACTCTTTTTCCTTCACTAGGATTTTTTCCCACAGGGTTTTTATCTTAGTAAGGTTTTAACGAGGCACATTATCTACCAATGAACATCCAAGGGGCAGTGTTATGAATATCTTATTAAGTGGATGTCCATCAAGATCAAGATAAGTTTTGATTTACTTTAAATTCTAATAGTCATTAGAATTAGATCTCTACTTCATTTATACTTCTTATGCCTATAAATAGAGACTCTGGAAAAGTTTTGTAAATATTTCGATTGATCAATAAAATACGTTCTCTCTTTTGCTCTCTCATTTTCTTTGTTCTTTACTCTCTGACTATTTATTTTATAACAACAATTAATATTTTGTATGAATAAAATTCATATATTAATTATATTCTTTCTAGAAGAATATTAATTTCCATGTCTTTTATATTTTGACTGAAATTATTTAATAAAACTGTTTATATTAATAAATTCGGTAAAATATATACAATTAATATTTTTTATGAATCAAAATCATATATTAATTTTATCTATGTTCTCTATTTGTGTACAACAAGTTTGTACATATAATGTGTTTAATATTTAACTATCAAATTAAATTAATTCAAAAATTAATTTAATTCATGTGACAACTAAATACAATACCAAATGTATTTGGATTCTGTCCGTTTCAACTATAGGGTATGACCCTATAGGCTCTTGTAACGTTGGTAGTAATACTAGAATGTTTTTAACATTACAAGCAATGACTGGCATCTAACAATGCATCATTGCCACCCAAGTTACAAAAAGTCATGATACGACATAACCTTTCTGTGATAATCTTTTCAGGTATTATATCATTTTATCCTTAATATCTAGACTGGAAACAAGTCATGGAATAGTCACACTTGTAGTCTAGTCTCATATTTCTTTATTTCCTGAGCAGACTATAATAAAAAAATAAGTTTCATATCTCATATCAACTTATTCGAGCATGGTCATGCATTTTTAGTCTCACTCCATCAATAGGCCTAAGATATTGCTCCCATTATGTAGGAGGGATAAATCCTATCTTGATGAACCATATCCCACTACATGGATTATGGTATATCCAACATCAGTCTTTATGGTACAACTTGTTACAGTACACGTTTTGACTGTATCAAAATATACGACTCACGATGTTGGGACAATGAGGATCTCAAGTCTGAGGATCATATACAAAGTTATCACTATGAGGAATATTGTGACTATTACATAATAATCCAAGAAACATACTCATAACGGGTTAGTCTAAAATGTTATTCTCTAACACAAACATATGTATTGATTTTGACATCCATATGTCAATGACAACTCTTTGTCATCAATCAACTACACATTAGTCTCAATGCATTTTTGTTGTCCAAGCCCAGAATAATACTTGACTAAGGACCTTTTAAGAATAATAATTTTTTCTTAAGACTTTATTATAATTCGGTTTATTTATATACACACAAAAAAAAGAAATTGAAATAAAAATGGCAATGCATTATATTAATAAACAAGGTAAAACAAGTATGTGATTACAATCATCTCATGAATGGTCATTGGGCATACTCTAACATAAATGTGTAATAGGAATATGAAGATTTAAATGTATGTGTCAAAAAACATGCAATGGAATACGTTTGTTATGAATGAGTCAAAATGAGTGATGATTCTATGTCTATCTCCGGAGTCGTCTAAAGGGGTCCATCAAGACTTTAAATACGAATTTTTGAAAAGAAAAGTCCGTGGCCATGGCATCTCAAATGAAAGGATCACATCGTGTAAAACCATAGCTGGTGGGCTATGGCATCATATGGAAAGGCAATATCATGTAATACCCTACCTAGTAGGCTATGGTGTTATATGGAAACACCATATCGTATAAGACCTTAATTGGTGGGTTATGGTATCATATGGAAAGAATTAAATGAAGGTTATTACCAAATGGGATATCTACGTGATCCCAAAAGATGAGGGACAAACCTCACGTAATGTAAGTGTAGGCGAATCCCTATAAAAAACAAGTCAAAAAAGGATGCCTTGGTGGCGAATCTATGAAGGAAAGCCTTCTTGGCGAGTACTGAAAGAAGAGGATGCCTTTGTGGCAAACATCTGAAGGAAAGCCTTCGTGGCGAGTACTGAAATAAAAGAATGCCTTTTTGGCAAATCTCTGAAAGGAAATCCTTTTGTGGAGAAGGCTAAAGAATGGTTCTTGTGTCACATTTGAATCTTAATTGCTTAAAAGGCTTAATATCAGGAGTCAGGGTTCCCCTAATGCTAAAAAATAAAAATTTCCCAAATGACATGACTTGCACCCAGGACTTCTTATAAGCCCCCTAACCTTCCAAAATCACTCACCTAACAGATCCAACATGCATTTGTGACGTTCTCTTGTTCTCAAAAATTTTACACACTCCTATGCCCAAGGCCCAATAGGCCCAATTCTACTAGGCCCAAATTCAGGGTGTTACACCGAATATGAGGCCGAGTTCTTAAGGTTGAGCCGCTATGCGAGAGGTATGGTTGCGATTGAGTACGAACGATATGTTCGCTTCGAGGACAGCCCCAGAGATAGCTTAAGAGTTCTGATAGCTCCATAGAGGGAGCGAGACTTTGTTGCACTAGTGGATAAGGCGAAGATCGCCGAAGAAGTTAAGTGCACTGAGCGCCAAAACCGTGAGAAAGAGAGAGGGAGGAACATGAGGGATTTGGAGCCCACGAGTTCCATTCAGAGGCATAAGAAAAAGGCCAGGGTGGATGGGCCGGTCAGAGTTGGGGCCCCTATGGTTGCTACTGGTCAACAGCCTTGTACCGATTGTGGGAGATGCCATCAGGGCGAGTACTAGAAAAGAACTGGGGCATGTTTGAGGTGCGTTTCATTGGAGCACCTTATCAGAGAGTGTCCACGGAGGCCTGATCAGATGCAAGCTCCTGGTTTGGGTACTGCATAGTCGCCGAGGGGTGTTCAGCAGCCATTGAGAGGCCGCGGTCAGGCTCGAGGTGGTAATGGGTTGGGCCGTGGGCAGAGAGCATCGGGCAGAGGTGCTAATCAGACTGAGGCAAGGCAGCCGACTCTGATATATGCTACACATCGTCGAGAGGAGGGAGATGCTCTGGATGTCATCACGGGTATGTTCTTAATTTTTAATGTACCTTATACTGCATTGATAGATATAGGATCCACTCATTCCTATGTTGCCTGCTCTGTTACTTAAAACTTGGGGATTCTGGTTGAGAGTAATCCGAGTGAAATTATGGTATTAAGTCCATTGGGGCAGTCCGTCCGGGTTAATAAGTTATTTAGAGACGTCCCTTTAAAGGTACAAAGAGTTATTTTTCTGGTCGATCTAATGGAACTTCCTTTCAGAGAATTCGATCTGATACTGGGCATGGATTGGCTAGTTAAACACTGAGTGAACTTGGATTGTGCCACTAAATGGGTGGTATTGAGAACGGAGGAGGACAACGAAGTAGTTGTAATTGGGGAACGTCAAAACTACTTATCGAATGTGATTTCCGTATTGAAGGCCGAAAAGTTGGTTCGTAAGGGACGTGAGGTATATCTGGCCTACATCAGTGTTTTAGATTCTGGGGATTCTTCTGTTAGAGAAATCAGAACGGTTAAAGACTTTCCAGACGTCTTCCCTGGGTTACCTCTAAACCGTGAAGTTGAGTTTGGGATTGAGCTTCTTCCTGGTACAGCTCCGGTGTCCATCGCCCCTTATAAAATGGCACCGAAGGAGCTTGTGGAGCTTAAAGCACAAATCTAAGAGTTACTGGATCGTGGGTTCATCTGCCCTAGTGTGTCTCCGTGGGGAGCACCAATTCTGTTCATAAAAAAGAAGGACGAATCCATGCGTATGTGCATTGATTATCGTCAATTGAACAAGTTGACCATCAAGAATAAGTACCCCCTGTCGATGATAGATGACTGCTCGATCGGCCCGAGGAGCTTGGTTTTCGCCAGAAATTGACCTCCGATCTGGGTACCATCAGTTGAGAGTTAAGGAGGCTGATGTATACAAGACTGCGTTTAGGACTCACTATGGGCACTACGAGTTCTTAGAAATGCCGTTTAGATTGACAAATGCACCAGCAGCTTTTATGGATCTGATGAACTGAGTGTTCCAGCCCTATCTGGATCGGTTTGTGGTAGTCTTTATTGACGACATTCTGGTGTATTCGAAGACTGATGATGAACATGATGAACATCTCCGAGTGGTTTTGCAAGTTTTAAGAGAGAAACAACTGTACGCCAAGCTTAGTAAGTGTGACTTTTGGTTAAAAGAAGTAACATTTCTGAGTCATGTGGTATCTTCTGAGGGGATTAAGGTCGATCCTCGAAAGATTGAGGCTGTCTTGGCTGTCTTGGATTGGAAGCAGCCTAGGACTGTATCGGAGATTCGCAGTTTTTTGGGACTGGCTGGGTACTATTGACATTTTTTAGAGAGCTTTTTTGTAATTACAGCACCCTTGACTAAGCTGCTACGTAAGGGTGTGCCGTTTAACTGGAGTGGTTCCCAGCAAAAGAGCTTTGAGAAGCTCAAGACCGTCTTCGATCAAGCCCCTGTTTCGATCAAAACAAAGTGTTCGGAAAAGAGTTTACTGTGTACAATGATGCATCACGTATCGGTTTAGGATGTGTGTTGATGCAAGAGGGTAAGGTGGTTGCGTCACGGCGCCTCGATGTACCAAGACTCATGAGGCAAATTACCCAACGCATGACTTGGAGTTGGCCGCAGTGGTATTCGTACTGAAAATCTGGAGACATTACTTGTATTCTGAGAAGTGTATCATTTACACTGATCACAAGAGTCTCAAATATCTCCTCACTCGAAGGAGTTAAACCTTAGGCGCGCAGAGATAGATTTAGCCGCTAAAGGATTACGATCAGACGATTGAATACCATCCTGGTAAGGCCAATGTGGTGGCTGACGCACTGAGCTGAAGGGCTATGACTGATTTGAGAGCGATGTTTGCTCGTCTCAGTTTATTTGATGATGGTAGTTTGTTGGCTGAGCTCCAAGTTAAACTGATGTGGATCGAGCAGATTAAGGGTAAACAGTTAGAGGATGAGTCACTGGGTCTTAGATTCCGACAGATTGAGAGTGGTAATACATCAGATTTTGGATTGAATAGCTAAGGGGTTCTCTATTTCCGTGGGAGAGTCTGTGTACCGAATAATGCCGAGTTGAGGCAGTCTATACTACGAGACGCACATAGTAGCCCATATGCTATGTATCCTGGTGGGAACAAGATGTACCGAGACCTACGTGAGTTATACTTGTGGCCAGGTCTTAAGCGGGATGTTACCAATTTTGTGAGTAAATGTCTAACATGCCAGCAAGTTAAGGCTGAGCATCAGCTACCCTCAACTTTACTGCAGCCAGTTAAAATACCATATTGGAAGTGGGAATAAGTGACTATGGATTTCGTAAGTGGGTTGCCCTTAATGCCTACTAAGAAAGATTCAGTGTGGGTCATCGTGGATCGGTTGACCAAGTCTGCCCATTTCATACCAGTTCGTACTGATTACTCTCTGCAGAAGCTCGCTAAACTACATGTATCTGAGGTAGTGAGACTGCATGAGGTACCTGTTTTGATAATATCTTATAGGGATCCCCGCTTCATGTCTCGATTCTGGAAGAAGCTACATGAAGCTATGGGTACAAGGTTGGACTTCAGTACAGCGTTCCATCCTCAAACAGATGGTCAATCAGAGAGGGTGATTCAGATACTGGAGGATATGTTGAGGAGCTGTGTAATTTACTTCCGAGGCAGTTGGGAGGAGTTTTTGCCGTTGGCAGAGTTCGCTTACAACAACAGTTACCAGTCTAGCATACAGATGGCACCTTACGAGGTGCTCTATGGTCGTACGTGTCGTACTCCTCTGTGTTGGACTGAGTTGGGCGAGCGCCATATTCTGGGTCCTGAACTGGTTTTTGATACTGAGGATAAGGTCAGGTTGATTCGAGATCGACTAAAAGAGGCATATGATAGGCAAAAGTCGTATGCGGATCTGAAACGTCGAGAGATTGAGTATTCTGTGGGGGACTTTGTTTTTCTCAAGGTCTCGCTATGGAAAAAGGTACGAATATTTGGTCGTAAGGGCAAGTTGAGCCCTAGATTCATTAGACCTTATCGCATACTGAGGTGTATGGGACCACTTGCCTACCAGTTGGAGCTACCTCCAGAGTTGGAGCGGATTCATGATTTATTCCAAGTCTCCATGCTGAGGCGCTATCACTCTGATCCCATGCATGTTGTTCCTATTAAAGAAATCAAGGTTAGGCCAGATCTGACCTTTGAGGAGGAGCTAGTCCAGATATTGGACGTTGATGTTAAAATTCTGAGAAGAAAGTCCATTCCACTGGTTAAGGTTCTTTGGCATAGTCATAGTTTTGAGGAGGCCACGTGGGAGCCTGAGGATGCAATGTGGCAGCAATATCCTCATCTTTTCTGATCAGGTAAAATTTCGAGGCCAAAATTTTCTTTAAGGGGGTAGAGTTGTAATGCCCCAAAAATCTTTAATATTTATTTTTGTATGTTTGTGACACAACTGTGTATCTACTTCAGTGGTGAAGTGTTTTGGGAGTGTCTGAGAAGTCTTGGGTTCAAGCCTTAGCTTGGGCAAAATTTTGTTTTTGTTTTAATAAACCCCTATCTTTAGACAGTAGGCTTATAAATAAATGTTGTTAATTTATGTCAGAATGGGCCTGCTGGTCTGGTGGTAAAGGAGAGTGTAAATGAGCTAGAGATCTGGAGTTCGAGTCCTTACGCGAGCAAAGGAGTTATTTTTGCTGCTTGTGTCGTGCGAGTGTTTTGGTGCAGTCGAAATACTGAGTGGTTGAGTAGTTGTGGGATTGGTAGAGGAAATTAAGGAGTTTGAAGTGTGTGGGGAAAGTGGACGGTTGGTGTTGAGGATTTTAAGGAGAGGATTAGATAATGGGATGAGATTGAGCTAAACTTGAACTTTGTTTTTCCAAAATTTGACACCCTCTTCAAAAATTCCCCAGGTTCTGACGGCAAAACCCTTTCCCCTTAGCCGAAATCTCTTTTTGGCAATTTGACTTTAGCTTTTTTTTCTTCTTTTCTCTGGAATTTTTGGTAACTGTGTTCTTCTCTACCGAATTGCATTTCGTTCTCCCCTCTCCACTTTGCTGTTCTTTTCTCCTCTTCTTCTTTCTCGAACCCTTCTCTTGTGCTAAATTTGTGTGTTGGTTGTGCTTTTGTTCTCTAGCCGAACCTTTTCTCAATTTCGACTTTGGGTTATCAGTTTTTTTAAATCTCAGTCGACTGTCCTGCACTCATTGGTACTGGTATTGCTATTTGATTTCTGGATCTCCTTTTCAATTCGATTTTGACCCTTCTCAAGGTAAACCTTCCCCTCCATTATTATCAAGTTTTCTCTCCTTCTTTTACCCTCGCAGTGTAAACTCTTTCCTATTTTGCTCTTCCAAATTTGGGCGCTAATTCTATTCCGCGATTTTGTGTTTCGATAAGTGGTGTTTCGTTTTGATTGAAGCTAGTCATGCGAATATTTGTTACTAAGTGTTTCGGTTGGATTTCAGGAATTAGTGGTTATTCGGTTTCGACAGTTTAAGTGGGCAGGCCTCAGTTGTTCAAACATGGTAAGTGAATGATAGTGTAGTGATTAATTATTTCGCGTAGGGTCGGGGTAAATTCGTTAGACTTGCGACTAATCGATTGTTTATGATTGAATTTAGATTGGAGTGCTCAAGGACTAGGTACGCTTTTTCGCAAATAAGGTGTGTAACAGTACTCTATAAACGATATCGGTGAAATGTCAAAAAGTGTGAAACATCGATGCCACACGGGCGTGCGGCTACCCGTGTGGTAGGACGTGTGACTAAACATGAGTGTGTGATCGACGAGGCCGGCCATGCGTGATTTCATGGGCCGGGCCGAATTGGGCTGTGTGGGTGTAATATCCCGGGTTAGGGGTTATTTTGTTGCTGCATGATATTGCATGTATGTAGTGTGCTGTGTTGTTATTTTTATGTTTTAGGGGCTTAAGTGTAGCCTGGGAGTGTGACTGAGCAAATAAGAAAATTTTGATTTTTGGGCTTAGGTGAGAGGAGTTGGAAGAGCTGGGGTTTAAGAATTTTCTTCGTGGTTTTATTGCACAAAAGAAGAGTGGCGGTGGTGGCAAGGCATGTGCCACTTGGGAGCTAGGTGTGGCGTCATCTTCGTGTGAGGGAGGTCCAGGTGTTCGAGCTTCAGAGCCCTCCTTTGACTTCTTTTTGGGACGGCATGGAGGAGTGGTAGAAGGCTAGTGAAACTCTAGCTTGGACCAAGTCTTCACAATCAAAAGGATGGTGGAGAGTAAATAGTGGAGTGTGACTTGGTCCACACATTTGAAATGTGTGGAGTGGAGTGAATTGGGGGATCATGGCCGAATTTTAGGGAGTGGGGAGTGGGGGTATGGACGGCTTAGTGTGGATTAGGGGGATGCCGAATGTACTCTTACATTTTGGGTATATTTCGGTCAAACTTTGATAGGCAAGAAAGCTCTCATTTTGTCGGTTTTAGCTGAATTCGCAAGGGTGTTCTTTTGTTTTCTTCCTTTTGAAACCGGAGGTCAAGCTCTCTTTTAGCCGAAGTCATTTGCCTTTTGAGTTGTGTGGCCGAAAGTTTTCAAGCCTTTTCCATCCTTTTTTCTTGTTCAATTGAACTAAGCCGAACCTAACATCCCACCTACACTTTCTTTCTTTGTTGAAAACCTTGAGCAAGCCGAAATCTTTTACTGGGTTCTCTTAATTTTCATTCTCCCTTTTCAATACCATCTAGCCGAAACCACCTTTCAAAACTCCCTTCATTTCTTCCTTTGGCAAATCGAAACTACATTCTTCTCATATTTCTTTTCTTTCTCCTCCATTCAAGCCGAACATTAAAGGTGTTAAACACCTTGTGCCGATTCCTTCTTTCCTAGTTTCAACATAGCCGAATATTTCCCTTTCCCTAATAGTCTCTTGGCCGAATATCAGTGGTGTTTTGGAGGCTTTGTTTCAATCGGTTGGTATTGGTAAGCTCTTGACCGAATGGTCATTTCTTTGATCTCAATATGTTAATTTTAGTTATGGAAGGATGTTAACCTTTGGTAATCATCTTGTATAGGATCAGTGGAGTAAGGAAGCAAGCAAGGAAATCGTTGTTCCTTGTTAACCGATTGGTAAGTGAGGGGAAGTGATTGGTTGTCGTTAGTTTAATTTCTGGTTTCGATTTAGTCTTGGTTGATAAAGGATTAATCGTGATTCTATTTCTAGGTGAGGGCCGATTGTCTTAGAAGAGCCACTATTGGTTTGGTGTGTTTGGAAACCAAATTATTCGCAAGTGAAGGTAAGGGATTGATTTTTACCCTTTTGGTTAATTGGTTGTTGGTCGAATGTTAGTGTTGCCTAACCCCTAGTGTTGGCCGATTGTAGGAATTAGCAATCGAAGGAATCTAAATCGCTTTGGTTGGGATTTCTAGACTCAGATTATCGGTGTGTAACTAACACACCGATACCTAGTAGGATTATTAATAAACCCGTTTGCCTCGTAAAATTATAAACAAAGATGATGGACAAATGAGTACCCAAATGGGGTATGTGTACGATTCGGTAAGTCTGTTTCTATTATGAGTACTATTGATGGAGCATGATATCATGATTTATGTTAGGCATGTTATGAGTTGTAATGCTTGGTATGTTGGCATGATATGCATGGTTAGTATGAGATGCATAATTCCATGAGTATGATATGTGTGGGTGATACGAGAGGAGGGAGCAAAGTGATGTATCAGCCGACGAGCACCAAAGTGCTTTGGTAGCACACTTTGTGACTTTGGGTCACCGGAGGTTTGGCACCTCCAGAGGTTTGGTACCTCGCGTCTCGTCCCAGCTGGCTCAAGCACCACGCTGGGTTGGCCCCACTGAGATGATTATACGGGATTGACGCCCGATGTTTTGGTAACACACGATGGGTTGGCCCCATCACCGCATTTGTGACTACGGTCACCGGTGCTTTGGTAGCACATTGTGTCTTTGGGACACCAGAGGTTTGGCACCTCATTGCGACTTGTCCCTCGTGGTTTAACCACCGTGGGTTGGCCCCACTTGAGATATGGGATCGCCTCGCTAGTGTTTTGGTAACACACGATGGGTTGGCCCCATCATCATTGGATTCGTGACTTCGGTCACCGTGCTTTGGTAGCACAACCGTGTCTTTGGGACACCGGTGCTTGGGTAGCACATTGACGGATATTGTGTCTTTGGGACACAGTGCTTTGGTAGCACATTGTGACCGTATGTCACGGTGGTTTGGCACCACCGGTGGTTTGGTACCACACGGGGTAGAAAAGGCGATATGGATGGTTAGGTTCGGGTTGCATTAATCATGTTGCTATGTATGATGTGTGTTAGCATGTTGATTCTTTGGGAGCGGGATTTACACATCGAGTCACTCGACTCACCCTCTCCTTTGACATTTCAGTGACTCGAGACGCGGACTTGGAGCCGGGATGGACTCGAGGTGCTTATGCCATGCTTTAATAAAGTTTTACTCGGACTCTATATTTTGGGTACTTTAGTTGTTTACTTTTATTTGGGTTTTTATTTGGTTTGTAAAAGGCCTTTAAAGTTATGTTTTAAATTGGTTGATGTTTTAATTAGATTTAATATATCTTAACAAAATAAGCCGGTATAAGTTTTACTAAAACCCGAAAGATAATGCCTTCAAAATTATAACGCGACGTGTTTTTAACTATACCATCGGGTATCACACTAAGTCTTTTTGACAAACAAATTCAACTGGTTTCCAATTCTAACTTGTAATTCACCTAAGTCCGAAAGTGTTTTATGTGTCATTAAGTATCCAATGAGGTTTTATATGGTTTAAACTCGTTTCAACTACCAATTCTGGCTAAGTTTTCAAAATCTCCGGGTTTTAAATACATCAAAAGTTTTTCAAACAAGTCTACTCAAATCTGTTTCAAGCACACGGTGTTTTCACCCCACTTTTAAACGAAAAATCTGATCTTCTTAGAAACGTTTTCCCCCGTAACATACCAGATTCGGACGTGGTGTCCTGTCCGGGTTTGGGGTGTTACAGTGGGTTCCACAGGCGTGTGGGCCCCACACGAGCGAACCGTACGAGCGGTTGGAAAGTTTTGGGCCAGGCCGTGTGATTCGTACGGCCAAGGCCATTTTGGGCCGTGTGGGCCACAAGGTGTGTGGGACCACATGGGCTAGCATCATGGGCTCGTAAGCCCATTTTCACTGTTTGACTGCTAAGGTTGAACAGGTCGCCCGAGTCGACTGTGGACCTACTGTAGGGTCGGTAAGCTTACCTGAACCCCTGACTGACTGAATGACTGTTATACACCTTTGTGGTGTATATATATATGTACATCTATGATTATATTTTAGCATGCTATTTAAATTGTACTGAATACATGTATGATACCATGGTATGTCATGACATGATTGCATGATGCATTGCATGGGGATAGGTTTTACATTGATCGGAGGAAGTGTACTGAAAGGCTTCGAGCCTAAATTATCGCACTTCACCAGTGTATATTATCAGATAGTGTCGCATTCGGTACTCTCTGGAGTGTAGGGATGGGTGGGTTGATTATATCCCCACATGGAGTGTAGGGTTGGACGGAGATGGAGTGTAGAGGCTGGATGGGTAAGACTTGTATACTATTTCATATGTTACTGCACTGATTCATGTTACTGTAATGCGCCAAGGCCCAAGCACATGATCGTTTCAGATCGAGATGGGCCAAAGCCCAAACTTAAATTGTCACTGATACTGAAAAGGGCTTAGGCCCAGACAATGTTTGTTTTCTGTCTGTTTGCTAATATGGGATTACACACTGAGTTTTCGTAAACTCGCCCATCTATTTTAACTGTACAGGTAATCCCCAGTCATAGTCGGATCGGTGCAACGGAGGACTCAGCGGTGACCACACGTCCTATCTAATTCGATTTAGTATTTTATGATTTCAACTTAATTTTTGGGGTATTTTATTGTAATAAGGGCCTTTGAATTTATAATTTTAATTTTGGATTTTATTTTGTTTATAACTGCTAGAAGTAGGAAAAGTAGCGAGTTTTCAGAAAGATAAATGTCTTATCAAAATTCCTCAAATACGCAATCGGTTTAAAAGCTTCCACAATAAATGACGCTTTGAAAATTAATAACGTTTTTAAAAGGGAACAACTTTTCAATGATTCATGCTTTGAAAATGAACGACCCGTTTTTAGACTCATCATTGAATAACACAAAGTGATTAAATAGAAATGAGGATTTCAACGACAACATATTTTACGACAAACACTTTAATGTGACATCACCAGAAGTTAGGCCCGAATCTGGCGTGTCATATTAAGGTGTTTTCCGAAAACCATGTTTTCAGGTTGTTTAAAACTACACGATCATAAAAATGCCTTCCTCAATTTAAAACTTTCTATCATTTACAGACCCCGAATTTTGTTGCTTATCAAAACAAAATTTTCTTAAAGTTATTTCCTTGCAAATGTTATTTTCAAAACGTGGTTTATTAGAAATCATTCTTGGAAAACATTATTATCTTTAAAACCTTGTTTGTTGCGGAAGCTAAATTTAAAATAGTAGCGGAACGTGATATTTTGAAAATGATTGTTTTAAAACCCGTGTTTAATTGTTTAGCAGTTCATAACTAAAAGAATTACCAAATGAAAGTTAAAAAGAAAATCCCAATGGCCTTATTACAAAAATTTTAACCCAATAATTTAAACTAAAAATTTCTAAGTTTAACTTTAAAGCATATCTGACGTGTGGCCACCTCTGAGTCCCTCGCAGCTCCAAATCCTCTAAAGCTGGGGATTACCTGTACAGTTAAAAACGGGGTGAGTTTACAAAAACTCAGTGTGTAATCCCCTATTACGGTCACAGTCTAGGCCTAAGCCCTATGCGGTATCGGTTTGGGACTACCTTATTCGCAGAAAGTCGGGCCTAAGCCCCAAAATCATCTTAATGTATTTGGATATGCGCCCACCCCAATCCTACCACCGCCTAACTCTCCACCCGTACATCAACCAATCGCACCATGTGGGGACCATGTCAACTCACCCACCAATCCTCACTAAATATTGCGCTCAAGCCGCTAATCATTTGATATGTGGTCGAGCCACTAAAACGGTATGTGGCGAAGCCACTGAAACGGTATGTGGCAGAGCCACTAAAACGGTACTTCCTCCAATCAACAAACCCAACCCATGTAACATGATATGAATGCAGTGTATTACAACTATAAACAGATATACATAAAATCACATACACGATATTTAACCACAATCAGTATTACAAGTACAAACAGTATGAATAAAAATCACATACACGATATTTAACCACAATAAAGGGTATAACGGTCATTTTGTCACTTAAGGGTATAACGGTAATTTTCACCCCTTTGGGGGTGTTTCGGTAATTTACCCATTGAGGGTATTTCGGTAATTTACACACTAAGGGTATTTCAGTAACTTACCCTCTAGGGGTATTTCGGTTATTTTACCCACCAAGGGTATTTCGGTAATTTAACCCTATTACGGCCTTTTTGAAGGCCCACTGTCGCCTCGAGCGACGCGGATACGCTTTTAGATCAAAACGGTACATATGGGCCAAAGCCCAATTCTCGGCTCAATAAGGCCCATTACGGCCTAAGTCCACGAGAATGTTCGCCCTTAGGTCTATCGCCAACGTTCATGGCTCGATTTATCACTACGAGCACTCGCACGCTCGAGTGATCTCAGATGCTGACATTTTGGCTTTTCAATATTTCGGCTTTTAGCCGACTCACAGAACATTGCAATAACAGAATAAATAGAGGTGTGAGATTACACACCTTATCACATAGAGTACTAAATAATCACAAGCGCCTTCACCTTCACTAGAACGATCAATTGTGATTTGCCTAGTTAAACAAAAGTTTGATGCCGACACCCTTCCGCATCCAGGCGGAAAGTCCCAAACCGCTGACACCCTACGCCGCCTAAACTTAGGAGTAGAGGCTATGTGCACAGTCTCGGCTGGCACCTTTGCCGCCACCCTATGGCTAGAATCCCCTTTGCTCATCAAGAACACGATCTTACAGAACTGGAGTCAACACGAATGTTTAAATCACAACCAGAAAGTAACCAATCACCCTAACAGGAAGAAACGAGATTACGATGCGATTGGGCCTAGGGCCCATTCTCAGCCCTAAAGGGGCCCACAAGCTCGTGTGGCCCATTTAGCCCAAACCTAGCCACAGATATGAGATTCACATAGTCCAGTCCAATATCTACTACACAGTCATACAATATATTCATATGGGCCAATAGGCCCATTGGGCCCATATGGCCCCTTTCGGCCCATCGTGGCCCAAACAGCCTATACCCACAAGAACACTCATGGTGGCCTCAACTATCGCGTCGAAGCTCCCACACACGCGCCGCAGACGCCGCAGGTGGCTACCATCGCCGTGTGACCGGCATTTAGGCATTTTCCGTTCTTCAGCTAGAGTAATGCGAAATACACACCTGATAAGAATCTGAAGGTAATCTGCGCTCTGAACACTGTTCTGCGCAGAAGCCAACAATGATCGCACCCTTGACCCCCAAGATCAATGAATGATCCAACGCCTAACCCAAACGAGCACGCCACAAAGCTAAGGGATAAGCCAAGAAAGGTGTGCCTACTCTCCTCATGGTTTGCTCTATTTAAAGCCAGCTTCTCACCTTCCCTCCTGCTAGCTTCCCGATGTGGGATCCCTCCTTCAGCAGAGTTTAAATCCATCACAACCTCTTGCCGTCCTAACTTAGCAAAATAAATATCCCTTTTTTCTTGCGATGGGATTCGAACTCAAGCTCCCCTATAACTTACTCCACGCCGCTAGCCACTTTACCAACTAGCTCCTTGTTGTCTTAAAACATGCGCAACTAAATATAAGCCTATGGGTCAAAATCTAAGTTCATTTAAAAAGACAACAAAAAGAATTGCAAGAGCCAAGACTTGAACCTTGGACCCCTTGCTTCCTCTATGGCGTCACTTCCTTGTCTCCCATGTGGCGCCATTTGCCACTAGACCACAACTCCTTTTGTGTCATTTTTCTCCACATTTTATTCTTAAAGCCTATTTACTAACTCCCAGGGTTTTATTCACCTAAAACCAAAATTTTTCCTAAGCCTGTGTTTGATCCAGTGACTTCATGGAAGCCCCTAACCTTCCAAAATCACTTACCTAATAGGTACAACTTGCATTAGTGTCATTCTCTTATTCTCAAAAATTTGAAACGCTCCCATGGCCAAGGCCCAATAGGCCCAATTCTACTAGGCCCAAATTCGGGTCGTTACAAATCTACCCCCTTAAAGAAATTTCGTCCTTGAAATTTCCAACTATATAATAGTCGCACAACATAGATTACACCACTACGCTCCACTGCACTCTCATCCCAATAACACTACAACACTTCTAACTTAATCTTGAAACCTCTTACACACAATCAACCATCCAACCACAGAAACAAACATATATTTATCAAACATGCATACAATATCTATATTCAAACATCACATCCAAACAAAACGCACACAAAATAAATACAAAAAATATAGTCATTTCAGCATATAACAAAGTATAGTGTCAAGAAACTTACAGATTTGGTGCCGGAGACTCGGTGTGCCACACTTTCAGTAACACTATCACTTTCCAAGTTAAAAATTTAAACACTTAAGGAAAAAATTCAAAACCCATTCCATAGCCGAGTTTTGTAAACCTAGCTTTGATACCATTAAATATAACACCCTAAACTCGGCCTAGAAGTTAGGCTCGAATCTGGCGTGTCACATTAAGGTGTTTTTCGAAAAGCATGTTTTCAGGTCGTTTAAAACTACACGATCATAAAAATCCCTTCCTCAATTTAAAACTTTCTATCATTTACAGACCCCGAATTTCGTTGCTTATCAAAATAAAATTTTCTTAAAGTTATTTCCTTGCAAATGTTATTTTCAAAACGTGGTTTATTAGAAATCATTCTTGGAAGACATTATTATCTTTAAAACCTTGTTTGTTGCGGAAGTTAAATATAAAATAGTAGCGGAACGTGATATTTTGAAAACAATTATTTTAAAACCCGTGTTTAATTGTTTAGCAGTTCATAACTAAAAGAGTTACCAAATGAAAGTTAAAAAGAAAATCCCAATGGCCTTATTACAAAAATTTTAACCCAATAAATTAAACTAAAAATTTCTAAGTTTAACTTTAAAGCATATCTGACGTGTGGCCACCTCCGAGTCCTTCGCAGCTCCAAATCCTCTAAGGCTGGGGATTACCTGCACAGTTAAAAACAGGGTGAGTTTACGAAAACACAGTGTGTAATCCCCTATTACTTCCACACCGGGCCTAAACCCTATGCGGTATCGGTTTGGGACTACCCTATTCGGTAACAAGCTGGGCCTGAGCCCCAAAATCATCTCAATGTATGTGGATATGCGCCCACCCCAATCCTACCAGCCGTCTAACTCTCCACCCATACCAACCAATCGCACCATGTGGGGACCATGTCAACCCACCCAGCCAATCCTCACCAATATTGCGCTCAAGTCGCTAATCACAAAGATATGTGGTCGAGCCACTAAATCGGTATGTGGCAGAGCCACTAAAACGGTATGTGGCAGAGCCACTAAAATGATACTTCCTCCAATCAACAAACCCAACCCATGCAACATGATATGAATGCAGTGTATTACAACTATAAACAGATATACATAAAATCACATACACGATATTTAACCACAATCAGTATTACAAGTATAAATAGTATGAATAAAAATCACATACACGATATTTAACAACAATCAACGGTATAACGGTCATTTTGTCACCTAAGGGTATAACAGTAATTTTCACCCCTTTGAGGGTGTTTCGGTAATTTACCCTTTGAGGGTATTTCGGTAATTTACCCACTAAGGGTATTTCTGTAATTTACCCTCTAGGGTATTTCGGTCATTTTACCCACCAAGGGTATTTCAGTAATTTACCCCTATTACGTCCTTTTCGAAGGCCCACTATCGCATCGAACGACGCGGATACCCTTTTAGATCGAAACGGTGCATATAGGCCAAAGCCCAATTTTCGGCCCAATAAGGCCTATTACGGCCTAAGTCCACGAGAAAGTTCGTGGCACTCCCTTAGGTCTATCGCCAATGTTCGTGGCTCGATTTATCACTACGAGCGCTCGCACGCTCGAGTGATCTCAGATGCCGATATTCCGGCTTTTCGGTATTTCAGCTTTTAGCCGACTCACAGAACATCGCAATAACATAATAAATAGAGGTGTGAGATTACACACCTTATCACGTAGAGTCCTAAATAATCACAAGCGCCTTCACCTTCACTAGAACGATCAATTGTGATTTGCCTAGTTAAACCAAAGTTTGATGTCGACACCCTTTCGCATCCAGGCAGAAAGTCCCGAACCGCTGACACCCTACGCCGCTTAAACTTAGGAGTAGAGGCTATGTGCACAGTCTCGGCTAGCACCTTTGCCGCCACCCTATGGCTAGAATCCCCTTTGCTCATCAAGAACACGATCTTACAGAACCGGAGTCAACACAAATGCTTAAATCACAACCACAAAGTAACCAATCACCCTAACAGGAAGAAACGAGATAACGATGCGATTGGACCTAGGGCCCATTCTCGGCCCTAAAGGGGCATGCATGCTCGTGTCGCCCATTTAGCCCAAACCTAGCCACAGATATGAGATTCACATAGTCCAGTCCAATATCTACTACACAGTCATACAATATATTCATATGGGCCTATGGGCCCATTGGGCCCATATGGCCCCTTTTGGCCCATCATGGCCCAAACAGCCTATACCCACAAAACTACTCATGGTGGCCTCAACTATCGCGTCGAAGCTCCCACACGTGCGCTCGCACGCTCGTATGGCTACCATTGCCGTGTGACCGGCATTTCGGCATTTGTCGCTCTACAGCTAGAGTAGTGTGAAATACACACCTGATAGGAATCTGAAGGTAATCCACGCTCTGAACACTGTTCTGCGCATAAGCCAACAATGATCGCACCCTTGACCTCCAAGATCAACGAATGATCCAATGCCTAACCCAAACGAGCACGCCACGAAGCGAAGGGACAAGCCAAGAAAGGTGTGCCTACTCTCCTCATGGTTTGCTCTATTTAAAGCCAGCTTCTCACCTTCCCTCCTGCTAGCTTCCCGATGTGGGATCCCTCCTTCAGCAGAGTTTAAATCCATCACAACCTCTTGCCGTCCCAACTTAGCAAAATAAATATCCCTTTTACTTGCGATGGGATTCGAACTCGTGCTCCTCTCAGAACTTACTCCACGCAGCCTAGCCACTTTACCAACTAGCTCCTTGTTGTCTTAAAACATGCGCAACTAAATATAAGCCTATAGGTCAAAATCTAAGTTCATTTAAAAAGACAACAAAAAT
The DNA here is from genome assembly GCA_025698515.1 of Gossypium sturtianum. Lineage (NCBI taxonomy): Eukaryota > Viridiplantae > Streptophyta > Magnoliopsida > Malvales > Malvaceae > Gossypium > Gossypium sturtianum. The sequence goes on along the minus strand of CM046946.1, from coordinate 41,083,405 downwards.
AATTGCAAGCGCCAAGACTTGAACCTTAGACCCCTTGCTTCGTCTATGGCGTCACTTCCTTGTCTCCCATGTGGCGCCATTTTCCACTAGACCACAACTCCTTTTGTGTCATTTTTCTCCACATTTTATTCTTAAAGCCTACTTACTAACTCCCGGGGTTTTATTCACCTAAAACCAAAAAATTTCCTAAGCCCAAGTTTTATCCCGGGACTTCATGGAAGCCCCCTAACCTTCCAAAATCACTCACCTAATAGGTCCAACTTGCATTAGTACCGTTTTCTTGTTCTAAAAAATTTTAAACGCTCCCATGGCCAAGGCCCAATAGGCCCACTTCTACTAGGCCCAAATTCGGTCGCATACCAATTCCATGGTTTGGGGTGTTACAAAAATATTATTACTTTAATGTTTTTTTAAACTAAGATTCTTTTATTAAATTATAGTTTGTATGATATTTGGATGATTAAAATTTTTTATGATTAAATTACTGTTATTAAATATGCTTGAAATTATTTTATTATATCTTTTAAATTGAATTTATAAATATTTGATTAGAGCATCATAAGATTTTATAACATATGTGGTATTGAAATTTTGTACAATGGGTATCGGATAAATTTCAAGCATCATACACAAAAATTTTGATTTTGTTTATAAAATGATTTTTTACTATAATATTATAAATGTTATTACAAAAACAAAGTTGTTTTACTACTAGTGATAGTGCTTGTGATAATAGCCAAGGTGATAACAATGATGTTAAAGAATCTCAGGTATATTTTACTATGATTTATTTATTATATCATATTTATTGTAATTGGAGGCTAATCATGACAATATGAATAGATAGATTTTGATTTGAAATCCACGCATGTTTTGCGATGATGATTATGAAATAAAGAATCAATGGAGGCATTTAGAAGTTTGTCCTATTAAGATTTGTTGCATTCCCTGAAGTGAATACAAACATAAAGAAAATAAAACAAATAATAATGGACCACTAAAAGTGGGAACATAGTAATAAATAAGAGAACAATGAGAGTTTTCAAGATAACTCTTTAAAGGGTAAAGATAACATATGTTATCAATGTAATTATGAAAGATTATTAGCCACATATGTGGAGTATGCCTAAATATTTTGTTTCTGTTAATATTCTTTGAGGAAAGCTATGATAATATAGTAATGAATTCTATCATTACAAATAGAAAATATTTATCTTATTTGGTACTGAGACAAACAAATATTATTTCAATGTTTGATAGTACAAAATTAGTTAAAAGCTCCAGAAGAGCTAATATATCAATATCTGAAAAGCATAAAATTTGTGATAGTTAATGCATTAGTTTTAAAATATATTCAATATAATGGATATCATATTGAAATCGTGACTATCTGTGTGATATTCTTTTATCATCATCCCCATTAAGGGGTTAAAAGTGACACATTTGACTGTGAAAAATCTACTTATGAGCAATAGAATATGGTAAATCTATCTAAAGCTCGTTATGGTTGGATGCACATGAAGTTGCAAGTTTTTTTAAAATTTTTAGTATAACTCTACATAAGATTCGTAATAAGTTCTCAATTGTGAGTATAACCTTGCAAGATAGAACTTATTCAACTTTTCATGATTCAAATGTACTCTTACAAAGAGCAATATCATGAAAAAATTTACTTATGGTTGAACAAAAGTTTTTAACCATGAAACCTAACCATTCCTTGAAGAGAATGTAATAATAGTAATAAATTGAAAGATATAATCTTTAACGTGGATGTAGTAAATTGGACTATAATTGTAACAACCCGCTTTTAGTCAAATCGGAAAAGTGGTTTCGAAACCAAAAATCCAAAGTCAAAACATTTATTTTATTATTTTATTAAAGTTTACAGCATGATAGAATTATTGTGTGAAAGTTTCAGAAAGAAATTTTATCGCTTGAATGCTTAATTGGTAAAAAGGACAAAATCGCTGTGAAATGTAAAATGCATGTTCTATTATTTAATGGTGTCAAATAGCTTTGGCTTTTAATTATGGTGGCCTTAAATGGTAATTAAACCATATAAAAGGTTAGTGGACATTTATGTCCATAGTTCATGTGAAATAATAATGTTTTATTAAAGGTTAATAATGTAAATTGTTAAATAAAAAAATCAAATTTATACTTCATTATCATCTTTTTGACCGAAATTAAAGAAGCACAAGAAGAAACTAGGGTTTTTCATTCGGCTAAGCAAAATTCAAGCAATTAGGTATGTGTTTTGTCCCATTTTTAATGATTTTTACGTTTTTGTGATCATTGCTTTGTATTCTAGCTAGCCCGTACCTTAAATTTTGAAATTGTTAAAGATTTATCAGGTTGCCATTGTTGAATGCTTGAGTAATTTGATGGTTGATGATGGATTTTGAATAGTTGTTGATAGTTAAACTAGTTTTGTAAAGTGATTTTTGACAAAAATGTCAAAAAAGGGATTACATTGAGAAAATGTGAAATGTGGTGGTTAAAAGTGTGAATAAATAAAAGATATGGGCTGCTAGGGACTCCATTAAAATTTGGCTAGCATAGTTAAGGGTCTAATTGCATGAATTTGCATTTTTACGAGCTAAGGACTAAATTGTAAAAATGTCAAAATAGTAGGGCAAAAGTGTAATTTTGCCATTAGGTGATTTTTGGACTAAGTTGAATAGACCGAATATTGAATGTGTTAATTTTAATAATATATAGATCAAGATAAGCTAAGATCGGGGTTAGATCGGGGAAAAGGAAAGGTTGACGATTAGCCGATATTTCTATCTGAGCAACTCAAGGTAAGTTCATATAATTAGAATCAAACTTTTAAGTACTTGTAATTATTTGAAACGAATGTATGTAATTGAGTAAATGATTTACTTGAAATTTAAATGTCTTATTGATATAGTATGATGGTTACCGATCCTCGTTTGAACCATAAGAATTCGTAGGATACGAGTGACATGCCACTAGGGTTACCATTTCTGGCCGAGCTCCTCGCATTTGTTATGACTCACCCACACCGTATGAGCTTATCGATATATCACCGTAAGAGCTTACTATTTTTAACTCGCCGTCGAGCTTACCGCTTCACTCAATAGAGCTTATCATCCATCACCAAGAGGAGCTTACTGATCATAGGTCGAAAGAGTGGAAATGATAATGAATTGATGGATTACTGATTTATATGTATTTTATATCACCCGAGTATCCCTTGATGTTCTAATAGGTTCAACGGGCATAAATTCTGTTATTGGTTATGTGAATAAGGTATGTGTTATACGGATGAATTACTGTTATATGGATGAAATACTATTTAAACGGATGAGTTACTGTTATCGAATGATTTACTATTTATATGATTGAGAGTGAAATTTTACAAATGATGTACATGATATATGAATTTGATATGATACAATGTATTGAGTATTATTGAGATAATGAATGATTACATGCACTAATGTGACTAACTTGTTGATGAATGTTTGTGTATAAGCATTTGGCAAGTGAATTTGATATACTTTGTTTAATTGTTTGATTATGTATAAATGGTAAGTTAAATTCTGAATTATACGGGCTTTCTAAGCTTTAAAGCTTACTCTGTTTCTTTTTCCATGTTTTTATAGAGGTTCAATAGCTCGTTCGATCCGAATAAACTCGGAGTTACGCATCACACTATCCAGTTGCTGTTGGTACTTTTGAACTCTTGGATATTTGTAAATATGGCATGTACAGGCTAGTTAAAAATATGATAGTTATGGTTATTTCAGATAGTGATTTTGGTACATGTTGTGGTATAAGTTTAAGCCATGTGATTTGGCTTACCTTGGTATAATGTTTTGGTTGTGTATAAGTATTCAAATGTGGTATGTTTTGGCAAGTAGTAGATGGAATGGAAATATGCAAATGTTGTTTTGATAAGTAGTAGACTTATGAATGGAAAATGCATGGTATTAATTAGGTATTTGAGTACTATGTTAAGTTGGTATAATATGTGTATGAAATGTAATGGGTTGGCTGCCTATTGAGTTATAAAATGTTGCATATTACACTTATGCAAGTATATGAAAATAGGGTGGATAAATGGCTTTGCGAATAGCTATTTTTGTCCACATGGGCAGAGACACGGGCGTGTGTCTCAGCCGTGTGCGACATACGGTCATGTTACATGGCCATGTGTCCCATGGTGTTGAAATTGAAATGAAGTCAGTATGCTCCACACGGTCTCACACACAAGCGTGTGACTTAGCCGTGTTGCATAAGTCAGTATACCTTATAAGATTGGCACGGCCTAGCACACGGCCTAGCACACAGGCGTGTGTGGCCACTTCGAAGGGCAGGCGGGCTAGACACACAGGCGTGTGGTTGGCATTGTGACCCAAGTCAGTATGTACCCCTGCTTTCACACCACGGTGACACGGGCATACACCTAGTGGCCGTGTGAGAGACACACGGCTCGCCACACCGCGGGCTTTGCCCTTGTTTTGAGAAATTTTTCAAAGTTTCGTGAAAGTTTTATAAGTTATCGCTTAGTCACGAACCGCTTCTAAATTATGTTTAAGGCCTTGTAGGCTATTATAAGGGACAAATTGATTGAGATGGAATGATGATTGTATGAATTGATCAAATGTATGAGAAAAGTACGGTTATATGTGTTATAAGTCCCAGTACGTTCTCAGAACCCTATTCCAAAGATTGAATACGGGTGAGAGGTGTTACATTTATTGGTATCGAGCTACGATTTAGTCGATTCTAGGACTAACGAGCGTATGTGAGTCTAGCTATACATGCCATATAGTGTGATGACTCGACATTTTCAAATGTATTTTTATATAGTAAATGGATCATGATCGAAATCAGAGTTGATAAGGTTGAGAGTAATGTGCCTACTCCCACTGAGGGACAAGTGTCGTCGACTCTAGACCCGTGAACGGGCGCAATGTGGGGAGAGGCTAAAGAAGCCTTCTTCCAAATGATGAACGAGTGGTTCACACAATACATTTGTACGAACTCTCGGTTTGCTCAACAACCTCCACCCCCACCTATTCCCAACCGATCCTCGTAGTTCCTCAAGGTATGGATCCTTTGCAATTGAATAAACCACTTGTTAATAAGATACGGAAACACGGGGATGAGGAATTCAGAGCCATTGTTAAAGATGACCCTGAGGGAGCTGAGTTTTGGCTTGAGAACACGATTCGGGTATTTGACGAACTATCTTGCACATCTGAAGAATGTTTAAAATGTGTTGTATCATTGTTGAGAGACATTGCGTATCAGTGGTGGATTACCTTGATATCCGTAGTTCCGTGAGAAAGAGCTACTTGGGAGTTCTTTCAAGTTGAATTCAGAGATAAATACATTAGCCAAAGGTTCATTGATTAGAAACGAAAGGAATTTCTTGAATTAAAATAGGGTCGTATGTCGGTAATAGAATATGAAAGAGAGTTTGTATGACTCAGCAAATATGCTTGTGAATGTGTTTCTTCCGAGGCTATAATGTGTAAAAGATTCGAAGATGTATTAAATGAAGAAATTAGACTGTTAGTTTGGATTCTTGAGTTGAAAGAGTTTTTCGTTCTATTCGACAGAGCTTGCAAAGTCGAAGAGCTTTGCAAAGAGAAAAGAAAAGCCGATTTTGAGGCTAGAGATTTTAGAAAGAGATTTATGGGCAAACCACATGGCCAAGATCAAAGAAATCTAGAGAATATCACCCTCGCTCTACTGCTTGTGCGGGGATTACGATCAGAGATAGACATGTGAGACATTTCAGTTCTAAACCTTAGACGACATCTATTGCCAGTGTAGGTAGTGTTAGAAATGTTGGACCTGAATGTAAGCACTCCAATAAGCGACATTTTGGTGAATGTAGAATATTGAATGGAGTTTTTTCTAAATGTGGATCTCTTGATCATTATCTCTGGGACTATCTAGAAAAGTCTATAGCTGAAAGAGATCAACCGACGAAAGTAAGTAATACGGCTACTAGAGGGAGACCACCCTGAAACACTGGGAATACGAGTGGTAACCGAGGTGCTACGAGAGATTTTGCTGTGAGATCTGAGGCATGAGCACCTACTTGAGCTTATGCTATCTGTGCACGGGAGGAAGCATCATCGCCAGACGTTATTATCGATACTTTTTCTCTTTTTGCTACTGATATAATTGCATTGATAGATCCTGGATCAACCCATTCATATATCTGTATGAATCTAGTATTTAAAAAGAGTTTACATGTCGAAGTCTACAAAGTTTGTAATTAAAGTATTGAACCCTTAGGCAAGTCTATTTTAGTTGATAAGATTTGTAAGAATTGTCCTTTGATGACTCGGGGTTACTGTTTTCTGGCTGACTTGATGCTTCTACCGTTTGATGAGTTTGATGTGATTTTTGGTATGGACTGGCTGACTATGCATGATGTAGTTGTGAATTTTAGACGAAACATTATCGAATTGAAATGTCAGAATGGTGAAATTCTTCGGATTGAGTCTGATGATTCGAGTGAATTACCCATCGTGACATCGTATATGTTAGCTCGTAAATGTATGTAAAAGGACTATGATGCATATCTTGCATACGCATCGATACAAAGTTGTCTCGAATCAAAGATTGAATCTGCATCTATTGTTTGTGAGTTTTCAGATGTATTTCCAGAAGAATTACCGTGTTTGCCACTGATCAGAGAGGTTGAATTTGGTATTGAATTAGTACCGGGAACAACACCGATATTGATAGCTCCATACATAATGGCTCCAACAAAATTAAAAGAGTTGAAAGCTCAGTTGCAGGAATTGACGGACAGAGGTTTTACACGACCGATTTATTCACCCTGGGGTGCACCGGTATTGTTCGTAAATAAGAAAGACGGCATGATGAGAATGTGTATCGATTACAGATAGCTGAATAAAGTGACCATAAAGAAAAAATACCCTCTACCACGGATTGATGATTTATTTGATCAATTGAAAGGGGCTACATTATTTTCAAAGATTGATTTGAGATTGAGTTATTATCAGTTGCGAGTTAAAGAGTCAGATGTGCCAAAAATCGCATTCAGAACGAGGTATGGACATTATGAATTCCTGGTTATGCCTTTCGGATTAACTAATGCTCCTGCGGTTTTCATGGACTTGATGAACCGGATATTCAGACCGTATTTAGACAGATTTGTTGTTGTATTCATTGATGACATTCTAATCTATTCGTGAGATGAATCTGAACATACTTAGCACTTGAGAGTTGTGTTACAAACTCTACGTGATAAGCAATTATTTGCAAAGTTTAGCAAATGCGAGTTTTGGCTCCGAAAGGTTGGATTTCTGGGGCATATTGTTTCAGCTAAAGGTATTAGAGTTGACCCGAGTAAGATTTCTGCTATTGTTGATTAGAAACCTTTGAGAAATGTGTCTGAAGTCCGTAGTTTTCTTGGCTTAGCGGGCTATTACCGAAGATTCGTGAAAGGATTTTCGATGATTGCGACACTGATGACTCGACTGCTTCAAAAAGATGTGAAATTTGAATGGTTAGAAAAATATTAGCAGTGTGAAGTAATGTTAACTGAAGCACCAGTTCTGGTTCAACCTGAATCGGGGAAAGAGTTTGTGATTTATAATGACGCGTCATTAAATGGTCTGGGATGTGTTTTAATGTAAGAAAGAAAAGTTATAGCTTATGCTTCCCGACAATTGAAACCACATGAAAAGAACTATCCGATGCATGACTTAGAGTTGGCTGCAATTGTGTTTGCATTGAAAATTTTGCAACACTACTTATATGGTGAAAAATGCCACATTTATACGATCACAAAAGCTTAAAATATCTGATGTCACAGAAAGATTTGAATCTGCGACAACAAAGATGGCTCGAGTTATTAAAATATTATGGATTTGTGATTGATTATCACCCGGGAAAAGCTAATGTTGTTGCTGATGCCTTGAGCTGAAAATCTTTGTTTGCATTACGAGCAATGAATACCCAGTTGATGATTTGTGATGATGGGTCTATTTTAGCTGAATTAAAATCTAAACCGGTATTTCTTCAGCAAATCTATGAAGCTTAGAAAGATGACCGTGAATTGGAATTTAAACAAATTCAATGTGAGACTATCCCTAATTCAGAGTTTCAGATTGGAGCCGACTATTGTTTAAGGTTCTGGAATATAATTTCTATACCGAGAAATTCAAAACTCATTCATAAAATTTTACACGAAGCGCCGAATAGCTGTTTAACTGTTCATCTGGGGAGTACCAAAATGTACAACGATTTGAAACAGTTTTATTGGTGGCAAGGCATGAAACAAGCTATCTCAGAGTTTGTTTCTAAATGTTTGATTTTTCAGCAAGTCAAAGCCGAACATCAAGTACCATTGGGTTTACTGCAGCCTGTGATGATTCCCGAGTGGAAATGGGATAGAGTTACAATGGATTTTGTGTTGGGATTGCCCCTAACTCCAAAAAAGAAAGATGCTATCTAGTTTGTTGTTGATCGAGTAACGAAATCTGCTCATTTCATACCGGTACGTACAGATTACTTACTTGATACATTGGCTGAATTGTACATTTCTGAGATTGTTCGATTTCACGGGGTGCCACTATCTATTATTTCTAATAGAGATCCTCGATTTACGTCGCGATTCTGGAAGAAACTGCATGAAGCTCTAGGAACAAAGTTGAACTTCATTACTGCTTTTCATCCTCGCACTCAATGCATGCATCGAGAGAGTTTTTTAGATTCTCGAAGATATGTTGAGATGTTGTATTTTAGAGTTTGAGGGCAATTGGGAAAAATACTTACCGTTGATTGAGTTTGCATATAACAACAGCTTTTCGTGATGAGTATAAAAATAGCACCATACGGCTTTATACGATCACAAATGTCTAACTCGCTATATCGATCGAACTAAGTGAGAAAAAGATACACGGGGTTGAATTGATCAAAGAAACTAAAGAAAAAGTGAAAATGATTCGAGACAGTTTAAAAGTAGCTTCAGATCGCCAGAAATTATACGTGGATTTGAAACGTAAAGAAATTGAGTTTCAAGTCTGGGACCGAGTGTTTTTAAAGGTGTCACCGTGAGAAAATATTCTTCGATTCTACCATAAGGAAAGTCGAGTCCGCGATTTATCTGATCAGTATGAGATTGTTGAAAGAATAAGGCTCAGAGTATATCGGCTACCTTTACCATCGACTTGAAAAGATTCATAATGTCTTTCACGCTTCTATGCTACGCCGATACAGATCCAATCCGTCACATGTGATTTCTCCGGTAGATGTTGAGATATAGACTGATTTGACGTATAGTGAAGAACCGATCAATATTTTAGCCTGTGAAATCAAAGAATTGAGAAATAAACACATAGCCCTAGTAAACATTCTTTGGCTTAAACATGGGATCGAGGAAGATACGTGAGAATGTAATACCCCTAACTCGTGCCCGTTGTCGAAACAGGGTTTCGAAGCATTACTAGAACATTCAGAACATTTTTATTAAAATATGTAAATATACTATTCATTTACCGAGATCATCCATAATGTCCCTTGATCGGGCCCTCCAGGCCCAACACAAGCATTAGAATCAAATCGGGACTTAATCGAAACCTCTAAGAATTTTTTGCAAAATTACAAAATTTTTCAAAGGTGCAGGACTCACACGCCCGTGCTACCGGCTGTGTTCGATTTAGGGTGCTCTTTGACTTACGCCACACGGCCATGCCACAAGCCCGCGTGTTAGGTCGTGTGGTTGATTAATCTAATTCAATTTAGTGTGTTTCACACGGCCAAGACACACGCCCCTGTTCTAGGCCGTGTGGCACACACGGCTGAGACACACGCCTATGTCTCTGCCCGTGTGCCCAATTATGAGCATTTTGCTTCTTAAAATTAAGGTACAGGGACACACGACTTAACTACATGCCCGTGTTACTAAGTCGCAGTGTCACACACGGCCTAGACACACGCCTGATGGACAAAATGAAGCCATTTCTAGCTTCATTTCTCACCCCAAAATTTCACCCAAGACTCGCACTTGAAACACACATCCAATACCAACCAATTCAAGCATTCAAATTGGGCAATTTCTATCATTCGACATAGCATATCACTACATGCATAAGTGTTTATAGACTTACCTTGGAACATCTTAGACATTCACAACATTGATCACACATTCTTAACATAACACATGTATATGAATATATCATAATAATCTACTTAGTCATACCAAAATGAACCATTACTAGCCATTCCAATGGCTAGGTTACAAAATAACATTTCAAGCCACTATTGGCCAAGTTGCCCTATACATGCCATTATACCCAAAATGACTTCATTAAATATACCCAAAATGCTAGTTGATAGTGTGACGATGCTCCAACGGTCTCCAACCCTCGCGACCTTCCTAGCACTATAAAATAGGGAAAAATAAACGAAGTAAGCATTACATGCTTAGTAAGTTCGTATAACGAAAACTAAACTTACCAATCCTATTATTAAATTTAAGCACACAACATCATGTTTTCCATCCATTAGCAAAATTTCCTAAGCACATGCTTTCAATCAAACATGTTAGTCATAACACTTACAAACATGTCAAGTAAAAATAGATGAGCTAATCATGCAATGTTCTTTCAAGTCATTATCATTACATCTCAAGATTTTCATGCCATGTCAAGGGATACATGTCCATTGAATCGTTGAATTCTGATGGTTGCTCAGGTAGTACACTCGAAGTGTACTATTCCATAATTCGTTAATTTCTTATTCAAGGGTACCCCTTAGGCACTCAACCAAGGAACACACTCGAGCCACAAATCATGCAACATGATTACCACCCAAAGCAACTTTATATAACGTAAGTTCTGAGAAGCTCGATTAGATTACAAGTCCAGTCAACCCTAATCTTAATGCATACTGAGAGGTATTATAATAGGATTACCCGCTCAAGCTAAATCCTTTATATAACAGGCCAATGGGATTACTCGTCCGAGCTAAACCCGCCTCGCAACAAATGTAGGACCTTATTAATTTTGGGAAAGCGCATATAATCATCTAATTCAACATCCAATCGACTAGCCCTTTATCACCATTTCAAGTGTGTAACAAATTTTCCATCATAGCATACAAGTAAAGCATATTAACATAAATCACATTATATACAAACACAACATTAAATTAACATAGTTTCATGTCCAATTAAGTTACATTTAACTTACCTCGACACTTGTTCGCATAAATATCTACTAACTGAATCTTTTCTTTCCTCGATCTAACCTCAAATTAGTTTTGTTCTGGATCTATATAAATGAATTTAACCATCAATTTCATAAATTTCATATTTAAATGGACTCAATTTACGTCCTAGGCAAAATTACCATTTTGCCCCTAACTTTTCCATAAATTTTGATTGTCCCTAGGCCCGAAAAATGAAACTTGTGCAAATTACTCCCTATTCCAAGCCTAACCAAAGCCCCATTACAAATTTTCCAGCACATGTATTCATAAATTTTTAGAATTTTTCATCAAATTTCACAACTTTTCATTTTAGTCCCTAAATCATGTTTTCATCAAAAATCACTTTATAAAAGTTGTTTATCTATCAATAATCTTTCATTTTCTAACATAAATTTCTAATTTCCAGCATAATACATCCATGACTCATTTTCATACATTGATAACTTTTCAAATTAATCCCTCAAATAGAGAGATTAAGCTATCCCGATTTTAAAAATATCAAAATTACTAAAAATGAGACAAGGAAACTTACCCAATTAGGCCTTGAAAGTTTCTCCTCTCTCTCCTAGGGTTTCCATAGAATTTTAGGTTGAATATGACAATATAATAAGATGATTTCTTTATCATCTTTTAATTAATTAATTTTTACTATTTCTAATTTAGTCCTTGACCTTTTCTATATTTCCATGGATCACCACCATGAAAATCAACATACTTTTCTTATTGGTCTAATTACCATATAAGGACCTCTAGTTTTGAATTCCATAGCTATTTGATCCTTATAGCTACTAGAATTAAACTTTCATATTTTATGCGATTTAGTCCTTCTTGTAATTAGGCAATCGTGAACATCCCGAATCGTGGCCTTTGCATTTTATGTGTTTGTATGTTAATACTAGGTTTGACATGCTAGTTTAGGTACTTTAGGTCCAGAATGAGTAAGGGGTGTTTGAGTCTTGGTGAAAATTTACTTTTTGAGCACTTTTAGGGAAGCTAGTTGAGTTGGGTCTTGAGGATATTGTTTGTGTTGATGACACAAAGAAGTGCCTTACCAAAGTGGCAAGGAGGCGCCACTTAAGGGTAAGGTAGGTGACGCTACACAAGGAGCCGGAGGGAGCAGTGTCAAGTCGTTGTTCTCATTTTGAGAACTCTTTTTGGCGCCAAGGGGAGCAGAGGTGGAGTTCTACCGGGATGCTTGGAAAGGGAGAGTGGATTGAGTTAAAAGTTTTGAACAGATGGTGGAGAGGAATTTTAGAGTTTGAATCATTCAAACTTGTTTGAATGAGTGGGGAGAGGGAATTAAGGAGGAAAAGAAGGGATTGAAGGTGTGAAGGGTTAGCCGAATGGTGAAGGTGTTAGGTGGGTTGAGCATTTGGTTTTGGGTGTTAGCTTAGGGGTGACCGATTGTTGGTGATAGCCTTAGGGGTGTTGAATATTCTGGCCAGATAGGAGCCTCTAGGCCTTTTTCCTCTCATTTTCTTGGCACCTAAACCGTATCACTCCCACACTCTTGGCTTGCATTCTTTCTTTTCTTTCAATTACCCAAAACCGAATTGTCCCCTAAGCCTCTTTCTTCTTTTCTACTTTTTGGTGTTTGGCCGAAACCTACATTGCTCTCTCTACTCATCATCTTTGTTTATTTCATTTGCCAATAGCATCAAAGTCTAACCTCCTTTCATTTTGGTTTTTTCTCTCTCTCAATTTCTTCTGGGGCCTAACTCCCTAACTCTCTTCTCATCTCCAATTTCTTGCAAGAGCCGAATACCTCTTTGCCCATACTTTCTTTCTCCAAAGCCAATCTCCTAGCTATTCTCTCTATGCTTTCTTTCAATCTCCCTAGAGCCAAAATTTGCTTCTCATTGTTTCTTTTCTATTTTTTTATTCTCAAACCGAAACCGAAACCTCAAACTCCCATCCCTATTCCATTTTTTCCTAAAAGCCAAACTCCTAAGCCTCCATTTGAAGATCTTTATTACTATTTTTGGCTTTTTTATCTAATTCTCTTCTACCTTAGCCTTTGCCTAATCTTCTAGGGTGGTGTGGTGTCGATTCTTCCTAGGTGTTGATCGAACTGCTGAGTTAAGGTAAGGGCAATTTCTCTTATTTCATTATCTCTCTTCGGTTTTCATGCCAAAGCCGAATGGCTACTTGGCCTAATGGTTGGATGCTTGGTCGAATATAGGTGGAAGTGGTGACGCCTTTTTGGAGACTTATGGATTTGTTTGGTTTGTGAATCAAGCCTAAGGCCTCTAGATTTGTCGATTTAGGTAAGGGTCTTAGCTTTGAGTGTTAATTTCTTTTGATTCAATTTCACTGGTTTAATCCAACTAGTGACCAAGGTTTGTTCATTGACTCAAATGTCACCAAGCGATAGAGGGTTGGACCAGAAACCCAAATTTCTTAAGTTTAAGAAGCGAGCAAAGGTCGCTAGCTCAGATTGGCCACCGGGTTATGGGCCGACTTCTTAGCAGAGTAGTAGCGTGATAGCTGTAGTGCCTCGCAACGATAGTGTCAACGTGAGAAAGTATTGTGTTACGCTGTTATCGTGTGTGTAACTCTTACACACTTTATATGTTAAATATGTTATTATCCGTGTGTTGCCAAAAGCCAAGTGATGGTAGGGATCACTAAGTTACCCCTTGTGGGTAAAAGCGAGGACTCCGGTAAGTCTATTATGGTTGCTAATGTTAATTGCATATATTGAAACCTGAATGTGCCATGTTATTTAAATCGTTAAGTAGGATCATACCATATTGTAATGCTTGTACATGCAATTGGGGCATGATGAGAAAAGGGAGAAAATATGATCTTTCAGATCACACCAGCTGGTTAGGTACCACAAGTGGGTTGGCCCACATATCATCATTTTGTGACTAAGTCTCAGTGGTTTGGAACCACCAGTGGTTAGGTACCACATATATTTATTTCTGTGACTCGTCCCAGTGGGTTGGCCCCACATATTGATATAAGGGATTGTCACCAGTGGTTAGGTACCACGAGTGGGTTGGCCCCACATATGATTATTTGTGACTTTTGTCACCAAAGTGGTTTGGAACCACCGCTGGTTAGGTACCACCAAAGGGCTAGGTGCCACAAATGTTGGGTAGACACAGAGATGCTGATGGATATCTAGGTTGGTTGGGTTGCATGACATACATATTTTGCATATGAATCTGGTGAGAGCCTAAAATCTATTGGACGGATTTACACATCGAGTCTCTGACTCACCCTTCCGTTATTTTTTTGTGTAATCCTTAGATTATGGATATGGAGCCGAGGTGGACTCGAGGTGGCCATGCACAATATTTCGATTTTTAGTTTAAATAGTGATTTTGGATTTATTAAACTTTAAGTTAGATTTTGTAATGTAATAAGGCCATCTAAATTTTAACTTGGATTTATTTATTTTGTTAATTTTCTTTAATTTTATTTTGATCGTTAAGGCATGCCTAATAAATTATGAAATGGATGTTTTTCAAAACTTATATAAATTTTGGGATTTTCAAGATTTTACAATCGGGTAATTAGCAATCGAGTATTAATAACAAGCAACGCAACTTTTCAAACTAAGTCTCAAAATGGTTCAAATGGTCACGCAATACAAACTCGCTTTTATAAATTCAAAGGTTTTCTTTCCAATTCAAGATGATAACTCGCTTTTAAAAATGTTTTCTTCCATGTGACATGCCAAATTCGGTCGTAGCGTTTTGATCGAGTTTGGGGTGTTACAATTGTGGTATCAGAGCCTAGGTTCAAAGGCTCGGCTGTGGGTATAAGGCTTTACAATAGAGGGTTTCCGAAATGGTTTTGATGAAATACATGTTTTGGGAAGCATGGCACCGAGTCTCCACTCGATCCACTTACTTCGTAAGTCTTCTAATTGCCGATTGTATGATTTAAATGTTTTGTGATATGAATGCTAGTATTAAGAAATTTACCTTAGAGATCAATATCGTAGGACTGGTGCATTTGCGAGAACAACTACTCGATAATATACTCATAAGGTTGTGCCGAATAAACAAGCTGGGAAGAAAGCAAACTCATAAAATTCTTAAAATCGATTAAATCGTGAACGTTAGACATGAGCACTCAAGGACGCGGGCGAATGTGCGTGGTCGTGGTAGGGTAGGATTATTGTATCGGAACAAAGAGGGTCTAGCCATGGGTCGAGAATGAGGTACCGCCACCGCCACCGTGGGCGCAGAGTTTCGTGGATCAAACGGTGGAGATGATGCGTGTCTCAAGCGATGCTACTGTGTCCCGAGAGAGTTGCTAGAGCAGTGCATGGGCACGGGGCTCAAAATCTGCGGTCCAATGACTCGAGCCAATGGAGCAGAGGTATTTAGGGCGTTGTGTAGCCCCTAACGCACTGGAACATCGTTAGAGGCGATCGAGCGCATAATGGATGATTTTGACTTCATGGTCGAGGAGAAGTTGAAAGGGATCGTGGTTCTTCTTCGACTAATCCTATCGCTGGTGGCTCACTGGTCGTGGATGGTGCGATGGTCGAGGATATCACCCGGATTTTTTCAAAGCGCATATCGAGGAAGTACGTCGTCCAGCTTATGTGGATGCGCAGCAGTAAGGCGCTTTTGAATTTGGTTCAGGGAGTAAGCCTGTCCGAATATTAGGCGGAATTTACGTTAAGCCGTTATGCCCGGGTGTTGTGGCTACGGACCATGAGCGCTCGGTGTTAGGTTTGGAGGACGGCCGAGAGATTAGTCATGGTGTTGATTACTCCACAAATGAGAAAGAGAATTTACCATTCTTGTGGAAAAGGCCAAGATAGCCGAGGAGGTGAAGCACCCGAGAAATGTAATCGTGATGTAAATAGGAATAAAAGGAGTTTGGGCCATCGTGGTCCGCTGGGGTTTCTAAAAAGGGCTAGATTTGGTGGGCCGAGTTAGGCAGTGCTGAAGCTCGCCGCTAGTGGCTACCACAAAGGTGCTCGATGCGGAAGTTTCATTCGAGAGAGTGTTGGATGTGTAATGAGGGTGCTTCGAGTGTGGGTCGATGGATCATCGATTAGGGATTGTCCGCGAGGCCGCTTAGGACACACCGAGGGTCAAGGATGTGCACAATTCGTAAGAGATGGTCGCAACCACGAGGGGTCGGGTCCACCGTGAGGTGGTAATGGTAACGGCGGGCCAGAGCACCGCAGAGGTGCCGGGAGTACAAATGCAAGACACCGGGTTGGTCTATGCGGCTAGGCGCCGAGAGGAGGGCGACGCACCGACGCCATAATCGAGCACGCTCTAATTTATGGGTTGCCTTATACCGCTTTGATTGATATTGGTTCGACGCGACTCTTATGTTGCTAGTATTATAGCGGAACTCAACCTAGCCTATGAGACTTCTTCTAGGGAGATGATCGTGAAGTTAGCCCTCTAGGACACTCGTGCTAGTGAACAAATCAGATAAGGATGTACCCTTAAAACTTCAAGGGGTAGTGTTTCGGGTCGATCCGATGGAACCGCCATTTGGGGAGTTCGACGGATCTTAGGTATGGATTGGTTAGTAAAATATCAAGCAAGTTTGGACTCGTGGGCAAACAAGCGCATGGTGTTGAGAATCGCCGAGGATGAAGAGGTGGTGGTGATAGGTGAGAGAAGGAACTACCTATCTATTGTGGTATCCGCTTGAAGGCCGGAAAATGGTGAGGAAAGGATGTAAGGCATTTGTGGCATATGTTTGTGCTTTGGAGGTTAAGGAATCAATTGTGGGGATGTCCGAACGGTAAAGGAATTTTTCCGACGCTTTCCTGTAAGAGTCACGGAGTGCCTCCAGATCGCGAGGTTGAGTTTGGTATTGACCTTCACACCGAATAGCGCCATGTTCATTGCCCCATATAGAATGGTGCCAAAGGAGTTAGTGGAGCCGAAAGCACGATTCGTGGAGTTGTTAGACCAAGGTTTTATACGCCGAGTGTGTCGCCTTTGGGGGCACCCGTGCGTTTTGTTAAGAAGAAGGACGGATCGATGCGAATGTGTATAGATTACCACACCGAATAAGTTAACGATTAAGAATAAGTATCCATTGCCGAGGATAGACGACCTATTCGACCAACTTAAGGGAGCATCGGGCTTTCCAAGATAGATTTGAGGTCGGGTATCACCAAACTTTAAGGTCAAGGAGGCGGATATTCATAAGACGCACATTTCAGACTCGTTATGGTCACTACAAATTCTTGGTGATGCCGCTTGATTGACCAACGCACTGCCAGCGCTTATGGATATGATGAATCGGGTTTTTCAACCATATTTGATCGGTTTGTCGAGTGTTTATAGACGATATTCGTGTACTCAAGTCCGAGGAGGAGCATGATGCACATCTTCGTGGTTTTGCAAATTTCGAGGAAAAGCAGCTTATTCGCAAAGTTTAGTAAGTGCGAAGTTCGCTAAGGGAAGTTACCTTTTGGGTCATGTGGTGTCACCGAGGGGATTAGAGTTGACCTCTAAGATTGAAGTCGTGTTAGACCGAAACCACCTAAGTTTGTGGCGGAGATTCGAGTTTTCCGGGTTTAACGGTATTACTGTAAGGTTTGTGGAAGGGTTTTTTGATTGCAGCACCATAACCAAGTTGCTAAGGAAAGGGGTTCCGCTTGTGTGGTCGACAAACAACAAGAAAGTTTTGAGAAGTAAAAGAGGATTTTGACTAAGCTCCTGTGATTGATTCACCAAGTAGGGAAGGAGTTTACTGCTTATTGTGATGCGTCAGATATGTGGTTAGGATGTGTGCTGATGTAAGAGGGGAAAGTAGTAGCGTATGCTTCTCGACAGCTTGAGGCCTCACGAAGTGAATTATCCGACGCATGATCTAGAGTTGGCTACGTGGTTTTCACTCAAAATTTGGAGACATTACTTGTATGGGGAGAAGTCTATTGTTTACACGGATCATAAGAGTTTGAAATACCTCCTTACTCGTAAGGAGTTGAATTTAAGGCAGCGGAGGTGGATTGAGTTGTTGAAGGATTATGACCGCCGATTGAGTACCATCCGGTAAGGCTAACGTGGTGGCGCACGCGTTGAGTCAGAAGGTAGTATCGCATTTAAGAGCAATGTTTGCCCACCTTAGTCCGTATGATGACTAAGTTCAATAGCTGAACCGCAAGTGAAGCCGACATGGGTGCATCAAAGTTAAAGAGAAACAACTATCGATGATGTCTTGGGCGCCGATGTTTGCAAGTGCGTAATGGGGATTAGAGGGGTATAGCTTGAACAAATGATGGAGTGTTATGTTTCAGGAAGGTTTGCATGCCAAAAGATGTGGAGTTAAGGCGTAAGATTCTTCAGAACCACATAGCGCCCATACGCTATGCATCCCCGAGGTAGTAAGATGTACCGGATTTGCGGGAGCGCTTTTGGTGACCGGTCTAAAGCGAGAGGTAACTCGAATTTGTGGGTAAGTGTTTGACGGTCGCCAGGTAAAGGCGTAACATCGCTACCTTTGGGATTGTTGCAACCGTGAAGATTCCGCAGCGGGAAATGGGAAAGGATTACGATGGATTTTGTCGTTGGGCTACCCTCACGCCTACTAAGAAGGACTCGCTTTGGGTGATTGTGGACTGCTTGACAAAGTCTACTCATTTCATACCGTAAGGTGGGATTATCAGAATATCCCCAAACCCCGCCCACGAGCCTTGACCAGATCTCGGTTATGTCACCGTGGAAGAACGGTTAAAAATCCTTTTGTCTTTCGAATAACACATGAAAATTGTTAACTTTTGAAAATTTTGCCCTTTCTAAAATTTTAAATAAAACTTTGTTATTAAAAATATTCCACATTAAAACTTTGGTGTAAAGGTTACATATACTTTGAATAAAAGATTGCCACAATTAATAACATTTTCACATAGTAAATTATTTTAAGTAGAACATAATCTAAAAATAATATCAAAAAATAGCAATAACAATAGTAACAATAATAAGGCCCTTATTACAAAATAATTAATCCAAGTACTTCAAATTAAAATTTTGAAATAAAAATATTTATAACGCCTCTCGCATGGGCCACCTTGTATCTACTCCAACCCGGTCCGATCATCCTCGTTACTCGCGATGTTGATAAACAATTGGGTGAGTCATATGCACTCAGCAGGTGTAATTAAACCACCGATATCCACCCACATGTTAGCCACAAATCAACCCAATTATAAAATGCAGCATGTAAATATAATCATTTAAACATTACTACAACCGGGCTTGGCCCACAATCAAATCATATTCAAGCACTAGGCTAGGCCCTTTCTCATCAATCCATCGATCGGGCTTGGCCCATTTCCACGCATGTTCTCAAACATACCTTTCACATGTCATATTGGGCATGGCCCATTTCCATATCATTTCACAAACGAAACAATGCAACATGAAACCCAACCCAATCCTAAGGTCCATCCGCTACACACCCCTTATCCAAATTTTACCACACACCGTGGGGACTATCGAGTCACCCTCCTCCTTTCCTCCCAAAAGGCAATCAATGCCATCCACGATGTAGCGTATAGCTAACATCAAACCACGATGGAGCACACAAGAATCCATCAAGCCACGATATGGCATAGAGACGATATCAATCAAGGTAACCACGCGAACTAAATCGCAAAGATCCACAACGCGACCTCGCCAACGCTAATCCACGATGTAGCACAAAGTCGACATCAACCACGCACTAAGTACACCCTGGTCCTTCTTTCATAACCCACCCATGCACATGTAACATGATATAACGACAATATGATGCATGTGCATGTCATTCACAAATATAGGCATACACTCATATTTAAATAAATGACAACAATATTTACAATGTGCTACTTACTCGATCATCGCCATACCCTTTAGTGGTATCTATCACACTTTTACCACCGCACTTATTAGTAAGCATATAACATAAGCAGATATCACACAAAACCCGAAACAATGGCTAACTACACACCTTATTACTTGGAGTTCCGCACTCGATCTCGACGCTATCGCTAAGCGAGACTACGCTTATCCGCCTATAGCTTTCTGTCGCCGCACACACCGGTGGCTAATCCCGAACCACGAGATGCCTCTTTTCTTAAACTTTGGGATAGGGACTTTCCTTGTCCTCCTTGACCGGTATTGGCCTCCATCAAAACGCTTTAATCGATAAATCGTTAAACCCCGAGTTATAAGTCTAAACACCGAACTAATTTAAATATTTCTTACCAAAATATCTTGAATCCCTGCCATTCCTCCAACCTCACAAATCCTTTTCCAACGATTGAAAGAGACACCCCAAGGAGATCAAGACCACTCTACTATTCGCCAAGATGAAGACAAATAGAAAAGGGAGATTTTCGCAATAAAAGGGAGAGATTCATTGCAAAGCGATGAAAGAAATCAAAAGAAATGAGAGGGAGAATGTTGGTATTCGGTCAACAATTAAAATGGAGAACAAAGTGAATAGGGAATGTTTAGGAGGGTAAGGTTTCGGCTTAACACAATAAAAAGAAAAGAGATATGGAAGGGTGAATAATTCTGGTTAAGAACAAAAGAAATAGAAGTAGACAAAATGAGGTTTAGGGGTTCAAGTGAACATCTCGGCTACTAGCAGCACTTAGGAGACACAAATACTAATTTTCTCGGAAGAGACTAAAAGAATAATTTCGCACTCTACCCCCTATTTATAGAATTCGCCACTCCTCCCACCTGAAGAAACCAAGATTCCATCACTTATGGCCACTAATTCAAACCAATTTGAATTAGCCAAATCCCTTACTTTACTCCTCCCAATCCATTCAAATAAATAAATAAATAAGCCTTATTTATCCCTTTATCCTACATTCAAAATAAATAAAACAAACCCCCAAGAGTCCTACAATTTGCCACCATCTAATCCCTATTAAAATTCTTATTTTATCCCATACTTATCACAATCAAAATAAACCAACAACAACTCCTATTTACTAATTAAACTAAATAAAATAATCCTACAATTATCCTACCACTATCTAAAATAATTAAAATAACCCAACCCTTATCACTTACCTTCCAAATTAATTCTAAAAGAACTAAACAACAACAAACTTTAATCTTTATCCATTTGAAGCTCCCATGTGCCGCCCATCGCTCTCCAAACCGCAAAATAAAACCAAAATAAAACACCTGCATCGCTTCCCATAGGTCTCAACATGGGACCCGCTAGAACCCATGCCGCAGCGCGCTCTCAGGCCATTCGGCCAAAGCGCTTTTTGTGATATAAATTCGCCCTATTTTCTTTTTAAGCCTCTCCATCTCCAACGCCACTTTGCAAAATAAATATCCAAAATTGCTTCTGCGCCTTTGAACTCACGACCGCCCCAAGCCCTCCTTACAACGCCCCACCACTTTACTAGCCCATCTTTCTTGTCCACCAACGCCCACAATATTCTTTTTAAGCCCTACTTCCTTAGTCCCTTCCTTTAACGCTAAAAATAAAAGCCCAACCGCTTCCCATGTTATTCGAACCCCTTCCCCTTGGCACTCCTTTGCACTTAGCGCCCAAGCCACTTTGCCAATTCCTTTCTTGTGTCCTAAACTCCACAAAATTGTTTTAAGGCCTTCTTGCCCGCTTTCCCTTTTACACTTAAATCCAATTTTTTTCCAAAGCATTCCCTTTATAATTTAAAGTTCCCAAACCCTTAAGACATGTCCAACCATACCCAAGCCTACTATCACTGATTTTTGCACGAACGCATAACCCCGAACCTGTGGTGTTACAATTCTACCCCTTAAAAAAATAATTTCGCCCCCAAAATTTCTTACTATCATAACTCGCTATCAAGGCCTCACACAGCGCACTGATCTTAACAAATCTATCCTGCCTTCTAGATACGCCCAAAGGTTCACATCCAAAGTTCCTATACTTCGCTAGCCATACCGTAATGAGCTAAACTTCACATCAACAAGACAATAAAGGGGTCCAAAGAACGCACTGATATCAAGTCCTTGGCTCGACTCAAGATCCGATCCTTTAGCACCTCCGCTTCTGCACCTTTCTTTCATGGCTCCAACCTCGACCTCTCGCTTCGAGGACGCTTCTTAACCAAATGGGCCTTCGACCCACACCGAAACATTCTTACTATTTCCCCAACATTCTCCTAAATGAGTTCTCCCACACTTAACACATGAATGATTTCGATCACCGTACAAGTGCACGATACGATTCTCGATCCTTGGTCTTTTCTCGACATTACCAAGCGACGCCGATGGTCCAAAACTTCTCTTATTCTCGCTCCTATTCTTCTCTCGGCTTTCTTATAGTCTTCTTAACCTCTTCAGCCGATCCGAGCTTTCTCCACCGTAATGGCGAAGTCCTTTTCTCTCATGGAGCGATCAACTCCCGCAACTCATCTCGCAGCCCATCTTCGAATCGAACACACCTTTCATAATCGTGAGCTACGATTCCTTTGGCGCATCGACTTAGCCGCACAAATTCAATTTCATAATTCGCTACCGACTTATTCCCTTGTACTATATTTAGAAACGCTTTCCTTTGCGTAGTCCAAATAATCGCTCCTACATACTTTCCTTCAAACTTGGCCTTAAAGTAATCCCAATCCAATGATCCGCGCAGACACCTTGTTTGATGCTGAGCCACCAACGATAAGCTTCACACTTAAGCAAATAAACAAGACTCTTCACTTTTCTTCATCGGTGCAGTCCAAATCGCCCATGATTCTTTCGATCGCTTTAGCCAATACTCCGCTACGCTCGAGCTACCCAGATACCCTCTAAAGATCTCACCCGCTCAATCTAAGCCTTCGACATCGACTTTCGATTGCTTCTCTACTAGCTCCTCGCTACTCGCTCTAGCACTCGTGAATATGGCCCGCGAGCATCAAGGCCATCTTCACCTATCCGATCTTGCTCCTCCGCGCCCACCGCTGGTGGCGCACTTCACTTTTGGACCCATGGCCGCACTCCTACCGTTCCGATGTCGCCAATCTACCTCTCAAGGCCCCTAAAACTCATCTCTATCGTCGCGATTTAACTGGATTAAGGAGTTTTATGCATTAGTATTTGTTCCACTGCTTAACCGCGAACAATTTTATGAAAAGAATTTCTAGAGGTAGTTCTTTCGATCACACAAATTTTCACTCAAGTTCCCTATTCTATTTCGTAATATCACATTCATCCATAAGGACACATCCATTCATCAACAAGAACACATTCATCACTAGCTTACACCTTCATTTCCCAATGAAGCCACATTCCTTCCTCAAGAGGCACATTCGGTGGTATCTACCACCCACATTCACTATCCGCACATTTCTCGCCTGCTTTTACCCTGTGGGTATTTTCGCCATTTTCCTACTGTGGGTATTTTTGGTAATTTTGTAAATCGAGAAAACATCTTTCAAAATCAGATTTAGAGTTTACAAACCAAAGGGGTAATTTTGGAAATTTTAAAACTAAGGGTTTTAAAACTAGGAATTTTATAAAACGGCACGGCTTAGTCCCTTTCGGTTTTAATAATTGGTTTAGCCTATGAACAAGTCCTCTTGGTTAAGGTGAACCGTAGCTACGCACTGCAGGATTCGAGTAAAGAGGAGGTGAGTCGCTAGGATCGCCAGTACCAAGCTCTCATCGAATACCAATCCTAGACATGCGCATGCTGGTTGCCACACCTTAACCCTCGCGACTTAATCACTGTGCTTGTTTAATGGTCCTTAAGTCTTATGTGTTCAATGTTTGAGTAAACTAATCCTAGGGTTCAATAGCCCTAATGTTCTAATCTACGAGCCCATAAAAAGCCCATATAGCTCATATACACAATTCACTTGTAAGTCCAAGTACTTACCGGTGGACTTCTGGCCGAGGTACAAAGCCATGCCGTATCAACCTGGAAATATTTCCTAAAAATCCATATTTTGAAAAGCCCATTTTGAAACGTTTTTGGGCCCAAAACCTCAAAGCCGAAGTTTTGAACCCGCTCGATATTAATCAGAATATCCCCAAACCCGCCCACGAGCCTTGACCGATCCGTTATGTCACCGTGGAAGAACGGTTAAAAATCCTTTTGTCTTTCAATAAAACATGAAAATTGTTAACTTTTGAAAATTTTGCCCTTTCTAAAATTTTAAATAAAACTTTGTTATTAAAAATAATCCACATTAAAACTTTGGTGTAAAGATTACATATACTTTGAATAAAAGATTGCCACAATTAATAACATTTTCACATAGTAAATTATTTTAAGTAGAACATAATCTAAAATAATATCAAAAATAGCAATAACAATAGTAACAATAATAAGGCCCTTATTACAAAATAATTAATCCAAGTACTTCAAATTAAAATTTTTGAAATAAAAATATTTATAACGCCTCTTGCATGGGCCACCTTGTATCTACTCCAACCCGGTCCGATCATCCTGCACTCGCGATGTTGATAAACAATTGGGTGAGTCATACGCACTCAAGTGTGTAATTAAACCACCGATATCCACCCACATGTTAGCCACAAATCAACCCAATTATAAAATGCGCATGTAAATATAATCATTTAAACATTACTACAACTGGGCTTGGCCCACAATCAAATCATATTCAAGCACCGGGCTAGGCCCTTTCTCATCAATCCACCGATCGCCGGGCTTGGCCCATTTCCACGCATGTTCTCAAAACATACCTTTCCACATGTCATATTGGGCATGGCCCATTTCCATATCATTTCACAATGGAACAATACAACATGAAACCCAACCCAATCCTAAGGTCCATCCGCTACACACCCCCTTATCAAGCCTACTACACACCAGTGGACTATCGAGTCACCCTCTCTTTTTTTCCTCCAAAAAGGCAACCAATGCCATCCACGTATGTAGCGTATAGCTAACATCAAACCACGCATGGAGCACACAAAGAATCCATCAAGCCACGATATGGCATAGAGCCGATATCAATCAAGGTAACCACGCCGAACTAAATCGCAAAGATCCACAACGCGACCTCGGGCCAGCGCTAATCCACGATGTAGCACAAAGTCGACATCAACCACGCACTCAAGTACACCCCGGTCCTTCTTTCATAACCCACCCATGCATATGTAACATGATATAACGACAATATGATGCATGTGCATGTCATTCACAAATATAGGAATACACTCATATTTAAATAAATGACAACAATATTTACAATGTGCTACTTACTCCGATCATCGCCATACCCCTTTTAGGTATCTATCACACTTTTACCATCGCACTTATTAGTAAGCATATAACATAAGCAGATATCACACAAAACCCTAAACAATGGCTAACTACACACCTTATTACTTGGAGTTCCAGCACTCGATCCTCGACGCTATCGCTAAGCGAGACTACGCATTATCCGCCTATAGCTTAGCTGTCGCCGCCCACACCCTGGTGGCTAATCCCGAACCACTGAGACAATTTCTTTTCTTAAACTTTGGGATAGGGACTTTCCTTGTCCTCCTTGACCGGTATTGGCCTCCATCAAAACGCTTTAATCGATAAACCGTTAAACCCCGAAGTTATAAGTCTAAACACCGAACTAATTTAAATATTTCTTACCAAAATATCTTGAATCCTTGCCACTCCTCCAACCCCGTCAAATCCTTTTCCAACGATTGAAAGAGACACCCCAAGGAGATCAGCACCACTCTACTATTCGGCCAAGATGAAGACAAATAGAAAAGGGAGATTTCGGCAATAAAAGGGAGAGATTCGGGTTGCAAAGCGATGAAAGAAATCAAAAGAAATGAGAGGGAGAATGTTGGTATTCTGGTCAACAATTAAAATGGAGAACAAAGTGAATAGGGAATGTTTAGGAGGGTAAGGTTTCGCTTAACACAATAAAAAGAAAAGAGATATGGAAGGGTGAATAATTCGCTAAGAACAAAAGAAATAGAAGTAGACAAAATGAGGTTTAGGGGGTTCAAGTGAACATTCGGCTACTAGCAAAATTTAGAGACACAAATACTAATTTTCTAGTAAGAGACTAAAAGAATAATTTCTGCACTCTACCCCCTATTTATAGAATTCGCCACTCCTCCCACCAAGAAACCAAGATTCACCATCACTTATGGCCACTAATTCAAACCAATTTGAATTAGCCAAATCCCTTACTTTACTCCTCCCAATCCATTCAAATAAATAAATAAATAAGCCTTATTTATCCCTTTATCCTACATTCAAAATAAATAAAACAAACCCCCAAGAGTCCTACAATTTGCCACCATCTAATCCCTATTAAAATTCTTATTTTATCCCATACTTATCACAATCAAAATATACCAACAACAACTCCTATTTACTAATTAAACTAAATAAAATAATCCTACAATTATCCTACCACTATCTAAAATAATTAAAATAACCCAACCCTTATCACTTACCTTCCAAATTAATTCTAAAAGAACTAAACAACAAAGAGCTTTAATCTTTATCCATTTGAAGCTCTCATGTGCCGCCCATCGCTCTCCAAACTGCTGCAAAATAAAACCAAAATAAAACACCTGCATCGGCGCCCATAGGTCTCTAACATGGGACTCGCTAGAACCCATGTCGCAGTGAAGCGCCTCAGGCCATTCGGCCAAAGCGCTTTTTGTGATATAAATTTACCTATTTTCTTTTTAAGCCCTCTCCATCTCCAACGCCAACTTGTAAAATAAATATCCAAAATTTTGTTTCTTTGCGCCTTGAACTCACGACCGCCCCAAGCCCTCCTTATAACGCCTCACCACTTTTACCACCCCATCTTTCTTGTCCACCAACGCCCACAATATTCTTTTAAGCCCTACTTCCTTAGTCCCTTCCTTTAACGCTTAAAAATAAAAGCCCAATCGCTTTCCCATGTTATTCAACCCCTTCCCCTTGGCACTCCCTTTGCACTTAGCGCGCCAAGCCACTTTGCTAATTCCTTTCTTGTGTCCTAAACTCCACAAAATTGTTTTAAGGCCTTCTTGCCCAGCTTTCCCTTTACACTTAAATCCAATTTTTTCCAAAGCATTCCCTTATAATTTAAAGTTCCCAAACCCTTAAAACATGTCCAACCATACTCCAAGCCTACTATCACTCGATTTTTGCACGAACGCATAACCCCTGAACCCAGGGTGTTACAATTACTCTCTTCAGAAGTTGGCTGGATTATATATAGCAGAGATTGTAAGGTTGCATGGGGTGCCAGTGTCGATCATTTCGAACAGAGACCCTAGATTTATGTCAAGATTTTAGAAGGCGTTGCATCAAAGCTTTAGGTACAAAGTTGGATTTCAAGACAAGATTTCATCCACAAAGATGATGGGCAATGGAGAGGGAAATTCAGATTCTGGAGGATATGTTGAGGGGATGTGTCTTAGACTTCAGAGGTAGTTGGGAAGAATTCCTACTGTTGGCGAAATTTGCGTATAACAATAACTACCAGTCGAGTATTCAGATAGCACCGTATGAAGCGCTTATATGGGCGGAAGTGTCGCACTTCTACGTGTTGGACCGAGTTGGGTGAGCATCAATTGTTGGGTCTAGAGTTGGTGGTCAAACGGAAGATAAGGTTAAGTTAATTCGAACTCGCTTGAAGGAAGCTTCTGACAGCAGAGTCCTGCGCCGATCTTAAACGGAAAGATATAGAATTTGCAAAGTAGGTGACAAGGTTTTTTTCAAGGTGTCGCCGTGGAAGAAGGTGCTAAGGTTTGGTCGAAGGGCGTTGAGCCCTAGGTTTATCGGGCCTTATCGCATTGAAGCGCAGGGGACAAAAGAGCTTATCACCGAGTTACCTTCGTGGTTGAGTCGATCCATGACGATTCCATGTTTCGGATGCTTAGACGTTATCGCTCGATCCGCTCTCATGTTATGCCAAAGAGAAGAAATTGAAGCAAGCCCGTGATTTGTCTTTTGAGGAGGAACCAGGCAGATCTTGGATCGGGATGTCAAATTAAGGTGAGAACAAGATACCCTAAATTTCAAGTAAGATTCCTAAACGAGATTTAATAATAAGCATGGATTTTCAAAAGAAACGATGTTTTCAAAAAACACTTCAATGTGATATCGCCAGATTCGGCTGTAACGTCTGGGCCGGGTTTGGGGTGTTATAGGTTCAACGGGCATAAATTCTGTTATTGGTTATGTGAATAAGGTATGTGTTATACGGATGAATTACTGTTATATGGATGAAATACTATTTAAACGGATGAGTTACTGTTATTTAATGATTTACTGTTTATATGATTGAGAGTGAAATGTTACAAATGATGTACATGATACATGAATTTGATATGATACAATGTATTGAGTATTAAATTGAGATAATGGATGACTACATGCACTAATGTGACTAACTTCTTGATGAATGCTTGTTTATAGGCATTTGGCAAGTGAATTTTATATAGTTTGTTTAATTGTTTGATTATGTATAAATGGTAAGTTAAATTATGAATTATACGGGCTTACTAAGCTTTAAAGCTTACTCTATTTCTTTTTTCATGTTTTATAGAGGTTCGATAGCTCATTTGATCCGGATAAAGTCAGAGTTACGCATCACACTATCCAGTTGCTGTTGGTACTTTTGAACTCTTGGATATTTGTAAATATGGCATGTATAGGCTAGTTATAAAGATGATAGTTATGGTTATTTGAGATAGTTATTTTGGTACATGTTGTGGTATAAGTTTAAGCCATGTGATTTGGCTTAACTTGGTATAATGTTTTGCCATGTATAAGTATTCAAATGTGGTATGTTTTTGGCAAGTAGTAGATGGAATGGAAATATGCAAATGTTGTTTTGATATGTAGTAGACTTATGAATGAAAAATGCATGGTATTAATTAGGTATTTGAGTACTATGTTGTTGGTATAATATGTGTATGAAATCTTATGGGTTGGCTACCTATTGAGTTATAAATGTTGCATATTACACTTATGCAAGTATATGAAAATAAGGTGGCAAAATGGCTTTACAAATAGCCTATTTTTGTCCACACAAGCGCAGTGTTCAGCTCAGTGTGACACACGGTCATGTTACCGCCATGTGTCCCCTAGTGTTGAAATTGAAATGAAGTCAAGATGCTCCACACGGTCTCACACACGGGCGCAGTGACTTAGCCTTGTTGCATAAGTTAGTATACCCTATAGGATTGGCTCGGCCAGCACACGGCCAGCACACACGGCGCAGTGTGGCCACTGGCGGGCACACGGGCCAGACACACGGGCGCAGTGGTTGGCCATGTGACCCAAGTCAAGATGTAATTTCTATTTTCACCACACCGGTGACACGGGCATGTCTAGTGCGCCGTGGTGAGACACACACCGCCACAAGGGGCGTGTGTCCCCTATTTTGAGAAATTTTTCAAAGTTTCTTGAAAGTTTTATAAGTTATCGGTTTAGTCCCGAACCGCTTCTAAAGCATGTTTAAGGCCTTGTAGGCTATTATAAGGGACAAATTGATTGAGATGGAATGATGATTGTATGAATTGATCAAATGTATGAAAAAAGTACGGTTATATGTGTTATAAGTCCGTAATGTCCGTGAACCCTATTTCTGCGTTGAATACGTGTGAGGGGTGTTACAATAATAATAGTCATAGAGGATCTGTCAGAATAATTTTTTCTCAAAGCCGTATGGGAAAAATGAAGAAAGAAAGAAAATAACAAGAATTTCCAAGAACTTTTAAGAAGAGAGACAATTTATTTATGAAGATTCATTGGTTATTCACCTCTTGTACACTTGGAAAATAAGATCCACTCTCAAAGCTTGCTATTAATGGATTTTGATTGCATTTTAAGTCTACTACTGAAGTTTAATTTGCTTACTTTTATCACAAGACTCAACGTAGAACCCAAAAAAAGTATCGTCTTTAAATATTAAATCAACTTGATATATGATTTAAATATTTTGAGATGGTCTTCTTTTTAAGTTTTGATTACATGTGTTACATATTGTTTTAAGTATCTCATTTGTTTATGAAAATGAATATTAAATAATTTATTTATGTCGTTATAGTAGGTTTTATAATTAAATAATATATTTGATTAAAACATATCTAGTATGCAAATTTATGTTAACAAACCAATGAATTATATGGTTATTCAGATTTGATTTAGTTCAAAGAATTGTTAAAGGTAGTAGTTCATACATTTTATATTATTCCATTTGTTAATTATTTAAAGAAATGACATGAGCAATTGTAAATGAAAAGTTCTATGAGCTTGAATGGTTGGATTTTGAATTAAATTTCATGCATGTTTATGATGATGATTATAAAAAAATTGCTAGTTTTTATTTATTTCATATTTTTATGTTTGAGATGTAACATTTATTGATATATTTAGTATAGGTTTGTTTCTATACATGACCTAGGTAATTATTCTGGTAGTTAATCGATTGTGTAAAACTCTTGTTAAAAGGATTTTAAAGTATTTTGAACCGAACTCTGGGCTTCTTGCATCCATAGCTAAAATCATACCACTAGACCAAATACCATGCATTTGAAGATTTTGACATATTCATTTAAGATAATATTGCATATAATTATTTGGAAATTATATTTATTGACTTAGTGGCATTATAGATTTCACATTGATTTCGACATTTCCAATAGTAAATGTCACAATAACACTTATATGTGGATACAAAGTAAAAGGAATGATAGTAAAATTATCAATTTGTTACAATTTAGTACAATTGAAACGCATGTTAAAGTAAACCTAAGTTTATCGATACAAATGCATTTACTACTTGGCGAATCCAGCTAGACCATCCTCGGATCATATATGATGCTAAAATTAATTGAGAATTGATATGGACATTCATTAAAGACTAGAAGATTCCTTAATTTAAAGAATTCTCATTTGTTGTTTATTCTCAAAGAAAATTGATTGTTAGAAACTCACTAGCTAAAGTTGAGATTTAATATCCGCATTTCTAAAATAAATATGGGCTCATTCATCCACCATGTGGATGGTTTTGATATTATATGATTTTGCATATGCATCTACAAAATAATCATGTATGTGTTATCAACTTGCAACTCGCCCTTTGCAAGATTGCTTGTTTAAATAATTAATTTTAGATCATGCAATTAAGACAATTCATCTTGTTAATACTAATGAGTTTATATCTCAGTCATTTATTGATTGAGTTTGAATTTTTTTTTTTTGTAAAAGTTTGTTATTTATGCACATAATGGTTTAGAGAAATTATTGATTGAATGCCTTTGATTAATTTCTAAACTATTACTTATGTGAACTAAACTTCCTATTTCAACATGATACTATGTTAATTTACGTGTTGTACGCATCAAGCCAATAAGTTATAAATACTCCCCATTACAATTGGTTTTTGATCAAGAGTTAAATATTTCTCATTTTTCAATTTTTGTATGTGCATATATGTTCCAATTGCTCCACCACAACGCACAAAGATGAGTGAATCCTTAAAGAAAGTTGAGAATATATATTAATTACAAGTTTCTTTGTATTATTAGTGTTTTGAATGTACTGGAGATTCAATTATGACATGATTTGTGATTACAATTTTGATTCGATAGTTTTCCCGACATTAGGGGGAGAAAAATAATAACTTGTAATGAGTTAGAGGGAGAGTAATTTGAACCAGAAGTTCAACAAGGATAACTCATTACAAGTTAACTGTTAGATGTATTTACAAACCTAATAAGAATAACCAATTGTTATATAAAATCTAATATTTTAATTTGAATCAAATTCCTAGTAGGACAATCAGTTAGAATAAATAATAGATTGATCGATTCAAAAGATGAAAATTCTTCTAGATGGTCATATAGTGGAGGCAGGTGCTCCAAAAGAGACCCAAGACATAACTAATAAGTAAAACTCTGTAAGAGATTGTGTACCTAAAATCAAGATTAAAATAATAAAAGTAAGAGATCTTAATAAGTTATGTCAATTCGAGAAAATGTAGAACCGAATAATAAAAGTGGTCAAAAATGATTTTGCATGCAATATTATTATTGAAATAATGAAATAAAAGGAGGATGTTGAATAAATCTATTGAGAAATATAGATATGGAATAAATTGATCAAAATAGAAAGATGCAACTCAAGTACAATTAGATTCGTGGAGTTTTTGGACTAGTAGTCCAAATATCTAAAGGTATAAAGCCAGTGAGGGTGCAAATGAAGTAGTTTTGCAAAAGCGGAATAAAAATATTAAACTTTTCGCTAAGTCTTGGCATTGATTATAAAAAGATATAATATTCTTTTATGGTGAATGCAATAAACTTTAGATATATTATTTTGACAATTCATAAAAGATTTAACTTACTTCTAATGGTTATTGTTACAACATTTTATGAACCACTATATAGTGAAGTTTATATTAAAAACTTTGAAGGATTTAGGATGCTAGAAGCATATTGAAATTCTCGAGAAATTGTTCATTTATATATGAATTGAAATAATTTGAACATATGTGGTAAATAGTAGTTGAAGCAGGATCATAAAATGATCCAAAATACCTATTTGTGTTATTATAGAAGAATAATTATTAAAGTTTGCTATGGTTATTGTTGAAACTCCTGAAGAGATCAAAATATATTTCCCCCAAATTTTCCCTCACTCATGACTTTCAAAATAATGGTGATATAAATGTTTTCAGTAAATACATTCAAATAGTCATTTGAAAAACTAGTATTCAAGATTGAATACGTAGAATATGAGAAAGTATATGATGTTTTCATGAGGGGGAGTAAATACGCGTTGTTCTCTTTTTCCTTTAACCGAGGTTTTGTCCCATTGGATTTTCCAGTAAGGATTTTAATGAGGCAACATATCATGCGTATTATAGATATGTGTACTCTTTTTCCTTCACTAGGATTTTTTTCCCACAGGGTTTTTATCTTAGTAAGGTTTTAACGAGGCACATTATCTACCAATGAACATCCAAGGGGCAGTGTTATGAATATCTTATTAAGTGGATGTCCATCAAGATCAAGATAAGTTTTGATGTACTTTAAATTCTAATAGTCATTAGAATTAGATCTCTATTTCATTTATACTTCTTATGCCTATAAATAGAGACTCTGGAAAAGTTTTGTAAATATTTCGATTGATCAATAAAATACGTTCTCTCTTTTGCTCTCTCATTTTCTTTGTTCTTTACTCTCTGACTATTTATTTTATAACAACAATTAATATTTTGTATGAATCAAATTCATATATTAATTATATTCTTTCTAGAAGAATATTAATTTCCATGTCTTTTATATTTTGACTAAAATTATTTAATAAAACTGTTTATATTAATAAATTCGGTAAAATATATACAATTAATATTTTTTATGAATCAAAATCATATATTAATTTTATCTATGTTTCTATTTGTGTACAACAAGTTTGTACATATAATGTGTTTAATATTTAACTATCAAATTAAATTAATTCAAAATTAATTTAATTCATGTGACAACTAAATACAATACCAAATGTATTTGGATTCTGTTTCGTTTCAACTATAGGGTATGAATCTTATAGGCTCTTGTAACGCTTGTAGTAATACTAGAATGTTTCTAACATTACAAGCAATGATCGCATCTAGCAATGCATCATTGCCACCCAAGTTACAAGAAGTCATGATACGACATAACCTTTCTCGTGATAATCTTTTGTGTATTATATCATTTTATCCTTAATATCTAGATCGGAAACAAGTCATGGAATAGTCACACTTGTAGTCTAGTCTCATATTTCTTTATTTCCTGAAAGAGATTTACAATAAAAATAAGTTTCATATCTCATATCAACTTATTCGAGCATGGTCATGCATTTTAGTCTCACTCCATCAATAGGCCTAAAATATTGCTCCCATTATGTAGGAGGGATAAATCCTATCTTGATGAACCATATCCCACTACATGGATTGTGGTATATCCAACATCAATCTTTATAGTACAACTTGTTACTTGTACACATTTTGACTATATCAAAATATACGACTCACGATGTTGGGACAATGAGGATCTCAAGTCCGAGGATCATATACAAAGTTATCACTATGAGGAATATTGTGACTATTACATAATAATCCAAGAAACATACTCATAATGGGTTAGTCTAATATGTTATTCTCTAACACATACATATGTATTGATTTTGAAATCCCTATGTCAATGACAACTCTTTGTCATCAATCAACTACACATTAGTCTCAATGCATTTTTGTTGTCCAAGCCTGTAATAATACTTGACTAAGGACCTTTTAAGAATAATATTTTTTCTTAAGACTTTATTAGAATTATGTTTATTTATATACACAAAAAAAAAAAAAAAGAAATTGAAATAAAAATGGCACCGCTTTATATTAATAAACAAGGTAAAACAAGTATGTGATTACAATCATCTCATGATTGGTCATTGGGCATACTCTAACATAAATGTGTAATAGGAATATGAAGATTTAAATGTTTGTGTCTAAAAACATGCAATGGAATACGCTTGTTATGAATGAGTCAAAATGAGTGATGATTCTATGTCTATCTCCTGAGTCGCCTAAAGAGGTCCATCAAGACTTTAAATACGCAATTTTTGAAAAGAAAAGTCCGTGGCCATGGCATCTCAAATGAAAGGATCACATCGTAAAACCATAGCTGTGGGCTATGGCATCATATGGAAAGGCAATATCATGTAATACCCTTACCTAGTAGGCTATGGTGTTATATGGAAACACCATATTGTATAAGACCTTAATTGGTAGGTTATGGTATCATATTGAAAGAATTAAATGAAGGTTATTACCAAATGGGATATCTACGTGATCCCAAAAGATGAGGGACAAACCTCACGTAATGTAAGTGTAGGCGAATCCCTATAAAAAACAAGTCAAAAAAGGATGCCTTGGTGGCAAATCTATGAAGGAAAGCCTTCTTGGCGAGTACTAAAAGAAGAGGATGCCTTTGTGGCAAACATCTGAAGGAAAGCCTTCGTGGTGAGTACTGAAATAAAAGAATACCTTTGTGGCAAATCTCTGAAAGGAAATCCTTTTGTGGAGAAGACTAAAGAATGGTTCTTGTGGCATCTATCTAAGGAACACCTGTGGTTTTTTTAAGATAGGTGGTAAATGTAATGAACTCTAAAAGAACGACAAGTATGGAAATCTTAGAAGGAATGATGTATATAGCTTAACCCTAAAAGTAAAACTCCATAAGAAAGGTTGTGATTTAACTCGTGATAGTAATAGGGATGAACAAAGGAAGCTAGAATGTGCCAAGGCAACCGATTTAATCACTTAATATGAGCCCAAGGGAATTTATATATCAACCCGATCAAGAGTATTCTCAATGTATAGCCCTCTAAATTAGGAATGGTCAGGGAGTCATGAAAGGACAAGATGAAGAATGTGAATGAGGTCAAAGATATGAAAGGCATGTTATGGGTCTCAGACCTGGATGGAACCATAGTGAAGTATTCTCCAGAGTCAAAGGAAGGAATATAACAAAGGAGATTGATAATGGAATTCTTGAATGTGGTTCAAGTAAAAGAGGGTTTACTCACTAAGATTTTATGAAATTACCTCTATGCTTTTATGTCGTGTGTAAACCGAGATGGATCACGCTTAGAGGGACGTATGTCATGGCTACTACCGAAAGAATGGCGGGATGGGCTATTATGCATACAGAGTGAGTGAAACGATGCATTAATGTTTGATAGAAATGTTATGAATAAGCTATGGAATTTGCCAATAATCCTTGTAGTGCAACCTATAATAAATTTTAGAGGCAGAACAAGTAGAGTCTTGTAAATAAGTGTGTTATGTTTACTTGTGAATCATCCTCGAGTGAAAGGCCTTGTTCAAATGGTTGTAAGTACACATTATGCACCTAGACGTAAGTTGGTTGGGTAATGTTACTAAATAAGATGAATTTGTTGAAAGTTGTATGTTTTGGATAAGAATAAGTTTGTAATAGAGTGAGAATACTTCTAAGATCCGTGATTCGCTAATCAAATCAGTTGAAGGTGTTATAACTAAAATTTAAAAGTTCAATCACTATATGTTTTTAATTAGAAAGTGAATTGATAACTTAAATTGCAATTAACTAAAGGTCTAAAGTAGTAATTAGACCATGTTTATTCAGAAGTTAGTGGATGGTAAGTTAATATGATTGTTAATTAGATTAAAATTAGCTTGGTTTAATTAAAGTAGAATTAATTTACTTAATTAACATGTTAATTTCACTATAAATAGCAAAATTCGGTGGAAGGAGAGAGAACTTCATCTTCCTCACTGAATTGAGAAAAAAAAGAGAAAGCGATTGACGCCATTAAAAGGGTTTGAAGCTTTAATAAATAAATTGGTTAGTGCAATTTAGTCATTTCCTTGTAATTTCTATGTTTTTGATGTCATGAGAACTTGATTTAGCTAGCCTATGTACCAATTTATAAAATTGTTAAAGTTTTAAAAGCTTCCATAGTTGAGAATTGAAAGTTTTAGGTGTTAAATTTTGTAACACCCTTACCCGTATTCAACGCTTAATAGGTATGAGGCATTACACGACATAAACACAAGAAAACATACATTTTCGAGTCATAAATTTCCATCCAAATTAAAAAATTTTCGCACACATTCATATTGTCTCAAAACGAGCCTACAAGGCTCAATATATGCTTTGAAGTAGTTCGAGACTAAACCGAGAAAACTTAGAAAATTTTCATGTTACAGGCTCACACGCCTGCAGTGGTCCAAGGGACATGCCCGTAGACTTTAGACACGCCCCATGCTATAGGCCGTGTTCAAAATAGGGTGCTCTCGACTTGTGCCACATATGTAGCCAATGCTACCACAAATCTCATAACACATATAAGCTCACTCGAGCTATCCTCTGGCCCGCCACACAAGCTATCACGAGACGTAGCTACGCGCAAGGCCGCTTCACACAAGTCGCCTGCATCTCAGAACATATGCCGGCATACCCAGCCTACCCAGAAGACGCATGTGACTAGCACCCGACACATAAATCACATAATCACATGGGTTCCTAGTGACATGTCACTTGTAACCTAATTTATTTCTAAGGTTCAACTCGGGATTTTTCTCTGCCTAAACTTCGTAAAATATACTCATAGAATTTATCATACATTTCATGCAATATCAAAACATTAAAATACAAATATAACATTACATTATTTACATATTTAATTTACCTCAGACAAAAATAGTAGAATTTGACCTAATCGCCAATTACTTTGTTTTTCCCCTGCCTAGGTCCGCACTGCTTTTCTTGATCTATAATAACAAATTTAACTCATTAAATAATCACACTATTCAATTCAGCCCAAAAATCATATTATGGCAAAATTACATTTTTGCCCCTAAACTTTTGACATTTTACATATTAGTCCTTAGGCTCAGAAATTAAATATGTTCATTTTCTTTAATACACAAGCCTAGCCTAACTATTTTTATGCTCATACCAACCCATATTTTTCATCACATCACACTTTTACTACATATTTTATAACTTTTACAAATAGGTCCTTTTTGACATTTTTACCAAAAATCACTTAGCAAAAGTCGTTTATCCAACCTGAAATTTGTATAATCTACCATTAAACATCAAAATACACAAATATCTAACATGGTTCAAACTCTAGACCTTAATCATACTTCAAATTAGTACTAAAAATAGGTAGATCGAAATCACAAGGATCTCAAAAACATAAAAATCATTAAAAATGGGGCTAGAACTGACTTACAATCGAGCTTGAAGCTTGAAAACCCTAGCTATGCCTTCCTCTCTTGTAAATTTCTGGCCAAGGGGTGATGATGAGCAAAAATTGGCTTTAAATTTGATTTTTAATTCATTTAATTAGCCAAATGACCAAAATGCCCCTAACTTAAAACATAAAATTCTCTTACTTCATGTCCATTTTTGTCCACTAACTTGACCAATGGTCTAATTACCATCTAAGGAGCTTCAACTTAAAGTTTCATAGCAATTAGACACTCTAGCTTCTAGAACACACATTTTGCACTTTTTTGCAATTTAGTCCTTTTAACTAAATTATGCGCAAACGCCAAAATTTTCGAATCTAAATTTTCACGTAAATCATTCCATAAAATTGTAGACCATAAAAATATAATAAAAAATTTTATCAGATCGGATTTATGGTCCCAAACCACTGCTCGACTAGACAAAAATCGAGTCATATATAAATTTATATATTTTAAGCTTAGATACGAAAAGGAACTAAATTGTAAAGCTAATTGATGGTTTAATAAATTAGGGGCTAAACTGTATAAAATGTAAAATTTACTAGAGAAATAAGAAATAGGAGGTCCTTAATGGATCAGATTTAAATTGAATTTCAATTTGGAGTTTTAGACCAAAAGATATGGTAGTTCCATTTTAGCTACTAAATTGAAAAAATTGTAAAATTTGCATAAATTGGAAATTTATTGTGAAATTGGATGAATATTGATAATATTGTATGTTTATGTTAATCACAGGTAATGTCGACCCGCATTCCTCAAGATGGAAAGGAAAAGCTAAAGTCGCTTTTACTAATAGCTCAAGTTTCCAGCTTGTATTTCTATTATTCAAATTACTTAATTTGTTACATAAGTCTATTATTTTGCATGGTAAGTTTGGATTGATTAGTTTAATTGGATTGGTATTAAATGTTGATTTTCTAGATGAATGACTAAATTGAGCAAAACATAAAATATTGTAAATTGATAACAATGTGAAGTTGAGTTTGAATTGATTGATTCATGCTTTGATATATATAAAATGATGAATAAGTTGATGAATTAAAAATGATGAATTGTGGAAATGAGTTGTATCCGTAATTGAATAAATGTTACCCTACTAACCGCTTACGCAGAGTCTGGATATAGTTGGCATGCCATAGGATAGACCGAAGTAATGGTTTCTTCGACTACATATCGATGAGTGTAAGCAGCACAACTTTCATTTTCTTATATCGATGAGTGCTAGGCACAATTTATTTACTTCAAATTGTTCTAATGAGGCAATCGGGTGCCAAATTGGTGTGTTGGTTGATCCGTATTCATTCGAGTCCGAGTCAGTTAATAGGAATTTAAAATGTAAAAATTTGATAATGTTATTTGAGATGAATCAAGTAGTGGAAGCCTATGTTAACCTGGATTATTAGTCGTAAGATTGATATGGAAATAGGACTTAATCTATCGATTTGATTCAAAATATGGTGTGCTAATATAGTATATTCTAAACTAGTTAATGAAACATGCTTAAATTGAATTATATGGCATAAATGGTGTCGTTAGTATGATTATTTGCATTTCTTATAAACGTCATGATTATTGAATGTTATACATTAGCTTAACTTGCATTTTGATATTTGAATTGTAGAAATACCACCGATTTTATACTCAATGTACAATTTTATTTTTTCGTATGTAGGTTAGGTTAAATATAAGATCCCGAAAGCATCGCTTTCAACATCAAGATAGAATCCAAAACTCAACGGTTGGTGAACTTATTTTTGTTTGTTAAATGGAATGTACCTAGTAGAGTGTGGGCTTTAGTATTTTGTTATGTTTTGGGAATGTTGATTTGGAAGTTGGAAATGAATATAATCATGTATATGCAAGTTCTTATATGTATATAGTATAGTTTGAAACCTTTCTAAGGTTTGATTTTGAAAGTTATGACCTAATCAAAAGTAGCATGATTTGGTAAATGGTATGGAATGAATATGAAGTGTATGAAATGGTACCATTGGGTGTGAATTGGTATGGATTAAACTAGTATTGAGTTAATGTTTTGGTAGCATTTTGAATTATATGTGTGGCATTTGAAATGGCATAATTGGGTATGAATGTACATGATTAGCAATATCTAGAATGTGTTTTGGTATGTTTTGATGCGTAAATGGTTGTTGTGAAATTGGTACCAAAGTTGTGTTTTATCAAAATCATGGGAATTAGTGGATTGTTTCTTGTATTATGATACACACATTGATATTGTGATACCCATCTGTTATATTTTTTGAAAACCTTGCAATTTGGTCATTAGGTTAAACCTTAGCATTATCTTTGTAGTAAATGATACTCACCTGATTAAATTTGAATATTTTATTGTGTCTTGGTATCATGATACCAAGCCTAGGATATCATGATACCCACTTA
Source organism: Gossypium sturtianum (assembly GCA_025698515.1). Taxonomy (NCBI): domain Eukaryota; kingdom Viridiplantae; phylum Streptophyta; class Magnoliopsida; order Malvales; family Malvaceae; genus Gossypium; species Gossypium sturtianum. Next base: position 41,043,060 of record CM046946.1, on the reverse strand, counting down.
ACATGTTTTGGAAATTTCCAATTTAGTCTTGATTCAATCTCAAAGTTAACATTAAAACTTTGGTAAGTCGATATAAGATCTCGAGAATGTTTATTTATCATATTAATTGCTTATAATGTTTGTATTTGATTTTTAAATGGCTTGAATTGTATTTATTTGGATTGTAGTTGTCCGACAACGAATGTGACAACTCATAACTCGTGACCGCGATAGAGTTTCCGTATTAGAGTGTTACAAGAACTAGTTGAGTAGTTTTTATAATGGTATGTAATTAGGAGAGTTCAACTAACGATACTATAGTGGAATGACTTTGTGACTTAATGAGTTTATAATTAATAGGCTAAAAGGTGGAACTTAATTATAAATCATTTGAGCCCTAATTATATATATCCAATTGGTCCTCCTCTAGCTCGTTGAAACCAAAAATGAATTGTGTGTAAAATCAAATGAATAGTAAATGCATAGAAATGATAAAATTAGAGAAATAGGTTACATTTGGAAATTAATGTGGTTTCTCACTAAGTATGGAAATGAACTAAGAATTAATTTAAGTTTTTCTAATTATTATTTAATTAAATAATTGAAGTTCAAAAATGAAATTAAATTAATTGGTCATTGTAAATTTGTTGAATATGAAAATTAAATATATTTTCTCATAGATTCTTTTATGGTAAAGTTGACATTAGGATATGTTCAAATGGTCGGTTTGTTATTAACTGAATCAAATTATCATTAATCAAATTACCCGAAATGTAAAAATCTTCAAATCGTTAATCGAAATAAGTTTTTTTTCATACAATAATCAACTAAAATATTTTAGTTATTTTCGTTGGTTAACCAAATTAACCTAAATTTATATGTTTTTATCTTTGGTTAAAATAAGTATAAAACATATAAAAATTCATTGCTAACGCTCATTTTTTTAATAGGTCAAAAACTTTAAATGGAGGTGAAAATAAAAATTAGGCATTAAAAACACTAGATAAGTCTTGAAAGTTAACACAACTAAAATGTAATATTCTTTAATATCTCCATTTGCACCCATTTCTTCTCCCCAAAATATCTCCATTTGCATTATACTTACAAAACATGTGCAAAAATTAAGCATATAATAGAAATATATGCATTTAAAAATCAAATAATATAAACAAAGGGATTGATTTTAACTTAACAAGAATAAGATAGCAAAAGTACCCTTCAACTCACGTAAAGCTCATGAATTTAGGGTAGGCTCTAATGCATTCCAAGAAAAGTCTAAACATTAAAAATGATTAAATAAGTCAATATAGGAGTGATGTGGTAAAAAATTGAAACTATTAAATTAAAATAAATATACCATTTTTAATCTTGCCAAGCTCTTGGATTTGTTCTTCAATCTTCTTGATGTCTTCTCAGGATGATAATTTCCAAATCCAATCTTGAGTATACACAAGAGCTTTGTACAATTTTAGAGTTAAAGAACTCCTAAATTAATCACATGTAGCGCTCGAATTTGGGGCCGACGCTTTTGGAATTTGTAGTTATGGTCGTGAGTTGGTGGTGCTATTGTGTTTGGTGGTGCATTTAAGTGTAAGAATGGGCCCGCTGGTCCGGTAGTTGAGCGATTGTTAGTGAACCTCAAGGTTCTGGTTCGAGTCTTCATGGAGCATTTTGGAGAAGTATTTTTATTTAGTTTTGTTTTAAGCCAAAAAGTTATTTTATTTTTCTTTTGACTTGTTATGTTATTTTGATTTTGATTTTTTTCTTTCATTCGGACGCTTCTTCTTCTCTATTTTTCCTCTTTCTTTGTCTTCTTACTTTTTTCCTTTGCACTTTTATTTTTGAAAACGTAATTACGCTCGGGCATATTTAGAAGAGTTTCGCTTCCTCCGTCACAAACAGTGTGGATTCTAACTTTGTCTACTTTTTATTTTTCGAATTTATTATTTCAAGAATGTTCGCTTGTGTTCTAAAACTACGATTTTGGGATTGTGGAATTCTAAAGGGGGACTATAATGTTTTAATCGTGAACATTGTTTGATATTATATTGCTTCAAATTCGGTTACTATGGTATGGTTGAGATTTATTAAAGGTTAAGGAGAGTTTGGGGTTGAGAATCATGAATTGCAAGCTATTTTAGGTGGTTTCGTGGCACTGGGTTCCCACACATCGCAGCCGCTTACCATACTGACGCGGTGCCTTTGGGAATTAGGGTTTTCTGCCAATTTTGGTGCCACATGGCCTGACACACCTGGGCCGTGGTCGATTTGGGATTTTATCGCTTTCTCACACGGCCGTATCCCTCTAGCACATGGGGTGTGAGTTTAGGGATTAGGGTTTGAGGATTTGATGCCACACACCGCCGCACTACACCACGGCCGTGGTGGCTAATTTGGGATTTAGAGTTTCCACACAAGCGCAGGTTTGGACACACACAGAGTGTCCTGGTGGGCACAAGGGCGCAGGAGACCTCTACACTACTGCCTCACTCAGATTTGAATTTAGTGCAATGGACAGAGAGTTACACGTACTGCTCCTACCGCCATGTCCCCTGTTCACATCAGAACACCCCAAACCCTAGACAAGACACCACGTCCGGACCAGTATGTTACTGGGAAAATGCTTTGGGAGATCGTGAATTATCGCTTAAAAGTCAGAAAAACACGTGTGGTCTTTGAAACAAATTTGAGTGGTCTTGTTTGAAAACAGCTGATGTATTTGAAACCCTGAGATTTTGAAAACTTAGCTGTAATTTGTAGTTAAAACGTTCCAGTTTAACCACTAAAACCTCATTAGTTTCTTAAGGACACATACAACACTTTAAACTTAGGGAACTATAAGTTTGAATTTTGAAACCAATGTTTTTGTTTATCAAAAGACTTAGTGTGATGGTCTTATGGTATAGTAAAAACCAAAGGCGCTATAGTTTGAAATCATTATCTTTCCAAGTTTTAGTAAAATTTATTCCAAGTTACTTTGTTTAAGGCATGTCAAAATCAACTTAAAACATCAACAACATAAAACATAACTTAAAAAGGCCTTTACAAATCCAAAATAAAACCCAATTAAAAGTAAATAAACTAAAGTACCCAAATAGTAAAGTCCTGAGTAAAACTTCTTATTAAAGCATGGCATGTGCACCCCGAGTCCATCCCGCCCATGTCCAAGCGCATTTACGAGTCACCCGAAATGTCAAAGGAGAGGGTGAGTCGAAAGTGACCCAGCAGCAAATCCCGCCTCCCAAGAAACAACATGCTAACACACATCATACATAGCAACATAATTAATGCAACCCGATCCTAACCATCCATATCGCTTTTCTACCCCGTGGTACCAAACCATCGTGGTGCAAACCACTGGTGACATATAGTCACAATGTAAGTCATTTAAAACATCGTGTCCCAAAGACACACATCCGCTATTGTGGTGGCTCAAAACCACCGTGTCCCAGCAGACATGTATGCGTGCTACCAAAGCACCGTCGTGACCGTGTAGTCACAACCGATGATGATGGGGCCAACCCATCGTGGTGATACCAAATCACCAGCGCACGATCACTCCATAACTCAAGTGGGGCCAACCCATCGTGGTTAAAAACCAGCGTGGACAAGTCGCAGAATGAGGTGCCAAACTTTCCGTGTCCCAAAGACACAATGTGCTACTCAAAGCACCGTGACCGTAGTCACAACCGTGATGGGGCCAAACCCATCGCAGGATACGCAAATCACCGGGCGCCAATCCTTGGTGATAATCATCCGTGGGGCCAACTCAGATCGTGGTACCGAGCCACCGGGACGACGACGAGGTACCAAAACCTCCTGAGGTGCTAAACCTCTCGTGACCCAAAGTCGCAAAGCGTGCTACTAAAGCATCGTGCTCACAAGACAATATACCACCGCTTCCTCTCCTCTCGTAGATTACCATACATATCATACTTTCATGGGATTATGCATCTCTATACAAGCCATGCGATTATAGCAATACGTAACTGAACGAAAGTACAAC